>OZ014523.1:108343500-109626000 GCA_963966055.1 Lathyrus aphaca
GACTCTCTCTGTCGAATTTGGGGTACTCCAAAGAATTCAGCAATACGCACCATTTGTGTTGCCAAAATTTGGTTTGTTTGAGTGGTGCTTTGTATTAATGGGTTAAATACTTCCCCCATTTGTTGAGTCAACCTATGGACCATTTCATGGTTGCTTTCGTCCATTTTTTGATGGATTGCCTGCGCAGAATTAGTCGTAATTGCTGACATATGGAATCCTGGGGGTTGGTTTGGTCTACTAACGTTTCCACCATAACCTGAACCTTGTAGCGTTAAAGACAAGTGGGCCACGGTATCAGAATATAATGGTCTTGCGTTATGTAAACTAGTCATCATTGAAGTTGGCATTCCATAAGGTTGTTCCCTTCCAAGCATGGGTGTGGAAAAATTGGATTGATAGGGCATGAAGTTATTTCCCCCAGGGGGAGGAGTACTCATGGGTATCGAATGTCCTATGTTGGAGGAACTAGGTCCACTTCGAGATAACAACATTCCTGGTATCGAACCTGATATTGAAGGATTTCCTCCTTCTGAAACGTGGAGTGTTTCCACATTCCCTCATGTCGAAGGAATGGCAGTGAAAACTAGAATTTCATCATTATTTACTGGCGGTGGGATAGCCATCTTCCTAACTCTAGTCCGCCTGGGTCTTTCTACGTTATTTTTTGTTACTTTTCCGCTACGCAGAAACATACAATGTTATAAACATACGTAGTCTGTTCTTAAAGCACTGGTCCCACTGTGCGTGCCAATTTGTTCGCTGGTGTTTCTAGAGAACAATCTCTGGTTAACCAAATCTCTTAGAAAAGGGTGACTGACGGGACCAACCAAACAAGTCCTAGGACGTCGCGTGCTAAGAATCAAATGAAGGATAATCTAAAAATGGTGTTTATATGTTTCTGTCAAAATGTTATAAAGTAAACCAATTATTATTATTTATATTGAAGTTAAAGGTGTTTTTATGTTTGAATCTACTAACGCGTTTGAAGACTTTAATGAAAGAAAACTAAAGTTTGACATGAAGATAAAGAATTGCTTAAATATAAATTGACTGAAATATAAAATTGCTGGAAACGTGAATGGAGAGTAAAGAACAAACAAAGAATAAAAATTTAAAGAAGAAACTTAAAGCTTTTATAACTTGAAATAAAATTGGTGTTGATACGTACATTTCCAAAATAATCTCTCTTTTCTCTTTACACACGAGTACTTGAGTAAATTTACAGGAATTTGTACAATCTATTTCACACACTTTTCACAAAGCAAACTATCCTATTTATATACAAATATCATAACCATCGAACAACGGTCAAATCCTAAACAAATGCCACTTGGCATTGTGCATGCTAATGTCTTTTGAAAGCCTTCCACGTCCCCTTTTACCAAACGAAGCAGTTATTCGTACAAAAACTGCTCTTCAACAGATGAAATGATGTGTCTCTTTGTTACATCAAGTTGATTTACAATTTAAATCCAAAAATCCTTCTATCATTTTTTCCCTTGTCGAACTCTTCATTGTCGAAATAACAACAAAACTTTATCCGTAGTGATGTGAAGAACTTCCAGTCAGCAATTCAGCGTCTCTTTCGACAAATCCCTTTCGACTTATAAAACAAATCATCACAAACCTTCTCGTGATTCTGGACATGTTTGGAAGCAAGAGTGATCAATTCGTCAAAAGATCTTTATAAAAGCTATTAAAACTTTTATGCACCAAACTCATGCTGTCGAAAATCCTATGCATACAGCTTCATCACGACTTTAAGTTCCCGTAAGAAAACAACATTTTTAACTTGTAACTTTTATCCACCCGCAAGGTATTATCTGAATACATTCCTTGAAGTACTCCCGCTCATCCAATATGCCACTACGACCTTAGAACTGAAACACTAACAATTAACTCATTCCCGAGCTTATATCACACGCTCCACAAAGCATCCTCTCTCTTCGCGGAATGAGATTTCTCAACATTTTTGTCCATACTAGTGACCAATACTGATCCACCAGTGACTTTATGTATTCCTTGGTACATTGACCACTCATCTTGTGGAGATCCTTACCTTTCAGATCCTATCCATTCCAAAGGATTTCTCTAACAATACATTACACTGCAACTCCATATTACATGAAGTAAAACTCTTATGAAGACTCCAACTGAGATGACCAAAGCTCCTTTTGTTAACTCTTGGCTTGAGCCTACCCTCACAGCACAAGTCACGACAACACTTCAGAGTCTTCATGTCCACATAACCATGATTCTACCTATCACATACATATCATTAGGTTGATCAGGCCCAATACTACATAATATGATATTATGAACCATGCCGGCAAGACACACTTAAGAGGCAGGAAAGATTTACTTATGATATTTCAAGGCTAGGTCGAGGACACGACCTTCTCTGATACCAAGTGTAACGTCCATATAATATATATCTAGAATAATATCATACAAGTATTATTTTTGGTACTGACACCATCATAAGATGCCTAATAGCATAATTCACATTCTTGACAAATTCTAAAACAATACAAAAAATGGTACAAGACATGGAAATTATACTAAAACAAAAATACTAAGATCAAATACAATATCCATTATTGTACAAAGATACAGAAATATACAACGGAAATCTAAATCTATGCTTCACTTGAAACATCTCGAGCATAGCTCCACTTTGTAAATCAAACCTGCAGAAGAAACCTGAAAACCAATAACAATAGTGGGGTGAGATAATAACATCTCAGTGGGTTCCCTATCTTAGAGTTCTCTCGGCTCTAAAGGTTCAAATCTAACAATACTGAAGTCGGGGAAAAGAAATACGACCTTGAGTTCACACGTCTCACACTCATTGGGGTCACGCCCAAGAGTTCTATAAATCCTACTATCACTAGCTAGGATATTACCTTTATACTTCCCATGGGACTCTGTACAACATCCATCTCAAGCCTAAGGTCACTTCTCCATAAGGAAACAAAGCAAGATGGAATATCCAATACAACGTTCCTGACACTTCACGTGGAACTCAATGTAATACTCACCTCAAGTGTTCACCGGCAAGGCTTCCCATGGGACTCGGTGTAATATCCATCTCAAACGACTACCATGCTTACCGTTGTACTCAATGTACTACCCACCTCAAGCCTATACCAAAATGATGCTTCCCGTGGGACTCAGTGTAATACCCACCTCAAGCGACTACCATGCTTCCCGTGGGACTCAGTGTAATACCCACCTCAATCCTATACCAAACTGATGCTTCCCGTGGGACTCAGTGTAATACCCACCTCAAGACTTACTCAATGCTTCCCGTGGGACTCAGTGTAATACCTACATCAAGCCACTACCCGCCACACCGACGGTACCTCAAGCCTTTTCAGATGCTTCCCGTGGGACTCAGTGTAATACCCACCTCAAGACTTACACAAGACTTTACAGAGGATCGTGCGTTATGCCTCAACGATTTGCAACAACCTAGGATAAACCTAAGCATCTCACAATCTAACAATTTCTAGTTGCACTACTAGGTCGCACTATTGGTTTATGGTAAGATTTTCTCACTCTTTCTCTATTCTTGATACTTTTAATTATATAGTTCTTAAACATGTAATTTTAATATTTTAGTTTAATCATTATCATTAAACAATTCTCACCATAATCTCATTGCCTCTACTTTCATTCAATTCTCATGATTAACACATATCCCACAACTTAATTAATATCACGATTCCTTAACTAACATAATTACGGTTAATCGGAAAAGTCGAAAAAAAGTCGGCTCAAAATAATATTTCACGGTCTCAAAGATAGAACATATTATTAGCTTCAAAACGATATGTGGAACACGAAAAACGTATACCCGAAACTAAAGTTGTGGAATAAAACGTAAAACAATAAAAACGGCCAAGCTCACTAAGCGCGGGCTGCTCGCAAAGTGAGCTACACCAGAACTGAGAATTTCTCAGGAAACAACCTGCTCGCTAAGTGAGCTCTGCAAAAACAGCAGAAACCCATTGCGAATGGAACTTCTCCAAAAGCCCAAAACTCATCAAAACACCACCAAACATGGATACCATCATACATTAATCATCATACTTTCATTTTATCGATTTTTAACCGTTTAATATTTCGATTTATCAATTTTATCATTTCCTCAAAACTTAACCTAACTCTTAGAATCAAGAATTTCTAAAAGAAAAGGTTTCTAACTATAATCCATCTTGACAATGAAGAGGAGTTTGGTGAAGATTGATGAAGAATGGTGAAGATCCAAGCATTCCCTCTTCTAGGGTTTTTCCTTCTTTCTCTTCTCTTATCTTCCTTTCTTTCCTTTTTCTTTCCTTTATTTTCCCTTACTAACTTTCTTTTCTTTTCTTTCTTATAAACCCCTTCTTTTCTCTTTTTATAAAATAATTATCATTCATTAGTTAGTAACACTAACTGGTCCAATTTGAGAGTATCCAAAAACGTCTTTGAGTCGAATATTTAATAAAGCCTTTGTGTCAGATAATACTTAATTAATTAAATTAAGTTCGTCGGTTGCTCTAATTATTTTAACTGAAAACTCTCATAGTACACCGGAACCCTATTAAACTTAATTAATATTTATCCAGAGCACTTAATTAAATACGGGGTATTACACCAATCAGGGAAGATACTCTCGTTAATGTCTGATCGCGCAATCTCCATTATGCGACGACACCTAGGAAAGACATCATTAATATGATTTAATTAGTATAATTTAGCTAATTTTGTTCCTCCTTTAGTATCTCATGATGAGCTGGTCTCGGCGGATCTCCTGGAGCAGCATGCACCATGTACGAATGTGACACCCTAAAGAATCATCTGATGTACCCTTCGACGTAGCTCGAATCGCTCGGGGATATGGTAGCTCGTGCCTCCTCTGGTACCAAAAGACTCTCAAAATCATCAAACATATCCTCTATCTGTCTATGTGTCAAGGTCGAGGAGAAGAGACAGTATGGTGTATGGGGATGGTCTGAGTTACCCGAACTGCCTGAACAGAGGTACCTGGAGCCTCTGGAACCTGCTGGCTCTGCTCCCGTCGAACGAATATGTGTTGAGCAACCCTGTCATATCTCAGTCTGTCAATTCTGTCAGCTATTATGACTGTAAGATAAAGTAAGGCATATCATTAGTGCACACAAACAACACACACAAGCAAGAATTTTTTTTTAAAAAAACATACTAAAGGAAATTCTGGAGTTACGTCTCCGGAAGTACCGTCAAACTAAAATATTGAACAATTCTGGAGATGCATCTCCCGAGTTTCCTGTAGTATATGAAACGCTGAAACATTCTGGAGATTCATCTCTGAAATGTTCTGCAACTTAGAAGTTGTGTCAATGGCGAATGTACCACATGCAAGTTGAAAAATATAAAATCTGATCACGAATTTCAATCAACAAACAGATTATACACTATGACTAAATTATGTTACATGTAATTTCTACACATTTCTAACCCCTAATCATTAATTTCTTCACATTTATAATAAAACTCAAAATTTATCGAAAACTCGAACAACTTACTTGAAATTGTTGGTTTTGATAAAGTTGAATGATGTTATAGATGAAACTTGATGTTCCCTTGAGTTCCTTTGAGTCTTGCTTGATGAAATTTGATTTGGTGTAGGGAAGTGTATTCAGAGTTTGACGTTGTATTTGAAGAAAACTATGAAATGAGGAAGTAAAAGAGTCTAACGTGATTTATACTACAAATTGTTTCGGAGATATATCTATGAAATATTTAAACGTTCACTTACATTTAAATGCGTCTGAAGATATATCTCCAAACATATGAGGCATTTGTAAAATTTTACATTGTGCAGTAAAGATATATAAAATATCGTAAAAAATTATCCCAAATTTTTACTCCACCCCTTCTAGATTTATAATGGTCCATTATCTTAAATTTACTTTTGAAATTCTGTGATCAGGTATGAGATGTCCTATGAGATGTTCCAACACTTGACAGATTTAACCAAAACTTAAAGTGCAAGAAAATTAAACAACACAGAAGTTTGTTAACCCAGTTCAGTGTATAACCACACTTACATCTGGAGGCTACCAAGCCAGGAGGAAATCCACTATAAGTAATATTAATTCTAGACTTAAACCACACAGTTTAATCTTTCACTTAATATCTACCCAATGCAATTTCTACCTAAGACACTACTTATATATGAGTACCAACTCACTCCCCCTCAATCACACAGTGATCTTATTTACAAGTTTAATAAAATTGAAGTCATACTTCAAACAAAACAGCTTGATCTTACTTCACAGTTTCAATCAAGTCACAAATACACTTTTGCTTAAAAGCTCATAAAGTGGTACAATAAAAACAACCTGCTTTTAAAACTCAACACACCCTATTTTGTCTTCTGAAATTCGTACTCAATTCTGAGGTATTCTGTTGCTTAAATAGGTGTTTGTATTTTGGGCTTTCTGTAGGTTAATCCAATCCTAAAACGCATGCAGCTTCCACCTTGAATTAGGGTTTGTTACTTCCTAGATTCTAGGTGATTTAGTTCTTCTGATTATGCTGAAGCCTCATAACAAAACTCCCTACAGATGCGCCTTATTCTGTTTTTTTCCATCCATAATTAATTCCAGATAACTCTCCTTAAATTTCTCAGATCAGTTAGTCATTAATTAATTCTGGTAGCAGGTTTGAGATGTCTCAACATCTGTTGGGACATCCTGAAAAACTGAACTTAAATCATTTACACAATGTCCGAACATCTGGTGTGACATCCTGAATTAAGTTCTTATACTCTGTTTGATAATGTCCCAACATCTGATAGGACATTCTGAACTGAATTCAATATTTCTTGTTGGTCAAAAATTCTGCCAATTCTAAACATCTACAAACTCCCCCTTTGGCTAATTTTTGGCTAACATTCTTTTCTGATTTTCAGAGTGCAGCAGAAGTTCTTTTATCAGAGTATAGCATTTCTTTTCTGTTGAATCATGTGTGAGATTACTCCCCCTCAAACATACATGTATTCAGTCTTGTTGCAACAGAAATATTTTACAGATTTAGTTCAGAAGCAAACAGAGATTTTTCATTCATAATCAAATAGCATTATACATTGTTGTTGTTGTTGTTCTCCCCCTTGTTAGACATAAATTTGAGGCCAAAGATACTAATTCAAAAAATACAATGCAGAAGCTGTCATTACATAATCCTCACATACAATTTTCACTCAGATTCCTCACAGTCAGTTTCTTCATCTTCCTCAGTCTCCTCATCATAAGCAGCAGCTTTCTGATCACTTTCAATCTCCAGCCTTTGGATAATCTCCTCAAGCTTCTGCTTCCTTGCATCCAGTTCTTTGCAAGTACTCTTCAGTTCAGCAATCAATGCAGCTTTGGAGATTGGAGACTTTGCAGTTGAAGGACCAGCAGATGTCGCAGAGGGTGCTTCAACATCAGCTGCATGATGACTCAGAAACAGCTTGTAGTGGAAGGCCAGAGGGCTTTCTCTTTTGCACATTGTGTCCTTTTCAGTGAGGATCCCAGGGTACTGACTCAGCACTATTCCACATAGCAAGGAAGGGAAGGCAATTGGCAGCTTTGTTGCAGATGAGCCAGCATGCTTCAATGTCTGATCAAAGATGTAGGCTCCATAATCCAGCTTAGTTTGAGTGCCCACAGCATAAATGAACCTGCCCAGGCCAGTGGATATTGAGGATATATGATTGGTAGGTACCCAGTTTGCTATACCAATCATGTTCAGCATGGCATATTTCCTTGTCAGCATGCTCACTGAGAGCTTTCCTTTAACTGGCCAAGCCTTGACCTGGTTTGCAGTGATAACCTTGCAGACCTGGTTATCAGTCTTCCCTAACTCATTTGGACCATCAGATTCTCTTCCAAGGTATTGGTTGATGACCTGAGGAGAGAATTCTACACACCTGCCTCTTACAAATACTTTTCTAAAGTCAGCAGACTTACCATTGGCACAATCTTCTTGGAGGTTGACTATGAATTCTTTGACAAGCAGCTCATAGCAGGGAGAGAAGTTGGAGACAATTTTGAAGAGGCCAGCAGAAGAGATGAGATCAATTAACTCTGTGCACTCAAGTGCATTACTGCTCATCTCTCTCTCAAGTTCCACCCTTCTTTGATAAACAAACTTCCATCTATTCACACTTGAAACATGATGAAAGGAGATGTTGTCCAAGGGATCTTCTGGAACAGCAGTTGATGACCTTGAGGGTGCTGATTTCTTCTTTGGAGGAGATGTTGGGACATCTGCTTCAACATCTGAATCTGAAGGAGTGACAGATTTCCTCTTTTGTGTTTGCACCTTGCTCCATTGTTTTGGAGGACCAAAGACACCTTTAGCTTTGTCCTTCTTTGGGGTAGCTTGCTTCTTCTCAGGAATTGCATGTCCTGCATGCATCTTTTCTTTCCTAGTCCTGAGCCTTTTGGCTATGCTAGGTTTTACAGAGGCAATGATTTCTGTATCAGAATCATGCTCTAGGTTCACAACAGGAGGAGATTGAGCAGTCTCCTCTTCAGCTGGTGGATCAACAGAGATGTACTCTTCAGTTTAGGCCTTGTGCTGGTCCTCAGATGCTTCTTCATCACTATCATTGGAGGCCTTTTTCTGGTCCTCAGTTGTTTCAACAGCAGCATCAGATGAGGCCTTTTGCTGGTCCTCAGATGTTTCAACATCTATTTTGACATCCTGTTGAGCAGGAGTGTCCTTTGCAGCCTGAGTTTGTTGATCTTCTTGTGGGGCTGGCATAGTGTTCAGAGGGATAGATATGCCACTTACCACTCTTTGCTCAGATAGGATCTTGGTCACCAACTCCTTTATGGAATCATCCACATATTCAGAAGCTTTTGGAGTGTTGTACAATGGTGAAGGTATGCCTTTGGTCTTGCTGAAAACTTGATCTTTTGTTCTTTTTGGAGTTCTTGGCTTTTTAGCATGAGGAACACTTCCTCTGATTTCGTCCATTGGTGTTGAATCCATGGGTACCACAGAAATGGGGGTTGCATGCACCACATCTTCCTTGTTGAGGATTTCTTCAGAACTGTTAGGGTTTTGAGACATTTTCGAAGGAGGTGGATGAAGAGTTTTAGGGTTGATGAGTTCTGAAAAACAGTTAGAGAATGCAAGTCGTTTTTGAGAGTATGATGAGAATATGGATAGCTGAAGGCAAGCTGACATTTTATAAGTAGCCGTTACTTTGAGACTTTTTAGGAATGGAATACCCAAGGTGCTTGACCAGACTGGTGTTGCCATCTGGTGCTTATGCCACACAATGTCATATGACATGTTGGCACATCTCCATAACTGCTAAATTTCACATAGGCAGATTCCCAATTTACCCCTTAAATTTTCAAATTGAGTAGCATCCAAGGCTTTGGTAAATATACCAGCCAACTGCAGATTTGTAGCTACATGTTCCAATGAAATCACTTTCTCTTCTACAAGATCTCTGATGAAATGATGTCTGATATCAATATGCTTGGTTCTGCTATGTTGGATAGGATTCTTTGATATGTTAATTGCACTTAAGTTGTCACAGTACAATGTCATGACATCTTGTGGGACATTGTACTCAGTGAGCATTTGCTTCATCCAAACCAACTGTGAACAACTGCTTCCAGTTGCTATATATTCAGCTTCAGCTGTAGATAAGGATACACAATTTTGTTTCTTACTGAACCAAGAAATCAAATTGTTTCCTAGAAAGAAGCATCCTCCTGAAGTGCTTTTTCTGTCATCAGCACTTCCAGCCCAATCAGCATCACAGAAGCCAGTGAGAATTGGTTTGCATCCATGAAAGTACATTATGCCATAGTCACAAGTACCATTAACATATTTCAGAATTCTCTTGACTTGGTTAAGATGACTAACTTTTGGTTCAGCTTGATATCTTGCACATACACCTACTGCAAATGTTATGTCTGGTCTGCTAGCAGTCAGATATAACAAGCTTCCAATCATACTTCTGTATAGGCTTTGATCTACATTCTCACCCTTGTCATCTTTAGTTAGCTTTAAATGTGTGGGGGCAGGAGTTCTCTTATGAGTAACACTATCCATTCCAAATTTCTTGACTATGTTCTTAGCATACTTGCTTTGGGAAATGAACATGGAGTCCTCCATTTGCTTTATTTGTAGTCCAAGAAAGTAGGTTAACTCACCTACTAGGCTCATTTCAAATTCAGATTCCATCTGGTTGACAAAATGTTTGACCATCCTGTCTGACATCCCACCAAAGACAATGTCATCTACATATATTTGAGCAATCATGACATTTCCTTCTTCATCTTTAACAAACAAGGTTTTGTCAATTCCACCTTTCCTGTACCCTTGCTTGATAAGAAAAGTAGTCATCCTTTCATACCAAGCTCTTGGAGCTTGCTTCAGACCATAAAGAGCCTTCTTTAGTTTGTATACATGATTTGGACAGCTTGGATCAACAAATCCTTTAGGTTGTTCTACATATACCTCTTCATTAAGATAACCATTTAAAAAGGCACTTTTCACATCCATTTGAAATAGCTTGAACTTTAACATACAAGCAATTCCCAAAAGTAGTCTGATTGATTCAAGCCTTGCTACTGGTGCAAAGGTTTCATCAAAGTCTACTCCTTCAATTTGTGTGTATCCTTGAGCTACAACTCTAGCTTTGTTCTTTGTAACAACTCCTTGCTCATTTGACTTGTTCTTATACACCCATTTAGTTCCAATTACATTTATGTCATCAGGTCTAGGTACAAGGTTCCACACTTCATTCCTTGTGAATTGACCTAATTCCTCTTGCATAGCACAAATCCAGTATTCATCAGTAAGAGCTTCCTTGATGTTTTTAGGTTCTATTTTAGAAACAAAACAGGAACCTGAAATCACTTCTCTTGATCTAGTACTTACACCTCTGTTGGGATCACCAATTATCAAATCTTTGGGATGATCCTTCTGGATTCTGATGGAGGGAGGTTTGCTGGATTGTTCTGTCCTTGCATCAGTTTGAGTGAAGTCATAATGATCACTCTTTTCTTCAGCTTCAGTCTTGATATCAGCAGATGTTCCAACATCTTCTGGGACATCTGTCGGAGCATCATCAATTATCACATTTATGGACTCCATGATAACCTTGGTTCTAGAATTAAATACTCTATATGCTCTGCTGTTTATAGAGTATCCAAGAAAAATCCCTTCATCACTTTTAGGATCCATTTTTCTTCTTTGCTCCCTATCTGCCAGAATATAACAATTACTTCCAAACACATGGAAGTACTTAACTGTGGGTTTTCTGCCCTTCCAGACTTCATAGATTGTGGACAAAGTTCCTTTTCTTAGAGTAACTCTGTTATGGATGTAACAAGCTGTGTTCATAGCTTCAGCCCAGAAGTACAAAGGTAACTTTTTAGCATGGATCATAGCTCTTGCTGATTCTTGAATAGTTCTATTCTTCCTCTCAACAATCCCATTCTGTTGAGGAGTGATTGGTGAAGAGTATTCATGATTGATTCCTTCTGAAGAATAGAAATCTAAGAATTTTTTATTCTCAAATTCTTTTCCATGATCACTTCTTATTCTGACCACACAGCTGGCTTTTTCCCTTTGTATTCTTTGGCATAAGTCTTTGAATACATCAAATACATCAGACTTTTCTTTGATGAAATTTATCCATGTATACCTTGAAAAGTCATCAACCACCACATAGGCATACCTCTTACCACCAAGGCTCTCAACATGCATAGGTCCCATAAGATCCATATGCAATAGTTCCAAAACTTTGGAAGTTGTCAGATGTTGGAGCTTTGGATGGGACATCTTGGTTTGCTTGCCTATTTGACATTCACCACATATTTTGCCATCATCAATCTTCAGTTTAGGAATGCCTCTCACAGCATCCATAGATATGATTTTCTTTATGCCTCTGAAATGAAGATGACCTAGTCTTTGGTGCCATAGTTTCACTTCTTCTTCTTTAGCTAAAGAGCAAGTTGAAGTGAGACTGAAGTCTTGAGGTTCCCACATGTAACAGTTGTCTTTAGATCTGGCTCCTCTCATGACAACCTCTTGTTCTTTGTTAGACACTATGCATTCAGTTTTGGTAAAATTTACACTGTACCCTTGATCACATAATTGACTTATGCTGATCAGGTTAGCAGTTAAACCTTTAACCAGCAGCACATCATTTAGTCTTGGTACATCTTGACAGTCCAAGGTCCCAACTCCCTTGATTTCTCCTTTAGCTCCATCACCAAAGGTTACATATCTGGATGAATGTGACTTTATGTCTACTAGAAAATTCTTCAATCCAGTCATGTGTCTTGAACATCCACTGTCAAAGTACCAGTCTTCTTTGGCTGATACTCTTAGTGATGTATGTGCTATATATGCAACACCTTTCTTTGACCATTTGAGTTGAGATTTCTTTTGATACCTCTGCCCTGTGTATTGTTCATCAGTAGACCTCCAAGGTTGTTTGTTGATCTTGTTCTTGGGTATGTAGCTTTGATCAGCATGAAGACTAGCTTTTGGTCTCCATACCTTCTTGATGACCTATGTCTTATGCTTAGGAGGTTGTTGATCTCTTTGATGTCTATGCAGCACTTTCTTGGTAACTTCTATCTTCTGCTTAGGAGGTTGCTGATACATCTGATTTGGATATCCATGCAACTTGTAGCAATGAGGTTTGATATGTCCAAATCTTCCACAATGATGACATCTCCATCTTTGATATTTCTTCTTCATTATGTTCTTTTTAGAATGTTGAGACATCTGTTGGAACATTATGTTTGACTTTGTGTTCTTTTCATGATGTTGAAGCATCTGTTGGGACATCTTGTTTGACTGTATGGACTTTGAAGTAGTTTTGCTAGAGCTAGCTTCATCCTTATGAACTCTGTTAAATCCCAGTCCACTTTTATCCCCTGAATGCTTATTGTTGTTGAGAATAACATCCAGTGTACTTGAGCTACTGTTCAGCATTCTAACAGATTTGGACATGTGTTCCAACTTGGAGTTGAGAAGACTTACTTCACTTTTCAAGGTGTCAATGATCTCTTGATCACTTGCTTTTTCATTCTTTAGTGCCTCATTCTGCTTCTTTAGCTTTATAATCTCACTGCATATTTCAGTGCTTCTTTTGAATAGATCTTTGTATGCTTGCTCAAGTTCTTCAAAAGTAAGCTCCCCATCACTGGATTCACTTTCAGATTCACATAATCCAGCTAGAGCAGTGATATGCTTAGCTGATTCTTCTTCTGAATCACCTCCTGAGTCTTCATCAGACCAGGTTACAGATAGTCCTTTCTTTTGCCTTTTTAAGTAGGTAGGACATTCATTCCTGATGTGTCCATATCCTTCACATCCATGGCATTTAATTCCTTTTTCTTGACTGGTCTTTTCATCATAAGTTGACCTTTTATCATTAGGTCTTTTGTTCTCAGAAGAGTTTGTGTATCTTCCACTTGGTCTGGACTTGTTTTCCATATTTCTGAGAATCTTTTTGAATTGTCTTCCAAGCATAGCAATGTTGTCTGATAAGCTTTCACCAGTTTCTGATTCATTATCTTCTTCTTCATCAGTATTTGTCACCAAGGTTATGCTTTTGTTCTTCTTAACATTTGTGTCATTCATTCCCATCTCAAATGTTTGAAGGGAACCAATGAGCTCTTCAACTTTCATTGTGCATATGTCTTGAGCTTCTTCTATTGCTGTGACTTTCATGTCAAATCTTTTTGGCAAAGATCTGAGAATCTTTCTTACAAGCTTTTCATCAGTCATCTTTTCTCCCAAGGCTCCAGAAGTATTGGCTATTTCTAAGATGTTCATGTAGAATTCATGAACTGTCTCATCTTCCTTCATTCTCAAGTTTTCAAACTTGGTGGTGAGAAGTTGAAGTCTTGACATCTTTACATTTGATGTTCCTTCATGAGTTGTTTTGAGAGTGTCCCACACATCTTTGGCCAGCTCACAGTGATGCACAAGTCTAAAGATGTCCCTATCAATGCCATTGAATAAAGCATTTAAGGCCTTGGAGTTGCCTAGTGCTGAATCTTCTTCCTCCTTACTCCATTCTTCTTCAGGTTTCAACACTTTTGATCCATCTTTGGTGTCTTGGACAGGATGTTCCCATCCAATGTTGACTGCTCTCCAGGCCCTGTTGTCAAGTGATCTTAAGAATGCAATCATTCTTGGTTTCCAGTAGTCATAATTAGATCCATCCAGTATAGGTGGTCTATTTACTGATCCTATATCTCTGTCCATGTTTCCAGAATTTGTATTCCCTAGATCTCACCCAGTATAAACAGGCAGGGTGTCTGCTCTGATGCCAATTGAAATTCTGTGATCAGGTATGAGATGTCCTATGAGATGTTCCAACACTTGACAGATTTAACCAAAACTTAAAGTGCAAGAAAATTAAACAACACAGAAGTTTGTTAACCCAGTTCAGTGTATAACCACACTTACATCTGGAGGCTACCAAGCCAGGAGGAAATCCACTATAAGTAATATTAATTCTAGACTTAAACCACACAGTTTAATCTTTCACTTAATATCTACCCAATGCAATTTCTACCTAAGACACTACTTAGATATGAGTACCAACTCACTCCCCCTCAATCACACAGTGATCTTATTTACAAGTTTAATAAAATTGAAGTCATACTTCAAACAAAACAGCTTGATCTTACTTCACAGTTTCAATCAAGTCACAAATACACTTTTGCTTAAAAGCTCATAAAGTGGTACAATAAAAACAACCTGCTTTTAAAACTCAACACACCCTATTTTGTCTTCTGAAATTCGTACTCAATTCTGAGGTATTCTGTTGCTTAAATAGGTGTTTGTATTTTGGGCTTTCTGTAGGTTAATCCAATCCTAAAACGCATGCAGCTTCCACCTTGAATTAGGGTTTGTTACTTCCTAGATTCTAGGTGATTTAGTTCTTCTGATTATGCTGAAGCCTCATAACAAAACTCCCTACAGATGCGCCTTATTCTGTTTTTGTCCATCCATAATTAATTCCAGATAACTCTCCTTAAATTTCTCAGATCAGTTAGTCATTAATTAATTCTGGTAGCAGGTTTGAGATGTCTCAACATCTGTTGGGACATCCTGAAAAACTGAACTTAAATCATTTACACAATGTCCCAACATCTGGTGTGACATCCTGAATTAAGTTCTTATACTCTGTTTGATAATGTCCCAACATCTGATAGGACATTCTGAACTGAATTCAATATTTTTTGTTGGTCAAAAATTCTGCCAATTCTAAACATCTACAACTTTGATCCGGTTATAATAACAAAAAACTTAGCTACACAATTCTTATTATTAAAATTTGACTTAGTTACAATTTTGGTTCTCCATTTTTATTTTTTATTTATTTTAATCCCTCTATTTTAAAATTCGGAATTTTGATCGACTATTTTAAAATTTAGAATTTTGATCCCTCAATTTTCAGTTTTTTTACTTTTGGTCCTCTATTTTAATTTTGTTTTAGATTTTAGTTCCTTTTACTTTTAGTCCTCTATTTTAATTTTGTTTTAGATTTTAGTTCCTTTTTCAATTTAGAACTAATTTAATTGAGAGATCACAAGTTAAAAAAAATGAAAATAAGGGGATCGAAATTCAGGTTTTTAAAATAAGAGTATAAAAACTCAAAAAAATGAAAGTAGAAGGATAAAAACTTATTTACTCTTTTATTTATTGCACAGGTGCCAAAAGATGAAAACTGATCTATCCATTTCCTTTCAACTTCCAACTTCATTGTAATAGTAAACCCCCGTATGAAAGCTCCACATTTCATCTTTTCGTTTACAAAATTGTCTTGTCAGGCTTTTGCTTCAGGATTTATTAGTAACTTTATGTAATGCCACAATAAAATTTAAGGGGCAGTCTATTTCTTGAAAGGTAATAATACAAATAAGAAAATAACAAATCCAAAAATGCTCAAACTTCAGTTTTGCTACACTAATACATCATTGATCATCAAAAGGAATTTTCAACTCCAAATAATTAACTTTCAACTCCAAATAATTATCTATATCAAGTTTGAAAGAAAATGTTCGTCCCTATTATAAAAAGGATTATTATCATTGCCAGAGTTTTTCCCTTTTCTTTTTCACTTAACCACTGATAATATAATTCACAACTTATATAAGACCAGAGTTAGAATATGTTGAGTAACATATCCAAATTTGGGTTGCTATTCCACAAACTCCAAAAGAAACTCCATACTTCAACTTCATTTATTATACTTCATTGTCTCTTTCTCAAAACCGATTGTGGGAAACTGCTTGGCATAATCTTCTACCTCGCGTCGGAGATTAGCAAGTTGAGATTGAATTTGTGCATCTGACTGCATAGCTTCCACAAAATCCTTCAACTTTGTGCCTGGATTTAAATTAAATTAATCAGTAATAAGAGTGAGTCAGCATTAGTGGAAGCAATTATGCAAATGTTAAGGCATAAAAAACTAGGAGCCAGAAAGGTAGAATTAACCTTTAGAATTTTCCTTGATCTGTAAGGCTATTTTGACTGCTGCATCAAAGTATTCAGCTACTTTTTTAAAATCACCCTCAACAAAACCCCTGGATGTGAGAGCAGGAGTTCCTGAATCACGAAAAACATAACCTCAATCAACATGCAATTATAGATTCACCAATATGCATATAAAACATTACTAACAGAGACATTACCCATTCTGATGCCTCCTGGAACCATAGCAGACACATCCCCTGGAACAGTATTTTTATTGGCAGCTATATGAACTGATTCTAACACCTTCTCGACCCTCGAGCCATCAATGCCCTGTCAAATAGCACAAATAAGACAGTGTGTTCCCTTCGATGTTTTGCAAAATATATTACACAACAAATAGAGTTCAATAACAAATATTAGCATCTTTACAATCTAGAGTCAATCTAAATAATGTAGACATCCAATAAAATAACTGTCATTTAACAAACCCGTTGTTTTATTTGAAGGCCTGAGATATATCTAGTAGTTTGACTGGTAGAATAGAGTTTCTATTTGCTGTCTAAACCGAAAATCTTATCATTCAGCATTTCAGCTGTTCTACTATCCCAATAAAATGTCCCATATGATAATTATAAAAAAAATTAAAAAAAAAACCTAGTCTGCAACCATATGTCACACTGTTGCCTGTTCCTTCCTAAACTATTAAAGAATGGGGGATTTATACAGTACTCGATGTAATAGCTGATTTTACATTCTCAGCACTCAATGTAACTGCAAGCTCGCATATTTATTCATATGTTTAATTGATATGTATCAACGAAACGGAACTATTCAGAGTCATTTCCGTTAAACATATTACCAAAAAAAATTCAGACAAAAGAATTGCAACATTTACCTTGTCTCTTAAGTTCACTAACACCAAATGGTTCTCAGTTCCGCCAGATACAAGGTTGTAGCCTCTCTCTAACAAACTCTGGAGTTTAATTAACATCGCAGAGTCAGCAGTAACATTAAAATTTGTCAGGCTAAACAAGTAGAAGATACATAATTACATATAATAACTAGTTTTCAATTGTTCTATAGAGGAGTGTTGTTCATCATACAAAATAGACTCAATTTACCTGTGCAAAAGTCGAGGAATTACTAAGAACTTGTTTCTGATAATTCTTGAACTCTGGAGTCATAGCCTACATGAACAAAAATGACGAAAGAACTAATCACATCAGCCAGGCAACAAAATATGCACAAAAAACATCAATTTATACTGAATTATGTATTTGCCAATCAAACGTAAATGAATGAGTTTCTTCAATTGGTCAGATAAATAACCTGTTTCAATGCAACTGCTAATCCTGTAATAGTGTGATTGTGAGGACCACCTTGAAGTCCAGGAAAAACAGCCTGATTTATTTTGTCTTCATAGTCATACAGCACCTGTCAGGATGAAATTGAGCCAGTGAGATTTCTGTAGAAGTTAATTTACAGGAAAATCTGTAAAAATAGACACTAAGATTAGGAGGAGGATCCATTTCATGTGCCCACGAGAAACTAAGGTGGGTGAAAAGGTGAAAGAACAACAGTTTAGGTTTTAAACTTTGGTGCACTGGCAAAATTAGATATGGGGTGGCATCGTTCTTGATAAAGAGAGGAAGAGGAAAATTCTGGATATAAAAATGATTGAAGATCGGATCATATCCCTAAACTTGTAAGAACAAAATTGCAAATTATGGGGAGGATTAAACTTATGAGTTATAAGGAGGATCAAACTTGTAAGAACAAAAGAGATGTACAAAGTTGCGATGACCTAAGACTAATAAAAGAGACTCAAGTTACCCATAATCAATTTGATTTTATGCTGGGGAGGTCAACCATGGAAGCAATCTACTTACTGCAACGTGTGATGGAGAACGGGTAACAAAGACATTCACTTTAGTTTTGCTCCTTTTGGACTTACTTACATAACTCATTCAAGATTCAGCGTCGAGATGCATGCTTTTTATAGATAATATAGTCCTATTGGAAGTGTCAAAAGAGAAATTAAATGGGAGGTTAGAGGTCAGCCCTAAAAATGTATGGTTTTCGCATGAGTAGAAGCAAGATAGAGAATATGGAATGCAATTTTAGCAAGAGACAGATCACTTCTAGCTTAGAGGTGAGAAAGTTGAAGATCATGTCTTACCACAAGTTACAAGGTTTCAATATCTTTGGATGATAATACAAAAATAGCGGAGAAATAGGAGGTGTAGACCATTGAATTTAAGGTGAGTGGTTCAAATGGAGGAGTCTTAGGTGTTTTATGTGATACGAAAGTACTGCTCAAACTGAAGAAAAGTTTTTAATGGAAAGATGTGAGACCGGCAATGTTGTATAGCACAGAGTGTTGAACAATAAATAACCAACATGAGAATAAATAATGCATAAAAGAATTAAAAGATGTTGTGTTGAATGAGTGATAAGAGCAAACGTGGTAGAATTAAACATGACAATATTAGATAGTTGCGGTAACACCTATAGTAGAAAAGATGGTAGAAATTCAGCTTATGTTGTGTAGGCACATAGAGAGAAGACTGTTAAATTATGTAGTTAAGAGAATAAATCAGATGGAGGGTAGTCAAATCACTAGAGCCAAAAGACCATGAAAATTATGAGAAACTATTAAATATTGATAAACATTGTCAACAAATATAGCTAATACAGAACTTGTGTTTCGGGAATAAAATACACTTAACTTCTTTATGTATAGCCCTCTCTTGCTCCTAATGGTTTTCAGTGAATATTTTACATTTTGAGTTAATTTCAAGGAAAATAAGGCACATACAGACACATACACACATGTTATCATACCATTACAAAATGAAGACTTTTCTTTTATCACAAAAACCCTCTGAAGTTGTTGTATTTATTAATTAACTACACCTAAAGTTTGACTATTTATCACTTGAAGTTTGGAATTAACCACTTGAAGTTTGAAATTAACTACTATGAGGCTAACTTTCATTCAAGTGAAAATTATTCGCTTCAAATAAAATCATACGGGCAGTAAGCAGAGAAGTTAAAGAAAGATATATGATTGTTCTTATTTTTTTGGTGGGGGGTATTTTGCTTAGAATTTTAATAACATTAAATTTAGCATTTAAACCTTACTATACGGGCATTAGTAATAACAGAAACAACTTCAGGGAAGTTAAAGAAAAATATATCCTTGTTCTTTTTTTTTTGGGGGGGGGGGGAGGTGGGGGTATTTTTCTTAAAATTTTAATAACATTAAATTTAGCATTTAAATCAGACTTCCTGCCCTTTCTTGTTTATCACAAAAACCCTCTGAAGTTGTTGTATTTATTAATTAACTACACCTGAAGTTTGATTATTTATCATTTGAATCCCACTTGAAGTTTGGAATTAACTACTAGGAGGCTAACTTTCATTCAAGTGAAAATTTAGTATTCGCTTCAAATAAAATCATACGGACATTAAGCAGAAAAGTTAAAGAAAGATATATGATTGTTCTTATTTTTTTGGTGGGGGTATTTTGCTTAAAGTTTTAATAACATTAAATTTAGCATTTAAATCATACTTCCTGCCCTTTCTTGTTTATCACAAAAACCCTCTGAAGTTGTTGTATTTATTAATTAACTACACCTGAAGTTTGATTATTTATCATTTGAATCCCACTTGAAGTTTGGAATTAACTACTAGGAGGCTAACTTTCATTCAAGTGAAAATTTAGTATTCGCTTCAAATAAAATCATACGGACATTAAGCAGAAAAGTTAAAGAAAGATATATGATTGTTCTTATTTTTTTGGTGGGGGTATTTTTGCTTAAAGTTTTAATAACATTAAATTTAGCATTTAAATCTTACTATACGGGCATTAGTAATAACAGAAATAACTTCAGGGAAGTTAAAGTAAAATATATGCTTGTTCTTATTTTTTTGGCGGGGGGGGTATTTTGCTTAAAATTTTAATAACATTAAATTTAGCATTTAAATCTTACTTCCTGCCCTTTCTTGTTTATCTCTTTCACACCCTTCCTGAAGAATATCATAGCCCCACGTGGCCCACGAAGTGACTTATGTGTTGTGGTTGTTACAACATCTGCATAATCAAAAGGAGAAGGAATAACACCTGCAGCAACTAATCCACTGATGTGTGCCATATCAGCTAACATAACTGCCTTCTGCTTATCACAGACCTAAAACAATTCATATGTGAAAGATACAATATCACCACTCCATTATTATGAACATAAAATATCTAAGTTTTTATAATCAGATACAGCTTACCTTGCGAATACGTGCGTAATCATAAAGGCGTGCATAAGCACTAGCACCGGCAACTATTAATTTTGGCCTAAAAAGCGCAGCACTTTTCTCCATCTGCAGGTATATTAGATAAGTCAAACCATAAAGTACATGTTTAAATCCATGACAAGCAAGAAAGAGAAAAACCACTGTCAATAAGCACAAAACCTAATGCCTCACCATGCTCCCAAAAAAGTTTTTGTTTATTGTTTTTACCATTCACTAGGAAACATAATGTGATAATAAAGAATAGGGAACATACTGATGAATGGTGAGGCAAACGGATACTAAGCTGACAAAATAATTTGAACATGGGAATGAAATGATTAAATTTATCTGAACAAGCATGTACTGACATAAAAATAGATGATGATAAATGATGTGCAGAACACATTGGATCGTTTTTTTCTGGTGCTATACTGATTAAATTCAATTGAATAAACTCATGAAAAGAAACTAGTCAAATTTGACCTCTTATTGGAACTTGTATTACTATAAAAGAAAAACGGAATTCCCTCCAAGCAATAGAAAAAATGTCTCTTGGTGTTTTGATGACTTCCCCTCCTTTCAAAAGACTCAACCTTTATTTAAGTTTTTGTTTGATTGCCCACTCTCTTCTCTTCTGAATCCATAATTCATTCCAACAACCCAATTCTTCCCTCTGTTCCTACCTGCCATATAAGCGGTTTTTCATGAACCACTTATCCCAAGAGTTTATGCTATCACGTGAAGATAGTAAATACATAAACGAGATAGTTCATGAACCACATAATTGAGGTTTTTCTGACACCCCTACCCTCACCCAAGTGCTCTTTGGGCTTGAAGCACAGAATGTGTACAAGCTCGCCTACCTTGTGGGCTGAAATTCAACTTTTCATAAGAAAACGGACGACAATGATCAAACACTAGATCACTTGTACATAGAAGCTCTGATATGTGTCCTTACTTAGCCAAATACACAACAACTTATGCTATTAAATGATGAAATATGAATAATTTTGTATCACATATCTTAACAAAGGTTTTTTGTTACAAAACAAACCCACGACAAGCGGATGGCAAGCCTTCCCTCCAAATCCCCACTGGTCTCCCACTCCTCTGAAGCGACTCCCTTCTCCCTACTGCATGCCTTAATTATGGGAGCAGCTAAAAAATTTATAACAGCTACGATGCTTTATAGACTACTGATTTAAACACCGTGATATTTTCCCATACAATCTATAACCAAACATTGAATGAGAAAACACTGAGCACATTGACTAAGATAAAGGTGACAGCAAGTGAGACAAAAACAATACTGGCTACTTAGAATTAGAAGAATTGTCTTTGATTGAAACGGACATGTCCACAATACAGAAATACAATGGTACCTGCCTACCTGGTCATAATCAATATAACCAGTGCTCTCGTCCAATCTGTACGGCATTGTTTCAAAGAATATAGATACAGCTGATATCTTCTTGGTGTCAGTCTGCATGACACAAAGATATAAATAAAAGTTTGTATACAGAAATATGATACACATTGTTCTAATAATTATAATAAAGCAACGATTTAACAGCAAAATGGAAAGTGAATATCAGGCAACAGATGTGAATATTGAGCCATTTTGAAAGAGAACATGGGGAAAACTCTGCATTGGCTTATCCTATTAATGCTATAAAAATTAAATTAAATCCTACAATTAACACAAGTATAAAATAGTTAAAACAAATATTAGTAGTAGATGGCATTGCAAGAGATTGTAAGTGATGTAAAATTAGGGGTGTCTAATTTGCAATTTATACACAGTATACTGTTTTTCAATTTTATGAGATACAAATATTTAATAAATAGTTTGGCTCTATTGAAATTCTTTTAGATTGCTTCTGGTCCATTTTTAATCAAACAAAGAGAAGTTTAGAGAGAAATAATTTTATCACAAGTTTATTTGGCTGGAATACGATTTTAAATATCTAAATTTCTTTCTCCACAATAATTTAAGGAAATGCTTGTTTTCTTAGCTTCCTAGTAAGATTTTGATCATAACTGCTCATACTTCCTATGTAAGACATTTTTTAACTGACTTCTTTTCCCTTTTGTTTATTTACTAAATTTCTTTGTTGTCTTAAAAGAAGTCCTGTTTCAAATTCTTTTCTTGATATATAATTTTCTTACCTAAATAAGCAAAAAAAATTAAAAAATTAAAAATTAAAAAAAACTGACGATAAACCAGTCACTTAAGTGACAATTTTGCTACAACATTTATTCGTCATATCCTATAGGCTAGTGCATACTAGCTATGGTTGTCAACTCATGGCAGAGGTGCAATGACCACAAATGGTAATCAGAAGCAGAACTTAACCTGATACCCATGTGAAAGATGCCCACCATGGGGAAGATCAAGTGCCATAATTCTCTCATGAGGTTTCAATAATGCAGTGTAAACTTGGAAGTTGGAAGGAGATCCAGATAGCGACTGCACATTGACTGTCAAAAGCAGATTATGTAAAAATGTAAGATTCTCTACAAAAACATATGATCAAAATTCGTTCACCTAAACTGCAGAGAATAATAATTGAATACATACAGAAATGATGTCATGGAAGAATAACACAAGTTCACCACAATAATAACAAGTTAATTACCCAGCAAATTATAGCAAGATTGCTAAAATATTATACATCAAAAGGAGGAGGAAATTATTCTAGTTATATATGCAAATTTAGTACCATAGAGAAAGGCTATGTTTGATATTTATTTTATTCTAGAAAAGTTGTCTGTATGTTACACACGTGAAGTATTTAATTGAAAGATATATTGAGACAAAGACAACCCTCCAATAAATCAAACCTTAACAGGGATTATCACTTGATATATTGCCACTGGTTTGCAGTTATTATGGAAGTAGTGAAAATTGAGCACCAAAAAACAAACAAAATCTTTCAATTTCTTATTAGACTATCTTCAACTCTATATGTATTCCTCTATCTGTAGAGTACATTGAATGTACAGAAATGGCTATAACACAGTTTCTTCTATTCATATTAACTGTTACTCTAGGAGGAATGTTTTTATGCAGCGCTAACAATTTAATAACTCTCTTTGTAGCTCTAGAATGTTTCAGTTTATGCTCCTATCAACAGCTGAAACAACTATGATGTTCCCATGTTCTTAGCCATTCATAGATTACTATTCTTTGTTAGACTAAGGGTATGTTTGGATTGTTTGTATAAGATGAAATGGTGTATAATGGAATATAATCAGATAAAATATTAATTTCTAAAATCTAACAAGTTCATTCTACTCCATTCCCTCCTATACCACCAAATCCAAACATACCCTAACAAAACTCAAATTGTACTATAAATGTTATCCCATTTATGTACCTCCCCATAGTGCTGGATCCAACCCAAAAGTTTCCAGTGCACGCTTCTGACACAAGGTCTCGGCCATGTCAATGTACCTTATCAAATTATAAATATACACCCAAAATCAACACATGAAATCAATCCATAACAAACTTCTGAAATTGGAAAAAAAAACAATCATAATTAGATCCAAAACTCCACGTACTCATTTCCACCATAGTATCTAGCACCAGGATAACCTTCACTGTATTTATTCGTCATAACAGATCCAACTGCTTGCATCACCGACAAGGACGTAAAATTTTCTGAAGGTATAAGTTCTAGTCCCTACAAATTTATAAGAGAGAAAAATCAAATGAGAGCGTTATTCTCAGTAAGGTTCTTTCAAAATAAATTTAAAATTAAAAAGTAAAAAATAAAAGCACTGTAGAAATAAATAAACTCCGATCCACCTTCCATTGACGAGCTTTTTCAAGTTCGATTATATTTTCGATCTCAGGATCCACCACCTCAAGAGGATCGTTGAGCTGTTTAATCCACTGCAATTTTTGAAATCGATCAGAACAGATGCGAAAATTAAACATATACACGAAGTTCATGTTTAGATTCATGAAGAATTTAACAAAATCACGATGACGATCTTGTTTGAAATCGCGACGAGTTAGACGAACCGACGGTGGCGCTGCCGCGTTTCCGGCAAACTCAATGTGAAATTGAAAATGAAATGAAGAAAGAAGTTTGTTGAATCTTAAAATAGCTTACATCGGGGCTAGATTTGTGATTCTCTTGTGCGGAGAGCGAAGATGACTGCAATCAAAGACGGAGCAAGAATGAAAATGCAGATTTAATTGATAATGAGATGGTTTAAGAAGATGAAGTTTGTTACATACCATGCGATGGAGAGAAGCGGTGTTGGAGAAAGGTGAAGTTGGTTTGTTGATGGAGGAGGTGAGTCTGCGAAGAGCCATGGCCATTGTTGCGATGGTTTTTAGTTTTTTCTTTGGTTTGTGTTTGGGGGATGGTGGTTTCGATTGGAGGGTGGTGATGGTGGGATATATGAGTTGGGAGTTGGTAGTGGAGGGTGAGTGAGTGAGCGGGGTTGGTGGTGATTGTGATTTGATTTTATATACTGCATTTTTTATTAGGGTCCTAAATATTGAAAAGTGTGCATCACATGCAATATTTTTAGTGTTTTTACAAGAAAAATCAGATAATCTTGTCCGTTTTCTTAAGGTGCACTTACAAATATTATCAGCGCTAATTTTTATAAGTTTGATTTTAACATAACAATTTATATGAAGAGGTATATGTCATGCTAAAATCTAATATTGTATTAGACATATAGATCCAAATAAAGGTGTGTATATTTTTTATGATGTTATTTTTATACGTTGTATTAATAAATAATATTATTTAGAAACTGTCAAGTAGACTTAAAATTAAGACGATAAACAGACAATTTAAAATTGGAATAGTTAATGAACTATATATATGAACTTTATTGCGCTAACACGTATATGTCTTTTAAGAAGTTTTTGGTATACGTCATTCTAAAATTAATTCAATATACATAATACATTTTATTTTGTCCTGCTCTCAGATTCTCAAAATGGTATCAGAGCTCACATGAGTGAGTTATGGTTCATCGCTTCCGATCCAAAATCCTAACTTCCTATTTCTTCTTCTTCAGAACTTTGATTGATTTTTGCGACCTTATTGATTTGGATTCTTTATTCAACTTTTTTTATTGCGC
The DNA here is from genome assembly GCA_963966055.1 of Lathyrus aphaca. Taxonomy (NCBI): domain Eukaryota; kingdom Viridiplantae; phylum Streptophyta; class Magnoliopsida; order Fabales; family Fabaceae; genus Lathyrus; species Lathyrus aphaca. Next base: position 108,369,400 of record OZ014523.1, read on the forward strand.
TAACGTGTGTATGTCTTTAAGGAGATTTTTTATGTATGTCTCATTAAAATTTGATTAAGTTTTATATAAAATGTTTGCAAAATAAATATCCAAGAATATTCGAAAATCTCTATCTCCCTCCTCATCCTCATCTCTCTCTATTTATCTCTCCCCCCCCCATCTCTCTCATATTATTATTGAGTTAAAAAAATTATGATTTTTGTGTTGCTTCACGTCATTATGTATTTTATAAGACTTATTTTGTGTACATGACATGAAAAGTAAATTATTTAGACACATATATTAGAATTAAAAGTAAAAATACTTTATTTAAATTTTTAAAATTAAAAATAAGTTAATAAATATGCATGTTCCATATATTTTAATATTTTACTCTCTTAGTCCTCACTTGTAATGTATTTTTCTCTCGTATTTTTGTGTTTGTTTTTGTTGCAATACACTATGTAACTTATGAATAATTTTTTCTCATTTTTGACATATTTTAATAAGGTGACCTAGTATTGAACAAAAAAATATAGCATATTGTATAAATATTGTTCCGGACTGGGCCTCCAGACTGTATTGGGCTACGGCCCAATATGTCGGGCAGAGGCCCATATGCTCGGGCAGGCACGTCTGATATACGGACATGGGCGCTTAACGGTCGGGCACACATCCTATATGTCGGACACACACTTAGAACGGGCAAAGAACACGCCTGTCAGTTCACTTGCCACGTCACCCAATTGTCCTCCATTATCTCCTGAAAGATAGGGGCAGTTGAACCAAGGATCATACCACTTAGCTAGGTCTTCACGCTTCCCACGCGTTCCTTGGCAGTTCTTCCTTGGGCCTAGCTGATCCAGCCCAAGGAAGGACCTTGGCCCAACGCTGGGGGCTCTCTATAAATACCCTTTTTCACTAAAGGGTCAGGTATTCTGATTCCACTCTTCTACTTACCTATTCATTGTACCTCTATTAACTTTGGCATCGGAGTGCCTTGCAGGTACACCCCCTCCTTTTCATCCGCTTGATATCTTCACCCAATTGCTGGAAGGTCCTCTTGATCAGGTAAGATCAGTGGCGCCGTTTGTGGGAAACTAGTTTCCCCTTCTTCCACAGCAGAAGATCAAAGCTTCATTATTCCATCCTTTCAGCATGGCCAGAGAATAGCCCAACGACCGTAATCGTCCCCTCGTCGACTACACGATAGAGGACAATGCGAACTACCATGATTCTGACGCCCGAGACGGGCACCCTTCCACCCCGTCTCCTGAACCCGAGAACAATGGGAACCAACCTCAGAGTCAGGACCCAGAGGTCACCACGTTCCTGCCGATCCCCGTGCCCGTCGAGGGGGACGCCACCATGATTGCTATGGTGAAAGCCCTTAATTAGGCCAGCTTCATGCTCTACCAGCAGCATGAAAGAATCATGGCCCTGGAGGCTGACCGGCAGGAGAGCCGACCTCAGCAAGAAAGAAGGACGCAAGAACGTCCAGAAACAGCGAAGAAGCGGGGACACACCCCTCCGCGTCGGGGACGACGCTCCCCGGAACCCAATAAAAGTAGGTCACGAGCACACCGTGATAACGACCGAGCAGGGGCCTCGCCAAGGCATGACCAGAGCCTTGGTCACGATGAGCTCTCCCCACCAAGAAGCGATGAAGAAGACCTACATTGCCCCCTCTCACGCGCGATAATGGAGGCTCCACTCCCCAAGGGCATGGAGAAACCCCCGAATTTGGCCATTTACGACGGGACCACTGACCCTGACGATCACGTCGACAACATCAATGCGATGCTCGACTACCACAACGACATCACCGGGCATCTCAAATGCAGGCTGTTCTCAACAACCCTCGGGAAGGGGGCCATGGCTTGGTACGAAAGTCTGGCCCCAGAATCCATCACATCCTAGAGAGTCATGAAGTCCATGTTCACCAGACACTTTACAGCCTCCCGACGCCATCACAAGACTGAGGCGACCCTCGAAGCCATAGTGCAGAAGAAGAATGAAACACTACGTTCATACATCGAGCGATTCAACCAAGAGGCTGTCGAGGTGGACACCACGGAACACATGAAGAAATACCTCCTCGAGAGGGGTCTTCTGCCCGGAAGTGAGCTCAGCAGGGTGGTCGGGATAGAACCTCCCCGTACCCTGAACAACCTCCTGCATAAAGCCTAGGCTTACATTAGATAGGAAGAAAAGCAGGTCGCCCACAGCGCTCGCAGCAATCGCAACGCCGGAGACACCAACCATCCCAAGCGCGAGGACCCCAACGTTCCCCGTCGCAACTGAGAGAGGCAAATGGAAGAGAAGCCCCGCGAAGGAAGAGGGCCCGCGGGCCGATATAGCAAGTATACATTGCTAACAGCTCCCCGCGAGCGCATCCTCGCCGAATGCATCAACTCCGAGTTCAAACAGGGCAGGGTGAGGTTTCCCAAACCTTCTGCACCTAAGCCCCACACGGACAAATCCAAGTACTGCAGGTTTAACATAAGCCATGGGCATGTGACTGAAGACTGTGTTCACCTGAAGGATGCAATAGAAATCTTGATCCAAGAGGGCCATCTCAAACAGTACACCAGGAAGAACGAAACTCCCAAACACGAAGAGCAAGAGAAGAAGAGGCCCCGCGAGGACACATCCCCCAACGACTCTTCCTATCAGATGGCCCTATGCATATCACGCCCAGAGGACTTCATCCTCCCCGACTCATCACTAGAAGAGGCCCCGCGAGGACACACCCCCAACGACTATTCCTATCAAGTGGCCCTATGCATATCACGCCCAGAGGACTTCATCATCCCCGACTCATCACCAGAAGGGCGAATCACTGCCCTCAGCCCCTGGGAAGACTTCCCAACCGCTCTTGTCATATCAGGGGGAGGGATGAGCAGCGAAAACGCCGCCCTTTCGGTAAAACGCAAGTTCGACGAACTCCTGCTGACTGCGCCCGAGCAAAAGGCAACACTGACAAAGTACTGAGGCAAGTCCAACCCGATATCTTTCTTCCTAGAGGAAATTCCGGACGGCTCTCCCAATTCGGGAATCCTGCTGCTAATAAGAGCCAAGATGTCACACTTCGACGTTCGACGCATCCTGGTCGACAAGGGCAGTTCGGTGGACATCATGTACGTACACCTGTTCAAAACCCTAAAGCTGGACAAGACCAACCTATCTCCATACGTCGGATCCGACCTCTAAGGGTTCAATGGCGCCACAACAAAACCGTGAGGTTACGTCAAGCTCCTTGTCACCTTCAGAGAGCAAGAAACGGACAGAGAAATCAAGGTCCAATTCCTGGTAATAGAATACCCCTCCCTCTACAACTGCATCCTCGGTCGCCCGACCCTGGCCGAGCTGACGGCGGTCTCATCCACCATTCACCTGAAGATGAAATACTACACCAAATTGGGTCGTGTGGTTACAATCCATGGCGACATCGAGGCCGCCCGAAGATGCTACGACGTTGCAGTAAAAGGACAAGCCATAATCAACACCAAGAACAACAAGAAGCCCAGAGTCGAAGAGCCTCCCCCCCCAGGGAATCAACGCCATCGACCTCGACTGCCGCATAGGCGAAGACGAAACTGAAGAGCAGGGACTCGTCAAGGGGCAAGCGCCCACTCATTCATCCCATCCGGTACTGGACGAAGAGTTCGAGCTCGTCCCACTGGGCGACGACCCCGACAGAGCAGTAAAGATAGGTACGGATCTGCCCGACGAAACAAGGAAGCAACTCACAACCTGCCTCAAGGAGAATGCTGACCTCTTCACATGGAACGCTGCAGAGATGCCCGACCTAGACCCTGAGGTCGCCTGCCACCAATTAGCTTTAGATCGGGCAATTAAGTCTGTAGCACAACGTAGGCGCAAACAGTCTCCCGAGAAAGCGGAGGCTGCCGAGCGGACTATAAAAGGCCTCTTAGAGGCAAATTTTATTTCTGAAGCTCAGTACACAACCTGGCTCTCTAATGTAGTCCTCGTTAAGAAAAATAATGGAAAATGGCGTATGTGTGTTGATTATACCGATCTTAATAGGGCTTGTCCCAAAAATGCTTTTCCTCTCCCTAACATAGATAAACTGATCGACAACTCTGCAGGTTTCAAACTCTTGTCCTTCATGGATGCATATAGGGGATATAATTAAATCCCTATGTCGGACACGGACAAGAGGCACACAGCGTTCATGACCCCGACGGGCAATTACTACTACAACGTAATGCCCTTTGGGCTAAAAAACGTCGGGGCCACATACCAATGCATGATGAACAAAGTCTTCGAAGGAGAAATCGGAAACATGCTCGAAGTATACATGGACGACATGATCGTTAAATCACACGAGGAGACCGACCATGCTCGACATCTCCGCAAGGTCTTCGAGCAGGCAAGGCAGTGCAAAATGAGGTTTAACCCTGAGAAATGCACGTTCGGTGTCTGGGCGGGAAAATTCATGGGCTTCTATCTCACCTAGCAGGGGATCGAGGCCAACCCCGACAAATGTCGGGCGTTCTCAGAATTCCTAACCCCGAAGTTGAAAAAATCCATTTAATCCCTCAACGAGGTGCTCACCTTACTCTCCCGCTTCGACGTTAAATCTGCTCAGCACGCCCTACCTTTCTTCAAACTCCTCCGAAAAGAAGCCACCTTCAAATGGACCGACGAATGCGAACGGGCGCTGCTCCATCTAAAGAAAGCGCTCTCCGAACCCTCGGTCCTGTCCCGACCACTGGAAAGGGAAACCCTGTACCTATATCTGTCCGTGGCAACCGAGGCCGTTAGCGCCGCTCTCATCAGAGAAATTGACGAGGGGCAAAAGCCCATATACTTCACGAGCAAGGCACTCCAAGGCCCCGAGCTCAGGTACCAACAAATCAAAAAGGTCACGTTGGCCCTCATAAACGCCGCGAGGAGACTACGTCACTACTTCCTCTTCCATACGATCAAAGTGAGAACCGATCAACCGATAAAAAAACGCCTCGGTCGACCAGACATGGCCGGCCAAATGCTGAAATGGTCGCTGGAACTCTCCGAATTCGACATCCAATACGAGAATAGGAAAGCTCTGAAAGCTCAGGCCCTGGCTGACTTCGTTGCAGAAATGACGCACAACCTGATGCCAATAGACGGCGCCCACAAATAGACGATCTTCGTCGACGGTGCCTCTAGCCCGGCGGGAAGTGGTGCAGGCATCATCCTAGAAAACGAGGATGGAATCCTGATCGAGGTATCACTGGCGTTAGCCTTCCCGACTTCCAATAACCAAGCCGAGTACAAAGCTTTCCTCACAGGGCTAAGATTAGCCGAAGACTTAGGGGCAAAGGATATGAAGATATCAACAAACTCTCAACTCGTAGCATCACAAGTACGGGGAGAATACCAAGCCAAGAACGACCACCTCATAGAATACTTAGCATTGGTAAGAGAAAGGCTCAAAAAATTCGAGAAGTGGGAGGCCCAATACGTGCCACGTGAATACAACACGCGGGCGGACATCCTGTCGAAACTCGCGAGGACGAGGAAGAAGGGCGGAAACAAATCAGTAATCCAGGAAATCCTTCCTCGAACGAGTACTGTAAGACCACCACCCTCGCTCGAGGTAAACATGATCGGGGACGCTCATTGCTGGATGACACCCATCTAAAACTATCTCACGAAAGATGAACTCCCCGCGGACCCCAAAGAGGCGACTGCAACTAAGAGGAGGGCATGCTCGTACGTCCTCCTCAAGGGAAAACTCTACTGAAGGGGATTCTCCATCCCGTTACTCAAATGCGTCGAGGAGGAAAAAATCCCCGTCATATTGGGGAAAATGCATCGGGGAATCAACGCCCAGCATCCCGGCGGAAGGTCACTGGCACGCAAGGCCCTGCGGGCAGGCTACTATTGGCCAACCATGCAGCACGATTCCAAAGAGCACGTCAAAAAATGCGACAAATGCCAACGACACGCCGACATGCATCTCGCGCCTCCCAACAAACTGAAAACTCTCTCCTCCCCTTGGCCCTTCGCCTGGTGGGGCATGGACATCCTCGCCCCATTTGTGATCGGTTCTTATCAGAACAAATACCTCATCGTAGGGGTAGACTACTTCACCAAGTGGATCGTGGCAGAAGCCCTGGCCAAAATAACGGTGCAGAACATTCTTCAATTTCTTAAACGAAACATCCTCGCACGTTTCGTCATACCCCAAGCCCTCATTACTGACAATGGAACGCAATTCACAGACGGAGGATTTCAAGACTTCTTCACCAGCCTAGGCACCAGACAACATTTCACGTCCGTCGAGCACCCTCAAACCAACGGACAGGCAGAGGCGGCCAACAGAGTAATCCTACGCGGACTGAAATGCAGACTTGGCGAGGAAAATAAGGCATGGGTCGAGGAACTGCACAACGTCCTTTGGGCATACCGCATAACACCACACTCCACGACCGGGGAGACGCCTTTCAGACTAATGTACAGCACCGAAGCAGTCATCCCGATGGAAGTTCGAGAACTGACGAGACGCGTAGAAGCACCCATCGACGAGGAGATGAACGACGGGGCACTTCGAGTCGAGCTGGACCTCGTCGACGAGATCCGCTTTGAAGCAGCCCTTAGAGAAACCTCCCTCAAGAAAAACATAGCTTTGCGTCATGACGCAAAGGTCGTAAAAAAAGAGTTCCAGGTGGGCAACCTGGTCCTCAGAAGAAACTAGAAAAACCCAAGAGAGGGCAAACTGGCCGCCAACTGGGAAGGCCCATACCGCGTCCGCGACAAGACGGGAAATGGGGCCTATTATCTGGAAAACCTACAAGGCAAAGAACTTTCTCGACCATGGAACGCAAAAAAACTTAGACAGTACTACAGCTAAATGCAGCCCGGGAAGACATGGGAGGTACGACCATGCTTTTCCCCAATAAACTAAAGGAAGGATAAACGCCCCTCAAGGGCGAACACAACCCTCCCCGATGTTGGACACCTCAAGACGAGCCTTAGCGTCGCAGTACCATACCGGCAGGGCACCCAACTTGCGATAGGAAAAGCCCAAGCCCCAAGGTCAGAGTTTTCCGATCGCAAACCCTACCTCGATTTAAGGCGAGCACAACGCTCGCCACCTCGCTGGTTCCCTAAACCAACGAGACTAGCAGGGTCGAGCACAAACAGTTCAAAAATAAATAAAACAAACAAGTTAATATCGAAAATAAAATTCATTAAACACGGTCGCAACCGACCAAGAAAACTACAAAAGGAGCCCGAAGGCCAATGTTCAAACGGGCACAAAAGGCCATTACAAATGGGCACAAAGGCCATTACAAACAGGCACGCAGGCCCTACAAAAAGACAACAAAAATCCTAAAGACTCCTCCCGGAGTTACTCTTCACGACCATCCTCCTCCTCCTCTTCCAGCTCCTCCTCAGCTTCGAAGGGGCACACGATCTCCCCGTCAACCACACAGTAGTTGTGGGCTGACCCCTCCGTCACTAGCCCCGGGTTCAACACCTTCAGCTGCTCAGTGGCATTGTCGAACTCATCCTTGAACATTACAACCAGCTCTTTGTTGAGTTCGCGGATATGACCAACCAACTCGCCCCGGGTGCGAAGGACAAGCTCCTCCTCAGTCTCATCATCCCGAGGGCGGATTGTACCCTCAAGCAGAGCTACCCGAGCACGAAGCTGCACGTTTTCTTCAGCCACCTTCTTATGCCCCGCAGCTTGGTCCTCCAAACTCTGCTTCTCGGCCTTCAGAGTATCACACTCGAGCTTCAGTTCTTCCAGCTCAGACTTTAGCCCCGACTGTAAACGGTGCTCCTCTTTGTAGTCAGATAAATCCTTTGACAATTTATCCTTCTTATTTCGGGCAGCCAAGAGGACGTCCTCCAAAGAAGCTGTGGAAACAGCAGTCTCGGACAGGACCATGGCGGTCTCCATCACCCAGATGATAGCGGCCAGGTCCCCAGCTAGGTCTTTTCGCTGGGCGTTTGCGTCCTGGTTCAGAATGGCCTTTGCCTCGGGCACCGCCACCACGATGGAACCTTCGGCCCTAAATAACTCCTGCTTTAGATAGCAAGGAGGCAGCAGATAACTCCCAGGGGTATCAGACTCATTTCCCCCCACAGCAGCAGACCGGGAAAGAGTCTCGTCCAGACGCTTCCACTTAAGCAGAGGAGAGGTGGAAGGGGGAATGTCCCTTATGTGGATCGGAGAAGTTTGTTGAGCGGACTGAGGGGAATTGGTCACCGGGCTAGCAGTACCCGAGCTGCCTACCTCGAGCTCCGTGGCCACCTCCTTGACATGGGGTGTCACTTTCTTTTTCTTTTTAAAGACCCTGTCTAGGGCCCCAGCCTGGTTCGCCAGCTTCAAAACTCGTTCACTATGAGCAGGCATAGTTCCTACAAAACAAAAACAAAAATTAGTTGGACGGACACAAGATCGAGAAAAGAAAATAAGTAAAGAAAACCTACGCAGTAACTCCACGGCCTCTTCTTCCGTATCACACACGAGCAGAGCCCTCGTGTTTATAAGACGGATTTCATGAAGCGACATCCCGGCCTCATCGACGTAGGGGTTGCCTTTTTGGTCAACCCAAACTGCCAGGTTGAAGCTCTGTACATACTCCACCAGCCTCTTGTAGTCCAGCCTATCCTCGACCCCCATGCTCGAGAATTTGACCCGGTAGTGACTGGTCGATAGATTGAAATGGTCGGGCTGCCATCTCAAGGAGATCCTCGACATAAGATTTTCCTCCCCAGCAAAATTCTGTTTGTAATAGTAAAGGGAGTTTAAGGCAAAACGAGTGATCGGCTTCACCGTATACCATCGCCCTTTAAAGTGTCGGGCAGAATCGACGTAAGTCTTGAATAATCTCACTGGCTGCTTTAGCGACACCCAGCTATGACGCCCATGGGCACCCGACCGTTGCAGGTGGAAGATGTGGAAGAAAATGGGCAAGGTGCACCCGACGCCAAGGAAGCGCCAGACTATCTCGAACACCCGGACAAAAGCAATAGCGTTCGGATGCAGTTGCGAAGGCGCCAATCTGAGCCACCTAAAAACCCCCATCTGAAATTCGTTGAAGGGCAGCCTGACCCTTGCCTCTCGAAAGGAAAATTCGTACATAACAAATTGCTTCCCAAGGAAGTGGTGACATATCTGGTCCGACTCCTGAGGAGCAAGGCATTGCCAATTCACAGGTGTCGCTCCCGAGATTTTCATCCTAGTACAAACGCGAAAGTGGCGCGGAAAAGGTAGAGTCGCCACCCAGACATTTTTATCCCAAAATAATGGGAAAGGTAATGTTGCACAAACCTGAGGAAGAAGGAAAGGACAAGGTCCTTCGAACCAAAGATCTGGGTTCGGGAGTCGGTTACGACCTGGGAAGGTATTAGCACCCAGATCGTCTGCCGTACCCGACGGGATCCACGCTTGCTTGTTTTGTTTCAAAGGGTGAAAAAGAATATAAATGCTGCTGAATAAAACGGCTAACTAGAACTGAAATGAGAAAGGAGAAAGGGGACTGGAGAATAAAAGGAAGGGGAAAATGTAGGGAAAATAAAGAATGTGCTCGAACGGGCCCTACCCCGCTGCCTACGTACCTCATCAGGATAATGAGGATCAGAGTCGACGTAGTTCGCCTAATTAAGGCGGGAACTATTTGTTTGTTTTTTTATACTGGAACTACGTATGTCTATGCTCAGGTGTTGCAGGCTCGTTTGGTACGAGTGCGTTTATCGTCTTGCATGCGAGACAAGTCATCGCGAGTTCGCGTTTAGAGTGAATGAGATGAGAAAAGAAGCTCCCGCAGGATAGTCGCTTATTGTTTGTTTTTTTTGTATTTTATGAGAAGTGTTTTGAATTTCTTTGTGAACATTCTCATACTAAGACCTATCCATCGCGGTAAGTACTTACACCTCGCCCCGAAACAGGACGCGTATAAGCACTCTGTAACAGAGTCTCGTGTCGTACAAGAACGTTCGGTTTTTATTAAGTGTTTTATTATTTTCTTTATGAGGAGAGAAAGAATGACTCAAGTTGCAAAAGGCAAAAACTAAGGGACTAAGACTCAATCATAATTTTGTTTATTTATTCACAAATGGTCCTAATGGTTTATGTGGTTTCCTAAACCTAATGAATGAAAGAAACTAGAAACTACTAGAATTCAACTTACTTCCTAAGGAAGTTAAGTTGATTCTAAGAACAATGGGGAAACCTATTCAATTGAGAAATTCAAATAATAAGGCAAAACATTAAAATTGGAATAAAAAAACGAATGCTTAAAAACATATTAGGGTATAAAAACCAAAACAAGCCTAAACTTCATCTAAGTCTATTTATTAGAAATGCTAAGCCTAAGTCCTACAACTAAGGGAACTATCTAATATTATCATTCTAAAAATCAGTAATTAAACTATACTAAGTCATTTTAATATCCTAAGATTAAACCTAAGTAAACTAGTTCTTAATGGAGCATAATATCCTAAACTAAACTAAGTGAATTTTACATGTACAACTAGCCTAAAGATTAATACACTAAAAATATTAAAAGTCCTGGAAAAAATATGGAATTAATTCTATAGGGTCCTAAAACTGATTATAACATTTTGCTAAAAAATATCCTAAAAATTCAGAAGTTAACTATGTCTAAAAATCACTTAAATCTACTTAAGGATTAACTACTATTTTCCATGGATTAAGCTACCAAAACAATGGAAAAAATGGCCTAAAAATCTACCAAAAAATATACTAAGTTCTCTTATTAGTCCTCTAAACATAGCAAAAATAATGGGTCAAAAATCCTACAGGAAGGGAACAAAATAAAATGAACAAAAACAAGTGCAGTTAAAAGAATTCAATAAGATGCTAATTAAGAGAAAAATCGAAATTAAATCGAAAATAACCAAAATTCAGAAAATAAAATTGTCAAAAATTTCCAAAATGAGTTATTAAGCTACTGAATTTTTTATAGAATTTTCTTATGGTGTTTGCTATTTTTAATGAATTAATTCTAATCTATACTAAAACAAAATTAAAATCTAAAAAGAAAATAAAGAGGGGGTGAGAAGAGTATTTTTTCTTAGTTATTATTCTGAATTGGGCTTGACAAGGGGGTGTGAAAAGCAAAAGGCTAAGGCCCAACACATGAGAAGCCTGAGATGCATGGTGGAGCTGCGGTCAACGGACGTTGACTCATCCTGGGTCGTTTGATCTAGTCTTCTCTTATGGTATTCTAATCCGACGTTTCACAAACGCAAGCACATGAGGCCTATGGTGGACAACACACACCGAAACTACCGCTAGCAATGCCAATCGGACGGTGACAAGTGTCATCGCCGGTGTGGCCAAGAATCCATAAAGATCTAATCTTATCACCAAGGAATTCTAACGGCTTCTTATGGGAATTATGCATTTTTAATTGCAATTTACAAGGACTGATTACCATTAATTAGTTTTTTTAATTTCATAACAAGAACTAAGAACCTTAAATTATCTTACAATTAAAAAAAGAAAAGAATACAAATAACACTAGAAAAGTTATGAACGAAACCCTAAAAAACTAAATCTTCTTCTTCCTTTGCCTTTGTCGCCGCAGCTTCTCCTTCTCCACCCTCTTCTCTTCGGCCGCCACCGTCATCCCTCATTCCATCCAACATCATCATCTTCTCATCTTCTTCTTCCCTCTTAACTCAATTCACCGTCGCCGAACAAAAACAACATAACGGACCGTCCTTCTCCCTAAACTCCGGCGAAACCAACACCAAAACCTAATAGCCTCAACACAATTCGAGCATATTCTCCTCTCATCTCAAAATCCGGACGCAAATCTCACAAATTTGCTAAAAATCAGGTTGTGCCAACAACATCAAGAAACACAAGTATCAAAAATGCAACAAGCAATCTACATCAAAAGCGATCTTGGATTCGTACCTTACTGATCGGAGACGAGTAGAAAGAATCACAGTATGATGACCACGTGATATCATCGTGCGTCTGGTGCGTTTTCCCCTTGAATTTGGTTCGTGCTCTTGCAAACCGATGATTGGACGTGTTGATGAAAGAAGAATTAGAAATCCATTACGATTACGTGTTGTTGTTGTGCAGATTCGCTTGGTGATAATGAAGGCTCATGGAGAATGTATTCAACGAGTTGCTTTGACGGTAGTTGAAGATGATAACGATGATGCAACATCTCGAGGTAATAGCATCGACACTGATTTCCTCCTATTTATCAGTTCTGAATTTTTCCTTTCTTCTTGAATTTCTCACAATTCTCATTGTGTGTTTGGGGATCTTGCAGCTGTGGTAGAGATCGATGCAGTATATTGTTGCAGAGAAACACAAGTATGATTGTTGATGAACAATTGATGAAGAGGATCAATGGAGAGTGAAGTGAAGGATAATGAAGATGGATGATTGAGGGAAGCAGAAGAAGAAGATGGATGATTGAGAAGTTTTTTTTTGGTGAAGTTGTGTATGAATTCAGAAGGAGATTGAAGTTGAGGAACCAAATCCGAAAAATGGTGAAGAAACATCCCCCCTCACATCAAATATGGAGAATGATCTGATTTATAGATAGAGCTCAAGGATGGTTCTGGGGAAAAAAAATTGGTAAGTTCAGTTATGATTCTGTTATGAAGTTAGTTGAGTTCTAGTTAGTGTTTCAAAATTTCTGACTTTCCTTGGTTGTATGGATTTTCAGAAGAATGGAGGGTGGTGATCAAAAGCTGAAAACGAGGAGTTGAAGATGATTATGCAGATTGATGAAGACCTGATGCCAAAAATGCAGAATTGATGAAAACGAGTTGGTTGTTGAGATTGGTGATTGGTTCGTGATGGCGAAGACCATAATTGATGTCGTTTTTCCGTTATCGGTTTCTTAAAGAATGGAGATTAGAGAGTTTGATAAAGATGATATCAGGTTTGAGAGAAGGATCTAGAAGTGAAGTTTTCTTGTGATTCAGAAAGATGATTAGAGATAGCAGAGATTGATGAAGGTGCTGATTCTTTCTGATTGAAGTTGAAGAGAGGTTCTTGATAGATATATTTTTTAGAGAGTTTTGTAACTGTACTTGCTTTGTCATTGTTTTTTTTTATTCTGAACTTCTAATAAATTATCCTCCCCCGATCTTTCTCTTTCTGTTGTATGTTGATGCATAGGGTTGAAGAGTGAATAGAAAAGGATGAAAGTTGGGATTAATGAAGGAGATTGAAGAATTGATGAAGAGGTTGAAGAGAGTGATTGATTCTCAAAGTTGGAGTCTTTTGTTGAAGTTTGTTAGAGATTGATGATCGAAGGGCAAGTTGATGTTGATTGGAGGATGATGAAGTCTATCCCCTGAACTCTCTTCTCTGAATTCTGTTATTGCTTTCTGATAAATTGTCTCCCCATAAGTTTTCTCTTTTTGCTCAATTTTTGTGTAGTCCCCTTATCCCCTGAACTGATATGTTGTACCTGTTAAACTCTGTTAAATTCTATTGAGAGTTTTTTTTTGTAATTGACTTCTGATAAGATTTTTTTCAGTTTTGTTTTCTGTTATATCACCCCTGAATTTTGTTAGAGATTAAAAACTTTCTAACTGAATTTTTGTTGTTGGAGAATTCTTGGAAATTGATGAAGTTTTAGTTGAGGAGAGTGATGAAGATTTGGTACAGGGTGCAGACGCGCTTCTTTCTCTTTCTGTGTAAAAAAACTCTATCAATTTTTTGTGTAATTTTTTGTCCTTTTTGTGTAATTCCGGTTAATTTGGAACTGATATCATTGAAGACGAAGTGCTGTGGATTTTCTGGTGTGTAACTTTTCCTGGTGTAAATTTTCCCTGTGATTCTAAGTTTCTTTTTATTAAATTATTTTTCTGGTGTATATTATACTTCCATCCATTTCCTTTGGGACTTGAAAGTAATCCCTTTTGTCCACAGAATAAGTATAAAACAATATTTTTTTAAAATCGGCTAGAATTGAATTGGACATGGCATTAGATGGTTGTTGGTTTAGGAAAAAAAGAAAATAAAGAAATGGACGTGGAATTTAGTAAGGTGATTTGAAAATGTAAATGCAAATTGAATTAGGATAGATGAATGATTGGAACAACATGACACCAAATCATGGTTGTGAGTGAGCATAAATTATGTTTTTTTTTTCTTTAAAAGAAAATATATTGTATTAGAAGTAAACTTAAACATGTGTTTGGATCTTGAATGGGCTTAGTGATTTATTGTTGGTATAAAAATGAATCGGGCTTAAAAAAAGTTTAAGAATGGGGCCAAAAATGGATAATTGGATAAACTCGGACAAAGTCTTCCAAATAAATCATGGTCACACCCTTTTCATTCTTAGTGCGAATCGAACCTTTGAACAAAAACCACTTCTCGTGAACTATGATGCCATGATCAATCAAAGAACCAACGATCCCTGAAACATGTCTTTATTAATCACTTGCCATGTGCGAATGAATACCTCCGTAAAATGAGTCCAGATCAACCCAACGAGCCTCAGTCGGTGAGATGCCCTCAAGCTCAATCATGAATACGAATCCTTGCAATATTCATCGAAGAAGAACACGACATCAGATGTTTGAGAGGAGCCAGAACCCTGGTTCAAAGCAAATTTGATTAAACACCCCAATAGTGAATTAGACGCGCCAATGAATATTCTCCGCAAGTAAAATCCCCGAAGATCACTTAATTAAGGAAATAAACCCTAATTTCACCCTAAATTAATCCCATATCATAAGAGCTTAATGAAAGGCGTGATTGCGAATGTTATGACCTAGTGGGTAATGCAGATGAATGCAAGGCGATGAGCCACTTGAGGTAGTAAATATGAGGGCAAATTTTGAGGTGTTACAGCTGCCCCTATTCAATCATCTGCGAGCCTAAACGAATAATTGCAGCAGCTTTTAGACGTTCAAGGTACGGAGTGATTCAATACTCGAATAAAACCTGAAAATTTGCATGTTGTGGGTAATAAAATATGCTGAGAAGAATACCATCCTCGAATGACAACTCACGAGAGATCTTCAGATCAAACACTAAAAAATCCTCAAATGGAAACGCAATGGTATACCGGTCTCAGGCGGTAACCAGGAACACAAAGACTGACCTCAGACAAACTTTGCAAAAAGAGACAAACTGACCTCAATCAATAAGCTCAAAAGATGGTCTATCATCCTCGAATGATAGCCACAACAAACACAAACAAGACCAACCTCGGAAGGACTTGAAGAAAAGAATGCCATCCTTGAATGACAATTCTCAAAAGATCCTCGGATCTAACACGAAACCATCCTCGAATGGAGATGCAATGGTATATCGGCCTCAATCGATAACCAAAAAACAAAAAGAAGTGATTGAATACTCGAACAAAGTCTGGGAATTTGAACTCGGCGGATGAGGAAAATGCCATCTGCCTTTATTTATTTTTTCTTTTGTTTTGACCTCTGAATAGGTAGCGGGAAAAGAACAAGGTGGAACGGGATCGTTGTACATAAACGAGAGCCCAGGCAAATAGGACCGTTGTATAGAACGATAACCTGCGACGTGACTGTTGTGCCAACCAAGCCACGGAAAGGGAGCTTGTTGGCGAAACAGGACTTTGAACGTGTAATACCTCAAAATTTGCCTTCATATTTATTACCATTTAACTGGCTTGTAGCTTTGCATTTCATTTGCATTCTCCCATTAGGTCATATCATTCTCATTCATCATTTGCATGGAGCTCCTAAGGCCTGGGATCAAGCATCTTCTTGTGATTTGAAGTTTTCCTATTCATAGGTGATTTATTGGGCTATCGAGGCGAATGTTGAGTTCACAATATCATAAGTATCTTTTATCAAAATATCAAGTTTACCTTCTTCAAGGTTTCTCAACATTATCAAGTGTCAGGCTAAGAGAGATGGTGTTAAGGGGTTCTCCTCGAAGTCATATGAAGTGTTCTTCTTCATCGTAACTTCAGCTTCATACAATGTGCAATTTGGTTTTCATTAAGTCAAGCCAATTCTCGATACGTTAAGTTATGAATTTTCAAACAAATTGGTTGTGTAGTTGAGGAATGTAATTCACTAGTCATGTGTGGCATGAAAGGTTTATTGATTGTTTTCAAGTGGAACATTGACTCAAGAATAATCGAGTGGTTCAAACTTGTACGTGAGGTTCAAGTAGAAATACATGGTCTTAATTTCAAGCTCATATGTTGTCATAATCACCTTCTAAAAACCTATGTTCATTATTCCATTTAGATCCATTGTCCGTGATCCATTTTACACCCGATTATTTCTAAGAACATTTTCTCTTTTGAACCAATTCATTGCTCATTTTCGAATTCCATTTATCAAGATCCATTTTAGACGAATTCATTTCCTTTAATTAAGATTCAAAGTTATAAGTCGATATTCCGAGTTAAACCTAGTTCCACTCATTCCAAACAAAATAAGGCTCAATTTAGTTTTGATTTGTTCAGTCAAACTTAGTTTTATTTTGCCCCCAAATCTCTTGTGGGAGTGGTGGATCGGACCTTTATGCATTAGCAGGAAAGAGAGGGTGATAAAATAAAAGGACTCAGTTGCATTTTTTTTTCTGGGAGTAACATATATTGACAAAAAAATTTGATTTTTCTATGGCAAGCTTCAATACAATCCATTGTTATAAAGATGTAAATTATTCAGAAGAATAACCAAACAAGACAACTGAACACAAAATTCGGTTTTACAAAAAATCTAACTCCACAAAATCAGCTAAAATATAACTGATATAACAGGATATCAGTTGAGAATAAAAAAAGAGGAGAGGAATCGCTAAATAATCAGAAAAAAATTCAGATCGGGAAAGCTCTTCATCAACCACCTTCTTCCATTCCTCAATCCACATCTTCATCACCTTCATCAACCACGGATTCAGCAGATCAATCACATCACCCTTCTGAATCTTCTTCAGCGACTTTCAAAGGAAAACAATCAACAAAATCTTCAACCTGCAAATCCAGAAAACAAAAAGCTCAAGAAATCACATTAACAACACAAGTCAAAACTAGGCTTCGTCGCAAACGGGATTGCACGCATCAACATCACCAACAACAACGCAATAAATCTCGTAAGAGCGCCAAATAGTGAGGATTACGCGCACACGCAGGAAGAAGAAGGGAAATCAACAAAAATTCAGAAAGAAGTTTAACACGAAAAAACAGTTACAAAATCTCCAACTAATTCAAAGCAGAAAATCAGAATAACTAACTGAATTTTAATAAGCTTCTAACTGAATCATAACTGAACTTACTTGAGGAAATTCTAGAACCATCTTTGATCCCTATCTATAAATCCGAATCAGTTTCTTCAATCAAAGGTTGGACAACCTCACTCCATATTAAACTTCTTCTCCTCCTTCAATCTTCTTCCACACCATTCTTCTTCTTCTCCTTCAATCTTCTTCCAATCTATTCTTCTTCTTCTCCTTCAACCTTCTTCCACACCATTTTTCTTCTTCTCCTTCATAACTTCTCTCCATATATTCTTCATCACCAATATCTGTTATAAAAAATATGGCAACAAGAATACGTCAAAACTTCCATCATCTTTATAGCATCATCATCTTCTATCAGAAACTTCATCAATCTCAGACATGAATCTCTTCCAATCTTCATCATATTTTCCATCATCTTCATAGCATCACCATCTTTCTGCAACTTCAAAAAACCTTCGAACCTGCAATCACCAAGAAACCTTCATCATTCTTCAACAATCTGCAAAATCAAGAACATTCAACAATCGACATCAATTCATAATAGCAACAAGCGTAATCGTAGAAGTTGAAAAACGAAATGGAATCATACACGAGAAAAGGTCAGTGAAGCCGAACTCACCAAGGTTATCACAATTTCGTCAGCGACCTCCAATTTCACACCGGCCTTCAACTCTTCATCACCGTCATCAAATGATTTTCGTCGTCACCTAGCGGATACCTCAAGCGCCGTCTTCGCGTCATCCTCCATTATCTTCACAAGATTTTCGAAGGAGCCGAGTGGAAGCATCACTTCGGCCTTCTCCGCCACAAGTCGCTCGATTAACGTCTTCGTTGCGACTTTGGTGTTCTTCAATTAACAAGGTGCGAATCCATATTTGTTTTCAGGCTTGATCGTGTGATTGATTTGTTGAGTTTTTGGTTTCAGTTCTGTAATAAGTAAAGGTTAGGTTAGAAAACGGGGGGATTTAGGTTGGATTGAAGAATATGGATGTTTATTTGAGGTTTAATGGTTAGGGGTGATGATGAAGTTGACGGAATCAAGAAGAGAGTGAAGAAGATGAGGGAAATGGTGTTGATGGTGGTGGCGAATTTGAAGAAGAAGAAGGAGGAGAGGATGAAGCGGCGGCGGCGGAAGGAATAGAGAAGAGGGGGCTTAGGGTTTGCGTTGAGCTTAGGCTTGTTTTGTTCAGTTGGTTTTTGTCTTATATTTTCAATGGTATTACTGGTTAATCAAGGTAATTTGATAGAATAATCAATGGAATTAATATAAAATATGGAGTGATTAAGAGAATCTCTTGAGACATTAAAATTAATAAGTGCAATTAATCCCTCTTAATTATCCCGTTAGCAATTCCCAAAAGATAGAAAAGGATAGGATTTTGAATCCCCAACCCCACCGGCGGTGACACTTGTCACCGTCCGGTAGTGTTGCGATGAGAATCGAATACCAAACTATTGATTAAGCTTGAATCACAATTATTAAATGTTCACCACCGACTTTAATTTAATCCAAAGGGAAAAGGGAAACAAAATCGTAAAAACCCTAAATAAGGAGAAACTAGGTTCGGGGGTTGATTATACCTAGGGAAGGTGTTAGCATCCTAAGCATCCGCAGTATCCTACGGGAACCTCTTGTTAATATTTGTGTTATTGTTATTTATTGCTTGCTAAAACTAAGGGAACCTAAGGTTTTTATTTCTATTGGTGCTCGCACAACATCGCATCGATGCCTACGTATCGGGTATAGAATCAGAGCACTCGTAGTTCTCCTAAGGATTAACGAACACTTGGTTACGCTCAAGGTTCGCGGGGGAAGGTAAGTGTTATGGCAAACACTCACGTGACTTTAGCAAAGTCACAAAAAGTTGTAAAATAAAAGTTCCTAATGGTTAAGGTTGAAAAGGAACTAGGGATGGCTAAGCTTCCTATGACATTGAGTCAACTGCAGGAGTTCTTTCCCTTTTGGATTTAAATGCGAAAAAATAAAATAAACAAAAGAAGGTGAAAGCTCCTAAGTCTAAGGCATAGGTTGCTACTTGAAAAAATGAAATGAATGAAGTAAATGGAAATGCAAGGTAAAAGGCTTAGCAAACGGGCTATGGCTCGATATATGGATCGAGAATGCGGGGGTGGAAGACAAGCGTGGTGCGTCAATTTGCTTAAGTTGGAAAGTTGTGAACTGTAAAGACCGTGCAGATGGCGATCGTAAAACGACCGACTTATGTGTGTGAGTGAAGTGTATGTGAACTCAACTTGGCGTTGGACCAAGGATTATTATCTTGAAAATTAAAGTCTCAAAGGTGTGCGCTTTCAATTTTATCTTAACAAGTATATGGTCATGATGCGAAATAAAATAATCCAAACATAGCGTGCATAGAACCAAGACATCGAAAGATTAAATTAAAAACGCACACTAAGAGATAAACCTAAATCTAAACTTCTCACACTAAAGGGATCTAGCCTAAACTAAACAATTTAAAACTAACTTCTTAGAAGAAAAGAGACTAAACAAAATTTGAATTTTTTTTTAGAGTTTTTTAGAATAAAATAAAACAAGAAAAGGTTAATTAAATTAAAATTAGATATCTAATAAAAAAACTAAATCTAAATGGATTAATAAAAAAGAACAAAAGATTTAACAAAGTTAGATATACGATAAAAATGTTTTTTAGATTTTTAAAATGTATTAAGTAGGTAAACAGACAAATTGAGACTAAAATAGAAAAACCTACGTATATGCAAATATTTAAAATACAAAAGTTTATTAAAAGAAAATATTTTTGATTTTTTTTATATTAAGTGAAATTAACAAAATGGAAAATTAAAAAATTACGTATTAAAATAAAAAAAAAAATTTTAAAATGAAAAGTTTAATAAAAGTAAAAGAAAATATTTTTGGGTTTTAGACATATCAAGTGAAAGTTAAATAAAATAAAATGAAAAGTTAATTGGAATTTTTATTTATTTCTTATAACAATATATGAAAATAAATTAAGGTAAAAGATATAACTTGTTTTATTTATTTATTTTTTCTAACAAATATTTGAGAATAATAAAATGAGATAGATGACATAATCTTTTTGATTTTATTATAATAATATAATCTACATAACAATCAAAGTCAATAAGTACTAAACTTAATCCTTTTTAATTGATGTTTTTTTTATATAACAATATCTAAAGATAATGAAAGAAAATAAATGCTATAACTTTTTTGAAATTTTTTTTAAGAAAATAGTGAAAGAGAAAAAGTACTTTTTGAATTTTTCATAATAATATCTAAAAAATTAGCGAAAATAAAATAAAAGCAAATTTTTAATATAGTTACAATAATATCTAAAGAATACTAAATGAGAATGAATGTATTAACTTTTATGATTATTTTTATAACACAATCTAAACAATAATAAAGTAAAATAAATGTGATCTTTTTTTTTAATAATAATAATAATATATAGAAAACTAAATAGCAATCAATGCATTAAATTTTTTTATTTTTTCCTATATATAGAAAATTAACATATATTTTTAAATTCTTAATTAGATATTAGAAACTACACAAATTTTTTGAATTATAAAAGAAACACGGTTTTTTAAGATAATATTACTATATTTTTTTTGAATTTTTTAATATTTATCACTAAACTAACAAAGAAAATACTTAAATAAACAAGATAAAAGAAGTTTGGGATTTCCTAATTAAAAAAAAAAAACTATACTAATTTTTAGAATTTTAAGAAGAAAAACTATTACTCTTATTTTTTTCTTTTTGGGTATATTAAATAAAAGAAGTGATAAATAGAAAATAAAAATACATGAAAGAAATGTTTTTTTTTTGTTTTTTTATGAATTAAATTAGAATAGAAATGAGTTGAATAAAAAAAAAAGTAAATAAAACAATGAAAAAAAATCTAAATTTAATAACACTACTCCACATATTTTTAAACTTTCCTTAAACTAATATATATATATATATTTTTAAACTTTCCTTAAACTAATATATATATATATATATATATATATATATATATATATATATATATATATATATATATATATATATATATATATATATATATATATATATATATATATATATATATATATATATATATATATATATATGTATATATATATATATATATGTTAAATCATCTTGAAAAATAAGTTTTATGCAGCATGAACAAAGCAAAAGGGATGTTGAACAATGAGAAGCGCTTCACTTGTGGGGAAAACGGATTGGTCCATTAATCTTGGGAAACAAAAGAAATCTAATATCATAAATGCATGAAATAAAAAAACAGCTTTTATGTTTTCAAAGGGACATGTTTCAGCATTAAAAAATTGGACCAAATCAACATTAAAAACAAATATATAAAATAAAAATAAAATAAATACTACCGAAAGAAAAAACAAGAACCGCTCTCCCTCTTTTATCACTTTTTCATCGTCTCTTATCTCCGCCTCTCTCTCAGACCTTTTTTTTTCACTCCAACCCTATCTCACAATCACTCACCCTCTCACGATACATCTCTCCCCAAAAAAACTCAAATCGATTTCCCACCCGATACTCTCTCTATCTCTAGATATCTCTCTCGTTCTCCTCTCCTCACTATCTCAAAAAAAATACTCTTTCTACCCATTGTCAAATGGAGTAAAGGTGTGACCTAGATCTATTCACGCGGTTGAACAAACATCAAAGATAAGAAGAACACGCAAAAATACTTACACATTCGTGTATGGCAGAACGACGACAAAAAACGAAAAAAGGAAAAGAAAACTGTTACCTACTCTGAACGTTCTCAGAGTGACAAGTTTCCTCAAGGTATTTTCGTGACCCTACCTCTTCTTTCTGCTCACCCCTTCTCTATCTACTCTGTGACTTTGGATTGCCTTTATATTGCTGTTTGCTTGTTGGGTTGTATTGTTGTTTGCAAGAGGCTTTAGCTCATCTATATCAGAGTTTCAGTGTAAAACTTCTGATAAGGTTTTAGGAAGAATGAGCTCTGAGTGATTAGGGTTGGGTAACTTTCTGTTGTGATTTTTTAGTGAACTTGTGGCTAGACTTTTTTTGCTATGTATTTTTTTCCTCTGTGTTCGAACTTTGGTGGCTAGGTTTTTTGTTCTCTCTGATATGTGTTTAGGCTTTTCTTTTCAAAACTGTTTATGATTTTTTTTGGTCGCCCCCTTTTTCTTGGTGTGAATAGTAACATTATATAGGAAAATGAATTAAGGTTTTTGCTGTGAATTTGAATTTTGTACCATAAAACTTGTGAAGCAAGGGTTGGGATTAGGGGAACAAAAACTGGTTTTTGGGGGTGGAGGGGTAGTGGTCTGCGATGCAGTCTTGCAGCAGGTCTGAAATTTGGTTGAAAATTTGTCTACTGTGAAACCATGGGGTCCCTTTGATTTTTTTGTACTATACTGCATAACCATGTGTGGTGCTTGAACTTTTATTTGTGCTGATTATATTTCTCCTTAATTGCAGGCAAATTAGAACTATGGCTGTTACAACAAAGGCGATGAAGATCTCTTACACAAGCACACAAATCAGATGTTGATATTGAGTGTAATGCTGTGAGGTTGGATTCCATGGTCGCGTGGAAGGGAATAGCATAAATTTGCTAGGAAAAATGAAAGAGCTGCTGTAAGTGAAATGTTGGCGCAAGGCATGGAAACACAAAGTCCACTCCCATTGTAACATTTCTCTTAGGCTTGGATTTAACATGAACTTGTAGAAATAGGCTTAGGATTTCTTACTCTTGTAATAACCTTTCCATGTTCTAAAAGAAACAAATAGGATCTACCTTGTATCACTAAAGATTTTTACATTGAGTACACTTCTTGTATGCAAATGAATGTGGATAACTTGGCTCGAAAATGAAGAAAATTAACTTGAAAGTAAATTAAATATGAATGAACATCACTATACATGAATAAATTATTTTTTAAAAAAAGACACAATTTGAACTTGAAATTTTAAGAAATGAGATTTGGAATATGATTATGAGCTTTAAAACTTGAATTGAAACATGGAAATTTGACATGAGGTTATGACTTTGAATGAAGTTTGAAATGCAAAAGAGAATTAGAATTTGAAAATTGGACTTGGAATAGAAATTGTAATTTGAAAATGAAAGAAATAAGAATAAAATTGGGACTTGAGATTTAAGAATATAAATTGAGATTAAGTTTGGACTAAAATAAATAAATACAATGCAATTGAAATTAAAAAAGAATTGAGAATGACTTAGAACTTTTGAAAGAGACATGAAAATGTAACTTGAAAATAAGACTTAGAATGGGAATAGAAACTTGAAAAATGAATTGAAAATTAGAAATTTAAATTAAAAATTAAATTTAGAAACAAAAAACTTGAAAATGAATTAAAAATTAGGAATAGAAATTAAAAATTAATTTAGAAATAAAAACTTTGAAAATGAAATGGAAATAAAATTTAAGTTTAAAATTTAAGAATGAATTAAGAATTAGAAGTAGAAATTGAAACAAGAATTAGAGGTAGAAATTGAAAAAAAAATTAGAAGCTTGAACATAGAATAAGAAAAGGAAATAGAAATTAAAATTAAAACATGAAAATAAATTAAAAAGTTAGAAATGTGAAATAGAAATTAAATTAAAAAAAGCTTGGAAGTGAAAAGAAATTAAAATTAAATTTATAAATAACTTGAAAATGAGTTAGAAGCAACAGAAAAATAAATCTTGGAATTTCTTTGTTAAATGCGATGAATGTATGACGCAGGCAGTTAGGGGTAAAATTTAGGGTGTGACAGTTGCCCCTATTTAAATAACTTCACCAGATGGCGTGAGTGATGGTAATCCTCGTGGAATCAGTGTGGAAGGTATTTAAATATAGAAAAAACCGAAAATTTTTCCCCTAAATGCAATGTTATGCTGGACGACAAACTATCTAACTTTGTAACTCTTATGCAATGAATGATGATTATGGTATGAATGATTAGAATGAGATATATCGACGACCACAAGCCAAGACTCACTGGGGATGACATACACTGGGGATAAAGAAACGAAAACGGAAAGTATTCAAAGTGATAAATCAACAGGTTCAAGTGTAACTGTTGACACTAAGAATAACAAAAGACGGGAACAAAAGGAAATCCAACGCGTTGGATCAACGAACACAGACAAAACAAAATAAAATTCAAAGTGACTGCATAGTGGCTCGATACGATCAACTGACACCAAGAATAAAAATAAGACAAGGAAATAAATCGAAGTGGTAGATCAATGGCTCTATGCGACCAATTGACTTTGAGAAGTAAAAAGCAACAACATATTCAAAGTGAATGCGCAGCGGCTCGATGCGACCAACTGACACCAAGAATACAACAAAATAAACATTCAAAGTGAATGTGCAGCGGCTCTATGCGACCAACTGTCACTGAAAATGATAATCATAATATTCAAAGTGAATGCGCAGCGGCTCGATGCGACCAACTGACGCTAAGAATACAACCAAAATAAACATTCAAAGTGAATGTGCAACGGCTCTATGCGACCAACTGTCACTGAGAATGACAACGACAAACTTATTCAAAGTGAAAGCGCAGCGGCTCGATGCGACCAACTGACACCATGAATAACAACAAAAATATTCGAAGTGGAAGCGCAATAGGTTCGAGACCTATTGACACTAAGAATAGAAGCCAAGATACACTCAAAGTGAATGCGCAACAGGTTAAAAAAAACCGGTTGACACTAAGAATGATAAAGACAAAGTAGTCAAAGTATTCAAAATAGTAAATTAGCAGGTTCAAATGTAACTGCCGACACCGAGAATAAGGAAGGAAATCACAGTGATTTAGCAGCGGCTCTATGCGACCATCTAGCATTGGGGATAGAATGAAAATCACCCAAAGATAGATCAACGGCTCTAGGCGACCGGCTAACACGAAAAAGTAACAACAAAATATGTTGGAGTTTTCAAATAAGATAAAACATCCAACCTCTGGAAATCCCTTCAGGAACCATCAGGAGAAAGATACAAGCATGTGCCAAAATCAAATGGACTTGGATTTTAAGCAACAGGTTTCATGATCCGCTTAAAAGCTTTGTGTCAATGACAATTGGACTTCAAGGAGATATTGGTGGTCATAAAGACAAATACCAACCACAATTAGAATTCCACTAGGGACACCAACAATTACTAGGGACAAAAACATTGGTAAACCAAACTTCGGGTACCAACAACAATGGATTTTCAAATTGAACACTAATGATATCTGGACTTGGAGTTAGACAGACGACAACTGGGGAAAGACAAATGCTAATGTCAAATGCGCATGATTGAGCATGATGCAAATGATCATGATATGCAAATGTTGACTCTAAGAGACAGAGAGTTTTGACAAGACTCAAATAGGGAGTAGGCTCTCAACACCAATACTTAGATGAGCAATATAAAAAACACTGGGGAGATGTCTTCGAATTTTGGAAATCATGTTGGCCCAAAGATCCATCTAAGAGTGTTATCAGTTTTGAACTTCTATGGGAATTTGTGTAATAATAGTATAAAAGTGTTGTCGCAAACCAGGACTTCTTGGGGAAACAAAAGTTTTTTTTTTTCAATTTTCCCAAAGTCAAAGAAACTTGAAAGTTTTTCAGTATGTTTTCAAAAAACATTTCCTAAAAAAAACTTGTCATTTTCAGAGTTAAATTGTAATCAAGTGATGGCATTTTGCATAACAAAAGAAAATAAGAGGCTGAACAACAAAATTCATAGGCAAAGTTTGTATTTTATTCAAGAATGGTAGCTTGCCAATGGCAAAAACTCCATGGGAAATTACAATTTGAAAATGGCAATGGGGAAAGGTCTACATTGAATCCAACGACCACTACAATCCCTAATAACTAAGACTGCCCGACACCTTGCTTCTGACAAAAAACAATTGGATTGGTCTTCCATTATGATTCTTCAGTAATGGTAAACACCATCTGCTACAGTCAAATGCCTTTGTCCCTAACTTTTTCCTGGACCGCCCTTTCGGGTTTTCAATCCACCGGGACACTCTTTTTTGCCTAAGCCGCCCTTTCGGGTTTTCAACTTAGCGAGCTCTTATTTTTTCATTTTTTATCCCTAACTTTTGCCTGGATCTCCTTCATAGGTTTTGATCCACCGGGATACCCATTTTTTGCCTAGGTCGCCATTTCTGGTTTTCGACCTATCGGGTTTTATTTAGGCATAATATTTTTTTACTGCATCAGAATTCACCGGGTGCTTCAGCTGTTCACCATCCATAGTTGTAAGGATTAAGGAACCTCCGGAGAATGCCACCTTCACAACATATGGACCTTCATAGTTAGGACTCCATTTTCCACGCATGTCTTTTTGGACTGGCAAGATTTTCTTGAGTACAAGATCTCCTTCTTTGAATTCTCGGAGACAGACTTTCTTGTCGAATGCTCTCTTGATGCGCTTCTGGTACAACTGGCCATGGCACATGGCGGTCATTCTCTTCTCATCAATGAGGTTCAGTTGGTCAAACCTATTCTGGACCCACTCAGCTTCCTCCAGTTTGGTTTCCATCAAGATTCTTAAAGATGGTATCTCTACTTCAATAGGGAGAACTGCATCCATCCTATACACCAGAGAGAAAGGGGTTGCCCCTGTTGAAGTGCGAACTGATGTTCTGTATCCGTGTAAAGCATATGGTAACATCTCGTGCCAATCTTTGTAAGTTTTTACCATCTTCTGCAGAATCTTTTTGATGTTCTTGTTTGCAGCTTCAACAACTCCATTCATCTTCGGACGATACGGAGAAGAGTTATGATGTTCAATCTTGAATGTCTCACACAGCTCTTTCATGGTTTTGTTGTTCAAATCGGTCCCATTATCTGTTAGGATTCCGCTTGGGATCCCATAGTGGCAGATAATTTGGTTCTTGATGAAACAGGCAACCACTTGCTTTGTCACATTGGCGTAGGAAGCTGCTTCTACCCATTTGGTGAAGTAATCGATTGCGACCAAGATAAACCGATGACCATTGGAAGCTTTAGGCTCAATTTCCCCTATCATGTCAATGCCCCACATTGAGAAAGGCCAAGGCGATGACAGAACATTCAAAAGTGTTGGAGGTACGTGCACCTTGTCGGCATAAATCTGGCATTTATGACACTTCCTGGCATACTTGAAACAATCTGATTCCATGGTCAACTAGAAGTATCCAGCTCTCAAAATCTTCCTGGACATGGCATGTCCATTGGCATGTGTTCCAAATGATCCTTCATGGATTTCCCTGATTAATAAGTCTGCTTCGCGCTTGTCCAGACATCTGAGCAGAACCATATCATGATTTCTCTTGTAAAGCACATTGTTGCTGAGGAAAAACTTGGACGCCAATCTTCTTAAAGTCTTCTTGTCTAGAGTTGTTGCATCCGCTGGGTACTCCTGATTTTGCAAGTAGTTATTGATGTCATAGAACCACAGTTTCTCATCAGTTTCTTCTTCGACCAGTAGACAGTGGGCTGGTGCAGTTCTTCGCTCGATTGTAATGAGTGGAGCTTCATTAAGAAATCTGACTTGAAACATAGAGGCCAACATAGCCAAGGCGTCTGCTATTTGATTCTCTGCCCTTGGAACATGATGGAAAGTGACTTCATCAAAGTATTTGATCAATTCCACAACGTGGGCACGGTATGGGATCAACTTCTCATCACGGGTCTCCCATTCACCTTTGACTTGGTATATTACCAAAGCTGAGTCTCCATATACATCAAGAATCTTGATTCTGGTATCAATTGCAGCTTCGATACCCAAAACACATGCTTCATACTCTGCGATGTTGTTTGTACATTCGAAACATAATCTGGCTGTGAAAGGAGTATAACCACCATCAGGATTCATCAAAACAACTCCTACACCATGCCCCATGTAGTTAGAGGAACCATCAAACATCATCTTCCAACGAGAACCTGGCTCGGAACCTTCATCTGGACCTAGAACTTCACAGTCCTTTATCAACATAATGTCCTCGTCCGGGAAATCGAATTTCAAAGGTTCATAATCTTCGACAGGATGATCAGCAAGGTATTCAGATAAAACACCGCCTTTAATAGACTTCTGGGTTACATACTGGATATCATATTCGTATAACAACATGTGCCAACGGGCGAGTCTTCCAGTTAAGGAAGGCTTCTCAAAAATGTACTTTATTGGATCCATTTTTGAGATCAACAAAGTAGTGTGACAAATCATATACTGCCTGAGGCGTCTAGCAGCCCATGCCAAGGCACAACAAGTCTTCTCTAAGAGTGAATATCTGCTTTCGCAATCTGTGAAATTCTTGCTTAAGTAATAAATGGTGTGCTCCTTACGACCGGTTTCATCCTGTTGGCCTAATACACAACCCATAGATCCCTCGAGTACAGTCAGGTACATGAAAAGAGGCTTCCCTGGAGTAGGTGGGATCAAGATAGGAGGTTCTTGTAGATAAACCTTAATCTTCTCAAAAGCTAGTTGACAATCAGGACCCCACTCAATTGCTTGATTCTTCCGGAGCAACTTGAATAAAGGTTCACAGGTAGCAGTCATGTTGGAGATAAATCTAGAGATGTAGTTCAGTCTCCCAAGGAAGCCTCTGACTTGCTTTTCTGTTTTTGGAGCTGACATCTCTTGAATTGCTCTGACCTTATCCGGATCTACTTCAATTCCTTGCTGACTAACAATAAAACCAAGTAACTTCCCTGATCGGACGCCAAAGGTGCACTTAGCTGGATTCAAACGCAGTTGGAACTTTCTGAGGCACTCAAATAACTTCAGGAGATGATTCAAATGATCTTCCTCACTCTGTGATTTGGCAATCGTATCATCCACATAAACTTCTATTTCTTTATGCATCATATCATGGAAAAGGGTGACCATTGCCCTTTGATAAGTGGCTCCTGCATTTCTAAGACCAAATGGCATAACTTTGTAACAATAAGTGCCCATGGTGTAATGAAAGTGGTCTTTTCCATATCATCAGGATCCATCTTGATCTGGTTATATCCTGAAAATCCGTCCATGAAGGAGAAAACATCGAACTTAGGAGTATTGTCAACCAATGTATCAATGCGCGGAAGAGGGAAATCGTCCTTGGGACTGGCTTTGTTCAAATCTCTATAGTCCACACACATTCTGACTTTGCCATCCTTTTTAGGGACTGGCACAATATTAGCTACCCACTCAGGGTACTTTGCAACTGCGAGGAATCCAGCATCAAACTGCCTTTTGACCTCCTCTCGAATCTTCAGAGCCATGTCCGGTCTTGTTCTTCGGAGCTTTTGCTTTACTAGGGGACAATCTGGTCGAAGAGGCAACTTGTGGACCACTATATATGTGTCTAAATCGGGCATATCTTGATACGACCATGCAAACACATCTGCATATTCTTTGAGAAGCTTGACCAATCTTTCTCTGACATCTGCCCCAAGTGTTGTACCAATCTTGACTTCCTTCTTGTCTTCATCAGTGCCAAGATTGATGGTCTCTACCTGCTCCTTATGTGGCTGAAGATCTGTGTGCTCATACTCAACTAATCTTGCCAGTTCTTCGGGAATGTCACAATCTTCCTCACTTTCATCTTCCGCTTGGTAGATGGGCGAATCAAAGTTAGGAGAGAATGTAGAGTCATTGGATTCAACAGGGTTTTCGCTTATTCTGCAGATGAGAATGATTTGCTTTTATTAAAAGTGGAAAATAGAGAAATGCAAGAGAAAAAGCTTTTTATTGGTTTTGAAAGATTGCCATTTTTTTTTAAAAAGTGAAAAGAGAGAGAGAGAGAGAGAGAAAGAAAAAACAGTAAATGATCAAAATAAGAGTTTAACAAAATGCCTTCATTGATAATAACTTTTGAAAATGAGAAGGGGCCCTACAAAATACTCCCATAGCCTTGGGCAGAGCTAGGGAACTTTGAAAACACTTAAAAAAAACAATAAATTACTTTGACAATGGAAAAAACTCTGGGATCTCGACTGACTCCCAATTGCCCAAGGCTTCTTCACACTGATACACCAAATGATTCACATCTTCATCTTCAGAACCTCCATCAATTGCATTGACCTGATAACCAGCACTGGAAAACACTTCTTGAATGGTCTTTGGGCGTCCTTTAACGGAGGTTGACGCTCCTTCCTTCACATGAGTTGGTTTGTAACCCAACCCGCAACGATCTAGATTCTATTTGACTTCAATGACATCACCCCAACCTTCATAGCTTCTTTCTTCAATGGTGGAAATGGTACTCTTCAGTGATGCAAAAGATGGGATACCCCTCCCTTTTGGTTCCTCTACTTCCAAAAGGACAGCATTGGCTATCTCAAGAGCTTGGAAAGAAGTTTCCAAAGCATCTTCATCAGCCTCAATATAGCTAAAGGATGAAAGGTTGCTAACCATGAGGTCTTCTTCCCCAGACACGGTTACCAACTTATTATCGACCACAAACTTCATCTTCTGATGTAGGGTAGAAGTGACTGCCCCAGCGGCATGGATCCAAGGTCTTCCCAGCAAGCAACTGTAATTAGGGTTAATGTCCATAACCTGGAAAGTGATTTTGAACACCTGTGGCCCAATCAAGATCGGTAGGTCTACTTCTCCAATAACAGTCCTCCTTGACCCATCAAAAGCTTTCACAATCAGTGCACTGGGCCTCATCTCTGCCCCTTGATAAGATAACTTGGCAAGCGTTCTTTTCGGCAAAACATTCAATGAAGATCCTGTATCCACAAGAACTCTTGCTAAAGTATCCTCCTGACATTTTACAGATATGTGGAGAGCACGGTTATGGTCCAAGCCATCCTTTGGAAGATCCTCCATACTGAAGCTGAGATTGTTACATGCAGTAATATTGGCAATGACACCATCAAACTGATTCACAGTTATGACATGTGTAACATGAGCTTGGGCTAGTAATTTCTGGAGAGCACCTCAGTGGGCCGGCGAATGCATTAGAAGTGATAAGATAGATATTTTGGAAGGCGTTTGATGTAGCTGATCAATAACCTTATAATCACTCTTCTTAATGATTCTGAGGAATTCTGCATCCTCTTCTTCCAAGACCAATTCTTTATCCTTGTTGGTAACAGCGGGAATGACTTCTTTAGGTGGAACCGTATTGGCTTGCTGAGTATAAAACCGACCACTGCGAGTTAAACGACCTGCACCCGCTATGTCATCACTTGCCACTTTTGAACCTTCCTTCTGACTAGCTTTATCAATCTTCTGATGAACTTTCCCTGTATCATACTTCCATGGAACTGCTTTAGTGTCTTCATAAAGGAAAGGGTTACTCCTTTGTTCAAACCTTGGCTCAGGTATATTGAAAATGGGCATCACAAGCTCTGGCATATTAAAGATGGGTTGAACTCTTGAGGACTCAGGCAGGTTGAACACTGGCACCAAGGTAGAATCAGATTCAGGCAAGTTGAAAATGGGTTCAATAATTGCCACTTCATTGCCACTTCATTCTTCTTCACACGACCGCTTACTTGTAAAACACCCATATTAATCAAATCTTGAACATCTTTTAAGACCAATTCACATCCCTTTGGGTTATTCGCACAAGCTTCACAATTCTTATGACAGTTCTTCAACATACCCACTTCTACTAACTTCGCATGGAAGTCTCTAAGCGGGGTCTTGATCTCTGTGTCGTTGAAAATCAAATCTTCGTCAGACTCATCAACAATGGCATTTATGGACCCATGCTTGGGTAAAGGATTATCCTTGACATTCGAACCAGTATTCCCAAATGACAGAATGTTTTTCTCCATCAAATCTTTCACGATGTACTTCAAAGCATAACAACCCTCCAAATCGTGCCCTGGGGCACCTTCATGGAATAAACAGTGGGCATTTGAGTTGTAATTTGGTGGGAGCGGATTTGGTGGAGGACCCAAAGGCCTTGGAGTAACCAAACCTTTTTTCAGCAGTGAAGGATATAATTCAATATAGGTCATAGGGATTCGAGGATTAGGAGGCCTTCCTCCTGGTCTTCTATTCTGAAAGTTGGGATTAGGATGGGGAGCCGGAGTCCTCTGCTGGTAGGCTGAAGCATTGGGCGCTTGTTGATAGCCTGGATTGTTGAGCATTGGCTGATAAGCTGGAATCACTGGAGCTGCTTGCTGATACATCGGTACTGCTTGAGTTGGCCGATACATCGGGACTTGTGGATTAAATGACGGTTGAACCGCCGCTACATAAGGATGTTGGACATACTGTAGTGGATGAGCATACTGTTGTTGAGCCATAGGTGGAGGTCTCTGCCAAAGCGGATTTCTTCTTTGACTTGTCATTATTGCATTCGTCTCGCCCTCTTTCTTCTTGTGGAAATTACTGGTAAATTTCTTGACAATATTTCCACTACCATTACTGGAACTGCTAGATGCACCACTCATCTTTCCACTTTTCAAACCAAGTTCTACCTTGATTCCCACAACCACTATATCAGAGAAACTAGCAGTTATGCTCCCCACCATTCTCTCATAGAATTCTGGTCGCACAGTGTCAACGAACCAGTCAGCTAATTCTTTTTCAGTCAGTGGGGGCTCTACCTGAGAAGCGGTCCCCCTCCACCTTTGAGCATATTCTTTAAATGATTCAGAATCTTTTTGTGACATACTCAACAGTTGCCTCCTATCGGGAGCAAGGTCCATATTGTATTTGTACTGCTGGATGAAAGCATCTGTCAAGTCTTGAAAACTGCGAATCTTCGACTGGTCTAGCGTTAGATACCACTTGGAGGAGATTCCCTTCAGACTTTCCTGGAAGCAGTGGATCATTAATTTATCATTGTCCACCTGCGTAGCCATTCTTCGATAGTACATCAAGAGATGGTTCTTAGGACAAGTTGCGCCCTCATACATATCAAAAGTGGGTATCTTGAACTTTGGAGGTATTACCAATCCAGATACCAGACACATCTCTCTAGCAGCAGCCCCAAAGATCTGGTCACCTTCAATTGCTCTTAACCTTTTTTCAAGGGTATCAAAATTCTCTTGCATCTTCTCATGTTTCTCGTTTCCGTTCTCAGACATATCTGGCACGTCATACACCTGATGGTCATTAAAGTATGGTTGGGCACGGGTGTGCACAATGTCTGGTGTAAAATTAGTAACCGCATGGTTCTCTTCATTAGTCACAGGAATAGTCTGTTGAGCAGCAAATCCTTGAGGGGGAGGCACAAAACCTTGGGAAGGAAATGCAATACCCTGAGAAGGAGGTGCGAAACTTTGAGAAGCAAAGCCTTAGGAAGGAGGGAAGAAACCCTGAGCAGCAAGTCCTTGGGAAGAAGGAATAAAACTTTGAGAAGCAAAGCCTTGGGAAGGAGGGAAGAAACCCTAAGCAGCAAGTCCTTGGGAAGAAGGAATGAAACTTTGAGAAGCAAAACCTTGAGGAGGGGGGACAAATCCATGAGGAAGCCCAAAAGGAGGCCAGGTCACAGGGGTAGTGACTGATGACGTAGGCTCAGTCGTTGCAGTGACAATTTCTGACACTACAGTCTGTTGGGTATCCATCTTTGTTCGAATGACCTGCAACATTTCCATCATCTGACCCATATTTCCACGAATATCAGTAAGCTCCTCGTTAACTCTGTCCATCTCTAGGTCTCTTTCAGCCATCCTCTTTCTGGCTTGAGCTCAAGTGTAGTAATTGCGTGAGAGCCTCAGTGTGAAAGTCTGAAGAGAAGATGATGGGAATGAGTTTTATATGAAAAAATGCAAATGAAATGCCAAATGTATGAGTGCAATGCGAAAATTAAAATTTATTCAAGGAACTTAGGAAACAATTTGCAAATACCAAGGAAAACATAATAATCAAAAGGATACGATTTCATTAAATTCAAAAAGTGATACAAAGTCTTGAGTACATCTTCAAAAATCCCAAACAAAGTTTAATAAAAACAAAGACAAAGTCCTAAGGAGATTCTCCTAAAAGCCTCAAGTTGAGCTTCTCGATTTGTGCCTTCATCTGAGCCCTTTCAAGCATAAGTTGATCCACGATCGACTTCCAAGAAGTGTCCCCTTGAGTGCTGGAGGAAAATAAATCCCCTTGCGCTTTCCTTTTCTTGTTGGAGAGATCTTCTTCTTCCTTCATCTTCAGTTGTCTTATAAGTTCTTCATTCTCACTACTGATGATCTGATGTCGATTCTTCCATGCATTCTTCTCTCGAAGCTCTTTCTCCAAATCAATCTTCAGCTTCTCTGCATCGTCCATAAAGATTAGAATGGGTTTCTTGAAGGTCATAGGATCCTGGCGAGGGTAAGGCATTTTCAGACTGATTTCCCTATCTCGTACCTATTGGAGATAGGGTTCCATAGAAACACAATTCGGCTTTCCCAAGATACTCCTCCCCTTCCTATGGATGTACTTCCAAGCTTGCATAATCTGTTTCTTGAGCTCTGGTTCTTCGTCATCCTTAAAGAAAATTCCTTCCACTTCAACACTCTTAGGTTTGTCCTTCAACGGATACCCGAGTTGGCGGCAAGCCAAAACTGGATTATAGCTGATTCCTCCCTTAGTGCCAAGAAGAGGTACATTAGCAAAATCACCACAGCTATCAATAATTAATGCTCCATCATAAACACGATTGTACCAACTAATGTCAGAGTGGGTAAGAGACATGATCCTTTGTGACCACCACAAACCATCCTTAAGATTCCAAAATGAAGTTGACTTAGGCAAATGTGAAATAAACCACTCGTACAACAATGATGCACAACAAGTAATCATCCCTCCCTTATGGTGATTCCTCAGATGGATGGAATGGTAAGTGTCTCCGAGCAAAGTAGGGACCGGGTTCTTCTTCAGAAAGATTTTGATGGCGTTCAGGTCGACAAAGTCTTCAAAGTTTGGGAAAAGTAACACTCCATATATTAGCAGAATAAAGGTCGCCTCAAAAGCTTTCATATCCTTCACACTAACAAAATTCTTGGCCTTTTCTACCAAAAACTTTGTAGGGAATCCAAAAATCTTTCCTTTATGGGTCATATTTGCCTTGACCTCAGGCACACTCAAATATGTCGCCTTTGCAATCTCTGCTTCTTCAGGGTCCTTCTCTAGAACAGGGAATGGAAACTCATCCTTAACACGTGATCCCACCAGAAATGAATACTCTTCCAAAGTAGGCACCAATTGGTAATCAGGGAACGTAAAACAATGGTAGAGAGGATCATAAAACTGAAGCATCACAGAGAGCAACCTTCCATCCTACTCAGTCTTAAGTAAGGCTAAAAGTCTCCTATGCTTCTCCATGAAGGCTTCTTGATCCAAAACCAAATCTCTTAATTTCCTTAGGTCTTCGAGTTTGGGAGTTTTGAATGTGTACTTGACAGTCTTTCTTCTTCCAAAGTCCATGATGATACCTACGATATTTGCAAAGATAGAGTTTCTGAGTTCCTTGAATAAATTGGTAAAAATGATGCTTCATGATGCGTGAATGCATGAATACACAAACACACAAAAGGCTTAGGTTCAAAGCTTGCATGAGGTCGAAGGTTCAACCCTCCCAAAAGGTATGTACTATGAGTTTATTTGTACCTGTACAATGGGTTCTAAAAGTTCCCAGAATCATTGTCCCATCTTTCGGATATTACCGACTTCCCAACTCAACTTGGTAATCAATAATATTCTCAAGAGAGTCTCATCCGGGTGTAGTATCGCGTATCAACTATTTTGGATTTGCACCCTCATAGTCATCGCACTACACCCCTAAAAGGCCAAGTGGGGGTAAATGTTCTACGGTCCTCAACATTAATGGCTCTCAGGTCGAATATAGTAATGCTTTCACAACTGAACTCGATCAACAAAACTACATCCGAGGAGGCCTCCGCTGAGTGGTGGTGTCTCAAGTCAGCTTGATCGGGACTCAACTCCCTACAAGCCTTCTTGAATATACCACCGTCCTATCTTATTTTCACTCAAGTCCGGGTTAGGACTTATCTCACCACACATGGAACACCCAACAAAAAACC
The DNA here is from genome assembly GCA_963966055.1 of Lathyrus aphaca. Taxonomy (NCBI): domain Eukaryota; kingdom Viridiplantae; phylum Streptophyta; class Magnoliopsida; order Fabales; family Fabaceae; genus Lathyrus; species Lathyrus aphaca. The sequence continues at coordinate 108,405,587 of OZ014523.1, forward strand.
CAAATAATAACAAGCAATACAACAACAAATATACAAATATACAAGGTGGGCTTAACCCTAAAAAATGTCGTCCCCAGTGAAGTCGCCATTTTTGTTGCGGTGAGAATCGGATACCAAACTATTGATTAAGCTTGAATCACAATTATTAAATGTTCACCACAGACTTTAATTTAATCCAAAGGGAAAAGGGAAAAAAATTGTAAAAACCCTAAATAAGGAGAAACTAGGTTCGGGGGTTGATTATACCTAGGGAAGGTGTTAGCATCCTAAGCATCCGCAGTATCCTACGAGAACCTCTTGTTAATATTTGTGTTATTGTTATTTATTGCTTAATAAAACTAAGGGAACCTAAGGTTTTTATTTCTAATGGTGCTCGCACAACATCGCATCAATGCCTACGTATCGGGTATAGAATCAGAGCACTCGTAGTTCTCCTAAGGATTAACGAACACTTGGTTACGCTCAAGGTCCGCGGGGGAAGGTAAGTGTTATGGCAAACACTCACGTGACTTTAGCAAAGTCACAAAAAGTTGTAAAATAAAAGGTCCTAATGGTTAAGGTTGAAAAGGAACTAGGGATGGCTAAGCTTCCTATGACATTGAGTCAACTGCAGGAGTTCTTTCCCTTTTGGATTTAAATGCGAAAAAATAAAATAAACAAAAGAAGGTGCAAGCTCCTAAGTCTAAGGCATAGGTTGCTACTTGCAAAAATGAAATGAATGAAGTAAATGGAAATGCAAGGTAAAAGGCTTAGCAAACGGGCTATGGCTCGATATATGGATCGAGAATGCGGGGGTGGAAGACAAGCGTGGTGCGTCAATTTGCTTAAGTTGGAAAGTTGTGAAGTGTAAAGACCGTGCAGATGGCGATCGTAAAACGACCGACTTACGTGTGTGAGTGAAGTGTATGTGAACTCAACTTGGCGTTGGACCAAGGATTATTATCTTGAAAATTAAAGTCTCAAAGGTGTGCGCTTTCAATTTTATCTTAACAAGTATATGGTCATGATGCGAAATAAAATAAATCCAAACATAGCGTGCATAGAACCAAGACATCGAAAGATTAAATTAAAAACGCACACTAAGAGATAAACCTAAATCTAAACTTCTCACACTAAAGGGATCTAGCCTAAACTAAACAATCTAAAACTAACTTCTTAGAAGAAAAGAGACTAAACAAAATTTGGATTTTTTTTTAGAGTTTTTTAGAATAAAATAAATCAAGAAAATGTTAATTAAATTAAAATTAGATATCTAATATAAAAAAAACTAAATCTAAATGGATTAATAAAAAAGAACAAAAGATTTAACAAAGTTAGATATACGATAAAAATGTTTTTTAGATTTTTAAAATGTATTAAGTAGGTAAACAGACAAATTGAGACTAAAATAGAAAAACCTACGTATATGCAAATATTTAAAATACAAAAGTTTAGTAAAAGAAAATATTTTTGATTTTTTTTATATTAAGTGAAATTAACAAAATGGAAAATTAAAAAACTACTTATTAAAATAAAAAAAATATTTTTAAAATGAAAAGTTTAATAAAAGTAAAAGAAAATATTTTTGGGTTTTAGACATATCAAGTGAAAGTTAAATAAAATAAAATGAAAAGTTAATTGGAATTTTTATTTATTTCTTATAACAATATATGAAAATAAATTAAGGTAAAAGATATAACTTGTTTTATTTATTTATTTTTTCTAACAAATATTTGAGAATAATAAAATGAGATAGATGACATAATCTTTTTGATTTTATTATAATAATATAATCTACATAACAATCAAAGTCAATAAGTACTAAACTTAATCCTTTTTAATTGATGTTTTTTTTTTATATAACAATATCCAAATATAATGAAAGAAAATAAATGCTATAACTTTTTTGAAATTAAAAAAAAAAATAGTGAAAGAGAAAAAGTACTTTTTGAAATTTTCATAATAATATCTAAAAAATTAGCGAAAATAAAATAAAAGCAAATTTTTAATATAGTTACAATAATATCTAAAGAATACTAAATGAGAATGAATGTATTAACTTTTTTGATTATTTTTATAACACAATCTAAACAATAATAAAGTAAAATAAATGTGATCTTTTTTTTTAATAATAATAATAATATATAGAAAACTAAATAGCAATCAATGCATTAAATTTTTTTATTTTTTCCTATATATAGAAAATTAACATATATTTTTAAATTCTTAATTAGATATTAGAAACTACACAAATTTTTTGAACTATAAAAGAAACACGGTTTTTTAAGATAATATTACTATATTTTTTTTGAATTTTTTAATATTTATCACTAAACTTACAAAGAAAATACTTAAAAAAACAAGATAAAAGAAGTTTGGGATTTCCTAATTAAAAAAAAAAAACTATACTAATTTTTAGAATTTTAAAAAGAAAAACTATTACTCTTATTTTTTTCTTTTTGGGTATATTAAATAAAAGAAGTGATAAATAGAAAATAAAAATTAATGAAAGAAATGTTTTTTTTGATTTTTTTATGAATTAAATTAGAATAGAAATGAGTTGAATAAAAAAAAAGTAAATAAAACAATGAAAAAAAATCTAAATTTAATAACACTACTCCACATATTTTTAAACTTTCCTTAAACTAATATATATATATATATATATATATATATATATATATATATATATATATATATATATATATATATATATATATATATATATATATATATATATATATATATATATATATATATATATATATATATATATATATATATATATATATGTTAAATCATCTTGAAAAATAAGTTTTATGCAGCATGAGCAAAGCAAAAGGGATGTTGAACAATGAGAAGCGCTTCACTTGTGGGGAAAACGGATCGGTCCATTAATCTTGGGAAACAAAAGAAATCTAACATCATAAATGCATGAAATAAAAAAACAGCTTTTATGTTTTCTAAGGGACATGTTTCAGCATTAAAAAATTGGACCAAATCAACATTAAAAACAAATATATAAAATAAAAATAAAATAAATACTACCGAAAGAAAAAACAAGAACCGCTCTCCCTCTTTTATCACTTTTTCATCGTATCTTATCTCCGCCTCTCTCTCAAACCTTTTTTTTTCACTCCAACCCTATCTCACAATCACTCACCCTCTCACGATACATCTCTCCCCAAAATAACTCAAATCGATTTCCCACCTGATACTCTCTCTATCTAGATATCTCTCTCGTTCTTCTCTCCTCACTATCTCAAAAAAATACTCTTTCTACCCATGCTCAAATGGAGTAAAGGTGTGACCTAGATCTATTCACGTGGTTGAAAAAACATCAAAGATAAGAAGAACACGCAAAAATACTTACACATTCGTGTATGGCAGAACGACGACAAAAAACGAAAAAAGGAAAAGAAAATTGTTACCTACTCTGAACGTTCTCAGAGTGACAAGTTTCCTCAAGGTATTTTCGTGACCCTACCTCTTCTTTCTGCTCACCCCTTCTCTATCTACTCTGTGACTTTGGATTGCCTTTATATTGTTGTTTGCTTGTTGGGTTGTATTGTTGTTTGCAAGAGGCTTTAGCTCATCTATATCAGAGTTTCAGTGTAAAACTTCTGATAAGGTTTTAGGAAGAATGAGCTCTGAGTGATTAGGGTTGGTGTAAACACCCCAAATTTGCCCTCACCCATTCACACCATGGCTTGTGATCATTCTCATATGCATAAACACAATCATGTCATCTCACATCTCATTTTTGATTCACTGCATAGCTTTCAAGGCATCTGCACCTAGGGTTTGTGATCTGAGCAACCTCAAAGCTTCTTGAGGCATTCCATAGGCAACTAATCAACTCAAAGGGGTCCATGTGTGTTCTTATATCATATTTCATCTCCTCAAAGTCAAAAATGCAGAGGAATCACAAGAACTAGGGTTTGAGTGGATGCAGGGCCAGTTTGAACTGCACAGTTGACTGAAAATTAGGGTTTTGGTTTCAGAGGCCATAACCCCAAATTTTTTGGTCATTCTTGTTTCCATTGATCTCTATATGGTATGGGGAGTATGCATATCAATTTTCATGAAGAAATTCCATGGGGAAGTCATCTGATCAAGAGTTGACTTTTCAGACAAGTCAGTGCAAAATCAGGGCATCTGAGGCCCCCAATGACCCAACCAATGGGTGATCTTCATCATTTTGAGTGTGTATGGTCTTTATTTGATCATGGAAGAAGATTGAAGTTCATAGAAATCAAGAATTTAGGGTTTTTGCAAATGTTGACTTTTTGGGCATAGTTGACTTTTCAAGAATGCATCATTTTATGTCATTTTTCAAGCCATGATTTTGGATCCAAAAATGCTTCAAATGGAAAAACTTTGGTCATGAAAGTTGTAGATCTCATCTTTCCCTTTTCAAAAAGTACAAGAACATGATCAAACTCTTCTTGGATCAAAAGTTATGGTGTGGCAAAGTTGGCAAAAATCACTAAAATTCAAGTTATGCACAAAATGGAAATTTTGCAAAACCTTGAACCAATGCATTTTGTAACTTCTAATTGGCTTCAAACCAGTATGCAAACATGTCTCTAAGTCATAAAATCAGAATTGAACCAAGAATGCCCATGGTTATAGCTCATGTAACTTGACTTTTCTCATGAAAGTTCAAAAAGCAACAAGTTGCAAAACTCATGATCATGCTCCCTCCTACTTGCAGCCTTGGATGCTGAGCTTTGCTAGCCTCTCACCTCACCTTGCTGCGCCAGCCCATGCCCATGTACTTGCCTAGAACCAAGCCCATGCCTCTCTTACAACCAAGTTGACATTTTGCAAAAGTAAACATCCCAATCAATAAAGGGCAGGTCACATCATCTGACCAATGAGAGAGGTTTATGTGGACAAAGGGCAAGCCATTCCATACATCTAGCAAGGCTGAAAACACTTCATTCACAACATTCACAAAAACACACCACATTGCATTTTCTATCGAATCTGCTCACACAGCCATCAAACACTCAAGCTAACTTCACCATCCAACTCAACACATTTCATAGACCTCAAACCACCAAAGTTCAAGCCTGAAACAAGCCTGACCTGAGCTTCACCATTCTTCACCTTCCAAACCAGTTCTCTTCGAATCTCACTATCCAGCCATCAAACACCTCATCTTTCTTCACCAACAAGTCAAGCATACCACAAGGAGTCAAAACCACCCTTTACTTTGAACTGAAACAGCCTGTACACAAAGCTCATTTCCTGCTACACCAGAACTGGTTCTCACAAATCAGCCATCCACAAGAGCTTTGAAGCCTTCCATTAGCATCAGGGGATACAAGGGAGTCCATTTGCACGCAAGGAAAGCTCTGGAAGTTCAGTTTTGAAGCTTTCCAGCTCAGGTATGATCATGGAAACCTTTCTCTCGAAGCTTGGTTTTTGAGTTATAAATTGGTTAGTCATGTCTTGCTGGTCATGGGGTTGATCTCAGAATTAAAAATGAGTGAAAACTGAGCTTGTATGGTCCCTCTGAATTTTTGCCCGTAAATTTCTTTCCTTTCGATTCCTTTGATTCATGATGCATAAATGTTGTTTGAGCTTGGATTCATGACCTAGGAAGTTAGAGGATCATTTAGGTGTGCTTGATTTGTAGAATAAGTACCTGAATCGTGTTCTAGGGTTTTTGTGCAACCGGAGAAGATGACCGGAGCTTCTCTCCGGTCACCTGAGGGTGATTAACCCTAAACTCAGGTCATTATGACCATTTGAATTTGAGCCGTAGATGGCCTTTGACTTGTTGACTTCCCTCCAGCTTGGATGACCCAGATCTCTTTGTTAGCCCTAATCCACTTAATTAGTTTTAATTAATTCGTAATTAAATTAATTTGGCCAGAGTGAATCCACACCCTTCATTTGCGCGCTGGTCAACAGATTCAAATCCATAGTGCATCTCAGCCTTCCATTTGGTTTACTTTTATTTTTATTTGTTTTTAATTCATTTTCTTTTCAATTAACTTGTACAATTATTTTAAAATAGTAAAAAACACTTAAAAATTATGAAACTTTTTCTTTAAAGTTTTATTAATTTTTAAGACACAAAAATATTTTTATTTTATTTTTTATCATTAAAAAGTATTTTTAAATATTTAAAAGGTTATTTTTAATTGATTAATGAAAATTAATTTATTAAAAATACTTTTAGGTATTTAAAAATCACCAAAAAATTCATGAAATGTTCTAAGACATTTAGAAACATTGTCCAACCTTCAAACCAAATTTCTTTTTTGATCTTGATGCATTTTAAGAATTTTTCATTGAATTAAATCATATTTTGTGCATTATTTTGATCATAAGTTCCAAAAATCATTTCTGCCTATTGGTGAAGGTTGAGACATTGATTCTTCTTGCATTGTCTTTTGTTTTGCATGTAGTTTCAAGGATAAAAAGGCCATGAATTGTTCTTGCATTTTCTAATTGATTGGCATTTGTTTTGTTAAGAACCCTAAAAAACCCTAATAACTTATGAAAATCATATCTTGAGTTTGGTTGAGAGTTGAGAGCTCCCCTTTGGGCAGTGGTTCATCATAGGCCTAGGGTTTCTTTGAGTGCCATTTTCCATTTTTACTTTAGGGCTTTGCTTCTGTTTTTGGTTTGTGTTTGATGTTTGATCCATAAACCCTAATTTGGGCTTTCATTTGCATCCCTCTTGCATTTCCTTGCATAACATGACTTGTCTTTGCATTTTGTGCATTCTTATGATTCATTTGACATCTTAAGACATGTATAAAGCATCTTTGATCATTGCATTACCTATTTGCCATGTCATTTGTCTTGTATGATTCATAACTTTTCATGCTTGTTCATGCTCCTTAACTTGCATCATTTGCATTCATAATCTTGTATGAACATCTCCATTGTCTTGCCTCATGTTTGCAGCACCTCATAACATCATTAACATCATGTGCATGCTTCTGGTTTTGCTTAGCATCATGTCATTCCATCTCATCTTGTATTGCATTGCATTTCTTTCTAACATTGCAGGTGGTAAGTAAACTTGAGAAGTGGATTTGCCTTCACTTCTCATAACCTTTTCTTTTCATCTCTCTTGCATCCATTGCTGCATTTCTATATGTGTTTGAGTTTGAGCTTGCTCATTCTTGCTTCTCCCACCTTCTTTCTTCAAGTGACTTGACTTCTTGAATGAAGCAAGTCACTTTGCTTCTCTTGATCCTGTTCATCTGCTTCCTGGTGGCTCCTCTGAAGATTGTTCTTGCAAACCTCACAAACCTTAGGATCATCCAAGCATGACAATGAATTAGGGTTTTGATTAGTCCCCCCATAGTTTTACCTTTGTGTCTCTCTTTGAGTCTCCTCTTCTCACCTCATAATCAGGGACTAAACCCTAAAGGCTTTAAGACTTTGTGCTTAGGGTTATGCCTGCATCTTTCTCTTAGGATGGAGTGTATAACTTTAATCCTAAGTCTTGAACCCTTAAGGTGTTTAAATCCCTTAATCAATTCATCTAATAAATATCAAGACATCACACTTGTAACTTGGGCCTTGCATTAGGGTTCTAATTCTTCCTTAGGTGGTTAAGAAGGACTAACCCTAGTGTTAATGGACAAGTCCCCCTCAAGTTGTCTTACAAACCATAAAAAAACACTTCAGCATTATACCATTAAATAAAATCCACTTAATCAAAGGCTTGTTTTGTCATGGGTTTAATCCCTAATCATGGATTAAGTTGAGGAGTTTTTCTCAACTTAAACATTCTCATCTATTATCCTTCTTTTAGGATGGTGTAATGAGTCTGTTTAATCCTTGATTATGGCTTAACCTCATTACTCAACACTAAACAAAAACACCAAAAACATCTAAATAATCACAAGTAGGTTAATGATCTTAATCCTACACCAAAGGTGATTAAGTGTGAGAATCTGACTTCACACTTAAGGTATTCTCATTACCCCTAATCAGAGGGAAGATGTGATGAGCTTACTAACCCATTGGTTTAGGCTTAAACTCATTATCTTATGACAAACTTCAAAAAGAAATAAAAGACTGAAAACTCAAAAACAAACAATAATCGTCTCCTCCGGGATTCTTTTCTCATCACCTTCACTCACAAACGAGAACTTGCTTCTTCCGTCTAATGCAAGACAGTTAGCACCTGGGCCAGACAGGTCATACACTTGAGCATTGACAAGCAAGCAGTTCACAAGTCAATTCATCTTTCAGTCTCTTTGGGTCGAACTACGGTGTTCTGACTTCCTCATTGCACGAGAGGATACGTAGGCATAACTTAACAGTTATCGAACAAAAGTCTCTGTATATTCCCCCTCCTCCCAGCTTCATTCTTTAGCCTCATGATCTTGAGCATTTTACTCCTGTCCTTACACTGACACTTTCATACTTCACATCACTTATACACTTTACACTGACACCTGTACATTCTTTTCCAGCTATTTTACACACAGATTGCACTGACACTACCCCTTTAAAACACAAATCTTTTAAGCGTGGATACCGTCGAGTACGGCGGACAATCTGGGTGCTAATACCTTCCCAGGTTGTAACCAACCCCCTTTCTCAGTCTCTCTGGTTCGCAACCGTCTTATCCATCTTTTTCTAGGTCTATGCAGCATTGCCTTTCCTCCGGGATAAAAATGCCTAGCTGGCGACTCTATTCATTCTCCAGTGAGTCCACGGCTGTGTGTTCTCACTGTTCCCTTCGCCGACCGTTCGCGTCTGTACCTTCATCTGACCCCGTGTCACTCGTCGGGAGCGACAGCTTGGCGACTCTGCTGGGGAATCCTTATACTGCAACCAGGGCTTCTGGTTCTTTTTTGTGGGTTCCTCCTAGCGCTTGATTGATTTGTGTTTACTGGGGTGTTATGTGCTATCTGTGCTTGTATATTTGTTTTGTTTATTGCTTTATGTACAGTTGATTTATTGCTTTCTTTATAGCTTTATATTTTTCATACTGTCATACTGTGCTGGCTGGATCTGGTTTTTCTTTGGTGGGTGGGTATTTCATTGAGAGTTAAGGTCCTATACCTGGGACCTGAGTGACACCTAGGCTAGAGTGAATCATATTCTTTCCCATTCCATTTCGGTCTGGTGCGGGAATATGAAACACGGTTCAGATATGGGTTTCTTCTTGAGAACTCTGTGTTGCAGATTTCCTGCAATGCTAGGGCTATCTGAGAAGCCTGCTAAGTCTGGATGACCTTTTAGTATTGACCTTCAGAAACTGAGGTGAATTAGAGGAGGAATTGTTATGGTTATTGTAAACACTGTACCTCCGGGTTAGAAGTGTTTACACTTCTCATAACTGATCCAAGTCTGAGGATCCTTGTTCTAGATCACTACCTGTGAGGGGGTTGGGCTGTTTACAGGTTTGCAGGTACCTTGACCTCAGAATACCCTGTTACTTTGACTTTGTTAAGAATGCTCCATGTTGGATAGTTCTTGTGATTCTGAACCCTGGACATGTGGCTCTTTATTTGAGTCCCCCACCCTGGTTACTGGATTTTTAGGCCTCCACCTGGAATTCTTGAACACACGTGGATCTATACCAAGGCAGTTAATCAGATCCAGCTCAGTCACAAACCCTTGCATTTCATTTTGCATACATACTCATTGCATCATATTAACATGTGCTTATTTGTGTTTCAGGGTATCCATTTCTCATCTGGTTTTGGTTTTGACCCCATCTGCAGTTTTGACCTATCTCCACCAGCACTTGCTTCAGTTTGTCAGCCATACTTCAGTTACTTGCACTAGCCAGTCAGTGGCCCTCTCCTCAGCATCTTCATCAGCACCTACTCTACTCAGTCCTCAACATCATGGCTCCAAAGAAAAGCAACATCACTTATCATTTCTTCCAACCAGACTTATCAGACATCAGGAGGATCCAAACCCTGATCACCCCAGAGCACATACCCTTGTTCAGGGAGAGTTATGGAGATATACTGGACATGGTCATGGATCTGGACCCATCTCAGAGGAGCCTCATCCACACCTGCATTCAGTTTTATGATCCTCCATTGAGATGTTTCACCTTTCAAGACTTTCAGTTGGGTCCTCTTTTGGAAGAATACTCATATTTGGTTGGTTTGCCTATCAAAAGAGAAATCCCATTCAACCCTGAAATGGTCTTTCCTAGCAATGGAGAGATAGCAAAAGCTTTGCACCTGGAACCTGTATTGATTGAACAGCACTTGACCTCTAAAGCTGGGATCCTTGGATTTCATCTGGACTTCCTGATTTCTCAAGCTAGTTTGAAAGCCTCTCTGGGGGAGTGGAAAGCTGTTTGTGCTCTGTTGGCCTTAAGTGTGTATGGAATTGTGCTGTTTGCAGATGAGCCTCGATTCATCAGCAAGAATGCAATCCACTTGTTCATCCTGAAGAACCCTGTGCCAACTTTACTGGGTGATCTCTATTACTCAGTCCATCAGAGAAATGAGAAGCAGAGGGGGAGATTAGTAAGGATTTGTGCTCCATTATTCCATGCTTGGCTTCTCAGGCATCTACCCAGGACAGATGCATTTCTAAATCCTCATCAGCAAAGCAACTGGGCTAAGAGGCTCACTACTCTCACTTCAGCAGATATCAGATGGTGTACTCAGAGCACCAAAGGCAGAGATATGATCACCAGCTGTGGGCACTTTCCCAATGTGCCTTTGATAGGAGTTAAGGGAAGTATCAACTACAACCCTCTGCTGTTCAGGAGACAACTGGGCTATGCACTGGTTCATACTCCTAGGGAACAAGATTTGGTGGAGACCCTCTACTGTGAGAACAAGATTAGTTTGACTGTTGTTAGGCAGGCTGCTTGGGCCTGGGATCATGTTCAAACTAAGGGAATCACCATTCTGGGGAAGTGCAATAATGTGGCATCAGTCCAATATTATGAGTGGTCCCATGCTAGGGCCCAATTCTCTGGAATGCCCTTTACCATAGAAGACATGCCTGAGTCATCTTCAGCACCACCCCCTGCCACTATCAGTTTGGAAGAGTTTGAAAGCTTGAAGGAAAGAAATGAGAAGTTAACTCAAGCCTTGCAGAAGACCCTCAGAGAGAGGAGTGAAGGTGTGAGGGAGATTGAGAGATTGGAGAAGTTGAGAGTGGAACACTTGACTAAGATTGAGAAGTCTGGAGATTATATCAACAAGTCTAAAGCTGGTGAGCAGATTCTGAAGAATGCTTGTAAAGAAGCCCAGTTCCAAAGAGCAAGAACAGACTTGTATTTGAAAGAGAGTCAGGCCAGGTGGGTCCGGATCACTGAGGCCCGTACTCTAGAAGACAAGAGAGCTCAAGACAAGATGGAGCAGATGGAAAAAGCCCTGGCAGCAGCCCAGGAGGAGATATCAGAGCTGAAAATCAAAGCAGGATTGAAGAGGTCTAAGGACCAAAGTCAGAACAAGAGATTGACTGCAGCTGTTGCAACAAGAAACCTTCTCATCAGAAGTCTCACGGAGCACCCGGCTGATCCTGTGACCGAAGCACTTCTCAAGGAAGTTCGTGAGGATGAGTTTGGCCTTGGAGTTTGATCATTTGCTTGTTGTTGTTCCTTTTTTTCATGTACTTTTGCTTTTTGTGATGTATTTTGACCCCTTTAAGGGCTTGTGTTGTAAAATGAACAAGTTGTATTATTTCACCTTTGTAATATATTTGTGTTAGTCTCCATCTGGGTTACATCAAAAGCAACTTCAACAGCATCATCTTCAAGGGTCTGGAAGGGTCAAAACTGAAGGCCAAACCGGATACCTTGAAAACAAATAAGCATAACTGCATTGCATGCTAACCCTTCTGTTTGTTTTGTAGGATTTTGTTTTGTTGTTGCTAACCTCTGTTGTGATGTTCAGGAATTATTGCTCGCCGCCGGGTATTTCCTCTCAACAGGCCTCACAGGTACCCAACTAGAAACAACCTTCCGGGAATTCAGATGGATCAGATGCAACAAGACCTTACGGAGGTCAGAAACCAGATGGCAAACGAAAGGTTAGAGATGAGAACGCAGATGACGCAGTTCATGGAAGTTATGAACAACATGGCTCAGAGCCAGGAGAGACTGAGGGCCATGGTGGAGAGGCAAAATCAAGAGGAGCCCCATGTGGGAACTGCTGGCACAAGTAACAATGAAAGGGTGCAACCACATGTTAACCCCCCTGTGTTTGGCCCACATCTCCATCCAGAGGCTAACATCCCAGTCAACATTCAAGGGACAGCCACAGCAGCCAGAGTACTTCAAGAAGATCCTCAGGAGGACCAGTATACAGTGATGGGTGCCGGAGAGGAAACTTATGATAGACGATTGGAAGAAATAGCTGAGAAGTTGAGATCACTGGAGTCTCAAAATTCTTTGGGCTTCGACGTCACGGACATGGGTTTGGTAGAAGGGGTCAGGATCCCCCACAAGTTCAAGCCTCCATGCTTCGAAAAGTATAATGGGACTTCATGCCCCCGGACTCATTTGCAATCGTTTCTGGGAAGGCTGAAGGCCTATACAATGGATGAGAAATTGTGGATGTTCTATTTTGAAGATAGCTTGACTGGAGCATCAAGGGAATGGTATTCCCATCTGACAAGAGCAACTATAAGATGCTGGAAGGACCTGGCAGAAGCCTTCATCAGACAGTATCAGTATAATCTAGATATGGCACCCAACAGGACCCTCCTAATGGGAATGTCACAGTCTTTGAGGGAGAGCTTCAGAGAGTATGCTCAAAGATGGAGGCAATTGGCTGCTGCCGTTCAACCACCAATGTCTGAGAGAGAAATGGCAGACATGTTTATGAACACTCTTCAAGGAACCTATATTGACAGGTTAGCTGCTTTCTCTTCCACTAGCTTTGCGGATGTTGTTATAGCTGGGGAGAGAATTGAAAGCCTGTTAAAAATGGGTAAGATCTCTGATAATGGTGCAAGCTCGTCCAGTAGTACAAGAAAGCCTTTTGCAGGCCCGAGAAGAACTGGCGAGACCAATGCCATTCACACCAACAGGGGTAGGCCCCAATATGCTCAGAGGTCAATAGCAGCAGTCACTATCCCTGCTCCAGCTCATCCACAGCCAGTCTATCAACCTCCTCAACAAAGCTTCCAACAACAACCTCAATATCAGCAGAATCAGTATCCTCCAAGAAACTACAACAACAACAATTCCAACAACAACAATCAACAGAGGCCATTCCAACAGAGGCCCTCTCAAGCTAACAGAGTGATCGATCCGATCCCAATGCCGTATGCTGCCTTGCTGCCACAACTTCTGAAACTCAACCTAGTTGAGCTAAGAACGTTGGCACCTCCTGATCCCAACAGTCTACCAAGAAACTATGACTCCAATGCTAGGTGTGCTTTTCATTCAAACGCACCTGGTCACAGTACAGAAAAATGCAGGGCTCTGCATATGAAGGTACAAGACTTGGTAGACTCCAAGGCTCTGAATTTTGCACCTCCGCCCAATGTCAATAAAAACCCAATGCCAAACCATGGTGGTCCTCGAATTAATGCTATTGAAGAAGACCAACCGTCTTATTTGATAACTAGTGTGGATCAGATCCGGACGCCATTGGTGGAAATCAAAGCTCAACTCCGTGAAAACAATATATTCCCGGGGTGTGAACTAGGATGTCCATACTGCAATATTTCATGGAATGGGTGTGAAGATTTAAGGAATGGCATTGACAGCCTTATTCAGAGTGGCCTGCTACAGATCACTACATCATTTCCGACAAATCCGGCAACTTCATCAGCAACGGTTTCAGATCCTCCTACAAATGCAACAACTATTGTTCCCGACAATTCATCAGCAGCATCAACAAGTATTTCATCTGTCCTTCCAAATGATCAGTTTACAACAGTTTCTCCTGCTACAACTTCAGCTTCATCCCATTTCGACTCTCCATCAACAACAACAACAGTCCTTCCAACAGTACCTCCTACAACACCAGCAATCAATCACGAAGATGTCTCTACTGTTACCATATTCTATGATCCTGAAAATAATTCCGCCTACCATTCAGAAGGTGCTGCTCCCGCCAGAGCACCAGTTACAATCTTTTATGATCCACAAACAATAACAGTCCCTTCAGCAGCAATCAGTCCAGTCACTGTCACGGTGCCTGGACCCGTACCATATGAAAGCAATAGGGTCATCCCTTGGCACTATGGTTCTGACATATACTGCAAAGGAAAAAGAATCACTCTTGAAACATCAACACCTGCACCACAAGTAGATAATGTGGGGGGAGGCGGAGGCTTCACTCGAAGCGGACGTCTCTTCGCCTCACAAGTTCAAAAACCTACTGCCGAAGCAGAAGCTGCTGCCAAGGCAAAAGGAAAAGGCCCGGTGCAGGAAGATCCAGCTGCCAAAGAAGCCCTGAAGACTCCATTTGATTAGGAAGTTGATGAGTTCATGCGGATCATCAAAAAGAGTGATTATAAAATTGTGGATCAACTTCACCAGACGCCATCCAAAATCTCCATCCTCTAACTGCTTATGTGCTCCGAAGCCCATCGGAATGCACTACTTAAAGTCCTGCACGCAGCTTACGTGCCTGAGGAGATTACTGTCAACCAATTGGAAACCGTGGTTGGTAATGTTACTGCTAGCAATGGGCTAGGGTTTACCAATTCTGACTTGACAGCGGATGGCCGCAACCACAACAAAGCCTTGCACATAACCATGGAATGCAAAGGAGCTGTCCTTTCTCATGTGCTGGTGGACACAGGTTCTTCCCTGAATGTCTTACCAAAGAAGGCTCTGGTGAAGTTAGAATATGATGGATTGGCATTGAGACCCAGCAACCTGGTGGTAAGAGCCTTTGATGGTTCTAAGAGATCGGTTCTGGGAGAGATTGAGCTGCATGTGACAATTGGCCCACAGACCTTTAAAACTATCTTTTATGTGATGGACATTCAGCCCGCCTACAGCTGTTTGTTGGGTAGACCCTGGATTCACGCCGCTGGCGCAATAACGTCTACCCTTCACCAAAAGTTAAAATTTGAGTGGGAAGGCCAAGTTGTCACAATCTGTGGAGAGGAGGACATTTTTGTTAGCCATCTGGCTACTTATAAATACATTGAGATGGATGGAGAGATCCATGAAACAATGAGCCAAGGTTTTGAGGCCTTGAACGTCAATGAAGCATCCGCTGTATCTGGTACTCCAATGTCATCTTACCAACAAGCCCGGAAGGTTGTTGAAGAAGGAACTGCCCTAGGCTGGGGCAAGGTCTTAGCTGTGGAGGAGAAGAAGGACAAGTTTGGGTTGGGTTACAGACCAACTCAACACCAAGCAAAGGCTACTGCAGAGCCAGGTTTTGTCAGTGGGGGGATGCTCACCCCCGATGCTATCAACTGTCTGGAAGACGAGCTGGAAGAGGAGCGCAATCTGGAGAATTGGATTCGTCCGAAGATCCCGGGGAGCAGTGTCTCAAACTGGTCTTCCCAGGAAATTATAAGTGTTACTCGAGCAGAGTAATTATTATTTCCTGTATTTTTATATAGCATGCATCCAAGTCTTGCATCTTGCCCAAGATGACAAGACTCATTTTGTAACCAGGGCCATCTGTACTTTTGTGCAAACAAGATTAAATTAATGAAATATCAGACGTCTTTTTTGCAAACGAGTCTTTTTCTTTTCTACTCACTGTTTTTCCATTTTTTCTTTTTGTACAAAAATAAATGGCGGTGTTTTCAAAATGATAACTTCATTTCACTTTTTTCTAAAGCAAGATTAAAATCAATCACTAAAACGAACAAACTTAACCCTTGCAGAGAATGCCTTCCTGACAGCACCGACAACAGCACGGCTATGACATCGTGTGACTTTGACAATCCGATCAATCAAGCTGATGAAGGGGTTGATGAAGAATATGAGCTTCCTGAAGAGCTAGCCAGGTTGTTGAGACAGGAGGAAAAGGTTATTACTCCTCATCAGGAGGAGATTGAAGTGATTAATCTTGGTACGGAAGAAAACGTGAAAGAAGTAAAAATCGGGGCCTGCCTGCAAGACTCAGTGAAGAGACAACTGACAGATCTGCTTCAAGAGTATGTTGATGTGTTTGCTTGGTCGTATCAAGATATGCCAGGGTTGGATACCGACATTGTTGTGCACAAGCTGCCTCTGAGGGAAGAATGCCCACCAGTGAAACAAAAGTTGCGCCGTACTCGCCCGGACATGGCTATGAAAATCAAGGAAGAGGTACAAAAGCAATGGGACGCCGGGTTCCTTGCTGTAACTAGCTACCCACCGTGGGTTGCTAACATAGTACCTGTGCCTAAGAAGGATGGCAAAGTAAGAATGTGTGTTGACTACCGGGATCTGAACAGAGCCAGCCCGAAAGATGACTTCCCATTACCTCACATTGACGTATTGGTGGATAACACGGCTCAGTTCTCGGTATTCTCCTTCATGGATGGATTTTCAGGATATAATCAGATCAAGATGTCACCTGAAGACATGGAGAAGACAACATTCATCACACCTTGGGGCACGTTCTGTTACAAAGTGATGCCATTTGGACTGAAGAATGCTGGCGCCACATATCAACGGGCTATGGTGACATTATTCCATGATATGATCCACAAGGAAATAGAATGTTATGTGGATGATATGATCGCCAAGTCCCTTACAGAGGAAGACCACCTGGTGAATCTGCTCAAATTATTCAAGCGTCTGAGGAAGTACCAACTGAAGTTGAACCCCAACAAATGCACATTCGGGGTGCGGTCCGGTAAGCTGCTGGGATTCATTGTAAGCGAGAAAGGGATTGAAGTTGACCCTGATAAAGTCAAAGCTATTCAAGAGATGCCTGCACCGAAAACTGAGAAAGAGGTTCGAGGGTTCTTAGGTCGATTGAACTACATCTCACGGTTCATATCTCACCTTACAGCAACCTGTGAACCCTTGTTCAAGCTGTTAAGAAAAGAGCAAACGGTCAGGTGGAACGAAGATTGCCAGAAGGCTTTTGACAAGATCAAGGAATATCTGCAAGAACCTCCAATCCTTATGCCGCCAGTTGAAGGAAGACCTCTGATTATGTACTTGACAGTATTAGAAGAGTCGATGGGGTGTGTGCTGGGCCAGCGTGACGAGTCTGGTCGAAAAGAGTATGCAATTTACTACCTAAGCAAAAAGTTTACCGACTGTGAACAACGTTATTCACTGCTCGAGAAAACTTGCTGTGCTTTAGCGTGGGCTGCTCGCCGACTGAGACAGTATATGTTGACCCACACTACCTTATTAATCTCAAAAATGGATCCAGTCAAGTACATTTTCGAGAAGCCAGCACTTACCGGACGGGTTGCAAGATGGCAGATGATTCTCACGGAATACGACATACAGTACACATCTCAGAAAGCCATCAAGGGCAGTGTACTATCTGAATATCTGGCTGAGCAACCTATAGATGACTACCAGCCTATGAGGTTTGACTTCCCTGATGAAGACATCATGTTCATTAAAGCAAAAGATCACGAAGAGCCTATTCACACTGAAGGGCCTGACCCAGAGGAAGAATGGACTATGATGTTTGATGGAGCTGTTAACATGAATGGTCGTGGTGTTGGCGCAGTACTCATTACACCAAAAGGAGTTCACATGCCTTTCTCGGCAAAACTCACTTTCAAATGCACTAACAACGAAGCTGAATACGAAGCTTGCATTATGGGTCTTGAGGAAGCCATTGACCTCAGGATCAAGACATTGACTGTATTCGGAGATTCAGCTTTGGTAGTCAATCAAACCAACGGGAAATGGTACACCCACCAGGATCATCTGATACCTTACAGGGATTATACAAGAAGGTTACTGACTTTCTTCACAACGGTCAAGCTTGAGTATATCCCTCGGGACGAGAATCAGTTTGCAGATGCTCTCGCTACCATTTCATCCATGATCAAAGTTCAAGCTGCTAACTTTGTACCCCAGATTTCAGTATCTAGACTTGATAGACCAGCATATGTATTTGCAGCAGATGTTGTCAAAGATGATAAGCCTTGGTTCCACGACATTAAGTGCTTCTTGGAGGATCAGACATACCCACTTGGGGCATCTTCCAATGATAAGAAGACTTTGAGAAGGCTTGCTGGTAGTTTCTTCCTGAATGCTGATGGGTCTTTATACAAGAGGAACTTTGACATGGTACTCCTCAGATGTGTTGACAAGACGGAAGCAGATTTGTTGATGCATGAAGTGCACGAAGGATCTTTTGGTACCCATGCTGGAGGACATGCAATGGCTAAGAAGTTGCTAAGATCAGGCTATTACTGGATCACAATGGATGCAGACTGTTGTGCCTATGCCAGGAAATGTCATAAATGCCAGATTTACGCAGACAAGGTGCATGTGCCTCCCAATCCTTTGAACATCATGTCTTCACCATGGCCCTTTGCCATGTGGGGCATTGATATGATTGGCAGGATTGAGCCAACTGCTTCAAACGGCCACAGATTCATCCTGGTCGCCATCGATTATTTCACCAAGTGGGTTGAAGCAGCCTCATATGCTAATGTTACAAGACAAGTGGTAGTCAAATTTCTGAAGAGAGATATCATCTGTCGGTACGGAGTGCCCGAGCGAATCATTACTGATAATGGTTCCAATTTAAACAACAAAATGATGGCAGAGCTGTGCCGGGACTTCAAGATCCAACATCACAATTCTTCTCCTTACAGGCCAAAGATGAACGGCGCTGTTGAGGCAGCAAATAAGAATATCAAGAAGATTGTGCAGAAGATGGTAATCACATACAAAGATTGGCATGAAATGTTACCATTTGCCTTGCATGGGTACCGCACATCAATCAGAACATCCACTGGGGCAACACCGTATCAGCTTGTATATGGTATGGAAGCAGTCCTACCGGTTGAAGTTGAACTACCCTCCTTACGGGTATTAATGGATGTTAAACTGGGTGAAACAGAATGGGTACGGTCCCGATACGAACAACTGAGTCTGGTCGAAGAGAAAAGATTGGCTGCAATCTGTCATGGGCAGCTATATCAGAAGAGAATGAAGAAGGCCTTCGATCAGAAAGTCAGGCACCGAGAGTACCAAGTAGGAGATCTTGTGCTGAAAAGAATCCTCCCTCCTCATACAGACTACAAGGGCAAGTGGACTCCAAATTATGAAGGACCATTTGTTGTAAAGAAAGTTTTCTCTGGTGGAGCACTGATGCTCAGCACCATGGATGGTGAAGATTTCCCGTCCCCTGTGAATTCAGATGCAGTTAAAAAATACTTCGCATAAAATGACCCGCTGGACATAAAAACAGAATGTAAGTCCAGGCAAAAATAGGGCATCCCGGCGAGTCAAAAACAGAATAAAAGACTCGGGCAAAAGTAAGGGAAATAAATGAAAAATGTACACCCGCTGAGTTGAAAAGCCGCATTGGACAACTCAGGCAAAAATGGGTATCCCGATGGATTGAAAACCCGAAAGGGCGATCCATGCAAAATAAGGGAATAAGCGAACAACTGCATTCTGAGTTCGTCTGTATCACCTACAACTTGGTAAGCTTCCAAAGGATCAAGCTTCAATCAGAATCAACTCTCTCCAGAAAGCAAGATGAGAAGAACGTCATTGTCATACGAGTCATAGCAGAAGAGGAAGCTCCTTGAAAGCGTCGTCAACACCGCCAGCACTTTATTTCTCAATTTGTAACAATCTCCTCATTTCAGGAGATATGTTTCCTTGACTGTATCTTGCCAATTCAGGGCACATGAATTAATAAAATCAGATTTTCGGTCATGTTTCGTTTTACATTTATGTTTTGCAAAGAGTTGTCTGATATCTCTAAAAATACAATTGCATAAGTACAGGTGCCTTTCCCTAAAAGTAAAAAAAACACACATGCTTACAGGGAATGTGATTATTCTCGAAAGTACTTGACTCCTACGACGGAATCCAGTAAGGGATACCTCGGGACCTTTCGTACGTTTCCTTATCTTTGCAGGATTGCAGGTATCCAGAACGCAACCTGGGGCATGCAAGCTACGTCTCAGCAAGTAGGCGAATCATTATCAACTCGGTCTATCTTCCACATGACACTAGAAGGTGCTCATTTCCCCAGCGGAGCTGCCAAATCAGCATACACTCAATCTCAGCATCCAAGATGCTCTATCCCCAGCTGAGTAGCTCCCCATTGCTTTCCCCAGCAAAGTTGCCAAATCAACAAACAGGCTTAACACTCAGGATGCTATATCCCCAGCTGAGTTGCCTCTTGTTGCTCTCCCCAGCTGAGTTGCCTCTCACTTCCCCAGCCGAGTTGCCTTGTCATCCTCAGTTGAATACAGAAGACAGGAAATCATCTCCCCACAGAGTTCCAGCCTCTATCCAGAAGAGCAACGCATGAAGAGATCACAACAGAGTGAAGAAGGCTTCTACAAACCCCAGCTGGGTCCCGTATTACAAGGATATGTCAACCAGTGACCTATATCCCCAAGCAGATATATCATTAGATCTACCAATGATCTCATCCCCAGCTGGGATGTTCACTTCAAGCAGATCAACCAGAGATCTTCGCAGCAATGGGATCCGAATCCCGGATCTGTGCCCCTTTGCATAATCATAGCATTCGCATCATATTCACCCCCAGAGCGTAGCATTCCGTCCAATACGGAGCATTACGGCAAAAATCAAATGCATAGCATAATCATAAGTCATGTTGTGAATTGAACGCTTGTGAATACAGATTACTTTCCCCCAAAATCCCCATCAGAATCCCAGCAAAAGCAGTTGCCCCACAATTACAGACACCAATATATACACCTCTTGGCACCCGTCCGTGTCATCTTTCCCCAGTAAAGTCGCCTGAACACCCTTTACAAACAAATCACCCTCATTACAGATACATTCTGGCACCTGTCCGTGTCATATCCCAGCAGAAAGCCAAAGACATCCTCTTTGCACTCACATATACTTGTATATACACCCTTTTGACACCCGTCCGTGTCATATCCCCAGCGCAGTCGCGTACACCTTCATCACCCATACACTTGTTAATATTATACTTTTCTCTTTTGACACTCGTCCGTGTCACTCTCCCCAGCAGATAAACACTCATCTATACAATACAATACTCACTACTCATGGTACGCTTATACAGATACTCGTCCGTATCTTATATACATCATCGCTCATAACCCCACAGATGCGACACTCGTCCGTGTTCTTTGTTAACCAGTTGATACTCGTCCGTATCATCATCCCTGAACATGTGTCAGTTTGTTTCTACATGATACTCGTCCGTATCATAGCCTTAAGGATGCTCGTCCGCATCTTTAATCTATACACAATACCAAACACTTATACCTTTTGTTTCTTGGGTGTAAACGCTCGTCCGTGTTTACATTATCCCCAGTAGATCGCCAACAAATTTTCCTTTTTATCTGACACTCGTCCTGTGTCATGATAACCCTGAGAGCAGCCGTACCCTGCTGAGTGGTCGTCCTCCACTTCTTGATGGTCGTCCTCCATCATGCTCATCCGATGGCCGTCCCCATCGTCGATTTTAGCAGCCGTCCCCTGCTAGGTGGTCGTCCTCCACCTTTTGATGATCGTCCTTCATCACTTTATCCAATGGCCGTCCCCATTGTTGATTTTGGTTATCTAACACTCGTCCTGTGTTATGGCAAACCTTGAGAGCAGCCGTCCCCTGCTGAGTGGTCGTCCTCCACTTCTTGATGGTCGTCCTCCATCTTGCTCGTCCGATGGCCGTCCCCATCGTTGACCTTTTCTATCCGATGGCCGTCCCCATCGTTGATATTTTCGGCAGCCGTACCCTGCCAGGTGGTCGTCCTCCACCTTTGATGGCCGTCCCCATCATATTTCTTTTATCCCCAACAGAGCAGCCGTACCCTGCTAGGTGATCGTCCTTCACCTTTGATGGCCGTACCCCATCATCTGTTTATTTCATTTATTCTTTAACCCGATGGCCGTCCCCGTCGTGGTCCCTTTCCCTTTTAACCCGATGGCTGTCCCCGTCGTGGTCCCTTTTCCTTTTTAGCCCGATGGCCGTCCCCATCATTGGTTACTTTACCTTTATGAACTTGATGGCCGTCCCCGTCATGTTTCATTAATCCCCAGAGAATTTTGCAGCTTTATCTTGATGGCCGTCCCCATCATGACATTTTATTTTCCCCAGCTAGTCGGCCGTCCCCGTCTTAGCTTTACCTTTTATCCCCAGCATGTCGGCCGTCCCCGTCTTTGCTTTATACACTTTACCAGCACGTCGGCCGTCCCCGTCATCGCTTTGCTTCACATACCACCTTACCCAGCAGTCGTCCTCTGCTCGACGGTCGTCCTCCGTCGCCCACGCTTTACAATATACTTTATTTTGCCTTTACAATCTATATCCCTTTTCTTCTTCATTTCTGTGAGTGCAAATTTTGGACTGTCTTTGGTATTCAACCACAAGTTATCTTGTTTGCCTGTTAAGCCGTCGCTTACATCCTGCACAGCTAACTCATGTTTGAATAGGGGCAGCTGTAAACACCCCAAATTTGCCCTCACCCATTCACACCATGGCTTGTGATCATTCTCATATGCATAAACACAATCATGTCATCTCACATCTCATTTTTGATTCACTGCATAGCTTTCAAGGCATCTGCACCTAGGGTTTGTGATCTGAGCAACCTCAAAGCTTCTTGAGGCATTCCATAGGCAACTAATCAACTCAAAGGGGTCCATGTGTGTTCTTATATCATATTTCATCTCCTCAAAGTCAAAAATGCAGAGGAATCACAAGAACTAGGGTTTGAGTGGATGCAGGGCCAGTTTGAACTGCACAGTTGACTGAAAATTAGGGTTTTGGTTTCAGAGGCCATAACCCCAAATTTTTTGGTCATTCTTGTTTCCATTGATCTCTATATGGTATGGGGAGTATGCATATCAATTTTCATGAAGAAATTCCATGGGGAAGTCATCTGATCAAGAGTTGACTTTTCAGACAAGTCAGTGCAAAATCAGGGCATCTGAGGCCCCCAATGACCCAACCAATGGGTGATCTTCATCATTTTGAGTGTGTATGGTCTTTATTTGATCATGGAAGAAGATTGAAGTTCATAGAAATCAAGAATTTAGGGTTTTTGCAAATGTTGACTTTTTGGGCATAGTTGACTTTTCAAGAATGCATCATTTTATGTCATTTTTCAAGCCATGATTTTGGATCCAAAAATGCTTCAAATGGAAAAACTTTGGTCATGAAAGTTGTAGATCTCATCTTTCCCTTTTCAAAAAGTACAAGAACATGATCAAACTCTTCTTGGATCAAAAGTTATGGTGTGGCAAAGTTGGCAAAAATCACTAAAATTCAAGTTATGCACAAAATGGAAATTTTGCAAAACCTTGAACCAATGCATTTTGTAACTTCTAATTGGCTTCAAACCAGTATGCAAACATGTCTCTAAGTCATAAAATCAGAATTGAACCAAGAATGCCCATGGTTATAGCTCATGTAACTTGACTTTTCTCATGAAAGTTCAAAAAGCAACAAGTTGCAAAACTCATGATCATGCTCCCTCCTACTTGCAGCCTTGGATGCTGAGCTTTGCTAGCCTCTCACCTCACCTTGCTGCGCCAGCCCATGCCCATGTACTTGCCTAGAACCAAGCCCATGCCTCTCTTACAACCAAGTTGACATTTTGCAAAAGTAAACATCCCAATCAATAAAGGGCAGGTCACATCATCTGACCAATGAGAGAGGTTTATGTGGACAAAGGGCAAGCCATTCCATACATCTAGCAAGGCTGAAAACACTTCATTCACAACATTCACAAAAACACACCACATTGCATTTTCTATCGAATCTGCTCACACAGCCATCAAACACTCAAGCTAACTTCACCATCCAACTCAACACATTTCATAGACCTCAAACCACCAAAGTTCAAGCCTGAAACAAGCCTGACCTGAGCTTCACCATTCTTCACCTTCCAAACCAGTTCTCTTCGAATCTCACTATCCAGCCATCAAACACCTCATCTTTCTTCACCAACAAGTCAAGCATACCACAAGGAGTCAAAACCACCCTTTACTTTGAACTGAAACAGCCTGTACACAAAGCTCATTTCCTGCTACACCAGAACTGGTTCTCACAAATCAGCCATCCACAAGAGCTTTGAAGCCTTCCATTAGCATCAGGGGATACAAGGGAGTCCATTTGCACGCAAGGAAAGCTCTGGAAGTTCAGTTTTGAAGCTTTCCAGCTCAGGTATGATCATGGAAACCTTTCTCTCGAAGCTTGGTTTTTGAGTTATAAATTGGTTAGTCATGTCTTGCTGGTCATGGGGTTGATCTCAGAATTAAAAATGAGTGAAAACTGAGCTTGTATGGTCCCTCTGAATTTTTGCCCGTAAATTTCTTTCCTTTCGATTCCTTTGATTCATGATGCATAAATGTTGTTTGAGCTTGGATTCATGACCTAGGAAGTTAGAGGATCATTTAGGTGTGCTTGATTTGTAGAATAAGTACCTGAATCGTGTTCTAGGGTTTTTGTGCAACCGGAGAAGATGACCGGAGCTTCTCTCCGGTCACCTGAGGGTGATTAACCCTAAACTCAGGTCATTATGACCATTTGAATTTGAGCCGTAGATGGCCTTTGACTTGTTGACTTCCCTCCAGCTTGGATGACCCAGATCTCTTTGTTAGCCCTAATCCACTTAATTAGTTTTAATTAATTCGTAATTAAATTAATTTGGCCAGAGTGAATCCACACCCTTCATTTGCGCGCTGGTCAACAGATTCAAATCCATAGTGCATCTCAGCCTTCCATTTGGTTTACTTTTATTTTTATTTGTTTTTAATTCATTTTCTTTTCAATTAACTTGTACAATTATTTTAAAATAGTAAAAAACACTTAAAAATTATGAAACTTTTTCTTTAAAGTTTTATTAATTTTTAAGACACAAAAATATTTTTATTTTATTTTTTATCATTAAAAAGTATTTTTAAATATTTAAAAGGTTATTTTTAATTGATTAATGAAAATTAATTTATTAAAAATACTTTTAGGTATTTAAAAATCACCAAAAAATTCATGAAATGTTCTAAGACATTTAGAAACATTGTCCAACCTTCAAACCAAATTTCTTTTTTGATCTTGATGCATTTTAAGAATTTTTCATTGAATTAAATCATATTTTGTGCATTATTTTGATCATAAGTTCCAAAAATCATTTCTGCCTATTGGTGAAGGTTGAGACATTGATTCTTCTTGCATTGTCTTTTGTTTTGCATGTAGTTTCAAGGATAAAAAGGCCATGAATTGTTCTTGCATTTTCTAATTGATTGGCATTTGTTTTGTTAAGAACCCTAAAAAACCCTAATAACTTATGAAAATCATATCTTGAGTTTGGTTGAGAGTTGAGAGCTCCCCTTTGGGCAGTGGTTCATCATAGGCCTAGGGTTTCTTTGAGTGCCATTTTCCATTTTTACTTTAGGGCTTTGCTTCTGTTTTTGGTTTGTGTTTGATGTTTGATCCATAAACCCTAATTTGGGCTTTCATTTGCATCCCTCTTGCATTTCCTTGCATAACATGACTTGTCTTTGCATTTTGTGCATTCTTATGATTCATTTGACATCTTAAGACATGTATAAAGCATCTTTGATCATTGCATTACCTATTTGCCATGTCATTTGTCTTGTATGATTCATAACTTTTCATGCTTGTTCATGCTCCTTAACTTGCATCATTTGCATTCATAATCTTGTATGAACATCTCCATTGTCTTGCCTCATGTTTGCAGCACCTCATAACATCATTAACATCATGTGCATGCTTCTGGTTTTGCTTAGCATCATGTCATTCCATCTCATCTTGTATTGCATTGCATTTCTTTCTAACATTGCAGGTGGTAAGTAAACTTGAGAAGTGGATTTGCCTTCACTTCTCATAACCTTTTCTTTTCATCTCTCTTGCATCCATTGCTGCATTTCTATATGTGTTTGAGTTTGAGCTTGCTCATTCTTGCTTCTCCCACCTTCTTTCTTCAAGTGACTTGACTTCTTGAATGAAGCAAGTCACTTTGCTTCTCTTGATCCTGTTCATCTGCTTCCTGGTGGCTCCTCTGAAGATTGTTCTTGCAAACCTCACAAACCTTAGGATCATCCAAGCATGACAATGAATTAGGGTTTTGATTAGTCCCCCCATAGTTTTACCTTTGTGTCTCTCTTTGAGTCTCCTCTTCTCACCTCATAATCAGGGACTAAACCCTAAAGGCTTTAAGACTTTGTGCTTAGGGTTATGCCTGCATCTTTCTCTTAGGATGGAGTGTATAACTTTAATCCTAAGTCTTGAACCCTTAAGGTGTTTAAATCCCTTAATCAATTCATCTAATAAATATCAAGACATCACACTTGTAACTTGGGCCTTGCATTAGGGTTCTAATTCTTCCTTAGGTGGTTAAGAAGGACTAACCCTAGTGTTAATGGACAAGTCCCCCTCAAGTTGTCTTACAAACCATAAAAAACACTTCAGCATCATACCATTAAATAAAATCCACTTAATCAAAGGCTTGTTTTGTCATGGGTTTAATCCCTAATCATGGATTAAGTTGAGGAGTTTTTCTCAACTTAAACATTCTCATCTATTATCCTTCTTTTAGGATGGTGTAATGAGTCTGTTTAATCCTTGATTATGGCTTAACCTCATTACTCAACACTAAACAAAAACACCAAAAACATCTAAATAATCACAAGTAGGTTAATGATCTTAATCCTACACCAAAGGTGATTAAGTGTGAGAATCTGACTTCACACTTAAGGTATTCTCATTACCCCTAATCAGAGGGAAGATGTGATGAGCTTACTAACCCATTGGTTTAGGCTTAAACTCATTATCTTATGACAAACTTCAAAAAGAAATAAAAGACTGAAAACTCAAAAACAAACAATAATCGTCTCCTCCGGGATTCTTTTCTCATCACCTTCACTCACAAACGAGAACTTGCTTCTTCCGTCTAATGCAAGACAGTTAGCACCTGGGCCAGACAGGTCATACACTTGAGCATTGACAAGCAAGCAGTTCACAAGTCAATTCATCTTTCAGTCTCTTTGGGTCGAACTACGGTGTTCTGACTTCCTCATTGCACGAGAGGATACGTAGGCATAACTTAACAGTTATCGAACAAAAGTCTCTGTATATTCCCCCTCCTCCCAGCTTCATTCTTTAGCCTCATGATCTTGAGCATTTTACTCCTGTCCTTACACTGACACTTTCATACTTCACATCACTTATACACTTTACACTGACACCTGTACATTCTTTTCCAGCTATTTTACACACAGATTGCACTGACACTACCCCTTTAAAACACAAATCTTTTAAGCGTGGATCCCGTCGAGTACGGCGGACAATCTGGGTGCTAATACCTTCCCAGGTTGTAACCAACCCCCTTTCTCAGTCTCTCTGGTTCGCAACCGTCTTATCCATCTTTTTCTAGGTCTATGCAGCATTGCCTTTCCTCCGGGATAAAAATGCCTAGCTGGCGACTCTATTCATTCTCCAGTGAGTCCACGGCTGTGTGTTCTCACTGTTCCCTTCGCCGACCGTTCGCGTCTGTACCTTCATCTGACCCCGTGTCACTCGTCGGGAGCGACAGTTGGGTAACTTTCTGTTGTGATTTTTTAGTGAACTTGTGGCTAGACTTTTTTTGCTATGTATTGCTTTGCTCTGTGTTCGAACTTTGGTGGCTAGGTTTTTTGTTCTCTCTAATATGTGTTTAGGCTTTTCTTTTCAAAACTGTTTATGATTTTTTTTGGTCGCCCCCTTTTTCTTGGTGTGAATAGTAACATTATATAGGAAAATGAATTAAGGTTTTTGCTGTGAATTTTAATTTTGTACCATAAAACTTGTGAAGCAAGGGTTGGGATTAAGGGAACAAAAACTTATTTTTGGTGGTGGAGGGGTAGTGGTCTGCGATGCAGTCTTGCAGCAGGTCTGAAATTTGGTTGAAAATTTGTCTACTGTGAAACCATGGGGTCCCTTTGATTTTTTTGTACTATCCTGCATAACCATGTGTGGTGCTTGAACTTTTATTTGTGCTGATTATATTTCTCCTTAATTGCAGGCAAATTAGAACTATGGCTGTTACAACAAAGGCGATGAAGATCTCTTACACAAGCACACAAATCAGATGTTGATATTGAGTGTAATGCCGTGAGGTTGGATTCCATGGTCACGTGGAAGGGAATAACATAAATTTGCTAGGAAAAATGAAAGAGCTGCTGTAAGTGAAATGTTGGCGCAAGGCATGGAAACACAAAGTCCACTCCCATTGTAACATTTCTCTTAGGCTTGGATTTAACATGAACTTGTAGAAATAGGCTTAGGATTTCTTACTCTTGTAATAACATTTCCATGTTCTAAAAGAAACAAATAGGATCTTCCTTGTATCACTAAAGATTTTTACATTGAGTACACTTCTTGTATGCAAATGAATGTGGATAACTTGGCTCGAAAATGAAGAAAATTAACTTGAAAGTAAATTAAATATGAATGAACATCACTATACATGAATAAATTATTTTTAAAAAAAAGACACAATTTGAACTTGAAATTTTAAGAAATGAGATTTGGAATATGATTATGAGCTTTAAAACTTGAATTGAAACATGGAAATTTGACATGAGGTTATGACTTTGAATGAAGTTTGAAATGCAAAAGAGAATTAGAATTTGAAAATTGGACTTGGAATAGAAATTGTAATTTGAAAATGAAAGAAATAGGAATAAAATTGGGACTTGAGATTTAAGAATATAAATTGAGATTAAGTTTGGACTAAAATAAATAAATACAATGCAATTGAAATTAAAAAAGAATTGAGAATGACTTAGAACTTTTGAAAGAGACATGAAAATGTAACTTGAAAATAAGACTTAGAATGGGAATAGAAACTTGAAAAATGAATTGAAAATTAGAAATTTAAATTAAAAATTAAATTTAGAAACAAAAAACTTGAAAATGAATTAAAAATTAGGAATAGAAATTAAAAATTAATTTAGAAATAAAAACTTTGAAAATGAAATGGAAATAAAATTTATGTTTAAAATTTAAGAATGAATTAAGAATTAGAAGTAGAAATTGAAACAAGAATTAGAGGTAGAAATTGAAAAAAAATTAGAAGCTTGAACATAGAATAAGAAAAGGAAATAGAAATTAAAATTAAAACATGAAAATAAATTAAAAAGTTAGAAATGTGAAATAGAAATTAAATTAAAAAAAGCTTGGAAGTGAAAAGAAATTAAAATTAAATTTAAAAATAACTTGAGAATGAGTTAGAAGCAACAGAAAAATAAATCTTGGAATTTCTCTGTTAAATGCGATGAATGTATGACGCGGGCAGTTAGGGGTAAAATTTAGGGTGTGACAGATAGGTTCTCCCTGCGGCTGATTCTGTACGTGTCGTCCACCATAGTTATTGCGCACCTTCACTTCATAATCCGCAGGATCTGAATACCATAGGAAGATACTTGATTGCACGGCCTATGATGGAGTCAAAGTGGTTGACTGGAGGTTCACCATACACCCTCACAAAATCCTGCGATTGGGCTTAGGTTCTTTTTGCTGATCTCACCTCCATTTGAGGCCCATTAAGAAAATAACTTCTAAAAACTTCTAACTGCACCCTCACAAAATCCTGCGATTGGGCCTGTTTCTTTTTGCTAATCTCACCTCCTGTTTCAAGCCCAATAAGAAAAACAACCTGAAAATAATGCTTTCTGACCCCCCCCCCCATTCTTATTTCTTTAGAATTTAATTTTTAGGTAGCTATAGTTAGAAAATAATCAATAAAAAATAGAGAAAAGCATTATAAAATTCCCAAAAAAATCAAGTAAGTCACTAATTTAATTTAGAAATGTTTGGCATTTTATTTTTCTGAATTTTAATTGTTTTTGAATTAATTATGATTTTTTCATGTAAGTAGTTTTTAGTGAATTTCCTTCAACTGTACATAAATTTGTTGATTTTATTTTTTAGCCTTCCATTAACATTTTTGGCCCACTCTTTTTGCCATATTTAGAGGACTCATAATAGTACTTAGTATAATTTTAGTAGATTTTTAGGACATTTTATCTCATGTTTTAGTAGCTTAATCCTTAGAAAATAATGGTTAATCCTTAGGTAGAATTAAATGATTTCTAGGCATAGCAAACTTCTGATTTTTTAGGATATCTTTTAACACAATATTAAAGGTAGTTTTAGGACCCTATAGAATTAATCCCATAATTTTTCCAGAACCTTTACTATTTTTAGGGTATTAATCTTTAGGCTTTGTTACATATAAATTTCCATTAGTTTAGGCTAGAATATTAGGATTTTATTAAGAAATAGTTTAAGTAGATTTAACCTTAGGATTTAATAGTGATTTAGACTAGTTTAGTTTCTGATTTTTTAGAATGAAAATATTAGGTAATGCCCTTAGTTTTAGGACTTAGGCTTAGGATTCATACTAATTAGACTTAGAATAAATTTAGGTTTTGATTTTAGGCTTATACCTTTAAATGTTTTGTTTAGAATTTTATTCTTATATCCAATTTTAATGCTTTGTTATATTGATTGAATATTTCACTTGTATAGGTCTCCCCTTGGCTTTAGAATCAACTTAACTTCCTTAGGAAGTAAGTTGTATTCTAGTAGTTTCTAAGTTCCTTCCTCCATTAAGTTTAGAAACCTCATTAACCATAGGACCTCCCTTGTAAATAAATAAACAAAAATTAGGGTTGTGTCTTAGTTCCCCATTAGACTTTGCCTTTTGCAATTTGATTCATTCTTTCCCATCTCATAAAGAAAAGCAATAAAACATTTAATGAAAATTGAACATTCTTGTACGACACGAGACTTTGTTGCGGAGTGTTTATACGCGTCCTGTTTCGGGGCGAGGTATAAATACTTCCCGCGATGGATAGGTCTTAGTATGAGAATGTTAACAAACAAATTCAAAACACTTTCTCATAAAGACAAAAACAAAGAATAAGCGACTATCCTGCGGGAACTTCTCTTCTCATCTCATTCACTCACAACGCGAACTCGCGACGACTTATCTCGCATGCAAGACGGTAAACTCACTCGTACTAGACGAGCCTGCAACACCTGAGCATAGACACACGCAGTTCCTACTATAAAAAACACAAATAAATAGTTCCCGCCTTAGTTAGGCGAACTACGTCGACTCTGATCCTCATTATCCCGATGAGGTACGTAGGCAGCGAGGTAGGGCCCGTTCGAGCACATTCTTTATTTTCCCTACATTTCCCCATTCTTAATTTCCATTTTCTTTTCCATTTCTTTTCTCATTTCACTTCCATTCTAGTTAGCAGTTTTATTCAGCAACATCTTTATTTTCTCACCCTTTGAAGCAAAACAAGCAAGCGCGGATCCCGTCGGGTACGGCGGACGGTCTGGGGTGCTAATACCTTTCCAGGTCGTAACCGCATCCGAACCCAGATCTTTGGTTCGCAGGACCTTGTCCTTTCCTTCTTCCTCAGGTTTGTGCAACATTACCTTTCCCATTCTTTCGGGATAAAAATGTCTGGCTGGCGACTCTACCTTTTCCGCGCCACTTTCGCGTTTGTACTAGGATGAAAAT
The DNA here is from genome assembly GCA_963966055.1 of Lathyrus aphaca. Lineage (NCBI taxonomy): Eukaryota > Viridiplantae > Streptophyta > Magnoliopsida > Fabales > Fabaceae > Lathyrus > Lathyrus aphaca. Next base: position 108,437,159 of record OZ014523.1, read on the forward strand.
CCCGGGAGCGACAGCTGGCGACTCTGCTGGGGACCGAACCCAGAGTCTCTGGTTTCCCTTGTAGAGTCAATCCTAGCGCCTGTTTGGTTTTGTTTCTTTGGGTGTTTATCTGTTTGCTGATGTGTGCTTTAGTTTAGCTTTACTGTTTTTATTATTTTTACTTTACATCTTTATGTTATCGCATTTTTTTACCGCTTTCAGTATTTATTTCCCAAGCATCATATTATACTGGACTGTCTGGCTGTGCTGGTTTTCATTTTTTCTGCGGGATGGGAGTTACTTTGAGATAAGCCAAATACCCGGCTTGAGTGCACTATAGGATTAGCGTGGACATGTTGTACTCGCATGGTTACATGATGAGTGGCAATGTGTTCCACACCTAGATTGCGACCGTCTTGGGACTATTCTGTGTGGGGGTTCTTCTCCACTTCAGGGTACGACCTTGATAGTTATGTGCATCTGGTGACCGATCTTCGAGGACCTTAATGGGAACACCCTCTCCAGTGATGACAGTGGCAGACCACATTTGTTGGCAAACCCACTCGCATCCGAGGGTCCATTGGGAACTCGTATAGGATGGCCTAGTTCTCTCATAGAAATCCAGTTAATGCATAATGTTCGTATGACGGTAGTATTGTACCCTTCGGGATGAATGTAATATTGTTTCTCGATTCAGTGCTTGAAGCTGGGGACTTGTGAGGGATGCTTGTTTTTCTGGACTCAGCTGAGGCCTCCCTGAGTAGTACATAATGCCAAACCGATTCCCTGATTTGGTCATGAGCCATTTCTCGGAAATGGTGAACGTATTATTGCTATTCGGCTTTGAGAGTCCGTGATGTTGACCCGAGTAGCACACCCGTGAGATTGGGAGGGGTTTACAGGTTTGCAGGAACCCTAATACCTTCAGCATACCCGCTTTGCCTTTGGTTCAGTTTTGTGATCTGGATTTCTGGTTCTAAGATATGGATCCCGGATCAGAGGGATTGTTATTGTGATATGTGGATATTGTGACCTTGCACCGACACTTGATTATATGATTGGCACCTCACAGACACTTCAATGATCACATGCCTCGCCTTGCATAAGCATCATATCATCATTAATCATTTGTGTTTCTTTTATTCTCAGGGTCTGCATTACTCCCGGTTCCTGGTCATATCATTGCTTCAGAATGGAAGACGTCAGAAAGAGGACTGTGCACTACAAATTTTTTGATACCAAGATGGACCTGATCAACCAATTGGTGTCTCTAATTACCCCGGGTCATTTGGGTTACTTCAAGGAAAAGTACGGTGATATTCTGGACTTGGTATTCAACTTGGATAGCTCTCAGAGAAGCGCCATTCACACTTTGTTGCAGTATTACAACCCACGGCTCAGGTGTTTCTCATTTCATGACTTTCAGTTGGGTCCTTTGCTGGAAGAGTATGCTGAGATTATGGGAGTGTCAATCAAGGATCAGATTCCTTTCAACTCAGAGATGAGAAGACCAACCCATGCTGACATCGCCAAAGCTCTTTATTTGAGCTCATCTGAAGTATCTACGAATCTGTCTACCACCAAAGCAAAAGTACATGGTTTCACTCTAGAGTACCTGGTTAGAAAAGCTGAAGAACTTGCAGTGACAAATCAGTGGGATTCTGTTTGCGCCATCTTAGCACTATCCATTTATGGGATCATCCTATTCGCTGATATGGACAAATTTGTGGACATAAATGTTATTCATTTGTTTGTGTTGAAGAATCCGGTGCCCACTCTCCTAGGTGACTTGTATTATTCAGTGCACTATAAGAATAAGAAGAAGCGAGGAGGTCTGGTTAGATGTTGTGCTCCCTTATTCTACAAGTGGGTCATGAGACATTTGCCTACTACTGAGGGTTTTACTGATCCTAATACTACTTGGGCCCAGAAGTTGAGTACTTTGTCTGCCACAGATATTAGGTGGTTTACTTTGAGGTTGAAAGGAAAGAGTTTCATTACCAGTTGTGGGAATTACCTTAATGTGCCTTTGTTGGGAGTATCAGGAGGTATCAACTACAATCCTATTCTCTTAAGAAGACAGTTAGGGTATGCGCTCAAAGAGATTCCCGATGAATCCGAGTTATTCCAAACTTTTTACTTCTCGGTGAAAGACAATCTTCCGTTGGTCAGAAAAGTTGCAGGTTCTTGGAAGGTGATCAAAAGAAAGGACACGACATGTCTAGGCAAGAGTGATAACCGGATGTTCCCTGAATTTGAAGCTTGGATAAAGGAGGAGGTTCAAACGGCTCTAGTCCCTTTTTCTGTACCAACTCCGCCTCCAGCAACGGTGCCTTTAGAAGATTATCAGAAGTTGGAAGCTTTGGTCAAGCAGCTTAGGGTTGAGAATCAAGAGGCTTACAATTGTACTTAGATGATAACTCAGCTGGGGTGACGGGTATCCTCCATGGAGACACTTTCGGTCTGATTGAAGGAACAATGCTTCGAGCTTTTTTTTCAAGGTACCAAAGCTAGCTTATGCTTCACATGCATATGTTTGGATCTTATGGCGTAATGCTCCATAACGATGGAAATGCTACGCTTTTTGAGGATGAAAATGTAATGATGATTATTAAATGAAAATGCAGGGGGGTCTCCTGACAAGGAGACGACAAATAGTGAATCCCTGGGGAAGAGCAGCTCTACATGGGATAAAGTTTGTGATACTCTGGCTCTGAACTGCCATCCTGCCAAAAATAAATTGGACTTCGAGATAGTCTCAGAATGAAGACCTACTGGGGAGAGTCTTGATCTGTCTTGGATTTGATTGGGAGGTACACCACCCGTAGAACTCCTTTGGGGAAGTGGTAGCCTTCTGACTTGACTGAAGAAAGAGTATGACAATGCTCCGCTAAGAACTTCTGGATACTCTGCTGAGGAAGTAATCTGCTGGGAATCTCTCGGGTATAAAGCCCTCTGTTTGGGGAAGAGATACCAATGAATATTGGACTTTGTTTGGAAACTTCACTGGGGAAGATTGCAAACAAGGTTGTACAAGAAGGAAAACCATCTGACTTCTCACTATCTTCACCACTGCTTGGGAATAATGAATTTTCATGTACTGCTGGAGATAAGAAGACTCTAGTGGGGAATACCTCCCCTTCAAGGAAGGAATAATCTCTAATTAGGGAGAACATCATCAACCTTCTGTTGTTTTGCTGGGGAAAATTTCAACCCCCGACACTACTGGGGAGACTTCTCATAACTCTGACTTTGTGAGGAAACAAGGCATTCAGCTGCCTGTTGGGAATACTTTGCTGCAGGGGAATTAGATCCGCTCGGGGACTATCACCTATTCAACCATCCTGCTCTGACATAGCTAGGGGAAGGCTTCACCTTCGACTCCACTAGGGACGATAGAGAACACTAAGGAGACTGCTTCCTGTTGAAGATGTCTTTTGATGGGAATAAGAGAGGTAAGGCGTCTCATGTTGGGGATGAGAGATAATGACACCCTTTCGTTTGGGGAAGTATCGACCCTCTTCTTATCTCATCCTGCTGGAGAAAAGATAGTCTGATGAGACTCGTTGAGGAATTTTGCTTACCGACGCTTGTTGAGGAAAAACTTTCTGACGTCTTGTGCTGGTAATGGCTTTGTTTCTCTGTACCTGCATATCAATGAACACAACAAATAGTTCCTGCAAAAGAGAAAGTTAGACGAGCATGCATGCCCCAAGTTCACGGTCTGGATCGACCCTCCCTGTTACTCAACATTTAAGATGTGTCAAGTGTTTTACCCTTAGGCATGCATTATAAAGCATCAATGTATTCGTAATGCAATATTTATCACAATTTTTCAGACGTTTTTGCAATCACTCAATGGTAGATGAAAACAAAAACAAATGAGCTAATTGGATAAAAAGCATTTTATTGACTGAAAAGTGGCTGTGAATAGGCATTACACTGGGAATCAATCCCTGGAAAGAGGAAATTGCATAAAAGGAAAATAAACTATCCTAATGGTAATGTGAAAACTGGATCTCATCAAGTTCCAATCTGGCTATGACCCATATGTCTTCAAGACTTTCCGTGTACTTCGCTTTTGTGCAAGACGATTGGACTGATTCTTAACCCTCAGGTTGTCCATGATTGTAGATGACGAATCACAAATCTCGCAGATCGTAGTTGTTCGTTTCAATCCCTCTTTTGTGTGGATCACCTTTTCGGGTTTTCAATCCACCAGGATACCCTTTTTTGCCTTAGCTATCCAATGTGGCTTTTCAACTTAGCGGGTGTACATTTTTTCGTTTATTTCCCTAACTTTTGCCTGAGCCTTTTATTCTGTTTTTGGCTTGCCGGGATGCCTTTTTTTGCCTGGACCTTTATTCTTTTTTTGTCCAGCGGGTCTCTTTTATACGAAGTATTTTCTAACTGCGTCTGCGTTGACAGGGGATAAGAAGTTTTCTCCATCCATGGTTGTCAGCATTAAGGTTCCACCTGAGAATACCTTCTTAACCACAAATGGTCCCTCATAGTTAGGTGTCCACTTGCCCCTATGATCTGTTTGAGGAGGAAGGATCCTTTTCAACACTAAGTCATCGGGTATGTAGCATCGAGGTCGCACCTTTTGGTCAAATGCCAGTTTCATTCTCCGTTGATATAACTGTCCATGGCATACAGCTGTTAAATATTTCTCCTCGATGAGGCTCAACTAGTTGTATCTGGACTGGAGCCACTCAACTTCATCAAGCTTAACATCCATCATTATTCTCAAAGAGGGAATCTCGACTTCAACTGGTAGGACTGCCTCCATACCATACACTAGCGAGAACGAGGTTGCCCCTGTTGAGGTGCGCACAAATGTCTGGTACCCAAGCAATGCGAATGACAACATCTCATGCAAATCTTTATATGTCACAACCATCTTCTATACTATCTTTTTGATGTTCTTGTTGGCTGCCTCGACGATGCCATTCATCTTCGGGCGGTACAGAGAAGAGTTGTGATGTTCAATTTTGAAATCCCAACACAAATCTGCCATCATCTTGTTGTTGAGATTGGAACCATTATAGTAATGATTCTTTCGAGTATTCCATATCGACAAATGATATCCCTCTTTATGAATTGGGCCACAACCTACTTGGTAACATTAGTATAAGACGTCACTTCCACCCACTTGGTGAAGTAGTCAATGGAAACCAGGATGAAACGATGACCATTAGAAGCGGTAGGCTCGATCTTTCTGATCATATTGATGCCCCACATGGCAAAGGGCCAAGGTGACGATATGATACTCAACGGATTGGGAGGAACATGTACCTTATCAACATAAATTTAACACTTATGGCATTTACGGGCGTACTTGCTGTAACACCCCCTTTCTATACCCCCAAACAATCAATTAATTATTTAGGCACAAATTAAAAATTCCATCAGAGTATAATTTAAACATAGTATAAAAGAGGTATGTCACATTATACATGAGATTAAAACATCCAACGCCTGCTCATTTAACGATATGCAACAATGGGGTAACTTGTAACAGAGAGATTTAACCCTTACACTCATACCTCAACATTAAAATAACAGTGGAAACTAAACATTAATCAACATCAAACATATATACTTATATATATCATCAAGTTTGATCCACCACATAATTCATGTTTTTATAAACATTCATCACCAAGATACATATACAAATGCATCACAAAAAGGCATCAAGCCAACCTTAGCTACCCGGTGCTACATATCAGAGCCGACCGACCAAAAAAATGAAGACACGCTTCACAAAAGACCTCCAACAAACCTACTCTGCAATGCATCATAGGTCATCATAAAACAACAGAAGGGTGAGAAATATTATCATAATAACAATGCATATAATTATATATCTTAACATAAAATTACACATATACATATTCTCACCACAATTCATCACCCATCACCCATCACACATATACATCACAATGTATATATATACAAACCAAGCATATTCATCATGCACAATTTCACCATTTCACATCATTCTACATAAACATATACATTCATGTTTATTCACCAATTTCTATCACTCCGCATAAACATATATTATTCATGTTTATTCACCAATTTTCAATTATAGATGATAAATGCAAATCATAGAGACTGACTCACGACTCTATGCAAATGCAATGCGGTACCGACTCAATCATCTCAAGTTCACTCAGGAACTTATTGGAACCATCGCTCATTACCTAAAGTAACTCCCCGTCGGGCATACGATGTTCACCCATTGCTCACACCCCACATGGGCACACAATGTTTATGGATTTCTCACACCCCACATGGGCACACAATCCGATTGCTCACACCCCACACGGGTGTCGCTCCCGATAAATGGAACAGGGTCCAGATAAAGGTACAGACGCGAACGGTCGGCGAGAGGGACAATGAGAACACACAGCCGTGAACTCACTGGAGATGAATAGAGTCGCCAGCTAGGCATTTTTATCCCGGAGGAAAGGCAATGCTGCATAAGCCTAGAAAAAGAATGGATAAGACGGTTGCGAACCAGAGAGACTGAGAAAGGGGGTTGGTTACAACCTGGGAAGGTATTAGCACCCAGATTGTCCGCCGTACTCGACGGGATCCACGCTTGAAAGATTTGTGTTTTAAAGGGGTAGTGTCAGTGCAATTTGTGTGTAAAAGAGCTGGAAAAGAATGTACAGGTGTCAGTGTAAAGGGAGTGAAGTGTAAAGTGTATAAATGATGTGTCAGTGTAAGAACAGGAATAAGATGCTCAAGATCATGAGGCTTAAAGAATAATGCTGGAAGGAGGGGGAATATACAGAGACTTTTGTTCGATAACCGTTAAGTTATGCCTACGTATCCTCTCGTGCAATGAGGAAGTCAGAACACCGTAGTTCGACCCAAAGAGACTGAAAGATGAATTGACTTGTGAACTGCTTACTTGTCTATGCTCAAGTGTATGACCTGTCTGGCTCAGGTGCAAACTGTCTTGCATTAGACGGAAGAAGCAAGTTCTCGTTTGTGAGTGAAGATGATGAGAAAAGAATCCCGGAGGAGACGATTATTGTTTGTTTTTGATGTTTTCAGTCTTTTATTGTTTTTGAACTTTGTCATAAGTTAATGAGCTTAAATCTAAACCAATGGATTTAGTAAACTCATCACATCCTCCCTCTGATTAGGGGTAATGAGAATACCTTAAGTGTGAAGTCAGCATCTCACACTTAATCACCATGATGTAGGATTAAGATCATTATCCTACTTGTGATTAGTTAAATGTTTTTGTTGTTTTTGTTTAGTGTTGAGTAATGAGGTTAAGCCATAATCAAGGATTAAACAGACTCATTACACCATCCTAATAGAAGGATAATAGATGAGAATGTTTAAGCTGAGGAAAACTCCTCAACTTAATCCATGATTAGGGATTAAACTCATGACAAAACAAAGCCTTTATTGAGTGGATTTTAGTTGATGATATGATGATGAAGTGATTTTTAGGGTTTATAAGACAACTTGAGGGGGACTTGTCCATTAACCATTTAAGGAAGAATTAGAACCCTAATGCAAGGCCCAAGTTACAAGTGTGATGTCTTGATGATTATTAAGTGAATTGATTAGAGGATTTAAACACATTAAGGGTTTAACACTTAGGATTAAAGTTATACACTCCATCCTAAGAGAAGGATGCAGGCATAAGCTTAATCACAAAGCCTTAAAGCCTTTAGGGTTTAGTCCCTGATTATGAGATGAGAAGAGAAGACTCAAAAGAGACACAAAGGTAAAACTAAGAGGGGAGACTAATCAAAACCCTAATCATTGTCATGCTTGGTTGTTCCTAAGGTTTGTGAGGTTTTCAAGAGAAGTCTTCAATGGAAACACCAGGAAGCAAATGAAAGGATCAAGAGAAGCAAAGTGACTTACTTCATTCAAGAAGTCAAGTCACTTGAAGAAAGAAAGTGGGAAGAAGAAGAATGAGAAAGCTCAATCTCAAACACAAACAAAAATGCAGCAATGGATGCAAGAGAGATGAAAAGAAAAGTTATGAGAAGTGAAGGCAAATTCACTTCTCAAGTTCACTTACCACCTGAAATGTTAGAAAAGGAATGCAATGCAATGCAAAATGGGATGAGATGACATGATGAGGAACAAAACCAGAAGAATATACATGATGCTAATGATGCTATGAGATGCTACAAACATGAGGCAGCACATGGAAATGATCATACAAGTTCATGAATGCAAATGAAGCAAACTAGGGAACCATGAAAACACATGAAAAGTTATGAAGTGCACATGGCATACAACATGGCAAATACATGATGCAATGATCAAACATGCTTTCAATATGTATTATGATGTCAAATGAATCACATGGATGCTTGAAATGTCATGGCAAGTCATGTTATGCAAGAGAATGCAAGATGGATGCATATGAAAGCCCAAATTAGGGTTTATGAACCAAACATCAAACAAAAGTCAAAATCAGAAGCAAACCCTAAGATAAAAAATGGAAAATGCCACACAAAGGACCCCTAATCCTATACTAAACCAATGCCTAAAGGAGAGGTTTCAACTCTTAACCAATCTCAAGTTATGATTTTCACAAGTTTCTAGGGTTTTTAGGGTTCCTAAACAAAAGAAATGCCAAACAAATTGAAAATGAAAGATCAAATCATGACCTTTTAATCTCACAAACTTCATGCTAAACACAATGCAATGCAAAAAGAATCAATGTCCAACTCTTCATGGATAGGCAGAAATGATTTTTTGAACTTTGGATCAAAATAATGCACAAAAATGATTTTAATTCAATGAAAAATTCTCAAAATGCATCAAGATCAAAAAAGAAATTTGGTTTGAAGGTTGGACAATGTTTCTAAATGTCTTAGAACATTTCATGAATTTTTTGGTGATTTTTAAATACCTAAAAGTATTTTTAATAAATTAATTCTCATTAATCAATTAAAAATAATCTTTTAAATATTTAAAAATATTTTTTTAATGCTAAAAATGAAAACAAAAATATTTTTGTGTTTTAAAAATTAATGAAACTCTTGAGAAAAAGTTTCATTATTTTTAAAACATTTTTGCTATTTTTAATAAATTATAGAAATTAAATGAAAGAAAAATGAAAATAAAATATGAAGTATGCAGTATGAGTGGCTGTGATTGAGAGTTGAGGGATCAAAGGGCCCTACGCGCAAGTCAACAAGACTGGGGGTATGCACAATCCAAGGCCCAGATTCAAAGCTCAAACACGCGCGTGATCTGATGGCTGTGCTTCCAAGTTAACTTAATTAACTATGATTAATTTAATTAAACAAAATTAGGGTTTAATGACCCATCTGAGCCGTCCACAAGCGCGCGGGAAGCAGCATCCAAGGGACCAGGTTTAAAGTTCACTAATTAATGAGATTTAACCCTAATTACATTCAGGCGACCGGAGATGAGCTCCGGTCGTCTTCTCCGGCCATACCAAAACCCTAGCTTCTTATCTAGGCTACCCCAAGTCAGATTAAACGCCCAGAAACAATCCCCACACTTCCAGCAACTCAAATCCACAATCAATCATCATTTATCTAGCACAAACAGGCTGAATCGAAACAAAACAAAAATGGGGCCAAACTTTCAGACACTCATAGAATACTCATTTTTCCACCATTTTCGATTCTAAACATATCACAATGATCCTTAAAGCATGCACTTTCAATTTATAACAAAAAATCAAAGCTTTGTGAGGAAGTGTTCTTGGCCATACCTGAGCTGGAGACTCCTGTTTCTGGGCTTTCAGAGCTATCCTTTGGTGCAAGCTTGCTCCACTGACTCCCCTGGTGCTAATGGAAGGCTTGGAATGAGCTTAAACAAGCTATTTTGAGAAGTTCCAATCTGATATAGCAGAAAATGAGCTCTGTGTATAGGCTGTTTTAGATCAATGTGAAGGGTGGTTCAGGTTCCTTTTGATGTGCTTGACTTGTTGGTGAAGAAAAATGGTGTGTTTGATGGTTAGATAAAGGGATTCGAAGAGTTCTGGTTTTGGAGATGAGAAATGGTGAAGCTCAGTTCATGCTGGTTTCAGGCTTGAATCTTATTGGTTTCTACTCAATGGAACATGGGGAAAAGGTTGATGAAACTTGTTGGAATGTTTGTGAGATGAGGAGGCAGATTCGAAGGAAAATGCAAATGGGATGATTTTTGTGAATGTGTTGCTCTGGCCTGTTTCAGCTTGGCTTGGTGTTATGTTTGGCTAGCAAATGGAAAGTATAAACAATCCCAATTGGCCAGTGGATGTGACATGGCCTGCTGTGATTGGGATGTTTGCTTTTGCCAAAAGTCAACTTTTTGTAAGGAAAGGTATGGCTTGGTGCTAGGCTTGGTACAAGGGCTAGGGCTGGCGCAGCATGGTGAGGTGAGATGCTAGGAAGGTTCAGCAACCAATGCATCAAGTTGGTGAGATGTGATGATAGTTTTTTGCAAGTGGTTTCATCCTTGGTTCACATGTGATTTCCCATTCCATAAGCCATGAAACATGAGAATTTTTGGTTCAATTCTGACTTTTAGGACTCATGTGATGTTTGTACATTGGTTTGAAGTGAACTAGAAGTTACAAATGACCTTGGTTCATGATTTTGCAAATTTCTCATTTGAGGCATTTCTTGAAAATAAGTGATTTTGGCCAACTTTGTCAAACCATAACTTTTGATCCATGAAGAATTAGATCATGTTCTTGTACTTTTTGAAAAGGGAAAAATGTGATCTACAACTTTCATGACCAAGGTTTTTCCATTTGAAGCTTTCTTGGATCAAAAATCAAGGCTTGAAAAATGACCTAAAATGACATATTCTTGAAAAGTCAACTATGCCCTAAAAAGTCAACTTTGCAAAAACTTCAAATTCTTGATTTTTGTGAACTTCAACCTTCTTCTATGATCAAATAAAGATCATATACACTCCAAATGATGAAGATCACCCCTTGGTTGGGTCATTGGGGGCCTCAGATGCCCTGTTTTTACACTGACTTGTCTGAAAAGTTAACCCTTGATCAGATGACTTCCCCATGGAATTTCTTCATGAAAATTGATATGCATACTCCCTATAACATATAGAGACCAATGGAAACAAGAATGACCAAAAAAATTGGAGTTATGGCCTCTGAAACCAAAACCCTAATTTTTAGGTCAACTGTGCAGTCAAACTTGGCTCTGCATCCACACCAATCCCAGTTCTTGTGATTCTTTGGCATTTTTGACTTTGAGAGGATGTGATATGATATAAGAACACACATGGACCCCTTTGAAGTGATTGTTGACCTTTGGAGTGGCTCAAGAAGCTCTTGGATTGCTCAGAGCACAAACCCTAGGTGCAGATGACTTAGTGTCGCTCCCGATAAATGGGACAGGCCCAAATAAAGGTGCAGACGCGAACGGTCGGCGAAGGGAACAGTGAGGACACACAGCCGCGAACTCACTGGAGATGAATAGAGTCGCCAGCTAGGCATTTTCATCCCGGAGGAAAGGTAATGCTGCATAGACCTAGAAAAAGATAGATAAGACGGTTTGCGAACCAGAGAGACTGAGAAAGGGGGTTGGTTACAACCTGGGAAGGTATTAGCACCCAGATTGTCCGTCGTACTCGACGGGATCCACGCTTAAAATATTTGTGTTTTAAAGGGGTAGTGTCAGTGCAATCTGTGTATAAAATAGTTGGAAAAGAATATACAGGTGTCAGTGTAAAAGAAGTGAAGTGTATAGTGATGTGTCAGTGTAAGAGTGAGAATGAATTGCTCATGACCATGAGGCTTAAATAATGAAGCTAGAAAGAGGGGAATGTACAGAGACTTTTGTTCGATAACTGTTAAGTTATGCCTACGTATCCTCTCGTGCAATGAGGAAGTCAGAACACCGTAGTTCGACCCAAAGAGACTGAAAGATGAATTGACTTGTGAACTGCTTGCTTGTCAATGCTCAAGTGTATGACCTGTCTGGCTCAGGTGCTTACTGTCTTGCATTAGACGGAAGAAGCAAGTTCTCGATTGTGAGTGAAGGTGATGAGAAAAGAATCCCGGAGGAGACGATTATTGTTTGTTTTTGAGTTTTCAGTCTTTTATTGCTTTTGAAAATTTGTCATAAGTTAATGAGTTTAAGCCTAAACCAATGGGTTAGTAAACTCATCACATCTTCCCTCTGATTAGGGGTAATGAGAATACCTTAAGTGTGAAGTCAGATTCTCACACTTAATCACCTTTGGTGTAGGATTAAGATCATTAACCTACTTGTGATTATTTAGATGTTTTTGTGATTCTTGTTTAGTGTTAAGTAATGAGGTTAAGCCATAATCATGGATTAAACAGACTCATTACACCATCCTAAAAGAAGGATGATAGATGAGAATGTTTAAGCTGAGGAAGACTCCTCAACTTAATCCATGATTAGGGATTAAACTCATGACAAAACAAGCCTTTATTAGGTGGATTTTAATTAGTGATATGGTGATGAAGTGAGTTTTATTGTTTGTAAGACAACTTGAGGGGGACTTGTCCATTAACACTAGGGTTAGTCCTTCTTAACCACTTAAGGAAGAATTAGAACCCTAATGCAAGGCCCAAGTTACAAGTGTGATGTCTTGATAATTATTAAGTGGATTGATTAAGAGATTTAAACACCTTAAGGGTTTAACACTTAGGATTAAAGTTATACACTCCATCCTAAGAGAAGGATGCAGGCATAAGCTTAATCACAAAGTCTTAAAGCCTTTAGGGTTTAATCCCTGATTATGAGGTGAGAAGTGAGGACTCAAAGAGAGACACAAAGGTAAAACTAATGGGGGGAGACTAATCAAAACCCTAATTCATTGTCATGCTTGGTTGTTCCTAAGGTTTGTGAGGTTTTCAGGAACAATCTTCAAAGGAGCCACCAGGAAGCAGATGAATAAGATCAAGAGAAGCAAAGTGACTTGCTTCATTCAAGAAGTCAAGTCACTTGAAGACAGAAAGTGGGAGGAAGAAGAATGAGCAAGCTCAATCTCAAACACATATAGAAATGCAGCAATGGATGCAAGAGAGATGAGAAGAAAAGTTATGAGAAGTGAAGGCAAATTCACTTCTCAAGTTTACTTACCACCTGAAATGTTAGAAAGAAATGCAAAAACAATGCAAGATGAGATGAAATGGCATGATGCTAAGCAAAACCAGAAGCATATTGATGATGATTATGATGTTATGAGGTGCTGCAAACATGAGACAAGGCATGGAGATGTTCATACAAGATCATGAATGCAAATGATGCAAGCTAAGGAGCATGAACAAGCATGGAAAGTTATGAATCATACAAGACAAATGACATGGAAAATATGTAATGCAATGATCAAACATGCTTTCTATATGTCTCAAGATGTCAAATGAATCACAAGAATGCACAAAATGCAAAGACAAGTCATGTTATGCAAGAGAATGTAAGAAGGATGCAAAAGAAAGCCCAAATTAGGGTTCATGGATCAAACATCAAACCAAAATCCAAAACAGAAGCAAACCCTAAGATAAAAAATGGAAAATGGTGCCCAAGGAAACCATAAACCTATAATAAACCACTGCCCAAAGGGGAACTCTCAACTCTCAACCAAACTCAAGTTATGATTTTTACAAGTTATTAGGGTTTTTTAGGGTTCTTAACAAAAGAAATGCCAAACAAATAGAAAATGCAAGATCAAATCATGGCTATTTTACCCTAGAAACTACATGCCAAACACAAAACAATTCAAGAAGAATCAATGTCTCAACCTTCTCCAATAGGCAGAAATGAATTTTTGAACATAGGATCAAATTAATGCATAAAAAATGATTTAATTCAATGAAAAATTCTTAAAATGCATCAAGATCAAAAAAGAAATTTGGTTTGAAGGTTGGACAATGTTTATAAATGTCTTAGAACATTTCATGAATTTTTTTGTAATTTTTAAATACCTAAAAGTATTTTTAATTAATTAATTCCCATTAATCAATTAAAAATAATCTTTTAAATATTTAAAAATACTTTTTTAATGATAAAAAAATAAAATAAAAATATTTTTGGGTCTTAAAAATTATTAAAACTCAGAGGAAAAAGTTTCATAATTTTTAAGTATTTTTTGCTATTTTAAAATAATTGTGCAAATTAATTGAAATAAAATGAAATAAAAATGAAATAAAAGTGAAAGTAATCAGAATGGATGGCTGGGATTCAAACTGGGCTGGGGGTCATTGACTACGCGCCAGATCCTGTGGCCCACGTTTAAACTGGCTTAAACCCAATTAATTAAATAAATAATAAAGATTAGGGCTTAATGATCAATCTGGACCGTTTACACGCGCGGCAAGTCAAACATTCAAACGCATCCAACGCTCCTCATTCAAACTAACATTAATGACCTGAGATTAGGGCTTAATCACTCAGGCGGCCGGAGAAGACTTCCGGTCGTCTTCTCCGGCCAGCTCTCTCCCTGAAAAATCCCCAAATCCCTCAAATCGTACCAAAAATGAAAACTAAGCACACCAAAATGATCCCCATGACCCCCTGAGCTAAAACCCTAAGTCCAAACAAATTTCTTCTTCCTCAAAACCATGAATCGAACAGAACAAGTTTTAGGGCAAACCAGTTTCAGAGTTCAATTAAATGCTTATTTCATCACCATTTCAAAAACCAAAGACATATTCATGATCAGGACAACACAAAGAACAAGTTTGTAACAAGAAAAATGATTTCTGGAAAAATAATTTTCGAGCTACCTGAGATTTGGAGCTTTCAGTTTGAGGACTTTCTGGCCACTTCTCCTTGTGCAATCCACTCCACTTGATCCCCATAAGATGTTTGAATGCTCAATGAGAGTTTAAGCTGGCTGGACAGTGAGATTCGAAAGCTTCTGCTCAAGCTTGGTCAGAAATGGCAATGGTGAAATAGAGAGCTTCAGGTCATGGTGAATGGTTGTTTGTGATCCTGAGGATGAATGGAGAAGGTCTGTGGTGTTTGTTTGTGTGTTTGTGAGCTATGGTGAGAGTTTCGAATGAAACTGCAAAATGAAGTGAGAAATGGCAGTGGGATGTTCTGGCTGTTTCAGGCTTGGGTTCTTGGTGCTGGGTGGTCTATGGAGCAAGGTGAGTTGAATGATGGAAATGGTTGAAGTGTTTGCAAGCTGGACAGAGAGATTCGAAGGCTTATGCAATGTGGTAGGTTTTTGTGAATGTGTTGAAATGAATGTGTTTCAGCCTTGCCTTGTACATGAAATGGCTTGCAAATTGTCCACATAACTTTCTCTCATTGGTCAGTTGATTGGACATGTGCTTTATTGATTGGTAAGTTGCCTTTTGCAAAAAGTCAAATAATGTGTAAGAGAAGTATGGTGAAGTGATAGCTTGGTACAAAGCCTAGGGGTTGCGCAGCATGGTGTGTGTATGAAGCTAGCTTGGTTCAGCAGCCAATGCCTCAAGTTGGTGAGATGTGATCATGAGTTTTGCAACTTGTGGCTTTTTGGTTCACATGAGAAAAGTCTTGTTACATGAACCATAACCATGGGCATTCTTGGTTCATTTCTGATTTTCATGACTTAGAGAAAGTTTGTGTGCTGGTTTGAAGTGAATTAGAGGCTGCAATATGCATTGGTCCAAGATTTTGCAAAATTCTCACTTAGGGCATGCCTTGAAAATCAATGATTTTAGCCAAATTTGCATTGCCATAACTTTTGATTCAAGAAGAGTTTGATCATGTTCTTGTACTTTTTGAAAAGGGAAAAATGAGATCTACAACTTTCATGACCAAAGTTTTTCCATTTGAAGCATTTTTGGATCAAGAATCATGGCTTGAAAAACGACCTAAAATGATGCATTCTTGAAAAGTCAACTATGCCCAAAAAGTCAACATTTGCAAAAACCCTAAATTCTTGATTTTTATGAACTTCAACCTTCTTCCATGATCAAATAAAGACCATATACACTCAAAATGATGAAGATCACCCATTGGTTGGGTCATTGGGGCCTCAGATGCCCTGATTTTACACTGACTTGTCTGAAAAGTCAACCCTTGATCAGATGACTTCCCCATGGAATTTCTTCATGAAAATTGATGTGCATACTCCCTATACCATATAGAGATCAATGGAAACAAGAATGACCAAAAAATTTGGAGTTATGGCCTCTGAAACCAAAACCCTAATTTTCAGTCAACTGTGCAGTTCAACCTGGCTCTGCATCCACTCAAACCCTAGTTCTTGTGATTCCTTTGCAATTTTGACTTTGAGGAGATGAAATATGATATAAGAACACACATGGACCCCTTTGAGTTGATTGGTGGCCTTTGGAGTGGCTCAAGAAGCTTTGGGATTGCTCAGATCACAAACCCTAGGTGCAGATGCCTTAGAAACTATGCAGTGAATCAAAAGTGAGATATGAGATGATATGTTTGTGTTTATGCATATGAGATGATCACAAGCCATGGTGTGAATGGGTGAGGGCAAATTTGGGGTGTTTACAGCTGCCCCTATTCAAACACGAGTTAGCTGTGCAGGTTGTAAGCGACGGCTTAACAGGCAAACAAGATAACTTGTGATTGAATACCAAAGACAGTCCAAAATTTGCACTCACAGAATGAAGAAGAAAAGGGATATAGATTGTAAAAGGAAAATAAAGTATATTGTAAAGTGTAGGCGACGGAAGACGACCGTCGAGCAGAGGACGACTGCTGGGTAAATAGCAATGACGGGGACGGCCGACATGCTGGGGAAGGTGCGGAAAATAAAGCAATGACGGGGACGGCCGACATGCTGGGGATAAAAGGTAGAGCTAAGACGGGGACGGCCGACTAGCTGGAAAAATAAGATATCATGATGGGGACGGCCATCAAGATAAAGTTGTAAAATTCTCTGGGGATTAATGAAACATGACGGGGACGGCCATCAAGTTCATAAAGCAAAGTAAACAACGATGGGGACGGCCATCGGGCTAAAAGGAAAAGGGACCACGACGGGGTCGGCCATCGGGTTAAAGAATAAATGAAATAAACAGATGATGGGGTACGGCCATCAAAGGTGAAGGACGATCACCTAGCAGGGGACGGCTGCTCTGTTGGGGATAAAAGAAATATGATGGGGACGGCCATCAAAGGTGGAGGACGACCACCTAGCAGGGTACGGCTGCCGAAAATATCAACGATGGGGACGGCCATCGGATAGGAAAGGTCAACGATGGGGACGGCCATCGGACGAGCATGATGGAGGACGACCATCAAGAAGTGGAGGACGACCACTCAGCAGGGGACGGCTGCTCTCAAGGTTTATCATGACATAGGACGAATGCCTGATAACCAAAATCAACAATGGGGACGACCATTGGATAAAGTGATGAAGGACGATCATCAAAAGGTGGAGGACGACCACCTAGCAGGGGCCGGCTGCTAAAAATATCAACGATGGGGACGGCCATCGGATGAAGTGATGAAGGACGATCATCAAAAGGTGGAGGACGACCACCTAGCAGGGGACGGCTGCTAAAAATATCAACGATGGGGACGGCCATCGGATGAGCATGATGGAGGACGACCATCAAGAAGTGGAGGACGACCACTCAGCAGGGGACGGCTGCTAAAAATATCAACGATGGGGACGGCCATCGGATGAGCATGATGGAGGACGACCATCAAGAAGTGGAGGACGACCACTCAGCAGGGTACGGCTGCTCTCAAAGGTATCATAACACAGGACGAGTGTTAGATAAAAAAGGAAATTTGTTGGTGATCTACTGGGGATAATGTAAACACGGACGAGTGTTTATATCCAAGAAACAAAAGGTATAAGTGTTTGGTATTGTGTATAGATTAAAAATGCGGACGAGCATCCTTAAGACTATGATACGGACGAGTACCATGTAGAAACAAACTGACACATGTTCAGAGATGATGATACGGACGAGTATCAACTGGTTAACAAAGAACACGGACGAGTGTTGCATCTGAAAGAATCTTTCTGGGAATAATAGACACGGACGAGTATCTATATTCAAGAAGACATAAGTGTTTGACACGGTGTATGGATTAAAGATGCGGACGAGCATCCTTAAGACTATGATACGGACGAGTATCACGTAGAAACAAACACGTGGCGCATATTCTGAGATGATGGTACGGACGAGTACCAACTGGTTAACAGAGAACACGGACGAGTGTCGAATCTGTGGGGATGTATAAATGGTGTATACAAGATACGGACGAGTATCTGTATAAGTATGAGTATGAATGATGTATAGATGAATGTTTATCTGCTGGGGAAGGTGACACGGACGAGTGTCAAAAGGGAAAAGTATAATATTAACAAGTGGTGGGTTGATGAAAGTGTAAGCGACTGCGCTGGGAATATGACACGGACGGGTGTCGAGAAAATGTATATATGAGTATATGTGAGTGCAAAGAGGATGTCTTGGGCTTTCTGTTGGTGATTTGACACGGACGGGTGTCCAAAAGTGCATATATTGGTGTTTGCTGATTTGCGAGGCAACTGCTTTTGCTGGGACTCTGATGGGGATGTTTGTACAACGATGATGAACAGTTTATTATTCACAAGTGTTACTTCAGAACATGGCTTATGATTATGCTATGCATTTGATTTTTTTTGCCGTAATGCTCCGTATTAGACGGAATGCTACGCTCTGGGGGGATAGTATGATGCGAATGCTATGGTTATGCAAAGAGGCGCCGATCCGGGATTCGGATCCCGTTGCTGCGAAGATCTCTGGATGATCTGCTTGAAGTGAACATCCCAGCTGGGGATGAGATCGTTGGTAGATCTGACGACGTATCTGCCTGGGGATATAAGTCACTGATTGACATATCCTTATAATACGGGACCCAGCTGGGGTTTGTAGAAACTTTCTCCCTCTCTGTTGTGACTTCTTCGCGCGTTGCTCTTCTGAATAGAGGCTGGGGATTCTGTGGGGAGATGATTCCCTGATTTCTGCATTCTGCTGAGGAAGAATGGTTGGTGCTACAGCTGGGGAATGCTGTTGGTAACTCAGCTGGGGAGAGTAACGAGAGGCAACTCGGCTGGGGAGAAAACATCCTGAGTGTTAAGCCTGTTTGTTGATTTGGCAACTTTGCTGGGGAAGTGGGCACTCTCCAGTGCCACGTGGAAGATAGACCGAGTTGATAATGATTCGCCAACTTGCTGAGACGTAACCTGCATGCCCCAGGTTGCGTTCTGGATACCTGCAATCCTGCAAAGGTAAGGAAACGTACAAAAGGTCCCGAGGTATCCCTTACTGGATTCCGTCATAGGAGTTAAGTACTTTCGAGAATAATCACATTCCCTGTAAGCATGTGTTTTTTTATTTATTTTTATTTTTAGAGAAAGGCATCTGTACTTATGCAATTGTATTTTTAGAGATATCAGACAACTCTTTGCAAAACATAAATGTAAAAACGAAACATGACTGAAAATCTGATTTTATTAATTCCTGTGCCCTGAATTGGCAAAATACAGTCAAAGAAACATATCTCCTGGAATGAGGAGATTGTTACAAATTGAGAAATAAAGTGTTGGCGGTGTTGACGAGGCTTCCAAGGAGCTCCCTCTTCTGCTATGACTCGTATGACAATGACGTTCTTCTCGTCTTGCTTTCTGGAGAGAGTTGATTCTGATTGAAGCTTGATCCTTTGAAGCTTACCAAGTTGTAGGTGATACAGACGAATTCAGAATGCAGTTGTTCGCTTATTCCCTTATTTTGCATGGATCGCCCTTTCGGGTTTTCAATCCATCGGGATACCCATTTTTGCCTGAGCTGTCCAATGCGGCTTTTCAACTCAGCGGGTGTACATTTTTCATTTATTTCCCTTATTTTTGCCCGAGTCTTTTATTCTGTTTTTGACTCGCCGGGATGCCCTATTTTTGTCTGGACTTACATTCTGTTTTTATGTCCAGCGGGTCATTTTATGCGAAGTATTTTTTAACTGCATCTGAATTCACAGGGGACGGGAAATCTTCACCATCCATGGTGCTGAGCATCAGTGCTCCACCAGAGAAAACTTTCTTTACAACGAATGGTCCTTCATAATTTGGAGTCCATTTTCCCCTGTGGTCTGTATGAGGGGGGAGGATCCTTTTCAACACAAGATCTCCCACTTGGTACTCTCGGTGCCTGACTTTCTGATCGAAGGCCTTCTTCATTCTCTTTTGATATAACTGCCCGTGACAGATTGCAGCCAATCTTTTCTCTTCGATCAGACTCAGTTGCTCGAATCGGGACCGTACCCATTCTGCTTCACTTAGTTTAACATCCATCAATAACCGTAGAGAGGGTAATTCAACTTCAACAGGTAGGACTGCTTCCATACCATATACAAGCTGATACGGTGTCGCCCCAGTGGACGTTCTGATTGATGTGCGGTACCCATGCAAAGCAAATGGTAGCATTTCGTGCCAGTCTTTGTATGTGATTACCATCTTCTGCACAATCTTCTTGATATTCTTATTTGCTGCCTCAACAGCGCCGTTCATCTTTGGCCTGTAAGGAGAAGAATTGTGATGTTGGATCTTGAAGTCCCGACACAGTTCTGCCATCATTTTGTTGTTTAAGTTGGAACCATTATCAGTAATGATTCGCTCGGGCACTCCATACCGACAGATGATATCTCTCTTCAGAAATCTGGCTACCACTTGCCTTGTGACGTTTGCATATGAGGCTGCTTCCACCCACTTGGTGAAATAGTCAATGGCGACCAGGATGAATCTGTGACCATTTGAAGCAGTCGGCTCAATCTTGCCAATCATATCAATACCCCACATAGCAAAGGGCCATGGTGAAGACATGATGTTCAAAGGATTGGGAGGCACATGCACCTTATCTGCATAAATCTGGCATTTATGGCATTTTCTGGCGTAAGCACAACAGTCTGCATCCATTGTGATCCAGTAATAGCCTGATCTTAGCAATTTCTTAGCCATGGCATGCCCTCCTGCATGGGTACCAAAAGATCCTTCGTGCACTTCATGCATCAGCAAATCTGCTTCCGTCTTGTCAACACATCTGAGGAGTACCATGTCAAAGTTCCTTTTGTATAAAGACCCATCAGTGTTCAGAAAGAAACTACCAGCAAGCCTTCTCAAAGTCTTCTTATCATTGGAAGATGCCCCAGGTGGGTATGTTTGATCCTCCAAGAAGCACTTAATGTCATGGAACAAAGGCTTATCATCTTTTACAACATCCGCTGCAAATACATATGCTGGTCTATCAAGTCTAGACACTGAAATCTGGGGTACAAAGTTAACCGTTTGAACTTTGATCATGGATGAAATGGTAGCAAGAGCATCTGCAAACTGATTCTCGTCCCGAGGGATATACTCAAGCTTGACTGTTGTGAAGAAAGTCAATAACCTTCTTGTATAATCCCTGTAAGGTATCAGATGATCTTGGTGGGTGTACCATTTCCCGTTGGTTTGATTGACTACCAAAGCTGAATCTCCGAATACGGTCAATGTCTTGATCCTGAGGTCAATGGCTTCCTCAAGACCCATAATGCAAGCTTCGTATTCAACTTCGTTGTTAGTGCAGTTGAAAGTGAGCTTTGCCGAGAAAGGCATGTGAACTCCTTTAGGTGTAATGAGTACTGCACCAACACCGCGACCATTCATGTTAACATCCCCATCAAACATCATAGTCCATTCTTCCTCCGGGTCGGGCCCTTCAGTGTGAATAGGCTCTTCATGATCTTTTGCTTTAATGAACATGATGTCTTCATCAGGGAAGTCAAACCTCATAGGCTGGTAGTCATCAATGGGTTGCTCAGCAAGATATTCAGATAGTACACTGCCTTTGATGGCTTTCTGAGATGTGTACTGTATGTCGTATTCTGTGAGAATCATCTGCCATCTTGCAACCCGTCCGGTAAGAGCTGGCTTCTCGAAAATGTACTTAACTGGATCCATTTTTGAGATTAATAAGGTAGTGTGGGTCAACATATACTGTCTCAGTCGGCGAGCAGCCCACGCTAAAGCACAACAAGTTTTCTCGAGCAGTGAATAACGCTGTTCACAGTCGGTAAACTTTTTGCTTAGGTAGTATATTGCATACTCTTTTCGACCAGACTCGTCATGCTGGCCCAGCACACACCCCATCGACTCTTCTAACACTGTCAAGTACATAATCAGAGGTCTTCCTTCTACTGGAGGCATGAGGATTGGAGGTTCTTGTAAGTACTCTTTGATCTTGTCAAAAGCCTTCTGGCAATCTTCGTTCCACCTGACCGTTTGTTCTTTTCTTAACAACTTAAACAAAGGTTCACAGGTTGCTGTAAGGTGAGATATGAACCGTGAGATGTAGTTCAATCGACCTAAGAACCCTCGAACTTCTTTCTCTGTTTTAGGTGCAGGCATTTCTTGAATAGCCTTGACTTTATCAGGGTCAACCTCAATCCCTTTCTCGCTTACAATAAAGCCCAACAATTTACCGGATCGCACCCCGAATGTGCACTTGTTGGGGTTCAGCTTCAGTTGGTATTTCCTCAGACGCTTGAACAACTTCAGCAGATTCACCAGGTGATTGTAAACACCCCAAATTTGCCCTCACCCATTCACACCATGGCTTGTGATCATCTCATATGCATAAATACAATCATATCATCTCACATCTCACTTTTTGTTTCACTGCATAGCTTCTAAGGCATCTGCACCTAGGGTTTGTGATCTGAGCAATCCCAAAGCTTCTTGAGGCACTCCAAAGGCCACCAATCAACTCAAAGGGGTCCATGTGTGTTCTTATATCATATTTCATCTCCTCAAAGTCAAAATTGCAGAGGAATCACAAGAACTAGGGTTTGAGTGGATGCAGAGCCAGGATGAACTGCACAGTTGACTGAAAATTAGGGTTTTGGTTTCAGAGGCCATAACTCCAAATTTTTTGGTCATTCTTGTTTCCATTGATCTCTATATGGTATAGGGAGTATACATATCAATTTTCATGAAGAAATTCCATGAGGAAGTCATCTGATCAAGGGTTGACTTTTCAGACAAGTCAGTGTAAAATCAGGGCATCTGAGGCCCCCAATGACCCAACCAATGGGTAATCTTCATCATTTTGAGTGTATATGATCTTTATTTGATCATGGGAGAAGGTTGAAGTTCATAGAAATCAAGAATTTAGGGTTTTTGCAAATGTTGACTTTTTGGGCATAGTTGACTTTTCAAGAATGCATCATTTTAGGTCAATTTTCAAGCTTTGATTCTTGGTCCAAAAAGGCTCCAAATGGAAAAACTTTGGTCATGAAAGTTGTAGATCCCATCTTTCCCTTTTCAAAAAGTACAAGAACATGATCAAACTCTTCTTGGATCAAAAGTTATGGCAATGCAAAGTTGGCAAAAATCATTAATTTCTAAGGCATGCTTCAAATGGAAATTTTGCAAAGTCTTGAACCAAAGCCAAATGTAGCCTCTAATTCATTTCAAACCAACACATAAACATTCTCTAAGTGCTGAAAATCAGAATTGGATCAAGTTTGCCTATGGTTTGGTTTGTGTAACAAGGTTTTCTTCACATGTGAACCATAAAGCAACAAGTTGCAAAACTCATGATCATGCTTCACCAACTTGCTGCATTGGTCCTTGAATCAAGCCAGCCTCACACACTCACCATGATGCGCCAGCCCTAGCCCTTGTACTTGCCTAGAGTCAAGCCATGCCTCACTTACACAAAAGGTGGACTTTATGCAAAAGCAAACATCCCAATCACCACAGCACAAGTCACATCCTCTGGCCACTTGGATTAAAATATGTTATCAATTTGCAAGCTGGCCATAACAAGAAGCAAGGCTGAAACCACCTCATTCACCACAGACACCAAAACCTTCCATTTTGCATAAGCCTTCGAATTTCTTAACACAACCACAAAACACTAAAACTTTCTTCATCATCCAACTCAACACACTTCATAGACAAGAAACCACCAAAGCTCAAGCCTGAAACAAGCCTGAACACTCCATAACCATTCTTCACCTCAGCCTGCATTTTCTATCGAATCTCTCTCCACAAGCCACAAACATCCAAACAAACACCATAGACCTTCTCCATTAACCCTCAGGATCACAAACAACACCTCACCATGGCCTGAAACCTCCAGAAACTCCATTGCCATTTCTGACCAAGCTTGAGCAGGAGCTTTCGAATCTCACTATCCAGCCAACTTAAACTCCTTTTGAGCATTCAAACATCATCAAGAGGTTCTAAGGAGTAGATTGCACAAAGAGAGGTGGCCAGAAAGTTCCAAAACTGAAAGCTCCAAATCTCAGGTAGCTCGAAAATAATTTTTCCAGAAATCATTTCTTTTGTTCCAAACTTGTTCTTTGTGTTATCCTGATCATTCTGGTACCATTAGTTTTTGAAATGGTTGTGATTTGAGCATTTAATTTGTTTCTGAAGCTTGCGTGACCTAGAACTTGTTCTCTTCGATTCAGCTTGTTTAGGGAAAATAAATTTGTTTTGAGAGAGGGGTTTGATTCGTGAGAGTGTAAGGATCATTTCCCAGTTTCTATTTTCCATTTTTGATGCGTTTTTAGGAAGTTTGAGGTTTCTCAGGTGAGAGCTGGCCGGAGAAGACGACCGGAAGTCTTCTCCGGCAGCCTGAAAGTGATTAGGGTTAAGTGTAATTAATTAGGGCAAGGTTTGAATTTGAGCCCTTGGATTGTGTTTCCCGCGCGCATATGAGTGGTTCAGATCATTTC
Source organism: Lathyrus aphaca (assembly GCA_963966055.1). Lineage (NCBI taxonomy): Eukaryota > Viridiplantae > Streptophyta > Magnoliopsida > Fabales > Fabaceae > Lathyrus > Lathyrus aphaca. The sequence goes on from OZ014523.1 coordinate 108,461,842, forward strand.
ATTAAGGTTTAATTATGGATTAATAATTAATTAATTAGAATTAGGGAGGTTTGAATCTGGGCCGTCCAGATGCGCGCCCAGTCAAACCCTTTGAGCCCAGAATCAATCTCAACCTCTCCTTCTGATTACTTCCATTTAATTTAATTTTTATTTTCATTTCTTTTCATTTAAATTGCATAATTATTTTAAAATAGCAAAAAAATCTTAAAAATTATGAAACTTTTTCCTTAAGGTTTTATTAATTTTTATGACCCAAAAATATTTTTATTTTATATTTTATCATTAAGAAAGTATTTTTAAATATTTAAAAGATTATTTTTAATTGATTAATGGGAATTAATTAATTAAAAATACTTTTAGGTATTTAAAAATTACAAAAAAATTCATGAAATGTCCTAAGACATTTAGAAACATTGTCCAACCTTCAAACCAAATTTCTTTTTTGATCTTGATGCATTTTAAGAATTTTTCATTGAATTAAATCATTTTTTATGCATTATTTTGATCATAAGTTTGAAAATTCATTTCTGCCTATTGGAGAAGGTTGAGACATTGATTCTTCTTGCATTGTGTTGTGTTTGGCATGTATTTTCAAGGATAAAATGGCCATGATTTGTTTCCTCATTTCCTAATTGTTTGGCATTTGTTTTGTTAAGAACCCTAAAAAACCCTAATAACTTAGAAAATTCATAACTTGAGTTTGGTTGAGAGTTGAGAGCTCCCCTTTGGGCAGTGGTTTGTTATAGGTCTAGGGTTTCTTTGAATACCATTTTCCATTTTTTATCATGAGGTTTGCTTCTGTTTTTGGTTTGTGTTTGATGTTTGATTCATGAACCCTAATTTGGGCTTTCTCTTGCATCCTTCTTGCATTCTCTTGCATAACATGACTTGTCTTTGCATTTTGTGCATCCTTATGATTCATTTGACATCTTAAGACATATAGGAAACATGTTTGATCATTGCATTACATACTTGCCATGTCATTTGTCTTGTATGCTTCATAACATTTCATGCTTGTTCATGCTCCTTAACTTGCATCATTTGTATCCATGATCTTGTATGAACATCCCCATGCCTTGCCTCATGTTTGCAGCACCTCATAACATCATTTTCATCATCATCATGCTTCTGGTTTGGTCTAGCATCATACCATTTCATCTCATCTTGCATTGCATTGCATTTCTTTCTAACATTTCAGGTGGTAAGTGACTTTGAGAAGTGAATTTGCCTTCACTTCTCATAACTTTTCTTTTCATCTCTCTTGCATCCATTGCTGCATTTCTATTTGTGTTTGAGTTTGAGCTTGCTCATTCTTCTTCCTCCCACTTTCTTTCTTCAAGTGACTTGACTTCTTGAATGAAGCAAGTCACTTTGCTTCTCTTGATCTTATTCATCTGCTTCCTGGTGGCTCCTCTGAAGATTGTTCTTGCAAACCTCACAAACTTTAGGAACAACCAAGCATGATAATGAATTAGGGTTTTGATTAGTCTCCCCCATTAGTTTTACCTTTGTGTTTCTCTTTGAGTCTTCTCTTCTCATCTCATAATCAGGGACTAAACCCTAAAGGCTTTGAGACTTTGTGATTAAGCTTATGCCTGCATCCTTCTTTTAGGATGGAGTGTATAACTTCAATCCTAAGTGTCAAACCCTTAATGTGTTTAAATCTCTTAATTAATCCACTTAATAAATATCAAGACATCACACTTGTAACTTGGGCCTTGCATTAGGGTTCTAATTCTTCCTTAAGTGGTTAAGAAGGACTAACCCTAGTGTTAATGGACAAGTCCCCCTCAAGTTTGTCTTACAAACCATAAAATTCACTTCATCATCATACCATTAAATAAAATCCACTTAATCAAAGGTTTGTTTTGTCATGGGTTTAATCCCTAATCATGGATTAAGTTGAGGAGTTTTTCTCAACTTAAACATTCTCATCTATCATCCTTCTTTTAGGATGGTGTAATGGGTCTGTTTAATCCATGATTATGGCTTAACCTCATTACTCAACACTAAACAAAATCACAAAAACATCTAAATAATCACAAGTAGGTTAATGATCTTAATCCTACACCAAAGGTGATTAAGTGTGGGAATCTGACTTCACACTTAAGGTACTCTCATTACCCCTAATCAGAGGGAAGATGTGATGAGTTTACTAACCCATTGGTTTAGGCTTAAGCTCATTAACTTATGACAAACTTCAAAAGCAATAAAAGACTGAAAACTCAAAAACAAACAATAATCGTCTCCTCCGGGATTCTTTTCTCATCATCTCCACTCACAATCGAGAACTTGCTTCTTCCGTCTAATGCAAGACAGTTGGCACCTGAGCCAGACAGGTCATACACTTGAGCATAGGCAAGCAAGCAGTTCACAAGTCAATTCATCTTTCAGTCTCTTTGGGTCGAACTACGGTGTTCTGACTTCCTCGTTGCACGAGAGGATACGTAGGCATAACTTAACAGTTATCGAACAAAAGTCTCTGTATATTCCCCCTCCTTCCAGTATTATTCTTTGAGCCTTATGATCATGAGCATTTCACCTCTTTCTCTCTTACACTGACACTTTACATTTATACACATCACATTTCTTTACACTGACACCTGTACATCCTTTCCAACTATTTTACACACAAATTGCACTGACACTACCCCTTTATAACACAAATCTTTTAAGCGTGGATCCCGTCGAGTACGACGGACAATCTGGGTGCTAATACCTTCCCAGGTTGTAACCAACCCCCTTCCTCAGTCTCTCTGGTTCGCAAACCGTCTTATCCATCTTTCTAGGTCTATGCAGCATTACCTTTCCTCCGGGATAAAAATGCCTAGCTGGCGACTCTATTCATCTCCAGTGAGTTCACGGCTGTGTGTTCTCACTGTTCCCTTCGCCGACCGTTCGCGTCTGTACCTTCATCTGACCCTGTTTCATTTGTCGGGAGCGACAGCTTGGCGACTCTGCTGGGGACCCTTATACTGCAACCAGGGCTTCTGGTTCTTTTTGTGGGTTCCTCCTAGCGCTTGTTTGATCTGTGTTTACTGGGGTGTTATGTGCTTGTTTGTGCTTGTATTTATTTTTGTTTATTGCTTTATGTACATTTACTTTTACTGCTTTCTTTATTGCATTTATATCATACTGTCATTATTGCTGGCTGGATCTGTTGTTTGCCTTGGTGGGTGGGTATTTCATTGAGAGTTAAGGTCCTATACCTGGGACCTGAGTGACACCTAGGCTAGAGTGAATCATATTCTTTCCCATTCCATTTCGGTCTGGTGCGGGAATATGAAACACGGTTCAGATATGGGTTTCTTCTTGAGAACTCTGTGTTGCAGATTTCCTGCAATGCTAGGGCTATCTGGGAAGCCTGCTAAGTCTGGATGACCTTTTAGTATTGACCTTCAGAAACTGAGGTGAATTAGAGGAGGAACTTTTATGGTTATTGTAAACACTGTACCTCCGGGTTAGAAGTGTTTACACTTCTCATAACTGATCCAAGTCTGAGGATCCTTGTTCTAGATCACCACCTGTGAGGGGGTTGGGCTGTTTACAGGTTTGCAGGTACCTTGACCTCAGAATACCCTGTTACTTTGACTTTGTTAAGAATGCTCCATGTTGGACAGTTCTTGTGATTCTAAAACCTTGGACTTGCGGCTCTTTATTTGAGTCCCCCACCCTGGTTACTGGATTTATAGACCTCCACCTGGATTTCTTGAACACACATGGATCTATACCAAGGCAGTTAATCAGATCCAGCTCAGTCACAAACCCATGCATTTCATTTGCATACATACCCATTGCATCATATTAACATTTGCTTATTTGTGTTTCAGGGTATCCATTTTCATCTGGTTTTGGTTTTGACCCCATCTGCATCATTGACCTATCTCCACCAGCACTTGCTTCAGTTTGTCAGCCATATACTTCAGTTACTAGCACTAGCCAGCCAGTGGCCCACTCCTCAGCATCTTCATCAGCACTTATCCTACTCAGTCCTCAGCATCATGGCTCCAAAGAAAAGCAACATCACTTATCATTTCTTCCAACCAGACTTATCAGACATCAGGAGGATCCAAACCCTGATCACTCCAGATCACATACCCTTGTTCAGGGAGAGTTATGGAGATATACTGGACATGGTTATGGATCTGGACCCTTCACAGAGGAGCCTCATCCACACCTGTATTCAGTTTTATGACCCCCCATTGAGATGTTTCACCTTTCAAGACTTTCAGTTGGGGCCTCTTCTGGAAGAATACTCATCATTGACTGGTCTGCCCATCAAAAGAGAAATCCCATTCAACCCTGAAATGGTCTTTCCTAGCAATGGAGAGGTAGCAAAAGCTTTGTATCTGGAGCCTGTTTTGATTGAACAGCATATGACCTCTAAAGCTGGAATCCCTGGTTTTCATCTTGACTTCCTGATTTCTCAAGCTAGTCTGAAGGCCTCCTCGGGGGAGTGGAAAGCTGTTTGTGCTCTATTGGCCTTGAGTGTATATGGAATTGTATTGTTTGCAGATGAGCCTCGATTCATTAGCAAAAATGCAATCCATTTGTTCATCCTGAAGAACCCAGTGCCAACTTTACTGGGTGATCTCTATTACTCAGTCCATCAGAGAAATGAGAAGCAGAGGGGAAGATTAGTGAGGATTTGTGCTCCATTATTCCATGCTTGGCTTCTCAGGCATCTACCCAGGACAGATGCATTTCTAAATCCTCATCAGCAAAGCAACTGGGCTAAGAGGCTCACTACTCTCACTTCAGCAGATATCAGATGGTGTACTCAGAGCACCAAGGGCAGAGATATGATCACCAGCTGTGGGCACTTTCCCAATATGCCTTTGATAGGAGTTAAGGGAAGTATCAACTACAACCCTCTGCTGTTCAGGAGACAATTGGGCTATGCACTGGTCCACACTCCTAGGGTACAGGATTTGGTTGAGACCCTCTACTGTGAGAACAAGGTTAGTCTGGCAACTGTTAGGCAGGCTGCTTGGGCCTGGGATCATGTTCAAACCAAGGGAATCACCATTCTGGGGAAGTGCAATAATGTGGCATCAGTCCAATATTATGAGTGGTCCCATGCTAGGGCCCAATTCTCTGGAATGCCCTTTACCATAGAAGACATGCCTGAGTCATCTTCAGCACCACCCCCTGCCACTATCAGTTTGGAGGAGTTTGAGAGCTTGAAGGAAAGAAATGAGAAGTTAACCCAAGCCTTGCAGAAGACCCTCAGAGAGAGGAGTGAAGGTGTGAGGGAGATTGAGAGATTGGAGAAGTTGAGGGTGGAACACTTGACCAAGATTGAGAAGTCTGGAGATTATATCAACAAATCCAAAGCTGGTGAACAGATTCTGAAGAATGCTTGTAAAGAAGCCCAGTTTCAGAGAGCAAGAACAGACTTGTATTTGAAAGAGAGTCAAGCCAGGTGGGTCCGGATCACTGAGGCCCGTACTCTAGAAGACAAGAGAGTTCAGGACAAGATGGAACAGATGGAAAAAGCCCTGGCAGCAGCCCAGAAGGAAATATCAGAGCTAGAAATCAGAGCTGGAGTGAAGAGGTCTAAGGACCAAAGTCAGAATAAGAAGTTGACTGCAGCTGTTGCAACAAGAAACCTTCTCATCAGAGGTCTCACGGAGCACCCGGCTGATCCTGTGACCGAAGCACTTCTCAAGGAAGTTCGTGAGGATGAGTTTGGCCTTGGAGTTTGATCATTTGCTTGTTGTTGTTCCTATTTCATGTACTTTTGTTTTTGTGATGTATTTTGACCCCTTAGAGGGCTGGTGTTGTAAAATGAACAAGATGTATTATTTCACCTTCTGTAATATATTTGTGTTAGTTTCCATCTGGGTTTATTTCGAAAGCAACTTCGACAGCAACGTCTTCGAGGGTCTGGAAGGGTCAAAACTGAAGGCCAAACCGGATACCTTGAGAACAAATAAGCATAAATGCATTGCATGCTAACCCCTTTTGTTTGTTTTGTAGGTTTTTGTTTTGTTGTTGCTAACCTCTGTTGTGATATTCAGGAATTATTGCTCGCCGCCGGGTATTTCCTCTCAACAGGCCACACAGGTACCCAACTAGAAACAACCTTCCGGGAATCCAGATGGATCAGATGCAGCAAGACCTTACAGAGGTCAGAAACCAGATGGCCAACGAAAGGTTGGAGATGAGAACCCAGATAACACAGTTCATGGAAGTGATGAACAACTTAGCTCAAAGCCAGGAGAGGCTCAGAACTTTGGTAGAAGGGAGGAATCAAGAGGAACCCCATGTGGGAACTGCTGGCACAAGTAACAATGAAAGGGTGCAACCACATGTTAACCCCCCTGTGTTTGGCCCACATCTCCATCCTGAGATTAACATTCCTGCAAATGTTCAAGGAACAGCCACTGCAGCCAGAGTACTTCAAGAAGATCCTCAGGAGGACCAGTATACAGTAATGGGTGCCGGAGAGGAAACTTATGATAGACGATTGGAAGAGATAGCTGAGAAGTTGAGGTCCTTAGAATCTCAAAATTCTTTGGGTTTCGACGTCATGGACATGGGTTTGGTAGACGGGGTCAGGATTCCCCACAAGTTCAAGCCTCCATGCTTTGAAAAGTATAATGGGAATTCATGCCCCCGGACTCATCTACAATCATTTCTGGGAAGGCTGAAGGCCTATACGATGGATGAGAAATTGTGGATGTTCTATTTTGAAGATAGCTTGACTGGAGCTTCGAGGGAGTGGTATTCCCATTTGACAAGGGCAACTGTGAGATGCTGGAAGGACCTGGCAGAGGCCTTCATTAGACAGTATCAATACAATCTAGACATGGCACCCAACAGGACCCTCCTAATGGGAATGTCACAGTCATCTAGGAAGAGCTTCAGAGAATATGCTCAAAGATGGAGACAGCTTGCTGCTGCTGTCCAGCCACCTATGTCTGAGAGAGAAATGGCAGACATGTTTATGAACACTCTCCAGGGAACGTATATTGACAGGTTGGCTGCTTTCTCTTCCACTAGCTTCGCAGATGTTGTCATAGCTGGGGAGAGAATTGAAAGCCTGTTAAAGATGGGAAAGATCTCAGACAACGGTGCAAGCTCGTCCAGTAGTACAAGAAAGCCTTTTGCAGGCCCAAGAAGAACTGGCGAGACCAATGCCATTCACATCAACAGGGGTAGGCCCCAATATGTTCAAAGGTCAATAGCAGCAGTCACTATCCCTGCTCCAGCTCATCCTCAGCCAGTCTATCAACCTCCGCAACAAAACTTCCAACAACAACCTCAGTATCAGCAGAATCAGTATCCTCCAAGGAACTACAACAACAACAACTCCAACAACAACAATCAACAGAGGCCATTCCAACAGAGGCCATCCCAAGCTAACAGAGTGATCGACCCGATCCCAATGCCGTATGCTGCCTTGCTGCCACAACTTCTGAAACTCAACCTAGTTGAGCTAAGAACGTTGGCACCTCCGGATCCCAACAGTCTACCAAGGAACTATGACTCCAATGCTAGGTGTGCTTTTCATTCCAACGCACCTGGTCACAGTACAGAAAAATGCAGAGCTCTGCATATGAAGGTACAAGACTTGGTAGATTCCAAGGCTCTGAATTTTGCACCGCCGCCCAATGTCAATAAAAACCCAATGCCAAACCATGGTGGTCCCCGAGTTAACGCTATTGAAGAAGACCAACCGTCTTATTTGATAACTAGTGTGGATCAGATCAGGACGCCATTGGTGGAAATCAAAGCTCAACTCCGTGAAAACCAGATATTTCCGGGGTGTGAACTAGGGTGCCCCTACTGCAATATTTCATGGAATGGGTGCGAGGACCTGAGGAATGGCATTGACAGCCTTATTCAGAGTGGCCTACTACAGATCACTACATCATTTCCGGCAAATCCGACAACTTCATCAACAAAGGTTTCAGAACCTCCTACAAATGCAACAACTATTGTTCCCGACAATTCATCAGCAACATCAACAAGTGCTTCACCTGTCCTTCCAAATGATCAGTTTTCAACAGTTTCTCATGCTACGACTTCAGCTTCAGTCCATTTCGACTCTCCATCAACAACAACAACAGTCCTTTCAACAGTACCTCCTACAACACCAGCAATCAATCATGAAGATGTCTCTACCGTCACCATATTCTACGATCCTGAAAATAACTCCGCCTATCACTCAGAAGGTGCTGCTCCCATCAGAGCACCAGTTACAATCTTTTATGATCCACAAACAATTACAGTCCCTTCAGCAGCAGCAATCAGTCCAGTCACTGTCACGGTGCCTGGACCAGTACCATATGAAAGCAATAGGGCCATCCCTTGGCACTATGGCTCTGACGTATACTGTGAAGGAAAAAGAATCACTCTTGAAACATCAACACCTGCACCACAAGTAGATAATGTGGGGGGAGGCGGAGGCTTCACTCGAAGCGGACGTCTCTTTTCTTCACAAGTTCAAAGACCCACTGCCGAAGCAGAAGCTGCTGCCAAGGCAAAGGGAAAAGGCCCGGTGCAGGAAGACCCAGCTGCCAAAGAAGCCCTGAAGACTTCATTTGATCAAGAAGTTGATAAGTTTATGAGAATCATCAAAAAGAGTGATTACAAAATTGTGGATCAACTTCACCAGACGCCATCCAAAATCTCTATCCTCTCACTGCTTATGTGCTCCGAAGCCCATCGGAATGCACTACTTAAAGTCCTGCACGCAGCTTACGTGCCTGAAGAGATTACTGTCAACCAGTTGGAGACCGTGGTTGGGAACGTTACTGCTAGCAATGGGCTAGGGTTTACCAATTCTGACTTGACAGCGGATGGCCGCAATCACAACAAAGCCTTGCACATAACCATGGAATGCAAAGGAGTTGTCCTTTCTCATGTGCTGGTGGACACAGGTTCTTCCCTGAATGTCTTACCAAAGAAGGCTCTGGTGAAGTTAGAATATGATGGATTGGCATTGAGACCCAGCAACCTGGTAGTAAGAGCCTTTGATGGTTCGAAGAGATCGGTTCTGGGAGAGATTGAGCTGCCCGTGACAATTGGCCCACAGACCTTTAAAACTATCTTTTATGTGATGGACATTCATCCCGCCTACAGCTGTTTGTTGGGTAGACCCTGGATTCACGCCGCCGGCGCAATAACGTCTACCCTTCACCAAAAGTTAAAATTTGAGTGGGAAGGCCAAGTTGTCACAATCTGTGGAGAGGAGGACATTTTTGTCAGCCACCTGGCAACCTACAAGTACATTGAAATGGATGGGGAGATCCATGAGACAATGAGCCAGGGGTTTGAAGCTTTGAATGTCAATGAAGCGTCTGCTGTATCTGGTACTCCAATGTCGTCATACCAGCAAGCCCGGAAGGTTGTTGAAGAAGGAACTGCCCTAGGCTGGGGCAAGGTCTTAGCTGTGGAGGAGAAGAAGGACAAGTTTGGGTTGGGTTACAGACCAACTCAACATCAAGCAAAGGCTGCTGCAGAGCCTGGTTTTGTCAGTGGGGGGATGCTTACCCCCGATGCTATCAACTGTCTGGAAGACGAGCTGGAAGAGGAGCGCAATCTGGAGAATTGGATTCGTCCAAAGATCCCGGGGAGCAGTGTCTCGAACTGGTCTTCCCAGGAAATTATAAGAGTTACTCATGCAGAGTAATTATTATTTCCTGTATTTTTATAGCATGCATCAAAGTCTTGCATCTTGCCCAAGATGACAAGACTCATTTTGTAATCAGGGCCATCTGTACTTTTGTGCAAACAAGATTAAATTAATGAAATATCAGACATCTTTTTGCAAACAAGTCTTTTTCTTTTCTGCTCACTGTTTTTCCATTTCTCTTTTTGTACAAAAATAAATGGCGGTGTTTTCAAAATGATAACTTCATTTCACTTTTTTCTAAAGCAAGATTAAAATCAATCACTAAAATGAACCAACTTAACCCTTGCAGAGAGTGCCTTCCTGACAGCACCGACAACAGCACGGCTATGACATCGTATGACTTTGACAATCCAATCAATCAAGCTGATGAAGGGGTTGATGAAGAGTATGAGCTTCCTGAAGAGCTAGCCAGGTTGTTGAGACAAGAGGAAAAGGTTATTACTCCTCACCAGGAGGAGATTGAAGTGATTAATCTTGGTACGGAGGAAGACGTGAAAGAGGTTAAAATCGGGGCCTGCCTGCAAGACTCAGTGAAGAGACAACTGATAGATCTGCTTCAGGAGTATGTTGATGTGTTTGCTTGGTCGTATCAAGATATGCCAGGGTTGGATACCGACATTGTTGTGCACAAGCTGCCTTTGAGAGAAGATTGCCCACCAGTTAAACAGAAACTGCGCCGTACTCGTCCAGACATGGCTATGAAAATCAAGGAAGAGGTACAAAAGCAATGGGACGCCGGGTTCCTTGCTGTAACTAGCTATCCGCCGTGGGTTGCTAACATAGTACCTGTGCCTAAGAAAGACGGAAAAGTTAGAATGTGTGTTGATTACCGGGATCTGAACAGAGCCAGCCCGAAGGATGACTTCCCATTACCTCACATTGACGTATTGGTGGATAACACGGCTCAGTTCTCGGTATTCTCCTTCATGGATGGATTTTCAGGATACAATCAGATCAAGATGTCACCTGAAGACATGGAGAAGACAACATTCATCACACCTTGGGGCACGTTCTGTTACAAAGTGATGCCATTCGGACTGAAGAATGCTGGTGCAACATATCAACGGGCTATGGTGACATTATTCCACGATATGATCCACAAAGAAATAGAATGTTATGTGGATGATATGATTGCCAAGTCCCTTACTGAAGAAGATCATCTGGTGAATCTGCTCAAGTTGTTCAAGCGTCTGAGAAAGTATCAACTGAAGTTGAACCCCAACAAATGCACATTCGGGGTGAGATCCGGTAAGCTGCTGGGCTTTATTGTAAGCGAGAAAGGGATTGAAGTTGATCCTGCTAAAGTCAAAGCTATTCAAGAAATGCCTGCGCCGAAAACTGAGAAAGAAGTTCGAGGGTTCTTAGGTCGATTGAACTACATTTCAAGGTTCATATCTCACCTCACAGCAACCTGTGAACCCTTGTTCAAGCTGCTAAGAAAAGAACAAACGGTCAGGTGGAACGAAGATTGCCAGAAGGCTTTTGACAAGATCAAAGAGTACTTACAAGAACCTCCAATCCTCATGCCTCCAGTAGAAGGAAGACCTCTGATTATGTACTTGACAGTATTAGAAGAGTCGATGGGGTATGTACTAGGTCAGCATGACGAGTCTGGTCGAAAAGAGTATGCAATATACTACCTAAGCAAAAAGTTTACCGACTGTGAACAACGTTATTCACTGCTCGAGAAAACTTGCTGTGCTTTAGCGTGGGCTGCTCGCCGACTGAGACAGTATATGCTGACCCACACTACTTTGTTGATCTCAAAGATGGATCCAGTTAAGTACATTTTCGAGAAGCCAGCTCTTACCGGACGGGTTGCAAGATGGCAGATGATTCTCACAGAATACGATATACAGTACACATCTCAGAAAGCCATCAAAGGCAGTGTACTATCTGAATATCTTGCTGAGCAACCCATTGATGACTACCAGCCTATGAGGTTTGACTTCCCTGATGAGGACATCATGTTCATTAAAGCAAAAGATCACGAGGAGCCTATTCCCACCGAAGGGCCTGACCCGGAGGAAGAATGGACTATGATGTTTGATGGGGCTGTTAACATGAATGGCCGTGGTGTTGGTGCAGTACTCATTACACCAAAAGGAGTTCACATGCCTTTCTCGGCAAAACTCACTTTCAACTGCACTAACAACGAAGCTGAATACGAAGCTTGCATTATGGGTCTTGAGGAAGCCATTGACCTCAGGATCAAGACATTGACCGTATTCGGAGATTCAGCTTTGGTAGTCAATCAAACCAACGGGAAATGGTACACCCACCAGGATCATCTGATACCTTACAGGGATTATACAAGAAGGTTGTTGACTTTCTTCACAACGGTCAAGCTTGAGTATATCCCTCGGGACGAGAATCAGTTTGCGGATGCTCTTGCTACCATTTCATCCATGATCAAAGTTCAAGCCGTTAACGTTATACCTCAGATTTCAGTGTCCAGACTCAACAGACTAGCACATGTATTTGCAGCGGATGTTGTAAAAGATGATAAGCCTTGGTTCCATGACATTAAGTGCTTCTTGGAGGATCAAACATACCCACCTGGGGCATCTTCCAATGATAAGAAGACTTTGAGAAGGCTTGCTGGAAGTTTCTTTCTGAACACTGATGGGTCTTTATACAAGAGGAACTTTGACATGGTACTCCTCAGATGTGTTGACAAGACAGAAGCAGATTTGTTGATGCATGAAGTGCACGAAGGATCTTTTGGTACCCATGCTGGAGGGCATGCAATGGCTAAGAAGTTGTTAAGATCAGGCTATTATTGGATCACAATGGATGCAGACTGTTGTGCCTACGCCAGAAAATGTCACAAATGCCAGATCTACACAGACAAGGTGCATGTGCCTCCCAATCCTTTGAACATCATGTCTTCACCATGGCCCTTTGCCATGTGGGGCATTGATATGATTGGCAAGATTGAGCCAACTGCTTCAAACGGCCACAGATTCATCCTGGTCGCCATCGACTATTTCACCAAGTGGGTTGAAGCAGCCTCATATGCAAATGTTACAAGACAAGTGGTAGCCCGATTTCTGAAGAGAGATATCATCTGTCGGTATGGAGTTCCCGAGCGGATCATTACTGATAATGGTTCCAACCTAAATAACAAAATGATGGCAGAGCTGTGCCGGGACTTCAAGATCCAACATCACAATTCTTCTCCTTACAGGCCAAAGATGAATGGCGCTGTTGAGGCAGCTAATAAGAATATCAAGAAGATTGTGCAGAAGATGGTAATCACATACAAAGACTGGCATGAAATGCTACCGTTTGCCTTGCATGGGTACCGCACGTCAATCAGAACATCCACTGGGGCAACACCGTATCAGCTTGTGTATGGTATGGAAGCAGTCCTACCTGTTGAAGTTGAATTACCCTCCCTACGGGTATTAATGGATGTTAAACTGAGTGAAGCAGAATGGGTTCGGTCCCGATTCGAACAACTGAGTTTGATCGAAGAGAAAAGATTGGCTGCAATCTGTCATGGACAGCTATATCAGAAAAGAATGAAGAAAGCCTTCGATCAGAAAGTCAGGCACCGGGAGTACCGAGTAGGAGATCTTGTGCTGAAAAGAATCCTCCCTCCTCATACAGACCACAGGGGCAAATGGACTCCAAACTATGAAGGACCATTCGTGGTAAAGAAAGTTTTCTCCGGTGGAGCACTGATGCTCAGCACCATGGACGGTGAAGATTTCCCGTCCCCTGTGAATTCAGATGCAGTTAAAAAATACTTCGCATAAAGTGACCCGCTGGACATAAAAACAGAATGTAAGTCCAGGCAAAAATAGGGCATCCCGGCGAGTCAAAAACAGAATAAAAGACTCGGGCAGAAATAAGGGAAATAAATGAAAAAATGTACACCCGCTGAGTTGAAAAGCCGCATTGGACAGCTCAGGCAAAAATGGGTATCCCGATGGATTGAAAACCCGAAAGGGCGATCCATGCAAAATAAGGGAATAAGCGAACAACTGCATTCTGAATTCGTCTGTATCACCTACAACTTGGTAAGCTTCAAAGGATCAAGCTTCAATCAGAATCAACTCTCTCCAGAAAGCAAGACGAGAAGAACGTCATTGTCATACGAGTCATAGCAGAAGAGGAAGATCCTTGAAAGCGTCGTCAGCATCGCCAGCATTTTGTTTCTCAATTTGTAACAATCTCTTCATTTCAGGAGATATGTTTCCTTGACTGTATCTTGCCGATTCAGGGCACATGAATTAATAAAATCAGATTTTCGGTCATGTTTCGTTTTTACATTTATGTTTTGCAAAGAGTTGTCTGATATCTCTAAAAATACAATTGCATAAATACAGATGCCTTTCTCTAAAATTAAAAACACATGCTTACAGGGAATGTGATTATTCTCGAAGGTACTTAACTCCTATGACGGAATCCAGTAAGGGATACCTCGGGACCTTTTGTACGTTCCATTATCTTTGCAGGATTGCAGGTATCCAGAACGCAACTTGGGGCATGCAAGTTACATCTCAGCAAGCTGGCTGATCAACAAAAGATATCAGCATCCGAGATACTCTATCCCCAGCTGAGTTGCTCCCCATTGCTTTCCCCAGCAAAGTTGCCAAATCAACTAACAGGTTTAACACTCAGGATGTTTTCTCGCCAGCCGAGTTGCCTCTCATTACTCTCCCCAGCTGAGTTATCAACAGCATTCCCCAGCTGTAATGCCAACCATTCTTCCTCAGCAGAATGCAGAAGTCAGGGAATCATCTCCCCCACAGAATCCCCAGCTTCTATTCAGAAGAGCAACGCACGGAGAAATCACAACAGAGAGGGAGAAAGCTTCTACAAACCCCAGCTGGGTCCCATATTATAAGGATATGTCAATCAGTGACCTATATCCCCAAACAGATACATCATTAGACCTACCAATGATCTCATCCCCAGCTGGGATGTTCACTTCAAGCAGGTCAACCAGAGATCTTCGCGGCAACGGGATCCGAATCCTGGATCTGTGCCTCTTTGCATGATCATAGCATTCGCATCATACTATCCCCTCAGAGCGTAGCATTCCGTCTAATACGGAGCATTACGGCAAAAATCGAACGCATAGCATAATCATAAGTCATGTTGTGAATTGAACGCTTGTGATTAGTAACCATTCATCAGAATACAGATTACTTTCCCCCAGAGTCCCCACCAGAGTCCCAGCAAAAGCAGCTGCCTCTCAAATCACAAACACCAGTATATACACCTTTTGGCACCCGTCCGTGTCATCTTTCCCCAGTAAAGTCGCCCGAACACTCTTTACAAACAAATCACCCTTATTGCAGATGTGTCCTGACACCCGTCCGTGTCATATCCCAGCAGAAAGCCAAAGAGGTCCTCTTTGCACTCACATATACTTGTATATACACCCTTTTTGACACCCGTCCGTGTCATATCCCCAGCGCAGTCACTTACACTTTCATCAACTCATATACTTGTTAATATTATACTTTTCCCTCTTGACACTCGTCCGTGTCATTCTCCCCAGCAGATAAACACTCATCTATACAATACAATACTCACTACTCATGGTACCTATACAGATACTCGTCCGTATCTTGTATACGTCATCGCTCATATCCCCACAGATTCGACAATAGTCCTTGTTCTTTGTTAACCAGTTGGTACTCGTCCGTACCATCATCTCAGAACAGTGCGTCTAGTGTTTGTTTCTACATGATACTCGTCCGTATCATAGTCTTAGGGATGCTCGTCCGCATCCTTAATCCATACACCATGTCAAACACTTATGTCTTCTTGAATATAGATACTCGTCTGTGTCTATTATTTCCCAGAAGGTTTCTTTCAGATGCAACACTCGTCCGTGTTCTTTGTTAACCAGTTGATACTCGTCCGTATCATCATCTCAGAACATGTGTCAGTTTGTTTCTACATGATACTCGTCCGTATCATAAGTCTTAAGGATGCTCGTCCGCATCTTTAATCTATACACAATACCAAACACTTATACCTTTTGTTTCTTGGATGTAAGCGCTCGTCCGTGTTTACTATATCCCCAGTAAATCGCCAACAAATTTTCTTTTTATCTAACACTCGTCCTGTGTTATGATACCTTTGAGAGCAGCCGTACCCTGCTGAGTGGTCGTCCTCCACTTCTTGATGGTCGTCCTCCATCATGCTCATCCGATGGCCGTCCCCATCGTTGATAGTTTAGCAGCCGTCCCCTGCTAGGTGGTCGTCCTCCACCTCTTGATGATCGTCCTTCATCACTTTATCCAATGGCCGTCCCCATTGTTGATTTTGGTTATCTGGCATTCGTCCTATGTCATGACAAACCTCGAGAGCAGCCGTCCCCTGCTGAGTGGTCGTCCTCCACTTCTTGATGGTCGTCCTCCATCATGCTCGTCCGATGGCCGTCCCCATCGTTGACCTTTCCTATCCGATGGCTGTCCCCATCATTGATATTTTCGGCAGCCGTACCCTGCCAGGTGGTCGTCCTCCACCTTTGATGGCCGTCCCCATCATATTTCTTTTATCCCCAACAGAGCAGCCGTACCCTGCTAGGTGATCGTCCTTCACCTTTGATGGCCGTACCCCATCATCAGTTTATTTCATTTATTCTTTAACCCGATGGCCGTCCCCGTCGTAGTCCCTTTTCCTTTTTTAGCCCGATGGCCGTCCCCATCGTTGGTTATTTTACCTTTATGAACTTGATGGCCGTCCCCGTCATGTTTCATTCGATCCCCAGAAAATTTTACAGCTTTATCTTGATGGCCGTCCCCATCATGATATCTTATTTTCCCAGCTAGTCGGCCGTCCCCGTCTTAGCTCTACCTTTTATCCCCAGCATGTCGGCCGTCCCCGTCATCGCTTTACTCCACATTTATCCCAGCATGTCGGCCGTCCCCGTCATCGCTCTTTACCCAGCAGTCGTCCTCTGCTCGACGGTCGTCCTCCGTCGCCCACACCTTTACAATATACTTTGTTTTCCTTTTACAATCTATATCCCTTTTCTTCTTCATTCCGTGAGTGCAAATTTTGGACTGTCTTTGGTATTCAACCACAAGTTATCTTGTTTGCCTGTTAAGCCGTCGCTTACATCCTGCACAGCTAACTCATGTTTGAATAGGGGCAGCTGTAAACACCCCAAATTTTCCCTCACCCATTCACACCATGGCTTGTGATCATCTCATATGCATAAATACAATCATATCATCTCACATCTCACTTTTTGTTTCACTGCATAGCTTCTAAGGCATCTGCACCTAGGGTTTGTGATCTGAGCAATCCCAAAGCTTCTTGAGGCACTCCAAAGGCCACCAATCAACTCAAAGGGGTCCATGTGTGTTCTTATATCATATTTCATCTCCTCAAAGTCAAAATTGCAGAGGAATCACAAGAACTAGGGTTTGAGTGGATGCAGAGCCAGGATGAACTGCACAGTTGACTGAAAATTAGGGTTTTGGTTTCAGAGGCCATAACTCCAAATTTTTTGGTCATTCTTGTTTCCATTGATCTCTATATGGTATAGGGAGTATACATATCAATTTTCATGAAGAAATTCCATGAGGAAGTCATCTGATCAAGGGTTGACTTTTCAGACAAGTCAGTGTAAAATCAGGGCATCTGAGGCCCCCAATGACCCAACCAATGGGTAATCTTCATCATTTTGAGTGTATATGATCTTTATTTGATCATGGGAGAAGGTTGAAGTTCATAGAAATCAAGAATTTAGGGTTTTTGCAAATGTTGACTTTTTGGGCATAGTTGACTTTTCAAGAATGCATCATTTTAGGTCAATTTTCAAGCTTTGATTCTTGGTCCAAAAAGGCTCCAAATGGAAAAACTTTGGTCATGAAAGTTGTAGATCCCATCTTTCCCTTTTCAAAAAGTACAAGAACATGATCAAACTCTTCTTGGATCAAAAGTTATGGCAATGCAAAGTTGGCAAAAATCATTAATTTCTAAGGCATGCTTCAAATGGAAATTTTGCAAAGTCTTGAACCAAAGCCAAATGTAGCCTCTAATTCATTTCAAACCAACACATAAACATTCTCTAAGTGCTGAAAATCAGAATTGGATCAAGTTTGCCTATGGTTTGGTTTGTGTAACAAGGTTTTCTTCACATGTGAACCATAAAGCAACAAGTTGCAAAACTCATGATCATGCTTCACCAACTTGCTGCATTGGTCCTTGAATCAAGCCAGCCTCACACACTCACCATGATGCGCCAGCCCTAGCCCTTGTACTTGCCTAGAGTCAAGCCATGCCTCACTTACACAAAAGGTGGACTTTATGCAAAAGCAAACATCCCAATCACCACAGCACAAGTCACATCCTCTGGCCACTTGGATTAAAATATGTTATCAATTTGCAAGCTGGCCATAACAAGAAGCAAGGCTGAAACCACCTCATTCACCACAGACACCAAAACCTTCCATTTTGCATAAGCCTTCGAATTTCTTAACACAACCACAAAACACTAAAACTTTCTTCATCATCCAACTCAACACACTTCATAGACAAGAAACCACCAAAGCTCAAGCCTGAAACAAGCCTGAACACTCCATAACCATTCTTCACCTCAGCCTGCATTTTCTATCGAATCTCTCTCCACAAGCCACAAACATCCAAACAAACACCATAGACCTTCTCCATTAACCCTCAGGATCACAAACAACACCTCACCATGGCCTGAAACCTCCAGAAACTCCATTGCCATTTCTGACCAAGCTTGAGCAGGAGCTTTCGAATCTCACTATCCAGCCAACTTAAACTCCTTTTGAGCATTCAAACATCATCAAGAGGTTCTAAGGAGTAGATTGCACAAAGAGAGGTGGCCAGAAAGTTCCAAAACTGAAAGCTCCAAATCTCAGGTAGCTCGAAAATAATTTTTCCAGAAATCATTTCTTTTGTTCCAAACTTGTTCTTTGTGTTATCCTGATCATTCTGGTACCATTAGTTTTTGAAATGGTTGTGATTTGAGCATTTAATTTGTTTCTGAAGCTTGCGTGACCTAGAACTTGTTCTCTTCGATTCAGCTTGTTTAGGGAAAATAAATTTGTTTTGAGAGAGGGGTTTGATTCGTGAGAGTGTAAGGATCATTTCCCAGTTTCTATTTTCCATTTTTGATGCGTTTTTAGGAAGTTTGAGGTTTCTCAGGTGAGAGCTGGCCGGAGAAGACGACCGGAAGTCTTCTCCGGCAGCCTGAAAGTGATTAGGGTTAAGTGTAATTAATTAGGGCAAGGTTTGAATTTGAGCCCTTGGATTGTGTTTCCCGCGCGCATATGAGTGGTTCAGATCATTTCATTAAGGTTTAATTATGGATTAATAATTAATTAATTAGAATTAGGGAGGTTTGAATCTGGGCCGTCCAGATGCGCGCCCAGTCAAACCCTTTGAGCCCAGAATCAATCTCAACCTCTCCTTCTGATTACTTCCATTTAATTTAATTTTTATTTTCATTTCTTTTCATTTAAATTGCATAATTATTTTAAAATAGCAAAAAAATCTTAAAAATTATGAAACTTTTTCCTTAAGGTTTTATTAATTTTTATGACCCAAAAATATTTTTATTTTATATTTTATCATTAAGAAAGTATTTTTAAATATTTAAAAGATTATTTTTAATTGATTAATGGGAATTAATTAATTAAAAATACTTTTAGGTATTTAAAAATTACAAAAAAATTCATGAAATGTCCTAAGACATTTAGAAACATTGTCCAACCTTCAAACCAAATTTCTTTTTTGATCTTGATGCATTTTAAGAATTTTTCATTGAATTAAATCATTTTTTATGCATTATTTTGATCATAAGTTTGAAAATTCATTTCTGCCTATTGGAGAAGGTTGAGACATTGATTCTTCTTGCATTGTGTTGTGTTTGGCATGTATTTTCAAGGATAAAATGGCCATGATTTGTTTCCTCATTTCCTAATTGTTTGGCATTTGTTTTGTTAAGAACCCTAAAAAACCCTAATAACTTAGAAAATTCATAACTTGAGTTTGGTTGAGAGTTGAGAGCTCCCCTTTGGGAAGTGGTTTGTTATAGGTCTAGGGTTTCTTTGAATACCATTTTCCATTTTTTATCATGAGGTTTGCTTCTGTTTTTGGTTTGTGTTTGATGTTTGATTCATGAACCCTAATTTGGGCTTTCTCTTGCATCCTTCTTGCATTCTCTTGCATAACATGACTTGTCTTTGCATTTTGTGCATCCTTATGATTCATTTGACATCTTAAGACATATAGGAAACATGTTTGATCATTGCATTACATACTTGCCATGTCATTTGTCTTGTATGCTTCATAACATTTCATGCTTGTTCATGCTCCTTAACTTGCATCATTTGTATCCATGATCTTGTATGAACATCCCCATGCCTTGCCTCATGTTTGCAGCACCTCATAACATCATTTTCATCATCATCATGCTTCTGGTTTGGTCTAGCATCATACCATTTCATCTCATCTTGCATTGCATTGCATTTCTTTCTAACATTTCAGGTGGTAAGTGACTTTGAGAAGTGAATTTGCCTTCACTTCTCATAACTTTTCTTTTCATCTCTCTTGCATCCATTGCTGCATTTCTATTTGTGTTTGAGTTTGAGCTTGCTCATTCTTCTTCCTCCCACTTTCTTTCTTCAAGTGACTTGACTTCTTGAATGAAGCAAGTCACTTTGCTTCTCTTGATCTTATTCATCTGCTTCCTGGTGGCTCCTCTGAAGATTGTTCTTGCAAACCTCACAAACTTTAGGAACAACCAAGCATGATAATGAATTAGGGTTTTGATTAGTCTCCCCCATTAGTTTTACCTTTGTGTTTCTCTTTGAGTCTTCTCTTCTCATCTCATAATCAGGGACTAAACCCTAAAGGCTTTGAGACTTTGTGATTAAGCTTATGCCTGCATCCTTCTTTTAGGATGGAGTGTATAACTTCAATCCTAAGTGTCAAACCCTTAATGTGTTTAAATCTCTTAATTAATCCACTTAATAAATATCAAGACATCACACTTGTAACTTGGGCCTTGCATTAGGGTTCTAATTCTTCCTTAAGTGGTTAAGAAGGACTAACCCTAGTGTTAATGGACAAGTCCCCCTCAAGTTTGTCTTACAAACCATAAAATTCACTTCATCATCATACCATTAAATAAAATCCACTTAATCAAAGGTTTGTTTTGTCATGGGTTTAATCCCTAATCATGGATTAAGTTGAGGAGTTTTTCTCAACTTAAACATTCTCATCTATCATCCTTCTTTTAGGATGGTGTAATGGGTCTGTTTAATCCATGATTATGGCTTAACCTCATTACTCAACACTAAACAAAATCACAAAAACATCTAAATAATCACAAGTAGGTTAATGATCTTAATCCTACACCAAAGGTGATTAAGTGTGGGAATCTGACTTCACACTTAAGGTACTCTCATTACCCCTAATCAGAGGGAAGATGTGATGAGTTTACTAACCCATTGGTTTAGGCTTAAGCTCATTAACTTATGACAAACTTCAAAAGCAATAAAAGACTGAAAACTCAAAAACAAACAATAATCGTCTCCTCCGGGATTCTTTTCTCATCATCTTCACTCACAATCGAGAACTTGCTTCTTCCGTCTAATGCAAGACAGTTGGCACCTGAGCCAGACAGGTCATACACTTGAGCATAGGCAAGCAAGCAGTTCACAAGTCAATTCATCTTTCAGTCTCTTTGGGTCGAACTACGGTGTTCTGACTTCCTCATTGCACGAGAGGATACGTAGGCATAACTTAACAGTTATCGAACAAAAGTCTCTGTATATTCCCCCTCCTTCCAGTATTATTCTTTGAGCCTTATGATCATGAGCATTTCACCTCTTTCTCTCTTACACTGACACTTTACATTTATACACATCACATTTCTTTACACTGACACCTGTACATCCTTTCCAACTATTTTACACACAAATTGCACTGACACTACCCCTTTATAACACAAATCTTTTAAGCGTGGATCCCGTCGAGTACGACGGACAATCTGGGTGCTAATACCTTCCCAGGTTGTAACCAACCCCCTTCCTCAGTCTCTCTGGTTCGCAAACCGTCTTATCCATCTTTCTAGGTCTATGCAGCATTACCTTTCCTCCGGGATAAAAATGCCTAGCTGGCGACTCTATTCATCTCCAGTGAGTTCACGGCTGTGTGTTCTCACTGTTCCCTTCGCCGACCGTTCGCGTCTGTACCTTCATCTGACCCTGTTTCATTTGTCGGGAGCGACAGTGATCTTCCTCTGTAAGGGACTTGGCGATCATATCATCCACATAACATTCTATTTCCTTGTGGATCATATCATGGAATAATGTCACCATGGCCCGTTGATACGTTGCACCAGCATTCTTCAGTCCGAATGGCATCACTTTGTAACAGAACGTGCCCCAAGGTGTAATGAATGTTGTCTTCTCCATGTCTTCAGGTGACATCTTGATCTGATTATATCCTGAAAATCCGTCCATGAAGGAGAATACCGAGAACTGAGCCGTGTTATCCACCAATACGTCAATGTGAGGTAATGGGAAGTCATCTTTCGGGCTGGCTCTGTTCAGATCCCGGTAATCAACACACATCCTTACTTTGCCATCCTTCTTAGGCACAGGTACTATGTTAGCAACCCACGGCGGATAGCTAGTCACAGCAAGGAACCCGGCGTCCCATTGCTTTTGTACCTCTTCCTTGATTTTCATAGCCATGTCTGGGCGAGTTCGGCGCAGCTTCTGTTTCACTGGTGGGCATTCTTCCCTCAAAGGCAGCTTGTGCACGACTATATCGGTGTCCAACCCTGGCATGTCTTGATACGACCAAGCAAACACATCAACATACTCCTGAAGCAGATCTATCAGTTGTCTCTTCACTGGGTCTTGCAGGCAGGCCCCGATTTTGACTTCTTTCACGTCTTCGTCAGTACCAAGATTAATCACTTCAATCTCCTCCTGATGAGGAGTAATAACCTTTTCCTCCTGTCTCAACAACCTGGCTAGCTCTTCAGGAAGCTCATATTCTTCATCAACCCCTTCATCAGCTTGATTGATTGGATTGTCAAAGTCATACGATGTCATAGCCGTGCTGTTGTCGGTGCAGTCTGGAAGGCACTCTCTGCAAGGGTTAAGTTTGTTCCTTTTAGTGATTGATTTTAATCTTGCTTTATAAAAAAGTGAAATGAAGTTATCATTTTGAAAACACCGCCATTTATTTTTGTACAAAAAAGAAAAATGGAAAAAACAGCGAGCAGAAAAGAAAAAGACTTGTTTGCAAAAAGATGTCTGATATTTCATTAATTTAATCTTGTTTGCACAAAAGTACGGATGGCCCTGATTACAAAATGAGTCTTGTCATCTTGGGCAAGATGCAAGACTTTGATGCATGCTATAAAAATACAGGAAATAATAATTACTCTGCATGAGTAACTCTTATAATTTCCTGGGAAGACCAGTTCGAGACACTGCTCCCCGGGATCTTTGGACGAATCCAATTCTCCAGATTGCGCTCCTCTTCCAGCTCGTCTTCCAGACAGTTGATAGCATCGGGGGTGAGCACCCCCCCACTGACAAAACCTGGCTTCTCAGCAGCCTT
Organism: Lathyrus aphaca; assembly: GCA_963966055.1. NCBI lineage: Eukaryota > Viridiplantae > Streptophyta > Magnoliopsida > Fabales > Fabaceae > Lathyrus > Lathyrus aphaca. Next base: position 108,485,081 of record OZ014523.1, read on the forward strand.
TGCTTGATGTTGAGTTGGTCTGTAACCCAACCCAAATTTGTCCTTCTTCTCCTCCACAGCTAAGACCTTGCCCCAGCCTAGGGCAGTTCCTTCTTCAACAACCTTCCGGGCTTGTTGGTAAGATGACATGGAGATCCCTGACACAGCAGATGCTTCATTGACGTTCAAGGCTTCAAAACCTTGGCTCATTGTTTCATGGATCTCTCCATCCATCTCAATGTACTTGTAGGTAGCCAGATGGCTAACGAAAATATCCTCCTCCCCACAGATTGTGACAACTTGACCTTCCCACTCAAATTTTAACTTTTGGTGAAGGGTAGACGTTATTGCGCCGGCGGCGTGAATCCAGGGTCTACCCAACAAACAACTGTAGGCGGGCTGAATGTCCATCACATAAAAGATAGTTTTAAAAGTCTGTGGGCCAATTGTCACAGGCAGCTCAATCTCTCCCAGAACCGATCTCTTCGAACCATCAAAGGCTCTTACCACCAGGTTGCTGGGTCTCAATGCCAATCCATCATATTCTAACTTCACCAGAGCCTTCTTCGGTAAGACATTCAGGGAAGAACCTGTGTCCACCAGCACATGAGAAAGGACAGCTCCTTTGCATTCCATGGTTATGTGCAAGGCTTTGTTGTGATTGCGGCCATCCGCTGTCAAGTCAGAGTTGGTAAACCCTAGCCCATTGCTAGCAGTAACATTTCCAACCACGGTTTCCAATTGGTTGACAGTAATCTCCTCAGGCACGTAAGCTGCTGTAAACACCCCAAATTTGCCCTCACCCATTCACACCATGGCTTGTGATCATTCTCATATGCATAAGTACAATCATGTCATCTCACATCTCATTTTTTTATCCACTGCATAGCTTTCAAGGCACCTGCACCTAGGGTTTGTGATCTGAGCAATCCCAAAGCATCTTGAGCCATTCCAAAGGCAACTAATCAACTCAAAGGGGTCCATGTGTGTTCTTATATCATATTTCACCTCCTCAAAGTCAAAAATGCAGAGGAATCACAAGAATTAGGGTTTGAGTGGATGCAGAGCCAGGTTGAACTGCACAGTTGACTGAAAATTAGGGTTTTGGTTTCAGAGGCCATAACCCCAAATTTTTTGGTCATTCTTGTTTCCATTGATCTCTATATGGTATAGGGAGTATGCATATCATTTTTCATGAAGAAATTCCATGGGGAAGTCATCTGATCAAGGGTTGACTTTTCAGACAAGTCAGTATAAAATCAAGGCATCTGAGGCCCCCAATGACCCAACCAATGGGTGATCTTCATCATTTTGAGTGTATATGGTCTTTATTTGATCATGGAAGACGATTGAAGTTCATAGAAATCAAGAATTTAGGGTTTTTGCAAATGTTGACTTTTTGGGCATAGTTGACTTTTCAAGAATGCATCATTTTAGGTCATTTTTCAAGCCATGATTTTGGATCCAAAAATGCTTCAAATGGAAAAACTTTGGTCATGAAAGTTGTAGATCTCATCTTTCCCTTTTCAAAAAGTACAAGAACTTGATCAAACTCTTCTTGGATCAAAAGTTATAGCAATGCAAAGTTGGCAAAAATCATTAATTTCTAAGGCATGCTTCAAATGGAAATTTTGCAAAACCTTGAACCAATGCATCATGTGACCTCTAATTCATTTCAAACTATTACACAAACATTCTCTAAGTCCTAAAAATCAGAATTGGATCAAGTTTGCTCATGGTTTGGTTTGTGTAACAAGGCATTCTTCATGAAGTTTCAAAAGCAAGCAAGTTGCAAAACTCATGATCACATCTCACCAACTTGATGCATTGGCTGCTGAACCAAACTAGCTTCATACACACATCATGCTGCGCAGCCCCATGCCCATTGTACTTAGCTAGAGTTTAGCCCATGCCTTCCTTACACCAAAGTTGACATTTTGCAAAAGTGGCCATACCAATCAAAAAAGCACATGTCTTGTCATCTGACCAATGAGAGAGAGTTATGTGGACATTTTGCAAGCAAGACAGAACATAAGGCAAGGCTGAAACACATTCATTCATCACATACACAAAAACCTACCAAGTTGCATTTTGCTTCGAATCCTTCTGCCCAGCCACAAAACATCCCAACCATTTCCATACTTGAAATCACCATGATCCATTGAGTAGAAAGCACCAAGAGCCAGGCTTGATCTGAGCAAGAATACCCCATTGCCATTCTTCACCTCAGCCTGCATTTTCCATCGAATCTCCTTCCACAAACCTCAAACACAAGAACAAACTCCACCAACAATCTCCACTCACCTCACTGACCAGAAACCACCCTTTGTTTTGACCTGAAACACCTTATATCTCAAATACGATTTTCATCCTCCCTTGGTCAGAGCTGCTGCAAACTCATTCAGGAGGTTGTTTAAACTCCAACTAAGCATCCAAAGCTTCAAAGGTGGACCATTGGGACCAGATTGAGCCAAAGAACCATCCAGAAAGCTCCTGAATCAAAAGTTCAATCTCAGGTGACTCCATGAACTTTTTTTCCAGAACTTGCCTTTTAAGTTTCTAAATGGTAAAGCATGCTTCACTGGTCACATTGAACTTGTTACTTTTGAAAAAGAGTGAGAAATGAGCCTGTATGATGTTTCTGAAATTTTTGCCGTTTTGAATGTTTGATTCGAATCTTGTTTGTGTGTTGAAATAAATGATGTTTGTTGCTGGAATCTTGTTCAGAGTGAGCTAAGGTTTGATTCTGGAGATTTTGGCATGATTTCATGGCCTATTGAGAGAGATAGAGAAATGGTGTAGCCGGAGAAGACGACCGGAACAGTGTTCCGGTCGCCTGAGAGTAATTAGGGTTTGATTAATTAGGGCTAAGTGTAATTAAGTCAGTTTGAATGTGAGCCGTTCATTCCCGCGCCAAGTCAATTCCCGCCCTGGCAACTTTGAATCTCACGCGTTAGATTTGAATACTTTTCATTAAATCAGATTTAATTCATTTATTTTCTTTTATTTGTCATTTGTTTTGCATAATTATTTAAAAATAGCAAAAATATCTTAAAAATTATGAAACTTTTTCTTTAAAGTTTAATTAATTTTTAAGACACAAAAACATTTTTATTTTTATTTTTATCATTTAAAAAAGTATTTTTAAATATTTAAAAGGTTATTTTTAATTGATTAATGAGAATTAATTAATTAAAAATACTTTTAGGTATTTAAAAATTACAAAAAAATTCATGAAATGTTCTAAGACATTTAGAAACATTGTCCAACCTTCAAACCAAATTTCTTTTTTGATCTTGATGAATTTTAAGAATTTTTCATTGAATTAAATCATATTTTGTGCATTATTTTGATCATAAGTTCCAAAAATCATTTCTGCCTATTGGTGAAGGTTGAGACATTGGTTCTTCTTGCATTGTTTTGTGTTTAGCATGTAGATTCTAGGGTAAAAGGGCCATGAATTGTTCTTGCATTTTCAAATTGTTTGGCATTTGTTTTGTTAAGAACCCTAAAAAACCCTAATAACTTAGAAAATTCATAACTCAAGATTGGTTGAGAGTTGAGAGTTCCCCTTTGGGCAGTGGCTTGTTATGGGTCTAGGGTTTCTTTGGGTACCATTTTCCATTTTTTACTTTAGGGTTTTGCTTCTGTTTTTGGTTTGTGTTTGATGTTTGATCCATGAACCCTAATTTGGGCTTTCTTTTGCATCCATCTTGCATTCTCTTGCATAACATGACTTGTCTTTGCATTTTGTGCATTCTTATGATTCATTTGACATCTTAAGACATGTATAAAGCATCTTTGATCATTGCATCTCATGTTTGCCATGTCATTTGTCTTGTATGATTCATAACTTTTCATGTTCATTCATGCTCCTTAACTTGCATCATTTTCATCCATGATCTTGTATGAACATCCTCATTGTCTTGCCTCATGTTTGCAGCACCTTATAACATCATAATCATCATCAACATGCTTCTGGTCTTGCTTTGCATCATATCATTTCATCTCATTTTGCATTACATTGCATTTCTTTCTAACATTTCAGGTGGTAAGTAAACTTGAGAAGTGGATTTGCCTTCACTTCTCATAACTTTTCTTTTCATCTCCCTTGCATCCATTGCTGCATTTTTTACATGTGTTTGAGTTTGAGCTTGCTCATTCTCCTCCTTCCCACTTTCTTTCTTCAAGTGACTTGTCTTCTTGAATGAAGCAAGTCACTTTGCTTCTCTTGATCTTATTCATCTGCTTCCTGGTGGCTCCTCTGAAGATTGTTCTTGGAAACCTCACAAACCTTAGGACCATCCAAGCATGACAATGAATTAGGGTTTTGATTAGTCCCCCCATAGTTTTTACCTTTTGTGTCATCTCTTTGAGTCATCTCTTCTCACCTCATAATCAGGGACTAAACCCTAAAGGCTTTAAGACTTTGTGATTAAGCTTATGCCTGCATCCTTCTCTTAGGATGGAGTGTATAACTTTAATCCTAAGTATTAAACCCTTTATGTGTTTAAATCTCTTAATCAATTCATTTAATAAATATCAAGACATCACACTTGTAACTTGGGCCTTGCATTAGGGTTCTAATTCTTCCTTAAGTGGTCAAGAAGGACTAACCCTAGTGTTAATGGACAAGTCCCCCTCAAGTTGTCTTACAAATCATAAAACTCACTTCATCATCATATCATTAACTAAAATCCACTTAATCAAAGGCTTGTTTTGTCATGAGTTTAATCCCTAATCATGGATTAAGCTGAGGAGTTTTTTTTTTCTCAGCTTAAACATTCTCATCTATTATCCTTCTTTTAGGATGGTGTAATGGGTCTGTTTAATCCGTGATTGTGGCTTAACCTCATTACTTAACACTAAACAAAAATCCCAAAAAAACATCTAAATAATCACAAGTAGGTTAATGATCTTGATCCTACACCAAAGGTGATTAAGTGTGAGAATCTGACTTCACACTTAAGGTAATTCTCATTACCCCTAAACAGAGGGAAGATGTGATGAGCTTACTGAATCCATTGGTTTAGACTTAAGCTCATTTTCTTATGACAAAATCCAAAAAAGAAATAAAAGACTGAAAACAAAAAACAAACAATAATCGTCTCCTCCGGGATTCTTTTCTCATCACCTTCACTCACAATCGAGAACTCGCTTCTTCCGTCTAATGCAAGACAGTAAGCACCTGAGCCAGACAGGTCATACACTTGAGCATAGACAAGCAGGCAGTTCACAAGTCAATTCATCTTTCAGTCTCTTTGGGTCGAACTACGGTGTTCTGACTTCCTCATTGCACGAGAGGATACGTAGGCATAACTTAACAGTTATCGAACAAAAGTCTCTGTACATTCCCCCTCTTTCCAGCTTCATTCTTTAGCCTCATTATCATGAGCATCTCATCTTTGTTCCTACACTGACACTGTATATTACACATCACATTTCTTCACACTGACACCTGTACATCTTTTCCAGCTATTTTATACACAAATTGCACTGACACTACCCCTTTAAAACACAAATCTTTTAAGCGTGGATCCCGTCGAGTACGGAGGACAATCTGGGTGCTAATACCTTCCCAGGTTGTAACCAACCCCCTTTCTCAGTCTCTCTGGTTCGCAACCGTCTTATCCATTTCTTTCTAGGTCTATGCAGCATTGCCTTTCCTCCGGGATAAAAATGCCTAGCTGGCGACTCTATTCATCTCCAGTGAGTTCACGGCTGTGTGTTCTCACTGTTCCCCTCGCCGACCGTTCGCGCTTGTACCGGGATGCAAATCTTCGGGAGCGACAGCTGCGTGCAGGACTTTAAGTAGTGCATTCCGATGGGCTTCGGAGCACATAAGCAGCGAGAGGATAGAGATTTTGGATGGCGTCTGGTGAAGCTGATCCACAACTTTATAATCACTCTTTTTGATGATCCGCATAAACTCATCAACTTCCTGATCAAATGGAGTCTTCAGGGCTTCTTTGGCAGCTGGGTCTTCCTGCACCGGGCCTTTTCCCTTTGCCTTGGCAGCAGCTTCTGCTTCGGCAGTAGGTCTTTGAACTTGTGAAGCAAAGAGACGTCCGCTTCGAGTGAAGCCTCCGCCTCCCCCCACATTATCTACTTGTGGTGCAGGTGTTGACGTTTCAAGAGTGATTCTTTTCCCTTCGCAATACAAGTCAGAGCCATAGTGCCAAGGAATGGCCCTATTGCTTTCATATGGTACTGGTCCAGGCACCGTGACAGTGACTGGACTGATTGCTGCTGCTGAAGGGACTGTTATTGTTTGTGGATCATAAAATATTGTAACTGGTGCTCTGGCGGGAGCAGCACCTTCTGAATGGTAGGCAGAATTATTTTCAGGATCGTAGAATATGGTAACAGTAGAGACATCTTCATGATTGATTGCTGGTGTTGTAGGAGGTTCTGTTGGAAGGACTGTTGTTGTTGCTGATGGAGATTCGAAATGGAATGAAGCTGAAGTTGTAGCAGGAGAAACTGTTGAAGTCTGATCATTTGGAAGGACAGATGAAGTACTGGTTGATGTTGCTGATGAATTATCGGGAACAATAGTTGCTGCAGTTGTAGGAGGTTCTGAAACCGTTGTTGATGAAGTTGCCGGATTTGTTGGGAATGATGTAGTGATCTGTAGCAAACCACTCTGAATAAGGCTGTCAATGCCATTTCTCAGGTCCTCACACCCATTCCATGAAATATTGCAATAGGGACACCCTAGTTCACACCCCGGAAATATTTGGTTTTCTCGGAGTTGAGCTTTGATTTCCACCAACGGTGTCCTGATCTGATCCACACTAGTTATTAAATAAGACGGTTGGTCTTCTTCAATAGCATTAATTCGGGGACCACCATGGTTTGGCATTGGGTTTTTATTGACATTGGGCGGAGGTGCAAAATTCAGAGCCTTGGAGTCTACCAAGTCTTGTACCTTCATATGCAGAGCCCTGCATTTTTCTGTACTGTGACCAGGTGCGTTTGAGTGAAAAGCACACCTAGCATTGGAGTCATAGTTCCTTGGTAGACTGTTGGGATCCGGAGGTGCCAACGTTCTTAGCTCAACTAGGTTGAGTTTCAGAAGTTGTGGCAGCAAGGCAGCATACGGCATTGGGATCGGGTCGATCACTCGGTTAGCTTGGGATGGCCTTTGTTGGAATGGCCTCTGTTGATTGTTGTTGTTGGAGTTGTTGTTGTTGTAGTTTCTTGGAGGATATTGATTCTGCTGATACTGAGGTTGTTGTTGGAAGTTTTGTTGCGGAGGTTGATAGACTGGCTGAGGATGAGCTGGAGCAGGGATAGTGACTGCTGCTATTGTCCTTTGAACATATTGGGGCCTACCCCTGTTGGTGTGAATGGCATTGGTCTCGCCAGTTCTTCTCGGGCCTGCAAAAGGCTTTCTTGTACTACTGGACGAGCTTGCACCGTTGTCTGAGATCTTTCCCATTTTTAACAGGCTTTCAATTCTCTCCCCAGCTATGACAACATCTGCGAAGCTGGTGGAAGAGAAAGCAGCCAACCTGTCAATATACGTTCCCTGGAGAGTGTTCATAAACATGTCTGCCATTTCTCTCTCAGACATAGGTGGCTGGACAGCAGCAGCAAGCTGTCTCCATCTTTGAGCATATTCTCTGAAGCTCTCCCTCGAAGACTGTGACATTCCCATTAGGAGGGTCCTGTTGGGCGCCATGTCTAAGTTGTATTGATACTGTCGGATGAAGGCCTCTGCCAGGTCCTTCCAGCATCTCACAGTTGCCCTTGTCAGATGGGAATACCATTCCCTTGATGCTCCAGTCAAGCTATCCTCAAAATAGAACATCCACAATTTCTCATCCATTGTATAGGCCTTCAGCCTTCCCAGAAATGATTGTAGATGAGTCCGGGGGCATGAAGTCCCATTATACTTTTCGAAACAAGAAGGCTTGAACTTATGGGGGATCCTGACCCCGTCTACCAATCCCATGTCCATGACGTCGAAGCCCAAAGAATTTTGAGACTCCAGTGATCTCAACTTCTCAGCTATTTCTTCCAATCGTCTATCATAAGTTTCCTCTCCAGCACCCATTACTGTAAATTGGTCCTCCTGAGGATCTTCTTGAAGTACTCTCCCTGCTGTGGCAGTCCCTTGTATGTTTGCAGGAATATTAACTTCAGGATGGAGATGTGGACCAAACACAGGAGGGTTAACATGAGGTTGTACCCGTTCATTGTTACTTGTGCCTGCAGTCCCCACATGGGGCTCCTCTTGATTCCTCCCTTCTACCAAAGCTCTGAGCCTCTCCTGGCTTTGAGCTAAGTTGTTCATTACTTCCATGAATTGTGTTATCTGAGTTCTCATCTCCAACCTTTCGTTGGCCATCTGGTTTCTGACCTCCGTAAGGTCCTGCTGCATCTGATCCATCTGAATTCCCGGAAGGTTGTTTCTAGTTGGGTACCTGTGTGGCCTGTTGAGAGGAAATACCCGGCGGCGAGCAATAATTCCTGAACATCACAACAGAGGTTAGCAACAACAAAACAAAAACCTACAAAACAAACAAAAGGGTTAGCATGCAATGCAATTATGCTTATTTGCTCTCAAGGTATCCTGTTTGGCCTTCAGTTTTGACCCTTCCAGGCTGCTGTTGAAGTTGCTTTTGAAGTGAACCCAGATAGAAACCAACACAAATATATTACAAAGGTGAAATAATACAATTTGTTCATTTTACAACACCGGCCCCCTAAGGGGTCAAAATACATCACAAAAAACAAAAGTACATGGAAAAGGAACAACAACAAGCAAATGATCAAACTCCAAGGCCAAACTCATCCTCACGAACTTCCTTGAGAAGTGCTTCGGTCACAGGATCAGCCGGATGCTCCGTAAGATTTCTGATGAGAAGGTTTCTTGTTGCAACAGCTGCAGTCAACTTCCTGTTCTGACTTTGGTCCTTAGACCTCTTCACTCCAGCTCTGATTTCTAGCTCTGATATTTCCTTCTGGGCTGCTGCCAGGGCTTTTTCCATCTGTTCCATCTTGTCTTGAACTCTCTTGTCTTCTAGAGTACGGGCCTCAGTGATCCGGACCCACCTGGCCTGACTCTCTTTCAGGTACAAGTCTGTTCTTGCTCTCTGGAACTGGGCTTCTTTACAAGCATTCTTCAGAATCTGTTCACCAGCTTTGGACTTGTTGATATAATCTCCAGACTTCTCAATTTTAGTCAAGTGTTCCACTCTCAACTTCTCCAATCTCTCAATCTCCCTCACACCTTCACTCCTCTCCCGGAGGGTCTTCTGCAAAGCCCGGGTTAACTTCTCATTTCTTTCCTTCAAGCTCTCAAACTCCTCCAAACTGATAGTGGCAGGGGGTGGTGCTGAAGATGACTCAGGCATGTCTTCTATGGTAAAGGGCATTCCAGAGAATTGGGCCCTGGCATGGGACCACTCATAATATTGGACTGATGCCACATTATTGCACTTCCCCAGAATGGTGACTCCCTTGGTTTGAACATGATCCCAGGCCCAGGCAGCCTGCCTAACAGTTGCCAGACTAATCTTGTTCTCACAGTAGAGGGTCTCAGCCAAGTCCTGTACCCTAGGAGTGTGGACCAGTGCATAGCCCAATTGTCTCCTGAACAGCAGAGGGTTGTAGTTGATACTTCCCTTAACTCCTATCAAAGGCACATTGGGAAAGTGCCCACAGCTGGTGATCATATCTCTGCCCTTGGTGCTTTGAGTACACCATCTGATATCTACTGAAGTGAGAATAGTGAGCCTCTTAGCCCAGTTGCTTTGCTGATGAGGGTTTAGAAATGCATCTGTCCTGGGTAGATGCCTGAGAAGCCAAGCATGAAATAATGGAGCACAACACCTCACTAGCCTTCCCCTCTGCTTCTCATTCTTCTGATGTACTGAGTAATAGAGATCACCCAGCAAAGTTGGCACTGGGTTCTTCAGGATGAACAAATGGATTGCATTCTTGCTAATGAATCGAGGCTCATCTGCAAACAACACAATTCCATATACACTTAAGGCCAACAGAGCACAAACAGCTTTCCACTCCCCCAAGGAGGCCTTCAGACTAGCTTGAGAAATCAAGAAGTCCAGATGAAATCCAGGGATCCCAACTTTAGAGGTCATATGCTGCTCAATCAAAGCAGGTTCCAGGTGCAGAGCTTTTGCTATCTCTCCATTGCTGGGAAAGACCATTTCAGGGTTAAAAGGGATTTCCCTCTTGATAGGCAGACCAATCAATGATGAGTATTCTTCCAAAAGAGGACCCAACTGAAAGTCTTGAAAGGTGAAACATCTCAATGGGGGGTCATAGAACTGAATACAGGTATGGATCAGGCTTCTCTGAGATGGGTCCAGATCCATGACCAAGTCAAGTATATCCCCATAATGCTCCCTGAACAAAGGCATGTGATCTGGAGTGATCAGGGTTTGGATCCTCCTGACGTCTGATAAGTCTGGTTGGAAGAAATGATAAGTGATATTGCTTTTCTTTGGAGCCATGATGCTGAGGACTGAGTAGGATAAGTGCTGATGAAGATGCTGAGGAGTGGGCCACTGGCTGGCTAGTGCAAGTAACTGAAGTACATGGCTGACAGGCTGAAGCAAGTGCTGGTGGAGACAGGTCAAAACTGCAGATGGGGTCAAAACCAAAACCAGATGAAAATGGATACCCTGAAACACAAATAAGCAAATGTTAATATGATGCAATGAGTATGTATGCAGATGAAATGCAAAGGGTTTGTGACTGAGCCGGATCTGATTAACTGCCTTAGTATAGATCCATGTGTGTTCAAGAATTCCAGATGGAGGTCTATAAATCCAGTAACCAGGGTGGGGGACTCAAATAAAAAGCCACAAGTCCAGGGTTTTAGAATCACAAGAACTATCCAACATGGAGTATTCTTAACAAAGTCAAAGTAACAGGGTATTCTGAGGTCAAGGTACCTGCAAACCTGTAAACAGCCCAACCCCCTCACAGGTGGTGTTCTAAAACAAGGATCCTCAGACTTGGATCAGTTATGAGAAGTGTAAACACTTCTAACCCGGAGGTACAGTGTTTACAATAACCATAAAAGTTCCTCCTCTAATTCACCTCAGTTTCTGAAGGTCAATACTAAAAGGTCATCCAGACTTAGCAGGCTTCCCAGATAGCCCTAGCACTGCAGGAAATCTGCAACACAGAGTTCTCAAGAAGAAACCCACATCTGAACCGTGTTTCATATTCCCGCACCAGACCGAAATGGAATGGGAAAGAATATGATTCACTCTAGCCTAAGTGTCACTCAGGTCCCAGGTATAGGACCTTAACTCTCAATGAATCACCCACCCACCAAAACAAAAAACCAGATCCAGCCAGCAGTAATGACAGTATGATATATACAAATGCAATAAAGAAAGCAGTAAAGTAACTGTACATAAAGCAAATAAACAAAAATAAATACAAGCACATAACACCCCAGTAAACACAAATCAAACAAGCGCTAGGAGGAACCCACAAAAAGAACCAGAAGCCCTGGTTGCAGTATAAGGGTCCCCAGCAGAGTCGCCAAGCTGTCGCTCCCGATAAATGGGACAGGCCCAAATAAAGGTGCAGACGCGAACGGTCGGCGAAGGGAACAGTGAGGACACACAGCCGCGAACTCACTGGAGATGAATAGAGTCGCCAGCTAGGCATTTTCATCCCGGAGGAAAGGTAATGCTGCATAGACCTAGAAAAAGATGGATAAGACGGTTTGCGAACCAGAGAGACTGAGAAAGGGGGTTGGTTACAACCTGGGAAGGTATTAGCACCCAGATTGTCCGTCGTACTCGACGGGATCCACGCTTAAAAGATTTGTGTTTTAAAGGGGTAGTGTCAGTGCAATCTGTGTATAAAATAGCTGGAAAAGAATATACAGGTGTCAGTGTAAAAGAAGTGAAGTGTATAGTGATGTGTCAGTGTAAGAGTGAGAATGAATTGCTCATGACCATGAGGCTTAAAGAATGAAGCTAGAAAGAGGGGAATGTACAGAGACTTTTGTTCGATAACTGTTAAGTTATGCCTACGTATCCTCTCGTGCAATGAGGAAGTCAGAACACCGTAGTTCGACCCAAAGAGACTGAAAGATGAATTGACTTGTGAACTGCTTGCTTGTCAATGCTCAAGTGTATGACCTGTCTGGCTCAGGTGCTTACTGTCTTGCATTAGACGGAAGAAGCAAGTTCTCGATTGTGAGTGAAGGTGATGAGAAAAGAATCCCGGAGGAGACGATTATTGTTTGTTTTTGAGTTTTCAGTCTTTTATTGCTTTTGAAAATTTGTCATAAGTTAATGAGTTTAAGCCTAAACCAATGGGTTAGTAAACTCATCACATCTTCCCTCTGATTAGGGGTAATGAGAATACCTTAAGTGTGAAGTCAAATTCTCACACTTAATCACCTTTGGTGTAGGATTAAGATCATTAACCTACTTGTGATTATTTAGATGTTTTTGTGATTCTTGTTTAGTGTTAAGTAATGAGGTTAAGCCATAATCATGGATTAAACAGACTCATTACACCATCCTAAAAGAAGGATGATAGATGAGAATGTTTAAGCTGAGGAAGACTCCTCAACTTAATCCATGATTAGGGATTAAACTCATGACAAAACAAGCCTTTATTAGGTGGATTTTAATTAGTGATATGGTGATGAAGTGAGTTTTATTGTTTGTAAGACAACTTGAGGGGGACTTGTCCATTAACACTAGGGTTAGTCCTTCTTAACCACTTAAGGAAGAATTAGAACCCTAATGCAAGGCCCAAGTTACAAGTGTGATGTCTTGATAATTATTAAGTGGATTGATTAAGAGATTTAAACACCTTAAGGGTTTAACACTTAGGATTAAAGTTATACACTCCATCCTAAGAGAAGGATGCAGGCATAAGCTTAATCACAAAGTCTTAAAGCCTTTAGGGTTTAATCCCTGATTATGAGGTGAGAAGTGAGGACTCAAAGAGAGACACAAAGGTAAAACTAATGGGGGGAGACTAATCAAAACCCTAATTCATTGTCATGCTTGGTTGTTCCTAAGGTTTGTGAGGTTTTCAGGAACAATCTTCAAAGGAGCCACCAGGAAGCAGATGAATAAGATCAAGAGAAGCAAAGTGACTTGCTTCATTCAAGAAGTCAAGTCACTTGAAGACAGAAAGTGGGAGGAAGAAGAATGAGCAAGCTCAATCTCAAACACATATAGAAATGCAGCAATGGATGCAAGAGAGATGAGAAGAAGAGTTATGAGAAGTGAAGGCAAATTCACTTCTCAAGTTTACTTACCACCTGAAATGTTAGAAAGAAATGCAAAAACAATGCAAGATGAGATGAAATGGCATGATGCTAAGCAAAACCAGAAGCATATTGATGATGATTATGATGTTATGAGGTGCTGCAAACATGAGACAAGGCATGGAGATGTTCATACAAGATCATGAATGCAAATGATGCAAGCTAAGGAGCATGAACAAGCATGGAAAGTTATGAATCATACAAGACAAATGACATGGCAAATATGTAATGCAATGATCAAACATGCTTTCTATATGTCTCAAGATGTCAAATGAATCACAAGAATGCACAAAATGCAAAGACAAGTCATGTTATGCAAGAGAATGTAAGAAGGATGCAAAAGAAAGCCCAAATTAGGGTTCATGGATCAAACATCAAACCAAAATCCAAAACAGAAGCAAACCCTAAGATAAAAAATGGAAAATGGTGCCCAAGGAAACCCTAAACCTATAATAAACCACTGCCCAAAGGGGAACTCTCAACTCTCAACCAAACTCAAGTTATGATTTTTACAAGTTATTAGGGTTTTTTAGGGTTCTTAACAAAAGAAATGCCAAACAAATAGAAAATGCAAGATCAAATCATGGCTATTTTACCCTAGAAACTACATGCCAAACACAAAACAATGCAAGAAGAATCAATGTCTCAACCTTCTCCAATAGGCAAAAATGAATTTTTGAACTTAGGATCAAATTAATGCATAAAAAATGATTTAATTCAATGAAAAATTCTTAAAATGCATCAAGATCAAAAAAGAAATTTGGTTTGAAGGTTGGACAATGTTTCTAAATGTCTTAGAACATTTCATGAATTTTTTCGTAATTTTTAAATACCTAAAAGTATTTTTAATTAATTAATTCCCATTAATCAATTAAAAATAATCTTTTAAATATTTAAAAATACTTTTTTAATGATAAAAAAATAAAATAAAAATATTTTTGGGTCTTAAAAATTATTAAAACTCAGAGGAAAAAGTTTCATAATTTTTAAGTATTTTTTGCTATTTTAAAATAATTGTGCAAATTAATTGAAATAAAATGAAATAAAAATGAAATAAAAGTGAAAGTAATCAGAATGGATGGCTGGGATTCAAACTGGGCTGGGGGTCATTGACTACGCGCCAGATCCTGTGGCCCACGTTTAAACTGGCTTAAACCCAATTAATTAAATAAATAATAAAGATTAGGGCTTAATGATCAATCTGGACCGTTTACACGCGCGGCAAGTCAAACATTCAAACGCATCCAACGCTCCTCATTCAAACTAACATTAATGACCTGAGATTAGGGCTTAATCACTCAGGCGGCCGGAGAAGACTTCCGGTCGTCTTCTCCGGCCAGCTCTCTCCCTGAAAAATCCCCAAATCCCTCAAATCGTACCAAAAATGAAAACTAAGCACACCAAAATGATCCCCATGACCCCCTGAGCTAAAACCCTAAGTCCAAACAAATTTCTTCTTCCTCAAAACCATGAATCGAACAGAACAAGTTTTAGGGCAAACCAGTTTCAGAGTTCAATTAAATGCTTATTTCATCACCATTTCAAAAACCAAAGACATATTCATGATCAGGACAACACAAAGAACAAGTTTGTAACAAGAAAAATGATTTCTGGAAAAATAATTTTCGAGCTACCTGAGATTTGGAGCTTTCAGTTTGAGGACTTTCTGGCCACTTCTCCTTGTGCAATCCACTCCACTTGATCCCCAGAAGATGTTTGAATGCTCAATGAGAGTTTAAGCTGGCTGGACAGTGAGATTCGAAAGCTTCTGCTCAAGCTTGGTCAGAAATGGCAATGGTGAAATAGAGAGCTTCAGGTCATGGTGAATGGTTGTTTGTGATCCTGAGGATGAATGGAGAAGGTCTGTGGTGTTTGTTTGTGTGTTTGTGAGCTATGGTGAGAGTTTCGAATGAAACTGCAAAATGAAGTGAGAAATGGCAGTGGGATGTTCTGGCTGTTTCAGGCTTGGGTTCTTGGTGCTGGGTGGTCTATGGAGCAAGGTGAGTTGAATGATGGAAATGGTTGAAGTGTTTGCAAGCTGGACAGAGAGATTCGAAGGCTTATGCAATGTGGTAGGTTTTTGTGAATGTGTTGAAATGAATGTGTTTCAGCCTTGCCTTGTACATGAAATGGCTTGCAAATTGTCCACATAACTTTCTCTCATTGGTCAGTTGATTGGACATGTGCTTTATTGATTGGTAAGTTGCCTTTTGCAAAAAGTCAAATAATGTGTAAGAGAAGTATGGTGAAGTGCTAGCTTGGTACAAAGCCTAGGGGCTGCGCAACATGGTGTGTGTATGAAGCTAGCTTGGTTCAGCAGCCAATGCCTCAAGTTGGTGAGATGTGATCATGAGTTTTGCAACTTGTGGCTTTTTGGTTCACATGAGAAAAGTCTTGTTACATGAACCATAACCATGGGCATTCTTGGTTCATTTCTGATTTTCATGACTTAGAGAAAGTTTGTGTGCTGGTTTGAAGTGAATTAGAGGCTGCAATATGCATTGGTCCAAGATGTTGCAAAATTCTCACTTAGGGCATGCCTTGAAAATCAATGATTTTAGCCAACTTTGCATTGCCATAACTTTTGATTCAAGAAGAGTTTGATCATGTTCTTGTACTTTTTGAAAAGGGAAAAATGAGATCTACAACTTTCATGACCAAAGTTTTTCCATTTGAAGCATTTTTGGATCAAGAATCATGGCTTGAAAAACGACCTAAAATGATGCATTCTTGAAAAGTCAACTATGCCCAAAAAGTCAACATTTGCAAAAACCCTAAATTCTTGATTTTTATGAACTTCAACCTTCTTCCATGATCAAATAAAGACCATATACACTCAAAATGATGAAGATCACCCATTGGTTGGGTCATTGGGGCCTCAGATGCCCTGATTTTACACTGACTTGTCTGAAAAGTCAACCCTTGATCAGATGACTTCCCCATGGAATTTCTTCATGAAAATTGATGTGCATACTCCCTATACCATATAGAGATCAATGGAAACAAGAATGACCAAAAAATTTGGAGTTATGGCCTCTGAAACCAAAACCCTAATTTTCAGTCAACTGTGCAGTTCAACCTGGCTCTGCATCCACTCAAACCCTAGTTCTTGTGATTCCTTTGCAATTTTGACTTTGAGGAGATGAAATATGATATAAGAACACACATGGACCCCTTTGAGTTGATTGGTGGCCTTTGGAGTGGCTCAAGAAGCTTTGGGATTGCTCAGATCACAAACCCTAGGTGCAGATGCCTTAGAAACTATGCAGTGAATCAAAAGTGAGATATGAGATGATATGTTTGTGTTTATGCATATGAGATGATCACAAGCCATGGTGTGAATGGGTGAGGGCAAATTTGGGGTGTTTACACTTAGAATCTATGCAGTGAATCAAAAATGAGATATGAGATGATATGATTGTGTTTATGCATATGAGATGATCACAAGCCATGGTGAAATGGGTGAGGGCAAATTTGGGGTGTTTACAGCTGCCCCTATTCAAACATGAGTTAGCTGTGCAGGTTGTAAGCAACGGCTTAACAGGCGAACAAGATAACTTGTGGTTGAATACCAAAGACAGTCCAAAATTTGCACTCACAGAATGAAGAAGAAAAGGGATATAGATTGTAAAAGAAAATAAAGTATATTGTAAAGTGTGGGCGACGGAGGACGACCGTCGAGCAGAGGACGACTGCTGGGTAAAGAGCAATGACGGGGACGGCCGACATGCTGAGAAAAGTGCTGAAAATAAAGCAATAACGAGGACGGCCGACATGCTGGGGATAAAAGGTAAAGCCAAGACGGGGACGGCCGACTAGCTGGAAAAATAAGAAATTATGATGGGGACGGCCATCCGGATAAAGCTGTAGAATTCTCTGGGGATCAATGAAACATGACGGGGACGACCATCAAGTTCATAAAGCAAAGTATCAACGATGGGGACGGCCATCGGACTAAAAGGAAAAGGGACCACGACGGGGACGGCCATCGGGTTAAAGAATAAATGAAATAAACAGATGATGGGGTACGGCCATCAAAGGTGAAGGACGATCACCTAGCAGGGGACGGCTGCTCTGTTGGGGAATAAAGGAAATATGATGGGGACGACCATCAAAGGTGGAGGACGACCACCGGGCAGGGTACGGCTGCCGAAAGTATCAACGATGGGGACGGCCATCGGATAAAAGGTCAACGATGGGGACGGCCATCGGACGAGCATGATGGAGGACGACCATCAAGAGGTGGAGGACGACCACCTAGCAGGGTACGGCTGCTCTCAGGGCTTATCATGACATAGGACGAATGTCAGATAACCAAAATCAACAATGGGGACGGCCATATGCTGGGGATAAAATTGATGAAGGACGATCATCAAGAGGTGGAGGACGACCACCTAGCAGGGGACGGCTGCTAAAAATCAACGATGGGGACGGCCATCGGATGAGCATGATGGAGGACGACCACCTAGCAGGGTACGGCTGCTCTCAGGTTTTATCGTAACACAGGACGAGTGTTAGATAAAAAGAAAATTTGCTTTGTTGGCGATCTACTGGGGAATAGTAAACACGGACGAGTGTTTACATCCAAGAAACAAGAGGTATAAGTGTTTGGTATTGTGTATAGATTAAAGATGCGGACGAGCATCCCTAAGACTATGATACGGACGAGTATCGGGTAGAAACAAATACTGACGCGTGTTCAAAGATGACGATACGGACGAGTATCAACCGGTTAACAGAGAACACGGACGAGTGTTGAATCTGAGAGGACTCTTCTGGGGAATAGTAGGCACAGACGAGTGTCTATATTCAAGAAGACAAAAGTGTTTGACACAGTGTATGGATTAAAGATGCGGACGAGCATCCTTAAGACTAAGATACGGACAAGTATCATGTAGAAACAAACGCTTGACACATGTTCTGAGATGATGATACGGACGAGTACCAACTGGTTAACAAAGAACAAGGACTAGTGTCGAATCTGTGGGGATATATGAGTATATACAAGATACGGACGAGTATCTGTATAGGTATGAGTAGTATGAGTATATGTAGATGAGTGTTTATCTGCTGGGGAGAGTGACACAGACGAGTGTCAAGAGAGAAAAGTATAATATGACCAAATATCTGATGTACAAAGTGTAGGTGACTGTGCTGGGGGTACGACACGGACGGGTGTCAAGAAAGTGTATATAGGTATATGTGAGTGCAAAGAGGATGTCTTTGGCTTTCTGCTGGTGAGGACACGGACGGGTGTCAGGAAGTATCTGCAATACGGGTGGTGTTGTTTGCAAAGAGTGTTCAGGAGACTTTACTGGGGATGATGATGCGGGTGGGTGTCAAAATGAGTATATACTGGTGTTTGTGATTTGTGAGGCAGCTGCTTTTGCTGGGACTCTGGTGGGGACTCTGGGGGAAAGTATTCTGCATTCTGATGAATGGTTACTGGTCACAAGTGCTGATTCAAAACATGGCTTATGATTATGCTATGTGTTGGATTTTTGCCGTAATGCTCCGTACTAGACGGAATGCTACGCTTTGTGGGTGAATATGATGCAAATGCTATGATTGTGCAAAGATACCAAACCGGGATCCGGGTCCCGTTGCTGCGAAGATCTTCGATCGATCCGTTTGAAGTAGACATCCCAGCTGGGGATGAGATCATTGGTAGATCTGAGGAGATGTATCTGCTTGGGGATTCGGGTCACTGAGAGACCTATTCCAATAAATGAGGGACCCAGCTGGGGTTTGTAGAAGCTTTCTTTACTCTGTTGTGATTTCTTCGTGCGTTGCTCTTCTGGATAGAGGCTGGAACTCTGTGGGGAGATGGTTCTCTGACTTTGTGTATTTCGGCTGAGGATAAAAAAAGGCAACTCGGCTGGGGAGAAAGGGAGGAATCACTGAAAGACCTCCCTAAGGATTCTATTGAAGAGGATCCCTGACTCAGCCGGGGATACAGGTGCCTTTTGTGATACCTACCCATTCTGATGGGGATAAGTAATAAGTGGTCCACTCAGCTGGGAGAAGTCATGGGAGGCAACTCAGCTGGGGAGAGGGCACTTCGGGTGCTAAAATTGGGTGTTGATTTGCCAGCTTGCTGGGATAAAGCTTTCATGCCCCAAGTTGCATTCCGGACACCTGCAATCCTGAAAAAGATAGAGAAACGTGCAAGGTAATCCCGAGGTATCCCTTACTGGATTCCGTCATAGGAGTTTAGAATACTTCTGAGAGTAAACATATTTCCTGCAAACATGTTCTTATTCGAAGATAAGCATCTGTATTCTTATGCAATCAGTTTTTTTTTTTTTTTTTTTTTTAAGACATCAGACATTTTCTGCAAATAATATAAAACGAGACATGACTGAAAATCTGATTTTATTAATTCATATGCCCTGAATTGGCGAGATACAGTCAAAGGAACAAATCCCCTGAAATGAGGAGATTGTTACAAATTGAGAAACAAAATGTTGGTAGTGTTGATGACGCTTTGAGGAGCTTCCTCTTCACTATGACCCGTATGACTTTTGACGTTCTTCTCATCTTGCTTTTTCGAAGAAGGTTGATTCTGAAAGAGACTTGATTCTTTTGAAGCTTGCCAAGTTGTAGATGATACAGACGAATTCAGAATGCAGTTGTTCGCTTATTCCCTTATTTTGCATGGATCGCCCTTTCGGGTTTTCAATCCATCGGGATACCCATTTTTGCCTGAGCTGTCCAATGTGGCTTTTCAACTCAGCGGGTGTACATTTTTTGCTTATTTCCCTTATTTTTGCCCGAGTCTTTTATTCTGTTTTTGACTCGCCGGGATGCCCTATTTTTGCCTGGACTTACATTCTGTTTTTATGTCCAGCGGATCATTTTTATGCGAAGTATTTTTTAACTGCATCTGAATTCACAGGGGACGGGAAATCTTCACCATCCATGGTGCTGAGCATCAGTGCTCCACCAGAGAAAACTTTCTTTACCACAAATGGTCCTTCATAGTTTGGAGTCCACTTGCCCCTGTGGTCTGTATGAGGAGGGAGGATTCTTTTCAGCACAAGATCTCCTACTTGGTACTCTCGGTGCCTGACTTTCTGATCGAAGGCTTTCTTCATTCTTTTCTGATATAATTGCCCATGACAGATTGCGGCCAATCTCTTCTCTTCAATCAGACTCAGTTGTTCGAATCGGGCCCGAACCCATTCTGCTTCATTCAGTTTAACATCCATCAGTACTCGCAAGGAGGGTAATTCAACTTCAACAGGTAGGACTGCTTCCGTACCATACACAAGCTGATACGGTGTTGCCCCAGTGGATGTTCTGATTGACGTGCGGTACCCATGCAAGGCAAATGGCAGCATTTCATGCCAGTCCTTGTAAGTGACTACCATCTTCTGCACAATCTTCTTGATATTCTTATTTGCTGCCTCAACAGCGCCGTTCATCTTTGGCCTGTAAGGAGAAGAATTGTGATGTTGAATCTTGAAGTCCCGGCACAACTCTGCCATCATTTTGTTGTTTAAATTGGAACCATTATCAGTAATGATTCGCTCGGGCACTCCGTATCGACAGATGATATCTCTTTTCAGAAATCTGGCTACCACTTGTCTTGTGACGTTTGCATATGACGCTGCTTCAACCCACTTGGTGAAATAGTCAATGGCGACCAGGATGAATCTGTGGCCGTTTGAAGCAGTCGGTTCAATCTTGCCGATCATGTCAATGCCCCACATAGCAAAGGGCCATGGTGAAGACATGATGTTCAAAGGATTGGGAGGCACATGCACCTTGTCTGCATAAATCTGGCATTTGTGGCATTTTCTGGCGTAGGCACAACAGTCGGCATCCATTGTGATCCAGTAATAACCCGATCTTAACAACTTCTTAGCCATGGCATGTCCTCCAGCATGGGTACCAAAGGATCCTTCGTGCACCTCGTGCATCAACAAGTCTGCTTCTGTCTTATCAACACATCTGTGGAGTACCATATCAAAGTTCCTTTTGTATAAAGACCCATCAGTGTTCAGAAAGAAACTACCAGCAAGCCTTCTCAAAGTCTTCTTATCATTGGAAGATGCCCCAGGTGGGTATGTTTGATCCTCTAAGAAGCACTTAATGTCGTGGAACCAAGGTTTATCATCTTTAACAACATCTGCTGCGAACACATATGCTGGTCTGTCAAGTCTGGACACTGAAATCTGAGGTACAGAGTTGGCAGCCTGAACTCTGATCATGGACGAAATGGTAGCAAGAGCATCCGCAAACTGATTCTCGTCCCGAGGGATATACTCAAGCTTGACTGTTGTAAAGAAAGTCAATAACCTCCTTGTATAATCCCTGTAAGGTATCAGATGATCCTGGTGGGTGTACCATTTGCCGTTGGTTTGATTGATTACCAGAGCTGAATCTCCGAATACGGTCAATGTCTTGATCCTGAGGTCAATGGCTTCCTCAAGACCCATAATGCAAGCTTCGTATTCAGCTTCGTTGTTAGTGCAGTTGAAAGTGAGCTTTGCCGAGAAAGGCATGTGAACTCCTTTGGGTTTAATGAGTACTGCACCAACACCACGACCATTCATGTTAACAGCCCCATCAAACATCATAGTCCATTCTTCTTCCGGGTCAGGCCCTTCAGTGTGAATAGGCTCTTCATGATCTTTTGCTTTAATGAACATGATGTCTTCATCAGGGAAGTCAAATCTCATAGGCTGGTAATCATCAATGGGTTGCTCAGCAAGATATTCAGACAATACACTGCCCTTGATGGCTTTCTGAGAGGTGTACTGGATGTCGTATTCTGTGAGAATCATCTGCCATCTTGCAACCCGTCTGGTAAGTGCTGGATTCTCGAAAATGTACTTGACTGGGTCCATTTTTGATATCAACAAAGTAGTGTGGGTCAACATATACTGTCTCAGTCGGCGAGCAGCCCACGCTAAAGCACAGCAAGTTTTCTCGAGCAGTGAATAACGTTGTTCACAGTCGGTAAACTTTTTGCTTAGGTAGTATATTGCATACTCTTTCCGACCAGACTCGTCATGCTGGCCCAGCACACACCCCATTGACTCTTCCAATACTGTCAGGTACATTATCAGAGGTCTTCCTTCCACTGGAGGCATAAGGATTGGAGGTTCTTGTAAGTATTCTTTGATCTTGTCAAAAGCCCTTTGGCAGTCTTCATTCCACCTGACCGTCTGTTCTTTTCTTAACAGCTTGAACAAAGGTTCACAGGTTGCTGTGAGGTGAGATATGAACCGTGAAATGTAGTTCAATCGACCTAAGAACCCTCGAACTTCTATTTCTGTTTTCGGTGCAGGCATCTCTTGAATAGCTTTGACTTTATCAGGGTCAACTTCAATCCCTTTCTCGCTTACAATAAATCCCAGCAGCTTACCAGATCTCACCCCGAATGTGCATTTGTTGGGGTTCAGCTTCAATTGGTACTTCCTCAG
The DNA here is from genome assembly GCA_963966055.1 of Lathyrus aphaca. Taxonomy (NCBI): domain Eukaryota; kingdom Viridiplantae; phylum Streptophyta; class Magnoliopsida; order Fabales; family Fabaceae; genus Lathyrus; species Lathyrus aphaca. Next base: position 108,507,782 of record OZ014523.1, read on the forward strand.
ACGCTTGAACAACTTCAGCAAATTTACCAGGTGGTCTTCCTCTGTAAGGGACTTGGCAATCATGTCATCCACATAACATTCTATCTCTTTATGAATCATATCGTGGAATAATGTCACCATAGCCCGTTGATATGTTGCGCCGGCATTCTTGAGCCCAAATGGCATTACCTTGTAGCAGAACGTGCCCCAGGGTGTGATGAAGGTTGTCTTCTCCATGTCTTCAGGTGACATCTTAATTTGATTGTATCCTGAAAATCCATCCATGAAGGAGAATACCGAGAACTGAGCCGTATTATCCACCAATACATCAATGTGAGGTAAAGGGAAGTCATCTTTCGGGCTGGCTCTGTTCAGATCCCGGTAATCAACACACATCCTAACTTTGCCGTCTTTCTTAGGCACATGTACTATGTTAGCAACCCACGGTGGATAGCTAGTCACAGCAAGGAACCCGGCGTCCCATTGCTTTTGTACCTCTTCCTTGATTTTCATCGCCATGCCTGGACGAGTACGGCGCAGCTTCTGTTTGACCGGTGGGCATTCTTCTCTCAAAGGCAGCTTGTGCACGACAATATCGGTATCCAACCCTGGCATATCTTGGTAAGACCAAGCAAACACGTCCACATACTCTTGAAGCAGGTCAATTAGTTGTCTCTTCACTGAGTCTTGCAGGCAGGCCCCGATTTTAACCTCTTTCACGTCTTCATATGTACCAAGATTAATCACTTCAACCTCCTCCTGGTGAGGAGTAATAACCTTTTCCTCTTGTCTTAACAACCTGGCTAGCTCTTCAGGAAGCTCATATTCTTCTTCAACCCCTTCATCAGCTTGATTGATTGGATTGTCAAAGTCATACGAAGTCATAGCCGTGCTGTTGTCGGTGCTGTCTGGAAGGCACACTCTGCAAGGGTTCAGTTTGTTCATTTTAGTGATTTGATTTTAATCTTATTTTAGAAAAGTGAAATAGAGTTGTCATTTTGAAAACACTGCCATTTATTTTTTGTACAAAAAGAAAAATGGAAAAACAGTGAGCGAAAAAGAAAAAAAAATCGTTTGCAAAAAGATGTCTGATATTTCATTGATTAATCTTGTTGCACAAAAAGTATAGATGGCCCGATTACAAAATGAGTCTTGTCATCTTGGGCAAGATGCAAGACTTTGATGCATGCTATAAAAATACAGGAAATAATAATTACTCTGCATGAGTAACTCTTATAATTTCCTGGGAAGACCAGTTTGAGATACTGCTCCCCGGGATCTTTGGACGAATCCAGCTTTCCAGGTTGCGTTCTTCTTCCAGCTCGTCTTCCAAACAGTTGACAGCATCAGGGGTGAGCATTCCCCCACTCATAAAGTTGGGCTCTTTCGCAGCCTCTGCTTGATCTTGTTGAATTGGTTTGTAACCCAACCCAAATCTGTCTTCTTTCTTCTCCACCGATAGCAATTTGCCCCAGCCTCGGGCGTTTCCTCTCTCAACAACCTTCCGGGCTTGTTGGTATGATGATATTGAAGTACCAGGCACAACAGATGTTTCATTGACATTCAAGGCCTCGAAACCTTGGCTCATTGTTTCATGGATCTCCCCATCCATCTTAATGTACTTATAGGTAGCCAGGTGGCTGACAAAAATATCCTCTTCTCCACAGATTGTAACGATTTGACCCTCCCACTCATATTTTAACTTCTGGTGAAGGGTAGAGGTCACGGCGCCAGCGGCGTGAATCCATGGCCTACCCAATAGACAGCTGTAGGCGGGCTGTATATCCATCACGTAGAAGGTCGTTTTGAAGGTCTGCGGGCCAATCGTTATGGGCAATTCAATCTCTCCCAGAACCGATCTCTTTGAGCCATCAAAGGCTCTCACCACCAGGTTGCTGGGTCTCAACGCCAATCCGTCATATTCTAGCTTCACCAGGGCCTTTTTAGGTAAGACATTGAGGGATGACCCCGTGTCTACCAGCACATGAGAAAGGACAACACCTTTACATTCCATGGTTATGTGCAAGGCTTTGTTATGGTTGCGGCCTTCTGTTGTCAAATCAGTATTGGTGAACCCTAGTCCGTGACTAGCATTGACATTTCCAACTACAGCTTCCAGCTGATTGACAGTGATCTCTTCAGGCACGTAAGCTGCGTGCAAGACTTTGAGTAGTGCATTCCGATGGGCTTCGGAGCACATAAGCAATGATAGGATTGAGATCTTGGAAGGCGTCTGATGAAGCTGGTCCACTATTTTATAATCACTCTTTTTGATGATTCGCATGAACTCATCAACCTCTTGATCGAAGGGTGTTTTCAAAGCTTCTTTGACAGTCTGCTCATCCTGCACCAAGCTTTTTCCTTTTGCCTTGGCAGCAGCTTCTGCTTCGGCAGTGGGTCTCTGAATTTGTGGAGCGAAAAGACGTCCGCTTCGAGTGAAGCCTCCGCCTCCTCCCACATTGTCAATTTGTGGTGCAGGGGTTGATGATTCAAAAGTGATTCTTTGTCCTTCACAGTACAGGTCAGAGCCGTAATGCCACGGGATGGCATTGCTGCTTTCATAAGGCATTGGTCCAGGCACCGTGATAGTGACTGGACTGACTGCAGCTGCGGAAGGAATTGTGATAGTCTGTGGATCATAATAAATTGTGACCGGTGCTCTGATGGGAGCAGCACTTTCTGAGTTGTAGGCCGAGTTGTTTTCAGGATCATAAAATATTGTGACAGTTGAGACATCTTCATGATTTGTTGCTGGTGTTGTAGGAGACATTGGTGGAAGGATGGATGTTGTTGTTGTAGGAGCTTCATAATGGAGTGGTGCTGGAGTTGTAGAAGAAAAATTTGTTGATAACTGATCAGTTGAGATGATAGATGAAGTACTTGTTGATGAAGCCGAAGAATTGTCAGGAACAATGGTTGTTGCAGTTGTAGGAGGTTCTGGAGCTGTTGCTGATGTGATTGTTGGATTTGTTGGAAATGATGTGGTGATCTGAAGTTGGCCACTCTGAATGAGACCGTCTATGCCATTCCTCAGATTATCGCACCCATTTACTGAGATATTGCAGTAAGCACACCCCAACTCACACCCCGGGAACATTTGACATTCGAGGAGTTGGGCCTTGATTTCTACCAACGGTGTCCTGATCTGACCCACACTGGTTATCAAATAAGACGGCTTGTCTTCTTCAATAGCGTTAATTCTGGGACCACCGTGATTTGGCATTGGGTTCTTGTTGACATTGGGTGGTGGTGCGAAATTCAGAGCTTTCGAGTCTACCAGGTCTTGTACCTTCATGTGCAGGGCTCTGCACTTTTCTGTACTGTGGCCAGGTGCATTTGAATGAAAAGCACACCTAGCGTTGACATCGTAGTTTCTGGGTAGACTGTTGGGATCTGGAGGTGCCAACGTCCTAAGCTCAACTAGGTTGAGTTTCAGGAGTTGTGGCAGCAGTGTAGCATATGGCATAGGGATCGGATCGATTACCCTGTTGGCTTGAGAAGGCCTCTGCTGAAATGGCCTTTGCTGGTTATTGTTGTTGGTGTTGCTGTTGTTGTAATTTCTCGGAGGATACTGATTCTGTTGATGGTACTGAGGTTGTGGCTGATAGTTTTGTTGCGGAGGTTGATAAACTGGTTGAGGATGAGCTGGAGCAGGAATGGTGACTGCTGCCACTGATCTGTGAACATATTGGGGCCTGCCCCTGTTGGTGTGGATGGCATTGGTCTCGCCAGCTCTTCTCGGGCCCGCAAAAGGCTTCCTTGTACTACTGGACGAGCTTGCACCATTGTCAGATATCTTTCCCATTTTCAATAAGCTTTCAATTCTCTCCCCAGCTATGACAACATCCGCAAAGCTAGTGGAAGAGAAAGCAGCCAGCCTGTCAATGTAAGTCCCCTGAAGGGTGTTCATAAACATATCTGCCATCTCCCTTTCAGACATAGGTGGTTGAACAGCAGCAGCCAATTGCCTCCATCTCTGGGCATATTCTCGGAAACTTTCCCTTGACGACTGTGACATTCCCATTAGGAGAGTCCTGTTGGGTGCCATGTCTAAGTTATACTGATACTGTCTGATGAAGGCCTCTGCCAGGTCCTTCCAGCATCTAATAGTTGCCCTTGTCAAGTGAGAGTACCATTCTCTTGAAGCTCCTGTCAAGCTGTCTTCGAAATAGAACATCCAGAGCTTCTCATCCATAGTATAGGCCTTCAGCCTCCCCAGAAATGATTGCAAATGAGTGCGGGGGCATGAAGTCCCGTTGTATTTCTCAAAACAAGGAGGCTTAAACTTATGGGGGATCCTGACCCCGTCTACCAAGCCCATGTCCATGACGTCGAATCCCAAAGAGTTTTGAGACTCTAAGGACCTCAACTTCTCAGCTATCTCATCCAACCTTCTATCATAAGCTTCTTCCCCAGCACCCATTACTGTGAATTGATCCTCCTGGGGGTCTTCTTGAAGTACCCTGGCTGCAGTGGCAGTCCCTTGAACATTTGCAGGGATGTTGACCTCAGGATGGAGATGTGGTCCAAATACAGGAGGATTTACATGAGGTTGGACCCTTTCATTGTTGCTGGTGCCGGCAGTCCCTATATGTGGATCTTCTTGATTCTGCCTTTCCACCATGGCCCTTAATCTTTCCTGGCTCTGAGCCATGTTGTTCATCACTTCCATAAACTGAGTCATTTGATTCCTCATCTCTAGCCTTTCATTTGCCATTTGATTTCTGACCTCAGTAAGGTCCTGCTGCATCTGATCCATTTGGATGCCCGGAAGATTGTTACGGGTCGGATAACGGTGCGGACGGTTGAGGGGAAATACCCGGCGCCGAGCAATAGTTCCTGAACATCACAACAGAGTTAGTGGCAATGAAATAAAAACCTACAAAACAAACAAAAGTGTTAGCATGCAATGCAGTATGCTTATTTGTTTTCAAGGTATCCGGTTTGGCATTCAGTTTTGACCCTTCCAGACCCTCGAAGATGCTGTTGATGTTGCTTCTGAAGTGAAACTCGGATGGAATAAACTAATACATATATTACAAAAATCACAAGGTACATAGTTTGTTTTACAAATACAAGCCCTCGGAGGGGTCAAAATACATCACAAGAAAGGAAAGTAAAAGTACATGGAATGAAAGCAACAACAAACAAATGGTCAAACACCAAGACCAAACTCATCCTCACGAACTTCCTTGAGAAGTGCTTCGGTCACAGGATCAGTCGGACGCTCCGTGAGATTCCTGATGAGGAGGTTCCGGGTCGTAACAGCTGCTGCTAGCTTCTTGTGCTGACTTTGGTCCTTCGACCTCTTCACTCCTGCTTTGATCTTTAGCTCCGATATCTCCCTCTGGGCTGCTGCCAGGGCTTCTTGCTGCACTTTTGCACTAGCTTCCAGTTGCTCCATCTTGTCTTGAACTCTCTTGTCTTCCAGAGTACGAGCCTCGGTGATCCTGACCCACCGAGCTTGACTCTCTTTCAGATACAGGTCTGTCCTTGCCCTCTGGAACTGGGCTTCCTTGCAAGCATTCTTCAGAATTTGTTCTCCAGCTTTAGACTTTTTGATATAATCCCCAGACTTCTCAATCTTAACCAGATGCTCCACTCTCAACTTCTCCAATCTCTCAACCTCCCTCATACCATCACTCCTTTCCCGGAGGGTCTTCATCAAAGCTTGAGTTAACTTCTCATTTCTTTCTTTCAAACTCTCAAACTCCTCCAAACTGACAGTGGCAGGTGGTGCTGAAGACGATTCAGGCATATCTTCTATAGTAAAGGGCATCCCAGAGAATTGGGCCCTGGCACGGGACCATTCATAATATTATGCTGATGCCACATTGTTGCACTTCCCCAAAATGGTTATTCCCTTGGTTTGAACATTATCCCAGGCCCAGGCTGCCTGCCTGACAATAGCCAGATTAATCTTGTTCTCACAATAAAGAGTTTCAACCAAGTCCTGTGCCTTAGGAGTGTGGACCAGGGCATAGCCCAGTTGTCTTCTAAACAGCAGAGGGTTGTAATTAATACTGCCCTTAACTCCTATTAGGGGCACATTGGGAAAATGCCCACAGCTGGTGATGATATCCCTGCCTTTGGTGCTTTGAGTGCACCATCTGATATCTGCTGAAGTTAGAGCAGTGAGTCTCTTAGCTCAGTTTTTCTGCTGATGAGGGTTCAAAAATGCATCTGTCCTGGGTAGATGCCTGAGAAGCCAAGTATGGAACAATGGAGCACAACACCTCACTAATCTTCCCCTCTGCTTTTCATTTCTCTGATGCACTGAGTAGTAGAGATCCCCCAATAAAGTGGGCACTGGGTTCTTCAATATGAACAGATGGATTGCATTCTTGCTAATGAATCGAGGCTCATCTGCAAACAACATAATTCCATATATACTCAAGGCTAGTAAAGCACAGACAGCTTTCCACTCTCCTAAAGAAGCTTTCAGGGTAGCTTGAGAGATCAAAAAGTCCAGATGAAAACCAGGGATTCCAGCTTTAGAAGTCATATGTTGTTCAATCAGGACAGGTTCCAGATGCAAAGCCTTTGCTACTTCTCCATTACCAGGAAAGACCATCTCAGGATTGAAAGGGATTCCACCCCTGATAGGCAGACCAACCAATGATGAGTATTCTTCCAATAGAGGGCCCAACTGAAAGTCTTGGAAGGTAAAACAACTCAGAGGGGGATCATAAAACTGGATGCAAGTGTGGATCAGGCTTCTCTGTGAAGGGTCCAGATCCATAACCATATCAAGTATATCCCCATAGTGTTCCCTGAACAATGGTATGTGATCTGGAGTGATCAGGGTCTGAATCCTCCTGATGTCAGATAACTCTGGCTGGAAGAAGTGATAGGTGATGTTGCTCTTTTTAGGAGCCATGATGCTGAAAATGAGTAGAGACAGGTGCTGATGATAACACTGAAGAATGGGCCACTGATTGGCTGGTGCAGATAACTGAAGTAGATAGCTGAAGCAAATGCTGATGAAGATAGGTCAATACTAAAGATGGGGTCAAAACCAGAACCAAATGAAGATGGATACCCTGAAACACAAATAAGAAAATGTCAATATGATGCAATGTTTATGTATGCAAATGATATGCAAGGGTTTGTGACTGAGCTGGATCTGATCAAAACTCTGATATAGGTCCATGTCATATTCAAGAATACCAGATGGAGGTCTATAAATCCAGTAACCAAGGTGGGGGGCTCAAATAAAGAGCCACATGTCCAGGGTTTTAGAATCACAAGAACTGTCCCAAAATGGAGTATTCTTAATCAAATCAAAGTAACAGGGTATGCTGAGGTCAAGGTACCTGCAAACCTGTAAACAGCCCAACCCCCTCACAGGTGGTGCTCTAAAACAAGGATCCTCAGACTTGGATCAGTTATGAGAAGTGTAAACACTTCTAACCCGGAGGTACAGTGTTTACAATAACCATAAAAGTTCCTCCTCTAATTCACCTCAGTTTCTGAAGGTCAAAACTAAAGGTCATCCAGACTTAGCAGGCTTCCCAGATAGCCCTAGCATTGCAGGAAATCTGCAACACAGAGTTCTCAAGAAGAAACCCATATCTGAACCGTGTTTCACATTCCCGCACCAGACCGAAATGGAATGGGAAAGAATATGATTCACTCTAGCCTAGGTGTCACTCAGGTCCCAGGTATAGGACCTTAACTCTCAATAGAACCCCACCCACCAAGGTAAAACCAGATCCAGCCAGCAACACAGTATGACAATATGATAATATATGCATAAAGCTATAAGGAAAGCAATAAACAAAACTGTACATAAAGCAAAAATAAAACATATACCAACACAAATAAGCACATAACACCCCAGTAAACACAAATCAAACAAGCACTAGGAGGAACCCACAAAAAGAACCAGAAGCCCTGGTTGCAATATAAGGGTCCCCAGCAGAGTCGCCAAGCTGTCGCTCCCGATAAATGGAACAGGGTCCAGATAAAGGTACAGACGCGAACGGTCGTCGAGAGGGACAATGAGAACACACAGCCGTGAACTCACTGGAGATGAATAGAGTCGCCAGCTAGGCATTTTTATCCCGGAGGAAAGGCAATGCTGCATAAGCCTAGAAAAAGAATGGATAAGACGGTTGCGAACCAGAGAGACTGAGAAAGGGGGTTGGTTACAACCTGGGAAGGTATTAGCACCCAGATTGTCCGCCGTACTCGACGGGATCCACGCTTGAAAGATTTGTGTTTTAAAGGGGTAGTGTCAGTGCAATTTGTGTGTAAAAGAGCTGGAAAAGAATGTACAGGTGTCAGTGTAAAGGGAGTGAAGTGTAAAGTGTATAAATGATGTGTCAGTGTAAGAACAGGAATAAGATGCTCAAGATCATGAGGCTTAAAGAATAATGCTGGAAGGAGGGGGAATATACAGAGACTTTTGTTCGATAACCGTTAAGTTATGCCTACGTATCCTCTTGTGCAATGAGGAAGTCAGAACACCGTAGTTCGACCCAAAGAGACTGAAAGATGAATTGACTTGTGAACTGCTTACTTGTCTATGCTCAAGTGTATGACCTGTCTGGCTCAGGTGCAAACTGTCTTGCATTAGACGGAAGAAGCAAGTTCTCGTTTGTGAGTGAAGATGATGAGAAAAGAATCCCGGAGGAGACGATTATTGTTTGTTTTTGATGTTTTCAGTCTTTTATTGTTTTTGAACTTTGTCATAAGTTAATGAGCTTAAATCTAAACCAATGGATTTAGTAAACTCATCACATCCTCCCTCTGATTAGGGGTAATGAGAATACCTTAAGTGTGAAGTCAGCATCTCACACTTAATCACCATGATGTAGGATTAAGATCATTATCCTACTTGTGATTAGTTAAATGTTTTTGTTGTTTTTGTTTAGTGTTGAGTAATGAGGTTAAGCCATAATCAAGGATTAAACAGACTCATTACACCATCCTAATAGAAGGATAATAGATGAGAATGTTTAAGCTGAGGAAAACTCCTCAACTTAATCCATGATTAGGGATTAAACTCATGACAAAACAAAGCCTTTATTGAGTGGATTTTAGTTGATGATATGATGATGAAGTGATTTTTAGGGTTTATAAGACAACTTGAGGGGGACTTGTCCATTAACACTAGGGTTAGTCCTTCTTAACCATTTAAGGAAGAATTAGAACCCTAATGCAAGGCCCAAGTTACAAGTGTGATGTCTTGATGATTATTAAGTGAATTGATTAGAGGATTTAAACACATTAAGTGTTTAACACTTAGGATTAAAGTTATACACTCCATCCTAAGAGAAGGATGCAGGCATAAGCTTAATCACAAAGCCTTAAAGCCTTTAGGGTTTAGTCCTTGATTATGAGATGAGAAGAGAAGACTCAAAAGAGACACAAAGGTAAAACTAATAGGGGAGACTAATCAAAACCCTAATCATTGTCATGCTTGGTTGTTCCTAAGGTTTGTGAGGTTTTCAAGAGAAGTCTTCAATGGAAACACCAGGAAGCAGATGAAAGGATCAAGAGAAGCAAAGTGACTTGCTTCATTCAAGAAGTCAAGTCACTTGAAGAAAGAAAGTGGGAAGAAGAATAATGAGCAAGCTCAATCTCAAACACAAACAAAAATGCAGCAATGGATGCAAGAGAGATGAAAAGAAAAGTTATGAGAAGTGAAGGCAAATTCACTTCTCAAGTTCACTTACCACCTGAAATGTTAGAAAAGGAATGCAATGCAATGCAAAATGGGATGAGATGACATGATGAGGAACAAAACCAGAAGCATATACATAATGCTAATGATGCTATGAGATGCTACAAACATGAGTCAGCACATGGAAATGATCATACAAGTTCATGAATGCAAATGAAGCAAACTAGGGAACCATGAAAACACATGAAAAGTTATGAAGTGCACATGGCATACAACATGGCAAATACATGATGCAATGATCAAACATGCTTTCAATATGTATTATGATGTCAAATGAATCACATGGATGCTTGAAATGTCATGGCAAGTCATGTTATGCAAGAGAATGCAAGATGGATGCATATGAAAGCCCAAATTAGGGTTTATGAACCAAACATCAAACAAAAGTCAAAATCAGAAGCAAACCCTAAGATAAAAAATGGAAAATGCCACACAAAGGACCCCTAATCCTATACTAAACCAATGCCCAAAGGAGAGGTTTCAACTCTTAACCAATCTCAAGTTATGATTTTCACAAGTTTCTAGGGTTTTTAGGGTTCCTAAACAAAAGAAATGCCAAACAAATTGAAAATGAAAGATCAAATCATGACCTTTTAATCTCACAAACTTCATGCTAAACACAATGCAATGCAAAAAGAATCAATGTCCAACTCTTCATGGATAGGCAGAAATGATTTTTTGAACTTTGGATCAAAATAATGCACAAAAATGATTTTAATTCAATGAAAAATTCTCAAAATGCATCAAGATCAAAAAAGAAATTTGGTTTGAAGGTTGGACAATGTTTCTAAATGTCTTAGAACTTTTCATGAATTTTTTGGTGATTTTTAAATACCTAAAAGTATTTTTAATAAATTAATTCTCATTAATCAATTAAAAATAATCTTTTAAATATTTAAAAATATTTTTTTAATGCTAAAAATGAAAACAAAAATATTTTTGTGTTTTAAAAATTAATGAAACTCTTGAGAAAAAGTTTCATTATTTTTAAAACATTTTTGCTATTTTTAATAAATTATAGAAATTAAATGAAAGAAAAATGAAAATAAAATATGAAGTATGCAGTATGAGTGGCTGTGATTGAGAGTTGAGGGATCAAAGGGCCCTACGCGCAAGTCAACAAGACTGGGGGTATGCACAATCCAAGGCCCAGATTCAAAGCTCAAACACGCGCGTGATCTGATGGCTGTGCTTCCAAGTTAACTTAATTAACTATGATTAATTTAATTAAACAAAATTAGGGTTTAATGACCCATCTGAGCCGTCCACAAGCGCGCGGGAAGCAGCATCCAAGGGACCAGGTTTAAAGTTCACTAATTAATGAGATTTAACCCTAATTACATTCAGGCGACCAGAGATGAGCTCCGGTCGTCTTCTCCGGCCATACCAAAACCCTAGCTTCTTATCTAGGCTACCCCAAGTCAGATTAAACGCCCAGAAACAATCCCCACACTTCCAGCAACTCAAATCCACAATCAATCATCATTTATCTAGCACAAACAGGCTGAATCGAAACAAAACAAAAATGGGGCCAAACTTTCAGACACTCATAGAATACTCATTTTTCCACCATTTTCGATTCTAAACATATCACAATGATCCTTAAAGCATGCACTTTCAATTTATAACAAAAAATCAAAGCTTTGTGAGGAAGTGTTCTTGGCCATACCTGAGCTGGAGACTCCTGTTTCTGGGCTTTCAGAGCTATCCTTTGGTGCAAGCTTGCTCCACTGACTCCCCTGGTGCTAATGGAAGGCTTGGAATGAGCTTAAACAAGCTATTTTGAGAAGTTCCAATCTGATATAGCAGAAAATGAGCTCTGTGTATAGGCTGTTTTAGATCAATGTGAAGGGTGGTTCAGGTTCCTTTTGATGTGCTTGACTTGTTGGTGAAGAAAAATGGTGTGTTTGATGGTTAGATAAAGGGATTCGAAGAGTTCTGGTTTTGGAGATGAGAAATGGTGAAGCTCAGTTCATGCTGGTTTCAGGCTTGAATCTTATTGGTTTCTACTCAATGGAACATGGGGAAAAGGTTGATGAAACTTGTTGGAATGTTTGTGAGATGAGGAGGCAGATTCGAAGGAAAATGCAAATGGGATGATTTTTGTGAATGTGTTGCTCTGGCCTGTTTCAGCTTGGCTTGGTGTTATGTTTGGCTAGCAAATGGAAAGTATAAACAATCCCAATTGGCCAGAGGATGTGACATGGCCTGCTGTGATTGGGATGTTTGCTTTTGCCAAAAGTCAACTTTTTGTAAGGAAAGGTATGGCTTGGTGCTAGGCTTGGTACAAGGGCTAGGGCTGGCGCAGCATGGTGAGGTGAGATGCTAGGAAGGTTCAGCAACCAATGCATCAAGTTGGTGAGATGTGATGATAGTTTTTTGCAAGTGGTTTCATCCTTGGTTCACATGTGATTTCCCATTCCATAAGCCATGAAACATGAGAATTTTTGGTTCAATTCTGACTTTTAGGACTCATGTGATGTTTGTACATTGGTTTGAAGTGAACTAGAAGTTACAAATGACCTTGGTTCATGATTTTGCAAATTTCTCATTTGAGGCATTTCTTGAAAATAAGTGATTTTGGCCAACTTTGTCAAACCATAACTTTTGATCCATGAAGAATTAGATCATGTTCTTGTACTTTTTGAAAAGGGAAAAATGTGATCTACAACTTTCATGACCAAGGTTTTTCCATTTGAAGCTTTCTTGGATCAAAAATCAAGGCTTGAAAAATGACCTAAAATGACATATTCTTGAAAAGTCAACTATGCCCTAAAAAGTCAACTTTGCAAAAACTTCAAATTCTTGATTTTTGTGAACTTCAACCTTCTTCTATGATCAAATAAAGATCATATACACTCCAAATGATGAAGATCACCCCTTGGTTGGGTCATTGGGGGCCTCAGATGCCCTGTTTTTACACTGACTTGTCTGAAAAGTCAACCCTTGATCAGATGACTTCCCCATGGAATTTCTTCATGAAAATTGATATGCATACTCCCTATACCATATAGAGACCAATGGAAACAAGAATGACCAAAAAAATTGGAGTTATGGCCTCTGAAACCAAAACCCTAATTTTTAGGTCAACTGTGCAGTCAAACTTGGCTCTGCATCCACACCAATCCCAGTTCTTGTGATTCTTTGGCATTTTTGACTTTGAGAGGATGTGATATGATATAATAACACACATGGACCCCTTTGAAGTGATTGTTGACCTTTGGAGTGGCTCAAGAAGCTCTTGGATTGCTCAGAGCACAAACCCTATGTGCAGATGACTTAGAATCTATGCAGTGAATCAAAAATGAGATATGAGATGATATGATTGTGTTTATGCATATGAGATGATCACAAGCCATGGTGAAATGGGTGAGGGCAAATTTGGGGTGTTTACAACGGGCACACAATCATTCGTGATTAAATCACCCATTGCTCACACCCCACACGAGCACACAATGTTTATGGATTGCTCACACCCCAAACGGGCACACAATCATGTTGTAATCATCGCTCACACCCCACATGGGCACACGATGTTACAACGAATTCACATAGAATCCCACAATACAAGAATGCATACATTATGCTTCACATGCAAAATGACCCACAACATTCTTGAAAATGCATACATATTCACAATATAATTATGCATTCATCTCATACAATCACAAACAAACTATACACATTCAAATCAATTACGCCAAACCACAACGAACTCTTTCACTATCAACATGCATTCATATTCACTTCACGAAATGCATTTATTTACCAAACGACCACTATACAACAATCAATCCCACAATTCCTTAACTAACATAAATACATTTTATCGAAAAAGTCGGGTAAAAGTCGGCTAAAAATTACATCTTTTAGCATCATTAGTTTCTACATGTTTTTAGCTTCGAATCAATATGTGGAACATTTAAAATAGATACTCGGATCAAAAGTTATGAATTAAAACACAAAATTCCAACTTCCAGGTCTCGCTGAGCAAGGAGCGTGCTCGCTGAGCGAAAAAGTTTCTGGAAAGATCGCTGAGCGAACACTGCGGTTTCAGCAGCAGCTCAGTCGCGCAACAGTCATACCAAAAGGGTTCCAAACCCCACCAAACCTTAATAAACATGATCATTTACATGTATTAACTATCATACTTCGATTATATCAAGTTTCAACCGATTAATCTGCCAATTTCTTAGATTTTCATCAAAAACCCTAAATCATCATATTCTCTAAACTTCTCCAAAACAAAAACCCAATCAATCTAAAGCAAACATAATCATACACAATGACAAGATAACAATATTTCACACCCTTACCCGATTGTTTCGACTCCTAGCAGCTAACTTGAAGAATTTCCAAGCTTTTCCTTCTCTTTTCTCTTCTTCTCCTTTTCTTTCCTTTCTATTTCTTTCTATCTCTCTTTTTCTTCTCTTTCTACTATTATATATTTCTATATATTTCTATTTCTATTTTTCTACCAAATATCATTTTTCTCACAAATATAATTCTACATAATTTCTAACTTAACATTAATTAGCAAATTTCTAAAATACCCTCCAATCTAATTTTACCCTAAAATTCTCAAAACGGTAAAATAATATAACACATCAACATATCACATAAACACACCAATTTCATAATTAGAACAATTATCACTCAATTTTAATAAAAGACTCAACAAAAATGGAATAATCGAATCGGGGCGTTACAACTCTTCCCCACTTTAGAAATTGTCGTCCTCGAAAATATTACCTGATTCAAACAACTCCGAATACAACTCTCGCATCCCACTCTCTAAATCCCAAGTCATATTGCCTTCCGCAGTGCCTCCCCACACTACTTTCACAAGCGCAATATCCTTGCCTCTTAGCTTATTGACTTCATGGTCCAAAATCCTAATTGGTAAAGCTTTAACCGTAAGGTTATCTCTCACTTCAACCTCGTCCATAGGAATAACATGTGACAGATCAGGAACATACTTCCGAAGTTGCAAAATATGGAACATATCATGCAAATTCGTAAGATTCGGAGGCAACGCCACACGCTAAGCCACAACGCCAACTCGTGCATTAATCTGATACAGTTCAATAAAACGAGAAGTTAACTTCTTCGACTTCAAAGCACGACCCACACCCATAACTGGTGTAACTCTCAAAAACACATGGTCGCCTTCCTGAAACTCAAGATCATTCCTTCTCTTGTAATGATAGCTCTTTTGTCTACTTTGAGAAGCTCCCATCTTCTCTCGAATAAACTTCACCTTCTCCATCGTTTGTTTTACCATCTTCTGTCCAACTACCATTCTCTCACCGGTTTCATGCCAACACAAAGGTGTTTGACATCTCCGACCATACAAAGCCTCAAATGGTTCCATACCTATACTTGAATGAAAATTGTTATTGTAGGTGAACTCAATCAACACTATATAACTATCCCAAGCACCACATTTCTCTATAACACAAGCACGCAACAAATCCTTCAACGATTGAATTGTCCTCTCGGTTTGATCGTCCGTTTGCGGATGGTAAGCCGAACTCAATCTTAGCTTATAACCCAAAGCCTTTTGCAAACTCTCCCAAAACCTCGATGTAAATCTAGGGTCTCTATCCGATACAATACTCTTAGGAACTCCATGCAACTTCACAACCATAAAAACATAAATCTCGTCTAACTTCTCCAAAGGATAACTAATATACACCGGAATAAAGTGAGCAGATTTAGTAAGCCTATCAACAATCACCCAAATAGCTTTATGACCTCTTTGCATATTCGGCAATCCCGTAACAAAATCCATCAATATATTATCCCATTTCCATTCCAGAATATCCAACGGTTGCATCAAACCACTAGGCTTCTGATGTTCTACCTTAGACTTCTGACAAGTCAAACACGCATACACAAAATGAGCTATATCTCTCTTCAATCTGGACCACCAAAAGATCTTTTTCAAATTTTGATACATTTTATTCGCTCCTGGATGAATACTTAAGTTACTTCGGTGTCCCTCTTCCAATATCATCTTTTTCAACTCCACATCATCGGGAATACAAATACGACCACGTAATCTCAAAACTCCAAAATTATCAACCTTGAAATCCTCATTCTCATTCATCATCAAATCAAAAAACTTCAGATCCAACTTTTGTTTTTCACATACGGTTGCAAGAAAATCATTCGTAACATGTAGCATACTAAGTCTCACACTTCTCGGCGTCATTTCACAAACCAAACTCAAGTCTCTAAAATCCTCCAAAAGTTCCCATTCTCTTATCATCAATGCGAACATATGTAACAACTTGCGACTTAAGGCATCGGCCACCACATTTGCCTTACCCGGATGATAATTCAAACCAAAATCACAATCCTTCAAAAGCTCTAACCAACTTATTTGTCTCATGTTCAATTCCTTTTGATAAAATAAATACTTCAAACTCTTATGAACATTAAAAACTTCGAATCTTGCACCATAAAGATAATGCCTCCAAATTTTCAAAACAAACACCACGGCCGCTAATTCCAAGTCATGCGTAGGATAATTCTTTTCATGCACTCTCAATTGTCTTGAACATAAGCCATAACTTTTCCATCTTGCATCAAAACACCACCTAACCCAAACAATGAAGCATCACAATACACCACAAATGGTTCCGTCGGATTCGGCAAAATCAAGATCGGAGCCGTTGTCAACCTTCTCTTAAGTTCAATGAAACTCTCTTCATAATGAATATCCCAAATGAATGCCTTTCCCTTACAAGTCAATTGCGTTAACGGAAGTTCCAACTTTGAAAATCCCTTAATAAATCTCCGATAATAATCCGCCAAGCCTAAAAAGCTTCAAATCTCCGTAACTGATCTAGGAACTTCCCATTGCATTACCGCATCAATCTTGGATGGATCAACACTAATACCACCATCGGAAATAACATGTCCAAGAAATCTTACTTCTGACAACCAAAATTCACATTTCGACAACTTCACATACAATTGCTTCTCTTTCAAAATCTGTAACACAATCCTTAAATGCTCTTCATGCTCCTCTTGAAACTTAGAATAAATCAAAATATCGTCGATGAACACAACCATAAAATGATACAACTGATCATGAAAAATATGGTTCATGTATTCCATAAACACACTTGGCGCATTAGGAACCCCGAATGGCATCACGGAATACTCGTAATGACCATACCATGTCCTAAAAGCCGTCTTTTGAATATCCTTTTCTTTCACACGAATATGGTGATATCCTGATCTCAAATCAATCTTACTAAAAACACACGCACCAACCAATTGGTCCATCAAACCATCGATCCTTGGAAGCGAATACTTGTTCTTAATTGTCACCTTGTTCAACTGTCGATAATCAATGCATAACCACATACTCCCATCCTTCTTCTTTACCAATAATACCGGAGCACCCCAAGGAGAAACACTCGGCCTAATAAATCTCTTGTCCAGCAAGTCATTCAATTGTTTCTTCAACTCTACCAACTTTGATGCTGACATACGATACGGTGCCATCAAAATCGGTCTAGTACCCAGAACTAGATCAATAGAAAACTCAACTTCTCTTTCCGACGGTACATCCTTAATATCCTCCGGAAACACTTCTGGAAAATCACACACCACTGGGAACCCATTGAGTTTAACTTCACTCTCAACCGACAATGATGCAAACACACCAAACAATTGAGCTTCGTCCACTAAAAGTTTCTTCAACTCTTTCGTGTATAGGAAACTCTCATCTTCAACATCATCCAAAGAAGGAAACCTTACTAACTTATGATAACAATCTATATGAACTCGATTAAATTGCAAGCAGTTCATACCCAAGATTACGTCCAATCCCTCCAACAGCAAACAAACTAAATCCATAACAAAATCTTTACCATACATGGTCAAAGAACAACTTACACACACCAAGGACGTAGTTACTGACCCTGAAGCAGGAGTCTCAATAACCATCTCACCACCCCAAGAATACATAAACAAATTCAAACGCTTAGCTCACTCAAGAGAAATGAACGAATTAGTCGCTCCTATATCAATAATAGTAACTAAAGGCGTACTATTAATAAAACATGTACCTTTAATCAAACGGTCTGTACTATTAGTGTCCTTCCCTGCTAATGCAAACACCTTTCCGCCCGCTTGAGCTTGCTTCGGCTTAGTACACTTAGTACTAATGTGACCCACTTCTCCACAATTGAAACACTTCACAACATTCCTTCTACACTCGGTAGTAGCATGTCCAAGGCCTCCACAGTTATAACATTTCACTATGATCTTCCCACACTCAAAAGACTTATGACCCAAATCACCACACTTGTAACACTTAACGGGACCAGAACCTCCTCCTCCAGATTTTTTATCAAAGCTTCCCCTATGCTTTCCCTTATCAGCGAGTGTCACATAAGGTCCACTTCTAGCTTGTTGCTTTCCTTTCCTCTTATTCAAACTCTTGTAATGTGTAGAACGAGCCTTGCTATCCTCCTCGAAAATTCTACAACATTCCGTCAAATCCGAAAATCTTCTTATTCTTTGATATCCCACAGCTTGCTTAATCTCAAGACGCAATCCATTCTCATACTTAATACACTTCGAGAACTCAGCAGTAGTAGCAACATAGTGAGGATGAAATTGAACCAACTCCACAAACTTAGCAGTATAGTCCACCACATACATACTACCTTGTTTCAGTTCAAGGAATTCCATCTCCTTCTTCCCTTTCACACTTTCGGGGTAATACTTCCCCAAGAACTCAGTATGAAAAACATCCCAAGTTATCTCTTCATCTTCTTCCTCAAGAACTTGACTTCTACCGACCCACCAATCGTCGGCTTCTTCCTCCATCATGTGAGAACCAAGCCTCACCTTACTCTCTTCAGCACAGTCCATGACTCTGAAGATTCTTTCAATTTCTTTCAACCAAACTTGAGCACCATCGGGATCAAATCTTCCTTTGAAGACCGGTGGTTTATTCTTCCTGAACTCATCATTAGCATTCACATTCGGAGCACCCTGCACTGCCCTAGCCATTGCTTCCAAAGAAGCAGCCATCACATTGTCATTTCTACCAGCCATATTCTGATTATTCCGAAAAACAATAACAATTGTAAACAACAATTCAACCATCACAACAACAAGACAAACACAACTGACTCGACACTGGCTCGACACTAGATCTGATACCACTTAATGTAACACCCCCTTTCTATACTCCCAAACAATCAATTAATCATTTAGGCACAAATTAAAAATTCCATCAGAGTATAATTTAAACATAGTATAAAAGATGTATGCCACATTATACATGAAATTAAAACATCCAACACCTGCTCATTTAACGATATGCAACAATGGGGTAACTTGCAACAGAGGGATTTAATCCTTACACCCATACCTCAACATTAAAATAACAACGAAAACTAAACATTAATCAACATCAAACATATATACTTATATATATCATCAAGTTTGATCCACCACATAGTTCATGTTTTCATAAACATTCATCTCCAAGAAACATATACAAATGCATCACAAAAAGGCATCAAGCCAACCCTAGCTACCCGGTGCTACATATTAGAGCCGACCAACCAAAAGAATGAAGGCACGCTTCACAAAAGACCTCCAGCAAACCTACTCTGCAATGCCTCATAGAGCATCATAAAACAACAAAATGGTGAGAAATATTATCATAATAACAATGCATATAATTATATATCTTAACATAAAAAATACACATATACATATTCTCACCACAATTCATCACCCATCACACATATACATCACTATATATATATATATATATATATATATATATATATATATATATATATATATATATATATATATATATATATATATATATATATATATATATATATATATATATATATACAAACCAAGCATATTCATCATGCACAATTTCACCATTTCACATCATTCTACATAAACATATACATTCATGTTTATTCACCAATTTCTATCACTCCGCATAAACATACATTATTCATGTTTATTCACCAATTTTCAATTATAGATGATAAATGCAAATCATAGAGACCGACTCACGACTCTATGCAAATGCAATGCGGTACCGACTTAATCATCTCAAGTTCACTCAGGAACTTATTGGAACCATCGCTCGTTACCTAAAGTAACTCCTCGTCGTGCATACGATGTTCACTCATTGCTCACACCCTACATGGGCACACAATGTTTATGGATTTCTCACACCCCATACGGGCACACAATTCGATTGCTCACACCCACACGGGCACACAATCATTTGTGATTAAATCACCCATTACTCACACCCCACACGGGCACACAATGTTTATGGATTGCTCACACCCACACGGGCACACAATCTGATTGCTCACACCCTATTCGGGCACACAATCATGTTATAATCATCGCTCACACCCCACATGGGCACACGATGTTACAACGAATTCACATAGAATCCCACAATACAAGAATGCATACATTATGCTTCACATGCAAAATGACCCACAACATTCTTGAAAATGCATACATATTCACAATATAATTATGCATTCATCTCATACAATCACAAACAAACTATACACATTCGCATCAATTACGCCAAGCCACAATGAACTCTTTCACTATCAACATGCATTCATATTCACTTCATGAAATGTATTTATTTACCAAACGGCCACTATACCACATTCAATACCACAATTCCTTAACTAACATAATTATGTTTTATCGAAAAAGCCGGATAAAAGCCGGCTCAAAATTACATCTTTTAGCATCATTAGTTTCTACATGTTTTTAGCTTCGAATCGATATGTGGACCGTTTAAAATAGATACTCGGATCAAAGGTTATGAATTAAAACACAAAATTCCAACTTCCAGGTCTCGTTGAGCAAGGAGCATGCTCGCTGAGCGAACACTGCGATTTCAGCAGCAGCTCAATCGCGCAACAATCATACCAAAAGGGTTCCAAACCCCACCAAACCTCAATAAACATGATCATTAACATGTATTAACTATCATACTTCGATTATATCAAGTTTCAACCGATTAATCTACCAATTTCTTAGATTTTCATCAAAAAACCCTAAAACCTCATATTCTCCAAACTTCTCCAAAATAAAAACCCAATCAATCTAACACATGCATAATCATACACAATGATAATATAACAATATTTCACACCCTTACCCGATTTTTTCGATTCCTATGAGCTATCTTGAAGAATTTCCAAGCTTTCCCTCTTTTCCTTCTCTTTTCTCTTCTTCTCCTTTTCTTTCCTTTTTATTTCTTTCTATCTCTCTTTTTCTTATCTTTCTACTCTTATATCTTTCTATCTATTTCTATTTCTATTTTTCTACCAAATATCATTTTTCTCACAAAATATAATTCTACATAATTTCTAACTTAACATTAATTAGCAAATGTCTAAAATACCCTCCAATCTAATTTTACCCGAAAATTCTCAAAACGGTAAAATAATATAGCACATCAACATATCACATAAACACACCATTTTCATAATTAGAACAATTATCACTCAATTTAAATAAAAGACTCAACAAAAATGGAATAATCGAATCAGGGCGTTACAACTCTTCCCCACTTTAGAAATTTTCGTCCTCGAAAATATTACCTGATTCAAACAACTCCAGATACGACTCTCGCATCCCACTCTCTAATTCCCAAGTCATATTTCCTTCTGCAGCGCCTCCCCACGCTACTTTCACAAGCACAATATCCTTGCCTCTTAGCTTCTTGACTTCACGGTCCAAAATCCTAATCGGTAAAGCTTCAACCGTAAGGTCATCTTTCACTTCAACCTCGTCCATAGGAATAACATGTGACGGATACGAAACATACTTCCGAAGTTGCGAAATATGGAACACATCATGCAAATTCGAAAGAATCAGAGGCAACGCCACACGGTAAGCCACATCGCCAACTCGTGCAGTAATCTGATACGGTCCAATAAAACAAGAAGTCAACTTCTTCGACTGCAAAGCACGAACCACACTCGTAACCGGTGTAACTCTAAAACACACATGGTCGCCTTCCTGAAACTCAAGATCCTTCCTTCTCTTGTCATGATAGCTCTTTTGTCTACTTTGAGAAGTTCTCATCTTCTCCCGAATAAACTTCACCTTCTCTGTCGTTTGTTGTACCATCTCCGGTCCAACTACCGTTCTCTCACTGGTTTCATGCCAACATAAAGGTATTCGACATCTCCGACCATACAAAGCCTCAAATGGTGCCATACATATACTTGAATGAAAACTGTTATTGTAGGTGAACTCAATCAACGCTAAATAACTATCCCAAGCACCACCTTGCTCTAGCACACAAGCACACAACAAATCCTCCAAAGATTTAATTGTCCTCTTGGTTTGACCATCCATTTGTGGATGGTAAGCCAAACTCAATCTTATCTTAGAACCCAAAGCCTTTTGAAAACTCTCCCAAAACCTCGATGTAAATCTAGGATCTCTATCTGATACAATACTCTTTGAACTCCATGCAACTTCACAACCACAAAAATATAAATCTCGGCTAACTTCTCCAAAGGATAACTAATATCAAACGGAATAAAGTGAGTAGATTTAGTAATCCTATCAACAATCACCCAAATAACATTATGACCTCTTTGCATATTCGACAATCCCGTATTATATAAGCTTCGTATTCTGCCTCATTGTTGGTGCATTCAAACGTCAACCGGGCAGTGAAGGGCATGTGAACTCCTTCCGGTGTGATGATAACAACACCAACTCCACTGCCATTCATGTTAACGGCCCCATCAAACATCAAACTCCATTTGGACTCAGTGTCTAGCCCTCCTCCGAGAGTGGTTATTCACAGTATTTCGATTTGAGGAACATGATGTCTTTGTCAGGGAACTCAAATCTCATTGGCTGATAGTCGTCAATCAGTTGTTGAACCAGATAATTTGATAATACACTTCCCTTGATAGCTTTCTGAGAAGTATATTGGATGTCATATTCAGTCAAAATCATCTGCCTACGAGCTACCCTTCCGATCAGAGTTGACTTCTCAAAGAAGTACTTAACAGGACCCATTTTAGATATCAGCAGGGTAGTATGAGCCAACATGTACTGTCTTAGTCGGCGAGCAGCCCATGCCAAACCACATCAAGTTTTCTCGAGCAGCGAGTATCTTGTCTCATAGTCAGTAAACTTTTTTCTAAGATAGTATATTGCATGCTCTTTTCGACTAGACTCGTCATGTTGGCCAAGAACGCAACCCATTGATCCTTCAAGTACTATAAGGTACATAATCAGAGGTCTCCCTGGAACTGGGGATATGAGGATTGACGGTTCTCGTAGATACTCTTTGATTCGGTCAAAAGCCAATTGATAATCATCATTCCACCTGATGGCCTGATTCTTTCTCAAGAGTTTGAATATTGGTTCGCACGTAGCTATTAGGTGAGATATGAACCGTGCAATGTAGTTCAATATTACTAAGAAGCCACACACTTCTTTCCCAATTTTAGGCTCAGGCTTCTCTTGAATTGCTTTTACCTTCGCAGGGTCGACCTCAATCCCCTTTTCACTTACAATGAAGCCCAACAGCTTTCTGAAGCATACTCCGAAGGTACACTTGTTCGGGTTCAACCTCAGTCTGAACTTCCGCAGCCTGTCAAACAGCTTGGCCAAGTTAACTAAGTGCCCTTCCTCAGTTTGCAACTTCTCAATCTTGTCATCCACGTAGACCTCGATCTCACTATGAATCATGTCATGGAAGAGAGTTATCATTGCCCTTTAGTAAGTTACTCCAGCATTCTTCAAACCAAATGACATCACTTTGTAACAGAAAGTTTCCCAAGGGGTGATGAATGTAGTTTTATCCATATCATCTGGCGATATTTTAATCTGATTATAGCCCGAAAAGCCATCCATGAAGGAAAACACTGAAAACTGAGTTGTATTGTCAACCAGCACATTGATGTGAGGCAACGAGAAATCGTCCTTGGGACTAGTTCTATTTAATTCTCGGTAGTCAACACACATCCGAACTTTGCCATCTTTCTTTGGCACCGACACGATCTTGGAAACCCACGGTGGATGACTTGTAACAGCCAAGAATCCAACATCAAACTGTTTTTGAACCTCTTCCTTGATCTTTATTGCCATGTCAGGTCGAGTTCTTCGCAGTTTCTATTTTACTGGAGGACAATCCTCATGGAGTGACAACTTGTGTACTACGATATTAGTATCCATCCTGGCATATCCTGGTAGGACCAGGCAAAGACGTCAAAATATTCACGAAACATTTCAATCAATCTTCCCTTCACGGATTCCTCTAAGGCAGCCCCGATCTTGATCTCTTTCTTCACTTCTCCGGTGCCCAAGTTTACAACCTCAATGACCTCCTCATGTGGTTGAATCTGTAACACCCCCTTCTATACCCCCAAATAATACATTAAATCATTTAGGCATAGATAAAATTTCGTCAGAGTATAATTTAAATCAAGCATAAAAAGGAGCATGCCACATTACGTGAAATTAAAACATATAACATCTTCTCAAACAAATATGCAACAATGGGGTAGCTATCCACAAAGGATTTCAATCCTTACACCCATATCTCAATTATAAATTGCACAGCGAAAAACTTAAATCATCAACAACTTCAACTTATATATTTATCAAAATATATCTACAAGTTATAAGCGTACAATTATATCATGTTATACAAAATATGTCCACAACGAATACATATACAGATGTATCCCCAAAAAGGCATAAGGCCACCTAACTACCCGGGGCTACATATCAGAGCCGACCGACCAAAAGATATGAAGACAAGCTTCACAAAAACGACTCCGACACACCTAATCTGCAATGCCTCGTAGAGCATCATAAAACATCAGAAGGGTGAGAAACATTATCATAATAATATTGCATATAATTATATATCTCAACATATAACATATACATCAACATATTCTCACCACAACATATCATTCATACACAACATAAAGCATACTTATACGCATACTTATCACCATTTCTTTCACATAACACAAATCATATCCAACCATGTTCACATGACCCACATACATCACAATGTATCTTCATTTACCAATACACATAAATCTTATATTATTTATGTCTATACTTCATTTACATTCATTCTGCATAAACATAAGACAAGCTATGTTTAAATCTCACATATACATTCAATGTATAAATCACATACATATATACATATCAACATGCATATATATATATATATATATATATATATATATATATATATATATATATCCGCAAGTATGCCCTTCACACATACCAATCATTTCACAACATTCCAAATAAACATATGCACAATCATGTTTATTTCAGCATATACATACAATGTATAAAATGCAACTCATAGAGACCGACATACGACTCTAAGCAGATGCAATGCGGTACCGACTCAACATTCAGCAAGTTCACTCAGGAACCAAATAGAATCATCGCTTGTTACCTAAAGTAACTCCCAATCGGGCACACGATGTTCCCCATTGCTCACACCCCACATGGGCACACAATGTTTCAGGATTGCTCACACCCCACACGGGCACACAATCAATGTGAATAAATCACCCATCGCTCACACCCCACACGGGCACACGATGTTTCAGGATTGCTCACACCCCACATGGGCACACAATCCGATCGCTCACACCCTACATGGTCACACGATCTTGTTGTAGTCATCGCTCACACTCCACATGAGCACACGATGCTACAACGGATTCACAAAGAATCCCACAACACAAGAATGCATACATTATGCTTACATACAAAATGACACACAACATTCTTGGAAATGCATACATATTCACAATATAGTTATGCATTCATCTCATACAATTAGCATACATTCGCATTTAATTCAAGCAATGTATCTATTTGCCAAAAGGCCACAACACAACAATCAAACCCACAATTCCATAATTAACATAATTACGTTTTATCGGAAAAGTCGGGTAAAAGTCGGCTAAAAATTACTCTTCTTAGCATCAATGGATTCTACATGTTTTTAGTTTCGAATCGATATAAGGATCGCTAAAAACGAATACCCGAAACTCAAGCTACGGATTAAAACACATAATCCCTCAAAAACCTACAGGCTCGCTGAGCGCCCTCTTGCTCGCTGAGCAAAAATCGCCCTAGAGTTTTCGCTGAGCGAGGGGTAGCTCGCTGAGCGACCACTGCGATTTCAGCAAAATGCCAACTGCGAACAGTCTAACCAAATGCCCCCAAAAATCCTCTAAACTCATACAAACATGATCAAAAGCATGTATCTATCATCTTACTTCGATTATATCAAGTTCTAACCGATTAATCCACCAATTTCTCACATTTTCTCTCAAACCCTAACTATTCATCTTCTCTAATTCTCATCAAAACCAAAACTCAACCAATCAAAAACATACATAATTATACACTATATTAAGATAACAATGTTTATCACCCTTACCCGATTATTCCGATTCCTTGGAGCAATCTTGAAGAAATTCTCTCTTTTCCTCTTTTCCTTCTCTTTCTCTTCTCTCCTCTTTCTTTCTCTTCTTTTCTTTCTTTTCTCTTTCTCTCTTACCAACTTTCTTTTATAACTCTCTCTCAATTCTATTTCTATTTCTACTACTAACTAATTCTATTTTCTACACTTAACTCATTTTATCTCTTTTCCAACCAAAATATTATTTTCTCTCAAAATACCAATTCTAAACAATTCTAACTTATTAATAAAAGTAAAGGTCTAAAATACCATCTTAATCAATCTTACCCGGAAATTCTCGAAACGGTAAAATCGCACCAACACAACAACACAACACATATTCACATTTTTTCACATTAACATAGCACATAATCATGTTAATTCTACAAACAAATTAATTCTCAATTAAATCAATTAAAGACTCAACAAAACAAATGGGAAAATCAAATCAGGGCGTTACAGAATCCCCCTCTCCTCTTGTTTAAGAAATTTGGCTAACTCCTCGAGTAATTCACAATCTTCCCCATCTTTCTTGTCAGCTTGGTATATCGGATTGTCGAAGTCATAGAGAGCCATAGCAAGATCGTTATCGATGAGACCCATTAGGGTGTGTCGTTCCCCGGACTTTCGTCCCGGTACAAACGCGAACAGTCAGCGAGAACGGTCGGATGTTGAAGGTTGAATAGAGTCTCTAGCTAGGCATTTTTATCCCGAAGGAAAGGTAATACTGCATAAACCTAGAAAGAAGTGGATAAGACGGTTGCGAACCAAAGAGACTGGGTAAGGGGGTCAGTTACGACCTAGGAAGGTATTAGCACCCAGATCGTTCGTCGTACTCGACAGGATCCACGCTTACTTGATTGTGTTTAAAAAGGGGGGAAGTGTACGTGCTAACTGTGTATAAAAGAGATGGATGTACAAAGTGACAGTGAAAAAAGAACATGATTTCAAACTGAGGCTAAGAAAAGAAAGCTAGAAAGAGAATAGGGGGGAGACCTGGGGACTTTTTGTACGATAACCGTTAAGTCATGCCTATGTATCCTCTCGTGCAATGAGAAAGTCAGAACACCGTAGTTCGACTCAAAGAGACTTTGTATTTTGGTGTGAACTGCTTGCTTTTCTATGCTCAAGTGTATGACTCGTCTGGCTCGAGTGCTGATTGTCTTGCATTAGACGGAAGAAGCGAGTTCTCGTTTTCAGAGTGAGTGTGATGAGAAAAGAATCCCAGAGGAGACGTTTATTGTTTGTTTTTGTATTTTCAGTTTTTTATTTGTTTTTGGTGGTTTGCATAAGATAATGAGCTTAAGCCTTAATCAAGGGTCGTAAACTTATTATATCACCCCTGACTATGGATAATGAGTCTACTTAAGTGTGAGATGAATATCCCAACTTAATTACCCTAATGATACAAGATTTAGATCATTAACCTACTTGTAATTATCAAGTGTTTTTTTTGGATTTTTGTTTTGTGTTAAGTAATGAGTTTAATCTCTAATCAGGGATTAGTGAACTCATTACACCATCCTAAGAGAAGGATGATAGATGAGGACACTTAAGATGAGGAAGATACCTCAACTTAATCCATGGTCAGGAATTAAAATCATTATATAACAAACCTTTATTAAAGTGGATTTTGATTAGAGGTTAGATTAAGAAGTGAATTTTATGTTTGTAAGACTAAACTTGAGGGGGACTTGTCCATTAAACACTAGGGTTAGTCCCTCTGACCCAGAGGCAAAGATATAACCCTAATATAAGGCCCAAGTTACTAGCTTAAGTCTTGATAATTATTAGGTGTTTTGATTAGAAGGTGAAAACAACTTAAAGGTTTAATACTAAGTATTACAATTATACACTCCATCCTAAGATAAGGATACATGCATAACCCTAATACAGAGCCCCAAAACTTTAACTGTTTAGCCTTTGTTATTGAGATGAGAAGTAGAGACTCAAGGAGACTCAAAAGGTAAAAAACTAAGGGAGACTATTCACAACCCTAAAGTTATCATGCTTGGTAGTTCCTATGGTTTGTGAGGCATAAATAAAGTGTTCAGATTGGCCACCAAGGAAGGAGAAGCAGATGAAAAAGGAAGGAGATAGAAGAATAGATTACTTACTTCCTGAAGAAGTTAAGTAACCTAAGAGTGGGATAAGAGCAAGAGAGAACACAAGTGAATCAAATTCACTTTAAAGATAGGTAAAGATGCATATGAAAGGATAATAAGAGGTTGGATGTGGATGCACATCCACATCCTGATCAACTTACCTGAAGCACCTGAAAGGGTTAGTATGAATGCATAAGGTATGAAATAAGATGAAATGAAACAAATGAAGGTGAAATGATCCAAACCAGAAGAGAACACATGATGAAAATGTGTCATGAAAAAATGAAAAGTCATGTACAATGCATATGTATGATCATACAAGTGTTGGATGCAAAAACAAACATGTTAGAAGCTTGAAAATACATGAACATACATAAGATGTAATGCATACAAAGCATACCAAATGAATGTAACAATGATCAACCAATGTTCTCACATGACCTAAGGTGTCTAAGATGACATACAAATGCATGAGATGTCATGACAAGTTCATATGATGAGGATATGCAAAGATGAATGCAAGTATACATGGAAAATTAGGGTTATTAGAATGCATGAGATGTCCATGATCATAACAGAAGCATAACACATGATAAAAATTTGAAATTGTAACCAAACAAACCCTAAACACACACAAGAACACTCCCCAAAGACGGAGGTCAGAAGCTATACCAAAGTCAAGTTATGGTTTTTCTAAGTTAGGCTAAGGTTTTGGGTACCTCTCAAAGAAAAATGCATATCAAATTGAAAATGCAATGCAAAAATATGATTTAAATTTCCTAGATACTAGATGCAACATGTAAAAGAATTCAAAAAGAACCAAGTACACACTCATTTTTATTTATCAGAAGTGAATTTTAGAAGTTAGGTTGTGAAAAAGGGGATTTTGAAAACCCTAATTCAAGTTTAATTCTCAAAATAGAATTAAAACCTAAAATAAATGAGTGAAATGAGTTTGTACATTGATTATAATGTTCAAGGATGCTTCATGATTTTTTTGATTATTTTTAAATACCTAAAAGTATTTTTAATTAATTAAAATGAATTAATTAATTAAATAATACAATTAAATGATTTAAAGATAAATGTTTAATGCAAAAAATAAAAATAAAAATGTTTTTGGGTTTTTAAAATTAATTAGAGTGAAAGTGCAAAAAATGAGAATTTTTAAAAGTGTTTTACTATTTTTAATAAATAAGAGAAAACAAAATGAAATAAAATGAAAATAAAATGAAAAGTAATCAGGATGGATGGCTCAAATTGCAAGAAAGAAGGATCAAGGGTAATGGGCGCAAGTCAGCAAGACTGGGGGTATGCAAATCCTAGGGTCCAGATTCAAATTCACTAAACACGCGTGATCTAGTGGTCCACATTTAATCTGAGGAAATTAATTATAGTTTATTTTAATTAATTAAAATTAGGGCTAATGATGCATCTGGAGCGTCCATCTCTTAATCTAAACATGATCCAATGGTCCATAATCAATCTGGAAACCCTAATCTCACTTAACCCTAATCACTTTCAGATGACCGAAATAGTGCTCCGGTCATCTTCTCCGGTGAGACCAAACACCAAACTTCTTCCCTATGCCACTGCAAACCCTCTAATCAACCTAGAATCAATCCTCATACTCCAATGGACTCAAATCAACCATCAAACATGATTTATAACACATGAACAAGCTGAATCGAAGCAAATTAAAAACACGAGCAAAACTTCAAAAACACATAACATACTCATTTCTTCATCATTTTCAATTCTAAAGACATATATGTGATCCCTAGAGCATGTATTTTCATTATATGACAAGAAATTGAAGCTTTGAGACAAAAATTTCTTGAATATACCTGAGCTGGTAACCTGCAGATATGAGCTTTCAAAGCCTCCCTCTTGTGCAAATGACTTCCTATGAACCTCCTGAGGCTAATGGAATGCTTGGAATGCTTTGAAAATGGCTGGTTTGGGATGTCCAGTTCTGATGTAGTAGAAATGGAGGTTTTGATATGTGATGTTTCAGGCCATTTCAGTGGTTGATTCTTGTTCTATGAGTGATATGTGGTTGATTGGTGAAGGAATTTGTGAAGTTTTATGGCTGGATTAGGAGAATCGAAGAGAGGAAGTTTTGAAGGATTTTTGTGCAAACTGAGCATGGGATGGTTCTGAGCTCTTATGTGATCTCTTTTATGATCCTTAGGCATTGTATAAAGAATTGAGATAGGTCAGAAGAGTTGCTATGCACTGTGGGATTGGTATGGTTCATTTGGCAAAAAAGTCAAATTTTGTGTACTTGAGGCATGGGCCATAGCAAAGCTGATTTGAGGGTTTGAACTGCTTCAGCTGGCTTCAAGGAGAGCCCTAGGATAAATTGTTATGAGCTGTGAGGCTTGGATCATGAGTTTGCATAGGTTTTGCAATTTTGAAACTTTGTGATTTCTTGAGAAACAAGTCATGAAATCCCTTGGTTCAAAGCCCAAATATGATCTTGAGATGTTGTTTGATCATGCCATGATGCATTTGAGTGGATTAGAAGTCACATAGAGACCTGAAATTCAATTTTGCACATTTCCCTCTTTGACCTAAACTTGAAAATTACAAGATTTTCCCCAACTTTGACTTGCCATATCTTGAGTTCTAGGATGAATCAAGAGGAGTTCTTGTACTTTTTGAAAATGGGAAGATCCAATCTACAACTTTCATGTTTAACAAAATTTTATTTGAAGCATTTTTGATCAAGAAAGAGGAGGTTGAAAATCTTTCCCAAAATGGAAAGTTTGCATTTCAAGTAATGTCCATTTTTGGAAACTTTTGACTTGGATAAAAAATATTCAATCTTGTGATCATCCAACCTCTCCTAAGACCAAATAAAGGTCATATGATTTCAAAATGATGGAAAAGAACCTTTGGAACCCTTGGTTGAGGCCTCAGATGCCCTAATCCTGACTTTTCTTGCATAACAAGTTACAGCTTGATCAGGTGACTTCCTCAGTGAACTTTTTCATCAAACTTCATACATAAGCTCCCTTTATCATATAAAGACCAATGGAATCAAGAATAACCAAAAATTTTGGGTGTAAGGGCCTCAAACCCAAAACCCTAATTTTCAAGTCATCTGTGTAGGAGCTTCAAGCTTGTCTAGATAGCTCTGCAATCCCTTGAGATTTCTTAACTTCAAAGAAACCTTGGGGGTATAAAAAAACCACAGAACACTCAAGGACCCTCCTGGCATGCTTCAAGGCCTCTGAGATTGCTCAAATCACTTCTTGGGTTCACCTGATCACAAACCCTAGTTATGCAGCTATGTAGTGAGTTGCTAAAGGATAATTATGCAATGCGAGATGTAATGATATTCTATGCAATATATGATCATAATCCAAGGCATGAGAAAGTGAGAGGGAAAATTTGGGGTGTTTACAGGGTGCATCTGCATGAACGATGATTCATTCTAGATTTTAGAGTGGGAAAATTATGAAGAATGAAAATGCACATTGCCATTTATTGTGTGAAAATAAAATGAAAGACAGGTAACACTATGAATGAATGCAAAAACGTCCATTTTATTGTTGATTAGTATTGCAAATTGAAACAATTAAGCCCTTATAATGAGCTATTATGCCTTGGGCAAGACATAGAGCTATCATACAAGAATAAACACAAGACAATTACTCTTTGTGCTGAGTAACAAGGATGATTTCTTCTGATGACCAATTATTGAATTCCACTCCTGGGACACTCGGCTTGATCCACTCATCAATTTCGCAGTTGCTATCAATTATGTCTTCATGAATAATACAAGTACTACGTTGATCTGATGTTGATTGAGCTGGGTTATAACCGATTCCGAACATATCCTCTTTCTTGGGGACCTCTATCATCTTGCCCCAACCTTCGTTAACCCCTGATTCCCCCACTTTCAGAGCTTGCTTATAGGATGCGATGGATACACCCTTCTTCTTCTCTTCCGAAAGGGATGCTGATAAGGATAACATGGCTTTAGTCTTGACCAGCTCGAAAGCTTGGCAATGGGTCTCATATATCTCACCATCCATCTCCACGTATTTGAATGAAGATAAGTGGCTTATGAATATGTCATCCTCTCCACATACAGTGACAATTTGTCCTTCCCATACGAACTTTAACTTCTGATTGAGAGTTGAGGATACTGCACTAGTTGCATGAATCCAGGGACGCCCGAGTAAACAACTGTATGCCGGCTGGATGTCCATGACATAAAAGATCATGTTGAACACCTGTGGGCCTAGCTTTATCGGTAATTCCACTTCTCCAAAAGCCGACCTTTTGGATCCATCAAACGCTCTGACTACCAAGTCACTTGGCATGAGCACCACTCCGTCGTAATCCAACTTGATTAACACCTTTTTTGGAAGCACATCCAGGGAGGACCCTATCTCAACAAGAACGTGGGAAAGCACAACCCCTTTGCATTCCATTGAAATGCATAAAGCTCTATTGTGACTGCGCCCCTCAGCAGTTAGATCAAGATCTATGAACCGTAATCCGTGATTGGCGCTGATGCTAGCGACAACTGTCTTGAGTTGGTTCACTGATATTTCTTGTGGCACATAAGCATTATTCATAACTCTCAACAATTCCTTCCTATGGGATTAATAACACATCAATAATGACGAGATCAAGATCTTGGAAGGAGTCTGTTGCAAATGGTCGACTATCTTATAGTTGTTATTCTTTATGATCCTCAAGAACTCCTCAGTTTCCTTGTCAAAGGCAATGTTCGGATCTGGCACAGGAACATCATTTGTCACAACTTGCTTGCCCTTGACCTTAGCCTGGGCTTCCACACTATCATTCGGTGGCACTGCTCCGTTCCTCAAGGTCTGAGGCGCGAACAATCTTCCATTCCTCGTGAACCCACTGACTTCCACATTTTCGACCTGATGCGGAGCTATGCTAGAGGCGACTATATCTTGTTTATGGATGTTGCAATAAACATCTTCCCCATAATTCCATGGGATGACTTTCTCACTTTGATACGACATTGGTCCCGGAGTGGTGAACGTGACTGGTGTCGCCCTTGCTGGCACCAGAATCTCGACTGGAGTATTGTAAATAGTGAACATGGAAACTTCCTCTTCATTCCCAACCCGATCAAACTGGATACTTCGTCCTTAATCATCTTATGAATTCCTGACTTCAACCTTTCACATTCATTAGTAGATCCTTCACATTCTGGACAAACCTCCCCACAGCCTGGGAATATACCTTTCTTTGCAAAACAACCCTTTACTCCTAGTAGTGGAGTTTTCAAGGAATTAACATCATAAATCAGATTCAATCTGTCACCGTCATCTATAGCCCCCTGTTGTACCCCAAAATTTTCCCTCCCACCATCAAGACAATGTCTCTCAAGATTTCTCAATGATCATAAGGTTCTCAAGGTCCCCAATTGGTCAAAAAGTTTGAGAGTTTTCTCAGACAAAGCCTCCTCCTATGCAAAGGATCCAGAACTAGGGTTTTGGTTTTCTCCAATCAAAATGGACTTCCAAGGCCTCAAGTGAGATTCATAACATCCCATGTGACTTCAAGAATCCCTATGTCAAGTTTCAGAGCTTTCCCAATAAGTTTGACTAGTCAGATGATCAGATATGCAAAAATCAGTCAAAGTGGTTAAAAAGTCAAACTGAGGTCAACTGTGGTCAAATTAATGTCAAACTTCAAGTTTTTTTGACAACATCAAGATTATGAAGTAAAATTCATCATTTTATCAAGGTTTAATCATGATTCATCAAGGAGATCTCAGATCATCAAGAATCAGGAAGTTTCTAAATTATGGTTTTCCTATGAAAAGTCAACGGAACTTTGACCAACCATAACTTTCACATGCTTCATCAAAAATTTCCCATCCAAATCTCATTTTGAATTAAATTTAATTCTCTACAACTTTTTGTCTCACAAGCCAAGCCTAAAAATGCTTCATTTGGAGAGTATGAGCTAAGACATTATAGGTCATTTCAAAAGTCAACAAAAAGTCAACTTTTTCCCAAAGAGCATAATTTGAAAATGGTAAACGATATGGACATGATACCAAAGAGGTTTGTTAGAGGACTCTTTAAGCTTTCCAAAAAGTCCAAGATCACTCTCATAGCCTTAAAATGGAGGGATTTATGCGTTGGCAAAGTTGGAAAAGTTTCAAGGGGTGCATTGAGCAAAAAGGGTCTCAAATCCAATTTTTTCCAAATGGGCTTATGAAATTGCAATCCAATCTTCATAATAACGTCAAGCACGACCCAATTTCAATTATTACTGATTTTTATAATTTATTTATTATTTGTTTGGATTTTATTCATTAAAATTCAATTTAAATCAAAATAAAATATAAAACTCAATATTTGGATGTGATTCTTGTTCTAGAAGCTCTTAAAAAACATTTAAGACTGATTGAAACTCTCAAATTTCGTGCTAGATCAAAATAACAAGGATATATTTGATTTTTTGAATATTTTTTGGTTGATTCTTCCTTCACCATCAAGTCATCTAAAAGCCCATAGAATTCACAAGTTTTTGACCTAATCTCCTTCACCTATAAGTATACAACTTAACCAAAACACAAGGGACGAAAAATTTCAGAAAAAAAGGCATATTCAAAACTTGTTTTTTTGATAAAATTCAATTTTTCGGTTTTGCACTTCAAGGCTTTCCAAAGGCATTCTAAAGGTCTCAAACCGTTCCTTGATGATCCTTGAACGTATATCAATCCATATTTGCATCAAAATCATGATCATACTCATAAACCGAATTGAGTTTTCAAGTTTTTTTTTTGAATTTATCGATTTATTTGATTTACCCCTTATAAACTATTTTTAATGCCTTAAGATTGTTTGAAATATGCCATAAAATGTTTCTGGTTGATTGGTTTTGAGTTTTGTTGCATGAAACGCCTCACGTCATTGTTAGGGTTTGAAGTCCCAATTTAGGGACTCTTGATTTAGACCATTTGAAAACCTTTGGATAACATATTTGGACTGTATAACATGTGGTGAATCGTTTGGTATAATTGATTTGGGCAAATCGTACGTGTTTCGATGGTTTTGATTTTTGCAAGTCAATTAGCTACGAAATTTTCGTAGCTAATTCGTAGCCATTCCGTAGCTAAAACGCACAACTAGAGGTGCGCTGGTAGCCCAGTGGTCTTGGTGCGCGCGTATGACCCTTGAGGCCTGGGTTCGATCCTAGATTCCCCCTTTTTTTGTATTTCGTTTATTTTTTCAGGTTTAAAATATAATAAGTTTTGCCCAGAAGATTCACCAAAGGCGCATGCAGCCTGGTGGCAAAATACTTGAGCTTTGAGGTAAGGGTGGTGGGTTCGATCCCAGACACCACCATTTTTTTTGAAGCTATTTATTTGTTTTTATATTTTATTAACTAATTAAACAAACAATTAACTCTTAATTATAATTAATTTAAAATAACTAACCTCCATTAACTTTTTTTGTAAAAAAACAATTCCAAAATAACTTTTAATTACTTTTTAATAATATTTATTTTCTTAAAATTTTAATTTTAGTTTTTTTATTAATTCATGATTAATTTATTAATTACGTTAAAATTAATTCTAATAAACCCTAAAAGATTTCTAAATACTAATCTTTTCATGCTAACCCTAATTTTCAAACTTGATTTTTTTAAAACCTAATTTTCTAAAATACATAAACCCTAATTTCTTTTTCAATTACTTTATTTATTTTTATTTAGAAAAATGTATAGATTTATTCTTATGTAATTTATTTTTTCCGTTCGATCATGTAATTGTTTCCCTTATGTAATAACTTAGGTTTAAATTTCCGTATTTTTATTTTTTGTAATCCCTCCAAAAAATGTATCTCCATCCTCTAATGTAATAACATAAGATCTTTAATTTCCGCTTTTAATTTCTGCAAATATAACTGTTTGGTTAGTAAATAGGGAGTGGAAACATAAATGAATTAATTTGGATTTAGATAATTAATTAAAAAAGATAAAAATGTCTGAACATAAACACTCACACACGTAAGTCAATCTAATATCGTTGTGTGCACCTCCTAGGGTTATCCCTCCTGGTTGCCTTAATTAAATGGCCAAGTCCCTCGAAAATGGGGGTATCTTAAGCAAAGTCCCTCCAGGAAATAAATCATCTTGTCCCTCCCAGATTCTAAAAGATCAAGTCCCTACGAGGTTGCCTACGATAAATGATCTTGTCTCTCCGGTTAAAAAGATGAAAGTCTCTCCCAATTGCTAAAGACACCCTATAGTTGCCTTTGTTGACCATACGATGACCCTACGCTCGTCCCTTAACAAATCCAAGGTAATGACTACCTATTCCTTAATAATAGGGACAATCTTACCCTTTAAAGAACATACAAGAACATGAATGACTTAGTCTAGGGTAGGTACCTCATAGTTACATGCTCACACCTTTAAAAAATACTTTTCACACCTCACAACTTTTCAAACATTTTCAAAACAAAGGCTTTGTATACACCCATACGAGGATCATTACAAAGTACTTAGAAAATTTCTAATCACACACTACACTTTTCAAAAACAATTAAGTGAGCTAAGTAACTAAGAGCCCATGGATAACCATGGATATAAAGGGTGCTAACACATTCCCTTTATATAACCTACCCCCCGAACTCAAGTCTTTTAAAAACGGTCATT
This sequence comes from Lathyrus aphaca, assembly GCA_963966055.1. Lineage (NCBI taxonomy): Eukaryota > Viridiplantae > Streptophyta > Magnoliopsida > Fabales > Fabaceae > Lathyrus > Lathyrus aphaca. Next base: position 108,544,758 of record OZ014523.1, read on the forward strand.
CCTGTTCTTTTATGTCCCTTCCTTATGGATAAAATAAAAGTCGGTGGCGATTCTTACTATCCGCAACATTTATAGAAAGTCAATTCTCCCACCGTGTTACGGAACTGGCGACTCTGCTGGGGAGTTACTAAGTAAAAGAGGGCCACCCTTAGGAATTAAGATCACTTAAATTGTTTTCTTTGTTTGCTTTATATTACTTGTTGGGCTTTTTGTGTGAAAGATCCTAACCCGGATCTAGTGTACCCTAGGTAAATGGCAATAGACCAAGGAAACTGTACGGCATATACCGATATGGTTGATCTAGTAGCCATAGTTAGTGTGACTTCTTGGTTGGTGCTTATGTTCCTTAAGTAAGTTAAGGATAATATGGGGTTGTCATATGTTGTCAATACACTAACTGACCTTTAGAACCCTAGTTATCCCATTTTGGCCTTTAGAAAGTAGTGAGATAGCTGGCTTTGGTGAAGACTAAAGTTGGTTGATACTCGATGCTACGCTCATTGAGATCCTAAACTTGGAGGGTTTTGGTTGGCAAGTAAGTTGCCTACTGAACAACCACCCTTAGGAAGGATCAGTGATATTGAGATCCCTTAGAACCCGATTACTTTTGTAGGACAAGATGAACCATCTAAACTCCAGGGGAAGGTACTTACCTTTAAACCTCATGCAAGCCTTCAAACCTAGGGCTATTGTGTGACTTGTTTGTGTGTGCCACATGTTTGTGATTGAGTATAACATCATGACATCATGACATCATGACATCATAAGCATAACATTTGCACTAACCATTTCAAGGACCAAAGGATTTATCTTTGTTCTTTGTTGCAGGTCATGGCTTCTGATCGTAGGAATACTATCCGGATCAACTTTGTAGGGATACCTTATAAGCTTAAGGAATTGGTCTCTAAAGTTTCTGAAAACTCCCTATTCATCAAGAAGCACGGTTACCTACTAGATCTAGTTACTTCAGGATTCAATGAAGACATGATGAGTGTCTTATTCCAGTCCTTTGATCCTAAACATCATTGCTTCACATTCCCTGACTATCAGTTGGTTCCTACAATAAAGGAGTTCTCCAAACTACTGGGTATACCTATCCTTGATCAGAGACCCTTCACAGGCTTAGAGAAAGAGCCTAAACCTGAAGTCATTGCTGCAGCCTTACATTTGAAGAAATCAGACATTGTCCTAGAAACGAGAAGCGGAGTTAAGGGTATTCTTGCTAAGGTATTGATGGAGAAAGCTCAAATGTTCTTGGATGCTATGAGCTATGATGCTTTTGAGGAGATCTTAGCCTTGTTGATCTATGGCTTAATGTTGTTCCCTAATCCATACCAGTTCATAGACGTACACGCCATCAACATATTTCTGACTCACAATCCTGTGCCTACATTACTTGGAGATATCCTACACTCTCTTCACACTCGTACTATGAAGGCGAGGGGAACTCTAATGTGTTGCATACCTTTATTGGCTAGGTGGTTTATTTCTCTCCTTCCTCGATCAGTGATGAAGAATGAACCAGGGTTAAGGTGGTCTAAGAGGATCATGTCACTTTCTCATTTAGACATTCATTGGTGCTCTCGATCTATGGAGAATGTTACTATCATTGACCGTTGTGGGGGGTTCCCTAATGTGCCACTCCTTGGAATAAGAGGGGTCATTACCTACAACCCTTCTTTAGCTCTACATCAGTTTGGTTATGCTCGCAATAATGGTCCTCATAACATGCTTATTTAGGGTATTATGTTCGATTACGACAACGATCTTCAAGGTTACCGTCAAAGGTTTATACGAGCTTGGAGCAAGGTGAATAAAGTTAAGAGGAAGACTTTGGAACCAAAGTACTCCATTTCTATGGAACCTTATCTCGGATGGGTGTGATCTCGTGCTTAAACTCTTATGATGTCATATCCTGCTGTTCTACCAGTTACTATGGAGCCTGTTGCTAAAGGAGATGTTCCTTATACCATCCTTCATCCAGACAAGCCCACTGATTTGGAAGAGTTGCAGAAGTCCTGGATTCAGTTGAAGGAGCAAAGGGATACTTTTGAGACTCATTTCAGAGCTAGTCAAGAAAGAATTCTGGAGCTGACAAAGCAACTTCACAAGGAGCGGAACTTCAACACATACCTCTACACAAAGAGGAAGCGTCCATGGGAGACTTAAAACCCCATATATCTATTTTTGTACTTTATTCTTATCTCCTTTCATTGTAAGCCCAAGGGGCAAATTATTTTAACGCTTACTAATAAAAGTTTTGTTTTTATTTTCCTTTAAACAAATTTAAATCATGCAGTCCTTGAAAACATTACATATTCATCTACATACCATAACATTGCATAACATGTTTTCTCTACATGTTTCTCATATTCTCGCTGTTTATTTCAGCAGAAATGGATCTTGAATAATCTGTCAAAGATCTCCAAATTCAGATTGCTCAATTTCAAGAGGTGATCCTGAATTTTTCCAAGGGGCAAGAAGAGTTGAAAGAACTCCTCACTAAGGATATGAAAAAAAAGAATCCTGGAGACAGCAAGGGTGATCAGTTGGAACGACTGCAAGCTGAGATAGCAGAGATGAGAATCCAGATGAATGGTCAGATGACTCTTATCCATAGCTTAGCCCAGGGGCAAGAAGAGCTGAGAATCTTTGTCAACAAGCTTTAAGGTAACATTCAACCCCCGATTAAACAAGCTGACTTGGTTGAAAGGAGAACGAGGATAAGATAAGGAAAGAGACCAACTACTACTGATGATTCTTCAGTTGAAGAAAGAAGGTATTATAGGGCTAATCCACCACAACAAAAGGAGTGTAGAAGACAATTCTCCTGATTCAACACGCCAATATCACAAGCTTTACAATGCTTGTTGGAAATGAAGTTGATTATCTTGGCAGACGCTCCTCAGAATACCAATACTTCCTCTCCCCGTTACAATCCCAATGCAAGGTGTGCATATCATTCTAATAGTCCTGGCCATGATACTAACAGTTGTTGGGCACTGAAGAACAAAATTTCAGGATATGATTGAGAATGGAGAAATTGAGTTTGACCCTCCTGAAACTCCTAATGTGATTACTGCTCATATGCCTAAACATGAGAAGACTGTCAATGTTGTTGATGAGGTTTCTTATGTTCGTACTGTGGCTGAAATAACTACTCCTCTATCCATTGTCAAGAAGAAACTTGTGCAAGCCGGTTTATTTCTAGGTTGCAATGAAGACTGTTTTTATTGTGCGTACAAACCTCATAGTTATTGGAAGCTAAGGGCAGGTATTCAACGCCTGATAGACAACTATACTATACTGTTTGAGAAGACCCCTTCTATAGAGAGTCTATGTGGAGGTCTGGCTCAAGATTTGAAGATTGAAGATGTGGCTATGGTTGATAAGACTCCTGTGAAGATTACTTCCAAAGGTCCAGTGAGGATCACTTCTAAGGGTCCTGTGAAGATTACTGTTGAGCTAAAGGTGGATCCAATGATTATTATTACTCCTGGTCCTATTCCATATACTTCTGATAAGGCTATACCATGGAATTATGGTTCTGATGTTTATATACATGGTGTCAAGCAAAAGCCCTTAACTGATACACCTGTTACTGATGTTAATCTTGATGTTGACAACATTGTTGGGTCGAGTAAGGTTACCAGGAGTGGAAGAATTTTCTCTCTAGAAGACACCTCAAAGACTGCTGCTACTCCAGTCCATATTTCTAATTCTGGGACAAGTACTGAGGCTCGGGGCAAAGGACCAGTGATTGAACATGTTCAAGCTGAGGCACCAGCTAGTGAAGATCTCTCTAAGCAGATGGAAGAAGTACTGAAGATCATCCGTAAGAGTGATTATGATATTGTTGACCAGTTGGGGCATACTCCCTCTAAAATCTCCATGCTGTCTCTGCTATTATGTTCTGAAGCCCATGCCAAGGCTTTAATCAAGTTCCTGAAGACTGCTCATGTACCACATGAAATCTCTGTGGACCAGTTTGAAAATTGTGTTGCTCATCTGACTAGTGATAATGGTTTAAGTTTTTCTGATGTTGACCTAACTCCTGCTAAAAGAAACCATAATAGAGCTCTGCACGTCTCCATTGATTTTAGGGGCACTACTTTATCTCATGTATTGGTGGATAATGGTTCTTCATTGAATGTATTACCCAAGGAGGTTCTGGACAAACTCAACCTAGAGGATGTGATGTTAAGGCCAAGTAATGTGGTTGTGAGGGCCTTTGATGGTTCAAGAAGAATGGTTCATGGAGAGGTGGATCTCCCAATCAAAGTAGGATCTCAAGTCTTTGATTCCACTTTCTATGTGATGGATATTCGTCCTGCGTACTCCTGTTTGCTTGGTGTAACACGGTGGGAGAACTGACTTTAGTTATGTTGCGGATATCAAGAGTCGCCACCGACTTTTATTTTATCCAAAAGGAAAGGGCATAAAAGAACATGAAAGACCTTAAAAAGATTTTGAGTTCGGGGGGTAGGTTATGTAAAGGGAAGGTGTTAGCACCCTTTACATCCATGGTTATCCATGGGCTCTTAGTTACTTAGCTCACTTTAAAATGCTTTTTGAAAATGTGAAGTGTGTGAATAGAAATTTTCATAAGAGTTTGATAATGATCCATGTACGGATGCGTAAAAAACTTGTGTTTGAAAATTGTTTGAAATTTGTGAAGTGTTTGAAAAGTTTTTAAATATTGAGCAAGTAACTATGAGGAACCTACCCTAAAGTTTAAGTCTTTCTGTTCTTTATCCTTTAAATGGTAAGACTATCCCTATTATTAAGGAATAGGTAGTCATTACCTTGGATGTAAGGGACATATGAAGGGACATCTGTTTAATGAAGGCAACTGTAGGGTGTATTAAGCATTTTGGAGGGACTGTCATCATTATTCGAAAGGGACAAGATCATATTGAAAGACAACCATTAAGGGACTTGATCTTTGATTGTTAAGGGACTAGATGACTTTTCTTTTAAGGGACTTTTGCTTTATACACCCCACTTGACCTTGTGATTAGGCAACATTGAGAGGTAACCTTAGAAAGTGAGATGGCGATCAAAGATCGACTTACGTGTGTGAGTGTTCAATTTAATATTTGTCTTTTGAATTAAGTGATCTAAATTCAATTTTAAATATACATACATGTTACACTCCCTATTTTTACTAACCATAGCATAAAAATAAATAATTTAAATGTTACAAAAAAAAATTACACCCAGGAGCAGTTACAATAATAATAATAAAGCAATTTAAAATAAATAGCAAAATAATAAATAAGCAAGAATAATTAAATAATCATAATAGGGGTTAGTGAAAATAATAATAATAATCAAAATTTAAAAATAAAGGGGGTTGGTAAAAAATATCATAAGAACATAATTAAAAATAATAAGCAAAAAAATAATATAATAATTAAAAGATTAGATTTTAATATAAACAATTATTTAAAGTTAATAAAAAAAATATGAACAATTAAATTAATTATTATAAAGTTTTGAATTATATGCAAATTATAAGAATTAATTTTAAACATATTATGAAAATAAAATTATAAAATTATTTTAACAATTTTAATTATTCCTAAGCATACATTAACAATTATTTAAATGCCAAAATTAAGAATATAAACAATTTAGGTCATGCTTACATATTGTAAAAAAAATAGGATTAATTATGATTATATTTACAAAATTTAATAGAATATATACATAATTGAAAAAAAATGATCATACAATTATATTTATAAATTTAAGGATTATAATAAAATTTTATTTACTAATTAAAATTATAAACAAGAATTAGGGTTTTTTTTAGGAAATATATTTTTAGGGTTTATAAAATAAATTAGGTTTTATGTACAAAAATTACAAATAATTAATTCACATAAATTATATATATAATAACAATATACACATATTAAAAAGAAATTAGTTTTTTTTAGAAAACATTTTAAGATTAATATTAGGATTTTAGAATTATAATTTTAATTAAATTAATATTAATAACAATTAAAACAAATAGAAAGAAAAAGCAAAAAAAGAAAACTTACCTGGCTGGGGTTTGAACCCAGCACCTTTGCTTGACAACATCCATGCCATACCACCAGGCCAGCACGCGCAGGTGAAAGAAGAATGAGTTCAATTGGTTTTATGTACTAAACCTAAAAATCAAAAAAAAAAGAAAACAAACAAAAGGCCTGGGGGAGAATCGAACCCAGGGTCTTGCAAGCAATATACAAACACCTTACCATTCCTGCTGGATGAGCGCATCTGTTCACATAATCACCACAGTTCATAATATATTACATTCAGTGAATAAAAGAAAAAATCATGAAAAATTTGCCACGGCCAGGATTCGAACCCCTGCCATTCAACCAAACACGCGCTTGCTTCACCACTGGGACAAGCTGTATGCTTGTGATATTAACAGACAACAAAACATAAAATATTTAAAATGAAATTCAAATTCCAGAAATGCGCGCAGGGGTCATCTTCTACCTCTGGCCCTGCAACTTTTGCTGCGAATTTACCTACAATCTTTCCTGCGATTTTCAAACTGCAGCAATACCTACGAAATTCAAACACTAACAAAACATCAATATTTCATGAAATTGAGAACATCATTGAGTTCCTCATATCATTTGCAATTGTCCTGTGTCTTTAGAATTTATTTATATTTGTTAAATGCTAAAACCCTAAAATGAGCTTTGAGTGGAGACTTGGTGATGAAGTATGTGAAAGTTATGGCTGGTCAAAGTTCAGTTGACTTTTACTGAGGAAACCCTAATTTAGAAACTCCTGATTCTTGATGATCTGAAATCTCCTTGATGAATCATGACCAACCCTTGATCAAATGATGAATTTTACTTCATATACTTGATGTTGGCAAAAAATCATGAAGTTTGACTTTGGTTTGACCACAGTTGACCTCAGTTTGACTTTTTAACTGCTTTGACTGATTTTGACTTATCTGATCATCTGACTGAGCAAACTTTTGAGAAAAGTCTTGAAACTTGTCATGGGGGTTCTTACACACATATAAGATGTTATGAAGCTCAATTGAAGTCTTGGAAGTTCATTTAGCCTGATTAAAGTCAAAACCCTAGTTTTGGATGCACTGCTTAGGAGGTGCATTGTCTGAGGGAATTGTCAACTCTTCTGACCAATTGTGAACTTTATGAACCTTGTGAACCATCATATAATGTCTTGTGAACCTTGTGAACCTCATGGGAGGTCTTGTGAACCTTGTGAACCTCATAAAGTGACTTGTAGACTTTATGAACCCCATGAAAGGTTTGGTAAGCATTGTGAATCTAGTGAACCTTGTGAACCTTCTTAGCACACAAAGTCTTGTATTGTGAGGGCAAATTTTGGGGTGCAACAGCTTCCCCTGTTCAATTTTCTGAAACCTGAGGGGTTAGATTGGTATATTTGCCAGTCGTGACCTGGAAGGTTGAAGGGGATTGAACACAAAAGCCCAAAAATTTGCACTCACCAGTGCGTAGAGTGATACAGATGACTAGTTGAATATGCTTGAGTGGGCTTAAAGATGCCACTTGGAGAAAAATTCTTCAGGTACATTTCTTGGAGGATATAGCAGTCCAAAATATGAAGGTAAAATGATAGCTTTCAGGAGGATAAAGCAGTCCTGAGGTAGTAGTAAGCTTTCAGGAGGATAAAGCATTCCTGAGAAATTGATAATATGCTTTCAGGAGGATGAAGCAATCCTGAGGTAATGATGATAGCTATCAGGAGGATGAAGCAGTCCTGAGGTAATAATATGATTTCAGGAGGATAAAGCAATCCTGAGGTACAAGAAGCTGTCAGGAGGATAAAGCAATCCTGAGGTAATAATAAGCTTTCAGGAGGATAAAGCAATCCTGATGGATGATATGCTTTCAGGAGGATAAAGCAGTCCTGAGGTAGTGATGATAACTTTCAGGAGGATAAAGCAGTCCTGATGTAGTGATGCTTTCAGGAGGATAAAGCAGTCCTGATGTACTAGAAGCTTTCAGGAAGATAAAGCAATCCTGAGGGATGATATGCTTTCAGGAGGATGAAGCAATCCTGAGGGACAAGAAGCTTTCAGGAGGATAAAGCAATCCTGAGGAATGATAACTTTCAGGAGGATAAAGCAGTCCTGATAATCACAAGTCTGTTTGCTGGAGAATTAACCTGAAAACAAGGTAGTATTCTGTATAACAATATTAGTTTATGCATTATGTATGCATGTATGATATGATGCACTTAAATAATGTATTATGTATCTATGGATATGTATGTTATGATATGATGTAAATGATGTATGTATGATATGATGCTGCCTGAAGCATCCGGATATCTTCGTATAACAACTACTGGCCAGGGAAAATAAATCCCGATTTGTCATTGAAGAATATGAGGGACTCAGTCCCGTCTTGTTTGATAATATATTATACATAACCTTCCGTCTGCTGGGGATAGCAAGGTATATATAACCTCCCATCTGCTGGGGATAGTAAGGTATATATAACCTCCCGTTTGCTGGGGATAGTAAGGTATATATAACTTCCCGTCTGCTGGGGATAGTAAGGTATACATAACCTTCGTCTTCGTTTGATAGTGGAGTAGATATAACCTCCCATCTTCGTTCGTCGTACTCTTATTGGAAAGTAAATTCCCGAATATCCGTATGAGGATAAAAGAGATGGATATAAATTCCAGGGGAGATGTGACTTTATGAAGATGGACTTGCCCTACTGAGGGTTTGTAGCTGTTTTTGTTAGAGATGAATCGGCAAAGCTTCGTTGAAATCCTTCCCTCGTTCGTCCTTAGTAAATACTATTACTGCATTTTCATGCATTTCTGGTAAACATCAATCATATTAAGCATACATGCATTTCTGGTAAACATCAATCATATTCAAAAGCATACATACATTCAAACACAACCAATGGACGTTTCGCTTATGTAAATAGGATAAAAGTAAATCTGGATTCAAAAGATGGAATTTATTTATATCAAAAAGTGACCCGTACACGGGTAAATTTGTACAAAGAGACATAAACCCTAGTAAGAGGATTTTGTCATAAAATTTTACAAAACAAAGAAAATCAGCTATGTGGGAAACAATCATATTGAGTTTCAATTCTACTATTTCCATTATCTTCAAGTATCTCATCTTCTGCTGTTGAGACGAAAACGATTGGATTGAGCTTTATCTGTTCGAACTTGAGTAAGTATCACAATCGGTTACAGTTTCATGGGTGATCCAAACGAGACATAGTTATACGATTTAATCCCTAACTTTTGCCTGGATTGCCCTTTCAGGTTATCAATCCACCGGGATACCCTTTTTTGCCCAAGCCGCCTTTTCAGGTTTTCGACTTGCCGGGTGTACATCTTTTTATATATATCCCTAATTTTTGCCCAAACCCTTTTGGTTTGCCGGGATGCCCTTACTTTTTGCCTAGGCCTGTCAACCTAGCGGGTCTCTTTTTATGCGTAGTATTTTTTAACTATGTCTGCGTTTACAGGCTGTGGGAAATCTTCCCCATCCATAGTAGTGAGTATCATAGCACCTCCTGAGAATACTGTCTTGACTACAAATGGTCCTTCATACGTTGGAATCCACTTGCCCCTAGGATCACCCTGTGGTAATATGATACGCTTGATTACCAAGTCACCAACCTGATATACCTTTGGCTTAACCTTCTTATTAAAAGCTTTGATCATTCGTTTCTGGTACATCTGGCCATGACAAACTGCTGCTAGCCTCTTCTCATCAATCAAATTTATCTGGTCAAGTCGAGTCTGAATCCACTCATCTTCATCTAAGCCTGCATCCTTCATAATTCTTAAGGAGGGAATCTGAACTTCAATGGGCAGAACTGCTTCCATACCATAGACTAAGGAGAATGGGGTTGCCCCTGTTGAAGTACGTATTGTGGTACGATAACCATGAAGAGCAAATGGTAACATCTCATGCCAATCCTTGTAAGTAACAGTCATCTTTTGTATAATCTTCTTAATGTTCTTATTAGCAGATTCAACTGCCCCATTCATCTTTGGACGATACGGAGAAGAGTTGTGATGCTTAATCTTGAACTGCGTGCAGAGATCAGTAATCATAGTGTTGTTCAGATTGGAGCCATTGTCAGTGATAATCCTTCCAGGGATGCCATACCTACATATAAGATTATTCTTAATGAATCGAGCCACAACATTCTTGGTAACAGATGCAAATGAAGCTGCCTCTACCCACTTCGTGAAGTAATCAATAGCAACCAGGATGAAACGATGCCCATTAGAAGCCGTAGGCTTGATCTCACCAATCATATCAATGCCCCACATAGCAAAAGGCCAAGGAGCAGTCAGCACATTCAGTGGTGATGGAGGTATGTGTACTTTATCAGCATAAATTTGACACTTGTGACAAGTTCTGGAGTGTTGATAGCAATCAGCTTCCATGGTAGACCAATAGTAACCTGCTCTCAATATCTTCTTTGCCATGGTATGACCACTAGAATGAGTGCCAAAGATCCCATCATGCATATCTTCCATAATCTCAATTGCTTCCTTTTTATCCACACAACGAAGCAAAGTTGAATCATGATTGCGCTTATACAGAATGCCATTACTCAAAAAGAACTTAGTAGAAAACCTTCTCAGAAACTTCCTATCTTTGGCAGATGCCCCTTCAGGGAACTCTTGAGCTTCAAGATATCTTTTTACTTCATAGAACCAAGGCTTCTCCTCTGCCCCTTCTGTGTCAATCTCATTGCAATATGCAGGCTTTTCAAATCTATCAATAGTAATCTTGGGAGCTTCATCATCCCAGCTGATCTCAAACATGGATGCCATGGTGGCTAATGCATCTGCCAACTGATTCTCTCTTCGTGGAATATGTCCAAAAGCAATCTCTTTGAAATGTGGGATCAAAGACAACACATACTCTCTGTAAGGAATGAGATTATCATGTTTGGTATCCCAATCTCCTTTAATCTGACTTACTACCAGGGCTGAATCTCCATACACATCAAGGAACTGAATCTTCATATCAATAGCAGTTTTAATACCCAGGATACATGCCTCATACTCAGCCATGTTATTGGTACAATAGAAACAAAGTCTGGCAGTAATCGGGGTATGACAACCTTCAGGGGAACTGATCACAACACCAACACCATTTCCAAGTGCATTAGAGGCACCATCAAAAACCATAGTCCATCGGGATCCTTGTTCAGGTCCGTCATATTGTCCAGGTTCTTTGGTAATGATCATAATGTCTTCATCAGGGAACTCAAAACTCATCGACTGATAATCATCCACTGCTTGATGAGCCAAATGATCAGCTACAACACTTCCTTTAATGGCCTTCTGAGTAGTATACTGTATGTCATATTTTGTCAAGATCATTTGCCATCTTGCAATTCTTCCGGAGAGAGCAGGTTTCTCAAATATGTACTTGATTGGATCCATCTTTGAAATCAACAAGGTAGTATGAGTTAACATATACTGTCTTAGTCGGCGAGCAGCCCATGCCAAAGCGCAGCAAGTTTTCTCGAGCAGTGAGTATCTTGTTTCACAGTCGGTAAACTTTTTGCTAAGGTAGTATATTGCCTGCTCTTTTCGACCAGACTCGTCATGTTGCCCCAACACACACCCCATTGAGTTGTCTAACACTGTTAAGTACATGATCAAGGGTCTTCCATCAACTGGTGGCATCAAAATTGGAGGTTCTAGCAGATATCTCTTGATTTCATCAAAGGCAGTCTGGCACTCATCATTCCATTCCATCACCTGATCTTTCTTCAACAACTTGAAGATTGGCTCACAGATGGCAGTTAATTGGGAAATAAATCTTGCAATGTAATTCAATCGTCCCAAGAAACCTCTAACTTCCTTCTCAGTACGGGGAGCTGGCATCTCTCGTATAGCTTTCACCTTTGCAGGATCCACTTCAATACCTTTTCCACTGACTATGAAACCTAGGAGCTTTCCAGATCTAACTCCAAAAGTACACTTGTTTGGTTTCAATCTCAGCTTGTATTTCTTCAACCTCTCAAACAATTTATGCAAATGATCAAGATGTTGTTCTTCATTCTGGGACCTGGCTATCATATCATCCACATATACCTCTATCTCATGATGAATCATATCATGAAACAAAGCCACCATAGCACGCTGATATGTTGCCCCTGCATTCTTCAAACCAAATGGCATCACCTTATAACAAAAAGTGCCCCACTGTGTAACAAATGTTGTCTTCTCCATATCCTCAGGAGCCATCTTGATTTGATTGTAACCAGAGAAACCATCCATAAAAGAGAACACCTTATGCTGAGCAGTGTTGTCTACCAGAACATCAATATGAGGAAGTGGAAAATCATCTTTAGGGCTGGCCTTGTTCAAATCTCTGTAGTCCACACACATACGTACCTTACCATCTTTCTTAGGAACCGGTACCACATTTGCAACCCACTGAGGATAAGAAGTCACTGCTAAGAACCCTGCATTGAACTGTTTCATTACCTCTGCTTTGATCTTCTCTGACATCTCAGGACGCATACGACGAACTTTCTGCTTCTTTGGACGACAATCTTCTTTTACTGGTAAACGGTGAAACACAATGTCTGTATCCAACCCTGGCATATCTTCATAAGACCAAGCAAAGATCTCTACATAGTCACGTAACATCTGAATCAGCCTGCTCTTGACACTATCCTCTAAATCAGCCCCTATCTTGACTTCTTTCCTGTTTTCTTCAGTTCCCAAATTCACAACTTCGACTGGCTCTTCATGTGGCTGTATGGCTTTCTCTTCTTGTTGTAACAACCTAGCAAGCTCTACAAGTTTGATAGATCGGATTCTCGAAATTATAATTGGCAATAGTAGAACTGTTATCAACAGGATCCAGAGTGGATGAGGATCTGCATTTTAGTGATGTGGGTGTGTGTAAGAACCTATAGCTGATAAAACAAAAATAACAGAAAAGAAAGACAAGGAACACAATATTTACGAAAATGAAACGTCCACTGATTTTTATTGAATGAAGTATGCAAATGAAATGACAGCCCGTAACAAGCACACCGTTGTGCCCCGGGTAAGGCACAAGGCTTAAGAGTTCAATTGTTCAAGAAATTACAGACTTAAAATCAACAATACAGTAATAGTATTTACTTCTGACTAAAGGAGATAGGGATAACATCTTCAGCTTTCCAATTATTGAGTCCAGCACCCACAGTAGGAAAAATCCAAGCATCCAGATTGTAGTCTTCATCATAGTCTCCCACAGCGTTGACCTGATCTTTCATAACCCCTTGATTGGTGATACGAACAGCGCGAGCACGACGAACAGCCTTCTGGGACTCTGCAGTGAAACCCAAACCAAATTTGTCAGACTTGTATGGGATATCAGGAAGCTGACCCCAAATAGTACAACCACCTTCATCCACCACAGCTCTAGCATCGTTGAGGGAGGTCATTGCCATTGTTGGAGGTACTCTGGTGACCACAGGAACTTTCTTGACAACCGGAGGAGCTACATAATCATTAACAATCCAAGGAACCACTTCAAATGTCTGACACGGAGTTTCAATATATTCACCTTCCATTTCCAGATACTTGAAGGTATTCACATGGCTGACAAAATATTCTTCTTCTCCATAGACAGTAACAACTTTTCCTTCCACCGGATATCTCAGCTTCTGATGTAATGTAGAGGTTACAGCACCTGCCCCATGGATCCAGGGACGACCAAGCAAACAAGAGTACGAAGGACGAATATCCATCACATAAAATGTAGCATTAAAAATCTGAGAACCAACTTTGATTGGGAGATCAATTTCCCCATGCACTACTCTTCTAGAACCATCAAAAGCCTTCACCACTATACTACTGGGCTTCAGCACAGCATCTTCAGGACTCAGCTTATTCAGGACTTCCTTGGGCAACACATTCAAAGAGGAACCATTGTCTATTAATACATGTGACAGGGTAGTGCCCCTGCATTCAATTGAAATATGCAAGGCTCTGTTGTGATCCCTCTTGGCAGGGGTCAAATCAGCATCAGAAAATCCTAACCCATTATCATAGGTCAGGTGGGCAACACAATTCTCAAACTGGTCAACAGAAATTGCATTGGGTACATGAGCAGTCTTCAGAAACTTAATCAAGGCCTTGGCATGAGCCTCAGAACACAACAACAAGGACAACATAGAAATCTTGGAGGGAGTATGCCCCAACTGATCCACAATGTCATAATCACTCTTGCGAATGATTTTCAGTACTTCTTCCATCTGCTTAGAGAGATCATCAGTAGCTGGCACATCAGTAGATACAGGTTCAATAACAGGACCTTTGCCCCGAGCATCAGTGGTGGAAGTAGCAGCAGGAGTAACTGCATTCTTGGAAGTCACTGGAGGAGAGAAGACTCTTCCACTACGTGTGATCTTACTAGATCCAGCAATATTATCAACATCAACAGGCACATCAGCTAAGGGTTCCTGTTTAACACCATGGATATAAACATCAGATCCATAATGCCAAGGCACAACTTTATCAGACGTATACGGAATAGGACCAGGAGTGGTAATGACCATAGGAGCCACTCTGGCTTCAGCAACAACTTTCACAGGACCTTCAGCAGTAATCTTGATTGGACCCTGATGGGTGATTTTAATAGGTCCCTTTGAAGTGATCCTTACCGGTACTTTATCAACCACGTCAACCTCTTCAGTCTTCTTACCTTGCGTAATATGATCTACCATACTTTCCACGAAAGGTGGTCTCCTTTCAAACACTATGGTGTAATTATTCATGAGACGTTGAATTCCGTCCTTCAACCTCCAACACTTATCTGGATTATACTCACATTAAACACAATCTTCACGACAACCCGGAAAGAACCCAGCTTGTACTAACTTCCTCCTGATGACAGACAATGGTGTGGTCAACTCTGCAACTGAATAGATATGTAAATCTTCATCAATGGCATTGACAGTCTTCTCGTGATTTGGCATTGGAGCAGTAATCACATTTGGAGTACCCGGAGGGTCAAACTCAATCTCTCCAGCATCAATCATATCTTGAATTTTGTTCTTCAAGACCCAGCAGTTATTAGTATCATGTCCTTGACAGTTTGAATGATATGCACATCGTGCATTGGGATTGTACCTGGGAGAGGTAACATTAGGATTCTGAGGAGCCTCTTTCAAAGTAATAAGTTCAGCCTTCAACAAATGTTGCAATGCCTGAGCCATTGACATGTTGATCTTTGTGAACTGTCTTCTAGCCCTCTGTTGGTTGCCCTGTGGCTGCTCTGTTGTTGCAGGAGTTGGATTTGAAATATGGAATGCACTCACAGACTGATGCCTTCTGTTACGATCAGGTTGACCATAAACAACATTGGATTCTTTCTTCCCAGTGGGAGGCTTCTTTGCAGTACCTGATGAAGAAGCACCCACTTGGATCTTACCATTCTTTATACCATTTTCCACGCGCTCTCCTGTCATTATCAACTCAGTGAAGCCAGATGATGAGCTTCCAATGAGATGACTGTAAAACGGACCATTCAACATACACATGAACATATCAACCAATTACCTGTCAGTTAAAGGGGGTTGAACTCTTCCAGCTAAATCTCTCCACTTCTGAGCATACTCCTTGAAACTTTCTTTGGCACCCATAGACATGCTTTGCAGCTGCATGCGAGTGGGGGATAAATCAGCATTGTATTGATATTGCTTATAGAAAGCTTCAGCAAGATCATTCCAATCCCTGATGTTGACACTCTCCAATTGATAATACCACTCCAACTGAGCTCCAGATAAGCTCTCTTGGAAAAAATGGATCCATAACTTCTTATCAGCAGTGTGAGGTTGGATTCTTCTAACATAAGACCTCAGATGCAGCTTGGGACAAGAGACCCCATCATAAACAACAAAGGTAGGAACCTTGAAACCAATGGGTATGACTACCCCAGATATCAGACTTAAATCTTCAAAATCCAGCCCAGAAGACTTCTGCAACTCCATAGCATCCATCCTATCCACCAGCATCTTGAATTTGTCTTCATTAGGCTCATGGTAGTAATTAGCCTCAGAATCAGAGTCCCCCATAGTGTTGTGGAGACTGCCTCCCTCTTTTTCAGATTCTTCAGATTCATAGTCTTCAACTGGTTCTTTGGTTTTGGCAAGACCTTTGAACCTTCTTCCCATGTTGATCAGGCCACCTGACCTTCTAGTCTTCTTAGTCTTCTTGGCCAGCAGCGTCTTCAATTCATCCTGCCCCTTGGTCAGGTTCAGGATCAGCTCTTGGAACTGTGCATTTTGTGCCTGGAGATCCTTAACTGATTGTTCAAGAGCCATTTCTGAAATAAACAGCGAGAAGATGAGAAACCTGTGCACAATTATAAACCTGTGATGTAATGAAATGATATGTGAATGCATATGCAATGTTTTCAAAGACCGCAGGATTTAAATTTGCTTAAACAAATAAGAAGGTAAACTTTTATTAGTAATAAATTTGTTTTGCCTCTTGGGCTTACAGAAAATGAAATGAAATAAATACAAGGGATGGGGTTTTAAGTCTCCCATGGACGTTTCCTCTTTGTGTTGAGGTATGAGTTGAGATTCCGTTCCTCGTGAAGTTGCTTTGTTAGTTCTAGGATTCTTTCTTGGCTTGCTTTGTAATGAGCCTCGAAAGTATCCCTTTGCTCCTTCAGCTGGATCCAGGATCTCTGCAAGTCTTCCATGTCAGTAGGCATGTCTGGGTGAAGGATGGTATAAGCAGTGTCTCCTTCAGCAACAGGTTCCATGGTAACTGGCAGGATAGCAGGGTATGGCATCATGAGAGTCTGAGCCCGAGATCGCACCCATATGAGATAAGCCTCCATAGGAATAGTGTACTTAGGCTCCAGTGTCTTGCTGTCAACCCTGTTTACTTTTCCCCATGCTCGTATGAATCTCTGACGGTAACCTTGAAGATCATTGTCGTAATCAAACACAATGCCCTGAATCAACATGTCATGAGGACCATCACTCCGAGCGTAACCAAACTATCGTAAAGATAGAGAGGGGTTGTAGGTGATGCCTCCTCTTATGCCTAGAAGTGGCACATTAGGGAATTCCCCACAATGGTCAATGATAGTGACATTCTCCATAGATCTGGAGCACCAATGAATATCTGAATGCGAGAGTGACATGATCCTTTTGGAGCACCTGAACCCTTGCTCATTCTTCATCACTGAGCGAGGAAGGTGAGAAATAAACCACCTAGATAGCAGAGGTATGCAGCACATCAGAGTTCCCCTTGCCTTTGTAGTACGGGTGTGAAGAGAATGCAGGATGTCTCCAAGTAATGTAGGCACTGGATTGTGACTCAGAAATATATTGATGGCATGAACGTCTATGAACTAATCTGGATTGGGGAATAATACTAAGCCATAAATCAGCAAGGCTAAGATCTCCTCAAAAGCATCATAACTCATGGCCTTCAAGAACACCTGAGCTTTCTCTATCAACACCTTGGCAAGAATACCCTTAACTCCGCTTCTCGTTTCTAGAACAATGTCAGACTTCTTCAGATGTAGAGCTGCAGCAATAACCTCTGGTTTAAGCTCCTTCTCCAAGCCTGTGAAGGGTCTCTGATCAAGAACAGGTATACCCAGAAGTTTAGAGAACTCTTCCATTGTAGGAACCAGCTGATAGTCAGGAAATGTAAAGCAATGGTGCTTGGGGTCAAAGAACTGAAACAGAACACTCATCATGTCTTCGTTGAACCCTGAGGTGACTAGATCCAATAGGTGACCATGTCTCTTGATGAACTGGGAATGATCAGACACTTGAGAAACCAACTCTTTAAGCTTGGCAGGTATGCCCACAAAGTTGATCCTGATGGTGTTTCTACGAGCAGAAGCCATGACCTGCAACCAAAGAACAAAGATAAATCCTTTGGTCCTTGAAATGGTTAGTGAAAATGCTATGCTTATGATGCATGATGATGTCATGATGTTATGTTCAATCACAAACATGTGGCACACACAAACAAGTCACATAATAGCCCTAGGTTTGAAGGCTTGCATGAGGTTTAAAGGTAAGTACCCTCTCCTGAAGTTAGATGGTTCATCCTGTCCTACAAAAGTAACCAGGTTCTAAGGGATCTCAATATCATTGATCCTTCACAAGGGTGGTTGTTCAGAAGGCAACTTACTTGCCAACCAAAACCCTCCAAGTTTAAGATCTCAATGAGCGTAGTATCGAGTGTCAACCAACTTCAGTCTGCACCAAAGCCGGTTACCTCACTACTTTCTAAAGGCCAAGATGGGATAACTAGGGTTCTAAAAGTTAGTTAGTGCATTGACAACATATGGCAGCCTCATATTATCCTCAACTTGACTTAAGGAACATAAGCACCGACCAAGAAGTCACACTAACTATGGCCACCAGATCAACCATATCGATATACGTCGTACAGTTTCCTTGGTCTATTGCCATTTACCTATGGTACACTATATCTGGGTTAGGACCTTTTACACATAATAGCACCCCAATCAAGATAATATAAAGCAAACAAGGCAAACAATTTAAAGTGATCTAATTCCTAAGGGTACCCCTCTTAAATTTAAATCCCCAGCAGAGTCGCCAGTTCTGTAACACGGTGGGAGAACTGACTTTAGTTATGTTGCGGATAGCAAGAGTCGCCACCGACTTTTATTTTATCCAAAAGGAAAGGGCATAAAAGAACAGGAAAGACCTTAAAAAGATTTTGAGTTCGAGGGGTAGGTTATGTAAAGGGAAGGTGTTAGCACCCTTTACATCCATGGTTATCCATGGGCTCTTAGTTACTTAGCTCACTTTAAAATGTTTTTTGAAAATGTGAAGTGTGTGAATAGAAATTTTCATAAGAGTTTGATAATGATCCATGTACGGATGCGTAAAAAACTTGTGTTTGAAAATTGTTTGAAATTTGTGAAGTGTTTGAAAAGTTTTTAAATATTGAGCAAGTAACTATGAGGAACCTACCCTAAAGTTTAAGTCTTTCTGTTCTTTATCCTTTAAATGGTAAGACTATCCCTATTATTAAGGAATAGGTAGTCATTACCTTGGATGTAAGGGACATATGAAGGGACATCTGTTTAATGAAGGCAACTGTAGGGTGTATTAAGCATTTTGGAGGGACTGTCATCATTATTCGAAAGGGACAAGATCATATTGAAAGGCAACCATTAAGGGACTTGATCTTTGATTGTTAAGGGACTAGATGACTTTTCTTTTAAGGGACTTTTGCTTTATACACCCCACTTGACCTTGTGATTAGGCAACATTGAAAGGTAACCTTAGAAAGTGAGATGGCGATCAAAGATCGACTTACGTGTGTGAGTGTTCAATTTAATATTTGTCTTTTGAATTAAGTGATCTAAATTCAATTTTAAATATACATACATGTTACACTCCCTATTTTTACTAACCATAGCATAAAAATAAATAATTTAAATGTTACAAAAAAAAATTACACCCAGGAGCAGTTACAATAATAATAATAAAGCAATTTAAAATAAATAGCAAAATAATAAATAAGCAAGAATAATTAAATAATCATAATAGGGGTTAGTGAAAATAATAATAATAATCACAATTTAAAAATAAAGGGGGTTAGTAAAAAATATCATAAGAACATAATTAAAAATAATAAGCAAAAAAATAATATAATAATTAAAAGATTAGATTTTAATATAAACAATTATTTAAAGTTAATAAAAAAAATATGAACAATTAAATTAATTATTATAAAGTTTTGAATTATATGCAAATTATAAGAATTAATTTTAAACATATTATGAAAATAAAATTATAAAATTATTTTAACAATTTTAATTATTCCTAAGCATACATTAACAATTATTGAAATGCCAAAATTAAGAATATAAACAATTTAGGTCATACTTACATATTGTAAAAAAAATAGGATTAATTATGATTATATTTACAAAATTTAATAGAATATATACATAATTGAAAAAAAATGATCATACAATTATATTTATAAATTTAAGGATTATAATAAAATTTTATTTACTAATTAAAATTATAAACAAGAATTAGGTTTTTTTTTAGGAAATATATTTTTAGGGTTTATAAAATAAATTAGGTTTTATGTACAAAAATTACAAATAATTAATTCACATAAATTATATATATAATAACAATATACACATATTAAAAAGAAATTAGTTTTTTTTAGAAAACATTTTAAGATTAATATTAGGATTTTAGAATTATAATTTTAATTAAATAAATATTAATAACAATTAAAACAAATAGAAAGAAAAAGCAAAAAAAGAAAACTTACCTGGCTGGGGTTTGAACCCAGCACCTTTGCTTGACAACATCCATGCCATACCACCAGGCCATCACGCGCAGGTGAAAGAAGAATGATTTCAATTGGTTTTATGTACTAAACCTAAAAATCAGAAAAAAAAGAAAACAAACAAAAGGCCTGGGGGAGAATCGAACCCAGGGTCTTGCAAGCAATATACAAACACCTTACCATTCCTGCTGGATGAGCGCATCTGTTCACATAATCACCACAGTTCATAATATATTACATTCAGTGAATAAAAGGAAAAATCATGAAAAATTTGCCACGGCCAGGATTCGAACCCCTGCCATTCAACCAAACACGCGCTTGCTTCACCACTGGGACAAGCTGTATGCTTGTGATATTAACAGACAACAAAACATAAAATATTTAAAATGAAATTCAAATTCCAGAAACGCGCGCAGGGGTCATCTTCTACCTCTGGCCCTGCAACTTTTGCTGCGAATTTACCTACAATCTTTCCTGCGATTTTCAAACTGCAGCAATACCTATGAAATTAAAACACTAACAAAACAACAATATTTCATGAAATTGAGAACATCATTGAGTTCCTCATATCATTTGCAATTGTCCTATGTCTTTAGAATTTATTTATATTTGTTAAATGCTAAAACCCTAAATGGTGCTTGAAACCCTAACAATGGCCGCAAGCATATTAGGTCATGAAACTTCAAGTTTTTTTGTCCAGAATCAATCCTTAGAACCTCACAAACAATAAAGCACAACCAAAATTCATTAGCAATGCATAAAAAGTCAAAATCGAAAAAATAAATTTCAAGAACAAGAACCATTCGGTTTATGCAATTCATGGAGTTTTTGATGCAAATGATGATTGGTAATGATTAAGTGATGTTCAGGGATCACTCTTATGTCCTCCAAATACCTTCAAATGTCTTGTATGAAGAAATACGAATTTGAGTTTGTGAGGTTTTTTGAAAGATGCAACTTACACTTGGGAGGCAGAAAAATCGTCTCTTGTGTTAGGGTTGCACTATGTACTTATAGAACAATGTATTAGGTCAGAAAAATTGATCATTTGTGTGGAAGATTTGATCTAAAAAGATTCAAAATGATAAGCCTTTAAAATTCAAATATTTTTGTATAAACACCTTCTATTTTTGGCAAATCAACATGATCTTATTTCCCCTTTAATTCCAATCATATTTATGATTTTCCAGAAGCTTAATCCAATTTAAATCTTAGACTTTTATATTTTATTTTTATTTAAAATTATTTTTAATGAATTAAATCAAAATAAATCAAAATAAAATAATAAAAAATCTGATTTTTATTGACTTGGGTCGTGCATGAAGTTATTGTATGGATTGGGTCATTATTTGGCAAGCCCATTTGGAAGAAATTGGTTTTAGACCTCCATTTTCTTCATAAACCAACCCAAAATTTCCCAACTTTGCAAGGGCACACATCCTTCAATTTTAATGGTATGAGGGTGTTCTTGGACATTTTGGAAAGCTTGAAGAGTCCTATAAACAACCCCACTGGTTTCATGTCCATATCATTTACCAATCTCAAGTTATGCCTTTTTGAAGTTGTTGACTTTTTGTTGACTTTCAAAAGGACCTATAATGTCTTAGCTTATACCTTTCAAATGAAGCATTTTTGGGCTTGGCTTGTGAGACACAAAGTTGTAGAGAATTCAATTTACTTCAAAATGAGCTTTGAGTGGAGACTTGGTGATGAAGTATGTGAAAGTTATGGCTGGTCAAAGTTCAGTTGACTTTTACTAAGGAAACCCTAATTTAGAAACTCCTGATTCTTGATGATCTGAAATCTCCTTGATGAATCATGATCAACCCTTGATCAAATGATGAATTTTACTTCATATACTTGATGTTGGCAAAAAATCATGAAGTTTGACTTTGGTTTGACCACAGTTGACCTCAGTTTGACTTTTTAACTTCTTTGACTGATTTTGACTTATCTGATCATCTGACTGAGCAAACTTTTGAGAAAAGTCTTGAAACTTGTCATGGGGGTTCTTACACACATATAAGATGTTATGAAGCTCACTTTAAGTCTTGGAAGTTCATTTAGCCTGATTAAAGTCAAAACCCTAGTTTTGGATGCACTGCTTAGGAGGTGCATTGTCTGAGGGAATTGTCAACTCTTCTGACCAATTGTGAACTTTATGAACCTTGTGAACCATCATAAAATGTCTTGTGAACCTTGTGAACCTCATGGGAGGTCTTGTGAACCTTGTGAACCTCATAAAGTGACTTGTAGACTTTATGAACCTCATGAAAGGTTTGGTAAGCATTGTGAATCTTGTGAACCTTGTGAACCTTCTTAGCACACAAAGTCTTGTATTGTGAGGGCAAATTTTGGGGTGCAAAACTTGGGCGCCCCTGGATCCATGGGGGAGGTGTTGTAACTTCCACTTTACATCAGAAATTGAAGTATCTAGTGAAAGGAAAGATTATCACTGTTTATGGTGAAGAAGAATACATGGCCAGTCATGTGAATACTTTTAAATATGTTGAGATGGAGGGTGAATTTGTTGAGACTCCTTGCCAGACGTTTGAAGTAGTTCCTCAAGCTGTTCCTGCTACTGAAGCCATCCCTACTGCTAAAAAAGTTCCTGCGATTACCAGAGTACCTCCTACAATGGCCTCTCTCAAGGATGTTAAAGTTATGGTTGAAGAAGGTGGTTGTACGATTTGGGGTCAGCTTCCTGACATTCCTTACAAGTCTGACAAGTTTGGTTTGGGTTTTACTGAAGAATCTCAGAAGGTTGTTCGTCGTGCTCGTGCTGTTCATATCACTAATAAAGGAATCATAAAGGACCAAGTCAATGTTGTGGGAGATTATGATGAAGATTACAACCTGGATGATTAGATCTTTCCTACCATTGGTGATGGACTCAACAACTGGAAGGCTGAAGACGTTATTCCTATCTCCTTTAGTCAGGAGTAAATGCTATTTTGTTTTTCTAAATTTAATTTTGTAATCTGAACAATTAAATACTTTTAAGCCTTGTGTCTTTCCTGGGGCACAATGGTGTGCTTGTTAGGGTTATCATTTCATTTGCATATTTTCATTAAATAAAATCAATGGACGTTTCTTGCTTTCGTAAATATTGCGCTCTTTGTCTTTCTTTTACTATTTTCTTCCTTTTATTAAAAAGCTATGTGTTCTTACACACACCCTCATGTCACTAAAATGCATATCCTCATCCACTTTGGATCCTGTTGATAACAGTTCTTCTATTGCCAATTATGACTTCGAGAATCCGATCTATCAAGCCGGGGATGGAAAGGAGGAAGATTGTGAAGTACCTGTAGAGCTGGCTAGATTGCTATAACAAGAAGAGAAAGCTATACAACCACATGAGGAACCAATTGAAGTTGTGAACCTGGGAACTGAGGAAAATAGGAGAGAAGTCAAGATAGGTATTGAATTAGAAGATGGTGTTAAGAACAGGTTGATCCAGATGTTACGTGACTATGTGGAAATTTTTGCTTGGTCTTATGAAGATATTCCAGGGTTGGATACTGATATTGTGGTTCACCGTCTACCAGTGAAAGAGGATTGTCTCCCAATAAAACAGAAAGTTCGTCATATGCGTCCTGAAATGTCAGAAAAGATTAAGGCAGAGGTGATGAAACAGTTCAATGCAAGGTTTCTAGTTGTTACTTCTTATCCTCAATGGGTTGCAAATGTGGTACCCGTGCCTAAGAAAGATGGTAAGGTACGCATGTGTGTAGATTACAGGGATTTGAACAACGCCAACCCCAAAGATGACTTTCTACTTCCACATATTGATGTTCTGGTAGACAACACTGCTCAACACAAGGTATTCTCTTTTATGGATGGTTTCTCTGGTTACAATCAGATTAAGATGGCACCAGAAGATATGGAGAAGACTACATTTATTACATAATGGGGCACTTTATGTTATAAGATGATGCCATTTGGTTTGAAGAATGCTGGGGCAACATATCAGCATGCTATGGTATCTTTGTTCCATGATATGATTCACCATGAGATAGAGGTATATGGGGATGATATGATATCCAAATCTCAGACTGAAGAAGAACATCTCGATCATCTACACATGTTGTTTGAGAGGTTGAAGAAATACAAGTTGAGATTAAATCCAAACAAGTGTACCTATGGAGTTAGATCTGGTAAACTTTTGGGTTTTATTGTTAGTGGTAAAGGTATTGAAGTTGATCCAGCAAAGGTAAAAGCTATACAAGAGATGCCTGCTCCTCGTATGGAGAAATAAGTTAGAGGTTTCCTGGGACGATTGAATTACATTGCAAGATTTATTTTCCAGTTGACTACTACTTGTGAACCAATATTCAAGTTGTTGAGAAAGATCAAGTAATGTAATGGAATGACGAATGCCAGGTAGCTTTTGATGAGATCAAGAAGTACCTATAGAAACCTCCAATATTGATGCCACCAGTTGAAGAAAGACCCTTGATTATGTACCTGACAGTATTGGATAACTCAATGGGGTGTGTATTGGGGCAACATGACGAGCCTGGTCGAAAAGAGCAAGCAATATACTACCTTAGCAAAAAGTTTACCGACTGTGAAACAAGATACTCACTGTTCGAGAAAACTTGTTGCGCTTTGGCATGGGCTGCTCGCCGACTAAGACAGTATATGTTGACTCATACAACTTTATTGATTTCAAAAATGGATCCAATTAAATACATATTTGAGAAACCTTCTCTCTTCGGACAAATAGCAAGATGGCAAATGATCTTGACAGAATATGATATACAATATACTACTCAGAAAGCAATCAAAGGAAGTGTAGTAGCTGACCATTTGGCTCATTAAGCAGTGGACGGTTATCAGTCTATGAATTTTGAGTTTCCGGATGAGGATATTATGATTGTTACTAAAGAACCTAGAAAATATGAAGGACCTAGACAAGGATCCTGATGGACTATGGTTTTTGATGGAGCTTATAATGCGCTTGGTAATGGTATTGGTGTTGTGATTATCTTTCCTAAAGGTTGTTATACACCAGTTACTGCAAGACTTTGTTTTAATTGTAAGAATAATATGGCTGAGTATGAAACGTGCATAATGGGTATCAAGGCTGCCATTGAGATGAAGATTCAGTTTTTGAATGTGTATGGAGATTCAGCCCTGGTAGTTAGTCAAGTTAAAGGATATTGGGACACCACGCATCCTAATCTCATCCCTTACAGAGAGCATGTGTTGTATTTGATCCCGTACTTTGAAGAGATCACCTTTGGACATATTCCACGAGAAGAAAATCAGTTGGCAGATGCATTAGCCACTATGGCTTCTATGTTTGAAATCAATTGGGATGATGAAGCTCCTAGAATTACCATCGATTGATTTGATAAACCTGCATACTGCAATGAGGTGGGTACTGAAGGAGTAGAGGAAAAGCCTTGGTTCTATGAAGTGAAAAAGTATCTTGAAGCTCAAGAGTTCCCTGAAGGGGCATCTGTCAATGATAAGAAGTTTCTGAGGAGATTTTCTGCTAAGTTCTTCCTGAGTAATGAAATTTTGTACAAGCGCAATCATGATTCAACTTTGCTTCGCTGTGTGGATAAGAAAGAAGCAGTAGAGATTATGGAGGACATGCATGAGAGGATCTTTGATACTCATTCTAGTGGACATACTATGGCTAAGAAGATTTTGAGAGCAGGTTATTATAGGTCTACCATGGAAGCTGATTGCTATCAACACTCCAAAACTTGTCATAAATGCCAGATTTATGCTGATAAAGTTCATGTGCCTCCAGTTCCATTGAATGTTCTGACGGCTCCTTGGCCTTTTGCCATGTGGGGCATTGATATGATTGGTGAGATCAAACATATTGCTTCCAATGGACATCGTTTCATTCTTGTAGCCATTGATTACTTTACAAACTGGGTAGAGGCAACTTCATTTGCTTATGTTACTAAGAATGTGGTGGCTCGATTCATCAAGTATAATCTTATATGTAGGTATGGCATCCCTGAAAGGATTATCACAGATAATGGTGTCACTCCCAAAGATTTGCATCCCGATACAAGCGCGAACGGTCGGCGAAAAGAGAGAATGAAAATGAAGTGAATAGAGTCGCCAGCTAGGCATTTTTATCTCGAAGGAAAGGTAATACTGCATAAACCTAGAAAGTGATGGATAAGACGGTTGCGAACCAGAGAAACTGAGAAAGGGGGTTGGTTACGACTTGGGAAGGTGTTAGCAACCAGATTGTCCGTCGTACTCGACGAGATCCACGCTTGAAAGATTGTGTTTAAAGGGGTAGTGTCTGTGCTATCTGTGTGCAAAAGCTGGAAAAGAATATACAAGTGTCAGTGCAAGAAAGTGAAGTGTGGTGCTCAGGAATGAGGCTTAAAAAGAATGCTGAAAGAGGGGGAAGACACAGAGACTTTTGTTCGATAACCGTTAAGTTATGCCTACGTATCCTCTCGTGCAATAAGGAAGTCAGAACACCGTAGTTTGACTCAAAGAGACTGAAAGATAAATTGACTGTGAACTGCTTACTTGTCTATGCTCAAGTGTATGACTCGTCTGGCTCGAGTGCTAACTGTCTTGCATTAGACGGAAGAAGCAAGTTCTCGTTTGTGATTGAAGATGATGAGAAAAGAATCCCGAAGGAGACGATTATTGTTTGTTTTTTGTGTTTTCAATCTTTTATTGCTTTTTTGGAGTTTGTCATAAATTAATGAGCTTAAGCCTAAACCAAGGGTTAGTAAACTCATCATATCCTCCCTTTGATTAGGGATAATGAGAATACCTTAAGTATGAGATAAACATCTCAACTTAATTGCCATGATGGTGTAGGATTAAGATCATTAACCTACTTGTGATTATTTATATGTTTTTGGGGTTTTTGTTTAGTGTTAAGTAATGAGTTTAAGCCATAATCAAGGATTAATGAACTCATTACACCATCCTAATAGAAGGATAATAGATGAACACACTTAAGCTGAGGAAGATACCTCAACTTAATCCATGATTAAGGATTAACCTCATGACAAAAAAAACCTTTATTAAATGGATTTTAATTGAGGGTGAGATTAAGAAGTGAATTTTATGGTTTGTAAGACAACTTGAGGGGGACTTGTCCATTAACACTAGGGTTAGTCCTTCTTAACCAATAAAGGAAGAATTAGAACCCTAATGCAAGGCCCAAGTTACAAGCTATTGTCTTAGTGATTATTAAGATGGATTGATTAAGAGGTTTAAACAAATTAAGGGTTTAACACTTAATATTAAAGTTATACACTCCATCCTAAGAGAAGGATGCAAGCATAACCCTAATCACAAAGTCTTAAAACCTTAAAAGTTTAGTCTCTAATGATGAGATGAGAAAAGAGACACAAAGAAGACATAAAGGTAAAAGCTAAAGGGGGACTAATAACAACCCTAATTATTGTCATTCTTGGATGTTCCTATGGTTTGTAAGGCTTGAGAAAGATCTTCAGGGAAGCCACCAATGGAAGAAGCAGATGAAAGGAGGAGAAGCAGAAGAAACAAGTTACTTACTTCACTGAAGAAGATAAGTAACTTGGAGGAAGAAAGTGAAATATGAACATGAATGAGCAAGCTCACTACAAAGCAAAGAAAAAAAATGCAGCAATGATGCATAAGAAGAATGAGAAGAGAAATGAGAAGGGAAGGCAAATTCACTTCTCAAATTACTTACCACCTGAAAAGGTTAGCATAAAGGAAAGAAATGAAATGAAAATGAAACATATGCAAAGGTAAAACCAAGAACCAAAAGCAAACACATGATTCAAATGATTCTATGAGATGATGCAAAGGCATGTCAAATGTTATGGATGTTCATTCAAAGAGAAAGAATGCAAATGAAGCATGTAGAAAGCATGAAAACACATGTATGCTTATGAAATGAAATGGATGCAAAGCATGGCAAATGTATGAATAAATGATCAAGCAATGTTCAAGAAATGTCTTAAGATGTCTAAGATGGCATACAAGTTCTTAGAATGTCATGGCAAGTTCACATATTCATGCAATGCAATGTAAGATGCAAGTATGGATGCAAGATTAGGGTTACATGAAAGGATGAGAGGCAAATGACAAAACCAGAAGCAAATCACATGATAAAAAATTGCAAATGAACTCAAAGGAACCCTAACCCCATATGATATCACACCCCAAAGGAGGAGGTCTAACGCTTAACCTAAAGAAAGTTGTGATTTTCCTAAGTAAACTAGGGTTTTTGGGTACCTTAAGAGGAAAAATGCAAATCAAATGGAAAATGCAAGATAAATTTGTGACAAAAATATTCTAGATACTACATGCTATGAGAAGAACAATGCAAAAACAACCAGTGTCAAACCCTTCATGGTTAGGCAGAAAAGAATTTTCTATGTTAGGGTTCCAAAAAGGGATTTTTATGAACCCTAAATTCAAGAAAAATTTCAAAGTTGGATCAAAACCAAAAAGAAATTTATATTAATGATTTGACAATGTTTCTAAATGTCCTAAGATGCAATGTGAATTTTTTTGGAATTTTTGGAAACCTAAATGGTATTTTAATTAATTAATTTTCATTAATTAATTAAAATAAACATTTAAATATTTTTAAAATGATTTTTTAATGCAAAAAATAAAAATAAAAATGTTTTTGGGTGAAGAAAAATATTTGAAGTCAAAATGCAGAAGAAAAATATTTTTTGGAATTTTCTAAGTATTTTAAATAAAATGTACAAAAGAAATACAATAAAATGAAATAAAAACAGATAAAAGGAAAAGTATGCTGATCTAAGGGCTTATATTCAAAGTTGAGGGGCGGGAATTGACTGGCGCCATATCCAAAGGCTAAAATTCAAACCAGTCTTAATTAATTAACTAAACCTAATTAATTAAATTAAATGGAAATTAAGGGTTAATGAAGTGATCTGGTCCATTGGTTCATGCGCGCGAAACCTAATCTAAGGGTGGAGATTCAAAGTTCACTAATTACACTGATTAACCCTAATCTGAACCCTAAACATTTTCAGGTGACCGGAGCAAGCTCCAGTCATCTTCTCCGGTCACTCATTCATGCTATCTCTCTCAAAACGCAATGAAACTTCACCAAAATCTCCAGAAACACTCATTAGACGCTTCTAAACAAGAATCTAGCAACAAAAATCATTTATTTTCACCCAAGATCATGAATCAAAGGCAAACGGAAAAACACGCAAAAATTTTAGAAGCTTCATACATGCTTGTTTCTCAAACATTTTCAAAAGTAAACACATCATGATGATCAGCAAAGCATAAAGAACATTTCTATAACAAGAAAAACAAGTTCTGGAAAATTTGTTCTTGAGGATATCTGAGATGGAGCTTCTTCAATCTGAGCTATCTGACTTCCTCTTTGGTGCAAAATGACTCCAATGATCCTCCTGGCGATGCTTTGATGCTTGGAAGGAGTTTATAATGGCTGGTTTGAGTGGTTGTTCTTCAGCTGGTCAAAAATCGTGTTTTAGTTTTGGGTGCTTTTAGGTTGTAATGAAGGGTGGTTTATGTTCTAATGATGATGGTGAGTTGAATGGTGAAGTTTGTTTGTGATTTTTGTGGCTGGGCAGAGTGTTTCGAAAGCTTTTGCTTTTGGGGTGATTTTAAGAAACTTAGTGATTCTGAGGTTCCAGGCTTGTGTGATGTATGTTATGAGTTGCTTTTGATCCACATAACATTGCTTGATAGGTCAGAAAGTGGGTGGTGGACTGTGGTGATTGGTATGGGCAAGTTGCATAAATGTCAACATAACTTGTACTTGAGGTATGCGCTCATGTTGCAGCTGGCTTAGGGCATGTCTTGGCTCAACAAAGATCAAGGAGAACCATTGAAAATGTTTTGTGGTGATTCATCAAGTGTGTGAGAAGTTTCATGCTCTTTTGCAAATTTGAAGAAGTTTGGCCCCTTTTGAATTTCTTGAAGTTCAAGGAATGAAATGGCATGATTCTTTGGGAAATTTTGGTCACAAAGCATTGCATTATGTTGGCATGATGCTTAGATAGTTATTAGAGGTCACAAAATGACTTGGTATGTGAAATTGCAAAAAATCCTCTTTAGTGTGAAAGTGAAAATTATGTGATTTTTGCCAAATTTGCCAAGCCATATCTTGAGTTCTAGGTTGAATTAGATCAAGTTCTTGTACTTTTTGAAAAGGGAATGATCCAATCTACAACTTTCATGACCAAAAATTTTTCATTTGAAGCATTTTTGGTTGAGAAAGAGGAGGTTGAAATACTTTCCCAAAATGGAAAGTTTCCATTACAAGTCATTTCCATTTTTGGCAACTTTTGGTTTAGCTCAATTTTCTTCAATTTTGTGAACTTACAAGCACTTCAATGATCAAATAAAGATCATATAACTTCAATTTGATGAAGGATCCACTTTGGTTCCATTGTTGGGGGCCTCAGATGCCCTGATTTTGCTCTGACTTGCTCAAGAAGTTACCCAGTGAACAGATGACTTCCACAATGAATTTCTTCATCAAACTTGGTACACATGATCCTTATAACATATTGAGACTATTAGAAACAAGAATGACCAAAAAATTTGGAGTTATGGCCTCTGAAACCAAAACCCTAATTTCAGGTCATCTGTGTAGTGAAACCCTAGCTCTGCCTCCATGCTTTGCCAGTTCTTGTGATTTCTTGACTTCCTTGAGTTTTGAGGGATATAAAATGATGATAGAACATACATGGACCCTATTGGAACACTTTGAGGCCTTTGGGATGGCACAAATGGAATCTTGGATTGCTCAGATCACAAACCCTAGATGCAGATGAACTTGAACTATGCAGATGAAACAAAAATGCAATATGAGATGATATGCTTAAACTTATGCAAAGATGAAAGATCACAAGCCATGGTGTGAACTGAGTGAGGGAAAATTTGGGGTGTTTACAAATGGTACTAATTTGAATAATACTATGATTATTGATCTCTGGACGCAATTCAAGATTAAGCATCATAATTCTTCTCCATACCATCCAAAGATGAATGGCGCAGTGGAATCCACCAACAACAATATTAAGAAGATCTTGAAAAAGATGACAGTTACATATAAGGATTGGCATGAGATGTTACCCTTTTCTCCTCATGGTTATCGTACCACCATACGTACTTCAACGGGGTCAACCCCATTTTCCCTTGTCTATGGTATGGAAGCAGTTTTACCCATTGAAGTTCAGATTCCTTCTTTGAGAATCATAAATGAAGTAGGCTTGGATGAAGATGAATGGATTCAGACTCGACTTGACCAAATAAACTTGATTGATGAGAAACGATTAGCAGCTATTTGTCATTTTCATATGTATCAGAAACTTATGATCAAAGCCTTCAATAAGAAAGTTAAGCAGCAGGTATATCAGGTTGGTGATTTGGTGATCAAGCGTATCATATTACCACAGGGTGATCCTAGAGGCAAATGGACCCCCACCTATGAAGGACCATTTGTTGTTAAGAGAGTATTTTCTGGAGGTTCCATGATGCTTACCACTATGGATGGTGAAGATTTCCAATAGTCTGTCAACGCAGACATAGTTAAAAAATACTATGCATAAAAAGAGACCCGCTAGGTTGACTGGCCTAGGCAAAAATAAGGGCATCCCGGCGAACCAAAAAGGTTCGGGCAAAAATTAGGGATATATATAAAAAATGTACACCCGACAAGTCGAAAACCTGAAAAGGCGGCTTGGGAAAAAAGGGTATCCCGGTGGATTGAAAACCTGAAAAGGCAATCCAGGCAAACGTTATGGATTAAAGCGTATGACTATGTCTCGTTGGATCACCCATGTAACCTCTACTAGTTGTGATATCTACGTCAAATTCAACAGATACAAATCAATCCAATCATTTCTATTCCGATAGCTGAAGATGAGATACTTGAAGATAATGGCAATAGCAGAATTGAAACTCAATAGGATTAGTTACACATAGGTATCTTTCCTTGTTTTTGTATTCTTTTAAAATTTCTTCGACGAAGTCCTCTTACTAGGATTTTCGTCTCCGTGTTAAAACTCGCCTGTTTATAGGCCACTTTCTAAATAAATAAAATTCTATTTTTCGTATTCAGGTTTACTTTTCCCTCTTTATTCAGGTTTACTTTTCTCCTTTTACTAAAGCGAGAACTCTCTGTTGGTTATGTTTGAATGTATATATGCTTTTGAATATGATTGATGTTTACCATAAATGCATAAAATACAATAATAGCATTTACTAAGAATGAACAGAGGTAGGAATTCAACGAATCTTTGCTGGTTCATCCCCACAGATTAATCTTTATGGATATTCTTACAAAATACTTCAAGTAATATCTTGTATTTCCAACACTATGAAGTCCTCAAGCAGTTTCATATCCTCCGAAGAATTGATACTTAACCAAATAAATCTACAAGACCTATGTCCATTTCTTTTATCCTCAATCAGGATATTCAGGAACTTAATCCTTCAGTAAGAAGTACGAAGAACGAAAACGGGATGTTC
Organism: Lathyrus aphaca; assembly: GCA_963966055.1. Lineage (NCBI taxonomy): Eukaryota > Viridiplantae > Streptophyta > Magnoliopsida > Fabales > Fabaceae > Lathyrus > Lathyrus aphaca. The sequence continues at coordinate 108,577,599 of OZ014523.1, forward strand.
TAAGTACGATATTCTTAAACAAGACGGGGACGAAGTCTTCATATTTCTCAATAATGAATCGAGATTTATTTTCCCCAGCCAGCAATTGTCTTACGAAGCTACTTATGCGCTTCAATTACATAATTCATACATACATCACATCATATCATATCATATCATACGCATACAACATTATCATGAAATATATTTTGCAAAGTGTTATATACGTCATGATATTTGCATAGAACTAACCTTGTTTTTCAGGTTAATTCTCTAGCAGAAAAACTTCATCAACAACTTATATCTTGGGCCATTGTTTATCTTCCCAAAAGTTATATCATTACCTTGGGCCGTTGTTTATCTTCCCAAGTACCCTATTATGACTTTGGGATGTCGTTCATCTTCCCAAAAGTTAAACCCTTACCTTGGGCCGTTGTTTATCTTCCCAAGTACCCTATCATGACTTTGGGCCGTTGTTTATCTTCCCAAAAGTTATACCCTTACCTTGAGCCGTTGTTTATCTTCCCAAGTACCCTATCATGACTTTGGGCTGTTGTTTATCTTCCCAAAGTTATACCCTTACCTTGGGCCGTTGTTTATCTTCCCAAGTACCCTATCATGACTTTGGGCCGTTATTTATCTTCCCAAAAGTTATACCCTTACCTTGGGCCGTTGTTTATCTTCCCAAGTACCCTATCATGACTTTGGGCCGTTGTTTATCTTCCCAAAAGTTATACCCTTACCTTGGACCGTTGTTTATCTTCCCAAGTACCCTATCATGACTTTGGGTCGTTGTTTATCTTCCCAAGTACCCTATCATGACATTGGGCCGTTGTTTATCTTCCCAAAAGTTATATCATTACCTTGGGTCGTTGTTTATCTTCCCAAGTACCATATTATCACTTTGGTCCGTTGTTTATCTTCCCAAGTACGACTGCTGGGAATAAAGCGGTAAGTAAAGCAATTACGGGGACGGCCGACAAGCTGGGGAAATAAAGTGATCATGATGGGGACGACCATCAAGTAAAGTAACAAGGTTCTCTGGGGATTTAAAATAAAGGCAATGATAGGGACGGCCATCAGGTTTGCAAAGTAAAGTAAACATCGATGGGGACGGCCATCAATTCAAAGAATAAATGAAATAAATGATGAGGGACGGTCATCAAAGGTGAAGGACGATCATCTAGCAGGGGGAGGCTGCTCTTTATCACGACATAGGACGAATGTCGGATAGAAAAGGTTGACGATGGGGACGACCATCGGATAAGCATGATGAAGGACGATCATCAAGAGGTGAAGGACGATCACCTAACAGGGGATAACTGCTAAATATCATGACATAGGACAAATGTCTGATAGAAAAAGTCGACAATGGGGACGGCCATCGGATAAGCATGATGAAGGACAATCATCAAGAGGTGAAGGACGATCACCTAGCAGGGGATGGCTGCTAAATATCACGACATAGGACGATTGTCAGATAGAAAAGGGTTCCAATAATGGAGACTCCGCTGGGGAAAGGATGAGGGACAGTCATCCAAAGGTGAAGGAAGATCACCTGGCAGGGTACGGCTGCCGCAATATCACGACATAAGACGAATGTCGGATAGAAAAAAGGTTGTTCTGCTGGCGACTTACTGGGAAATGGTAAACACGGACGAGTGCTTACGCTTAAGAAATAAAAGGTATAAGTGTTTGACGTTGTGTATAGATTAAAGATGTGGACGAGCATCCTTAGGAAAATGATAGAGATGAGTATCGGTAGAAATAAACGTTGACGCATGTTCAGAGATGATGATACGGACGAGTACCAACTGGTTAACAAAGAACACGGACGAGTGTCGAATCTGTGGGGAATAAGTGTATATATGAGATACGGACGAGTATCTGTATAAGTATGAACAAGTATTATGAAGTATGAGCAAGACACGGACGAGTGTTCAACTTGCTGGGGAAGAGTGTGACACGGACGAGTGTCAGAAGAGAAAATGTATAAGTTATGAACAATCATTTATATATGAGAGTGTAAAAGGTATCTCGGCAACCTGTGGGGATAGGATGACCCGGACGGGTGTCAATGAAAGTATATTATAAACAAGTACTTGGTTTGTAATAGGTGATTAGGCAACCGTGCTGGGGAGAGGTGACACGGACGAGTGTCAAAAGAGTTTGTACAGGTATCTGTATTTGGGAATGTTTGTGGCTTATCTTCGGGGAATAGTATGACACGAACGAGTGTTGGAAGGGTACATATGAACATGCATTTGTGTTAAAGAGTGCAACGGGGACGCTTTGGCTTTCATTTGCAAGGGGTGTGAGTCTTTATATACATTGCTGATGAGATATTGTCGGTATTTATAGGTGACTGATTCAAACCTGACTTGTGATCATGCAAAATGTTTGATTTTTGCCGTAATGCTCCGTATTAAACGGAATGCTACGCTTTGTGGGGAAAGATGATGCGAATGCTATGATTATGCAAAAGAAACCGATCCGGGACTCGGATCCCGCTGCGGTGAAGATCTCTGGCTGATCTGCTTGGAAGGATATCCCAACTGGGGATGAGATCATTGGTAGATCTGATAAGATATATGGTTCTGCTTGGGGGACTAGATCATTGATAGAACTATCCTGTAAGGAGAAAACCCAGCTGGGGATGAGGAGACTTCCGTCACTTTGTTGTGTAAGAGTTTCAGGCATTGCTCTCTTGGGAGAGGCTGGAACTCTGCGGGGAGATGGTTCTTTTGTCTTTGAGAGACTTGGCACTCTGTTCGGGGGAGGAAAGATCATTGAACGATCTTCCTAGAGGACTCTGTGGGGATCCCGGCTGGGGATGCTCTTGCTAAATAAACTTATGCTAGGTACGAGGAGGCTTTGATAACTTTGTTGGGGAAAAAGCATTTTCAGATGCTGCTTGGAGAAGATGTGCTGGGGAAAGGTGCTTGGCATGCCCCATGTTGCGTATTTGAATACTTGCAACTTGTTAAGACAAATAAACACACAAGTGTCTCGAGGTATCCCTTACCGGATTCCGTCATAGGAGTTAGATATTCCTGAGAGTAAATACATTTCCTACAAGCATTTAATTAGAAAGCCACATCTGTTTTATGCAAATATTATATCATGGATATTGGACATTTTGCAAACGAAACAAAAATGTACGAGACGAGGTGTGACTGAAATCTGATTTTATTAATATGGGTGCCCTGAACTGGCAAATACAGTTAAAGAAACAGATCCCCTGAAATCAGGATATTGTTACAAATTGAAAAAGTAAAAGTGCTGGCAATGTTGACGACGCTCCGCTGAGCTTCCTTTGCTATGACCCGTATGACCTTGACATTCTTCTCATCTTGCTTTCTGAAGAAGGTTGATTCTAACTGATGCTTTATCCTTTCAAAGCTTTCCGCGTTGTAAATGATACAGATGAATTCAGAATGCAGTTGTTCGCTTATTCCCTGATTTTGCGTGGATCGCCCTTTCGGGTTTTCAATCCACCAGGATACCCATTTTTGCCTGAGCTATCCAATGCGGCTTTTCAACTCAGCGGGTGTACATTTTTTTCAATTTTCCCTTATTTTTGCCCGAGTCTTTTATTCTGTTTTTGACTCGCCGGGATGCCCTATTTTTGCCTGGACTTACATTCTGTTTTTATGTCCAGCGGGTCATATTATGCGAAGTATTTTTTAACTGCATCTGAATTCACAAGGGATAAGAAATTTTCACCATCCATAGTAGTGAGCATCAGTGCTCCACCAGAGAAAACCTTCTTTACTATGAACGGACCATCGTAATTTGGAGTCCACTTGCCCCTGTGGTCTGTATGAGGCGGAAGAAGTCTCTTCAGCACAAGATCTCCCACTTGGTATTCCCGAAGTCTGACTTTCTGATCGAAGGCTTTCTTCATTCTTTTCTGATATAACTGCCTATGACATATTGCAGCTAATCTATTTTCTTCGATCAGATTCAATTGATTGTACCGAGAATGGACCCATTCTGCTTCATTCAACTTTACATCCACCAGTACCCGTAAGGAGGGTAATTCAACTTCTACAGGTAGGACTGCCTCCATACCATACACAAGTTGATACGGTGTTGCCCCAGTGGACGTTCTGATTGAGGTACGATACCCATGCAGGGAAAATGATAGCATTTCGTGCCAGTCTTTATAGGTAACCACCATCTTCTGCACAATCTTCTTGATGTTCTTGTTAGCTGCCTCAACAACGCCATTCATCTTTGGCCTGTAAGGAGAAGAATTGTGGTGTTGAATTTGGAAGTTCCGGCACAATTCTGCGATCATTTTGTTGTTCAAATTGGAACCATTATCAGTAATGATTCGCTCGGGTACTCCATATCGATAGATGATGTCTCTTTTTAGGAATCTGGCTACCACTTGTCTGGTGACGTTTGCATATAAAGCTGCTTCGAACCATTTGGTGAAGTAATCAATGGCTACCAGGATGAATCTGTGACCATTTGAAGCAGTCGGTTCAATCTTTCCAATCATGTCAATTCCCCACATGGCAAAGGGCCAAGGTGAAGATATCACGTTCAAAGGATTTGGAGGCACATGCACTTTGTCTGCATAAATCTGGAATTTATGACACTTCCTGGCATAGGCACAACAGTCTGCATCCATTGTGATCCGGTAGTAACCCGACCTTAACAATTTCTTAGCCATGGCATGTCCTCTGGCATGGGTACCGAAAGATCCTTCATGCACCTCGTGCATCAGCAAGTCTGCTTCTTTCTTATCAACACATCTAAGCAGAACCATGTCAAAGTTTCTCTTGTATAATGAGCCATCAGCATTAAGGAAGAAACTACCAGCCAGCCTTCTCAATGTCTTCTTATCATTGGATGATGCCCCAGGTGGGTATGTTTGATCCTCTAAGAAGCATTTGATGTCGTGGTGTAACACGGTGGGAGAACTGACTTTAGTTATGTTGCGGATAGCAAGAGTCGCCACCGACTTTTATTTTATCCAAAGGAAAGGCATAAAAGAACAGGAAAGACCTTTTAAAAGATTTTTGGGTCCGGGGGGTAGGTTATGTAAAGGGAAGGTGTTAGCACCCTTTACATCCATGGTTATCCATGGGCTCTTAGTTACTTAGCTCACTTTAAAATGTTTTTGAAATGTGAAGTGTGTGAATAAAAATTTTCTTAGGTATTTTATAATGATCCATGTACGGATGCGTATAAAACCTTTGTTTTGAAAATTGTTTGAAATGTGTGAAATGTTTGAAATGTTTTGAAGAGTGAGCAAGTATCTAAGAGGAACCTACCCTAAGTTTAAGTCTTTTCTGTTCTTGAATCCTTTAAATGGTAAGACTATCCCTATTATTAAGGAATAGGTAGTCATTACCTTGGATGTGAGGGACAAGTGAAGGGACATCTGTTATTTAGGCAACTGTGGGGTGTATAAGCAATTCGAAGGGACTTATAATCTTTATTCGAAAGGGACAAGATCATTACGAAGGCAACATTCGAAGGGACTTGATCTTTTTATCTGTTTAGGGACTAGATGATGTGAAATGAGGGACTTTGCTTTATACACCCTACTTGACCTTTTGTTTTAGGCAACATGAGAGGTATCCTTAAGGAAGTGAGATGGCGATCAAAGATCGACTTACGTATGTGAGTGTACCATTTTAAATATTTATCTTTTTAATTAGTGATCTACATTGATTTTACATTACAAACATGTTTACACTCCCTATTTTACTAACCATAACATTTAAAAATAAATAATAAACATTATTACTACAATATTACATCAAGGAGACAATTACATAATAATAATAATTAAAGCAAATTAAATAAATAAGCAAAAATAAATAATAATAATATAATTGGGTTAGTAAAAATAATAATAATAAATCACAATATATAAATAGGGTTAGTAATAATAAAACAAGTATCATATAAACATAATTAATAATATAAACAAAAATATTAGCACAATAATTAAAAGATCAAATTTTTTTATATGAACAATTATTATTTTAAGATTAATAAGAAAATATAAACAATTATATACTAATTATCATAAAATTTTAAATTATATGCAAATTATAAAAATTAAGTTAACTATAAACATATTATGAAAATAAATTATAATTACAAAATTAAATTAAGAATTTTAATTATTTTAAGCATATTTATATACAAGAATTAAATTATAAACAAATTATATAATATATATACATGATTAAGGTTTATAAATAATAAATTAAAAATTATAATAGAATTAAATTTTAAATAGAAGAAAATTAGGGTTTGTGAAAATTATTAGGGTTTATAAAAATTAATTAGATTTTTTTACAAAATATTTTATGATTTTAGAAACCTAAGGTTTACATACATATTTTTAGAATAATAAAATAACTATATATAATTTTATAATATTAATAATTTACAAAAAATAAATAAGTTTTTCTTATAAAATTAAAATTAAAAGAATGAATTCTAAAATAATATGAACATCCTATTTATTTTATTATTTGAATTTGTTTAAAATAGAAAATTAATTAAATAACAAAAATCAGAAAAAGAATGAAAAAATCAAAACCTGCTTGGGCTGAGATTTGAACCCAGTCCCTAAGCTTTCAAACTTCAGGACAAACACTCCAACCACTGGGCCATGCGCGCGCATGTGATAGAGAATAGGCACCATCAAGTTTTATTGTTTAACCTGGAAAATCATGAAAAAAAGAAGCAAAACAAATAACACAAAAGGCCAGGGGGGGATTCGAACCCAGGACCTTTACGCAATACACAAACACACTTACCATTCCAGCCGGGAGGGCGCAACTGATAATATGTTCACAACGTTGCATAATATATTAAGCTTAACAATTAAAATGAAAAAACAAGAAAAATTGTTGAGGCCAGGATTCGAATACAAGCCTTCAAGCAATATACGCGCACACTTCACCACTGGGACACACGCTTGTGTGTGATATATAGACAAAACAAGTCTATTATAATATAAAACAACAATTCAAATTATAAAAACGCGCGCAGGTCTTCTTCTACCTCCAGACCTGCAAAATTTCCTGCGAATTTTGCTAGGGTTTTTGCTGCGAATGGATTTTCCCAGGACAACCTACATTTTGTAAACATCAAGCAAACAACAACGTTTCATGAAATTAAAGGGTGCAAAATATTCTATGAAGTCCATACAACACAGCCATGTTTCCAGAATTTATTTATAATGGATAAATCGTAAAACCCTAAAATGGCCGAAGAACCCTAGCCATGGTGGATCTCATTCTAGTCCATGAAACTTGAATTAAACTGTCCAGAAAGCTTCTACATCATCACACAAACAAGATTAATCAATCAAAATTCATTAAAAACCAGTCAATATTTAGAATCGAAAATCAAAAATATTATGAACATGATGAATCGGTTTATGCATATGGAGATGTTTTAGATGTTGTTTATGATCCAAAATCACTCTATGAACATCCAGGAGCAAATTGCAACCTTCAAATTGTCTTGAAAGGGCTTGAATGAGGGAATCCGAATTTGAGTTTTGGTGAGAATTTTGAATGTATGAACTTACTCTTTGAGGCAAGCAATCCGTGTCCTTGTGATTGGGTTATGTTGTATACTTATAGTAGAATCAAATTAGGTCAAGAGATTGGACCATTGTGTGGATTGTTTGGATTTTTGAGATTGAAAAAGATTGGTACTTAAATTTCAAATATTCTTGAATAAGACCTTTCTATTTCAAGCCAATCTTCATCAATGTTGTATCAATTCAATCCAAATAGCATTCATGACCTTCTAGAACAAAAAAATATTTTAAATCTTCACACTTGATATTTTATTTAAATTTAAAATGATTTTTAATATAAAAAATCATAATTAATAAATTAAATAAAATAAAATTATGAAAATATAAAATAATTTTCGTGCATGATGTCATGGATCACTTTGGGTCACCAAAAGTTCAGCCCATTTAGAAAAATTTGGTTCTAAGACCCCATTTCCTTCATAAACCACCAAAAAATTTCCCAACTTTGCAAGGGCACACATCCTTCAATTTTAATGCTATGAGGGTGTTCTTGGACATTTTGGAAAGCTTGAAGAGTCCTCTAACCAACCCCATTGGTTTCATGTCCATATCATTTACCATTCTCAAGTTATGCCCTTTTGAAGTTGTTGACTTTTTGTTGACTTTCAAAAGGACCTATAATGTCTTAGCTCATACCTTCCAAATGAAGCATTTTTGGGCTTGGCTTGTGAGACACAAAGTTGTAGAGAATTCAATTTCCTTCAAAATGAGATTTGGATGGGAAAAATGTGATGAAGCATGTGAAAGTTATGGTTGGTCAAAGTTCAGTTGACTTTTCCTGAGGAAACCCTAATTTAGAAACCTCTGATTCTTGATGATCTGAAATATCCTTGATGAATCATGATCAACCCTTGATCAAATGATGAATTTTACTTCATATACTTGATGTTGGCAAAAAATAATGAAGTTTGACTTTGGTTTGACCACAGTTGACCTCAGTTTGACTTTTTAACTGCTTTGACTGATTTTGACTTATTTGATCATTTGACTGAGCAAACCTTTGAGAAAAGTTCTGAAATTTGTCATGGGGATTATTATACACATATAAGATGTTATGAAGCTCAATTGAAGTCTTGGAAATCCATTTAGCCTGATTAAAGTCAAAACCCTAGTTTTGGATGCACTGCTTAGGATGATGCATTGTCTGAGGGAATTGTCCAATCTTCTGACCAATGATGAACTTTGTGAACCTTGTGAACCTTGTGAACCTTGTAAGATGTCTTGTGAACCTTGTGAACCTCATAAAGTGTCTTGTAAACTTCATGAACCTCATGAAAGGTCTTGTGAGCCTTGTGAACCTCATAAAGTGTCTTGTAAACTTTGTGAAAGGTCTTGTGAACCTTGTGAACCTCATGAAAGGTCTTGTGACCCTCTTAAAGTGTCTTGTAGACTTAATGAACCTCATGAAAGGTCTTGTGAACCTTGTGAACCTCATAAAGTGTCTTGTAAACTTCATGAACCTCATGAAAGGTCTTGTGAACCTTGTGAACCTCATAAAGCACACAAAGTCTTGTATTGTGAGGGCAAATTTTGGGGTGCAACAGCTGCCCCTGTTCAATTTTCTGAAACCTGAGGGGTTAGATTGGTATATTTTCTAGTCGTGACCTGGAAGGTTGAAGGGGATTGAACACAAAAACCCAAAAATTTGCACTCACCGGTGCGTAGAGTGATACTGATAACTAGTTGTATATGCTTGAGTGGGCTTAAAGATTCCACTTGGAGAAAAGTTCTTCAGATACATTTCTTGGAGGATAAAGCAGTCCAAAATATGAAGATAAAATGATACCTTTCAGGAGGATAAACAACGTCCTGAGGAAATGATATGCTTTCAGGAGGATAAACAACATCCTGAGGTAATGATATGCTTTCAGGAGGATAAACAACATCCTGAGGAAATGATGTAACCTTTGTGAAGATAAATAACGGCCCAAAGTCTTGATATGATTTCAGGAAGATAAACAACGTCCTGAGGAAATGATATGCTTTCAGGAGGATAAACAACGTCCTGAGGTATAAACATAACTTTTGAGAGGATAAACAACGGCCCAAAAGAAATGGTAGCTTTTGTCGCTCCCGATAAATGGAACAGGGTCCAGATAAAGGTACAGACGCGAACGGTCGGCGAGAGGGACAATGAGAACACACAGCCGTGAACTCACTGGAGATGAATAGAGTCGCCAGCTAGGCATTTTTATCCCGGAGGAAAGGCAATGCTGCATAGACCTAGAAAAAGATTGGATAAGACGGTTGCGAACCAGAGAGACTGAGAAAGGGGGTTGGTTACAACCTGGGAAGGTATTAGCACCCAGATAGTCCGCCGTACTCGGCGGGATCCACGCTTGAAAGATTTGTGTTTTAAAGGGGGAGTGTCAGTGCAATTTGTGTGAAAAAGAGCTGGAAAAGGATGTACAGGTGTCAGTGTAAGAAGTGTATAAGTGAAGTGTCAGTGTAGGAATGAGAATGAGCTGCTCAAGACTATGAGGCTAAAAGAATGATTCTGGAAGGAGGGGGAATGTACAGAGACTTTTGTTCGATAACCGTTAAGTTATGCCTACGTATCCTCTCGTGCAATGAGGAAGTCAGAACACCGTAGTTCGACCCAAAGAGACTGAAAGATGAATTGACTTGTGAGCTGCTTACTTGCTTATGCTCAAGTGTATGACCTGTCTGGCTCAGGTGCTTACTGTCTTGCATTAGACGGAAGAAGCGAGTTCTCGTTTGTGAGTGAATGAGATGAGAAAAGAATCCCGAAGGAGACGATTATTATTTGTTTTTGTGTTTTCAGTCTTTTATTGCTTTTGTATTTGTCATAAGTTAATGAGCTTAAGCCTAAACCAATGGATTTAGTAAACTCATCACATCCTCCCTCTGATTAGGGGTAATGAGAGTACCTTAAGTGTGAAGTCAGATTCTCACACTTAAACACCTTTGGTGTAGGATTAAGATCATTAACCTACTTGTGATTATTTAGATGTTTTTGGTTTTTGTTTAGTGTTAAGTAATGATGTTAAGCCATAATCAGGGATTAAACAGACTCATTACACCATCCTAATAGAAGGATAATAGATGAGAATGTTTAAGCCGAGGAAAGCTCCTCAGCTTAATCCATGATTAGGGATTAAACTCATGACAAAACAAGCTTTTGATTAAGTGGATTTTATTTAATGGTATGATGATGAAGTGGATTTTATGATTTGTAAGACAACTTGAGGGGGACTTGTCCATTAACACTAGGGTTAGTCCTTCTTAACCATTTAAGGAAGAATTAGAACCCTAATGCAAGGCCCAAGTTACAAGTGTGATGTCTTGGTACTTATTAAGTGGATTGATTAAGAGATTTAAACACATTAAGGGTTTAACACTTAGGATTAAAGTTATACACTCCATCCTAAGAGAAGGATGCAGGCATAAGCTTAATCACAAAGCCTTAAAGCCTTTAGGGTTTAGTCCCTGATTATGAGATAAGAAGAGATGACTCAAAAGAGACACAAAGGTAAAACTAAGAGGGGAGACTAATCAAAACCCTAATCATTGTCATGCTTGGTTGTTCCTAAGGTTTGTGAGGTTTTCAAGAACAATCTTCAATGGAACCACCAGGAAGCAGATGAAAGGATCAAGAGAAGCAAAGCAACTTGCTTCATTCAAGAAGTCAAGTCACTTGAAGAAAGAAAGTGGGGAGAAGAAGAATGAGCAAGCTCAAACTCAAACACATATAGAAAATGCAGTAATGGATGCAAGAGAGATGAAAAGAAAGGTTATGAGAAGTGAAGGCAAATTCACTTCTCAAGTTCACTTACCACCTGAAATGTTAGAAAAGGAATGCAATGCAATGCAAAATGGGATGGAATGACATGATGCAAACCAAAACCAGAAGCATACATGAGATGATAATGATGCTATGAGATGCTACAAACATGAAACAAGGCATGGAGATGATCATTCAAGTTCATGAATGCAAATGAAGCAAACTAAGAACCATGAAAACACATGAAAAGTTATGAAGTGCACATGGCATACAACATGGCAAATACATGATGCAATGATCAAACATGCTTCCTATATGTCTTATGATGTCAAATGAATCAAATGGATGCTTGAAATGTCATGGCAAGTCATGTTATGTAAGAGAATGCAAGATGGATGCATATGGAAGCCCAAATTAGGGTTTATGGATCAAACATCAGACACAAACCAAAATCAGAAACAAACCCTAAGATAAAAAATGGAAAATGCCACACAAAGGACCCCTAATCCCATACTAAACCACTGCCCAAAGGAGAGGTCTCAACTCTCAACCAAATTCAAGTTATGATTTTTACAAGATTCTAGGGTTTTTAGGGTTCCTAAACAAAAGAAATGTCAAACAATTTGAAAATGAAAGATCAAATCATGGCCTTTTTATCTCAAAAACTACATGCTAAACACAATGCAATGCAAGAAGAATCAATGTCCAACTCCTCATGAATAGGCAGAAATGATTTTTTGAACTATAGATCAAATTAATGCACAAAAATGATTTTAATTCAATGGAAAATTCTTAAAATGCATCAAGATCAAAAAATAAATTTGGTTTGAAGGTTGGACAATGTTTCTAAATGTCTTAGAACATTTCATGAATTTTTTGGTGATTTTTAAACACTTAAAAGTATTTTTAATAAATTAATTTCCATTAATCAATTAAAAATAATCTTTTAAATATTTAAAAATACTTTTTAGATGCTAAAAATAAAATAAAAAATATTCTTGTGTCCTAAAAATTAATAAAACTCTTAAGAAAAAGTTTCATAATTTTTAGACATTTTTTACTATTTTAAATAAATTATGCAAATAAAATAAAAAGGAATGAAATAAAAATAAAGAAAATGGGAAAGTAAACGAAAGGAGAGGCTGAGATTAACCCTAGGTTTGAAATGGTTGACCAGCGCGCATCTGGACGGCTGGGGTTGCATCTGAGTTAATTAACCTAATTATGATTTATTTAATTAATTAAAGTGGATTAGGGCAAAGCAAAGTGATCTGGGCCCTTCATGCGCGCGGGAAGTCCACAGGGTCAACCAATCTAACGCTCCACATTCAAACACCCTTAATGACCTGAGTTTAGGGCTAATCAAATTCAGGTGACCGGAGAGAAGCTCCGGTCATCTTCTCCGGCACCCCAAAAACCCTAAAACATGATTCAGGCACCTATTCCACAAATTAAACACACCTAAGTGATCCTCTAACATCCTAGGACACGAATCTATGCTCAAACATCATTTAAACACCATGAATCAAACGAATCGAAAGAAACAAGATCCACGGGCAAAATTTCAGAGGGGTCATACAAACTCATTTCTCACTTATTTTTGACTCTGAAAACATCCCCATGACCAGTAAAGCATAAGCAACCAGATTATAACTTAAAATGCAAGCTTTGGAAGAAAATGTTCATGTTCATACCTGAGCTGGAAAGCTTCAATACTGAGCTTCTAGAGCTTCCTTTGCGTGCAAATGGACTCCTTTGACTCCCCTGATGCTAATGGAAGGCTTGAAATGAGCTTAGACAAGCTGCCTTGAGCAATCCAGTTCTGGTGTAGCAGAAAATGCAGTTTGTGCATAGGCTGTTTCAGATCAATGTGAAGGGTGGTTTTGGTTCCTTTTGAGGTGTCTGATCTGTTGGTGAAAAGAGTTTGGATGTTTGATGGCTGTGGAAGGTGATTCGAAGAAAAATGCAGGCTGAGGTGAAAAATGGTGATGAGGTGTTCTTGTTTGATTCAGGCTTGTTTCTTGTTGGTTTCTGCTTAATGAGGCAATGTGAGTTGATGTATGAAAATGGTTTGAGTGTTTGAGGTTTGTGGAGGCAGATTCAAAGGAAGATGCAAATGAGGGTGATTTTGTGTATCGTGTCTTGTGATGTGTTTCACCTTGGCTTTTTGATATCTTTGGCTTGCAAATGGATAGTATAAAATAATCCTATAGGTCAGATGATTTGACCTGGCCTTTATTGATTGGTAAGTTTGTGTAGACACCCCAAATTTGCCCTCTGATTTTCTTTCTTCGCCTGTCTTTCATTTGCATCTCATTTGCATTTCCATTTGGTCATTAACATTTAGAATTCATATCATTTGCATAAGCTTCTAAGGCATGGGATCAATTTTCATCAGGACTTAGGGTCTCACGCTTTCTTTATTTACGAATTATCAGAAGGAATCCAAGGTCTTGGCTATGCCGCTTCATTGGTATCATTCTCTTATTGTTTCTGTCACTAAATTAGGGTTTATTTCCCTGATTTAGCGATGGTCAAGGATTTCACGTCTGAAAGGACTATTTGCTATGCATCCGGGCCGTCATCAATTCAGTGGTTGATTTCTCAAGCAGCGCATGTTCAAGTCAAGTTGTGTTGTGTGCTGAATTTATCAAATTATCAAGTTGTGATTCATGAGAAGTTTGGTTCAGGAAATTAGACTGTCAGTTACTCTATGTTTCTTCCGTGAATTTATTTTTCAAGAGGTTAATTCAGATTATTCAAAGTGATCCAAGAGTTATTTTGACGGAGGATGATCAATTCGGAGAGTTATTCATTTCAGTTGCGAGTTGTCTGGTGATGGTTGTGTTCATTTGATCATTGGTTCTTATGGAAAAGTTTGAGTATGGATTCATTTATTCCTTGAATCGAGTTTTCATCATCCTTTTATTCACAATTTAACAACCGTTTCTCATATCCAATAAACCATTTTTCATTTTTTTATTATTCAGTCTCAAAGTTCATATTTTATTTAATTCCATTTATCCTTATACTTTTTTTCATAATTTTCACCAATTTATTTTTTATTTTTTATCCATAAATTCACATCCATCACTAGCCATTTTTAAGTTAATTACCAAAATTATATTTTTCTAATCCATTTTTTATATCCATGTTGAATCCATATACACTTCCCATTTTTTTTTTCAAATCCAATTCCTTTTTTACATAGCAATATTTTTCTACTACATTTCATACACAATTCAAAAATATAAAAAATTCAGCAAAACCAAGACTTCATTCTTTTTCCAATATTTTTCACTCATAGTACAACACAACTGACCCCACCCTTATCACACAGTACAGTCCAACGGATATATTTTTTCACAAGTCACCTTCACCCTTTTCAAAGTCAAAAACGGTTCTAAAAAAAAAGATGACAAAAAGACATAACAACATCTCATCTCATCTTCTATCTGAAAAAAGAAGAGAAAAAAGAATGAAAGCAGCAGACACAAAAAAACTCATACAAACTTTTTCCTTTTTTTTCAAAAAATCAGAACCACCTTCTTCATCAACTTTCTCCCCTCTTCAAACCAACAACCAGCGCCTCTTTCTCACCTTTTCTTGATCTTTTTCCCACAAACTTTTCACACAACAAGAGACTTTTACTTTTTTGTTTCCCTGCAAAATAACAAAAACAGAAAACCATAACACCAACACAAACCAGTGTTATACTCTCTCCACTTCACAAAATCACCAACATGACAACCTTTTTGATTCTTTCTGCAATACAAAACAACACAGCAACAACATCACTTTTCCTTCTTCAATCACACTCAACACCACTGCCACCCTCATCTCCAACTCGTGACAAAACCAGCCAACCACAATATTACCACCACCCCTGTTTGCTCAACAACAACAACAACACATAAAACATAAATTTGCAGAACACAAACTCTTCAAATCCTCATCTCAACGATCTCTTAAACCACCCTTCAAAACCAGAATACACTCCATTCTCAACCGAAACACTCCAGCCCGTCACCCTCATCCATCACCTTTCTTTATTCACAAACGTTCTCCACACACAGAACCAACCCAGATACCTCACTTTCCTCTTCTGCAAAGGAGGGCAACCTCTCAAACACCAACAGAGATCGAACCAACAACTACCCTCAAACAAAAACAGTCGAACTTGTCCGCCTCAACCGTTCGTCATCAGCCACCTTTAACCCTCTTCTTCAAACCTGCAGAATAACATAACCGAGCCAACATCACATCAACAACAACAATCACAACGAAACAAAATAGAAGAAGAGTGAACCCAAAGAAGAGCACAAAGAAGGAAAGGAATCGAGAAACATCAAACTGGTTGCACAACCGCGAGATTAACATCGTCGTTTCTGGATCTGACGTCGTCGGCCGAGTCGGGCACTACAGGAACAACCGCGCGAGGCTCTCCCATCCGCGGCGCGTATCTGAATCGCAAGCCACCGCGAACTACCTTCTTCGTCTTTTGAATCGTGACGGAGGGATAAAGGCTTGCGGCAGAGTTTTTTTAGGTTTTCGGCTGCGAGATCGTTGTTGGTTGTGTTTGATTGGCGGCGAGTTTTTCTTGTTTCCGGAGGCAGAAGTTGACGAAGGAGATGCACTGTTTTCACTTTGAGAAGATGATTTGATCGATCTCCCCTGTTTCCCTTGGTTTTATTCTGAGTTTTATTTATTTATTTATTAACCTCTTCTTTCGTTTTTTTATATATATTATTTATCATTTAACTTTTATTTAAGTCATAGTTAACAGTTGTTGGTCAGCTTGGGCTTAGGCCCGTTTCTTCTTCCTCCCTATGCACCCTCTTCTTTCAGCGTCTTCCCCCCCATTATTTGTTGCTGATGTTGGGCTGGGCCCAACAATGTTTCTGCCAGCACCCCTTGAATCCATTACAAACCCTTCATTTGTTTCCTTTTTATATTATTAAGTTTTTTTTATGTTCTCCTTTTTTGTAGTTTAATTAGATTTTCTTTATAATTTTGTTAGTTTGATTAATTTTTGGCAAGAGTTATATTTAGGATTTGTTAGAAGTTTATTTTAAATCTTTTTATTTTTTGTATAACTTAATTTTTAGTGTGGATTAATTAATGTGGTTATTAGAATGTTATTTGGTTTTCTATTTGAAGTTTTATTGTTTTTAGAAGTGGTAGAATTATTTTTAATAGATTGTTAATATAATTTTGTGAGCTTTATTATTTAATTTCAATTCATTTTGGACTTTAATTTCGATTAATTGTTTAGGATCGTGTCTAACCTCGGTTTTAGTTTGTGCTTAAAGTTTTGTAGGATTCTTACTTGGTTTCGGTAATGGAGGATGCTGCTTGATGAGGGCCTTAGGACTAAGTGTGTTCATAATCTTATTTGGACTGATGAGATATCTGAATATGAATTTCATTTAAGTTTTGATATTGTGCATACTAATCTTCTGGTTTTAATTTTGTTTCTTTTTGTTGATCGCTTGAGATGTTGGATGCTTACCTTGATATTTGACGATTTGCGCTTGAACTGTTGAACCTGCTTTAGACTTGAAACTTCTTGAATTTCTTTTTGCAAATTGAAAAGGCAACGGACCTTCTCCGTTAGGTAACGCTATGGCCCGATTTTAATTATCGCATGCTGTTGCATCTGGAAGTCCTACTGGTGTAGGCTCTGTTTGTGCATTGTTCATTTATTCCATCCGCATTCTTTTCTCCTTATCTTATTCATCCATTTCTTCTTATTCATCTCAATTCTTCTTTCTCATCTTCTCATGTTCTTTCTCGATTTGAGGTGCGCTTAGGCCACCATGGAGCTTCTCCTTTCTCTTCTTATTTCTTTCTTTCTTCTTTAGGATAGTGAGCCACACTAACTTAGGACATCCGAACATGTGAATATTAGGATTAGACTTTTCCCACTTAGCTTTTACCTTTGTGTCTCTCTTTGTGTCTTCTCTTCTCACCTCATAATCAGGGACTAAACCCTAAAGGCTTTAAGACTTTGTGGTTAGGGTTATGCCTGCATCCTTATCTTAGGATGGAGTATATAACTTTAATCCTAAGTCTTGAACCCTTAAGGTGTTCAAATCTCTTAATCAATCCACATAATAATCATCAAGACATTACACTTGTAACTTGGGCCTTGCATTAGGGTTCTAATTCTTCCTTAAGTGGTTAAGAAGGACTAACCCTAGTGTTAATGGACAAGTCCCCCTCAAGTTGTCTTACAAATCATAAAACTCACTTCATCATCATACCATTAAATAAAATCCACTTAATCAAAGGTTTGTTTTGTCATGGGTTTAATCCCTAATCATGGATTAAGTTGAGGAGTTTTTCTCAACTTAAACATTCTCATCTATCATCCTTCTTTTAGGATGGTGTAATGGGTCTGTTTAATCCATGATTATGGCTTAACCTCATTACTCAACACTAAACAAAATCACAAAAACATCTAAATAATCACAAGTAGGTTAATGATCTTAATCCTACACCAAAGGTGATTAAGTGTGGGAATCTGACTTCACACTTAAGGTACTCTCATTACCCCTAATCAGAGGGAAGATGTGATGAGTTTACTAACCCATTGGTTTAGGCTTAAGCTCATTAACTTATGACAAACTTCAAAAGCAATAAAAGACTGAAAACTCAAAAACAAACAATAATCGTCTCCTCCGGGATTCTTTTCTCATCATCTTCACTCACAATCGAGAACTTGCTTCTTCCGTCTAATGCAAGACAGTTGGCACCTGAGCCAGACAGGTCATACACTTGAGCATAGGCAAGCAAGCAGTTCACAAGTCAATTCATCTTTCAGTCTCTTTGGGTCGAACTACGGTGTTCTGACTTCCTCATTGCACGAGAGGATACGTAGGCATAACTTAACAGTTATCGAACAAAAGTCTCTGTATATTCCCCCTCCTTCCAGTATTATTCTTTGAGCCTTATGATCATGAGCATTTCACCTCTTTCTCTCTTACACTGACACTTTACATTTATACACATCACATTTCTTTACACTGACACCTGTACATCCTTTCCAACTATTTTACACACAAATTGCACTGACACTACCCCTTTATAACACAAATCTTTTAAGCGTGGATCCCGTCGAGTACGATGGACAATCTGGGTGCTAATACCTTCCCAGGTTGTAACCAACCCCCTTCCTCAGTCTCTCTGGTTCGCAAACCGTCTTATCCATCTTTCTAGGTCTATGCAGCATTACCTTTCCTCCGGGATAAAAATGCCTAGCTGGCGACTCTATTCATCTCCAGTGAGTTCACGGCTGTGTGTTCTCACTGTTCCCTTCGCCGACCGTTCGCGTCTGTACCTTCATCTGACCCTGTTTCATTTGTCGGGAGCGACAGTTTGCTTTTGCCAAAAGTCCACTCTTTGTGTAAGAGAGGTATGGCTTGGTTCTAGGCTAGTACAAGGCATGGGGCTGGCGCAGCAAGGGTGAGGGGAAGGGCTAGCAAAGCTCAGCATCCAATGTAGCAAGTGGTATGAGGAGTGATCATGAGTTTTGCAACTTGTTCCAACTTTGGTTCACATGTGATTTCCTTGTCCAACAAGCCATAAACCATGAGAAACTTGGTTCAAATCTGATTTTTAAGAGTTGCATGATGCTTGTGTAATGGTTTGAAGACAATTAGAAGTTACAATTTGCCTTGGTTCATGATTTTGCAAATTTTCCTTTTAGTGCATAACTTGAAAATTAGTGATTTTTGCCAACTTTGTCAAACCATAACTTTTGATCCAAAATGAATTAGGTCATGTTCTTGTACTTTTTGAAAAGGGAAAAATGTATTCTACAACTTTCATGACCAAAGTTTTTTCATTTGAAGCATTTTTGGATCAAAAAGCAAGGCTTGAAAAATGACCTAGAATGACATATTCTTGAAAAGTCAAACATGCCCTAAAAAGTCAACTTTGCAAAATCTTCAAATTCTTGATTTTTGTGAACTTCAATCTTATTCCATGATCAAATAAAGACCATATACACTCAAAATGATGAAGATCACCCCTTGGTTGGGTCATTGGGGCCCTCAGATGCCCTGATTTTGCACTGGCTTGTCCAGAAAGTCAACTCTTGATCAGATGACTTCCCCATGGAATTTCTTCATGAAACTTGATATGCATACTCCCTATACCATATAGAGACCAATGGAAACAAGAATGACCAAAAAATTTGGAGTTATGACCTCTGAAACCAAAACCCTAATTTTAGGTCAACTGTGCAGTCAAACTTGGCTCTGCATCCATTCCAATCCCAGTTCTTGTGATTCTTTTGCATTCTTGGCTTTGAGAGGATGTTATATGATATAAGAACACACATGGATCCCTTTGAATTGATTGATGGCCTTTGGAGTGGCTCAGGAGGCTCTTGGATTGCTCAGATCACAAACCCTAGGTGCAGATGACTTAGAATCTATGCAGTGAATCAAAAATGTAATATGAGGTGATATGATTGTGTTTATGCATATGAAATGATCACAAGCCATGGTGTGAATGGGTGAGGGAAAATTTGGGGTGTTTACAGCTGCCCCTATTCAAACATGAGTTAACTGTGCAGGTTGTAAGCGACGGCTTAACAGGCAAACAAGATAACTTGTGGTTGAATACCAAAGACAGTCCAAAATTTGCACTCACAGAATGAAGGAGAAAAGGGATATAGATTGTAAAGGGAAATAAAGCATGTTGTAAAGTGTGGGCGACGGAGGACGACCGTCGAGCAGAGGACGACTGCTGGGTAAATAGCAATGACGGGGACGGCCGACATGCTGGGGATAAAAGGTAAAGCCAAGACGGGGACGGCCGACTAGCTGGGGAAAATGGGATATTATGATGGGGACGGCCATCAAGATAAAGCTGTAAAATTCTCTGGGGATCAATGAAACATGACGGGGACGGCCATCAAGTTTACAAGCAAAGTAACCAACGATGGGGACGGCCATCGGGCTAAAAGAAATGGAAAAGGGGCCACGACGGGGACGACCATCGGGTCAAAGAATAAATGAAATAAACAGATGATGGGGTACGGCCATCAAAGGTGACGGACGATCACCTAGCAGGGGACGGCTGCTCTGTTGGGGAATATGACGGGGACGGCCATCAAAGGTGGAGGACGACCACCTGGCAGGGTACGGCTGCCGAAAATATCAACGATGGGGACGGCCATCGGATAAAACGGTCAACGATGGGGACGACCATCGGACGAGCATGATGGAGGACGACCATCAAGAGGTGGAGGACGACCACCTAGCAGGGGACGGCTGCTAAAATCAACGACGGGGACGGCCATCGGATAAAATGGTGAAGGACGATCATCCAGAGGTGGAGGACGACCACCTAGCAGGGGACGGCTGCTAAAATCAACGACGGGGACGGCCATCGGATAAAATGATGAAGGACGATCATTAAGAGGTGGAGGACGACCACCTAGAAGGGGACGGCTGCTAAAATCAACGACGGGGACGGCCATCGGATGAGCATGATGGAGGACGACCATCAAGAGGTGGAGGACGACCACCTAGCAGGGGACGGCTGCTCTCAGGTTTATCATGACACAGGACGAGTGTCAGATAAAAAGAAAATTACTTTGTTGGCGATCTACTGGGGAGTAGTAAACACGGACGAGTGTTTACATCCAAGAAACAAAAGGTATAAGTGTTTGGTATTGTGTATAGATTAAAGATGCGGACGAGCATCCCTAAGACTATGATACGGACGAGTATCGGGTAGAAACAAACTGACACGTGTTCAGCGATGATGATACGGACGAGTATCAACTGGTTAACAAGGAACACGGACGAGTGTTGAATCTGAAGGGACTTCTCTGGGGAATAGTAGACACAGGCGAGTATCTATATTCAAAAAGACAAAAGTGTTTGCCACAGTGTATGGATTAAAGATGCGGACGAGCATCCTTAAGACTATGATACGGACGAGTACCATGTAGAAACAAACGCTTGACGCATGTTCTGAGATGATGATACGGACGAGTACCAACTGGTTAACAAAGAACAAGGACTAGTGTCGAATCTGTGGGGATATATTGGTATATACAAGATACGGACGAGTATCTGTATGAGTGTAACATAAGTAACGAGTACGAGTATTGTATAGATGAGTGTTTATCTGCTGGGGAAGGTGACACGGACGAGTGTCAAGAGAGAAAAGTATAATATGAACAAGTATCTGATATATAAAGTGTAGGCGACTGTGCTGGGGATATGACACGGACGGGTGTCAAGGAAGTGTATATAGGTATATGTGAGTGCAAAGGGGATGTCTTTGGCTTTCTGCTGTGAGATATGTCATGGACGGGTGTCAGGACGTATCTGTAATACGGGTGGTCTTGTTTGTAAAGAGCGTTCAGGCGACTTTATTGGGGATGATGATGCGGGTGGGTGTCAAAATGAGTATATACTGGTGTTTGTGATTTGTGAGGCAGCTGCTTTTGCTGGGACTCTGGTGGGGACTCCGGGGGAAAGTATTCTGCATTCTGATGAATGGTTACTGGTCACAAGTGCTGATTCGAAACATGGCTTATGATTATGCTATGTGTTGGATTTTTTGCCGTAATGCTCCGTACTAGACGGAATGCTACGCTTTGTGGGTGAATATGATGCAAATGCTATGATTGTGCAAAGATACCAAACCGAGATCCGGGTCCCGTTGCTGCGAAGATCTTCGATCGATCCGTTTGAAGTAGACATCCCAGCTGGGGATGAGATCATTGGTAGATCTGAGGAGATGTATCTGCTTGGGGATTCGGGTCGCTGAGAGACCTATTCCAATAAATGAGGGACCCAGCTGGGGTTTGTAGAAGCTTTCTTTACTCTGTTGTGATTTCTTCGTGCGTTGCTCTTCTGGATAGAGGCTGGAACTCTGTGGGGAGATAGCTTTCTGACTTTTATACTCGGCTGGGGAGAAAGAGAGAAATCACTGAAAGACCTCCCTAAAGATTCCATTGAAGAGGATCCCTGACTCAGCCGGGGATATGGGCACCTCCTGCGATACCTGCCCATTCTGATGGGGATAAGTAATAAGTGGCCAACTCAGCTGGGAGGAGTCATGAAAGGCAACTCAGCTGGGGAGAGAGCACTTCGGGTTCTGAAATTGAGTGTTGGTTTGCCAGCTTGCTGGGATAAAGTTTTCATGCCCCAAGTTGCGTTCTGGATACCTGCAATCCTGAAAAAGATAGAAAAACGCACAAGATAATCCCGAGGTATCCCTTACTGGATTCCGTCATAGGAGTTAGGATACTTCTGAGAGTAAGCATGTTTCCTGCAAGCATGTTTTTATTTGAAGATAAGCATCTGTATTCTTATGCAATCAGGTTTTTTCTTTTAAGACATCAGACATTTTTTGCAAATAAAATGTACAAAACGAGACATGACTAAAATCTGATTTTATTAATTCATGTGCCCTGAATTGGCGAGATACAGTCAAAGGAACATATCCCCTGAAATGAGGAGATTGTTACAAATTGAGAAACAAAATGTTGGCAGTGTTGATGACGCTTCAGGGAGCTTCCTCTTCACTATGACCCGTACGACTTTTGACGTTCTTCTCATCTTGCTTTCTGAAGAATGTTGATTCTGATTGAGGTTTGATCCTTTCGAAGCTTACCAAGTTGTAGACAATACAGATGAATTCAGAATGCAGTTGTTCGCTTATTCCCTTATTTTGTATGGATCGCCCTTTCGGGTTTTCAATCCATCGGGATACCCATTTTTGCCTGAGCTGTCCAATGCGGCTTTTCAACTCAGCGGGTGTACATTTTTTTATTCATTTTCCCTTAATTTTGCCCGAGTCTTTTATTCTGTTTTTGACTCGCCGGGATGCCCTATTTTTGCCTGGACTTACATTCTGTTTTTGTGTCCAGCGGGTCATTTTTTATGCGAAGTATTTTTTAACTGCATCTGAATTCACAGGGGACGGGAAATCTTCACCATCCATGGTGCTGAGCATCAGTGCTCCACCAGAGAAAACTTTCTTTACCACAAATGGTCCTTCATAGTTCGGAGTCCACTTGCCCCTGTGGTCTGTATGAGGAGGGAGGATTCTTTTCAGCACAAGATCTCCTACTTGGTACTCTCGATGCCTGACTTTCTGATCGAAGGCCTTCTTCATTCTTTTCTGATATAACTGCCCATGACAGATTGCAGCCAATCTCTTCTCTTCAATCAGACTCAGTTGTTCGTATCGGGACCTAACCCATTCTGCTTCACTCAGTTTAACATCCATTAGTACCTGTAAAGAGGGTAATTCAACTTCAACTGGTAGGACTGCTTCCATACCATACACAAGTTGATACGGTGTTGCCCCAGTGGATGTTCTGATCGACGTGCGGTACCCATGCAAGGCAAATGGCAGCATTTCATGCCAGTCCTTGTAAGTGACTACCATCTTCTGCACAATCTTCTTGATATTCTTATTTGCTGCCTCAACAACGCCGTTCATCTTTGGCCTGTAAGGAGAAGAATTGTGATGTTGAATCTTGAAGTCCCGACATAGTTCTGCCATCATTTTGTTGTTTAAATTGGAACCATTGTCAGTAATGATTCGCTCGGGCACTCCGTATCGGCAGATGATATCTCTTTTCAGAAATCTGGCTACCACTTGCCTTGTAACGTTTGCATATGAGGCTGCTTCGACCCACTTGGTGAAGTAATCAATAGCGACCAGGATGAATCTGTGGCCGTTTGAAGCAGTTGGCTCAATCTTGCCAATCATGTCAATGCCCCACATAGCAAAGGGCCAGGGTGAAGACATCACATTCAGAGGATTGGGAGGCACATGCACCTTGTCTGCATAAATCTGGCATTTATGGCATTTTCTGGCGTAGGCACAACAGTCGGCATCCATTGTGATCCAGTAATAACCTGATCTTAACAATTTCTTAGCCATGGCATGCCCTCCAGCATGGGTACCAAAGGATCCTTCGTACACTTCGTGCATCAACAAGTCTGCTTCTGTCTTATCAACACATCTGAGGAGTACCATATCAAAGTTCCTCTTGTATAAAGACCCATTAGTGTTCAGAAAGAAACTTCCCGCAAGCCTTCTCAAAGTCTTCTTATCATTGGAAGATGCCCCAGGTGGGTATGTTTGATCCTCCAAGAAGCACTTAATGTCATGGAACCAAGGCTTATTATCTTTAACAACATCTGCTGCGAACACATATGCTGGTCTGTCAAGTCTGGACACTGAGATCTGAGGTACGAAGTTGGCAGCCTGAACTTTGATCATGGACGAAATGGTAGCCAGAGCATCTGCAAACTGATTCTCGTCCCGAGGGATATACTCAAGCTTGACCGTTGTGAAGAAAGTCAATAACCTTCTTGTATAATCCCTGTAAGGTATCAGATGATCCTGGTGGGTGTACCATTTGCCATTGGTTTGATTGATTACCAAAGCTGAATCTCCAAATACGGTCAATGTCTTGATCCTGAGGTCAATGGCTTCCTCAAGACCCATAATGCAAGCTTCGTATTCAGCTTCGTTGTTAGTGCAGTTGAAAGTGAGCTTTGCCGAGAAAGGCATGTGAACTCCTTTGGGTGTGATGAGTACTGCACCAACACCGCGACCATTCATGTTAACAGCCCCATCAAACATCATAGTCCATTCTTCTTCCGGGTCAGGCCCTTCAGTGTGAACAGGCTCTTCATGATCTTTTGCTTTTATGAACATGATGTCTTCATCAGGGAAGTCAAACCTCATAGGCTGGTAATCATCAATGGGTTGCTCAGCCAGATATTCAGATAGTACACTGCCCTTGATGGCTTTCTGAGAGGTGTACTGGATGTCGTATTCTGTGAGAATCATCTGCCATCTTGCAACCCGTCCGGTAAGAGCTGGCTTCTCGAAAATGTACTTAACTGGGTCCATTTTTGAGATCAACAAAGTAGTGTGGGTCAGCATATACTGTCTCAGTCGGCGAGCAGCCCACGCTAAAGCACAGCAAGTTTTCTCGAGCAGTGAATAACGTTGTTCACAGTCGGTAAACTTTTTGCTTAGGTAGTATATTGCATACTCTTTTCGACCAGACTCGTCATGCTGGCCCAGCACACACCCCATTGACTCTTCTAATACTGTCAAGTACATTATCAGAGGTCTTCCTTCAACTGGAGGCATAAGGATTGGAGGTTCTTGTAAGTACTCCTTGATCTTGTCAAAAGCCCTTTGGCAGTCTTCGTTCCACCTGACCGTCTGTTCCTTTCTTAACAGCTTGAACAAAGGTTCACAGGTTGCTGTAAGGTGAGATATGAACCTTGAGATGTAGTTCAATCGACCCAAGAACCCTCAAACTTCTTTTTCTGTCTTCGGTGCAGGCATCTCTTGGATGGCTTTGACTTTATCAGGGTCAACTTCAATCCCTTTCTCGCTTACAATAAAACCCAGCAGCTTACCAGATCGCACCCCGAATGTGCACTTGTTGGGGTTCAACTTCAGTTGGTACTTCCTCAGGCGCTTGAATAGCTTCAGCAGATTTACCAGGTGATCTTCTTCAGTAAGGGACTTGGCAATCATGTCATCCACATAACATTCTATTTCTTTATGAATCATATCGTGGAATAATGTCACCATAGCCCGTTGATATGTTGCACCAGCATTCTTGAGCCCAAATGGCATTACCTTGTAGTAGAACGTGCCCCAGGGTGTGATGAATGTTGTCTTCTCCATGTCTTCAGGTGACATCTTAATCTGGTTGTATCCTGAAAACCCGTCCATGAAGGAGAATACCGAGAACTGAGCCGTGTTATCGACCAATACATCAATGTGAGGTAATGGGAAGTCATCTTTCGGGCTGGCTCTGTTCAGATCCCGGTAATCAACACACATCCTAACTTTGCCGTCTTTCTTAGGCACAGGTACTATGTTAGCAACCCACGGTGGATAGCTAGTCACAGCAAGGAACCCGGCGTCCCATTGCTTTTGTACCTCTTCCTTGATTTTCATCGCCATGTCTGGACGAGTACGGCGCAGCTTCTGTTTGACCGGTGGGCATTCTTCTCTCAAAGGCAGCTTGTGCACGACAATGTCGGTATCCAACCCTGGCATATCTTGGTAAGACCAAGCAAACACGTCCACATACTCTTGAAGCAGGTCAATCAGTTGTCTCTTCACTGAGTCTTGCAGGCAGGCCCCAATTTTAACCTCTTTCACGTCTTCATTTGTACCAAGATTGATCACTTCAACTTCCTCCTGGTGAGGAGTAATAACCTTTTCCTCTTGTCTCAACAACCTGGCTAGCTCTTCTGGAAGCTCATATTCTTCTTCAACCCCTTCATCAGCTTGATTGATTGGATTGTCGAAGTCATACGAAGTCATAGCCGTGCCGTTGTCGGTGCTGTCAGGAAGGCATTCTCTGCAAGGGTTCAGTTTGTTCATTTTAGTGATTTGATTTTAATCTTGTTTTAGAAAAGTGAAATAAAGTTGTCATTTTGAAAACACTGCCATTTATTTTTTTGTACAAAAAGAAAAATGGAAAAACAGTGAGCGAAAAAGAAAAAGACTCGTTTGCAAAAAGATGTCTGATATTTCATTGATTAATCTTGTTTGCACAAAAAGTACAGATGGCCCGATTACAAAATCAGTCTTGTCATCTTGGGCAAGATGCAAGACTTTGATGCATGCTATAAAAATACAGGAAATAATAATTACTCTGCATGAGTAACTCTTATAATTTCCTGGGAAGACCAGTTTGAGATACTGCTCCCCGGGATCTTTGGACGAATCCAGCTTTCCAGGTTGCATTCTTCTTCCAGCTCGTCTTCCAAACAGTTGACAGCATCAGGGGTGAGCATTCCCCCACTCACAAAGTTGGGCTCTTTTGCAGCCTCTGCTTGATCTTGTTGAGTTGGTTTGTAACCCAACCCAAATCTGTCCTCTTTCTTCTCTACCGATAGCAGTTTGCCCCAGCCTTGGGCGTTTCCTCCCTCAACAACCTTCCGGGCTTGTTGGTATGATGATATTGAAGTACCAGGCACAACAGATGTTTCATTGACATTCAAAGCTTCGAACCCCTGGCTCATTGTTTCATGGATCTCCCCATCCATCTCAATATACTTATAGGTAGCCAGGTGGCTGACAAAAATGTCCTCTTCTCCACAAATTGTAACGATTTGACCCTCCCACTCGTATTTTAACTTCTGGTGAAGGGTAGAGGTCACGGCGCCAGCGGCGTGAATCCATGGCCTACCCAATAGACAGTTGTAGGCAGGCTGTATATCCATCACGTAGAAGATAGTTTTGAAGGTCTGCGGGCCAATCGTTATGGGTAACTCAATCTCTCCCAGAACCGATCTCTTTGAACCATCAAAGGCTCTCACCACCAGGTTGCTGGGTCTCAACGCCAATCCGTCATATTCTAGCTTCACCAGGGCCTTTTTAGGTAAGACATTGAGGGATGACCCCGTGTCTACCAGCACATGAGAAAGGACAACACCTTTGCATTCCATGGTTATGTGCAAGGCTTTGTTATGGTTGCAGCCTTCCGTTGTCAAATCAGTATTGGTGAACCCTAGTCCATGACTAGCATTAACATTCCCAACTACAGCTTCCAGCTGATTGACAGTGATCTCTTCAGGCACGTAAGCTGCGTGCAGGACTTTGAGTAGTGCATTCCGATGGGCTTCGGAGCACATAAGCAATGATAGGATTGAGATCTTGGAAGGCGTCTGATGAAGCTGATCCACTATTTTATAATCACTCTTTTTGATGATTCGCATGAACTCATCAACCTCTTGGTCAAAGGGTGTCTTCAAAGCTTCTTTAACAGTCTGCTCTTCCTGCACCAAGCTTTTTCCTTTTGCTTTAACAGCAGCTTCTGCTTCGGCAGTGGGTCTCTGAATTTGTGGAGCGAAAAGACGTCCGCTTCGAGTGAAGCCTCCGCCTCCTCCCACATTGTCAATTTGTGGTGCAGGGGTTGGTGATTCAAAAGTGATTCTTTGTCCTTCGCAGTACAGGTCAGAGCCGTAATGCCAGGGGATAGCATTACTGCTTTCATAGGGTACTGGTCCAGGCATCGTGATAGTGACTGGACTGACTGCAGCTGCGGAAGGAATTGTGATAGTCTGTGGATCGTAATAAATTGTGACTGGTGCTCTGATGGGAGCAGCACCTTCTGAGTTGTAGACAGAGTCGTTTTCAGGATCATAAAATATTGTGACAGTCGAGACATCTTCATGATTTGTTGCTGGTGTTGTAGGAGACATTGGTGGAAGGATGGATGTTGTTGTTGTAGGAGTTTCAAAATGGAGTGGTGCTGGAGTTGTAGAAGAAAAATTTGTTGATAACTGATCGGTTGAGATAATAGATGAAGTACTTGTTGATGAGGCCGAAGAATTGTCAGGAACAATGGTTGCTGCAGTTGTAGGAGGTTCTGGAGTTGTTGCTGATGAGATTGCTGGATTTGTTGGAAATGATGTGGTGATCTGAAGTTGGCCACTCTGAATGAGACCGTCTATGCCATTCCTCAAGTTATCGCACCCATTTACTGAAATATTGCAGTAAGCACACCCCAACTCACACCCCGGGAACATTTGACATTCGAGGAGCTGAGCCTTAATTTCTACCAACGGTGTCCGGATCTGACCCACACTAGTTATTAAATAAGACGGCTTGTCTTCTTCAATAGCGTTAATTCTGGGACCACCGTGGTTTGGCATTGGGTTTTTGTTGACATTGGGTGGTGGTGCGAAGTTCAGAGCTTTCGAGTCTACCAGGTCTTGTACCTTCATGTGCAGGGCTCTGCACTTTTCTGTACTGTGGCCAGGTGCATTTGAATGAAAAGCACACCTAGCGTTGACATCGTAGTTTCTGGGTAGACTGTTGGGATCTGGAGGTGCCAACGTCCTAAGCTCAACTAGGTTGAGTTTATGGAGTTGTGGCAGCAGTGTAGCATATGGCATAGGGATCGGATCGATTACCATGTTGGCTTGAAAAGGCCTTTGTTGGAATGGCCTTTGCTGGTTATTGTTGTTGGTGTTGCTGTTGTTGTAATTTCTCGGAGGATACTGATTCTGTTGATGGTACTGAGGTTGTGGCTGATAGTTTTGTTGCGGAGGTTGATAAACTGGCTGAGGATGAACTGGAGCAGGGATGGTGACTGCTGCCACTGATCTGTGAACATATTGGGGCCTGCCCCTGTTGGTGTGGATGGCATTGGTCTCGCCAGCTCTTCTCGGGCCCGCAAAAGGCTTCCTTGTACTACTGGACGAGCTTGCACCATTGTCAGATATCTTTCCCATTTTCAATAAGCTTTCAATTCTCTCCCCAGCTATGACAACATCCGCAAAGCTAGTGGAAGAGAAAGCAGCCAGCCTGTCAATGTAAGTCCCCTGAAGGGTGTTCATAAACATATCTGCCATCTCCCTTTCAGACATAGGTGGTTGAACAGCAGCAGCCAATTGCCTCCATCTCTGGGCATATTCTCAGAAACTTTCCCTTGATGACTGTGACATTCCCATTAGGAGAGTCCTGTTGGGTGCCATGTCTAAGTTATACTGATACTGTCTGATGAAGGCCTCTGCCAGGTCCTTCCAGCATCTAATAGTTTCCCTTGTCAAGTGAGAGTACCATTCTCTTGAAGCTCCTGTCAGGCTATCCTCGAAATAGAACATCCAGAGCTTCTCATCCATTGTATAGGCCTTCAGCCTTCCCAGAAATGACTGTAAATGAGTCCGGGGGCATGAAGTCCCGTTGTATTTTTCAAAGCATGGAGGCTTAAACTTATGGGGGATCCTGACCCCGTCTACCAAGCCCATGTCCATGACATCGAAACCCAAAGAATTTTGAGACTCTAAGGACCTCAATTTCTCAGCTATCTCATCCAACCTTCTATCATAAGCTTCTTCCCCAGCACCCATTACCGTGAATTGGTCCTCCTGGGGGTCTTCTTGAAGTACCCTGGCTGCAGTGGCAGTCCCTTGAACATTTGCAGGGATGTTGACCTCAGGATGGAGGTGTGGTCCAAATACAGGGGGGTTAACATGAGGTTGGACCCTTTCATTGTTGCTGGTGCCGGCAGTCCCTACATGTGGATCTTCTTGATTCTGCCTTTCCACCATGGCCCTCAATCTTTCCTGGCTCTGAGCCATGTTGTTCATCACTTCCATAAACTGAGTCATTTGATTCCTCATCTCTAGCCTTTCGTTTGCCATTTGATTTCTGACCTCAGTAAGGTCCTGCTGCATCTGATCCATTTGAATGCCCGGAAGATTGCTACGGGTCGGATAACGGTGCGGGCGGTTGAGGGGAAATACTCGGCGCCGAGCAATAGTTCCTGAACATCACAACAGAGTTAGTGGCAATAAAACAAAAACCTACAAAACAAACAAAAGTGTTAGCATGCAATGCAGTATGCTTATTTGTTTTCAAGGTATCCGGTTTGGCATTCAGTTTTGACCCTTCCAGACCCTCGAAGATGCTGTTGATGTTGCTTTTGAAGTGAAACTTGGATGGAACATATATTACAAAAGCAAAATGGTACATAGTTTGTTTACAAATACAAGCCCTCCGAGGGGTCAATATACATTACAGAAAAATAAAAGTACATGGAATGAAAGCAACAACAAACAAAAGGTCAAACATCAAGACCAAACTCATCCTCACGAACTTCCTTGAAAAGTGCTTCGGTCACAGGATCAGCCGGACGCTCCGTGAGATTCCTGATGAGGAGATTCCGGGTCGTAACAGCTGCTGTTAGCTTCTTGTGCTGGCTTTGGTCTTTTGACCTCTTCACTCCAGCTTTGATCTTCAGCTCTGATATCTCCCTCTGGGCTGCTGCCAGGGCTTCTTGCTGCACTTTTGTACTAGCTTCCAGTTGCTCCATCTTGTCTTGAACTCTCTTGTCTTCCAGAGTACGAGCCTCGGTGATCCTGACCCACCGAGCCTGACTCTCCTTCAGATACAAGTCTGTCCTTGCTCTCTGGAACTGGGCTTCTTTGCAAGCATTCTTCAGAATTTGTTCTCCAGCTTTGGACTTCTTGATATAATCCCCAGACTTCACAATCTTAACCAGATGCTCCACTCTCAACTTCTCTAGCCTCTCAATCTCCCTCATACCATCACTCCTCTCACGGAGGGTCTTCTGCAAAGCTTGAGTTAACTTCTCTAGCCTCTCAATCTCCCTCATACCATCACTCCTCTCCCGGTGGACCAGTGCATAGCCCAGTTGTCTTCTAAACAGCAGAGGGTTGTAATTGATACTACCCTTAACTCCTATTAGGGGCACATTGGGAAAATGCCCACAGCTGGTGATGATATCCCTGCCCTTGGTGCTCTGAGTGCACCATCTGATATCAGCTGAAGTTAAAGCAGTGAGTCTCTTAGCCCAGTTGCTCTGCTGATGAGGGTTCAAAAATGCATCTGTCCTGGGCAGATGCCTGAGAAACCAAATATGGAATAATGGAGCACAACACCTCACTAATCTTCCCCTATGCTTTTCATTCATCTGATGCACTGAATAGTAGAGATCCCCCAATAAAGTGGGCACTGGGTTCTTCAAGATGAACAGATGGATGGCATTCTTGCTAATGAATCGAGGCTCATCTGCAAACAATACAATTCCATATACACTCAAGGCCAATAAAGCACAAACAGCTTTCCACTCTCCTAAAGAAGCTTTCAGGGTAGCTTGAGAGATCAAGAAGTCCAGATGAAAACCAGGGATTCCAGCCTTAGAAGCCATATGCTGTTCAATCAGGACAGGTTCCAGATGCAAAGCCTTTGCTACTTCTCCATTACCAGGAAAGACCATCTCAGGGTTGAAAGGGATTCCAGCCCTGATAGGCATACCAACCAATGATGAGTATTCTTCTAATAGAGGGCCCAGCTGAAAGTCCTGAAAATTAAAACACCTCAATGGGGGATCATAAAACTGAATGCAGGTGTGGATTAAGCTTCTCTGTGAAGGGTCCAGATCCATCACCATATCAAGTATATCTCCGTAGTGTTCCCTGAACAATGGTATGTGATCTGGAGTGATCAGGGTCTGAATCCTCCTGATGTCAGATAGCTCTGGCTGGAAGAAGTGATAGGTGATGTTGCTCTTTTTAGGAGCCATGTTGCTGAAGATGAGTAGAGACAAGTGCTGATGATAATACTGAAGAAATGGTCACTGATTGGCTGGTGCAGGTGATAGCTGAAGCAGATGCTGATGAAGATGGGTCAATGCTGAAGATGGGGTCAAAACCAAAACCAAAGATGAAAGTGGATACCCTGAAACACAAATAAGCAAATGTCAATATGATGCAATGTTTATGTATGCAAATGATATGCAAGGGTCTGTGACTGAGCTGGATCTAATCAAGAGCTCTGATATAAGTCCAAGACATATTCAAGAATACCAGATGGAGGTCTATAAATCCAGTAACCAAGGTGGGGGGATCAAATAAAGAGCCACATGTCCAGGGTTTTAGAATCACAAGAACTGTCCCAAAATGAAGTACTCTTAAACAAACAAAGTAACAGGGTATTCTGAGGTCAAGGTACCTGCAAACCTGTAAACAGCCCAACCCCCCTCACAGGTGGTGTTCTAAAACAAGGATCCTCAGACTTGGATCAGTTATGAGAAGTGTAAACACTTCTAACCCGGAGGCACAGTGTTTACAATAACCATAAAAGTTCCTCCTCTAATTCACCTCAGTTTCTGAAGGTCAAAACTAAAGGTCATCCAGACTTAGCAGGCTTCCCAGATAGCCCTAGCATTGCAGGAAATCTGCAACACATAGTTCTCAAGAAGAAACCCATATCTGAACCGTGTTTCATATTCCCGCACCAGACCGAAATGGAATGGGAAAGAATATGATTCACTCTAGCCTAGGTGTCACTCAGGTCCCAGGTATAGGACCTTAACTCTCAATAGAACCCCACCCACCAAGGCAACAAAACAGATCCAGCCAGCACAGTATGACAATATGATATTATATGCATAAAGCTATAAAGAAAGCAATAAAGCAACTGTACATAAGGCAAAAATAAATACAAATATACAAACACAAATAAGCACATAACACCCCAGTAAACACAAATCAAACAAGCGCTAGGAGGAACCCACAAAAAGAACCAGGAGCCCTGGTTGCAAAATAATAGTCCCCAGCAGAGTCGCCAAGCTGTCGCTCCCGATAAATGGAACAGGGTCCAGATAAAGGTACAAACGCGAACGGTCGGCGAGAGGGACAATGAGAACACACAGCCGTGAACTCACTGGAGATGAATAGAGTCGCCAGCTAGGCATTTTTATCCCGGAGGAAAGGCAATGCTGCATAGACCTAGAAAAATATTGGATAAGACGGTTGCGAACCAGAGAGACTGAGAAAGGGGCTTGGTTACAACCTGGGAAGGTATTAGCACCCAGATAGTCCGCCGTACTCGGCGGGATCCACGCTTGAAAGATTTGTGTTTTAAAGGGGGAGTGTCAGTACAATTTGTGTGAAAAAGAGCTGGAAAAGGATGTACAGGTGTCAGTGTAAGAAGTGTATAAGTGAAGTGTCAGTGTAGGAATGAGAATGAGCTGCTCAAGACTATGAGGCTAAAAGAATGATTCTGGAAGGAGGGGGAATGTACAGAGACTTTTGTTCGATAACCGTTAAGTTATGCCTACGTATCCTCTCGTGCAATGAGGAAGTCAGAACACCGTAGTTCGACCCAAAGAGACTGAAAGATGAATTGACTTGTGAGCTGCTTACTTGCTTATGCTCAAGTGTATGACCTGTCTGGCTCAGGTGCTTACTGTCTTGCATTAGACGGAAGAAGCGAGTTCTCGTTTGTGAGTGAATGAGATGAGAAAAGAATCCCGAAGGAGACAATTATTATTTGTTTTTGTGTTTTCAGTCTTTTATTGCTTTTGGATTTGTCATAAGTTAATGAGCTTAAGCCTAAACCAATGGATTTAGTAAACTCATCACATCCTCCCTCTGATTAGGGGTAATGAGAGTACCTTAAGTGTGAAGTCAGATTCTCACACTTAAACACCTTTGGTGTAGGATTAAGATCATTAACCTACTTGTGATTATTTAGATGTTTTTGGTTTTTGTTTAGTGTTAAGTAATGAGGTTAAGCCATAATCAGGGATTAAACAGACTCATTACACCATCCTAATAGAAGGATAATAGATGAGAATGTTTAAGCCGAGGAAAGCTCCTCAGCTTAATCCATGATTAGGGATTAAACTCATGACAAAACAAGCTTTTGATTAAGTGGATTTTATTTAATGGTATGATGATGAAGTGGATTTTATGATTTGTAAGACAACTTGAGGGGGACTTGTCCATTAACACTAGGGTTAGTCCTTCTTAACCATTTAAGGAAGAATTAGAACCCTAATGCAAGGCCCAAGTTACAAGTGTGATGTCTTGGTACTTATTAAGTGGATTGATTAAGAGATTTAAACACATTAAGGGTTTAACACTTAGGATTAAAGTTATACACTCCATCCTAAGAGAAGGATGCAGGCATAAGCTTAATCACAAAGCCTTAAAGCCTTTAGGGTTTAGTCCCTGATTATGAGATAAGAAGAGATGACTCAAAAGAGACACAAAGGTAAAACTAAGAGGGGAGACTAATCAAAACCCTAATCATTGTCATGCTTGGTTGTTCCTAAGGTTTGTGAGGTTTTCAAGAACAATCTTCAATGGAACCACCAGGAAGCAGATGAAAGGATCAAGAGAAGCAAAGCAACTTGCTTCATTCAAGAAGTCAAGTCACTTGAAGAAAGAAAGTGGGGAGAAGAAGAATGAGCAAGCTAAAACTCAAACACATATAGAAAATGCAGTAATGGATGCAAGAGAGATGAAAAGAAAGGTTATGAGAAGTGAAGGCAAATTCACTTCTCAAGTTCACTTACCACCTGAAATGTTAGAAAAGGAATGCAATGCAATGCAAAATGGGATGGAATGACATGATGCAAACCAAAACCAGAAGCATACATGAGATGATAATGATGCTATGAGATGCTACAAACATGAAACAAGGCATGGAGATGATCATTCAAGTTCATGAATGCAAATGAAGCAAACTAAGAACCATGAAAACACATGAAAAGTTATGAAGTGCACATGGCATACAACATGGAAAATACATGATGCAATGATCAAACATGCTTCCTATATGTCTTATGATGTCAAATGAATCAAATGGATGCTTGAAGTCATGGCAAGTCATGTTATGTAAGAGAATGCAAGATGGATGCATATGGAAGCCCAAATTAGGGTTTATGGATCAAACATCAGACACAAACCAAAATCAGAAACAAACCCTAAGATAAAAAATGGAAAATGCCACACAAAGGACCCCTAATCCCATACTAAACCACTGCCCAAAGGAGAGGTCTCAACTCTCAACCAAATTCAAGTTATGATTTTTACAAGATTCTAGGGTTTTTAGGGTTCCTAAACAAAAGAAATGTCAAACAATTTGAAAATGAAAGATCAAATCATGGCCTTTTTATCTCAAAAACTACATGCTAAACACAATGCAATGCAAGAAGAATCAATGTCCAACTCCTCATGAATAGGCAGAAATGATTTTTTGAACTATAGATCAAATTAATGCACAAAAATGATTTTAATTCAATGGAAAATTCTTAAAATGCATCAAGATCAAAAAATAAATTTGGTTTGAAGGTTGGACAATGTTTCTAAATGTCTTAGAACATTTCATGAATTTTTTGGTGATTTTTAAACACTTAAAAGTATTTTTAATAAATTAATTTCCATTAATCAATTAAAAATAATCTTTTAAATATTTAAAAATACTTTTTAGATGCTAAAAATAAAATAAAAAATATTCTTGTGTCCTAAAAATTAATAAAACTCTTAAGAAAAAGTTTCATAATTTTTAGACATTTTTTACTATTTTAAATAAATTATGCAAATAAAATAAAAAGGAATGAAATAAAAATAAAGAAAATGGGAAAGTAAACGAAAGGAGAGGCTGAGATTAACCCTAGGTTTGAAATGGTTGACCAGCGCGCATCTGGACGGCTGGGGTTGCATCTGAGTTAATTGACCTAATTATGATTTATTTAATTAATTAAAGTGGATTAGGGCAAAGCAAAGTGATCTGGGCCCTTCATGCGCGCGGGAAGTCCACAGGGTCAACCAATCTAACGCTCCACATTCAAACACCCTTAATGACCTGAGTTTAGGGCTAATCAAATTCAGGTGACCGGAGAGAAGCTCCGGTCATCTTCTCCGGCACCCCAAAAACCCTAAAACATGATTCAGGCACCTATTCCACAAATTAAACACACCTAAGTGATCCTCTAACATCCTAGGACACGAATCTATGCTCAAACATCATTTAAACACCATGAATCAAACGAATCGAAAGAAACAAGATCCACGGGCAAAATTTCAGAGGGGTCATACAAACTCATTTCTCACTTATTTTTGATTCTGAAAACATCCCCATGACCAGTAAAGCATAAGCAACCAGATTATAACTTAAAATGCAAGCTTTGGAAGAAAATGTTCATGTTCATACCTGAGCTGGAAAGCTTCAATACTGAGCTTCCAGAGCTTCCTTTGCGTGCAAATGGACTCCTTTGACTCCCCTGATGCTAATGGAAGGCTTGAAATGAGCTTAGACAAGCTGCCTTGAGCAATCCAGTTCTGGTGTAGCAGAAAATGCAGTTTGTGCATAGGCTGTTTCAGATCAATGTGAAGGGTGGTTTTGGTTCCTTTTGAGGTGTCTGATCTGTTGGTGAAAAGAGTTTGGATGTTTGATGGCTGTGGAAGGTGATTCGAAGAAAAATGCAGGCTGATGTGAAAAATGGTGATGAGGTGTTCTTGTTTGATTCAGGCTTGTTTCTTGTTGGTTTCTGCTCAATGAGGCAATGTGAGTTGATGTATGAAAATGGTTTGAGTGTTTGAGGTTTGTGGAGGCAGATTCGAAGGAAGATGCAAATGAGGGTGATTTTGTGTATCGTGTCTTGTGATGTGTTTCAGCTTGGCTTTTTGATATCTTTGGCTTGCAAATGGATAGTATAAAATAATCCTATAGGTCAGATGATTTGACCTGGCCTTTATTGATTGGTAAGTTTGCTTTTGCCAAAAGTCCACTCTTTGTGTAAGAGAGGTATGGCTTGGTTCTAGGCTAGTACAAGGCATGGGGCTGGCGCAGCAAGGGTGAGGGGAAGGGCTAGCAAAGCTCAGCATCCAATGTAGCAAGTGGTATGAGGAGTGATCATGAGTTTTGCAACTTGTTCCAACTTTGGTTCACATGTGATTTCCTTGTCCAACAAGCCATAAACCATGAGAAACTTGGTTCAAATCTGATTTTTAAGAGTTGCATGATGCTTGTGTAATGGTTTGAAGACAATTAGAAGTTACAATTTGCCTTGGTTCATGATTTTGCAAATTTTCCTTTTAGTGCATAACTTGAAAATTAGTGATTTTTGCCAACTTTGTCAAACCATAACTTTTGATCCAAAATGAATTAGGTCATGTTCTTGTACTTTTTGAAAAGGGAAAAATGTATTCTACAACTTTCATGACCAAAGTTTTTTCATTTGAAGCATTTTTGGATCAAAAAGCAAGGCTTGAAAAATGACCTAGAATGACATATTCTTGAAAAGTCAAACATGCCCTAAAAAGTCAACTTTGCAAAATCTTCAAATTCTTGATTTTTGTGAACTTCAATCTTATTCCATGATCAAATAAAGACCATATACACTCAAAATGATGAAGATCACCCCTTGGTTGGGTCATTGGGGCCCTCAGATGCCCTGATTTTGCACTGGCTTGTCCAGAAAGTCAACTCTTGATCAGATGACTTCCCCATGGAATTTCTTCATGAAACTTGATATGCATACTCCCTATACCATATAGAGACCAATGGAAACAAGAATGACCAAAAAATTTGGAGTTATGACCTCTGAAACCAAAACCCTAATTTTAGGTCAACTGTGCAGTCAAACTTGGCTCTGCATCCATTCCAATCCCAGTTCTTGTGATTCTTTTGCATTCTTGGCTTTGAGAGGATGTTATATGATATAAGAAAACACATGGATCCCTTTGAATTCATTGATGGCCTTTGGAGTGGCTCAGGAGGCTCTTGGATTGCTCAGATCACAAACCCTAGGTGCAGATGACTTAGAATCTATGCAGTGAATCAAAAATGTAATATGAGGTGATATGATTGTGTTTATGCATATGAAATGATCACAAGCCATAGTGTCACTCCCGAAGATTTGCATCCAGGTACAAGCGCGAACGGTCGGCGAGAGGGACAATGAGAACACACAGCCGTGAACTCACTGGAGAGGAATAGAGTCGCCAGCTAGGCATTTTTATCCCGGAGGAAAGGTAATGCTGCATAGACCTAGAAAAAGATGGATAAGACGGTTGCGGACCAGAGAGACTGAGAAAGGGGGTTGGTTACAACCTGGGAAGGTATTAGCACCCAGATTGTCCGTCGTACTCGACGGGATCCACGCTTAAAAGATTTGTGTTTTAAAGGGGTAGTGTCAGTGCAATCTGTGTGTAAAATAGCTGGAAAAGAATGTACAGGTGTCAGTGTAAAAGAAGTGAAGTGTAATATGCATAGTGTCAGGGTGAGACCAGGAATGAAATACTCATGATAATGAGGCTAAAGAATAAAGCTGGAAGGAGGGGGGATGTACAGAGACTTTTGTTCGATAACTGTTAAGTTATGCCTACGTATCCTCTCGTGCAATGAGGAAGTCAGAACACCGTAGTTCGACCCAAAGAGACTGAAAGGTGAATTGACTTGTGAACTGCTTACTTGCCTATGCTCAAGTGTATGACCTGTCTGGCTCAGGTGCAAACTGTCTTGCATTAGACGGAAGAAGCAAGTTCTCGTTTGTGAGTGAAGGTGATGAGAAAAGAATCCCGGAGGAGACGATTATTGTTTGTTTTTGTGTTTTCAGTCTTTTATTGCTTTTTGAAGTTTGTCATAGGATAATGAGCTTAAGCCTAAACCAATGGGTTAGTAAACTCATCACATCTTCCCTCTGATTAGGGGTAATGAGAATACCTTAAGTGTGAAGTCAGATTCTCACACTTAATCACTTTTGGTGTAGGATTAAGATCATTGACCTACTTGTGATTATTTAGATGTTTTTGGAGTTTTTGTTTAGTGTTAAGTAATGAGGTTAAGCCATAATCATGGATTAAACAGACCCATTACACCATCCTAAAAGAAGGATGATAGATGAGAATGTTTAAGTTGAGGAAAGCTCCTCAACTTAATCCATGATTAGGGATTAAACCCATGACAAAACAAGCCTTTGATTAAGTGGATTTTATTTAATGACATGGTGATGAAGTGATTTTTATGATTTGTAAGACAACTTGAGGGGGACTTGTCCATTAACACTAGGGTTAGTCCTTCTTAACCAATTAAGGAAGAATTAGAACCCTAATGCAAGGCCCAAGTTACAAGTGTGATGTCTTGATATTTATTAAGTGAATTGATTAAGAGATGTAAACACATTAAGGGTTCAAGACTTAGGATTAAAGTTATACACTCCATCCTAAGAGAAGGATGCAGGCATAAGCTCAGTCACAAAGTCTTAAAGCCTTTAGGGTTTAATCCCTAATTATGAGATGAGAAAAGAAGACTCAAAGAGAGACACAAAGGTAAAACTATGAGGGGACTAATCAAAACCCTAATTCATTGTCATGCTTGGATGATCCTAAGGTTTGTGAGGTTTGCAAGAACAATCTTCAAAGGAGCCACCAGGAAGCAGATGAATAAGATCAGGAGAAGCAAAGTGACTTGCTTCATTCAAGAAGTCAAGTCACTTGAAGAAAGAAAGTGGGAGGAAGAAGAATGAGCAAGCTCAATCTAAAACACAAATAGAAATGCAGCAATGGATGCAAGAGAGATGAAAAGAAAAGTTATGAGAAGTGAAGGCAAATTCACTTCCCAAGTTTACTTACCACCTGAAATGTTAGAAAGAAATGCAATGCAATGCAAGATGAGATGAAATGGTATGGTGCAAAGCAAAACCAGAAGCATGTTGATGATGATTATGATGTTATGGGGTGCTGCAAGCAAGAGGCAAGGCATGGAGATGCTCATACAAGATTATGAATGCAAATGATGCAAGTTAAGGAGCATGAACAAGCATGAAATGTTATGAAGCATACAAGACAAATGACATGGTAAATATGTAATGCAATGATCAAACATGTTTTCTACATGTCTTAAGATGCCAAATGAATCACAAAAATGCACAAAATGCAAAGACAAGTCATGTTATGCAAGGAAATGCAAGAAGGATGCAAGAGAAAGCCCAAATTAGGGTTCATGGATCAAACATCAAACAAAAACCCAAAACAGAAGCAAACCCTAAGATAAAAAATGGAAAATGGTACCCAAAGAAACCCTAAACCTATAATGAACCACTGCCCAAAGGGGAACTCTCAACTATCAACCAATCTCAAGATATGAATTTTCTAAGTTATTAGGGTTTTTTAGGGTTCTTAACAAAAGAAATGCCAAACAATTGGAAAATGCAAGATCAAATCATGGCCATTTAACCCTAGAAACTTCATGCTAAACATAAAACAATGCAAGAAGAATCAATGTCTCAACCTTCTCCAATAGGCAGAAATGAATTTTTGAATCCATGATCAAAATAATGCATAAAAAATGATTTAATTCAATGAAAAATTCTTAAAATGCATCAAGATCAAAAAAGAAATTTGGTTTGAAGGTTGGACAATGTTTCTAAATGTCTTAGAACATTTCATGAATTTTTTTGTAATTTTTAAATACCTAAAAGTATTTTTAATTAATTAATTTCCATTAATCAATTAAAAATAATCTTTTAAATATTTAAAAATACTTTTTTAATGATGAAAAATAAAATAAAAATATTTTTGTGTCATAAAAATTATTAAAACTCAGAGGAAAAAGTTTCATAATTTTTATGTATTTTTTGCTATTTTAAATTAATTATGCAATTTAATTGAAAAGAAAATGAATAAAAATAAAATAAAATAAGAAGTAATCAGGATGGATGGATGAGATGCGCCTAGGGTTTGAATCTGTTGACCAGCGCCAGATCTTGTGGCCAGGATTGGTTCTGAGCTAATTACAATTAATTAAAACTAAAAAAGAATTAGGGCTAATCAAAGTGATCTGAGCCCTCTATCCGCGCGCGAAGTCAAACATTCAACCCCATCCAACGCCCAAGATTCAAACTGGCTTAATGACTGTAATTAGGGCAAAACAGATTCAGGCGACCGGAGGGGAGCTCCGGTCGTCTTCCCCGGCGACCCCAAAACCCTAAAACAAGATTCAGACCACCCCAAGCCAAATTAAACGCCCAGAAACAAACCCCACACTCCTAGCAACTCAAATCAATAGTCAAACATCATTTTACTAGCAAGAACAAGCTGAATCGAAACAAAATAAAAATGGGGCCAAACTTTCAGATACTCACAAAATGCTCATTTCTCCACCATTTTAGATTCTAAACACATCACAATGATCCTCAGAGTATGCACTTTCAGTTTATAACAAAAAATCAAAGCTTTAAAAAGTTTGAAGTTTGAGACTACCTGAGGTGAAGAACTGTGAATGTGAGCTCTTTTGGCCTTGCTTTGATGCAGAACAACTTCCCTGAGTCCCCTGAAGCCAATGGAAAGCCTGGAATGAGCTTAGGCAGGCTGCTTTGAGGAATCCGTTTCTGGTGTAGCAGGAAATGGACTTTGTGTACAGGCTGTTTTAAGTCAATGTAAAGGGTGGTTTTGACTCCTTGTGGTATGCTTGTCTTGTTGGTGAAGAAAGATGAGGTGTTTGATGGCTGGATATTGAGATTCGAAGAGAACTGGTTCTGAGGGTGGGGAATGGTGAAGCTCAGGTCAGGCTTGTTTCAGGCTTGAGCTTTGGTGGTTTGAGGCCTATGAAGTGTGTTGAGTTGAATGGTGAAGATGGTTTTTGTGTTTGCAAGCTGTGGAGGCAGATTCGAAGCAACTTGCAAAAATGGAGTGTTTTGTGAATGTCATGAATGAGAGGGCTTCAGCCTTGCCTTGTACATGAAATGGCTTGCAAATTGTCCATATAACTCTCTCTCATTGGTCAGTTGATTGGACATGTGCTTTATTGATTGGTAAGTTGCCTTTTGCAAAAAGTCAAATAATGTGTAAGAGAAGTATGGTGAAGTGCTAGCTTGGTACAAAGCCTAGGGGCTGCGCAGCATGGTGTGGTGAGTGAGCCAGCAAGGTCAGCATCCAAGGTTGCAAGTTGTAAGAAGTGATCATGATGATTTTGCAAGTTGTTGCTCTTTTGTTCACATGTGAAAAATCTTGTTACATGAACCATAAAACATGAGCAATGCCTAGTCCATTCTGAATTTTATGACTTGTAGGATGTTGGCACATTGGTTTGAAGTGAACTTGAGGCTGCAAAAGGCATTGGTTCATGACTTTGCAAAATTTCCATTTGAAACATGCCTTGAAAATCAATGATTTTAGCCAACTTTGCATTGCCATAACTTTTGATCCAAGAAGAGTTTGGTCATGTTCTTGTACTTTTTGAAAAGGGAAAGATGAGATCTACAACTTTCATGACCAAAGTTTTTCCATTTGAAGCATTTTTGAATCATGAATCATGGCTTGAAAAATGACCTAAAATGATGCATTCTTGAAAAGTCAACTATGCCCAAAAAGTCAACATTTGCAAAAACCCTAAATTCTTGATTTCTATGGACTTAAACCTTCTTCCATGATCAAATAAAGATCATATACACTCAAAATGATGAAGATCACCCATTGGTTGGGTCATTGGGGGCCTCAGATGCCCTGATTTTGCACTGACTTGTCTGAAAAGTCAACTCTTGATCAGATGACTTCCCCATGGAATTTCTTCATGAAAATTGATATGCATACTCCCTATACCATATAGAGAGCAATGGAAACAAGAATGGCCAGAAAATTTGGAGTTATGGCCTCTGAAACCAAAACCCTAATTTTCAGTCAACTGTGCAGTCAAACCTGGCTCTACATCCACTCAAACCCTAGTTCTTGTGACTCCTCTGCAATTTTGACTTTGAGGAGATGAAACATGATATAAGAACACACATGGACCCCTTTGAGTTGATTGGTGACCTTTGGAATGGCTCAAGATGCTTTGGGATTGCTCAGATCACAAACCCTAGGTGCAGATGCCTTAGAAACTATGCAGTGAATCAAAAATGAGATATGAGATGATATGATTGTGTTTATGCATATGAGAATGATCACAAGCCATGGTGTGAATGGGTGAGGGCAAATTTGGGGTGTTTACAGCTGCCCCTATTCAAACATGAGTTAGCTGTGCAGGATGTAAGCGACGGCTTAACAGGCAAACAAGATAACTTGTGGTAAGACAGTCCAAAATTTGCACTCACAGAAATGAAGAAGAAAAGGGATATAGATTGCGAAAGAAAATAAAGTATATTGTAAAGTGGGTGTGACGGAGGACGACCGTCGAGCAGAGGACGACTGCTGGGTAAAGAGCAATGACGGGGACGACCGACATGCTGGGGATAAGTGCGTGAAGCGATGACGGGGACGGCCGACATGCTGGGGATAAAAGGTAGAGCTCAGACGGGGACGGCCGACTAGCTGGAAAAATAAGATATCATGATGGGGACGGCCATCAAGATAAAGTTGTAAAATTCTCTGGGGATTAATGAAACATGACGGGGACGGCCATCAAGCTTATAAAGGTAACCAACGATGGGGACGGCCATCGGGCTAAAAGGAAAAGGGACCACGACGGGGACGGCCATCGGGTTAAAGAATAAATGAAATAAACAGATGATGGGGTACGGCCATCAAAGGTGAAGGACGATCACCTAGCAGGGGACGGCTGCTCTGTTGGGGATGAAAGAAATATGATGGGGACGACCATCAAAGGTGGAGGACGACCACCTGGCAGGGTACGGCTGCCGAAAATATCAACGATGGGGACGACCATCGGATAGGAAAGGTCAACGATGGGGACGGCCATCGGACGAGCATGATGGAGGACGACCATCAAGAAGTGGAGGACGACCACTCAGCAGGGGACGGCTGCTCTCGAGGTTTGTCATGACATAGGACGAATGTCAGATAACCAAAGTCAACAATGGGGACGGCCATTGGATAAAGTTGATGAAGGACGATCATCAAGAGGTGGAGGACGACCACCTAGCAGGGGACGGCTGCTAAATATCAACGATGGGGACGGCCATCGGATGAGCATGATGGAGGACGACCATCAAGAAGTGGAGGACGACCACTCAGCAGGGTACGGCTGCTCTCAAAGGTATCATAACACAGGACGAGTGTTAGATAAAAAGAAAATTTGTTGGCGATCTACTGGGGATAACGTAAACACGGACGAGCGTTTACATCCAAAAAACAAAAGGTATAAGTGTTTGGGTATTGTGTATAAATTAAAGATGCGGACGAGCATCCTTAAGGTTATGATACGGACGAGTATCATGTGGAAACAAACTGACACATATTCAGAGATGATGATACGGACGGGTATCAACTGGTTAACAAAGAACACAGACGAGTGTTGTATCTGAAAG
The DNA here is from genome assembly GCA_963966055.1 of Lathyrus aphaca. NCBI lineage: Eukaryota > Viridiplantae > Streptophyta > Magnoliopsida > Fabales > Fabaceae > Lathyrus > Lathyrus aphaca. Next base: position 108,622,473 of record OZ014523.1, read on the forward strand.
AATCTTTCTGGGAATAATAGACACAGACGAGTATCTATGTTCAAGAAGACATAAGTGTTTGACACGGTGTATGGATTAAAGATGCGGACGAGCATCCTTAAGACTATGATACGGACGAGTATCAGGTAGAAACAAACACTAGACGCAATGTTCTGAGATGATGGTACGGACGAGTACCAACTGGTTAACAAAGAACAAGGACTACTGTCGAATCCGTGGGGATATGAGTGATGATGTATACAAGATACGGACGAGTATCTGTATAAGTGTACCATGAGTAGTGAGTATTGTATTGTATAGATGAGTGTTTTAACTGCTGGGGAGAGTGACACGGACGAGTGTCAAAAGAGAAAAGTATAATATTAACAAGTGTATGGGTTGATGAAAGTGAGCGACTACGCTGGGGATATGACACGGACGGGTGTCAAGAAAAGTGTATATACAAGTATATGTGAGTGCAAAGAGGATGTCTTGGGCTTTTTGTTGGTGATTCGACACGGACGGGTGTCCAAAAGTGTATATATTGGTGTTTGGGATTGAGGAGAAGCAACTGCTTTTGCTGGGACTCTGATGGGGGTGTTTGTACAATGATGATGAACGGTTTATTAGTGTTACTTCAGAACATGGCTTATGATTATGCGATGCATTTGATTTTTGCCGTAATGCTCCGTATTAGACGGAATGCTACGCTCTGAGGGGTGAATATGATGCGGATGCCATGATTATGCAAAGGGGCACAGATCCGGGATTCGGATCCCATTTCTGCGAAGATCTCTGGATGATCTGCTGGAAGTGAACATCCCAGCTGGGGATGAGATCATTGGTAGATCTAATGATGTATCTGTTTGGGGATATAGGTCACTGATTGACATATCCTTATAATACGGGACCCAACTGGGGTTTGTAGAAGCTTCTGTACTCCGTTGTGACTTCTTCGCGCGTTGCTCTTCTGAATAGAGGCTGGGGATTCTGTGGGGAGATGATTCCCTGATTTCTGCATCCTGCTGAGGAAGAATGGTTGGTGCTTCAACTGGGGAATGCTGTTGGTAACTCAGCTGGGGAGAGCAAAGGGAGGCAACTCGGCTGGGGAGAAAACATCTTGAGTGTTAAGCCTGTTTGTTGATTTTCCAGCTTGCTGGACTGTAGCTTATATGCCCCAAGTTGCGTTCTGGATACCTGCAATCCTGCAAAGATAAGGAAACGCGCAAATGGTCCCGAGGTATCCTTCACTGGATTCCGTCATAGGAGATAAGTACTTTCGAGAGTAAGTATATTCCCTGTAAGCATGTGTTTTATTTTTAGAGAAAGGCATCTGTACTTATGCAATTATATTTTCAGAGATATCAGACAAATCTTTGCAAAACATAAATGTAAAAAACGAAACATGACTGAAAAATCTGATTTTATTAATTCATGTGCCCTGAATTGGCAAGATACAGTCAAAGAAACATATCTCCTGAAATGAGGAGATTGTTACAAATTGAGAAATAAAGTGTTGGAGATGCTGACGACGCTTTCAAGGAGCTTCCTCTTCTGCTATGACTCGTATGACAATGACGTTCTTCTCGTCTTGCTTTCTGGAGAGAGTTGATTCTGATTGAAGCTTGATCCTTTGGAGCTTACCAAGTTGTAGACAATACAGACGAATTCAGAATGCAGTTGTTCGCTTATTCCCTTATTTTGCATGGATCGCCCTTTCGGGTTTTCAATCCATCGGGATCCCCCTTTTTGCCTGAGCTGTCCAATGCGGCTTTTCAACTCAGCGGGTGTACATTTTTCATTTATTTCCCTTATTTTTGCCCGAGTCTTTTATTCTGTTTTTGACTCGCCGGGATGCCCTATTTTTGCCTGGACTCACATTCTGTTTCTATGTCCAGCGGGTCATTTTATGCGAAGTATTTTTTAACTGCATCTGAATTCACAGGGGATGGGAAATCTTCACCATCCATGGTGCTGAGCATCAGTGCTCCACCGGAGAAAACTTTCTTCACAACAAATGGTCCTTCATAATTTGGAGTCCATTTGCCCCTGTGGTCTGTATGAGGAGGGAGGATTCTTTTCAGCACAAGATCTCCCACTTGGTACTCTCGGTGCCTGACTTTCTGATCGAAGGCCTTCTTCATTCTCTTCTGATATAACTGCCCATGACAGATTGCAGCCAATCTTTTCTCTTCAATCAGACTCAGTTGTTCGAATCGGGACCGAACCCATTCTGCTTCACTCAGTTTAACATCCATTAATACCCGTAACGAGGGTAGTTCAACTTCAACAGGTAGGACTGCTTCCATACCATATACAAGCTGATACGGTGTTGCCCCAGTGGATGTTCTGATTGACGTACGGTACCCATGCAAGGCAAACGGTAGCATTTCATGCCAATCTTTGTAGGTGACTACCATCTTCTGCACAATCTTCTTAATATTCTTATTTGCTGCCTCAACAGCGCCGTTCATCTTTGGCCTGTAAGGAGAAGAATTGTGATGTTGGATCTTGAAGTCCCGGCACAGCTCTGCCATCATTTTGTTGTTTAAGTTGGAACCATTATCAGTAATGATTCGCTCGGGCACTCCATACCGACAGATGATATCTCTCTTTAGAAATCTGGCTACCACTTGTCTTGTAACGTTTGCATATGAGGCTGCTTCGACCCACTTGGTGAAATAGTCAATGGCAACCAGGATGAATCTGTGACCATTTGAAGCAGTTGGCTCAATCTTGCCAATCATATCGATGCCCCACATAGCAAAGGGCCATGGTGAAGACATGATGTTCAAAGGATTGGGAGGCACATGCACCTTATCTGCGTAAATCTGGCATTTATGACATTTTCTGGCGTAAGCACAACAGTCTGCATCCATTGTGATCCAATAATAGCCTGATCTTAACAACTTCTTAGCCATGGCATGCCCTCCAGCATGGGTACCAAAAGATCCTTCGTGCACTTCATGCATCAACAAATCTGCTTCTGTCTTGTCAACACATCTGAGGAGTACCATATCAAAGTTTCTTTTGTATAAAGATCCATCAGTGTTCAGGAAGAAACTACCAGCAAGCCTTCTCAAAGTCTTCTTATCATTGGAAGATGCCCCAGGTGGGTATGTTTGATCCTCCAAGAAGCACTTAATGTCATGGAACCAAGGCTTATCATCTTTTACAACATCCACTGCAAATACATATGCTGGTCTATCAAGTCTAGACACTGAAATCTGGGGTACAAAGTTAGCCGTTTGAACTTTGATCATGGATGCAATGGTAGCAAGAGCATCTGCAAACTGATTCTCGTCCCGAGGGATATACTCAAGCTTGACTGTTGTGAAGAAAGTCAATAACCTCCTTGTATAATCCCTGTAAGGTATCAGATGATCTTGGTGGGTGTACCATTTTCCGTTGGTTTGATTGACTACCAAAGCTGAATCTCCGAATACGGTCAATGTCTTGATCCTGAGGTCAATGGCTTCCTCAAGACCCATAATGCAAGCTTCGTATTCAGCTTCGTTGTTAGTGCAGTTGAAACTGAGCTTTGCCGAGAAAGGCATGTGAACTCCTTTAGGTGTAATGAGTACTGCACCAACACCACGACCATTCATGTTAACAGCCCCGTCAAACATCATAGTCCATTCTTCTTCCGGGTCGGGCCCTTCAGTGTGAATAGGCTCTTCATGATCTTTTGCTTTAATGAACATGATGTCTTCATCAGGGAAGTCAAATCTCATTGGCTGGTAATCATCAATGGGTTGCTCAGCAAGATATTCAGATAATACACTGCCCTTGATGGCTTTCTGAGATGTGTACTGTATGTCGTATTCTGTGAGAATCATCTGCCATCTTGCAACCCGTCCGGTAAGAGCTGGCTTCTCGAAAATGTACTTAACTGGATCCATTTTTGAGATTAATAAGGTAGTGTGGGTCAACATATACTGTCTCAGTCGGCGAGCAGCCCACGCTAAAGCACAACAAGTTTTCTCGAGCAGTGAATAACGCTGTTCACAGTCGGTAAACTTTTTGCTTAGGTAGTATATTGCATACTCTTTTCGACCAGACTCGTCATGCTGACCTAGTACACACCCCATTGACTCTTCTAATACTGTCAAGTACATAATCAGAGGTCTTCCTTCAACTGGAGGCATAAGGATTGGAGGTTCTTGCAGATACTCCTTGACCTTGTCAAAAGCCTTCTGGCAATCTTCGTTCCACCTGACCGTCTGTTCTTTTCTTAACAGCTTGAACAAGGGTTCACAGGTTGCTGTAAGGTGAGATATGAACCGTGAGATGTAGTTCAATCGACCTAAGAACCCTCGAACTTCTTTCTCTGTCTTCGGTGCAGGCATTTCTTGTATAGCCTTGACTTTATCAGGATCAACCTCAATCCCTTTCTCGCTTACAATAAAGCCCAGCAGCTTACCGGATCGCACCCCGAATGTGCACTTGTTGGGGTTCAGCTTCAGTTGGTATTTCCTCAGACGCTTGAACAACTTCAGCAGATTCACCAGGTGATCTTCCTCTGTAAGGGACTTGGCGATCATATCATCCACGTAACATTCTATTTCCTTATGGATCATATCGTGGAATAATGTCACCATAGCCCGTTGATATGTTGCACCAGCATTCTTCAGTCCGAATGGCATCACTTTGTAACAGAACGTGCCCCAAGGTGTGATGAATGTTGTCTTCTCCATGTCTTCAGGTGACATCTTGATCTGATTATATCCTGAAAATCCATCCATGAAGGAGAATACCGAGAACTGAGCCGTGTTATCAACCAATACATCAATGTGAGGTAATGGGAAGTCATCTTTCGGGCTGGCTCTGTTCAGATCCCGGTAATCAACACACATTCTAACTTTTCCGTCCTTCTTAGGCACAGGTACTATGTTAGCAACCCATGGCGGATAACTAGTCACAGCAAGGAACCCGACGTCCCACTGCTTTTGTACCTCTTCTTTGATTTTCATAGCCATGTCTGGGCGAGTTCGGCGCAGCTTCTGTTTAACTGGCGGGCATTCTTCCCTCAAAGGCAGCTTGTGCATAACAATGTCGGTATCCAACCTTGGCATATCTTGATACGACCAAGCAAACACATCAACATACTCCTGAAGCAGATCTACCAGTTGCCTTTTCGCTGAGTCTTGCAGGCAGGCCCCGATTTTAACTTCTTTCACGTCTTCGTCAGTACCAAGATTAATCACTTCAACCTCCTCCTGGTGAGGAGTAATGACCTTTTCCTCTTGTCTCAACAACCTGGCTAGCTCTTCAGGAAGCTCATATTCTTCATCAACCCCTTCATCAGCTTGATTGATTGGATTGTCAAAGTCATACGATGTCATAGCCGTGCTGTTGTCGGTGCAGTCTGGAAGGCACTCTCTGCAAGGGTTAAGTTTGTTTATTTTAGTGATTGATTTTAATCTTGCCTTAGAAAAAAGCGAAATGAAGTTATCATTTTGAAAACACCGCCATTTATTTTTGTACAAAAAGAAAAATGGAAAAACAGTGAGCATAAAAGAAAAAGACTCGTTTGCAAAAAGATGTCTGATATTTCATTAATTTAATCTTGTTTGCACAAAAGTACAGATGGCCCTGGTTACAAAATGAGTCTTGTCATCTTGGGCAAGATGCAAGACTTTGATGCATGCTATAAAAATACAGGAAATAATAATTACTCTGCATGAGTAACTCTTATAATTTCCTGGGAAGACCAGTTCGAGACACTGCTCCCCGGGATCTTTGGACGAATCCAATTCTCCAGATTGCGCTCCTCTTCCAGCTCGTCTTCCAGACAGTTGATAGCATCGGGGGTGAGCATCCCCCCACTGACAAAACCTGGCTTCTCAGCAGCCTTTGCTTGATGTTGAGTTGGTCTGTAACCCAACCCAAATTTGTCCTTCTTCTCCTCCACAGCTAATACCTTGCCCCAGCCTAGGGCAGTTCCTTCTTCAACAACCTTCTGGGCTTGTTGGTAAGATGACATGGAGATCCCTGACACAGCAGATGCTTCATTGACGTTCAAGGCTTCAAAACCTTGGCTCATTGTTTCATGGATCTCTCCATCCATCTCAATGTATTTATACGTAGCCAGATGGCTAACGAAAATATCCTCCTCCCCACAGATTGTGACAACTTGACCTTCCCACTCAAATTTTAACTTTTGGTGAAGGGTAGACGTTATTGCGCCGGCGGCGTGAATCCAGGGTCTACCCAAAAAACAGCTGTAGGCGGGCTGAATATCCATCACATAAAAGATAGTTTTAAAGGTCTGCGGGCCAATTGTCACGGGCAGCTCAATCTCTCCCAGAACCGATCTCTTCGAACCATCAAAGGCTCTTACCACCAGGTTGCTGGGTCTCAATGCCAATCCATCATATTCTAACTTCACCAGAGCCTTCTTCGGTAAGACATTCAGGGAAGAACCTGTGTCCACCAGCACATGAGAAAGGACAGCTCCTTTGCATTCCATGGTTATGTGCAAGGCTTTGTTGTGGTTGCGGCCATCCGCTGTCAAGTCAGAATTGGTAAACCCTAGCCCATTGCTAGCAGTAACATTTCCAACCACGGTTTCCAATTGGTTGACAGTAATCTCCTCAGGCACGTAAGCTGCGTGCAAGACTTTAAGTAGTGCATTCCGATGGGCTTCGGAGCACATAAGCAGTGAGAGGATAGAGATTTTGGATGGCGTCTGATGAAGCTGATCCACAATTTTATAATCACTCTTTTTGATGATCCGCATAAACTCATCAACTTCCTGATCAAATGGAGTCTTCAGGGCTTCTTTGGCAGCTGGATCTTCTGGCACCGGGCCTTTTCCCTTTGCCTTAGCAGCAGCTTCTGCTTCGGCAGTAGGTCTTTGAACTTGTGAAGCAAAGAGACGTCCGCTTCGAGTGAAGCCTCCGCCTCCCCCCACATTATCTACTTGTGGTGCAGGTGCTGATGTTTCAAGAGTGATTCTTTTCCCTTCACAGTACACGTCAGAGCCATAGTGCCAAGGGATGGCCCTATTGCTTTCATATGGTACTGGTCCAGGCACCGTGACAGTGACTGGACTGATTGCTGCTGCTGAAGGGACTGTAATTGTTTGTGGATCATAAAAGATTGTAACTGGTGCTCTGGCGGGAGCAGCACCTTCTGAATGGTAGGCGGAATTATTTTCAGGATCGTAGAATATGGTAACAGTAGAGACATCTTCATGATTGATTGCTGGTGTCGTAGGGGATACTGTTGGAAGGACTGTTGTTGTTGCTGACGGAGATTCGAAATGGAATGAAGCTGAAGTTGTAGCAGGAGGAACTGTTGAAAACTGATCATTTGGAAGGACAGGTGAAGTACTTGTTGATGGTGCTGATGAATTGTCGGGAACAATAGTTGCTGCATTTGTAGGAGGGTCTGAAACCGTTGTTGATGAAGTTGCCGGATTTGTCGGAAATGATGTAGTGATCTGTAGCAGGCCACTCTGAATAAGGCTGTCAATGCCATTCCTCAGGTCCTCACACCCATTCCATGAAATATTGCAGTAGGGACACCCTAGTTCACACCCCGGAAATATTTGGCTTTCACGGAGTTGAGCTTTGATTTCCACCAATGGTGTCCTGATCTGATCCACACTGGTTATTAAATAAGACGGTTGGTCTTCTTCAATAGCATTAATTCGAGGACCACCATGGTTTGGCATTGGGTTTTTATTGACATTGGGCGGCGGTGCAAAATTCAGAGCCTTGGAGTCTACCAAGTCTTGTACCTTCATATGCAGAGCCCTGCATTTTTCTGTACTGTGACCAGGTGCGTTGGAATGAAAAGCACACCTAGCATTGGAGTCATAGCTTCTTGGTAGACTGTTGGGATCCGGAGGTGCCAACGTTCTTAGCTCAACTAGGTTGAGTTTCAGAAGTTGTGGCAGCAAGGCAGCATACGGCATTGGGATCGGGTCGATCACTCGGTTAGCTTGGGATGGCCTTTGCTGGAATGGCCTCTGTTGATTGTTGTTGTTGGAGTTGTTGTTGTTGTAGTTTCTTGGAGGATATTGATTCTGCTGATACTGAGGTTGTTGTTGGAAGTTTTGTTGCGGAGGTTGATAGACTGGCTGTGGATGAGCTGGAGCAGGGATAGTGACTGCTGCTATTGTCCTTTGAACATATTGGGGCCTACCCCTGTTGGTGTGGATGGCATTAGTCTCGCCAGTTCTTCTCGGGCCTGCAAAAGGCTTTCTTGTACCACTGGACGAGCTGGCACCATTATCGGAAATTTTGCCCATTTTCAACAGGCTTTCAATTCTCTCCCCAGCTATGACAACATCTGCGAAGCTGGTGGAAGAGAAAGCAGCCAACCTGTCAATATACGTTCCCTGGAGAGTGTTCATAAACATGTCTGCCATTTCTCTCTCAGACATTGGTGGTTGAACGGCAGCAGCCAATTGCCTCCATCTCTGGGCATATTCCCGGAAACTTTCCCTTGACGACTGTGACATTCCCATTAGGAGAGTCCTGTTGGGCGCCATGTCTAAGTTGTATTGATACTGTCGGATGAAGGCCTCTGCCAGGTCCTTCCAGCATCTCACAGTTGCCCTTGTCAAATGGGAATACCATTCCCTTGATGCTCCAGTCAAGCTATCCTCAAAATAGAACATCCACAATTTCTCATCCATTGTATAGGCCTTCAGCCTTCCCAGAAATGATTGTAGATGAGTCCGGGGGCATGAAGTCCCATTATACTTTTCGAAACAAGGAGGCTTGAACTTATGGGGGATCCTGACCCCGTCTACCAATCCCATGTCCATGACGTCGAAGCCCAAAGAATTTTGAGACTCCAGTGATCTCAACTTCTCAGCTATTTCTTCCAATCGTCTATCATAAGTTTCCTCTCCAGCACCCATTACTGTAAATTGGTCCTCCTGAGGATCTTCTTGAAGTACTCTCCCTGCTGTGGCAGTCCCTTGTATATTGACTGGGATGTTGGCCTCTGGATGGAGATGGGGTCCAAAAACCGGGGGATTGACATGAGGTTGGACCCTCTCGTTGTTACTTGTGCCAGCAGTTCCCACATGGGGCTCCTCTTGATTCCTGCCTTCTACCAAAGCTCTGAGCCTCTCCTGGCTTTGAGCTAAGTTGTTCATTACTTCCATGAACTGTGTTATCTGAGTTCTCATCTCCAACCTTTCGTTGGCCATCTGGTTTCTGACCTCCGTAAGGTCCTGCTGCATCTGATCCATCTGGATTCCCGGAAGGTTGTTTCTAGTTGGGTACCTGTGTGGCCTGTTGAGAGGAAATACCCGGCGGCGAGCAATAATTCCTGAATATCACAACAGAGGTTAGCAACAACAAAACAAAAACCTACAAAACAAATAAAAGGTTAGCATGCAATGCAGTTATGCTTATTTGCTATCAAGGTATCCGGTTTGGCCTTCAGTTTTGACCCTTCCAGACCCTTGAAGATGCTGCTGTTGAAGTTGCTTTTGAAGTAACCCAGATAGAAACCAACACAAATATATTACAAAAGGCGAAGTAATACAACTTGTTCAAGTTACAACACAAGCCCTCTAAGGGGTCAAAATACATCACAAAAAGGCAAAAGTACATGGAATAGGAACAACAACAAGCAAATGATCAAACTCCAAGGCCAAACTCATCCTCACGAACTTCCTTGAGAAGTGCTTCGGTCACAGGATCAGCCGGATGCTCCGTAAGATTTCTGATGAGAAGGTTTCTTGTTGCAACAGCTGCAGTCAACTTCCTGTTCTGACTTTGGTCCTTAGACCTCTTCACTCCAGCTCTGATTTCTAGCTCTGATATTTCCTTCTGGGCTGCTGCCAGGGCTTTTTCCATCTGCTCCATCTTGTCGTGGACTCTCTTGTCTTCTAGAGTACGGGCCTCAGTGATCCGGACCCACCTGGCCTGACTCTCTTTCAGGTACAAGTCTGTTCTTGCTCTTTGGAACTGGGCTTCTTTACAAGCATTCTTCAGAATCTGCTCACCAGCTTTGGACTTGTTGATATAATCTCCAGACTTCTCAATTTTAGTCAAGTGTTCCACTCTTAACTTCTCCAGTCTCTCAATCTCCCTCACACCTTCACTCCTCTCCCGGAGGGTCTTCTGCAAAGCCTGGGTTAGCTTCTCATTTCTTTCCTTCAAGCTCTCAAACTCCTCCAAACTGATAGTGGCAGGGGGTGGTGCTGAAGATGACTCAGGCATGTCTTCTATGGTAAAGGGCATTCCAGAGAATTGGGCCCTAGCATGGGACCACTCATAATATTGGGCTGATGCCACATTATTGCACTTCCCCAGAATGGTGATTCCCTTGGTTTGGACATGATCCCAGGCCCAGGCAGCCTGCCTAACAGTTGCCAGACTAATCTTGTTCTCACAGTAGAGGGTCTCAAACAAGTCTTGTGTCTTAGGAGTATGGACCAATGCATAGCCTAATTGCCTCCTGAACAGCAGAGGGTTGTAATTGATACTTCCCTTAACTCCTATTAAGGGCACATTGGGAAAGTGCCCACAGCTGGTGATTATATCTCTGCCCTTGGTGCTTTGAGTACACCATCTGATATCTGTTGAAGTTAGGACAGTGAGTCTCTTAGCCCAGTTGCTTTGCTGATGAGGGTTTAGAAATGCATCTGTCCTGGGTAGATGCCTGAGAAGCCAAGCATGAAATAATGGAGCACAACACCTTACCAGCCTTCCCCTCTGCTTCTCATTCTTCTGATGTACTGAGTAATAGAGATCTCCTAGCAAAGTTGGCACTGGGTTCTTCAGGATGAACAAATGGATTGCATTCTTGCTAATGAATCGAGGCTCATCTGCAAACAACACAATTCCATATACACTTAAGGCCAACAGAGCACAAACAGCTTTCCACTCCCCCAAGGAGGCCTTCAGACTAGCTTGAGAAATTAAGAAGTCCAGATGAAAGCCAGGGATCCCAGCTTTAGAGGTCATGTGTTGCTCAATCAAAACAGGTTCCAGGTGCAAAGCTTTTGCTATCTCTCCATTGCTGGGAAAGACCATTTCAGGGTTAAAAGGGATCTCTCTCTTGATAGGCAAACCAATCAATGATGAGTATTCTTCCAAAAGAGGACCCAACTGAAAGTCTTGAAAGGTGAAACATCTCAATGGGGGGTCATAAAACTGAATGCAGGTGTGGATCAGGCTTCTCTGAGATGGGTCCAAATCCATAACCAAGTCAAGTATATCCCCATAATGCTCCCTGAACAAAGGTATGTGATCTGGAGTGATCAGGGTTTGGATCCTCCTGATGTCTGATAAGTCTGGTTGGAAGAAATGATAAGTGATGTTGCTTTTCTTTGGAGCCATGATGCTGAGACTGAGTAGAGTAAGTGCTGATGAAGATGCTGAGGAGTGGGCCACTGAATGGCTAATGCAAGTAACTGGAGTATATGGTTGACAAGCTGAAGCAAGTGCTGGTGGAGATAGGTCAAAACTGCAGATGGGGTCAAAACCAAAACCAAAGATGAAGGTGGATACCCTGAAACACAAATAAGCAAATGTTAATATGATGCAATGGGTATGTATGCAAATGAAATGCAAGGGTTTGTGACTGAGCTGGATCTGATTAACTGCCTTGGTATAGATCCATGTGTGTTCAAGAAATCCAGGTGGAGGTCTATAAGTCCAGTAACCAGGGTGGGGGACTCAAATAAAGAGCCACAAGTCCAGGGTTTTTAGAATCACAAGAACTGTCCAACATGGAGCATTCTTAACAAAGTCAAAGTAACAGGGTATTCTGAGGTCAAGGTACCTGCAAACCTGTAAACAACCCAACCCCCTCACAGGTGATGATCTAGAACAAGGATCCTCAGACTTGGATCAATTATGAGAAGTGTAAACACTTCTAACCCGGAGGTACAGTGTTTACAATAACCATAAAAGTTCCTCCTCTAATTCACCTCAGTTTCTGAAGGTCAATACTAAAAGGTCATCCAGACTTAGCAGGCTTCCCAGATAGCCCTAGCATTGCAGGAAATCTGCAACACAGAGTTCTCAAGAAGAAACCCATATCTGAACCGTGTTTCATATTCCCGCACCAGACCGAAATGGAATGGGAAAGAATATGATTCACTCTAGCCTAGGTGTCACTCAGGTCCCAGGTATAGGACCTTAACTCTCAATGAATCACCCACCCACCAAGGCAAACAACAGATCCAGCCAGCAATAATGACAATATGATATATAAATGCAGTAAAGAAAGCAGTAAAGTAACTGTACATAAAGCAATAAACAAAAATAAATACAAGCACAAACAAGCACATAACACCCCAGTAAACACAAATCAAACAAGCGCTAGGAGGAACCCACAAAAAGAACCAGAAGCCCTGGTTGCAGCATAAGGGTCCCCAGCAGAGTCGCCAAGCTGTCGCTCCCGAAGATTTGCATCCAGGTACAAGCGCGAACGGTCGGCGAGAGGGACAATGAGAACACACAGCCGTGAACTCACTGGAGAGGAATAGAGTCGCCAGCTAGGCATTTTTATCCCGGAGGAAAGGTAATGCTGCATAGACCTAGAAAAAGATGGATAAGACGGTTGCGGACCAGAGAGACTGAGAAAGGGGGTTGGTTACAACCTGGGAAGGTATTAGCACCCAGATTGTCCGTCGTACTCGACGGGATCCACGCTTAAAAGATTTGTGTTTTAAAGGGGTAGTGTCAGTGCAATCTGTGTGTAAAATAGCTGGAAAAGAATGTACAGGTGTCAGTGTAAAAGAAGTGAAGTGTAATATGCATAGTGTCAGGGTGAGACCAGGAATGAAATGCTCATGATAATGAGGCTAAAGAATAAAGCTGGAAGGAGGGGGGATGTACAGAGACTTTTGTTCGATAACTGTTAAGTTATGCCTACGTATCCTCTCGTGCAATGAGGAAGTCAGAACACCGTAGTTCGACCCAAAGAGACTGAAAGGTGAATTGACTTGTGAACTGCTTACTTGCCTATGCTCAAGTGTATGACCTGTCTGGCTCAGGTGCAAACTGTCTTGCATTAGACGGAAGAAGCAAGTTCTCGTTTGTGAGTGAAGGTGATGAGAAAAGAATCCCGGAGGAGACGATTATTGTTTGTTTTTGTGTTTTCAGTCTTTTATTGCTTTTTGAAGTTTGTCATAGGATAATGAGCTTAAGCCTAAACCAATGGGTTAGTAAACTCATCACATCTTCCCTCTGATTAGGGGTAATGAGAATACCTTAAGTGTGAAGTCAGATTCTCACACTTAATCACTTTTGGTGTAGGATTAAGATCATTGACCTACTTGTGATTATTTAGATGTTTTTGGAGTTTTTGTTTAGTGTTAAGTAATGAGGTTAAGCCATAATCATGGATTAAACAGACCCATTACACCATCCTAAAAGAAGGATGATAGATGAGAATGTTTAAGTTGAGGAAAGCTCCTCAACTTAATCCATGATTAGGGATTAAACCCATGACAAAACAAGCCTTTGATTAAGTGGATTTTATTTAATGACATGGTGATGAAGTGATTTTTATGATTTGTAAGACAACTTGAGGGGGACTTGTCCATTAACACTAGGGTTAGTCCTTCTTAACCAATTAAGGAAGAATTAGAACCCTAATGCAAGGCCCAAGTTACAAGTGTAATGTCTTGATATTTATTAAGTGAATTGATTAAGAGATGTAAACACATTAAGGGTTCAAGACTTAGGATTAAAGTTATACACTCCATCCTAAGAGAAGGATGCAGGCATAAGCTCAGTCACAAAGTCTTAAAGCCTTTAGGGTTTAATCCCTAATTATGAGATGAGAAAAGAAGACTCAAAGAGAGACACAAAGGTAAAACTATGAGGGGACTAATCAAAACCCTAATTCATTGTCATGCTTGGATGATCCTAAGGTTTGTGAGGTTTGCAAGAACAATCTTCAAAGGAGCCACCAGGAAGCAGATGAATAAGATCAGGAGAAGCAAAGTGACTTGCTTCATTCAAGAAGTCAAGTCACTTGAAGAAAGAAAGTGGGAGGAAGAAGAATGAGCAAGCTCAATCTAAAACACAAATAGAAATGCAGCAATGGATGCAAGAGAGATGAAAAGAAAAGTTATGAGAAGTGAAGGCAAATTCACTTCCCAAGTTTACTTACCACCTGAAATGTTAGAAAGAAATGCAATGCAATGCAAGATGAGATGAAATGGTATGGTGCAAAGCAAAACCAGAAGCATGTTGATGATGATTATGATGTTATGGGGTGCTGCAAGCAAGAGGCAAGGCATGGAGATGCTCATACAAGATTATGAATGCAAATGATGCAAGTTAAGGAGCATGAACAAGCATGAAATGTTATGAAGCATACAAGACAAATGACATGGTAAATATGTAATGCAATGATCAAACATGTTTTCTACATGTCTTAAGATGCCAAATGAATCACAAAAATGCACAAAATGCAAAGACAAGTCATGTTATGCAAGGAAATGCAAGAAGGATGCAAGAGAAAGCCCAAATTAGGGTTCATGGATCAAACATCAAACAAAAACCCAAAACAGAAGCAAACCCTAAGATAAAAAATGGAAAATGGTACCCAAAGAAACCCTAAACCTATAATGAACCACTGCCCAAAGGGGAACTCTCAACTATCAACCAATCTCAAGATATGAATTTTCTAAGTTATTAGGGTTTTTTAGGGTTCTTAACAAAAGAAATGCCAAACAATTGGAAAATGCAAGATCAAATCATGGCCATTTAACCCTAGAAACTTCATGCTAAACATAAAACAATGCAAGAAGAATCAATGTCTCAACCTTCTCCAATAGGCAGAAATGAATTTTTGAATCCATGATCAAAATAATGCATAAAAAATGATTTAATTCAATGAAAAATTCTTAAAATGCATCAAGATCAAAAAAGAAATTTGGTTTGAAGGTTGGACAATGTTTCTAAATGTCTTAGAACATTTCATGAATTTTTTTGTAATTTTTAAATACCTAAAAGTATTTTTAATTAATTAATTTCCATTAATCAATTAAAAATAATCTTTTAAATATTTAAAAATACTTTTTTAATGATGAAAAATAAAATAAAAATATTTTTGTGTCATAAAAATTATTAAAACTCAGAGGAAAAAGTTTCATAATTTTTATGTATTTTTTGCTATTTTAAATTAATTATGCAATTTAATTGAAAAGAAAATGAATAAAAATAAAATAAAATAAGAAGTAATCAGGATGGATGGATGAGATGCGCCCAGGGTTTGAATCTGTTGACCAGCGCCAGATCTTGTGGCCAGGATTGGTTCTGAGCTAATTACAATTAATTAAAACTAAAAAAGAATTAGGGCTAATCAAAGTGATCTGAGCCCTCTATCCGCGCGCGAAGTCAAACATTCAACCCCATCCAACGCCCAAGATTCAAACTGGCTTAATGACTGTAATTAGGGCAAAACAGATTCAGGCGACCGGAGGGGAGCTCCGGTCGTCTTCCCCGGCGACCCCAAAACCCTAAAACAAGATTCAGACCACCCCAAGCCAAATTAAACGCCCAGAAACAAACCCCACACTCCTAGCAACTCAAATCAATAGTCAAACATCATTTTACTAGCAAGAACAAGCTGAATCGAAACAAAATAAAAATGGGGCCAAACTTTCAGATACTCACAAAATGCTCATTTCTCCACCATTTTAGATTCTAAACACATCACAATGATCCTCAGAGTATGCACTTTCAGTTTATAACAAAAAATCAAAGCTTTAAAAAGTTTGAAGTTTGAGACTACCTGAGGTGAAGAACTGTGAATGTGAGCTCTTTTGGCCTTGCTTTGATGCAGAACAACTTCCCTGAGTCCCCTGAAGCCAATGGAAAGCCTGGAATGAGCTTAGGCAGGCTGCTTTGAGGAATCCGTTTCTGGTGTAGCAGGAAATGGACTTTGTGTACAGGCTGTTTTAAGTCAATGTAAAGGGTGGTTTTGACTCCTTGTGGTATGCTTGTCTTGTTGGTGAAGAAAGATGAGGTGTTTGATGGCTGGATATTGAGATTCGAAGAGAACTGGTTCTGAGGGTGGGGAATGGTGAAGCTCAGGTCAGGCTTGTTTCAGGCTTGAGCTTTGGTGGTTTGAGGCCTATGAAGTGTGTTGAGTTGAATGGTGAAGATGGTTTTTGTGTTTGCAAGCTGTGGAGGCAGATTCGAAGCAACTTGCAAAAATGGAGTGTTTTGTGAATGTCATGAATGAGAGGGCTTCAGCCTTGCCTTGTACATGAAATGGCTTGCAAATTGTCCACATAACTCTCTCTCATTGGTCAGTTGATTGGACATGTGCTTTATTGATTGGTAAGTTGCCTTTTGCAAAAAGTCAAATAATGTGTAAGAGAAGTATGGTGAAGTGCTAGCTTGGTACAAAGCCTAGGGGCTGCGCAGCATGGTGTGGTGAGTGAGCCAGCAAGGTCAGCATCCAAGGTTGCAAGTTGTAAGAAGTGATCATGATGATTTTGCAAGTTGTTGCTCTTTTGTTCACATGTGAAAAATCTTGTTACATGAACCATAAAACATGAGCAATGCCTAGTCCATTCTGAATTTTATGACTTGTAGGATGTTGGCACATTGGTTTGAAGTGAACTTGAGGCTGCAAAAGGCATTGGTTCATGACTTTGCAAAATTTCCATTTGAAACATGCCTTGAAAATCAATGATTTTAGCCAACTTTGCATTGCCATAACTTTTGATCCAAGAAGAGTTTGGTCATGTTCTTGTACTTTTTGAAAAGGGAAAGATGAGATCTACAACTTTCATGACCAAAGTTTTTCCATTTGAAGCATTTTTGAATCATGAATCATGGCTTGAAAAATGACCTAAAATGATGCATTCTTGAAAAGTCAACTATGCCCAAAAAGTCAACATTTGCAAAAACCCTAAATTCTTGATTTCTATGGACTTCAACCTTATTCCATGATCAAATAAAGATCATATACACTCAAAATGATGAAGATCACCCATTGGTTGGGTCATTGGGGGCCTCAGATGCCCTGATTTTGCACTGACTTGTCTGAAAAGTCAACTCTTGATCAGATGACTTCCCCATGGAATTTCTTCATGAAAATTGATATGCATACTCCCTATACCATATAGAGAGCAATGGAAACAATAATGGCCAGAAAATTTGGATTTATGGCCTCTGAAACCAAAACCCTAATTTTCAGTCAACTGTGCAGTCAAACCTGGCTCTACATCCACTCAAACCCTAGTTCTTGTGACTCCTCTGCAATTTTGACTTTGAGGAGATGAAACATGATATAAGAACACACATGGACCCCTTTGAGTTGATTGGTGACCTTTGGAATGGCTCAAGATGCTTTGGGATTGCTCAGATCACAAACCCTAGGTGCAGATGCCTTAGAAACTATGCAGTGAATCAAAAATGAGATATGAGATGATATGATTGTGTTTATGCATATGAGAATGATCACAAGCCATGGTGTGAATGGGTGAGGGCAAATTTGGGGTGTTTACACATAGTGTGAATGGGTGAGGGAAAATTTGGGGTGTTTACAGCTTTCAGGAGGATAAACAACGTCCTGAGGTAATGAGGTAACCTTTGGGAAGATAAACAACGGCCCAAGGTCATGATATGCTTTCAGGAGGATAAACAACGTCCTGAGGTATAAGTATAACTTTTGGGAGGATAAACAACGGCCCAATAGTCATGATATGCTTTCAGTAAGATAAACAACATCCTGAGGAAATGATGTAACCTTTGGGAAGATAAACAACAGCCCAAAGAAATGACAGCTTTCAGGAGGATAAACAACGTCCTGAGGTATAAGTATAACCTTTGGGAATATAAACAACGGCCCAAGGTCATGATAGCTTTCAGGAGGATAAAAAACTTCCTGAGGTATAACTTTTGGGAAGATAAACAACGGCCCAAAGTCACAAATTGTTGATGAAGTCTGTCTGCTGGAGAATTAATCTGAAAAACAAGATTATAACATCCGGCGCAATAACATTAGTTTATGCATTATGTATGCATGTATAATATGATGTACTTAAGTAATGTATTATGTTTCTATGTATATGTATGATGTAAATGATGTATGTATGCATCATGCAGCCTGAAGCATCTGGATATCTTCGTATAACAATTGCTGGCCAGGGAAAATAAATCCCGATTTGTTACTGAAGAATATGAGGAACTTGTTTCCGTCTTGTTTGATAATATAGTATATATAACCTCCCGTCTTTGTTTGATATTAAGGTATCCATAACCTCCCGTCTTCGTTTGATAGTAAGGTATCCATAACCTCCCGTCTTCGTTGGATAGTAAGGTATACATAACCTCCCGTCTTCGTTCGTCGTACTCCTATAAATTCCCGACTATCCGTATGAGGATAAAAGAGATGGATATAAATTCCAGGGGAGATATGACTCGAAGTACTTATGAAGATGGATTTGCCCTACTGGGGATTTGTAGCTGTCTTGTAGGGATGAACCGGTGAAGCTTCGTTGAAATCCTTCCCTCGTTCGTCCTTAGTAAATACTATTACTGCATTTTCATGCATTTCTGGTAAACATCAATCATATTAAGCATTTATGCATTTCTGGTAAACATCAATCATATTCAAAAGCATACATACATTCAAACACAACCAATGGACGTTTTGCTTATGTAAATAGGGTAAAAGTAAATCTGGATTCAAAGATGGAATTTTATTTATATCAAAAAGTGACCTATACATAGGTAGGTTTGTACAAGGAGACAGAAATCCTAGTAAGAGGAATTTGTCATAAAAAATTTTACAAAACAAAGAACATCAGCTATGTGGGAAATAATCCTATTGATTTTCAATTCTACTATTGCCATTATCTTCAAGTATCTCATCTTCTGCTGTTGATACGGAAACG
This sequence comes from Lathyrus aphaca, assembly GCA_963966055.1. Classification (NCBI taxonomy): domain Eukaryota; kingdom Viridiplantae; phylum Streptophyta; class Magnoliopsida; order Fabales; family Fabaceae; genus Lathyrus; species Lathyrus aphaca. The sequence goes on from OZ014523.1 coordinate 108,641,302, forward strand.
ATTGGATTGAGCTTTATCTGTTCGAGCTTGAATTAAGTAGCACAACTGGTTGGAGTTTACATGGGTGATCCAAACGAGACATAGTCATACGCTTTAATCCCTAACTTTTGCCTGGATTGCCCTTTCAGGTTTTCAATCCACCGGGATACCCTTTTTTGCCCAAGCCGCCTTTTCAGGTTTTCGACTTGTCGGGTGTACATTTTTTTTATATATATATCCCTAATTTTTGCCCGAACCCTTTTGGTTCGCCGGGATGCCCTTATTTTTGCCTAGGCCAGTCAACCTAGCGGGTCTCTTTTTATGCGTAGTATTTTTTAACTATGTCTGCGTTTACAGGCTGTGGGAAGTCTTCGCCATCCATAGTAGTAAGTATCATGGCACCTCCTGAGAATACTGTCTTGACTACAAATGGTCCTTCATATGTAGGAGTCCATTTTACCCTAGGATCACCCTGTGGTAATATGATATGCTTGATTACCAAGTCACCAACCTGATATACCTTTGGCTTAACCTTCTTGTTAAAAGCTTTGATCATCCGTTTTTGGTACATCTGGCCATGACAAACTGCTGCCAACCTCTTCTCGTCAATCAAATTTATCTGGTCAAGTCGAGTTTGAATCCATTCATCTTCATCCAAGCCTGCATCCTTCATAATTCTTAAGGAGGGAATTTGAACTTCAATGGGCAGAACTGCTTCCATACCATAGACTAAGGAGAATGGAGTTGCCCCTGTTGAAGTACGTATTGTAGTGTGATAACCATGAAGAGCAAATGGTAACATCTCATGCCAATCCTTGTAAGTAACAGTCATCTTCTGTACAATCTTCTTAATGTTCTTATTAGCAGCTTCAACTACCCCATTCATTTTTGGACGATACGGAGAAGAGTTATGATGCTTAATCTTGAACTGCGTGCAGAGATCAGTAATCATAGTGTTGTTCAGATTAGAGCCATTGTCAATAATAATCCTTTCAGGGATGCCATACCTACATATGAGATTATTCTTAATGAATCGAGCCACAACATTCTTGGTAACAGATGCAAATGAAGCTGCCTCCACCCACTTAGTGAAGTAATCAATAGCAACCAGGATGAAACGATGCCCATTAGAAGCAGCAGGCTTGATTTCACCAATCATATCAATGCCCCACATGGCAAAAGGCCAAGGAGCAGTCAACACATTCAATGGTGATGGAGGTATATGTACTTTATCATCATAAATTTGACACTTGTGACATGTTCTGGAGTGTTGATAGCAATCAGCTTCCATGGTAGACCAATAGTATCCTGCTCTCAATATCTTCTTTGCCATGGTATGACCACTAGAATGAGTGCCAAAGATCCCATCATGCATATCTTCCATAATCTCTGTTTCTTCCTTCTTATCCACACAACGAAGCATAGTTGAATCATGATTGCGCTTGTACAGAATACCATTACTCAAAAAGAACTTAGAAGAGAACCTTCTCAGAAACTTCCTATCTTTGACAGATGCCCCTTCAGGGAACTCCTGAGCTTCAAGATATCTTTTCACTTCATAAAACCAAGGTTTCTCCTCTGCTTCTTCAGTGCCAATCTCATTGCAGTATGCAGGCTTCTCAAATCTATCAATAGTGATCTTGGGAGCTTCATCATCCCAACTGATCTCAAACATGGATGCCATGGTGGCTAAAGCATCTGCCAACTGATTCTCTCTTCGTGGAATATGTCCAAAGGTAATCTCTTTGAAATGTGGGATCAAAGACAACACATGCTCTCTGTAAGGAATGAGATTATCATGCTTGGTATCCCAATCTCCTTTGATCTGACTTACTACCAGGGCTGAATCTCCATACACATCTAGGAACTGAATCTTCATATCAATGGCAGCTTTGATGCCCAGGATACATGCCTCATACTCAGCCATGTTATTGGTACAATAGAAACAAAGTCTGGCAGTAATCGGGGTATGACAACCTTCAGGGGAACTGATCACAACACCAACACCATTACCAAGTGCATTAGATGCTCCATCAAAAACCATAGTCCATCGGGATCCTTGTTCAGGTTCGTCATATTGTCCAGGTTCTTTGGTAATAATCATAATATCTTCATCAGGGAATTCAAAACTCATTGACTGGTAATCATCCACAGCTTGGTGAGCCAAATGATCAGCTACAACACTTCCTTTAATGGCCTTCTGAGTAGTATACTGTATGCCATATTCTGTCAAGATCATTTGCCATCTTGCAATTCTTCCGGAGAGAGCAGGTTTCTCAAATATGTACTTGATTGGATCCATCTTCGAAATCAATAAGGTAGTATGAGTCAACATATACTGTCTTAGTCGGCGAGCAGCCCATGCCAAAGAGCAGCAAGTTTTCTCGAGCAGTGAGTATCTTGTTTCACAGTCGGTAAACTTTTTGCTAAGGTAGTTGTAAACACCCCAAATTTGCCCTCACCGATTTCACACCATGGCTTGTGATCATTTCATGTGCATAAACTCAATCATGGCATCTCATATTACATTTTTGATTCATTGCATTGGTTCAAAGTCATCTGCATCTAGGGTTTGTGATCTGAGCAATCCAAGGGCTATTTGAGCCACTCCAAAGGTCATCAATCAATTCAAAGGGATCCATGTATGTTCAAGCATCATATTATATCTTCTCAAAGTCAAGAATTTCAAAAAATCACAAGAACTGAGAATGGTATGGAAGCAGAGCCAGGCTTGACTGCACAGTTGACCTAAAATTAGGGTTTTGGTTTCAAAGGCCATAACTCCAAATTTTTTGGTCATTCTTGTTTCTATTGCTCTCTATATGGTATAGGGAGTATACATATCAATTTTCATGAAGAAATTCCTTGGGGAAGTCATCTGATCAAAGGTTGACTTTCTGAACAAGTCAGTGTAAAATCAGGGCATCTGAGGCCCCCAATGACCCAACCAAAGGGTGTCCTTCATCATTTTGAGTGTATATGATCTTTATTTGATCATAGAAGAAGTTGGAAGTTCACAAAATTGAGAAATTTCAAGTCTTTTGCAAAGTTGACTTTTTGGGCAAGTTTGACTTTTAATGAAAATGTCATTTTATGCAACTTTTTCAACCCTTACTTTTTGACTCAAGAAAGCTTCAAATGGAAAAACTTTGGTCATGAAAGTTGTAGAATAGATCTTTCCCTTTTCAAAAAGTACAAGAACATGACTTAATTCATTTTGGATCAAAAGTTATGGCTCATCAAAGTTGGCAAAAATCACTAAAATTCAAGTTATGCACCAAATGGAAAACTTGCAAATTCATGTGCCAAGCATTCTATTGACTTCAAAATGACTTCAAAACTTCATCACATGATCATACATGACCCAAAAACAGAATTGGCCCAAGGGATTTTTCATCTTTGTGACTTGATTTTCAAGAAATCCATAAGTAATTTCCATAAAGGTGCAAAGGGGGATTCTTGGCAAAACCATCCTCCCATGAATTGTGTGATCACCAAATGATTTCTATGCATTTCCATGACTAAAAGAAGTTCCATGCTACAAAATTCAGCAAGAAGTGTCTCATGTATATGGCACAAAATCATGAGAAAACACCAAGTGGGCAAGTTGCAAAAGCTAGCATAGCTCATGATCCACATGTTGCAGTCATCCATAAGCAATCTAAGGGTCATCCTTGACTCAAGCTGAGGCAAGACAAGCCCTTAGACAGCTGCTTCCATAGCCCATGCTGCAAGTACAAGTCACCTTGACTTTTTGGCCAAAACCACCATACCCTTGGAACAGTGAGCAGCCACCTCTACTGACCTGCTCCACAGGCTATTCACACATCTTGGGAGTGTTATAGCACAACATTGGCCCTTAAAGCAAGCCAGAACACAGCCTTCACAAAAACTGTCAAAGAGCTTCTCTTCTTCGAATCTCCCTCTCCAGCCACAAAACATCCATTTTCTCTTCACCATTGCATCACACACACCCAAGAGAACAAGAATCAACCATTGATAGAGCCTGAAACATCACATACACAGACCCCATTTTCTGATACACCAGAATTGAACCTCTCAAAATAGCCTGTTTAAACTCCATCCAAGCTTGCCATTAGCACAAGGGGAATCATTGGAGTGAGTTTGCACCAAAGAACAGCCCAGAAAGCCCAGAATCAGAAGCTTCCACCTCAGGTATGGCCATGAACTTTTTCTCACAGAGCTTGCATTTTATGTTATAAATTGATAGTGTATGTCTTGCTGGTCATGGGGATGTGCTTAGAATTGAAAATGAGTGAAAAATGAGGATTTACTGATGCTCTGAAATTTCACTCGTGAAAAATGATTTCTTCGATTGGCCTGATTCTTGAAGTTTAAATGTTGTTTGAGGGATGATTTGTGTTCTAGGATGTTAGAGGATCATTTTGCTGTGTTTAATTTGAAGTGTGGTGTCCTGAATCATGATCTAGGGTTTTCAACCCGCCGGAGAAGATGACCGGAGCTTCCCTCCGGTCACCTGAAAGTTGTTAGCCCTAATCCCTGTAATTAATGGGCATTTGAATCTGATGCGTTGGATCCTTTGACTTGGTTTGACTAGGCGCGTGTTTGTGTGGTCCAGATGTGTCCATTTTGCCCTAATCTCCATTAACCTAATTAATCCATTTAATTAATTCATAAAACCTGATTTAAGCCAGAGTCCATCCTGACCCTTGATTCACGCGCCAAGTCAACCCCTAACCCCCCAACTTTGAATCTGATGCGTTGGATTGGATTACTTTTCATTTTTATTAATATTAATTCATTTGTTTTGCATTTCTTTTGTTCATTTATTTTAAAATAGTAAAATTTATTCAAAAATTCTGAATTTTTTTATACACACTTTTATTTAATTTCAGAAACCAAAAATATTTTTATTTTTATTTTTTGCATTCAAAAAATATTTTTAAATATTTAAAAGCTTATTTTTAATTAATTAATGAGAATTAATTAATTAAAAATACTTTTAGGTATTTAAAAATCACCAAAAAATTCATGAAACATTTAAAAACATTTAGAAACATTGTCCAACCCTCAAACCAAATTTCTTTTTTGATCTTGATGCATTTTGAGAATTTTTCATGGAATTAAAATCATTTTGATGCATTATTTTGATCCAAACTTCCAAAAATCACTTCTGCCTAACCATAAAGAGTTGGACTTTGATTCTTTTTGCATTGTGTTTAGCATGTCATGTAGTTTGTAAGATTAAATAGCCATGATTTGATCTTGCATTTTCCATTTTATTGGCATTTTTCTTGTTAAGGAACCCTAAAACCCTAGAAAACTTAGGAAAATCATAACTTGAATTAGGTTAGGAGTTGGAACTTCTCCTTTGGGCAGTGAGCTAGTATAGGTTTAGGGATCCTTTGAATGCATTTCCAAATTTTTATCTTGATGTTTGCTTCTGATTTTGGTTTTTGTTTGATGCTTTGATCATAAACCCTAATTTGGGCTTCCATATGCATCCATCTTGCATTTGCAATCACACCTTGACTTGCCATAGCATTTTATGCATTCTTTTGATTCATTGAACATCTTAAGACATATTGAAAGCATGTTTGATCATTGCATCTTGCATTTGCCATGTTGTATGCCATTTGCATTTCATAACTTTTCATGTATGTTCATACTTCTTAACTTGTTTCATTTGCATCCATAAGCTTGTATGATCATCCCCATGTGTTGTTTCATGTTTGTAGCATCTCATAGCATCATTAACATCATGTATGTGCTTCTGGTTTTGATATGCATCATACCATTTCATTTCATTTTGCATTGCATTGCATTTTCTTTTCTAACTTTTCAGGTGGTAAGTGACTTTGAGAGGTGAATTTGCCTTCACTTCTCACAATTTCTTTTCACCTCTTTATACATCCTTGCTGCATTTTTTGTATGTGTTTGAGTTTGAGCTTGCTCATTCTTCTTCTTCCCACTTTCTTTCTTAAAGTGACTTGACTTCTTGAATGAAGCAAGTTACTTTGCTTCTCTTTGTTCCTTTCATCTGCTTCCTGGTGGTTCCATTGAAGACTTCTCTTGTAAACCTCACAAACCTTAGGAACAACCAAGCATGACAATGATTAGGATTTTGATTAGTCCCCCACTTAGCTTTTACCTTTGTGTCTCTTTGAGTCTTCTCTTCTCACCTCATAATCAGGGACTAAACCCTAAAGGCTTTAAGGCTTTGTGATTAAGCTTATGCCTGCATCCTTCTATTAGGATGGAGTGTATAACTTTAATCCTAAGTGTTAAACCCTTAATGTGTTTAACTCCTCTAATCAATCCATCTAATAATCACCAAGACATCAAGCTTGTAACTTGGGCCTTCCATTAGGGTTCTAATTCTTCCTTAATTGGTTAAGAAGGACTAACCCTAATGTTAATGGACAAGTCCCCCTCAAGTTGTCTTACAAATCATAAAAGCTCACTTCATCATCATATCATTAAATAAAATCCACTTAACTAAAGGCTTGTTTTGTCATGAGTTTAATCCCTAATCATGGATTAAGTTGAGGAGCTTTCCTCAGCTTAAACATTCTCATCTATTATCCTTCTATTAGGATGGTGTAATGAGTTTGTTTAAATCCCTGATTATGGCTTAACCTCATTACTCAACACTAAACAAAAACACCAAAAACATCTAAATAATCACAAGTAGGTTAATGATCTTAATCCTACATCAAAGGTGATTAAGTGTGAGAATCTGACTTCACACTTAAGGTACTCTCATTACCCCTAATCAGAGGGAAGATGTGATGAGTTTACTAAATCCATTGGTTTAGGCTTGAGCTCATTAACTTATGACAAACTTCAAAAAGCAATAAAAGACTAAAAACTCAAAAACAAACAATAATCGTCTCCTCCGGGATTCTTTTCTCATCTCATTCACTCATAAGCGGGAACTTGCTTCTTCCGTCTAATGCAAGACAGTTAGCACCTGAGCCAGACAGGTCATACACTTGAGCATAGACAAGTAAGCAGTTCATAAGTCAATTCATCTTTCAGTCTCTTTGGGTCGAACTACGGTGTTCTGACTTCCTCATTGCACAAGAGGATACGTAGGCATAACTTAACGGTTATCGAACAAAAGTCTCTGTATATTCCCCTCTTTCCAGCTTTATTCTTTTAGACTCATGATCTTGAGCATTTCACTCCTGTTCTCACACTGACACAATATATATCACACCTTACACTTCTTTTACACTGACACCTGTACATTTCCTTTTCCAGCTATTTTATACACAGATTGCACTGACACTACCCCTTTTTAACACAAATCTTTTAAGCGTGGATCCCGTCGAGTATGGCGGACAATCTGGGTGCTAATACCTTCCCAGGTTGTAACCAACCCCCTTTCTCAGTCTCTCTGGTTCGCAACCGTCTTATCCATATCTTTCTAGGTCTATGCAGCATTGCCTTTCCTCCGGGATAAAAATGCCTAGCTGGCGACTCTATTCATTCCCTGTGAGTTCACTCCTGTGTGTTCTCACATCCCTCTTTCGCCGACCGTTCGCGTCTGTACCCCATTTGACCCGGCTTCATTTGGTGGGAGCGACAGCTTGGCGACTCTACTGGGGATCCTTATATTGCAACCAGGGATTCTGGTTCTTTTTGTGGGTTCCTCCTAGCGTTTGATTGATTTGTGTTTACTGGGGTGTTATGTGCTATTTGTGCTTGTATTTATATTTATTTTGCTTTATGTACAGTTGTTTTATTGTTTTCTTTATAGCTTTACATAATATCATATTGTCATACTGTGCTGGCTGGATCTGTTTGTTTGCTTTGGTGGGTGGGTGTTCTATTGAGAGTTGAGGTCCTATACCTGGGACCTGAGTGACACCTAGGCTAGAGTGGTTCATATTCTTTCCCATTCCATCTCGGTATGGTGCGGGAATATGAAACACGGTTCAGATATGGGTTTCTTCTTGAGAACTCTGTGTTGCAGATTTCCTGCAGTGCTAGGGCTATCTGGGAAGCCTGCTAAGTCTGAATGACCTTTAGTATTGACCTTCAGAAACTGAGGTGAATTAGAGGAGGATCTTTTATGGTTATTGTAAACACTGTACCTCCGGGTTAGAAGTGTTTACACTTCTCATAACTGATCCAAGTCTGAGGATCCTTGTTTTAGAACACCACCTGTGAGGGGGATGGGCTGTTTACAGGTTTGCAGGTACCCTTGACCTCAACATACCCTGTTACTTTGTTTTGACTAAGAGTACTCCATCTTGGGACAGTTCTTGTGATTTTAACCCTGGACATGTGGCTCTTTATTTGAGTCCCCCACCTTGGTTACTGGACTTATAGACCTCCATCTGGATTTCTTGAACATACCTGGACTTATATCAGAGCACTTGATCAGATCCAGCTCAGTCACAAACCCTTGCATATCATTTGCATACATCATCATTGCATCATTTTAACATTTGCTTATTTGTGTTTCAGGGTATCCATACTTTATTCTTGGCTTGGTTTTGACCCCATCATCAATATAGACCTATCTTCATCAGTATCTTCTTCAGCTATCTGCTACCTGCTTCAGTCACCTGCACCAGCCAGTCAGTGGCCCATTTTTCAGTGTTATCATTCGCACCTGTCTCAACTCTTCTTCAACAACATGGCACCTAAGAAGAGTAATATCTCCTACCACTTCTTTCAGCCTGAGCTAGCTGACATCAGGAGGATTCAGACCCTGATTACTCCAGACCATATACCACTTTTCAGAGAACACTATGGAGGCATACTTGATGTGGTTATGGATTTGGACCCTTCACAGAGGAGTTTGATTCATACTTGCCTGCAGTTCTATGATCCCCCTTTGAGGTGTTTCACTTTTCAGGATTTTCAGTTGGGCCCTTTGTTAGAAGAGTATTCATCATTGGTTGGTATACCTATCAGGGGTGGAGTCCCCTTCAACCCTGAGATGGTCTTTCCTAGTAATGAAGAAGTAGCAAAGGCATTACATCTGGAACCAGTTCTGATTGGGCAGCATATGACTACTAAGGCTGGAATCTCTGGCCTGCATTTGGATTTCTTGAACTCTCAAGCTACCCTGAAGGCTTCTTTGGGAGAGTGGAAAGCAGTCTGTGCTTTATTGGCCCTGAGCATATATGGGATTATATTATTTGCAGATGAGCCTAGATTCATTAGCAAAAATGCAATCCACCTTTTCATTCTGAGGAACCCAGTGCCCACTTTATTGGGGGATTTCTACTACTCAGTGCACCAGAGGAATGAAAAGCAGAGGGGAAGATTAGTGAGGTGTTTTGCTCCTCTGTTCCATACTTGGCTTCTCAAGCATTTGCCCAAGACAGACGCATTCTTGAATCCTCACCAGCAAAGGAACTAGGCTAGAAGACTCACTGCTTTGACTTCAGCTGATATCAGGTGGTGCACTCAAAGCACAAAGGGCAGGGATATCATTACCAGTTGTGGGCAGTTTCCCAATGTACCCCTGATAGGAGTTAAGGGTTGCATCAATTACAACCCCCTGCTATTCAAAAGACAACTGGGCTATGCACTGGTCCACACTCCTAAGGCACAAGATTTGGCTGAGACTCTTTACTGTGAGAACAAGCCTAATCTGGCTATTGTCAGGAAAGCAGCCTGGGCCTGGGACAATGTTCAGACTAAAGGAGTAACCATTTTGGGGAAGTGCAACAATGTGGCATCAGCACAGTACTATGAGTGGTCCCATGCCAGGGCTCAATTTTCTGGGATGCCCTTCACCATGGAAGATATACCTGGACCATCCTCAGCACCATCTCCTGCCACTGTCAGCTTAGAGGAGTTTGAGAGCTTGAAAGAGAGAAATGAGAAGTTGACTCAGGCTTTACAGAAGACCCTCTGGGAGAGGAGTGATGGTAGGTTGGACATTGAAAGGTTGGAAAAGTTGAAAGATGAGCATCTGGCTAGAATTGAGAAGTCTGAGGATTACATCAAGAAGTCTAGGGCTGGAGAGCAGATCTTGAAGAATGCTTGAAAGGAAGCCCAGTTCCAGAAGGCTAGGACTGACTTGTATCTGAAGGAGAGTCAAGCTAGGTGGGTCAGGATCACCGAAGCTCGTACTCTGGAGGATAAGAGGACTCAGGACAAGATTGAGCAGCTGGAAGCTAGTGCAAAAGAGCAACAGGAAGCCCTGGCAGCAGCCCGAAGGGAGATCTCAGAGTTGAAGATCAAAGCTGGAGTGAAGAGGTCAAAAGACCAGAGTCAACACAAGAAGCTAGCTGCAGCTGTTACTACCAGGAATCTCCTTATCAGGAATCTTACAGAGCGTCCGGCTGATCCTGTGACTGAAGCACTTCTCAAGGAAGTTCAGGAGGATGAGTTTGGTCTTGGTGTCTGACTTTTGCTTGTTGTTGCTTTCATTTCATTGTACTTTTGTTTTCTTATGATGTATTTTGACCCCTCAGAGGGCATGTTTTGTAAAGAACAAACTATGTATCATTTTCCTTTTGTAATATATGTATCAGTTTGTTCCATCTGAGTTTACTTCAAAAGCAACATCAACAGCATCTTCAAGGGTCTGGAAGGGTCAAAACCAAGTGCCAAGCCGGATACCTTGGAAATAAATAAGCATACTGCATTGCATGCTAACCCTTTGTTTGTTTTGTAGGTTTATTTTGTCATTGTTGCTAACTCTGTTGTGATATTCAGGAACTATTGCTCGACGTCGGGTATTTCCACTCAACCGTCCACACAGATATCCAACCCGTAACAACCTCCCGGGAATACAGATGGACCAGGTACAACAAGACCTTGCAGAGGTCAGGAACCAAATGGCCAATGAAAGATTGGAAATGAGGACCCAGATGACACAGTTTATGGAAGTGATGAACAATATGGCTCAGAGCCAAGAGAGATTGAGAGCAATGGTAGAAAGGCAGAATCAAGAAGACCCCCATATAGGGACCGCTGGGACAAGCAACAATGAGAGGGTCCAACCTCATGTCAACCCCCCTGTATTTGGACCCCACCTTCATCCAGAGATCAACATTCCTGCAAATGTACAAGGGACTGCCACTGCGGGCAGAGTGCTGCAAAAAGACCCCCAGGAAGATCAGTTCACAGTAATGGGTGCTGGGGAAGAAGCCTATGACAGAAGGCTGGATGAAATTGCTGAAAAATTAAGATCCTTGGAGTCCCAAAACTCTTTGGGTTTTGATGTTATGGACATGGGCTTAGTGGACGGGGTCAGGATTCCCCATAAGTTTAAGCCTCCTTGTTTTGAGAAGTACAACGGGACTTCCTGCCCACGGACCCACTTACAGTCCTTTTTGGGAAGGTTGAAAGCATATACCATGGACGAGAAGCTATGGATGTTTTATTTTGAGGATAGTTTAACTGGAGCGTCAAGGGAATGGTACTCCCATCTGACTAGAGCAACCATCAGGTGTTGGAAGGATTTGGCAGAGGCCTTCATCAGACAATACCAGTATAATTTGGATATGGCACCCAACAGGACCCTCCTGATGGGGATGTCACAATCATCTAGAGAAAGCTTCCGGGAGTACGCCCAAAGGTGGAGGCATCTGGCTGCTGCTGTCCAGCCACCTATGTCAGAGAGGGAGATGGCGGATATGTTTATGAACACCCTCCAAGGGACATACATTGACAGGCTGGCTGCTTTCTCTTCTACCAGCTTTGCAGATGTCGTTATAGCTGGAGAAAGAATCGAGAGCCTGTTAAAGATGGGCAAAATTTCTGACAACGGTGCCAGCTCATCCAGCAACACAAGGAAGCCTTTTGCAGGCCCGAGAAGAACTGGTGAGACCAATGCTATCCATACCAACAGGGGCAGACCCCAATATGTTCATAGGTCTGTGGCAGCAGTCACCATTCCCACTCTAGTTCATCCACAACCAGCTTATCAACCACAGCAACAAAATCAGTATCCTCCTCAGAGAAACTACAACAACACCAACAACATCAATCAGCAAAGACCGTTCCAACAGAGACCTTCTCAGGCCAATAGGGTGATCGATCCGATCCCTATGCCATATGCCACATTACTGCCACAACTCCTGAAACTCAACCTGGTTGAGCTAAGGACGTTGGCACCTCCAGATCCCACCAGTCTACCCAGAAATTACGACTCCAACGCCAGATGTGCTTTTCATTCAAATGCACCTGGCCATAGTACAGAGAAGTGCAGAGCTTTGCACATGAAGGTACAAGACCTGGTAGACTCTAAAGCACTGAATTTTGCACCGCCACCAAATGTTAACAAGAACCCTATGCCAAACCACGGAGGTCCCAGAATCAATGCTATTGAAGAAGACAAGCCGTCTTACTTGATAACCAGTGTGGGTCAGATTCGGACACCGTTGGTAGAGATTAAAGCTCAACTCCTCGAATGTCAAATATTCCCGGGATGTGAGCTAGGCTGTGCTTATTGCAACATTTCAGTGAATGGTTGTGATAACTTGAGAGATGGCATAGATGGTCTCATCCAGAGTGGCCTGCTTCAAATCACAACGTCAATTCCTACCAATCCAGCAATCTCCTTAACTACAGTTCCCGAATCTTCTACAACTGCAACAACCATTGTTCCGAACAACTCTTCAATCTCATCAACAAATGCTTCATCTGTTACTTCAACTGACCAAATATCAACAAACATCCCTTCTACAACTTTAGCACCACTTCATTTTGAATCTCTTACAACAACAACACCCATCCTTCCAACAATGTCTCCTACAACTTCAACAGCAAACATTTCAACAGTTACGATTTATTATGATCCTGAAAATGATTCTGCCTACAACTCACAAAGCGCCACTCCTATCAGAGCACCAGTCACAATATACTATGATCCACAGACTATCATGGTCCCTTCTGCAGCTGCCATCAGTCCAGTCACTATCACAGTGCCTGGGCCAGTACCTTATGAAAGCAGTAATGCCATCCCTTGGCATTACGGCTCCGATCTATACTGTGAAGGACAAAAAATCACTCTCGAATCATCAACTTCTTCACCACAAATAGAAAACGTGGAGGGAGGCGGAGGCTTCACTCGAAGCGGACGTCTCTTTGCTCCACAAATTCAAAGATCCACTGCCGAAGCAGAAGCTGCTGCCAAGGCAAAAGGTAAGAGCTTGGTGCAAGAAGAGCAAATTGCTAAAGAAGCTGTGAAAACACCTTTTGATCAAGAAGTTGATGAGTTCATGAGAATCATCAAGAAAAGTGATTACAAAATAGTGGATCAGCTTCACCAGACGCCTTCCAAGATCTCAATTCTATCATTGCTAATGTGCTCTGAGGCTCATCGGAACGCACTACTAAAAGTCTTGCACGCGGCTTATGTGCCAGAGGAGATCACGGTCAATCAGTTGGAAGCTGTGGTTGGAAACGTTAATGCTAGTCATGGACTAGGATTCACCAACACTGATTTGACTACGGAAGGCTGAAATCATAACAAGGCTTTGCACATTACCATGGAATGCAAAGGTGCAGTTATTTCCCATGTGCTGGTAGACACAGGATCATCCCTCAATGTCTTACCTAAAAAAGCCCTTGTGAAGCTAGAATATGACGGATTGGCATTACGTCCCAGCAACCTGGTAGTAAGAGCCTTTGATGGTTCCAAGAGATCGGTTCTGGGAGAAATTGAGTTGCCCATAGCGATTGGCCCACAAACTTTCAAAACGACCTTCTACGTGATGGATATACAGCCTGCCTACAGCTGTTTATTGGGTAGGCCATGGATTCACGCCGCTGGCTCCGTGACCTCAACCCTTCACCAGAAGTTAAAATTCGAGTGGGAGGGCCAAGTCGTTACTATCTGTGGAGAGGAGGATATTTTTGTTAGCCACCTGGCTACCTACAAATACATTGAGATGGATGGGGAGATCCACGAGACAATGAGTCAAGGGTTTGAGGCCTTGAACATAAATGAAACATCTGCTGTACCTGTAACCTCAATGACGTCATACCAACAAGCCCGGAAGGTTGTTGAAGAAGGAACTGCCCAAGGTTGGGGCAAATTGCTACCTGTGGAGAAAAAAGAGGATAGATTTGGGTTGGGTTACAAACCAACTCAACAAGATCAAGCAGAGGCTGCTAAGGAGCCCAACTTTGTTAGTGGGGGGATGCTCACCCCTGATGCTGTCAACAATTTGGAAGACGAGGATGAAAGCGACCGCAACCTGGAGAGTTGGATTCGTCCAAAGATCCCGGGGAGCAGTATCTCAAACTGGTCTTCCCAGGAAATTATAAGAGTTACTCATGCAGAGTAATTATTATTTCCTGTATTTTTATAGCATGCATCAAAGTCTTGCATCTTGCCCAAGATGACAAGACTTATTTTGTAATCGGGCCATCTGTAATTTTTTGTGCAACAAGATTAATCAATGAAATATCAGACATCTTTTGCAAATGAGTCTTTTTCTTTCCCGCTCACTGTTTTTCTATTTTTCTTTTTGTACAAAAAATAAATGGCAGTGTTTTCAAAATGACAATTTTATTTCACTTTTTCTAAACAAGATTAAAATCAAATCACTAAAATGAACAAACTGAACCCTTGCAGAGAGTGCCTTCCAGACTGCACCGACAACAGCACGGCTATGACTTCGTATTACTTTGACAATCCAATCAATCAAGCTGATGAAGGGGTTGAAGAAGATTACGAGCTTCCTGAAGAGCTAGCCAGGTTGTTAAGACAAGAGGAAAAGGTTATCACTCCTCATCAGGAGGAGGTCGAAACGATTAATCTTGGTACAGATGAAGACGTGAAAGAAGTTAAAATCGGGGCCTGCTTACAAGACTCAGTGAAGAGACAACTGATTGACCTGCTTCAAGAATATGTGGACGTGTTTGCTTGGTCCTATCAAGATATGCCAGGGTTGGACACCGACATTGTTGTACACAAGCTGCCTTTAAGAGAAGAATGCCCGCCGGTTAAACAGAAACTGCACCGTACTCGCCCAGACATGGCAATGAAAATCAAAGAAGAGGTACAAAAGCAGTGGGACGCTGGGTTCCTTGCTGTGACTAGCTATCCACCGTGGGTTGCTAATATTGTGCTTGTGCCTAAGAAGGACGGCAAAGTAAGAATGTGTGTTGACTATCGGGATCTAAACAGAGCCAGCCCGAAAGATGACTTCCCTTTACCTCACATTGATGTATTGGTGGATAATACGACTCAGTTCTCGGTATTCTCCTTCATGGATGGATTTTCAGGATACAATCAGATTAAAATGTCACCTGAAGACATGGAGAAGACAACCTTCATCACACCCTGGGGCACGTTCTGCTACAAGGTAATGCCATTTGGGCTCAAGAATGCCGGTGCAACATATCAACGGGCTATGGTAACATTATTCCACGATATGATCCATAAAGAAATCGAATGTTACGTGGATGACATGATTGCCAAGTCCCTCACTGAAGAAGATCACCAGGTAAATCTGCTAAAACTATTCAAACGTCTGAGTAAGTACCAACTGAAGTTGAACCCCAACAAGTGCACATTCGGGGTGTGATCTGGTAAGCTGCTGGGATTCATTGTGAGCGAGAAAGGGATTGAAGTTGACCCTGATAAAGTCAAAGCTATTCAAGAGATGCCTGCACCAAAGACAGAGAAGGAAGTTCGAGGGTTCTTAGGTCAATTGAACTACATCTCAAGGTTCATATCACACCTTACGGCAACCTGCGAACCCTTGTTCAAATTGTTGAGAAAAGAACAAACGGTCAGGTGGAATGAAGACTGCCAGAAGGCTTTTGACAAGATCAAGGAATACTTGCAAGAACCTACAATCCTTATGCCTCCAGTTGAAGGAAGACCTCTAATCATGTACTTGACAGTACTAGAAGAGTCAATGGGGTGTGTGCTGGGCCAGCATGACGAGTCTGGTCGAAAAGAGTATGCAATATACTACCTAAGCAAAAAGTTTACCGACTGTGAACAACGTTATTCACTGCTCGAGAAAACTTGTTGTGCTTTAGCGTGGGCTGCTCGCCGACTGAGGCAGTATATGTTGACCCACACTACCTTGTTGATCTCAAAAATGGACCCAGTTAAGTACATATTTGAGAAGCCAGCACTTACCGGACGGGTTGCAAGATGGCAAATGATCCTTACAGAATATGACATCCAGTACACTTCGCAGAAGGCCATCAAGGGCAGTGTATTGTCTGAATATCTTGCTGAGTAACCTATTAATGATTACCAGCCTATGAGATTTGACTTCCCTGATGAAGACATCATGTTCATAAAAGCAAAAGATCATGAAGAGCCTGTTCACACTGAAGGGCCTGACCCGGAAGAAGAATGGACTATGATGTTTGATGGGGCTGTTAACATGAATGGTCGAGGTGTTGGTGCAGTACTCATTACACCTAAAGGAGTTCACATGCCTTTCTCGGCAAAACTCACTTTCAACTGCACTAACAACGAAGCTGAATACGAAGCTTGCATTATGGGTCTTGAGGAAGCCATTGACCTCAGGATCAAGACATTGACTGTATTCGGAGATTCAGCTTTGGTAATCAATCAAACCAATGGCAAATGGTACACCCACCAGGATCATCTGATACCTTACAAGGATTATACAAGGAGGTTATTGACTTTCTTTACAACAGTCAAGCTTGAGTATATCCCTCGGGACGAAAATCAGTTTGCAGATGCTCTGGCTACCATTTCATCAATGATCAAAGTTCAAGCTGCCAACTTTGTACCTCAAATCTCAGTGTCCAGACTTGACAGACCAGCATATGTGTTCGCAGTAGACATTGTCAAAGATGATAAGCCTTGGTTCCATGACATCAAGTGTTTCTTGGAGGATCAGACATACCCACCTGGGGCATCTTCCAATGATAAGAAGACTTTGAGGAGGCTTGCTGGTAGCTTCTTCTTGAACACTGATGGTTCCTTGTATAAAAGAAACTTTGATATGGTACTCCTCAGATGCGTTGATAAGGCAGAAGCAGACTTGTTAATGCATGAAGTGCACAAGGGATCCTTTGGTACCCATGCGGGAGGGCATGCCATGGCTAAGAAGTTGTTAAGGTCGGGCTATTACTGGATCACAATGGATGCTGATTGTTGTGCCTATGCCAGAAAATGCCATAAATGCCAGATTTATGCGGATAAGGTGCATGTGCCTCCCAATCCTTTGAATGTGATGTCTTCACCCTGGCCCTTCGCTATGTGGGGCATCGACATGATTGGAAAGATTGAGCCAACTGCTTCGAATGGCCACAGGTTCATCCTGGTCGCCATTGATTATTTCACCAAGTGGGTTGAAGCAGCTTCCTATGCCAATGTTACAAGACAAGTGGTAGCCAGATTTCTGAAGAGAGATATCATTTGTCGATATGGAGTTCCCGAGCGAATCATTACTGATAATGGTTCCAATTTAAACAACAAGATGATGGCTGAGTTATGCCGGGACTTCAAAATCCAACATCACAATTCTTCTCCTTACAGGCCAAAGATGAATGGCGCTGTTGAGGCAGCAAATAAAAATATCAAGAAGATTGTGCAGAGGATGGTAGTCACTTACAAAGACTGGCATGAAATGCTACCGTTTGCCTTGCATGGGTACCGCACGTCAATCAGAACATCCACTGGGGCAACACCGTATCAACTTGTGTATGGTATGGAAGCAGTCCTACCTGTTGAGGTTAAATTACCCTCTTTACGGGTACTGATGGATGTTAAACTGAGTGAAGCAGAATGGGTTCGGGCCCGATACGAACAACTGAGTCTGATTGAAGAGAAAAGATTGGCTGCAATCTGTCATGGGCAGTTATATCAGAAGAGAATGAAGAAAGCCTTTGATCAGAAAATCAGGCGCCGATAGTACCAAGTAGGGGATCTTGTGCTGAAAAGAATCCTTCCTCCTCATACAGACCACAGGGGCAAATGGACTCCAAACTATGAAGGACCATTCGTGGTGAAGAAAGTTTTCTCTGGTGGAGCACTGATGCTCAGCACCATGGATGGTGAAGATTTCCCATCCCCTGTGAATTCAGATGCAGTTAAAAAATACTTCGCATAAAAAGACCCGCTGGACATAAAAACAGAATGTAAGTCCAGGCAAAAATAGGGCATCCCAGCGAGTCAAAAACAGAATAAAAGACTCGGGCAAAAATAAGGGAAAATAAACAAAAAAATGTACACCCGCTGAGTTGAAAAGCCGCGTTGGACGACTCAGGCAAAAATGGGTATCCCGATGGATCGAAAACCCGAAAGGGCGGTCCATGCAAAATAAGGGAATAAGCGAACAACTTCACTCTGAATTCGTCTGTGTCACTTACAACTTGGTAAGTTTCAAAAGGATCAATCTTCAATCGGAATCATCCTTCTTCAGAAATCAAGACGAGAAGAACGTCGAAAGTCATACGAGTCATAGCAAAAGAGGAAGCTCCCTAAAGCGTCATCAACATTGCCAGCACATTTTGTTTTCTCATTTTTGTAACAATCTCCTCATTTCAGGGGATTCGTTTCTTTGACTGTATCTCGCCAATTCAGGGCACATGAATTAATAAAATCAGGTTTCCAGTCATGTTTTGTCTTGTACATTTTGTTTGCAAAAATGTCTGATGTCTTAAGAAAAAACTGATTGCATAAATACAGATGCTTATCTTCAAAAGGGATATGTAATAAAAGTCACATGCTTGCAGGAAATATACTTACTCTCAGAGGTGTCTAAACTCCTATGACGGAATCCGGTAAGGGATACCTCGGGATCATTTGTGCGTTTCTGTATCTTTGCAGGATTGCAGGTATCCAGAATGCAACTTGGGGCATGAAAGCTTCACTCCAGCAAGCTGACAAATCGACACTCAGCCTTAGCACCCAAAATGTCTTCTCCCCAGCCGAGTTTCCACTTATTACTTATCCCCATCAGAGTTGCCAGGCATCACTTCTCCAACAGGGCAAAACCAGAAGGCGCCCATATCCCCGGCTGAGTCAAAAATCCTCCTCAACAGAATCCCTAGGGAAATCCTTCAGTGATATCTCTTTCTCCCCAGCCGAGTTGCCATTTCTCAGCTGAGTCAGGGGACCATCTCCCCACAGAGCTTCAGCCTCTATCCAGAAGAGCAACACATGAGGGAATCACAACAGAGTGACGAAAGCTTCTACAAACCCCAGCTGGGTCCCTCAATACAAGGATATGTCTATCATTGACCCATATCCCCAAGCAGATATCATCTCATCAGATCTACCAACGATCTCACCCCCAGCTGGGATGTCCATTTCAAGCAGATCGGCCAAAGATCTTCGTAGCAACGGGATCCGAATCCCGGTTGGGTATCTTTGCATAATCATAAGCATTCGCATCATATTCACCCACAAAGCGTAGCATTCTGTCTAATACGGAGCATTACGGCAAAAATCAAACATATAGCATAATCATAAGCCATGTTTTGAATCAAACACTTGTGAATAATGACATTCCATCAACGTACAGACTCACCCCCCGAAATCCCCAGCGGAGATTACCCAGCAAAATCAGTTGCCTCACATTCACAAACACCAGTATATACTCTCTTTGGCACCCGTCTGTGTCATACCCCCAGCAAAAAGCCAAAGACGTCCTCTTTGCACTCACAAATACTTATATATAGCTTTCCTTGACATCCGTCCGTGTCATTTTTCCCAGTACAGTAACATAAACACTTATATACATCAGATACTTGTTTATACTATACTTTTCTTCTTTTTTGACACTCGTCCGTGTCACTCTCCCCAACAGTTAAATACTCGTCTATACACCACTCATACTTATACGGATATTCGTCCGTATCTAATATACACCATTTATATATCCCCGCAGATTCAACACTAGTCCTTGTTCTCTGTTAACCAGTTGGTACTCGTCCGTACCATCATCTCAGAACATGTGTCAAGCGTTTGTTTCTACCTGATACTCGTCCGTATCATAGTCTTAAGGATGCTCGTCCGCATCTTTAATCCATACACGTATCAAACACCTTTGTCTTCTTGAATGTAGATACTCGTCTGTGTCTACTATTCTCCAGAAAAGTCCCTTCAGATTCAACACTAGTCCTTGTTCTCTGTTAACCAGTTGATACTCGTCCGTATCATCATCTCTGAACACGTGACAATATTTGTTTCTACCCGATACTCGTCCGTATCGTAGTCTTAGGGATGCTCATCCGCATCTCTAATCCATACACAACATCTAAACACTTATACCTTTTGTTTTTGGATGTAAACACTCGTCCATGTTTACTATTCCCCAGTAAATCGCCAACAAAGCAATTTCTCTTCATCTGACATTCGTCATGTGTCATGATAAACCCTGAGAGCAGCCGTACCCTGCTAGGTGGTCGTCCTCCACCTCTTGATGATCGTCCTTCATCATGCTCATCCGATGGTCGTCCCCATCGTTGATCTTTTTCTATCCGACATTCGTCCTCTGTCGTGATATTTAGCAGCCGTCCCCTGCTAGGTGGTCGTCCTCCACCTCTTGATGATCGTCCTTCATCATTTTATCCAATGGCCGTCCCCATTGTTGATTTTGGTTATCTGGCATTCATCCTATGCCAAGACAAACCTTGAGAGCAGCCGTCCCCTGCTAGGTGGTCGTCCTCCACCTCTTGATGGTCGTCCTCCATCATGCTCATTCGATGGCCGTCCCCATCGTTGACCTTTATCCGGCATTCGTCCTATGTCGCGATACTTTTTCGGCAGCCGTACCCTGCCAGGTGGTCGTCCTCCACCTTAGATGACCGTCCCTCATCTTACCCGACAGAGCAGCCGTCCCCTGCTAGGTGATCGTCCTTCACCTTTGATGACCGTACCTCATCATCTGTTTATTTCATTTATTCTTTAACCCGATGGCCGTCCCCGTCGTGGTCCCTTTTTCTTTTTCCTGATGATCGTCCTTCATCAGTTTAGCCCGATGGCCGTCCCCATCGTTGGTTACTTTACTTTATGAACTTGATGGCCGTCCCCGTCATGTTTCATTAATCCCCATAGAATTTTACAGCTTTATCTTGATGGCCGTCCCCATCATAATTCTTTTATCCCCAGCATGTCGGCCGTCCCCGTCATTGCTTTATTTTCTGCACTTTTCCCAGCATGTCGGCCGTCCCCGTCATTGCTCTTTACCCAGCAGTCGTCCTCTGCTCGACGGTCGTCCTCCTTCGCCCACACTTTACAATATACTTTATTTTCTTTTTACAATCTATATCCCTTTTCTTCTTCATTCTGTGAGTGCAAATTTTGGACTGTCTTTGGTATTCAACCACAAGTTATCTTGTTTGCCTGTTAAGTCGTTGCTTACATCCTGCACAGCTAACTCATGTTTGAATAGGGGTAGCTGTAAACACCCCAAATTTGCCCTCACCGATTTCACACCATGGCTTGTGATCATTTCATGTGCATAAACTCAATCATGGCATCTCATATTACATTTTTGATTCATTGCATTGGTTCAAAGTCATATGCATCTAGGGTTTGTGATCTGAGCAATCCAAGGGCTATTTGAGCCACTCCAAAGGTCATCAATCAATTCAAAGGGGTCCATGTATGTTCAAGCATCATATTATATCTTCTCAAAGTCAAAAATGTCAAAAAATCACAAGAACTGAGAATGGTATGGAAGCAGAGTCAGGCTTGACTGCACAGTTGACCTAAAATTAGGGTTTTGGTTTCAAAGGCCATAACTCCAAATTTTTTGGTCATTCTTGTTTCTATTGGTCTCTATATGGTATAGGGAGTATACATATCAATTTTCATGAAGAAATTCCTTGGGGAAGTCATCTGATCAAAGGTTGACTTTCTGAACAAGTCAGTGTAAAATCAGGGCATCTGAGGCCCCCAATGACCCAACCAAAGGGTGTCCTTCATCATTTTGAGTGTATATGATCTTTATTTGATCATAGAAGAAGTTGGAAGTTCACAAAATTGAGAAATTTCAAGTCTTTTGCAAAGTTGACTTTTTGGGCAAGTTTGACTTTTAATGAAAATGTCATTTTATGCAACTTTTTCAACCCTTACTTTTTGACTCAAGAAAGCTTCAAATGGAAAAACTTTGGTCATGAAAGTTGTAGAATAGATCTTTCCCTTTTCAAAAAGTACAAGAACATGACCTAATTCATTTTGGATCAAAAGTTATGGCTCATCAAAGTTGGCAAAAATCACTAAAATTCAAGTTATGCACCAAATGGAAAACTTGCAAATTCATGTGCCAAGCATTCTATTGACTTCAAAATGACTTCAAAACTTCATCACATGATCATACATGACCCAAAAACAGAATTGGCCCAAGGGATTTTTCATCTTTGTGACTTGATTTTCAAGAAATCCATAAGTAATTTCCATAAAGGTGCAAAGGGGGATTCTTGGCAAAACCATCCTCCCATGAATTGTGTGATCACCAAATGATTTCTATGCATTGCCATGACTAAAAGAAGTTCCATGCTACAAAATTCAGCAAGAAGTGTCTCATGTATATGGCACAAAATCATGAAAAAACACCAAGTGGGCAAGTTGCAAAAGCTAGCATAGCTCATGATCCACATGTTGCAGTCATCCATAAGAAATCTAAGGGTCATCCTTGACTCAAGCTGAGGCAAGACAAGCCCTTAGATAGCTGCTGCCATAGCCCATGCTGCAAGTACAAGTCACCTTGACTTTTTGGCCAAAACCACCATACCCTTGGAACAGTGAGCAGCCACCTCTACTGACCTGCTCCACAGGCTATTCACACATCTTGGGAGTGTTATAGCACAACATTGGCCCTTGAAGCAAGCCAGAACACAGCCTTCACAAAAACTGTCAAAGAGCTTCTCTTCTTCGAATCTCCCTCTCCAGCCACAAAACATCCATTTTCTCTTCACCATTGCATCACACACACCCAAGAGAACAAGAATCAACCATTGATAGAGCCTGAAACATCACATACACAGACCCCATTTTCTGATACACCAGAATTGAACCTCTCAAAATAGCCTGTTTAAACTCCATCCAAGCTTGCCATTAGCACAAGGGGAATCATTGGAGTGAGTTTGCACCAAAGAACAGCCCAGAAAGCCCAGAATCAGAAGCTTCCACCTCAGGTATGGTCATGAACTTTTTCTCACAGAGCTTGCATTTTATGTTATAAATTGATAGTGTATGTCTTGCTGGTCATGGGGATGTGCTTAGAATTGAAAATGAGTGAAAAATGAGGATTTACTGATGCTCTGAAATTTCACCCGTGAAAAATGATTTCTTCGATTGGCCTGATTCTTGAAGTTTAAATGTTGTTTGAGGGATGATTTGTGTTCTAGGATGTTAGAGGATCATTTTGATGTGTTTAATTTGAAGTGTGGTGGCCTGAATCATGATCTAGGGTTTTCAACCCGCCGGAGAAGATGACCGGAGCTTCCCTCCGGTCACCTGAAAGTTGTTAGCCCTAATCCCTGTAATTAATGGGCATTTGAATCTGATGCGTTGGATCCTTTGACTTGGTTTGACTAGGCGCGTGTTTGTGTGGTCCAGATGTGTCCATTTTGCCCTAATCTCCATTAACCTAATTAATCCATTTAATTAATTCATAAAACCTGATTTAAGCCAGAGTCCATCCTGACCCTTGATTCACGCGCCAAGTCAACCCCTGACCCCCCAACTTTGAATCTGATGCGTTGGATTGGATTACTTTTCATTTTTATTAATATTAATTCATTTGTTTTGCATTTCTTTTGTTCATTTATTTTAAAATAGTAAAATTTATTCAAAAATTCTGAAGTTTTTTTATACACACTTTTATTTAATTTCAGAAACCAAAAATATTTTTATTTTTATTTTTTGCATTCAAAAAATATTTTTAAATATTTAAAAGCTTATTTTTAATTAATTAATGAGAATTAATTAATTAAAAATACTTTTAGGTATTTAAAAATCACCAAAAAATTCATGAAACATTTAAAAACATTTAGAAACATTGTCCAACCCTCAAACCAAATTTCTTTTTTGATCTTGATGCATTTTGAGAATTTTTCATGGAATTAAAATCATTTTGATGCATTATTTTGATCCAAACTTCCAAAAATCACTTCTGCCTAACCATAAAGAGTTGGACTTTGATTCTTTTTGCATTGTGTTTAGCATGTCATGTAGTTTGTAAGATTAAATAGCCATGATTTGATCTTGCATTTTCCATTTGATTGACATTTTTCTTGTTAAGGAACCCTAAAACCCTAGAAAACTTAGGAAAATCATAACTTGAATTAGGTTAGGAGTTGGAACTTCTCCTTTGGGCAGTGAGCTAGTATAGGTTTAGGGATCCTTTGAATGCATTTCCAAATTTTTATCTTGATGTTTGCTTCTGATTTTGGTTTTTGTTTGATGCTTTGATCATAAACCCTAATTTGGGCTTCCATATGCATCCATCTTGCATTTGCAATCACACCTTGACTTGCCATAGCATTTTATGCATTCTTTTGATTCATTGAACATCTTAAGACATATTGAAAGCATGTTTGATCATTGCATCTTGCATTTGCCATGTTGTATGCCATTTGCATTTCATAACTTTTCATGTATGTTCATACTTCTTAACTTGTTTCATTTGCATCCATAAGCTTGTATGATCATCCCCATGTGTTGTTTCATGTTTGTAGCATCTCATAGCATCATTAACATCATGTATGTGCTTCTGGTTTTGATATGCATCATACCATTTCATTTCATTTTGCATTGCATTGCATTTTCTTTTCTAACTTTTCAGGTGGTAAGTGACTTTGAGAGGTGAATTTGCCTTCACTTATCACAATTTCTTTTCACCTCTTTATACATCCTTGCTGCATTTTTTGTATGTGTTTGAGTTTGAGCTTGCTCATTCTTCTTCTTCCCACTTTCTTTCTTAAAGTGACTTGACTTCTTGAATGAAGCAAGTTACTTTGCTTCTCTTTGTTCCTTTCATCTGCTTCCTGGTGGTTCCATTGAAGACTTCTCTTGTAAACCTCACAAACCTTAGGAACAACCAAGCATGACAATGATTAGGATTTTGATTAGTCCCCCACTTAGCTTTTACCTTTGTGTCTCTTTGAGTCTTCTCTTCTCACCTCATAATCAGGGACTAAACCCTAAAGGCTTTAAGGCTTTGTGATTAAGCTTATGCCTGCATCCTTCTATTAGGATGGAGTGTATAACTTTAATCCTAAGTGTTAAACCCTTAATGTGTTTAACTCATCTAATCAATCCATCTAATAATCACCAAGACATCAAGCTTGTAACTTGGGCCTTCCATTAGGGTTCTAATTCTTCCTTAATTGGTTAAGAAGGACTAACCCTAATGTTAATGGACAAGTCCCCCTCAAGTTGTCTTACAAATCATAAAAGCTCACTTCATCATCATATCATTAAATAAAATCCACTTAACTAAAGGCTTGTTTTGTCATGAGTTTAATCCCTAATCATGGATTAAGTTGAGGAGCTTTCCTCAGCTTAAACATTCTCATCTATTATCCTTCTATTAGGATGGTGTAATGAGTTTGTTTAAATCCCTGATTATGGCTTAACCTCATTACTCAACACTAAACAAAAACACCAAAAACATCTAAATAATCACAAGTAGGTTAATGATCTTAATCCTACATCAAATGTGATTAAGTGTGAGAATCTGACTTCACACTTAAGGTACTCTCATTACCCCTAATCAGAGGGAAGATGTGATGAGTTTACTAAATCCATTAGTTTAGGCTTGAGCTCATTAACTTATGACAAACTTCAAAAAGCAATAAAAGACTAAAAACTCAAAAACAAACAATAATCATCTCCTCCGGGATTCTTTTCTCATCTCATTCACTCACAAGCGGGAACTTGCTTCTTCCGTCTAATGCAAGACAGTTAGCACCTGAGCCAGACAGGTCATACACTTGAGCATAGACAAGTAAGCAGTTCACAAGTCAATTCATCTTTCAGTCTCTTTGGGTCGAACTACGGTGTTCTGACTTCCTCATTGCACAAGAGGATACGTAGGCATAACTTAATGGTTATCGAACAAAAGTCTCTGTATATTCCCCTCTTTCCAGCTTTATTCTTTTAGCCTCATTATCTTGAGCATTTCACTCCTGTTCTCACACTGACACAGTATATATCACACCTTACACTTCTTTTACACTAACACCTGTACATTTCCTTTTCCAGCTATTTTATACACAGATTGCACTGACACTACCCCTTTTTAACACAAATCTTTTAAGCGTGGATCCCGTCGAGTACGGCGGACAATCTGGGTGCTAATACCTTCCCAGGTTGTAACCAACCCCCTTTCTCAGTCTCTCTGGTTCGCAACCGTCTTATCCATATCTTTCTAGGTCTATGCAGCATTGCCTTTCCTCCGGGATAAAAATGCCTAGCTGGCGACTCTATTCATTCCCTGTGAGTTCACTCCTGTGTGTTCTCACATCCCTCTTTCGCCGACCGTTCGCGTCTGTACCCCATTTGACCCGGCTTCATTTGGTGGGAGCGACAGTAGTATATTGCCTGCTCTTTTCGACCAGACTCGTCATGTTGCCCCAAGACACACCCCATTGAATTGTCTAACACTGTTAAGTACATAATCAAGGGTCTTCCATCAACTGGTGGCATCAAAATTGGTGGTTCCAACAGATATCTCTTGATTTCATCAAAGGCAGTCTGGCACTCATCATTCCATTCCATCACCTGGTCTTTCTTCAACAACTTGAAGATTGGCTCACAGATGGCAGTTAATTGGGAAATAAATCTTGCAATGTAATTCAATCGTCCCAAGAAACCTCTAACTTCCTTCTCAGTACGGGGAGCTGGCATCTCTCGTATAGCTTTCACTTTTGCAGGATCCACTTCAATACCTTTTCCACTGACAATGAAACCCAGGAGTTTACCAGATCTAACTCCAAAAGTACACTTGTTTGGGTTCAATCTCAACTTGTATTTCTTCAACCTCTCAAACAATTTATGCAAATGATCAAGATGTTGCTCTTCATTCTGGGACCTGGCTATCATATCATCCACATATACCTCTATCTCATGATGAATCATATCATGAAACAAAGCTACCATAGCACGCTGATATGTTGCCCCTGCATTCTTCAAACCAAATGGCATTACCTTATAGCAAAAGGTGCCCCACTGTGTAACAAATGTTGTCTTCTCCATATCTTCAGGTGCCATCTTGATTTGATTGTAACCAGAGAAACCGTCCATAAACGAGAATAACTTATGTTGAGCAGTGTTGTCTACCAGAACATCAATATGAGGAAGTAGAAAGTCATCTTTGGGGCTGGCCTTGTTCAAATCCTTGTAGTCTACACACATACGTACCTTACCATCTTTCTTAGGTACCGGTACCACATTTGCAACCCACTGAGGATAAGAAGTCACAGCTAAAACCCTGCATCAAACTGTTTCATTACCTCTGCTTTGATCTTCTCTGACATTTCAGGACGCATGCGACAAACCTTCTGTTTCTTTGGACGACAATCTTCTTTTACTGGTAAACGGTGAACCACAATGTCTGTATCCAACCCTGGTATATCTTCGTAGGACCAAGCAAAGATCTCCACATAGTCACGTAGCATCTGAATCAATCTGCTCTTGACACTATCCTCTAATTCAGCCCATATCTTGACCTCTTTCCTGTTTTCTTCAGTTCCCGGATTCACAACTTCGACTGGCTCTTCATGTGGTTGTATAGCTTTCTCTTCTTGTTGTAACAACCTAGCAAGCTCTACAGGTACTTCACAATCATCCTCATTTCCGTCTTCAGCTTGATAGATCGGATTCTCGAAATTATAATTGGCAATAGTAGAACTGTTATCAACAGGATCCAGAGTGGATAAGGATCTGCATTTTAGTGACGTGGGTGTGTGTAAGAACACATAGCTGATAAAATAAAAATTAAAAAAAAGAAAGACAAGGAACACAATATTTACGAAAACGAAACGTCAACTGATTTTTATTGAATGAAGTATGCAAATGAAATGACATCCCGTAACAAGCACACCATTGTGCCCCGGGTAAGGCACAAGGCTTAAGAGTTCAATTGTTCAAGGAATTACAAACTTAAAAAAAATGCAACAACACAGTAATAGTATTTACTCCTGACTAAAGGAGATAGGGATAACATCTTCAGCCTTCCAGTTATTGAGCCCAACACCCACAGTAGGAAAAATCCACGCATCCAAGTTGTAGTCTTCATCATAGTCACCCACAGCATTAATCTGATTTTTCATAATCCCCTGATTGGTGATACGAACAGCACGAGCACGACGAACAGCCTTCTGGGACTCTGCAGTAAAACCCAAACCAAATTTGTCAGACTTGTACGGAATATCAGGAAGCTGACCCCAAATAGTACAACCACCTTCATCCACCACAGCTCTAGCATCTTTAAGGGAGGCCATTGTCGGGGGTACTCTAGTGACCACAGGAACTTTCTTGACAACAGGAGGAGCTTCATAATCGTTAACAATCCAAGGAACCACTTCAAATGTCTGACACGGAGTTTCAACGTATTCACCTTCCACTTCAAGATACTTAAAGGTGTTCACATGGCTAATCATATACCCTTCTTCTCCGTAGACAGTAACAACCTTCCATTCTACTGGATATCTCATCTTCTGATGTAATGTAGAGGTTACAGCACCTGCCCCATGGATCCAGGGACGCCCAAGCAAACAAGAATATGACGGACGAATATCCATGACATAAAAACCTGAGAACCAACTTTGATTGGGAGATCAATTTCTCCATGCACCACTCTTCTCGAGCCATCAAAAGCCTTCACCACTATATTACTGGGCTTCAACACAACATCTTCAAGACTAAGCTTATTCAGGACTTCTTTGGGCAACACATTCAGAGAGGAACCATTATCTATCAATACATGTGACAGGGTAGTGCCCCTGCATTCAATTGAGATATGTAGAGCCCTGTTATGATCCCTCTTGGAAGGAGTCAAATCAGCATCGGAGAAACCTAACCCATTATCATAGGTCAAGTGTGCCACACAATTTTCAAACTGGTCAACAGAAATTTCATTTGGTACATGAGCAGTCTTCAGAAACTTGATCAAGGCCTTGGCATGAGCCTCAGAGCACAACAATAAAGACAACATAGAAATCTTGGAGGGAGTATGCCCCAATTGATCAACGATGTCATAATCACTCTTGCGAATGATTTTCAACACTTCTTCCATTTGCTTAGAAAGATCATCAGAAGCTGGCACATCAGTTGGTATAGGTTCAATAACAGGACCTTTGCCCCGAGCATCAGTGGTGGAGGTAGCAGCTGGAGTAACTGCATTCTTGGAGGTAATTGGAGGAGAGAAAACTCTTCCGCTTCGTGTGATCTTACTAGATCCAGCAATATTATCAACATCAACAGGCATATCAGCTAAGGGTTCCTGCTTAACACCATGGATGTAAACATCAGACCCATAATGCCAAGGCACAGCTTTATCAGAAGTATATGGAATAGGACCAGGAGTGGTAATGACCACAGGAGCCACTCTAGCTTCAGCAACAATCTTCACAGGGCCTTCAGCAGTAATCTTAATTGGACCCTTATGAGTGATTTTAACAGGTCCCTTGGGAGTAATCCTTACCGGAACTTTATCAACCATATCCACCTCTTCAATCTTCTTACCTTTAGTAATATGATCCACCATACTCTCCACAGAAGGTGGTGTCCTCTCAAATACTATGGTGTAATTATTCATGAGGCGTTGAATTCCGTCCTTCAACCTCCAGCAACTATCCGGCTTATAAGCACAATAGACACAATCTTCATGACAACCTGGAAAGAACCCATCTTGTACTAACTTCTTCTTGATAACAGACAATGGTGTAGTCAAATCTGCAACTGAGGAAATATGTGAATCTTCATCAATGGCATTGACAGTCTTCTCATGATTTGGCATGGGAGCAGTAATCACATTTGGAGTACCCGGAGGGTCAAACTCAATTTCTCCAGCCTCAATCATATCTTGAATTTTGTTCTTCAATACCCAGCAACTATTAGTATCATGTCCCTGACAATTCGAATGATATGCACATCGTGCATTGGGATTGTACCTGGGAGAGGTAACATTAGGATTCTGAGGAGCATCCTTCAAAGTGATAAGTTCAGCCTTCAACAAGTTTTGCAATGCTTGGGCCATTGACATGTTGATCTTAGTGAACTTCCTTCTAGCCCTCTGTTGATTTCCCTGTGGTTGCTCTGTTGTTGCAGGAGTTGGATTGGAGATATGGACTGCACTCACAGACTGATGCCTTCTATTACGCTCAGGTTGACCATAAACAACATTTGACTCTTTCTTCCCACTGGGAGGCTTCTTTGCAGCACCTGATGAAGAAGCACCCACTTGAATCTTGCCACTCCTTATACCACTTTCTACGCGCTCTCCTGTCATTATCAACTCAGTGAAGCCAGATGATGAGCTTCCAATGAGATGACTGTAAAAAGGACCATTCAACGTACACATGAACATATCCACTAGCTCCCTGTCAGTTAGAGGAGGTTGTACCCTACCAGCCAAATCTCTCCACTTCTGGGCATACTCCTTGAAATTTTCTTTAGCACCCATGGACATGCTTTGCAGCTGCATACGAGTGGGGGCTAAATCAGCATTGTATTGATACTGCTTGTAGAAGGCTTCAGCAAGATCATTCCAATCACGGATGTTGACACTCTCCAACTGATAGTACCATTCCAATTGAGCTCCAGATAAGCTCTCTTGGAAGAAATGGATCCATAACTTCTTATCAGCAGTATGGGGTTGGATTCTCCGGACATAAGACCTCAGATGTAGCTTGGGACAAGAGACACCATCATAAACAACAAAAGTAGGAACCTTGAAACCAATGGGTATGACTACCCCAGATATCAGACTCAGGTCTTCAAAATCCAGCCCAGAAGACTTTTGCAATTCCATAGCATCCATTCTATCCACCAGCATTTTGAACTTATCTTCATTGGGCTCATGATAGTAGTTAGCTTCAGAATCAGAGTCCCTCATTGTATTATGGAGACTGCCTCCCTCTTTCTCAGACTCTTCAGACTCATAATCTTCAACTGGTTCTTTGGTCTTGACAGTACCTTTGAACCTTCTTCCCATGTTGATCAGGCCACCTGACCTTCTAGTCTTCTTAGTCTTCTTGGCCAGCAGTGTCTTCAATTCATCTTGCCCCTTGGACAAGTTCAGGATCAGCTCTTGGAACTGTGCATTTTGTGCCTGGAGATCCTTAACTGTTTGTTCAAGAGCCATTGCTGAAATAAACAGCGAGAAGATAAGAAACCTGTGCACAATAAACCTGTGATGCAATGATATGGTATGTGAATGCGCATGCAATGTTTTCAAGGACTGCAGGATTTAAATTTGCTTAAACAAACAAGAAGGTAAACTTTTATTAGTAATAAATTTGTTTTGCCTCTTGGGCTTACAGAAAATGAAATGAAATAAATACAAGAGATGGGGTTTTAAGTCTCCCATGGACGCTTCCTCTTTGTGTTGAGGTATGAATTAAGATTCCGTTCCTCGTGAAGTTGCTTTGTTAGTTCCAGGATTCTTTCTTGGCTTGCTTTGTAATGAGCCTCGAAAGTATCCCTTTGCTCCTTCAACTGGATCCAGGACCTCTGTAAAATCTTCCATGTCAGTAGGCATGTCTGGGTGAAGGATGGTATAAGAAGTATCTCCTTCAGCAACAGGTTCCATGATAACTGGCAGGATAGCATGATATGGCATCATGAGAGTCTGAGCACGAGATCGCACCCATCTGAGATAAGCTTCCATAGGAATAGTGTACTTAGGCTCCAGAGTCTTGCTGTCAACCTTGTTCACTTTCCCCCATGCTCGTATGAATCTCTGACGGTAACCTTGAAGATCGTTGTCGTAGTCAAACACAATACCCTGAATCAACATGTCATGTGGGCCATCACTCCGAGCGTAACCAAACTGTTGTAAAGCTAATGATGGGTTGTAAGTAATGCCTCCTCTTATGCCTAGAAGTGGCACATTAGGAAACTCCCCACAACGGTCAATGATAGTGATATTCTCCATAGATCTGGAGCACCAATGGATATCTTAATGAGAGAGTGACATGATCCTTTTAGACCACCTGAACCCTTGTTCATTCTTCATCACTGAGCGAGGAAGGTGAGAAATAAACCACCTAGATAGCAAAGGTATGCAACACATCAAAGTTCCTCTTGCCCTTGTAGTACGAGTATGAAGAGAGTGCAGGATATCCCCAAGTAATGTAGGCACTGGATTGTGACTCATGAATATGTTGATGGCATGAACGTCTATGAACTGATCTGGATTGGGGAACAACACTAAGCCATAAATCAGCAAGGCTAAGATCTCCTCAAAAGCATCATATCTCATAGCCTTCAAGAACACTTGAGCCTTTTCTATCAACACCTTAGCAAGAATACCCTTAACTCCGCTTCTCGTTTCTAGAACAATGTCTGACTTCTTCAGATGTAGAGCTGCAGCAATAACCTCAGGTTTAGGCTCTTTTTCCAAGCCTGTGAAGGGTCTTTGATCAAGAACAGGTATACCCAGAAGTTTAGAGAACTCTTCCATTGTAGGAACCAGCTGATAGTCAGGGAATGTGAAGCAATGATGTTTAGGATCAAAGAACTGAAATAGGACACTCATCATGTCTTCATTGAACCTTGAGGTAACTAGATCCAATAGGTGACCATGTCTCTTGATAAACTGGGAATGATCAGACACTTGAGAAACCAACTCTTTAAGCTTAGCAGGTATGCCTACAAAGTTGATCCTGATAGTGTTTCTACGAGCAGAAGCCATGACCTGCAACAAAGAACAAAGATAAATCCTTTGGTCCTTGAAATGGTTAGTGAAAATGCTATGCTTATGATGCATGATGATGTCATGATGTTATGCTCAATCACAAACATGTGTCACACACAAACAAGTCACACAATAACCCTAGGTTTAAAGGCTTGCATGAGGTTCAAAGGTAAGTACCCAACCCTGAAGTTAGTTGGTTCATCCTGTCCTACAAAAGTAACCAGGTTCTAAGGGATCTCAATATCATTGATCCTTCACAAGGGTGGTTGTTCAGTAGGCAACTTACTTGCCAACCAAAACCCTCCAAGTTTAGAATCTCAATGAGCGTAGTATCGAGTATCAACCAACTTCAGTCTGCACCAAAGCCGGTTATCTCACTACTTTCTAAAGGCCAAGATGGGATAACTAGGGTTCTAAAAGTCAGTTAGTGTATTGACAACATATGGCAGCCTCATATTATCCTCAACTTGACTTAAGGAACATAAGCACCAACCAAGAAGTCACACTAACTATGGCCACCAGATCAACCATATCGGTATACGCCGTACAGTTTCCTTGGTCTATTGCCATTTACCTAAGGTACACTAGATCCGGGTTAGGATCTTTCACACATAAGAGCCCAACAAGTAAGTATAAAGCAAACAAGGCAAACAATTTTAAAGTGATCTAAGTCCTAAGGGTACCCCTCTTTAATATTAAATCCCTAGCAGAGTCGCCAGTTCTGTAACACGGTGGGAGAACTGACTTTAGTTATGTTGCGGATAGCAAGAGTCGCCACCGACTTTTATTTTATCCAAAGGAAAGGCATAAAAGAACAGGAAAGACCTTTTAAAAGATTTTTGGGTCCGGGGGGTAGGTTATGTAAAGGGAAGGTGTTAGCACCCTTTACATCCATGGTTATCCATGGGCTCTTAGTTACTTAGCTCACTTTAAAATGTTTTTGAAATGTGAAGTGTGTGAATAAAAATTTTCTTAAGTATTTTATAATGATCCATGTACGGATGCGTATAAAACCTTTGTTTTGAAAATTGTTTGAAATGTGTGAAGTGTTTGAAATGTTTTGAAGAGTGAGCAAGTATCTAAGAGGAACCTACCCTAATTTTAAGTCTTTTCTGTTCTTGAATCCTTTAAATGGTAAGACTATCCCTATTATTAAGGAATAGGTAGTCATTACCTTGGATGTGAGGGACAAGTGAAGGGACATCTGTTATTTAGGCAACTGTGGGGTGTATAAGCAATTCGAAGGGACTTATCATCTTTATTCGAAAGGGACAAGATCATTACGAAGGCAACATTCGAAGGGACTTGATCTTTTTATCTGTTTAGGGACTAGATGATGTGAAATGAGGGACTTTGCTTTATACACCCTACTTGATCTTTTGTTTTAGGCAACATGAGAGGTATCGTTAAGGAAGTGAGATGGCGATCAAAGATCGACTTACGTATGTGAGTGTACCATTTTAAATATTTATCTTTTTAATTAGTGATCTACATTGATTTTACATTACAAACATGTTTACACTCCCTATTTTACTAACCATAATATTTAAAAATAAATAATAAACATTATTACTACAATATTACATCAAGGAGACAATTACATAATAATAATAATTAAAGCAAATTAAATAAATAAGCAAAAATAAATAATAATAATAATATAATTGGGTTAGTAAAAATAATAATAATAAATCACAATATATAAATAGGGTTAGTAATAATAAAACAAGTATCATATAAACATAATTAATAAAATAAACAAAAATATTAGCACAATAATTAAAAGATCAAATTTTTTTATATGAACAATTATTATTTTAAGATTAATAAGAAAATATAAACAATTATATACTAATTATCATAAAATTTTAAATTATATGCAAATTATAAAAATTAAGTTAACTCTAAACATATTATGAAAATAAATTATAATTACAAAATTAAATTAAGAATTTTAATTATTTTAAGCATATTTATATACAAGAATTAAATTATAAACAAATTATATAATATATATACATGATTAAGGTTTATAAATAATAAATTAAAAATTATAATAGAATTAAATTTTAAATAGAAGAAAATTAGGGTTTGTGAAAATTATTAGGGTTTATAAAAATTAATTAGATTTTTTTACAAAATATTTTATGATTTTAGAAACCTAAGGTTTACATACATATTTTTAGAATAATAAAATAACTATATATAATTTTACAATATTAATAATTTACAAAAAATAAATAAGTTTTTCTTATAAAATTAAAATTAAAATTAAAAGAATGAATTCTAAAATAATATGAACATCCTATTTATTTTATTATTTGAATTTGTTTAAAATAGAAAATTAATTAAATAACAAAAATCAGAAAAAGAATGAAAAAATCAAAACCTGCTTGGGCTGTGATTTGAACCCAGTCCCTAAGCTTTCAACCTTCAGGACAAGTACTCCAACCACTGGGCCATGCGCGCGCATGTGATAGAGAATAGGCACCATCAAGTTTTATTGTTTAACCTGGAAAATCATGAAAAAAAGAAGCAAAACAAATAACACAAAAGGCCTGGGGGGATTCGAACCCAGGACCTTTACGCAATACACAAACACACTTACCATTCCAGCCGGGAGGGCGCAACTGATAATATGTTCACAACGTTGCATAATATATTAAGCTTAACAATTAAAATGAAAAAACAAGAAAAATTGTTGAGGCCAGGATTCGAATACAAGCCTTCAAGCAATATACGCGCACACTTCACCACTGGGACACACGCTTGTGTGTGATATATAGACAGAACAAGTCTATTATAATATAAAACAACAATTCAAATTATAAAAACGCGCGCAGGTCTTCTTCTACCTCCAGACCTGCAAAATTTCCTGCGAATTTTGCTAGGGTTTTTGCTGCGAATGGATTTTCCCAGGACAACCTGCATTTTTCAAACATCAAGCAAACAGCAACGTTTCATGAAATTAAAGGGTGCAAAATATTCTATGAAGTCCATACAACACAGCCATGTTTCCAGAATTTATTTATAATGGATAAATCGTAAAACCCTAAAATGGCCGAAGAACCCTAGCCATGGTGGATCTCATTCTAGTCCATGAAACTTAAATTAAACTGTCCAGAAAGCTTCTACATCATCACACAAACAAGATTAATCAATCAAAATTCATTAAAAACCAGTCAATATTTAGAATCGAAAATAAAAAATATTATGAACATGATGAATCGGTTTATGCATATGGAGATGTTTTAGATGTTGTTTATGATCCAAAATCACTCTATGAACATCCAGGAGCAAATTGCAACCTTCAAATTGTCTTGAAAGGGCTTGAATGAGGGAATCCGAATTTGAGTTTTGGTGAGAATTTTGAATGTATGAACTTACTCTTTGAGGCAAGCAATCCGTGTCCTTGTGATTGGGTTATGTTGTATACTTATAGTAGAATCAAATTAGGTCAAGAGATTGGACCATTGTGTGGATTGTTTGGATTTTTGAGATTGAAAAAGATTGGTACTTAAATTTCAAATATTCTTGAATAAGACCTTTCTATTTCAAGCCAATCTTCATCAATGTTGTATCAATTCAATCCAAATAGCATTCATGACCTTCTAGAACAAAAAAATATTTTAAATCTTCACACTTGATATTTTATTTAAATTTAAAATGATTTTTAATATAAAAAATCATAATAAATAAATTAAATAAAATAAAATAATGAAAATATCAAATAATTTTCGTGCATGATGTCATGGATCACTTTGGGTCACCAAAAGTTCAGCCCATTTAGAAAAATTTGGTTCTAAGACCCCATTTCCTTCATAAACCACCCAAAAATTTCCCAACTTTGCAAGGGCACACATCCTTCAATTTTAATTCTATGAGGGTGTTCTTGGACATTTTGGAAATCTTGAAGAGTACTCTAACCAACCCCATTGGTTTCATGTACATATCATTTACCATTCTCAAGTTATGCCCTTTTGAAGTTGTTGACTTTTTGTTGACTTTCAAAAGGATCTATAATGTCTTAGCTCATACCTTCCAAATGAAGCATTTTTGGGTTTGGCTTGTGAGACACAAAGTTGTAGAGAATTAAATTTCCTTCAAAATGAGCTTTGGATGGGAAAAATGTGATGAAGCATGTGAAAGTTATGGCTGGTCAAAGTTCAGTTGACTTTTCCTGAGGAAACCCTAATTTAGAAACCTCTGATTCTTGATGATCTGAAATATCCTTGATGAATAATGATCAACCCTTGATCAAATGATGAATTTTACTTCATATACTTGATGTTGGAAAAAAATCATGAAGTTTGACTTTGGTTTGACCACAATTGACCTCAGTTTGACTTTTTAACTACTTTGACTGATTTTGACTTATTTGATCATTTGACTGAGCAAACCTTTGAGAAAAGTTCTGAAATTTGTCATGGGGATTCTTAGACACATATAAGATGTTATGAAGCTCACTTGAAGTCTTGGAAATCCATTTAGCCTGATTAAAGTCAAAACCCTAGTTTTGGATGCACTGCTTAGGAGGATGCATTGTCTGAGGGAATTGTCCAATCTTCTGACCAATGATGAACTTTGTGAACCTTGTGAACCTTGTAAGATGTCTTGTGAACCTCATAAAGTGTCTTGTAAACTTCATGAACCTCATGAAAGGTCTTGTGAGCCTTGTGAACCTCATAAAGTGTCTTGTAAACTTTGTGAAAGGTCTTGTGAACCTTGTGAACCTCATGAAAGGTCTTGTGACCCTCTTAAAGTGTCTTGTAGACTTCATGAACCTCATGAAAGGTCTTGTGAACCTTGTGAACCTCATAAAGTGTCTTGTAAACTTCATGAACCTCATGAAAGGTCTTGTGAACCTTGTGAACCTCATAAAGCACACAAAGTCTTGTATTGTGAGGGCAAATTTTGGGGTGCAACACGTGGCACCAAGGCTTGTCATCTTTAGAAATGTCCACAGAGAATACGTATGCTGGTCGGTCTAGTCTGGATACTAAGACCCGAGGCACATAATTTGTAGTCTGAACTTTGATCATGGAGGAAATGGTAGCTAAGGCATCTGCGAACTGATTTTCGTCTTGAGGGATATACTCAAGTTTGACTGTTGTGAAGAAAGTCAATAATTTCCTCGTATAGTCACGGTATGGAATTAGATGCTCTTGGCGAGTGTACCATTTCCTGTTGGTCTAATTGATTACCAAAGCTGAATCCCCGAATATAGTTAAAGTCTTGATCCTGAGGTCAATGGCTTCCTCAAGACCCATGATACAAGCTTCGTATTCAGCTTCATTGTTAGTGCATACAAAGGTGAGTTTTTCCGAGAAAGGCATATGAACTACCTTAGGTGTAATGAGTATTGCACCAACTCCTCGACCATTCATATTGATAGCCCCGTCAAACATCATTGTCCATTCTTCTTCTGAGTCAGGCCCTTCAGTGTGAACTTGCTCTTCATGATCTTTTGCTTTTAGGAACATGATGTCTTCATCAGAGAAGTCAAACCTCATTGGTTGGTAATCATCAATGGGTTGCTAAGCTAGATAGTCAGACAGTACACTGCCTTTGATGGCTTTTTGAGATGTGTACTGAATGTCATATTCTGTCAGAATCATTTGCCATCTTGCAACCCTTCCGGTAAGTGCTGGTTTCTCAAATATGTACTTGACGGGGTCCATCTTTGAGATCAACAAGGTAGTGTGAGTCAACATATACTGTCTTAGTCGGCGAGCAGCCCACATTAAAGCACATCAAGTTTTCTCGAGCAGTGAATAACATTGTTCACAGTCGGTAAATTTTTTGCTTAGGTAGTATATTGCATACTCTTTTCGACCAGACTCGTCATGCTGGCCCAACACACACCCTATTGACCCTTCTAATACTGTCAGGTACATTATTAGAGGTCTTCCTTCAACTGGAGGCATAAGAATTGGAGGTTCTTGCAGGTACTCCATGATTTTGTCAAAAGCCTTATGACAATCTTCGTTCCACCTGACCGTTTGTTCTTTTCTTAACAATTTGAACAGGGGCTCACAGGTTACAGTGAGGTGAGATATGAAACTTGATATATAGTTCAATCTACCTAAGAACCCTCGAACTTCTTT
This sequence comes from Lathyrus aphaca, assembly GCA_963966055.1. NCBI lineage: Eukaryota > Viridiplantae > Streptophyta > Magnoliopsida > Fabales > Fabaceae > Lathyrus > Lathyrus aphaca. The sequence continues at coordinate 108,680,171 of OZ014523.1, forward strand.
TTCAGTCCTAGGTGCAGGCATCTCCTGAATGGCTTTAACTTTGTCAGGATCGACTTCAATTCCTTTTTCACTTACAATGAATCCTAGCAGCTTACCGGAACTTACCTCGAATGTGCACTTATTGGGGTTTAGCTTCAACTGACGCTTGAACAAATTCAGCAGATTTATCAAATGGTCTTCTTCAGTGAGGGACTTGGCAATCATATCATCCACGTAGTATTCAATTTCTTTGTGGATCATATCGTGGAATAATGTCACCATATCCCGTTGATAAGTCGCACCGACATTCTTCAGTCCAAAAGGCATTACCTTATAACAAAATGTGCCCCTAGGTGTAATGAAAGTGGTCTTTTCCATGTCTTCGGGTGACATTCTGATCTGATTATACCCTGAAAAACCATCCATGAAGGAAAATACCGAGAACTGAGCTGTGTTGTCGACCAATACATCAATGTGAGGTAAAGGGAAGTCATCCTTTGGGCTAGCTCTGTTCAGGTCCCGGTAATCCACACATATCCTTACTTTTCCATCCTTCTTAGGCACTGGTACAATGTTAGCAACCCACGACGGGTAACTAGTTATAGCAAGGAAACCAACGTCCCACTGTTTTTGTACTTCTTCTTTAATCTTCATGGCCATATCTGGACGAGTACGGCGTAACTTTTGCTTCACTGGAGGGCAATCTTCTTTCAAAGGTAGCTTGTGCATAACAATGTCCGTGTCTATACCTGGCATGTCTTGATAGGACCAAGCAAAGACGTTGACGTATTCTCGAAGCATGTCAATGAGCTGTTCCTTCAATGAATCTTGTAGACTGGCCCCGATCTTCACTTCTTTCAAGTCTTCTTCGGTACCAAGATTAACTGTCTCAACCTCCTCCTGATGAGGAGTAATCACTTTCTCTTCTTGCCTCAACAACCTGGCTAACTCTTCAGGTAACTCATAGTCTTCTTCAACCCCTTCATCAGCTTGATTAATCGGATTGTCGAAGTCATACAAGGTCATAGCAGTGTTGTTGTCGGTGCAATCTGGAGGATAATCTCTGCAAGGGTTGAGATTGGTTTGTTTTAGTGATCAGTTTTAATCTTATTTAGAAAAAGTGAAAATGAAGTTATTTATTTTGAAAACATTACCATTTTATTGTTTTGTACAAAAATAAAAAATGAAAAGACAGTGAGCGAAAAAGAGACTCATTTGCAAAAGATGTCCGATATTCATTGATTAATCATTTGCACAAAATTACAATATGGCCCTATTACAAAATGAGTCCTGACACCTTGGGCAAGATGCAGGACTTGATGCATGCTAAAAAAGACAGGAAATAATAATTACTCTGCAGGAGTAACCCTTATAATTTCCTGGAAAGACCAGTTAAGGACTTGATTCCCCGGGATCCTTGGACGTATCCAGTTCTCTAGGTTGCGGTCGCTTTCCGCCTCGTCTTCCAGATTGTTAACAGCATCTGGGGTGAGCATCCCCCACTAACAAATTTGGGCTCCTTTGCAACCTCTGATTGATCTGGTTGGAATGGTCTGTAACCCAAACCGAACCTATTTTCCTTCTTTTCCACTAGCAGCAGCTTGGCCCAGCCTTGAGCAGTACCTTCTTCAACAACCTTCCGTGCTTGCTGATAGGAGACAATTGAAGTACCCATCCTGTCTTCCTGGGATGCAGAAAATACTTCAGTAGCCTCATTGACATTCAGGGCCTCGAACCCTTGGCTCATTGTCTCATGGATTTCACCATCCATCTCAATATACTTGTACATAGCCAGATGGCTAACAAATATGTCTTCCTCACCACAGATGGTGATAATTTGTCCTTCCCATTCATACTTCAGTTTCTGGTGAAGGGTCGACGTTACTGCGCCTGCGGCGTGAATCCAGGGTCGACCTAACAAACAGCTGTATGCCGACTGTATGTCCATCACATAGAAAATGGTCTTAAAGACTTGTGGACCGATTATCACTGGCAGCTCCACCTCTCCAAGAACATATCTTTTGGAGCCATCAAAATCCCTGACCACAAGATTACTTGGACTGAGAGCTATCCCATCATACTCGAGCTTGACAAGGGCTTTCTTGGGTAAGACATTGAGTGAGGACCCAGTGTCTACAAGAACATGAGATAGTACAACTCCTTTGCACTCCAGGGTTATGTGCAAGGCTTTGTTGTGGAGACGTCCTTCTGTTGTCAAATCAACATCAATGAAACCTAGCCCATGGCTAGTGTTGACATTTGACACCACTGTTTCCAGCTGATTTACAGTGATCTCTTCTGGCACATAGGCAGAGTGCAAAACTTTGAGTAGTGCATCCCGATGGGCTTCAGAACACAACAGCAGAGATAAGATTGAGATCTTTGAAGGAGTCTGGTGGAGCTGGTCCACAACTTTGTAGTCACTTCTTTTAATAATCCTCATAAACTCATCCACATCTTGATCGAAGGATGATTTATGAGTTTCCCTTGGTGCAGATTCTTCCGGTATCACACTCTTCCCTTTGGCTCTGGCAGCAGCCTCTATCTCAGTGTTGGTTCTAGGGACTTGTGAAGCGAAGAGACGTCCGCTTCGGGTGAAGCCTCTGCCTCCCCCAACATTATCCATTTGGGGAGTGAGAACTAGAGAATCAAGAAGGACTTTCTCTCCGTTGCAGTATAGATCAGCACCATAATGCCATGGTATAACACTGTCTTTGTCATATGGGATCGGCCCGAGCACCGTGATAGTGACTGGGCTTATTGCAGCTGATGTTGGGACTGTAATAGTATGCGGGTCATAGAAGATAGTAACAGTACTTCTGGTGGATGTTGGTGGGGGTAAATTGAAGCTTTGTTGAGATTGTTGTTGATTTTGCTGAAAGTTGCTGGAGTTCGGGACCGTTGTCGGGTCATAATAAATTGTGACAGTGGAAACATCATTGTTGGTGGTTGCCGAAGTTATAGTAGCTGGTGCAAATGAATTGTTGTGTGTTGATGTGACAGATGGAATGATTGCTGAAGTTGTAGCTGAATCAGTTGGAACAATGGTTGTTGCAGTTGTAGAAGAAACAATAGGAAAAATGGTTGTTGCATTTGTAGAAGATTCACTTTTTGTTGATAAAAGAGTTATTGGTGTTGTAGAAGTTGTAGTTGTAATTTGCAGAATGCCCTCTCTGATCAAACTATTGATGCCGTTCTTTAAGCTTTCACACCCATTCTCGGAAAGTTTGCATAATTCACAATAGGCCTCACAACCTGGATACACCTGGCATTTTAAAAGCTGGGCTTTAACCTCTGCCAGAGGTGTCTGAATACATGCAATGTCTTCTATTAAACTCATGGGTGAGCCATCATCTACATCATTAATCCTTGGCCCACTGTGGCTTGGCATAGGATTTTTCATCACATTGGGAGGAGGTTCAAAGTTCAGGGCTTTTGAATCTACTAGATCCAGAACCTTCATATGCAGAGCTCTGCATTTTTCCATAGAGTGACCAGGTGCGTTGGAATGAAAAGCAAACCTAGCGTTGACATCGTAGTTTCTTGGAAGGTTTTGAGGATCAGGTGGAGCCAATGTCCTCAACTCAACAAGATTGAGCTTTAGGAGTTGTGGCAGTAGTGTAGCATATGGCATTGGAATGGGGTCAATCACTCGGTTGACCTGAGATGGCCGCTGTTGAAACAGGAATTGTTGTTGATTGCTATTGTTATTGTTGTAAGATCTCTGTTGCGAAAACTGTTGTTGTTGCAGAATGTGTTGTGGTTGTTGAGTATACTGAGGAGGCAGAGCAGGGATAGTAACATCATCAACTGTTCTGGGCAAGTTTTGGGGTCTCCCTCTTCCCAAGTGCACAAAGTTTGTCTCACCAAATCTACGGGGCCCAACAAATGGTTTTCTTGTACTGCTTGAACTGGCACCGTTATCGGAGATCTTTCCCATCTTCAACAAGCTCTCTATTCTTTCCCCAGCTATCACCACATCTGCGAAGCTGGTAGAAGAAAATGCAGCCAATCTGTCGATATATGTTCCTTGAAGAGTATTCATGAACAAGTCTGCCATTTCCCTTTCAGACATGGGAGGTTGAACTGTAGCAACAAGTTTCCTCCACCTTTGGGCATATTCCCTGAAGCTTTCATGGGAGGATTGAGACATCCCCATCAGGAGGGTCCTGTTTGGAGCCATGTCTAAGTTATAATGATACTGACGGATAAAAGCTTTAGCCAAGTCTTTCCAGTTCCTTACTGTGGCTCTAGTCAAATGGGAATACCATTCTCGGGATGCCCCTGTTAGACTATCCTCGAAGTAAAACATCCACAGCTTTTTGTCCATGGTGTATGCTTTTAATCTTCCCAAGAATGATTGAAGGTGGGTGCGTGGGCAGGATGTGCCATTATATCTTTCAAAACACAGGGGTTTGAACTTGTGAGGAATTCTCACCCCTTCCACCAGTCCCATGTCCATTACATAAAACCCTAGGGAATTCTGGGATTCAAGATACCTCAGCTTCTCTGCAATTTTATCCAGCCTACGGTCGTAAACTTCGTCCCCAGCCCCAACAACTATAAACTGCTCTTCTTGAGGATCCTCTTGCAAGACCCTTCCTCCAGCAGTGTTACCCTAAGTATTCCTTATGGCATTTATTTCTAGGTTTAGATGAGTGTAAACACCCCAAATTTTCCCTCACCCATTCAATCCATGGCTTGTGATCATTTCATATGCATAAACTCAATCATAGCATCCCATATTGCATATTTGATTCACTGCATTGGTTCAAAGTCATTTGCATCTAGGGTTTGTGATCTGAGCAATCCAAAAGCCACTTGAGCCACTCCAAAGGTCATCAATCACTTCAAAGGGGTCCATGTATGTTCAAGCATCATATTATATCCTCTCAAAGTCAAGAATGTCAAAAAAATCACAAGAGCTGAGAATGGCATGGAAGCAGAGCCAGGTTTAACTGCACAGATGACCTAGAATTAGGGTTTTGGTTTCAGAGGCCATAACTCCAAATTTTTTGGTAATTATTGTTTCTATTGGTTTCTATATGGTATAGGGATCATGCATATCAATTTTCATGGAGAAATTCCATGGGGAAGGCATTTGATCAAGAGTTGACTTTTTGAGCAAGTCAGTGCAAAATCAGGGCATCTGAGGCCCCCAATGACCCAACCAAAGGGTGTTCTTCATCATTTTGATTGTGTATGATCTTTATTTGATCATAGAAGATGTTAGAAGTTCACAAAATTGAAGAATTTCAAGCCATTTGCAAAGTTGACTTTTTGGGAAAGTTGACTTATATTGAAAATTGCCATTTTGGGAAACTTTTTCAACCCTTGCTTTTTGATTCAAAAATGTTTCAAATGGGAAAACTTTGGTCATGAAAGTTGTAGAATGTATCATTCCATTTTCAAAAAGTACAAGAACTCATTCTAATTCATTTTGGATCAAAAGTTATGGTTTGTCAAAGTTGGGAAAAATCACATAATTTCAAGTTTTCCACCAAGGAGGCAAAGTTGCAAAATCCCTTGCCAAGGAAAATTGAGCTTTCAAATGGACTTCTAATCTTCATACAAACATGAACCAATGTCCAAAGATCAGAATTCACCAAGAGTTTGCTCATTTTTGTGACTTGTGGAACAAGAAACTTCAAAAGGGCCAAGGATGAAGCAAGTTGCAAAACCTCACCCAAACCCTAATCCACTTGCTTGTTGACTTCAGAATTGATCCTAGGGCTCTCCACACTTCTTGCTACGCAGGACACCCCATTTGTCCTTGGCTAGCTATGATCCCATACCTCTCTTACACAAAGTTTGACATTTTGGCAACTTGCCCATACCAATCAACATAGGCCAGCACCCACTCCCTTACCTATCACACTTCTTTATGTGGATCATTTGCAAGCAAAAGCACAAGACACACAAGCCTGAAAGCTCCAAGAACACAGCCTTCTCATTTTCCACCCCATATGCAAAACCATTCGAAACTCATCACACAGGCTTCAAACACACAAACAAACTTCACCATTGATCTCAACATGACTCACTGATCACAAACCAACCATTAAAACAACCTGAAAGTCACTGAAACCAAAACACGATCATCACCCCTCCTTGAACAGAACTCTGTCAATCTCCCAAACCAGCCACTTTCAAAGCATTCTAAGCTCCATTCTATCATCAGGAGGATCAGAGGAGAAGGTTTGTGCAAAGCTTGAGGCCAGGAAGCTTGGAATCAGAGGAACTCCAGCTCAGGTAACCATCCAAAACATTTTTCCAGAACTTCATTTACTTGTTATAAATTGATTCTACATGTTATCCTGATCATCATGATGTGTTTAAAAATGAAAATGGTGGAGTATTGAGTATGTTTGAGTTATCTGAAACTTTCTGCCCTAAATTTATTTTGCTTCGATTTGCATGATTGATGAATGAAAAATGGTTTTTGTTTGGGGTTTTTGATTCAGTGATGAGTGGGGTTTGATTCTGGGCAGAGAGAGATTTCATTTTTATGGAGTTTGGAGAGAGTTAGAAAAATGGCTCATCGGAGAAGACGACCGGAACCACTGTTCCGGCCGTCTGAAAGTCATTAGCCCTAATTTTGTCATTAAATGAAGTTTGAATGTGGAGCGTAGATCAGGCTAACTTAGTCAATCCCCCGCGCGTTTCAATGGCCCAGATTCCTCACTTAGCCCTAATCTCATTTATTTAAAATTAATTAATTAAGATTAGTCAGTTTGAATTTCAACCACTGGATCACGCGCGCAGTCAACTCCCACGTCTCAACTTTGAATACCAGCCTTAGGATCAGTTGACTTCTCATTTTATCCTATTTTATTTCATTTAATTTCATTTCTTTTGTACATTTATTTAAAAATAGCAAAACACTTTAAAAAAATTCTGAAAATTTTTATCAAAACCTTTTATTAATTTTCAGAAACCAAAAATATTTTTATTTTTATTTTTTGCATAAAAAATTATTTTTAAATCATTTAAAAGTTTATTTTTAGTTAATTAATGAAAATTAATTAATTAAAAATACTTTTAGGTATTTAAAAATCACAAAAAAATTCATGTAACATTTAAAAACATTTAGAAACATTGTCCAACTCTCAAACCAAATTTATTTTTTGTTCTTGATGCCTTTTGATCATTTTCAATGGAATTAATCTCATTTCAAGGCATTATTTTGATTCAAACTTCAAAAATTCATTTCTGCCTAACCATTGAGAGTTGGACAATGATTCTTTTTGCATTGCATCTTGCATAACATGTAGTTTATAGGATTAAATTGACATGAGTTGATCTTGCATTTTCATTTTGTTTGGCATTTTTCTTGATGAGGTACCTTAAAACCCTAGCAAACTTAGGAAATTCATAACACATCTTAGGACACATTAGGATCATGTTTGATCATTGCATATTTCATTTGCCATGTTGTATGTCATTTGCATTTCATAACTTTTCATGTATGTTCATGGTTCTAAGCATGCTTCTTTTGCATTCCATATGTTTGTATGATCATCCTCATGCCTTGTTTCATGTTTGCATCATCTCTTAGCATCATTAACATCATGTATTTGCTTCTGACTTTGTCTTGCATCATGCCATTTCATCTCATTTGCATTGCATTTCATTTCTTTCACTAACTTTTCAGGTGGTAAGTTACTTTGAGAAGTGAATTTGCCTTCACTTCTCATAATCTCTTTTCATCTTTCTTATGCACCATTGCTGCATTTTTGTATGTGTTTGGATTGAGCTTGCTCATTCTTGTTCATCTCACTATCTTTCTTCAAGCAACTTGACTTCTTAAGTTAAGCAAGTTGTTTTTGCTTCTCTGTGTTCCTTTCATCTGCTTCTCTCCTTGGTGGTTTCTTGAAGATTTCTCTCTTAAACCTCACAAACCATAGGAACAACCAAGCATGACAATAATTAGGGTTTGATTAGTCCCCCCATTTAGTTTTACCTTTGTGTCATCTTTGAGTCTTCTATTCTCATCTCATAATCAGGGACTAAACCCTAAAGGCTTTAAGGCTTTGTGATTAAGCTTATGCCTGCATCCATCTATTAGGATGGAGTGTATAACTTTAATCCTAAGTGTTAAACCCTTAATGTGTTTAAATCCTTTAATCAATCCACTCTAATAATCACTAAGACATCAAGCTTGTAACTTGGGCCTTGCATTAGGGTTCTAATTCTTCCTTAATTGGTTGAGAAGGACTAACCCTAGTGTTAATGGACAAGTCCCCCTCAAGTTGTCTTACAAACCATAAAATTCACTTCTCAATCCCATCATTAACTAAAATCCACCTAATAAAGGCTTTGTTTTGTCATGAGGTTAATCCCTAATCATGGATTAAGTTGAGGAGTTTTCCTCAGCTTAAACATTCTCATCTATTATCCTTCTATTAGGATGGTGTAATGAGTCTGTTTAATCCCTGATTATGGCTTAATCTCATTACTTAACACTAAACAAAAACAACAAAAACATCTAAATAATCACAAGTAGGTTAATGATCTTAATCCTACATCATGGTGATTAAGTGTGAGATGCTGACTTCACACTTAAGGTATTCTCATTACCCCTAATCAGAGGGAGGATGTGATGAGTTTACTAACCTTTGGTTTAGGCTTAAGCTCATTAATTTATGACAAACTTCAAAAAGCAATAAAAGACTGAAAATACAAAAACAAACAATAATCGTCTCCTTCGGGATTCTTTTCTCATCTCATTCACTCACAAACGAGAACTTGCTTCTTCCGTCTAATGCAAGACAGTTTGCACCTGAGCCAGACATGTCATACACTTGAGCATAGACAAGTAAGCAGTTCACAAGTCAATTTGTCTTTCAGTCTCTTTGGGTCGAACTACGGTGTTCTGACTTCCTCATTGCACGAGAGGATACGTAGGCATAACCTAACAGTTATCGAACAAAAGTCTCTGTATATTCCCCCTCTTTCTAGCCTTATTCTTTTAGCCTCATTATCATGAGCATTTCACTCTGTCCTTACACTGACACTTCACTTATACACTTCACATTCTTTTTTACACTGACACTTGCATTCTTTTCCAGCTTCGATACACAGTCTGCACTGACACTACCCCTTTAAAACACAAATCTTCTAAGCGTGGATCCCGTCGGGTACGACAGACAATCTGGGTGCTAATACCTTCCCAGGTTGTAACCAACCCCCTTTCTCAGTCTCTCTGGTTCGCAACCATCTTATCCATATCTTTCTAGGTCTATGCAGCATTGTCTTTCCTCCGGGATAAAAATGCCTAGCTGGCGACTCTTTTCTCTTGAGTTCACTCCTGTGTGTTCTCTCTCCTTTCGCCGACCGTTCGCGTCTGTACCCCATTTGACCTAGCCTCATTTGGTGGGAGCGACAGCTTGGCGACTCTGCTGGGGATATCTTATACTGTAACCAGGGCTTCTGGTTCTTTTTGTGGGTTCCTCCTAGCGCTTGTTTGATTTGTGTTTACTGGGGTGTTATGTGCTAATTGTGTTTGTATATTTGCCTTATTTACTGCTTTATGTACAGTTATTTACTGCTTTCTTTATAGCTTTATATATCATACTGTTATACTATCCTGGCTGGATCTGGTTTTTGTCTTGGTGGGTGGGGTTCTATTGAGAGTTTAAGGTCCTATACCTGGGACCTGAGTGACACCTAGGCTAGAGTGGTTCATGTTCTTTCCCATTCCATTTCGGTCTGGTGCGGGAATATGAAACACGGTTCAGATGTGGGTTTCTTCTTGAGAACTCTGTGCTACAGATTTCCTGTAGTGCTAGGGCTATCTGGGAAGCCTGCTAAGTCTGGATGACCTTTATTATGACCATCAGAAACTGAGGTGAATTAGAGGAGGATCTTTTATGGTTATTGTAAACACTGTACCTCCGGGTTAGAAGTGTTTACACTTCTCATAACCGATCCAAGTCTGAGGATTCTTATTTTAGAACACCACCTGTGAGGGGGTTGGGTTGTTTACAGGTTTGCAGGAACCCTCTGCCACATCATACCCTGTTACTTTGTTATGGTTTAAGAATACTCCACTTTGGACAGTTCTTGTGATTTAACCCTGGACATGTGACTCTTTAATTGAGTCCCCCACCCTGGTTACTGGATTTCTGAACCTCCATCTGGATTTCTTAAACATACATGGACCTTTATATCAAGGAAGTAATCAGATCCAGCTTGATCACAAACCCTTGCATATCATTTCATACATCATCATTGCATCATTTAACATTTGCTTATTTGTTTTTCAGGGTATCCACATTTCATTTGGCTTGGTTTTGACCCCTTCATAGACCCCTGCTCATCAGTTATCTGCATCAGTTATCAGTTGCCTGCTTCAGCTACCTCTATCATCATCCTCAGCCTATCAGTGGCTCACTTCCTGTATCAGTCATCATCATCAGCATTTGTTTCAGCTCTTCATCAGCAGTTATGGCACCCAAAAAGAGCTACATTTCTTACCACTTCTTTGAGCCTGTGCTGGCTGGCATCAGGCAGGTCCAGGCACTTATCACTCCAGACCATATCCCATTATTTAGAGAACATTATGGAGGCATCCTTGATATGGTTATGGATTTGGACCCTTCTCAGAGGAGTTTGATTCACACTTGCCTACAGTTCTATGATCCTCCTTTGAGGTGTTTCACTTTCCAGGATTTTCAGTTGGGACCTTTATTGGAGGAGTTTTCATCATTGGTTGGAGTGCCTGTCAGGGGTGGTATCCCCTTCAACCCAGAGATGCCTTCTCCCAGCAATGAAGAAGTGGCAAAAGCACTGTATTTGGAACCTATTCTGATTGAGCAGAACATGACTACAAAGGCTGGAATCCATGGCCTACACTTGGACTTTCTAACTTCTCAGGCTATCCTGAAGGCCTCCTTGGGAGAATGGAAGGCAGTTTGTGCATTGTTAGCCCTCAGTATATATGGGGTTATACTTTTTGCAGATGAGCCCAAGTTTATTAGCAAGAATGCTATTCATCTCTTCCTTTTGAGGAACCCAGTGCCCACCTTGCTGGGAGACTTCTATTATTCTGTTCACCAAAGGAATGAGAAGCAGAGAGGGAGATTGGTGAGATGTTGTGCTCCTCTATTTCATACCTGGCTGCTCAAACACTTGCCCAAAACTGATGCCTTCCTGAACCCTCACCAACAGAAGAACTGGGCTAGAAGACTTAATGCTTTGACCTCAGATGACATCAGATGGTGCACCCAGAGCACCAAAGGCAGGGACATAATAACTAGTTGTGGGCAGTTCCCCAATGTACCTCTGATAGGAGTGAAGGGTTGCATCAACTACAACCCTTTGCTATTCAAAAGACAGTTGGGCTATGCTCTGGTTCACCCTCATAAAGTGCAAGACTTGGCTGAAACCCTGTATTGTGAGATAAAACCTAATCTAGCTGTTGTCAGACAAGCATCCTGGGCTTGGGACAACATCCAGACCAAAGGGATGGCCATTCTTGGAAGATGTAATAATGTGGCTTCAGCTCAGTATTATGAGTGGTCTCATGCTAGGGCTCAGATTTCTGGGATGCCTTTCACCATTGAGGATGCACCTGGACCATCCACGGCACCCCCTCCAGCTACTGTCAGCCTAGAGGAATTTGAGAAACTGAAAGAGAGGAATGAGAATCTGACTCAAGCTCTGCAGAAGACCCTCTGGGAGAGGAGTGATGGTCGTCTAGACATTGAGAGGTTGGAAAAGCTAAAGGTGGAGCACCTAGCCAGGATTGAGAAATCAGAGGACTACATCAAGAAATCAAGAGCAGGAGAGCAAATTTTGAAGAATACCTGTAAAGAGGCCCAGTTTCAGAAGGCTAGAGCTGATCTCTATCTGAAAGAAAGTCAAGCTAGGTGGGTCAGGATCACTGAAGCTCGTACTCAGGAGGATAAGAGAACTCAAGACAGGATTGAGCAGTTGGAGGAAAATGGAAAGAAACAACAGGAGGCTCTGCTAGCAGCCCAGAAGGAAATTTCAGAACTGAAGCTTAGGGCTGGTGTGAAGAGGTCAAAGGACCAGGACAAGCACAAGAAGCTGACCACTGCTATTACCACCAGGAACCTTCTCATCAGAAGCATTACAGAGCATCCAGCTGGTCCTGTAACTGAAGCACTTTTGAAGGAAGTTAAGGAGGATGAATTTGGCTTAGATGTTTGACTTATTTGCTTGTTGTTGTTTCCATTTCATGTACTTTTCTTTTTGTGTTGTATTTTGGTCCCTCAGGGGCATATGTTGTAAAAACAGACTATGTATTATTCACCATTTGTAATATATCTGTTAGTTTGTTTTATTAAGTGCTCTTTCTCTCAAGCAACATCAAAGCATCTTCCTCAGGGTCTGGAAAGGTCAAAACCAAGTACCAAGCCGGATACCTTGGAAACAAATAAGCATACTGCATTGCATGCTAACTTTTGTTTTGTTTTGTAGGTTTTTGTTTTGTCTGTTACTAACTCTGTTGTGATTCAGGAATTATTGCTTGTCGTCGGGTGTTCCCTCTCAACCGTCCACACATATATCCTACTCGCAACAATCTTCCTGGTATCCAGATGGACCAAGTACAGCAAGAGCTGATAGAGGTCAGAACCCAGATGGTTAAGGAAAGGCTGGAGATGAGAAACCAAATGACCCAGTTCATGGAAGTAATGAATGGCTTGGCTCAAAGCCAAGAAAGACTGAGGGCATTGGTAGAAAGGCAGACCCCAAAAGAACCCCATCTAGGGACTGGAGGAACGAGTAACAATGAGAGGGGTCAGCCTCATATTAACCCACCCGTATATGGGCCTCATCTGCATCCGGAAGTCAATATCCCGGTTAATGTGCAAGGAAATACAGCTGCGGGCAGAATCTTACAAGCAGACCCCCAAGAGGATCAATTCACTGTGATCGGAGCTGGGGATGAAGCCTATGATAGGAGGCTTGATGAAATTGCTGAGAAATTGAGATCTCTGGAGTCTCAAAACTCCTTGGGTTTTGATGTCATGGATATGGGGTTAGTGGACGGGGTAAGGATTCCCCACAAGTTTAAACCCCCGTGCTTCGAGAAGTACAACGGAACTTCCTGTCCACGAACTCACTTGCATTCCTTTCTGGGGAGACTTAAGGCATACACAATGGATGAGAAACTGTGGATGTTTTACTTTGAAGATAGCTTGACAGGGGCCTCAAGGGAGTGGTATTCTCACCTGACCAGAGCTACTATCAGATGCTGGAAGGACCTAGCTGAAGCCTTCATCAGGCAGTACCAATACAACCTGGACATGGCTCCTAACAGAACCCTTCTGATGGGAATGTCTCAGTCATCCAAAGAAAGCTTCAGGGAATATGCCCAGAGGTGGAGACAGCTTGTTGCTGCTATTCAGCCACCCATGTCGGAAAGAGAAATGGCCGACATGTTCATGAATACCCTGCAAGGGACATATATTGATAGGCTAGCTGCCTTTTCTTCCACCAGCTTCGCTGACGTAGTTATAGCTGGAGAAAGTATTGAGAGCCTTCTGAAGATGGGTAAAATTTCGGATAATGGTGCAAGTTCGTCAAGCAATCCCAGGAAGCCTTTTGTGGGACCTAGAAGAACCGGTGAGGCAAATGCTATTCATGCCACCAGGGGCAGGCCTCAGTACCTTCACAGATCAGTATCAGCTGTCACAATTCCAGCTCCGATTCCTCAGCAACCAGCATATCAACCACCACAACAGCCACACTATCAGCAACAAGTTCAGTATCCGCCACAAAGAAACTACAACAACAACAACAACAATCAACAGCAAAGACCCTTTCAGCAAAGACCATCACAGGCAAATAGGGTGATTGACCCTATCCCTATGCCTTATGTCGCTCTATTACCACAACTCCTGAAACTCAACCTGGTTGAGCTAAGGACATTGGCACCTCCAGATCCTGCCAGTCTTCCAAGAAATTATGATGTCAACGCCCGGTGTGCTTTTCATTCTAATGCACCTGGCCACAGTACAGAGAAATGCAGGGCTTTACAAATGAAGGTACAAGATCTGGTGGATTCCAAGGCCCTCAACTTTGCACCCCCGCCTAATGTCAACAAGAATCCCATGCCCAATCATGGAGGACCAAGAATTAATACTATTGAGGAAGATAAACCATCTTTCTTAATCACCAGTGTTGGGCAGATTCAGACACCTCTGGTAGAAATTAAAGCTCAGCTTCTGGAATGCCAGATGTTCCCCGGGTGTGAGCTCGGTTGTGGTTATTGCAACATTTCGGTCAACGGGTGTGATAACTTGAGAAGCGGCATAGATGATCTTATCAAAAGTGGTATCCTGCAGATCACAACATCAGCACCTATAAATCCAGCAATCCCTTTGACAACAATTCTTGATTCTTCAACAACTGCAACAACAATCATTCCGACCAATTCATCGATATCATCAATAATGACTCCGTCCATCACTTCAACAAATCAGATGTCAACAACCATGTCTTCTACAACATCAGCACCCTTTTATTCAGCAGAATCTTCTACAACGCCAACAGAAATTGAAGAAGATATCTCAGCAGTCACCATTTATTATGATCCCTCATATGTTCCTCCAAACAACAACTTTCAACAACAAACAGTGGCATCTCCTGCCAGGTCACCAGTCACCATCTACTACGATCCGCACACCATTTCAGTACCCTCCTCTGCTGCAGTCAGTCCAGTTACCATCACGGTGCCTGGACCAGTTCCATATGAAAGCAGCAATGCCATACCTTGGCATTATGGCTCTGACCTCTACTGCGATGGGGAGAAAATCACTTTGGATTCTTCAACCTCTTCTCCACAGATTGATAATGTTGGGGGAGTGTCGCTCCCGAAGATTTGCATCCAGGTACAAGCGCGAACGGTCGGCGAGAGGGACAATGAGAACACACAGCCGTGAACTCACTGGAGATGAAAAGAGTCGCCAGCTAGGCATTTTTATCCCGGAGGAAAGGCAATGCTGCATAGACCTAGACAAGATATGGATAAGACGGTTGCGGACCAGAGAGACTGAGAAAGGGGGTTGGTTACAACCTGGGAAGGTATTAGCACCCAGATTGTCCGTCGTACTCGACGGGATCCACGCTTAAAAGATTTGTGTTTTAAAGGGGTAGTGTCAGTGCAATCTGTGTGTAAAATAGCTGGAAAAGAATGTACAGGTGTCAGTGTAAAAGAAGTGAAGTGTAATATGCATAGTGTCAGGGTGAGACCAGGAATGAAATGCTCATGATAATGAGGCTAAAGAATAAAGCTGGAAGGAGGGGGGATGTACAGAGACTTTTGTTCGATAACTGTTAAGTTATGCCTACGTATCCTCTCGTGCAATGAGGAAGTCAGAACACCGTAGTTCGACCCAAAGAGACTGAAAGATGAATTGACTTGTGAACTGCTTGCTTGTCAATGCTCAAGTGTATGACCTGTCTGGCTCAGGTGCAAACTGTCTTGCATTAGACGGAAGAAGCAAGTTCTCGCTTGTGAATGAGTGAGATGAGAAAAGAATCCCGAAGGAGACGATTATCATTTGTTTTTGTGTTTTCAGTCTTTTATTGCTTTTTGAAGTTTGTCATAAGATAATGAACTTAAGCCTAAACCAATGGATTTAGTAAACTCATCACATCTTCCCTCTGATTAGGGGTAATGAGAATACCTTAAGTGTGAAGTCAGATTCTCACACTTAATCACCTTTTGATGTAGGATTAAGATCATTAACCTACTTGTGATTATTTAGATGTTTTTGGAGTTTTTGTTTAGTGTTAAGTAATGAGGTTAAGCCATAATCATGGATTAAACAGACTCATTACACCATCCTAAAAGAAGGATGATAGATGAGAATGTTTAAGCTGAGGAAAGCTCCTCAACTTAATCCATGATTAGGGATTAAACTCATGACAAAACAAGCCTTTGATTAAGTGGATTTTAGATTAATGATATGATGATGAAGTGAATTTTATGATTTGTAAGACAACTTGAGGGGGACTTGTCCATTAACACTAGGGTTAGTCCTTCTTAACCACTTAAGGAAGAATTAGAACCCTAATGCAAGGCCCAAGTTACAAGTGTGATGTCTTGATATTTATTAAGTGAATTGATTAAGAGATGTAAACACATTAAGGGTTCAAGACTTAGGATTAAAGTTATACACTCCATCCTAAGAGAAGGATGCAGGCATAAGCTCAGTCACAAAGTCTTAAAGCCTTTAGGGTTTAATCCCTAATTATGAGATGAGAAAAGAAGACTCAAAGAGAGACACAAAGGTAAAACTATGAGGGGACTAATCAAAACCCTAATTCATTGTCATGCTTGGATGATCCTAAGGTTTGTGAGGTTTGCAAGAACAATCTTCAAAGGAGCCACCAGGAAGCAGATGAATAAGATCAGGAGAAGCAAAGTGACTTGCTTCATTCAAGAAGTCAAGTCACTTGAAGAAAGAAAGTGGGAGGAAGAAGAATGAGCAAGCTCAATCTCAAACACAAATAGAAATGCAGCAATGGATGCAAGAGAGATGAAAAGAAAAGTTATGAGAAGTGAAGGCAAATTCACTTCCCAAGTTTACTTACCACCTGAAATGTTAGAAAGAAATGCAATGCAATGCAAGATGAGATGAAATGGTATGGTGCAAAGCAAAACCAGAAGCATGTTGATGATGATTATGATGTTATGGGGTGCTGCAAGCAAGAGGCAAGGCATGGAGATGCTCATACAAGATTATGAATGCAAATGATGCAAGTTAAGGAGCATGAACAAGCATGAAATGTTATGAAGCATACAAGACAAATGACATGGTAAATATGTAATGCAATGATCAAACATGTTTTCTACATGTCTTAAGATGCCAAATGAATCACAAAAATGCACAAAATGCAAAGACAAGTCATGTTATGCAAGGAAATGCAAGAAGGATGCAAGAGAAAGCCCAAATTAGGGTTCATGGATCAAACATCAAACAAAAACCCAAAACAGAAGCAAACCCTAAGATAAAAAATGGAAAATGGTACCCAAAGAAACCCTAAACCTATAATGAACCACTGCCCAAAGGGGAACTCTCAACTCTCAACCAATCTCAAGATATGAATTTTCTAAGTTATTAGGGTTTTTTAGGGTTCTTAACAAAAGAAATGCCAAACAATTGGAAAATGCAAGATCAAATCATGGCCATTTAACCCTAGAAACTTCATGCTAAACATAAAACAATGCAAGAAGAATCAATGTCTCAACCTTCTCCAATAGGCAGAAATGAATTTTTGAATCCATGATCAAAATAATGCATAAAAAATGATTTAATTCAATGAAAAATTCTTAAAATGCATCAAGATCAAAAAAGAAATTTGGTTTGAAGGTTGGACAATGTTTCTAAATGTCTTAGAACATTTCATGAATTTTTTTGTAATTTTTAAATACCTAAAAGTATTTTTAATTAATTAATTTCCATTAATCAATTAAAAATAATCTTTTAAATATTTAAAAATACTTTTTTAATGATGAAAAATAAAATAAAAATATTTTTGTGTCATAAAAATTATTAAAACTCATAGGAAAAAGTTTCATAATTTTTATGTATTTTTTGCTATTTTAAATTAATTATGCAATTTAATTGAAAAGAAAATGAATAAAAATAAAATAAAATAAGAAGTAATCAGGATGGATGGATGAGATGCGCCCAGGGTTTGAATATGTTGACCAGCGCCAGATCTTGTGGCCAGGATTGGTTCTGAGCTAATTACAATTAATTAAAACTAAAAAAGAATTAGGGCTAATCAAAGTGATCTGAGCCCTCTATCCGCGCGCGAAGTCAAACATTCAACCCCATCCAACGCCCAAGATTCAAACTGGCTTAATGACTGTAATTAGGGAAAAACAGATTCAGGCGACCGGAGGGGAGCTCCGGTCGTCTTCCCCGGCGACCCCAAAACCCTAAAACAAGATTCAGACCACCCCAAGCCAAATTAAACGCCCAGAAACAAACCCCACACTCCTAGCAACTCAAATCAATAGTCAAACATCATTTTACTAGCAAGAACAAGCTGAATCGAAACAAAATAAAAATGGGGCCAAACTTTCAGATACTCACAAAATGCTCATTTCTCCACCATTTTAGATTCTAAACACATCACAATGATCCTCAGAGTATGCACTTTCAGTTTATAACAAAAAATCAAAGCTTTAAAAAGTTTGAAGTTTGAGACTACCTGAGGTGAAGAACTGTGAATGTGAGCTCTTTTGGCCTTGCTTTGATGCAGAACAACTTCCCTGAGTCCCCTGAAGCCAATGGAAAGCCTGGAATGAGCTTAGGCAGGCTGCTTTGAGGAATCCGTTTCTGGTGTAGCAGGAAATGGACTTTGTGTACAGGCTGTTTTAAGTCAATGTAAAGGGTGGTTTTGACTCCTTGTGGTATGCTTGTCTTGTTGGTGAAGAAAGATGAGGTGTTTGATGGCTGGATATTGAGATTCGAAGAGAACTGGTTCTGAGGGTGGGGAATGGTGAAGCTCAGGTCAGGCTTGTTTCAGGCTTGAGCTTTGGTGGTTTGAGGCCTATGAAGTGTGTTGAGTTGAATGGTGAAGATGGCTTTTGTGTTTGCAAGCTGCTGAGGCAGATTCGAAGCAACTTGCAAAAATGGAGTGTTTTGTGAATGTGTTGGTATGGATGGTTTCAGGCTTGCTTTGTACATGAAATGGCTTGCAAATTGTCCACATAACTCTCTCTCATTGGTCAGTTGATTGGACATGTGCTTTATTGATTGGTAAGTTGCCTTTTGCAAAAAGTCAAATAATGTGTAAGAGAAGTATGGTGAAGTGCTAGCTTGGTACAAAGCCTAGGGGCTGCGCAGCATGGTGTGGTGAGTGAGCCAGCAAGGTCAGCATCCAAGGTTGCAAGTTGTAAGAAGTGATCATGATGATTTTGCAAATTGTTGCTCTTTTGTTCACATGTGAGAAAGTCTTGTTACATGAACCATAAAACATGAGCAATGCCTAGTCCATTCTGAATTTTATGACTTGTAGGATGTTGGCACATTGGTTTGAAGTGAACTTGAGGCTGCAAAAGGCATTGGTTCATGACTTTGCAAAATTTCCATTTGAAACATGCCTTGAAAATCAATGATTTTAGCCAACTTTGCATTGCCATAACTTTTGATACAAGAAGAGTTTGGTCATGTTCTTGTACTTTTTGAAAAGGGAAAGATGAGATCTACAACTTTCATGACCAAAGTTTTTCCATTTGAAGCATTTTTGAATCATGAATCATGGCTTGAAAAATGACCTAAAATGATGCATTCTTGAAAAGTCAACTATGCCCAAAAAGTCAACATTTGCAAAAACCCTAAATTCTTGATTTCTATGGACTTCAACCTTCTTCCACGATCAAATAAAGATCATATACACTCAAAATGATGAAGATCACCCATTGGTTGGGTCATTGGGGGCCTCAGATGCCCTGATTTTGCACTGACTTGTCTGAAAAGTCAACTCTTGATCAGATGACTTCCCCATGGAATTTCTTCATGAAAATTGATATGCATACTCCCTATACCATATAGAGAGCAATGGAAACAAGAATGGCCAGAAAATTTGGAGTTATGGCCTCTGAAACCAAAACCCTAATTTTCAGTCAACTGTGCAGTCAAACCTGGCTCTACATCCACTCAAACCCTAGTTCTTGTGACTCCTCTGCAATTTTGACTTTGAGGAGATGAAACATGATATAAGAACACACATGGACCCCTTTGAGTTGATTGGTGACCTTTGGAATGGCTCAAGATGCTTTGGGATTGCTCAGATCACAAACCCTAGGTGCAGATGCCTTAGAAACTATGCAGTGAATCAAAAATGAGATATGAGATGATATGATTGTGTTTATGCATATGAGAATGATCACAAGCCATGGTGTGAATGGGTGAGGGCAAATTTGGGGTGTTTACAGCTGCCCCTATTCAAACATGAGTTAGCTGTGCAGGATGTAAGCGACGGCTTAACAGGCAAACAAGATAACTTGTGGTTGAATACCAAAGACAGTCCAAAATTTGCACTCACAGAAATGAAGAAGAAAAGGGATATAGATTGCGAAAGAAAATAAAGTATATTGTAAAGTGGGTGTGACGGAGGACGACCGTCGAGCAGAGGACGACTGCTGGGTAAAGAGCAATGACGGGGACGGCCGACATGCTGGGGATAAGTGCGTGAAGCGATGACGGGGACGGCCGACATGTTGGGGATAAAAGGTAGAGCTAAGACGGGGACGGCCGACTAGCTGGAAAAATAAGATATCATGATGGGGACGACCATCAAGATAAAGTTGTAAAATTCTCTGGGGATTAATGAAACATGACGGGGACGGCCATCAAGCTTATAAAGGTAACCAACGATGGGGACGGCCATCGGGCTAAAAGGAAAAGGGACCACGACGGGGACGGCCATCGGGTTAAAGAATAAATGAAATAAACAGATGATGGGGTACGGCCATCAAAGGTGAAGGACGATCACCTAGCAGGGGACGGCTGCTCTGTTGGGGATGAAAGAAATATGATGGGGACGGCCATCAAAGGTGGAGGACGACCACCTGGCAGGGTACGGCTGCCGAAAATATCAACGATGGGGACGGCCATCGGATAGGAAAGGTCAACGATGGGGACGGCCATCGGACGAGCATGATGGAGGACGACCATCAAGAAGTGGAGGACGACCACTCAGCAGGGGACGGCTGCTCTCGAGGTTTGTCATGACATAGGACGAATGTCAGATAACCAAAGTCAACAATGGGGACGGCCATTGGATAAAGTTGATGAAGGACGATCATCAAGAGGTGGAGGACGACCATCTAGCAGGGGACGGCTGCTAAATATCAACGATGGGGACGGCCATCGGATGAGCATGATGGAGGACGACCATCAAGAAGTGGAGGACGACCACTCAGCAGGGTACGGCTGCTCTCAAAGGTATCATAACACAGGACGAGTGTTAGATAAAAAGAAAATTTGTTGGCGATCTACTGGGGATAACGTAAACACGGACGAGCGTTTACATCCAAAAAACAAAAGGTATAAGTGTTTGGGTATTGTGTATAGATTAAAGATGCGGACGAGCATCCTTAAGGTTATGATACGGACGAGTATCATGTGGAAACAAACTGACACATATTCAGAGATGATGATACGGACGGGTATCAACTGGTTAACAAAGAACACGGACGAGTGTTGTATCTGAAAGAATCTTTCTGGGAATAATAGACACAGACGAGTATCTATGTTCAAGAAGACATAAGTGTTTGACACGGTGTATGGATTAAAGATGCGGACGAGCATCCTTAAGACTATGATACGGACGAGTATCAGGTAGAAACAAACACTAGACGCAATGTTCTGAGATGATGGTACGGACGAGTACCAACTGGTTAACAAAGAACAAGGACTACTGTCGAATCCGTGGGGATATGAGTGATGATGTATACAAGATACGAACGAGTATCTGTATAAGTGTACCATGAGTAGTGAGTATTGTATTGTATAGATGAGTGTTTTAACTGCTGGGGAGAGTGACACGGACGAGTGTCAAAAGAGAAAAGTATAATATTAACAAGTGTATGGGTTGATGAAAGTGAGCGACTGCGCTGGGGATATGACACGGACGGGTGTCAAGAAAAGTGTATATACAAGTATATGTGAGTGCAAAGAGGATGTCTTGGGCTTTTTGTTGGTGATTCGACACGGACGGGTGTCCAAAAGTGTATATATTGGTGTTTGGGATTGAGGAGAAGCAACTGCTTTTGCTGGGACTCTGATGGGGGTGTTTGTACAATGATGATGAACGGTTTATTAGTGTTACTTCAGAACATGGCTTATGATTATGCGATGCATTTGATTTTTGCCGTAATGCTCCGTATTAGACGGAATGCTACGCTCTGAGGGGTGAATATGATGCGGATGCCATGATTATGCAAAGGGGCACAGATCCGGGATTCGGATCCCATTGCTGCGAAGATCTCTGGATGATCTGCTGGAAGTGAACATCCCAGCTGGGGATGAGATCATTGGTAGATCTAATGATGTATCTGTTTGGGGATATAGGTCACTGATTGACATATCCTTATAATACGGGACCCAGCTGGGGTTTGTAGAAGCTTCTGTACTCCGTTGTGACTTCTTCGCGCGTTGCTCTTCTGAATAGAGGCTGGGGATTCTGTGGGGAGATGATTCCCTGATTTCTGCATCCTGCTGAGGAAGAATGGTTGGTGCTTCAACTGGGGAATGCTGTTGGTAACTCAGCTGGGGAGAGCAAAGGGAGGCAACTCGGCTGGGGAGAAAACATCTTGAGTGTTAAGCCTGTTTGTTGATTTTCCAGCTTGCTGGACTGTAGCTTATATGCCCCAAGTTGCGTTCTGGATACCTGCAATCCTGCAAAGATAAGGAAACGCGCAAATGGTCCCGAGGTATCCTTCACTGGATTCCGTCATAGGAGATAAGTACTTTCGAGAGTAAGTATATTCCCTGTAAGCATGTGTTTTATTTTTAGAGAAAGGCATCTGTACTTATGCAATTATATTTTCAGAGATATCAGACAAATCTTTGCAAAACATAAATGTAAAAAACGAAACATGACTGAAAAATCTGATTTTATTAATTCATGTGCCCTGAATTGGCAAGATACAGTCAAAGAAACATATCTCCTGAAATGAGGAGATTGTTACAAATTGAGAAATAAAGTGTTGGCGATGCTGACGACGCTTTCAAGGAGCTTCCTCTTCTGCTATGACTCGTATGACAATGACGTTCTTCTCGTCTTGCTTTCTGGAGAGAGTTGATTCTGATTGAAGCTTGATCCTTTGGAGCTTACCAACTTGTAGACAATACAGACGAATTCAGAATGCAGTTGTTCGCTTATTCCCTTATTTTGCATGGATCGCCCTTTCGGGTTTTCAATCCATCGGGATACCCCTTTTTGCCTGAGCTGTCCAATGCGGCTTTTCAACTCAGCGGGTGTACATTTTTTATTCATTTTCCCTTACTTTTGCCCGAGTCTTTTATTCTGTTTTTGACTCGCCGGGATGCCCTATTTTTGCCTGGACTTACATTCTGTTTTTATGTCCAGCGGGTCATTTTATGCGAAGTATTTTTTAACTGCATCTGAATTCACAGGGGATGGGAAATCTTCACCATCCATGGTGCTGAGCATCAGTGCTCCACCAGAGAAAACTTTCTTTACAACGAATGGTCCTTCATAATTTGGAGTCCATTTGCCCCTGTGGTCTGTATGAGGAGGGAGGATTCTTTTCAGCACAAGATCTCCCACTTGGTACTCTCGGTGCCTGACTTTCTGATCGAAGGCCTTCTTCATTCTCTTCTGATATAACTGCCCATGACAGATTGCAGCCAATCTTTTCTCTTCAATCAGACTCAGTTGTTCGAATCGGGACCGAACCCATTCTGCTTCACTCAGTTTAACATCCATTAATACCCGTAACGAGGGTAGTTCAACTTCAACAGGTAGGACTGCTTCCATACCATATACAAGCTGATACGGTGTTGCCCCAGTGGATGTTCTGATTGACGTACGGTACCCATGCAAGGCAAACGGTAGCATTTCATGCCAGTCTTTGTAAGTGACTACCATCTTCTGCACAATCTTCTTAATATTCTTATTTGCTGCCTCAACAGCGCCGTTCATCTTTGGCCTGTAAGGAGAAGAATTGTGATGTTGGATCTTGAAGTCCCGGCACAGCTCTGCCATCATTTTGTTGTTTAAGTTGGAACCATTATCAGTAATGATTCGCTCGGGCACTCCATACCGACAGATGATATCTCTCTTTAGAAATCTGGCTACCACTTGTCTTGTAACGTTTGCATATGAGGCTGCTTCGACCCACTTGGTGAAATAGTCAATGGCAACCAGGATGAATCTGTGACCATTTGAAGCAGTTGGCTCAATCTTGCCAATCATATCGATGCCCCACATAGCAAAGGGCCATGGTGAAGACATGATGTTCAAAGGATTGGGAGGCACATGCACCTTATCTGCGTAAATCTGGCATTTATGACATTTTCTGGCGTAAGCACAACAGTCTGCATCCATTGTGATCCAATAATAGCCTGATCTTAACAACTTCTTAGCCATGGCATGCCCTCCAGCATGGGTACCAAAAGATCCTTCGTGCACTTCATGCATCAACAAATCTGCTTCTGTCTTGTCAACACATCTGAGGAGTACCATATCAAAGTTTCTTTTGTATAAAGATCCATCAGTGTTCAGGAAGAAACTACCAGCAAGCCTTCTCAAAGTCTTCTTATCATTGGAAGATGCCCCAGGTGGGTATGTTTGATCCTCCAAGAAGCACTTAATGTCATGGAACCAAGGCTTATCATCTTTTACAACATCCGCTGCAAATACATATGCTGGTCTATCAAGTCTAGACACTGAAATCTGGGGTACAAAGTTAGCCGTTTGAACTTTGATCATGGATGCAATGGTAGCAAGAGCATCTGCAAACTGATTCTCGTCCCGAGGGATATACTCAAGCTTGACTGTTGTGAAGAAAGTCAATAACCTCCTTGTATAATCCCTGTAAGGTATCAGATGATCTTGGTGGGTGTACCATTTTCCGTTGGTTTGATTGACTACCAAAGCTGAATCTCCGAATACGGTCAATGTCTTGATCCTGAGGTCAATGGCTTCCTCAAGACCCATTGTAACACCCCAAATTTGCCCTCTTCTTGTTTAGCATCGTTATCATATCATAATCATCATGAGCATACCATATCCTTATCATTTTGCATAGAAAAATAAAGCATAACACTCGCATGTTCTAGCATAAGGCATATGACCGGTCATCTGGGAAAATCTGAATCTGCAAGTCAAAATCAAGAGCATGGTGATCTGGCAAGAATCTCACAGGATCATTTTGCACAAGCCTGGTATCATGTTCAGAGCCCTAGAAAGAGAAGATGGATCAAAATTTGCTTGAAACGGTTGGTGCAGGTCTATTTTTGAAGGTTCCCACCAAAGGGAGGGAAATTCAAATTTTTCATGCGTTAACCGGTTAACGCATATGGTTAACCGGTTAACAGCTGCGAAATTTGAATTTCCAGCAGCATTTTCAGCATGTGTGTTTTGTTTCCATTTTCCAATTTTCTGATTTTTATTCATTTGAATTAAATTTGAATTTGAGAGAAGGATCTAGAGCATTTATCCAAGCCTCATTCCAACCCTAAATCCAAATCACACTACCCAAACCATAATTTTGGATCCCAAACCAAAATTTTGGGCCCCAAACCTAAATCATATTTATTCCATTTCCTTCCAAACCAAAGGGCTCTCACTCATTTTTCACTCTCATTTCTGAATTTTCATTCCTCTCACTCACAATTCTCTCACTTTTCTCTCCCAATTTTCCAAATCACTCAAAGTTCCTCTTTGAAGATCACACAACCTTGCCTTGAGGTGTGTAGATCTTGGAACTAAACCTCCATTCATAGCTTCTTTGCATCTTTTTGCTGGTTTTATTGGAGATTCAGATCTGGTTTGGGATCTAGAAGTGCTTTTGGATCCAAAATTCTGCATCAAGAGCTTGTTCTTGCATTTATTTTGCATGGAGTGTGGAGCTTAGCATCAGATCTTCAAAGTTTTGCGCGAGATCTACCGTTTTCAGCTCAATCAACAATTACCAAAGCATACCTCAGCTTTGTAGGTTGGTTAATTTCAGATCTAGCTCTGTTTTTAGCTTATTTGCATGCTTGTGCTTTAGATCCACCATGTGTTTGTGTATTTGATTGTGTTGCATGATTTGATTGTTTGATTTGTATCCGGATCCGAATGTTATTGTTCATGAGCTTAATGATATGGATTAATGTGAATTGATCTAATTTTCCATGTGTAATTGATTGCTGGTCTGGTGCAAGCTTATTTGGATAAGCTGTTTTGAAGTGCTGTTTTCTGCAGGATTTGCTGCTGTTTTATCAGTGTTAACCGGTTAACGTATATGGTTAACCGGTTAACGCCCCTGTTTTGTGTGTATTTTGTGCAGGTTTGAGCTGGTTAACCGGTTAACGCATATGGTTAACCGGTTAACACTGAAGCAGAATGGTTTTTTAGTGTTGTTTTGAGCTTGTTTGATCCCTTTGCTTGTTCTAATTGCCGTGGATCATTGCATGATCATTAAACATGAGATTTTAGGGTGATTTGCTTGCTGGTTGATGTATGCTTTCATGTTTTCGACGCGTAAGTCGTGTACTTGTAATGTTTGGCATGATGTTTGATTCTTGTTCACAAGAGCCTTTGAGCATGGCTAATTCCATGATTGTGTTGGTCAATTTGCTGGATTTTTGCTAACATTGCAGGGGCTATGGTAAGTGAGAGATGTGGGAATTGAGTTCCACATCTCCAATTCTCATCCTCCTCTTATGTTTATGTTACTAACCCTTTGTTGTTGGGCTTAGGCCTTTCTCATCCCTTCTTCTATCTTCTTCTTCCTTCTTCATTAGGGTAGAAACCTCACTAACTCTTAGGACTTCCATGCATGTGAATACTTAGGATTATTTTAGTCCCCCTTTAGAATTTTTACCTTTGAGATCTTTTGGTTCTTCTTCTCTTCTCATCTCATAACTCTTAAAAAGAAAACACTTTAATAAATGTGAAGCGATGCATTGATCCATAGCCTTATTCCATGAGGTATGCTTGTAGTCTTCCCATCTTGGGATAGTACATGTTTACCTTGTGATGCACAAGTCTGATCAAGGTATCTTCTTCATAAAGAAAAGCATAAAAAACATTTCTTCATGTAAATAACCAAAAAAACACTTAATAATTAAGCAAATTAGTGAGCCTAAGCCCTAATCTTTGGGTTCAAGTTTTGGGGATCTTCTCCTTACTTGAGTGTGCTTGTTCTATTATTCCATCTTGGAATGTAGCGACAAGTGCACATTCCATTGGCGAGAGTTTGAGTTCACTTCCTTGTGACACACTCATAAAAGCTTCTAAAAAACACAAAACAAACATTAAACGTCTTTCCTTCGGGAATTCTTTTCTCGTCTCCTTCGCTCCGTACGCGAACTTGCTCCTACTTGTCATTTTGCAAGACGGTTACGCACTCGTCGTCCGAGTCTGCAACACCTGAGCAATGGCATAGGCAGTTCAAGCCTTAATTCACAAGCAATTTCCTTTTAGTACCCCTAGTTAGGGGAACTACGGCGTCTCTGATCCTCATTATCCTGATGAGGTACGTAGGCAGCGGGGTAGGGCCCGTTCGAGCACAATCTTTATTTTCCCTACATTTTTCCTTTTCTTTTCTTATTTCAGTTCTTTTCCAGTTCCAGTTTCTTTTCATATTCATTTCTTTGCTGCATTTTTCATACCCTCATCCTTTGAAACAGTTTTCATTTGCAAGCGTGGATCCCGTCGGGTACGGCGGACGATTTGGGGTGCTAATACCTTCCCAGGTCGTAACCGACTCCCGAACTCAGTCTCTTTGGTTCGCAGGACCTGTGTCCTTCCTCTTTCTTTCTTCTGGTTTGTGCAGCATTACCATTCCCTTTCTTCGGGATAAAAATGCATGGCTGGCGACTCTATTCTTCTTCCGCGCCACTTTCGCGTTTGTACTAGGATGAAAATCCCGGGAGCGACAGCTTGGCGACTCTGCTGGGGATCGAACCCAGAATCTCTGGTTCCCCTGTGAGTCTCTCCTAGCGCTTGTGTGTTGCTGTTTCATTGGGTGATGTTTGTTTGATGTGGCTTGTTGTATTATATTGCTGTTTGTTTATTGCTTTATTTACAGCTTTATTTACAGCTTTATTTACAGTTTTCAGTATTTATTTTCTGCATCATATATCATACTGGACTGTCTGGACTGGTTTCCTTTGGTGGGATGGGAGTTACTGGTTCTTGAGAGATATGAGCCAAGTACCCGGCTCGAGTGCACCATAGGACTTAGAGTGGTTCCACTTTGGCCTCATGAGATCTTGTCATGGGGGTAGTAGTGAGTTCCACACCCAGGTTGCGATTGTCTTGGAAATGTCTTGATTTGGGGATCTTCCTCTCTCATTACATAACCCTGACAATTATGTGCAGCTGGGGACCGATCATTGAGAACCTTTGTGGAAACAACCTTCTCCAGTGGTGACATTGGCAGACCACATTTTGTGGCAAACCCATTCGCACCCGAGGGTCCACTGGGGACTCGCATAGGATGGCCTGGTTCTCTTATGGGAACTCAGTCAAAGCATCTGGTCGTATGACATTAGTACTGTATCCTACGGGCTGAATGTACTATTATTTCTCGATTTCAGCGCTTGAAGCTGGGAACCTATAAGGGATGCTTGTTTTTCCCGGACTCAACTGAGGCCTCCCTGCGTAGTACATAATGCCCAACCGATTCCCTGATTTGGTCATGAGCCATTTCTCGGAAATGGTGAAAGTATTATTGCTATTCGGCTTTGAGAGTCCGTGATGTCTGACCCGGAGCTTACCAGTGAGATTGGGAGGGGTTTACAGGTTTGCAGGAACCCTTGACTTCAACATACACTTCATCATCAGAGTGATCTTATGTTTTGGTCCGGTTATTATAATCCTGAAGTTCTTGATCCTTGGTTTTGAGTTCTTATCAGATGGTTATTATTCAGAGGGCATATATCATCAGTTGCTCGGTTTTCAACTCAGTGTTCCATATCCAGACAGACACCAGTTCTTGATCACTTGCCAGTTGCATACATGCCATCATGGCATTTTAGCATACATGTTCAGTTATTTCCGAGAATCCCATACCTGAATAATTGTTGTTGGATTTTTGTATCATAATGTGGATTGAAGTAGATAGATTCTTTGGAAATAACTGAACATGGCATCTCATATCATTTGCATTGCATTTCTGTTCAGCAAGCAGGGATCATCCGTTCTTTGTTTCACCATCTACAGTTGAGACTCCAGTTCTCGTATCAGACTTGAAGCAACTTTTGTGAAGATCATGGACCCTGGAGAGCAAAGCCAGTCTGCAAGTGTTGGGTTGACAAAAGATCAGTGAGACCAACTTCTGGAGGCTATGATGACTTTGGCAAGGCAGGATGACCGTAATTCCGCTCAAGCTCAGCCTGTACAGACCCCTGTTGGGAATCCAGATGTTCAAGAGCGTCAGGTCGCCCGAAGTGGACATTCTTCTTCTGTTGATGCTGCAGATTATCACAGTTTTGCTTTCACTATGCCAGATCCTCAAGAGGTAATCCCTGTAGTGAGAATCCAAGATCCACGAGTTGTGGAAAGGGAGGAAAGATTCCGTGTGTTGGAGGAAGAGATCAAAGCCCTTCAAAGTCGTAATGTCACGGATCTAAGTGCTGCAAGCATGTGTCTGGTGCATGGCCTGGAAATACCTCCAAAATTCAAAGTACCGAAGTTTGAAAAGTACAAAGGGGATAGTTGTCCAAGGCAGCATTTGGTGAGATTTTGCAGAAGGATGGCCTCACATGAGCATAATGAAAAATTGATGATTCATTGTTTCCAATACAGTCTGAGTGAGGCATCATCGAATTGGTATATGAAGTTAGAGAGTAGTCGTATTCAGTCATGGTCGGACCTAGCCAATGCATTTGTGAAGCAGTATGACTACAATCTTGACAGGGCTCTTAGCCGCATGGATTTGCAAGTGTTATCCCAAGGAGATGGTGAATCTTTCAGAGAGTATGCCCAGAGGTGGAGAGAAGTAGCTGCTCGAGTGCAACCCCCGCTATCAGACAGAGAATTGGTGGATCTTTTCATAGAAACATTACAGGGGCCGTACTTGGAGAGGTTGAGTGGCAGTGGAACTTCGAGTTTCCCGGACTTGGTGACAGTTGGAGAACGCATTGAGAGTTTTATCAAGATGGGAAAGATCCAAGGCATTTCAGGTAGCTCAACTGAAGAGAATAAATCTGTTGTCAGTTCCCAAGATAAGGACGTGATTGATGCAATCTGGGAAGATCCTCAAACTCCATTGTCTTATCCACATTACCCATACATTTCAGTAGCTCAGAGTCGTCAATCTTCTGAATCCGTATGTCAGATATCAGTTAACAGTGAATCTCCTCAGTATCAACAACGACCATGCCAACCGCAGCGTACTCCGCAAAGGCGTCGTTATTACACTAAGAGATCCAAGAGGTATTTCGATCCATTGCCAGTACCATACAGTCAGATACTTCCGTGCCTGATCGACAGTGGATTGATATTGCCGAAGAAACCGGGTCCAGTGCCTTTTCCATATCCACCAAGTTTTGATCCCAATGTTCAATGTAGATTCCATGGTGACGCACCAGGACATTCAGCTGAAGAATGCAAGCCTCTCAGGGATAAGGTTCAAGATTTGATTGATTCTGGGTTGATTTCAGTGACGCCTCAAGGCATTCAAGTTAACGAGTCTCCGTTTGGTCATGTGGGTTCGTCAGCTCATGTTATGGAGGAATTTATTGAAGATGTACATGAAGGTGATTCTCAGTTTGATTCTGAAGAGCGGCTACGTACCTCGCTTTGATCCCTATTGAGGGGAACTACGTCGCTCTGATTCTTCATTGGTCTTTGGTCAATGGAGATACGTAGGCAGAAGACCGTCAGGTCTTTCCGAGCAACCTTAGGTGTCAAAGTTATGTGGCAATTTCATCTCAGTGTCACTCTTCTCTTCAGACGTCTTGTGTCAATGTTTGAACGTCGGAAGCTTCAGGTCAGAATAATTGAGAATGAAGTATGGTGCTGACACGTGGTCATTTGATTGAAGACTGCATATCCCATCAGGAAAAGATGCTGACTATAGAAAGTATTCAAGATCAACAGGTCCAGACGGAGTCAAGTCTCCTCAACATTGGCATTGCTCAGCTTCTTTACTGCATTTTCATGTGTCGCTTTTATATGTTTGTTTGAATATTTGTATGCTTGCATGAAACTTGTTTGTTTTTTTTGGAATGTTAATTAATGAAATGCACATGTTTTTCTTGAAGTAATTAATTCGTGTTTTCATTTTTGTGAATGTGCATTGCAATACCAACTGTTGTTCTTAAACTCTGTGACGGAGGATGACGAAATGAAAACGCAAAAATCTCCATTTGTGTGCTCTTGAATAAGACCTTGTTGATGATGTACAAGCATTGTTTCAAATTCCCAAACACCGGAGATATAAGGGAGATAAACCTTCGTTAACCCCTTTTGAGCCTTGAAGTAGGAGTTTTCTTTTCACATGAAAAACCCTCGCATTTAACCCGAGGCAGGGTAGGTGTCAGCTAGTTGGACCAGGCGTTCATGCTTCCATAAAGGAGTGTATCTGAGGATCCCTAACATTTCATTATGCCAAATCAAGAGGTCTAAAGACCGAAAACCACCATGGTTATTCCTCAACAACCAGAAAGTGAGACAATCACAACCCTTACAAAACAGTCAAGACAAACAGTGTCACACGACTTGTTCGAAAAGAAAAAGAAAAAAAAAGAAATAAGTAGCCCGCTAAGTCGAAACTTGAAAACAAGCGACTTAGGCAAAAATTAGGGCATCCCGCTGGACTCCAATCGCAAAATATTTACAAGAATAAGTCCAGGCAAAAGTTAGGGATAAACAAAGAGAATGAAAAAAGCGAAAATACGAAAAGGATTACACAAGAAAGATCCTTGAGCAAAAACAAGTCGTGTGATACGGACACGAAAGACAATAAGGGTGACTGTTATGCCCACAATAACCTCAATGGTACTTAAACTGTTAGAGTCATTGGTTCCTCAACCATCACAAAACCCTTTTGAGAGGTGTGCGCTTGTGGAAACTAGCTGAACATAAGAATGGAAGGACATCACGAAGATGGGTGGGCACATATAAATTTCGAGCCTATATCCCTTGTTTCTATAACCGTGAGCCAGGCCACGATACAACCCTTAAAAGTCCTAATTGAAGCAGGGTTAATTCGAGAGCGTGCTACCATGAGATAGTGTTCCTGACTCCTACGAGTTGTGCTAACAGACCCTTGTTGGTATTGCATATGCATGTTTATTTCATAAAATAATACTGTACTATCTTAACCCGTGATTCGTTCACAAACGACATTTTGTTAATAAAAGCTTCAAGATTAACATGTTTTGCATTAGAAATTTCATTCTCAGAATAAGACATTTTCTGCTTGTATACATTTGTTTGGCATCAAAGAAGTTCACATATGGAACCTCAGTATAGAAGCTTAATCTTGCCAAGTGGAGCAGATGGAAACTTCTGAAGGACATTCATGTCAAGGGGCATTTTTTCCAAGAAACTTCGTTGAATGGGACCTTTTCCAACCAGTTGGGTTAAAGGTAGCCAATCTGGGGCAATAACGTCGATTAATCTCTTCAGATTCAGCCAAACTGGGGCAATCACTTCGAGATTTAAATCTCTCAATAAGCAGATAGTCTGGGTGTTTATTTCCAAAGCAACACTCGTACTGGGGCAGGTCACCCTAGAAGAACTAGAAGTTACTCTCTCTAGAAGACAGTCGATCAGATGCACCTACCCAAGGTTCATAATACTGGGGCAGAACACCTCATGATGATGCCAGATCTTGGGGCAAACTCTTTCATGAACCATATAGTTTGAAGTGGTTACTTCGGGATATTCAAGAGTTTGGAAACGCTGAAGCATTTCAGATGCTATGTTTTCTGTAAAATCCTCTTGAGACAATATTACGGTATGCAAGACCGTTCCCAGAATGAACATCTGATGATTGATCCCAGTAGGGCGCGGGAATCATGTTTTCCTAATCAGAGAATTTCTCCTCAGTCGTTATGGTTACTTCATCTGATCATCATATACGGTTAAAGTCCAGGTTTGGCTGGCATCTTTTCAACTATGACTAGTTGGTCTCTATATGTGTTCAGTCCCTCACTTCAGTTGAGTATGGCAATTTTCACTTTGATTTGCTTCGACCCTCGAGTCGATATCATCGCTTTTGTTTTCTCAACCCTCGAGTTGATGTTGTTTTGTTTCCCTCGACCCTCGAGTCGATATTGTCATCCTGTTTTCCTCAACCCTCGAGTTGACGTTGTTTCATTTTCCTTGACCCTCGAGTCGATGTTGCTATTTTATTCCCTCAGCCCTCGAGTTGATGTTGCTTTGTTATCCTCGACCTTTGAGTCGATATTGTTGCTTTCGTTTCCTCGACCCTCGAGTCGATGTTGTTGACGTTTCTTCTCAGCCCTCGAGTTGACGTTGTTGTGTTCTCCTCGACCCTTGAGTCGATATTTCGTTTCTTACGATCCTTGAGTCGATATCATAGTCTTCACTTCTTCAACCCTTGAGTTGATACCCAGTGAATCTGTCATAAAAGAAAAATCACAACATCAAAGTTCAACCACTGGATTCATTTATGCCAGGGGAAAGTGTGCATATCTTCGTGCCTACAGGGCACGGTATTTCGCAGTGATGCAAGATTTTTCAGGAATCCTCGCGAGACAAATTCTTCCATAGTATATGCAGTCTGGGGCAGTTATGTCAAGATTCGACGAATCTTTGAAGAGTTTGAAGACTTGGACATTTTGGATGTCAAGTCTTCTGTAAAATCCTCTTAGGTTGATCTTCAAGCAGTCAACTAATCCAGAAAATGCAAGAGGTCACTAGATGATATTCCCCACAGAGTTCGTATTTGATTTTCACCTCTGTCCGTGAAATATTCCCCAGCAGATTTGCCCTATTGTTGGTTTATTTGATGATGCAGCCAGGTATTCATCACCTCAGTCAGAGTTGAGTCCAGACCTCTTGACTTTTTCTCCCCTGCAGAGTTGTATCTCTTGTTGCCGATCAGGCATTCGTTTATTGCTCGTCTGCAATCTTCAACACTCGTATGTGTTATCCCTAAGCAAGTTTCCCCAGCGAGGACATATCACTGCTTTATGGCTGCTCGACTGCATCTTTCAACACTCGTCTGTGTTAGCTCGGTGTTGCTGTTTGCTCGTCTGCAATTTCCAGCATTCATCTGTGCTTTGAAATGGTTACCTTGTTATTGCTCGTCTGCAATTTCCAGCACTCGTCTGTGTTTGGTTATGATAGTTGTTTTTGCTCGTCCGCAACTCCTCAACACTCGTCTGTGTTCTGAGATGATATTTGCTGTTACTCGTCTGCAACCTTCCAACACTCGTCTGTGTTTGGTATTGGATCCTTCGCTGCACTCGTCTGTGCCTTGATATGTATTCTCTGTTGTTGCTCGTCTGCAACTGTCCAGCACTCGTCTGTGTGTGTTTGAAGCTCGTCTGCTTTTATCCCCCAGAAGTCGTTTGTGTTCTGAAGCTCGTCTGCTTTGCCTAGATACTCGTCTGTATCATCCTCAGCACGCGTCTGTGCTAGCTCGCACCTGAATGTGAGGATTTTGTCGTTCATCCTGATATTGCTGTTGCTACTTCAAATGCTCGTCTGTGTTTGAACTTCTGGTATTCGTCTATACCAGTGGCTGATACTCGTCTGTATCATCGCCTGAAGCACTCGTCTGTGTTTCTCAGATCATCGTCCAATACTCGTCTGTATCTTTGACCTATAACACTCGTCTGTGTTCTCTTGATGATCATCCAATACTCGTCTGTATTGAAGAGGTTTAAAATCCTGACAGTGGGAATTAAATGTCGAAATGGTTACCGGGCCTGGCGTAACAGGTAAATCCGAGGGAGGCTCGTCTGTCTCAAGCACCAATTATGGTTGCTGCACCTGGCGTAACAGGTTTGCTCAGAAGACTCGTCTGTCTTATGCCATATATCCGCGGATAATATATGAGGAAGGTTCGTCTACCTTGATTGCATGTCTATCCCACAGACTTATATGCATTCCCGGAGCCTGCGTAAGGGTTATCCGAAGAAGACTCGTCCGTCTTATTCCACTTATTTGCGTAAGGATTAGTGAAGGAGATTCGTCCATCTCAGGTTACTTTGAAGATCCTTAAGGGCTCGTCCGCTCTCTGCACCTGGCGTCACAGGTCATGCGAAGACTCGTCTGTCAGCATGATAGTATTTCAGATATCAATTTCAACTTGGAAGAAGCTCGTCTGCTTTTTCTCTCCTTCTTATCCCCAGAGCGTCATCTGGTCGGGTTTATTTCCCAGTGTTGCATTCTTCGTCAGAGTGCAAATTTCAGGTCTTCTTGGTATTCAATCACAGTTTATCTCGAATGTCTGATAGCCGTTGCTCTCATCCTTTTCAGATTAACAGTTGATTGAATAGGGGCAGCTGTAACACCCCAAATTTGCCCTCTTCTTGTTTAGCATCGTTATCATATCATAATCATCATGAGCATACCATATCCTTATCATTTTGCATAGAAAAATAAAGCATAACACTCGCATGTTCTAGCATAAGGCATATGACCGGTCATCTGGGAAAATCTGAATCTGCAAGTCAAAATCAAGAGCATGGTGATCTGGCAAGAATCTCACAGGATCATTTTGCACAAGCCTGGTATCATGTTCAGAGCCCTAGAAAGAGAAGATGGATCAAAATTTGCTTGAAACGGTTGGTGCAGGTCTATTTTTGAAGATTCCCACCAAAGGGAGGGAAATTCAAATTTTTCATGCGTTAACCGGTTAACGCATATGGTTAACCGGTTAACAGCTGTGAAATTTGAATTTCCAGCAGCATTTTCAGCATGTGTGTTTTGTTTCCATTTTCCAATTTTCTGATTTTTATTCATTTGAATTAAATTTGAATTTGAGAGAAGGATCTAGAGCATTTATCCAAGCCTCATTCCAACCCTAAATCCAAATCACACTACCCAAACCATAATTTTGGATCCCAAACCAAAATTTTGGGCCCCAAACCTAAATCATATTTATTCCATTTCCTTCCAAACCAAAGGGCTCTCACTCATTTTTCACTCTCATTTCTGAATTTTCATTCCTCTCACTCACAATTCTCTCACTTTTCTCTCCCAATTTTCCAAATCACTCAAAGTTCCTCTTTGAAGATCACACAACCTTGCCTTGAGGTGTGTAGATCTTGGAACTAAACCTCCATTCATAGCTTCTTTGCATCTTTTTGCTGGTTTTATTGGAGATTCAGATCTGGTTTGGGATCTAGAAGTGCTTTTGGATCCAAAATTCTGCATCAAGAGCTTGTTCTTGCATTTATTTTGCATGGAGTGTGGAGCTTAGCATCAGATCTTCAAAGTTTTGCGCGAGATCTACCGTTTTCAGCTCAATCAACAATTACCAAAGCATACCTCAGCTTTGTAGGTTGGTTAATTTCAGATCTAGCTCTGTTTTTAGCTTATTTGCATGCTTGTGCTTTAGATCCACCATGTGTTTGTGTATTTGATTGTGTTGCATGATTTGATTGTTTGATTTGTATCCGGATCCGAATGTTATTGTTCATGAGCTTAATGATATGGATTAATGTGAATTGATCTAATTTTCCATGTGTAATTGATTGCTGGTCTGGTGCAAGCTTATTTGGATAAGCTGTTTTGAAGTGCTGTTTTCTGCAGGATTTGCTGCTGTTTTATCAGTGTTAACCGGTTAACGTATATGGTTAACCGGTTAACGCCCCTGTTTTGTGTGTATTTTGTGCAGGTTTGAGCTGGTTAACCGGTTAACGCATATGGTTAACCGGTTAACACTGAAGCAGAATGGTTTTTTAGTGTTGTTTTGAGCTTGTTTGATCCCTTTGCTTGTTCTAATTGCCGTGGATCATTGCATGATCATTAAACATGAGATTTTAGGGTGATTTGCTTGCTGGTTGATGTATGCTTTCATGTTTTCGACGCGTAAGTCGTGTACTTGTAATGTTTGGCATGATGTTTGATTCTTGTTCACAAGAGCCTTTGAGCATGGCTAATTCCATGATTGTGTTGGTCAATTTGCTGGATTTTTGCTAACATTGCAGGGGCTATGGTAAGTGAGAGATGTGGGAATTGAGTTCCACATCTCCAATTCTCATCCTCCTCTTATGTTTATGTTACTAACCCTTTGTTGTTGGGCTTAGGCCTTTCTCATCCCTTCTTCTATCTTCTTCTTCCTTCTTCATTAGGGTAGAAACCTCACTAACTCTTAGGACTTCCATGCATGTGAATACTTAGGATTATTTTAGTCCCCCTTTAGAATTTTTACCTTTGAGATCTTTTGGTTCTTCTTCTCTTCTCATCTCATAACTCTTAAAAAGAAAACACTTTAATAAATGTGAAGCGATGCATTGATCCATAGCCTTATTCCATGAGGTATGCTTGTAGTCTTCCCATCTTGGGATAGTACATGTTTACCTTGTGATGCACAAGTCTGATCAAGGTATCTTCTTCATAAAGAAAAGCATAAAAAACATTTCTTCATGTAAATAACCAAAAAAACACTTAATAATTAAGCAAATTAGTGAGCCTAAGCCCTAATCTTTGGGTTCAAGTTTTGGGGATCTTCTCCTTACTTGAGTGTGCTTGTTCTATTATTCCATCTTGGAATGTAGCGACAAGTGCACATTCCATTGGCGAGAGTTTGAGTTCACTTCCTTGTGACACACTCATAAAAGCTTCTAAAAAACACAAAACAAACATTAAACGTCTTTCCTTCGGGAATTCTTTTCTCGTCTCCTTCGCTCCGTACGCGAACTTGCTCCTACTTGTCATTTTGCAAGACGGTTACGCACTCGTCGTCCGAGTCTGCAACACCTGAGCAATGGCATAGGCAGTTCAAGCCTTAATTCACAAGCAATTTCCTTTTAGTACCCCTAGTTAGGGGAACTACGGCGTCTCTGATCCTCATTATCCTGATGAGGTACGTAGGCAGCGGGGTAGGGCCCGTTCGAGCACAATCTTTATTTTCCCTACATTTTTCCTTTTCTTTTCTTATTTCAGTTCTTTTCCAGTTCCAGTTTCTTTTCATATTCATTTCTTTGCTGCATTTTTCATACCCTCATCCTTTGAAACAGTTTTCATTTGCAAGCGTGGATCCCGTCGGGTACGGCGGACGATTTGGGGTGCTAATACCTTCCCAGGTCGTAACCGACTCCCGAACTCAGTCTCTTTGGTTCGCAGGACCTGTGTCCTTCCTCTTTCTTTCTTCTGGTTTGTGCAGCATTACCATTCCCTTTCTTCGGGATAAAAATGCATGGCTGGCGACTCTATTCTTCTTCCGCGCCACTTTCGCGTTTGTACTAGGATGAAAATCCCGGGAGCGACACCCATAATGCAAGCTTCGTATTCAGCTTCGTTGTTAGTGCAGTTGAAAGTGAGCTTTGCCGAGAAAGGCATGTGAACTCCTTTAGGTGTAATGAGTACTGCACCAACACCACGACCATTCATGTTAACAGCCCCGTCAAACATCATAGTCCATTCTTCTTCCGGGTCGGGCCCTTCAGTGTGAATAGGCTCTTCATGATCTTTTGCTTTAATGAACATGATGTCTTCATCAGGGAAGTCAAATCTCATTGGCTGGTAATCATCAATGGGTTGCTCAGCAAGATATTCAGATAGTACACTGCCCTTGATGGCTTTCTGAGATGTGTACTGTATGTCGTATTCTGTGAGAATCATCTGCCATCTTGCAACCCGTCTGGTAAGAGCTGGCTTCTCGAAAATGTACTTAACTGGATCCATTTTTGAGATTAATAAGGTAGTGTGGGTCAACATATACTGTCTCAGTCGGCGAGCAGCCCACGCTAAAGCACAGCAAGTTTTCTCGAGCAGTGAATAACGCTGTTCACAGTCGGTAAACTTTTTGCTTAGGTAGTATATTGCATACTCTTTTCGACCAGACTCGTCATGCTGACCTAGTACACACCCCATTGACTCTTCTAATACTGTCAAGTCCATAATCAGAGGTCTTCCTTCAACTGGAGGCATAAGGATTGGAGGTTCTTGCAGATACTCCTTGACCTTGTCAAAAGCCTTCTGGCAATCTTCGTTCCACCTGACCGTCTGTTCTTTTCTTAACAGCTTGAACAAGGGTTCACAGGTTGCTGTAAGGTGAGATATGAACCGTGAGATGTAGTTCAATCGACCTAAGAACCCTCGAACTTCTTTCTCTGTCTTCGGTGCAGGCATTTCTTGTATAGCCTTGACTTTATCAGGATCAACCTCAATCCCTTTCTTGCTTACAATAAAGCCCAGCAGCTTACCGGATCGCACCCCGAATGTGCACTTGTTGGGGTTCAGCTTCAGTTGGTATTTCCTCAGACGCTTGAACAACTTCAGCAGATTCACCAGGTGATCTTCCTCTGTAAGGGACTTGGCGATCATATCATCCACGTAACATTCTATTTCCTTATGGATCATATCGTGGAATAATGTCACCATAGCCCGTTGATATGTTGCACCAGCATTCTTCAGTCCGAATGGCATCACTTTGTAACAGAACGTGCCCCAAGGTGTAATGAATGTTGTCTTCTCCATGTCTTCAGGTGCCATCTTGATCTGGTTGTATCCTGAAAATCCGTCCATGAAGGAGAATACCGAGAACTGAGCCGTGTTATCCACCAATACGTCAATGTGAGGTAATGGGAAGTCGTCTTTCGGGCTGGCTCTGTTCAGATCCCGGTAATCAACACACATTCTTACTTTGCCGTCTTTCTTAGGCACAGGTACTATGTTAGCAACCCACGGCGGGTAGCTAGTCACAGCAAGGAACCCGGCGTCCCATTGCTTTTGTACCTCTTCCTTGATTTTCATAGCCATGTCTGGGCGAGTTCGGCGCAGCTTCTGTTTAACTGGCGGGCATTCTTCCCTCAAAGGCAGCTTGTGCATAACAATGTCGGTATCCAACCCTGGCATATCTTGATACGACCAAGCAAACACATCAACATACTCCTGAAGCAGATCTACCAGTTGCCTTTTCGCTGAGTCTTGCAGGCAGGCCCCGATTTTAACTTCTTTCACGTCTTCGTCAGTACCAAGATTAATCACTTCAACCTCCTCCTGGTGAGGAGTAATGACCTTTTCCTCTTGTCTCAACAACCTGGCTAGCTCTTCAGGAAGCTCATATTCTTCATCAACCCCTTCATCAGCTTGATTGATTGGATTGTCAAAGTCATACGATGTCATAGCCGTGCTGTTGTCGGTGCAGTCTGGAAGGCACTCTCTGCAAGGGTTAAGTTTGTTCATTTTAGTGATTGATTTTAATCTTGCTTTAGAAAAAAGTGAAATGAAGTTATCATTTTGAAAACACCGCCATTTATTTTTTGTACAAAAAGAAAAATGGAAAAACAGTGAACAGAAAGGAAAAAGACTCGTTTGCAAAAAGATGTCTGATATTTCATTAATTTAATCTTGTTTGCACAAAAGTACAGATGGCCCTGATTACAAAATGAGTCTTGTCATCTTGGGCAAGATGCAAGACTTTGATGCATGCTATAAAAATACAGGAAATAATAATTACTCTGCATGAGTAACTCTTATAATTTCCTGGGAAGACCAGTTCGAGACACTGCTCCCCGGGATCTTTGGACGAATCCAATTCTCCAGATTGCGCTCCTCTTCCAGCTCGTCTTCCAGACAGTTGATAGCATCGGGGGTGAGCATCCCCCCACTGACAAAACCTGGCTTCTCAGCAGCCTTTGCTTGATGTTGAGTTGGTCTGTAACCCAACCCAAATTTGTCCTTCTTCTCCTCCACAGCTAATACCTTGCCCCAGCCTAGGGCAGTTCCTTCTTCAACAACCTTCCGGGCTTGTTGGTAAGATGACATGGAGATCCCTGACACAGCAGATGCTTCATTGACGTTCAAGGCTTCAAAACCTTGGCTCATTGTTTCATGGATCTCTCCATCCATCTCAATGTATTTATACGTAGCCAGATGGCTAACGAAAATATCCTCCTCCCCACAGATTGTGACAACTTGACCTTCCCACTCAAATTTTAACTTTTGGTGAAGGGTAGACGTTATTGTGCCGGCGGCGTGAATCCAGGGTCTACCCAACAAACAGCTGTAGGCGGGCTGAATGTCCATCACATAAAAGATAGTTTTAAAGGTCTGCGGGCCAATTGTCACGGGCAGCTCAATCTCTCCCAGAACCGATCTCTTCGAACCATCAAAGGCTCTTACCACCAGGTTGCTGGGTCTCAATGCCAATCCATCATATTCTAACTTCACCAGAGCCTTCTTCGGTAAGACATTCAGGGAAGAACCTGTGTCCACCAGCACATGAGAAAGGACAGCTCCTTTGCATTCCATGGTTATGTGCAAGGCTTTGTTGTGGTTGCGGCCATCCGCTGTCAAGTCAGAATTGGTAAACCCTAGCCCATTGCTAGCAGTAAAATTTCCAACCACGGTTTCCAATTGGTTGACAGTAATCTCCTCAGGCACGTAAGCTGCGTGCAAGACTTTAAGTAGTGCATTCCAATGGGCTTCGGAGCACATAAGCAGTGAGAGGATAGAGATTTTGGATGGCGTCTGATGAAGCTGATCCACAATTTTATAATCACTCTTTTTGATGATCCGCATAAACTCATCAACTTCCTGATCAAATGGAGTCTTCAGGGCTTCTTTGGCAGCTGGATCTTCTGGCACCGGGCCTTTTCCCTTTGCCTTAGCAGCAGCTTCTGCTTCGGCAGTAGGTCTTTGAACTTGTGAAGCAAAGAGACGTCCGCTTCGAGTGAAGCCTCCGCCTCCCCCCACATTATCTACTTGTGGTGCAGGTGCTGATGTTTCAAGAGTGATTCTTTTCCCTTCACAGTACACGTCAGAGCCATAGTGCCAAGGGATGGCCCTATTGCTTTCATATGGTACTGGTCCAGGCACCGTGACAGTGACTGGACTGATTGTTGCTGCTGAAGGGACTGTAATTGTTTGTGGATCATAAAAGATTGTAACTGGTGCTCTGGCGGGAGCAGCACCTTCTGAATGGTAGGCGGAATTATTTTCAGGATCGTAGAATATGGTAACAGTAGAGACATCTTCATGATTGATTGCTGGTGTCGTAGGGGATACTGTTGGAAGGACTGTTGTTGTTGCTGACGGAGATTCGAAATGGAATGAAGCTGAAGTTGTAGCAGGAGGAACTGTTGAAAACTGATCATTTGGAAGGACAGGTGAAGTACTTGTTGATGGTGCTGATGAATTGTCGGGAACAATAGTTGCTGCATTTGTAGGAGGGTCTGAAACCGTTGTTGATGAAGTTGCCGGATTTGTCGGAAATGATGTAGTGATCTGTAGCAGGCCACTCTGAATAAGGCTGTCAATGCCATTCCTCAGGTCCTCACACCCATTCCATGAAATATTGCAGTAGGGACACCCTAGTTCACACCCCGGAAATATTTGGCTTTCACGGAGTTGAGCTTTGATTTCCACCAATGGTGTCCTGATCTGATCCACACTGGTTATTAAATAAGACGGTTGGTCTTCTTCAATAGCATTAATTCGAGGACCACCATGGTTTGGCATTGGGTTTTTATTGACATTGGGCGGCGGTGCAAAATTCAGAGCCTTGGAGTCTACCAAGTCTTGTACCTTCATATGCAGAGCCCTGCATTTTTCTGTACTGTGACCAGGTGCGTTTGAATGAAAAGCACACCTAGCATTAGAGTCATAGTTCCTTGGTAGACTGTTGGGATCCGGAGGTGCCAACGTTCTTAGCTCAACTAGGTTGAGTTTCAGAAGTTGTGGCAGCAAGGCAGCCTACGGCATTGGGATCGGGTCGATCACTCGGTTAGCTTGGGATGGCCTTTGTTGGAATGGCCTCTGTTGATTGTTGTTGTTGGAGTTGTTGCTGTTGTAGTTCCTTGGAGGATACTGATTCTGCTGATACTGAGGTTGTTGTTGGAAGTTTTGTTGCGGAGGTTGATAGACTGGCTGAGGATGAGCTGGAGCAGGGATAGTGACTGCTGCTATTGACCTTTGAACATATTGGGGCCTGCCCCTGTGGGTGTGAATGGCATTAGTCTCGCCAGCTCTTCTCGGGCCTGCAAAAGGCTTTCTTGTACTACTGGACGAGCTTGCACCGTTGTCTGAGATCTTTCCCATTTTTAACAGGCTTTCAATTCTCTCCCCAGCTATGACAACATCTGCAAAGCTAGTAGAAGAGAAAGCAGCCAACCTGTCAATATATGTTCCCTGGAGAGTGTTCATAAACATGTCTGCCATTTCTCTCTCAGACATTGGTGGCTGGACAGCAGCAGCAAGCTGTCTCCATCTTTGAGCATATTCTCTGAAGCTCTCCCTAGATGACTGTGACATTCCCATTAGGAGGGTCCTGTTGGGTGCCATATCTAGATTATACTGATACTGTCTGATGAAGGCCTCTGCCAGGTCCTTCCAGCATCTTACAGTTGCCCTTGTCAAATGGGAATACCATTCCCTTGATGCTTCAGTCAAGCTATCCTCAAAATAGAACATCCACAATTTCTCATCCATTGTATAGGCCTTCAGCCTTCCCAGAAATGATTGCAAATGAGTCCGGGGGCATGAAGTCCCATTATACTTTTCGAAACAAGGAGGCTTGAACTTATGGGGGATCCTGACCCCGTCTACCAAACCCATGTCCATGACGTCGAAACCCAAAGAATTTTGAGATTCTAAGGACCTCAACTTCTCAGCTATTTCCTCCAATCTCCTATCATAAGTTTCCTCTCCAGCACCCATTACTGTAAATTGGTCCTCCTGAGGATCTTCTTGAAGTACTCTCCCTGCTGTGGCAGTCCCTTGTATATTGACTGGGATGTTGGCCTCTGGATGGAGATGGGGTCCAAAAACCGGGGGATTGACATGAGGTTGGACCCTCTCGTTGT
This sequence comes from Lathyrus aphaca, assembly GCA_963966055.1. Lineage (NCBI taxonomy): Eukaryota > Viridiplantae > Streptophyta > Magnoliopsida > Fabales > Fabaceae > Lathyrus > Lathyrus aphaca. Next base: position 108,723,790 of record OZ014523.1, read on the forward strand.
TACTTGTGCCAGCAGTTCCCACATGGGGCTCCTCTTGATTCCTTCCTTCTACCAAAGCTCTGAGCCTCTCCTGGCTTTGAGCTAAGTTGTTCATTACTTCCATGAACTGTGTTATCTGAGTTCTCATCTCCAACCTTTCGTTGGCCATCTGGTTTCTGACCTCCATAAGGTCCTGCTGCATCTGATCCATCTGGATTCCCGGAAGGTTGTTTCTAGTTGGGTACCTGTGTGGCCTGTTGAGAGGAAATACCCGGCGGCGAGCAATAATTCCTGAATATCACAACAGAGGTTAGCAACAACAAAACAAAAACCTACAAAACAAATAAAAGGTTAGCATGCAATGCAGTTATGCTTATTTGCTATCAAGGTATCCGGTTTGGCCTTCAGTTTTGACCCTTCCAGACCCTTGAAGATGCTGCTGTTGAAGTTGCTTTTGAAGTAACCCAGATAGAAACCAACACAAATATATTACAAAAGGCGAAGTAATACAACTTGTTCAAGTTACAACACAAGCCCTCTAAGGGGTCAAAATACATCACAAAAAGGCAAAAGTACATGGAATAGGAACAACAACAAGCAAATGATCAAACTCCAAGGCCAAACTCATCCTCACGAACTTCCTTGAGAAGTGCTTCGGTCACAGGATCAGCCGGATGCTCCGTAAGATTTCTGATGAGAAGGTTTCTTGTTGCAACAGCTGCAGTCAACTTCCTGTTCTGACTTTGGTCCTTAGACCTCTTCACTCCAGCTCTGATTTCTAGCTCTGATATTTCCTTCTGGGCTGCTGCCAGGGCTTTTTCCATCTGCTCCATCTTGTCGTGGACTCTCTTGTCTTCTAGAGTACGGGCCTCAGTGATCCGGACCCACCTGGCCTGACTCTCTTTCAGGTACAAGTCTGTTCTTGCTCTTTGGAACTGGGCTTCTTTACAAGCATTCTTCAGAATCTGCTCACCAGCTTTGGACTTGTTGATATAATCTCCAGACTTCTCAATTTTAGTCAAGTGTTCCACTCTTAACTTCTCCAGTCTCTCAATCTCCCTCACACCTTCACTCCTCTCCCGGAGGGTCTTCTGCAAAGCTTGGGTTAGCTTCTCATTTCTTTCCTTCAAGCTCTCAAACTCCTCCAAACTGATAGTGGCAGGGGGTGGTGCTGAAGATGACTCAGGCATGTCTTCTATGGTAAAGGGCATTCCAGAGAATTGGGCCCTAGCATGGGACCACTCATAATATTGGGCTGATGCCACATTATTGCACTTCCCCAGAATGGTGATTCCCTTGGTTTGGACATGATCCCAGGCCCAGGCAGCCTGCCTAACAGTTGCCAGACTAATCTTGTTCTCACAGTAGAGGGTCTCAAACAAGTCTTGTGTCTTAGGAGTATGGACCAATGCATAGCCTAATTGCCTCCTGAACAGCAGAGGGTTGTAATTGATACTTCCCTTAACTCCTATTAAGGGCACATTGGGAAAGTGCCCACAGCTGGTGATTATATCTCTGCCCTTGGTGCTTTGAGTACACCATCTGATATCTGTTGAAGTTAGGACAGTGAGTCTCTTAGCCCAGTTGCTTTGCTGATGAGGGTTTAGAAATGCATCTGTCCTGGGTAGATGCCTGAGAAGCCAAGCATGGAATAATGGAGCACAACACCTCACTAGCCTTCCCCTCTGCTTCTCATTTCTCTGATGTACTGAGTAATAGAGATCACCCAACAAAGTTGGCACTGGGTTCTTTAGGATGAACAAATGGATTGCATTCTTGCTGATGAATCGAGGCTCATCTGCAAACAACACAATTCCATATACACTTAAGGCCAACAAAGCACCAACAGCTTTCCATTCTCCTAGAGAAGCTTTCAGACCAGCTTGAGAAATTAGGAAGTCCAGGTGAAAACCAGGGATCCCAACTTTAGAGGTCATATGTTGTTCAATCAAAACAGGTTCCAGGTTTAAAGCTCTTGCTACCTCTCCATTGCTGGGAAAGACCATTTCAGGGTTGAAAGGGATCTCTCTCTTGATAGGCAAACCAATCAATGATGAGTATTCTTCCAAAAGAGGACCCAACTGAAAGTCTTGAAAGGTGAAACATCTCAATGGGGGGTCATAAAACTGAATACAGGTATGGATCAGGCTCCTCTGAGATGGGTCCAAATCCATAACCAAGTCAAGTATATCCCCATAATGCTCCCTGAACAAAGGTATGTGATCTGGGGTGATCAGGGTTTGGATCCTCCTGATGTCTGATAAGTCTGGTTGGAAGAAATGATAGGTGATGTTGCTTTTCTTTGGAGCCATGATGCTGAGACTGAGTAGAATAAGTGTTGATGAAGAGGTTGAGAAGTGGGCCACTGGCTGGCTAGTGCAAGTAACTGAAGTATATGGCTGACAAGCTGAAGCAAGTGCTGGTGGAGACAGGTCAAAACTGCAGAAGGGGTCAAAACCAAAACCAAAGATGAAGGTGGATACCCTGAAACACAAATAAGCAAATGTTAATATGATGCAATGGGTATGTATGCAAATGAAATGCAAGGGTTTGTGACTGAGCTGGATCTGATTAACTGCCTTGGTATAGATCCATGTGTGTTCAAGAAATCCAGGTGGAGGTCTATAAGTCCAGTAACCAGGGTGGGGGACTCAAATAAAGAGCCACAAGTCCAGGGTTTTTAGAATCACAAGAACTGTCCAACATGGAGCATTCTTAACAAAGTCAAAGTAACAGGGTATTCTGAGGTCAAGGTACCTGCAAACCTGTAAACAGCCCAACCCCCTCACAGGTGATGATCTAGAACAAGGATCCTCAGACTTGGATCAATTATGAGAAGTGTAAACACTTCTAACCCGGAGGTACAGTGTTTACAATAACCATAAAAGTTCCTCCTCTAATTCACCTCAGTTTCTGAAGGTCAATACTAAAAGGTCATCCAGACTTAGCAGGCTTCCCAGATAGCCCTAGCATTGCAGGAAATCTGCAACACAGAGTTCTCAAGAAGAAACCCATATCTGAACCGTGTTTCATATTCCCGCACCAGACCGAAATGGAATGGGAAAGAATATGATTCACTCTAGCCTAGGTGTCACTCAGGTCCCAGGTATAGGACCTTAACTCTCAATGAATCACCCACCCACCAAGGCAAACAACAGATCCAGCCAGCAATAATGACAATATGATATATAAATGCAGTAAAGAAAGCAGTAAAGTAACTGTACATAAAGCAATAAACAAAAATAAATACAAGCACAAACAAGCACATAACACCCCAGTAAACACAAATCAAACAAGCGCTAGGAGGAACCCACAAAAAGAACCAGAAGCCCTGGTTGCAGCATAAGGGTCCCCAGCAGAGTCGCCAAGCTGTCGCTCCCGAAGATTTGCATCCAGGTACAAGCGCGAACGGTCGGCGAGAGGGACAATGAGAACACACAGCCGTGAACTCACTGGAGATGAAAAGAGTCGCCAGCTAGGCATTTTTATCCCGGAGGAAAGGCAATGCTGCATAGACCTAGACAAGATATGGATAAGACGGTTGCGGACCAGAGAGACTGAGAAAGGGGGTTGGTTACAACCTGGGAAGGTATTAGCACCCAGATTGTCCGTCGTACTCGACGGGATCCACGCTTAAAAGATTTGTGTTTTAAAGGGGTAGTGTCAGTGCAATCTGTGTGTAAAATAGCTGGAAAAGAATGTACAGGTGTCAGTGTAAAAGAAGTGAAGTGTAATATGCATAGTGTCAGGGTGAGACCAGGAATGAAATGCTCATGATAATGAGGCTAAAGAATAAAGCTGGAAGGAGGGGGGATGTACAGAGACTTTTGTTCGATAACTGTTAAGTTATGCCTACGTATCCTCTCGTGCAATGAGGAAGTCAGAACACCGTAGTTCGACCCAAAGAGACTGAAAGATGAATTGACTTGTGAACTGCTTGCTTGTCAATGCTCAAGTGTATGACCTGTCTGGCTCAGGTGCAAACTGTCTTGCATTAGACGGAAGAAGCAAGTTCTCGCTTGTGAATGAGTGAGATGAGAAAAGAATCCCGAAGGAGACGATTATCATTTGTTTTTGTGTTTTCAGTCTTTTATTGCTTTTTGAAGTTTGTCATAAGATAATGAACTTAAGCCTAAACTAATGGATTTAGTAAACTCATCACATCTTCCCTCTGATTAGGGGTAATGAGAATACCTTAAGTGTGAAGTCAGATTCTCACACTTAATCACCTTTTGATGTAGGATTAAGATCATTAACCTACTTGTGATTATTTAGATGTTTTTGGAGTTTTTGTTTAGTGTTAAGTAATGAGGTTAAGCCATAATCATGGATTAAACAGACTCATTACACCATCCTAAAAGAAGGATGATAGATGAGAATGTTTAAGCTGAGGAAAGCTCCTCAACTTAATCCATGATTAGGGATTAAACTCATGACAAAACAAGCCTTTGATTAAGTGGATTTTAGATTAATGATATGATGATGAAGTGAATTTTATGATTTGTAAGACAACTTGAGGGGGACTTGTCCATTAACACTAGGGTTAGTCCTTCTTAACCACTTAAGGAAGAATTAGAACCCTAATGCAAGGCCCAAGTTACAAGTGTGATGTCTTGATATTTATTAAGTGAATTGATTAAGAGATGTAAACACATTAAGGGTTCAAGACTTAGGATTAAAGTTATACACTCCATCCTAAGAGAAGGATGCAGGCATAAGCTCAGTCACAAAGTCTTAAAGCCTTTAGGGTTTAATCCCTAATTATGAGATGAGAAAAGAAGACTCAAAGAGAGACACAAAGGTAAAACTATGAGGGGACTAATCAAAACCCTAATTCATTGTCATGCTTGGATGATCCTAAGGTTTGTGAGGTTTGCAAGAACAATCTTCAAAGGAGCCACCAGGAAGCAGATGAATAAGATCAGGAGAAGCAAAGTGACTTGCTTCATTCAAGAAGTCAAGTCACTTGAAGAAAGAAAGTGGGAGGAAGAAGAATGAGCAAGCTCAATCTCAAACACAAATAGAAATGCAGCAATGGATGCAAGAGAGATGAAAAGAAAAGTTATGAGAAGTGAAGGCAAATTCACTTCCCAAGTTTACTTACCACCTGAAATGTTAGAAAGAAATGCAATGCAATGCAAGATGAGATGAAATGGTATGGTGCAAAGCAAAACCAGAAGCATGTTGATGATGATTATGATATTATGGGGTGCTGCAAGCAAGAGGCAAGGCATGGAGATGCTCATACAAGATTATGAATGCAAATGATGCAAGTTAAGGAGCATGAACAAGCATGAAATGTTATGAAGCATACAAGACAAATGACATGGTAAATATGTAATGCAATGATCAAACATGTTTTCTACATGTCTTAAGATGCCAAATGAATCACAAAAATGCACAAAATGCAAAGACAAGTCATGTTATGCAAGGAAATGCAAGAAGGATGCAAGAGAAAGCCCAAATTAGGGTTCATGGATCAAACATCAAACAAAAACCCAAAACAGAAGCAAACCCTAAGATAAAAAATGGAAAATGGTACCCAAAGAAACCCTAAACCTATAATGAACCACTTCCCAAAGGGGAACTCTCAACTCTCAACCAATCTCAAGATATGAATTTTCTAAGTTATTAGGGTTTTTTAGGGTTCTTAACAAAAGAAATGCCAAACAATTGGAAAATGCAAGATCAAATCATGGCCATTTAACCCTAGAAACTTCATGCTAAACATAAAACAATGCAAGAAGAATCAATGTCTCAACCTTCTCCAATAGGCAGAAATGAATTTTTGAATCCATGATCAAAATAATGCATAAAAAATGATTTAATTCAATGAAAAATTCTTAAAATGCATCAAGATCAAAAAAGAAATTTGGTTTGAAGGTTGGACAATGTTTCTAAATGTCTTAGAACATTTCATGAATTTTTTTGTAATTTTTAAATACCTAAAAGTATTTTTAATTAATTAATTTCCATTAATCAATTAAAAATAATCTTTTAAATATTTAAAAATACTTTTTTAATGATGAAAAATAAAATAAAAATATTTTTGTGTCATAAAAATTATTAAAACTCAGAGGAAAAAGTTTCATAATTTTTATGTATTTTTTGCTATTTTAAATTAATTATGCAATTTAATTGAAAAGAAAATGAATAAAAATAAAATAAAATAAGAAGTAATCAGGATGGATGGATGAGATGCGCCCAGGGTTTGAATCTGTTGACCAGCGCCAGATCTTGTGGCCAGGATTGGTTCTGAGCTAATTACAATTAATTAAAACTAAAAAAGAATTAGGGCTAATCAAAGTGATCTGAGCCCTCTATCCGCGCGCGAAGTCAAACATTCAACCCCATCCAACGCCCAAGATTCAAACTGGCTTAATGACTGTAATTAGGGCAAAACAGATTCAGGCGACCGGAGGGGAGCTCCGGTCGTCTTCCCCGGCGACCCCAAAACCCTAAAACAAGATTCAGACCACCCCAAGCCAAATTAAACGCCCAGAAACAAACCCCACACTCCTAGCAACTCAAATCAATAGTCAAACATCATTTTACTAGTAAGAACAAGCTGAATCGAAACAAAATAAAAATGGGGCCAAACTTTCAGATACTCACAAAATGCTCATTTCTCCACCATTTTAGATTCTAAACACATCACAATGATCCTCAGAGTATGCACTTTCAGTTTATAACAAAAAATCAAAGCTTTAAAAAGTTTGAAGTTTGAGACTACCTGAGGTGAAGAACTGTGAATGTGAGATCTTTTGGCCTTACTTTGATGCAGAACAACTTCCCTGAGTCCCCTGAAGCCAATGGAAAGCCTGGAATGAGCTTAGGCAGGCTGCTTTGAGGAATCCGTTTCTGGTGTAGCAGGAAATGGACTTTGTGTACAGGCTGTTTTAAGTCAATGTAAAGGGTGGTTTTGACTCCTTGTGGTATGCTTGTCTTGTTGGTGAAGAAAGATGAGGTGTTTGATGGCTGGATATTGAGATTCGAAGAGAACTGGTTCTGAGGGTGGGGAATGGTGAAGCTCAGGTCAGGCTTGTTTCAGGCTTGAGCTTTGGTGGTTTGAGGCCTATGAAGTGTGTTGAGTTGAATGGTGAAGATGGCTTTTGTGTTTGCAAGCTGCTGAGGCAGATTCGAAGCAACTTGCAAAAATGGAGTGTTTTGTGAATGTGTTGGTATGGATGGTTTCAGGCTTGCTTTGTACATGAAATGGCTTGCAAATTGTCCACATAACTCTCTCTCATTGGTCAGTTGATTGGACATGTGCTTTATTGATTGGTAAGTTGCCTTTTGCAAAAAGTCAAATAATGTGTAAGAGAAGTATGGTGAAGTTCTAGCTTGGTACAAAGCCTAGGGGCTGCGCAGCATGGTGTGGTGAGTGAGCCAGCAAGGTCAGCATCCAAGGTTGCAAGTTGTAAGAAGTGATCATGATGATTTTGCAAATTGTTGCTCTTTTGTTCACATGTGAGAAAGTCTTGTTACATGAACCATAAAACATGAGCAATGCCTAGTCCATTCTGAATTTTATGACTTGTAGGATGTTGGCACATTGGTTTGAAGTGAACTTGAGGCTGCAAAAGGCATTGGTTCATGACTTTGCAAAATTTCCATTTGAAACATGCCTTGAAAATCAATGATTTTAGCCAACTTTGCATTGCCATAACTTTTGATCCAAGAAGAGTTTGGTCATGTTCTTGTACTTTTTGAAAAGGGAAAGATGAGATCTACAACTTTCATGACCAAAGTTTTTCCATTTGAAGCATTTTTGAATCATGAATCATGGCTTGAAAAATGACCTAAAATGATGCATTCTTGAAAAGTCAACTATGCCCCAAAAGTCAACATTTGCAAAAACCCTAAATTCTTGATTTCTATGGACTTCAACCTTCTTCCACGATCAAATAAAGATCATATACACTCAAAATGATGAAGATCACCCATTGGTTGGGTCATTGGGGGCCTCAGATGCCCTGATTTTGCACTGACTTGTCTGAAAAGTCAACTCTTGATCAGATGACTTCCCCATGGAATTTCTTCATGAAAATTGATATGCATACTCCCTATACCATATAGAGAGCAATGGAAACAAGAATGGCCAGAAAATTTGGAGTTATGGCCTCTGAAACCAAAACCCTAATTTTCAGTCAACTGTGCAGTCAAACCTGGCTCTACATCCACTCAAACCCTAGTTCTTGTGACTCCTCTGCAATTTTGACTTTGAGGAGATGAAACATGATATAAGAACACACATGGACCCCTTTGAGTTGATTGGTGACCTTTGGAATGGCTCAAGATGCTTTGGGATTGCTCAGATCACAAACCCTAGGTGCAGATGCCTTAGAAACTATGCAGTGAATCAAAAATGAGATATGAGATGATATGATTGTGTTTATGCATATGAGAATGATCACAAGCCATGGTGTGAATGGGTGAGGGAAAATTTGGGGTGTTTACAGGGAGGCGGAGGCTTCACCAGAAGCGGACGCCTTTTTGCCTCACAATCACAAAGACCTAATGCCGAAGCAGAAGCTGCAGCCAAAGCAAAAGGAAAGAGTGTGGTATTTGAAGAGCCGACTGTCAAAGAAACTCAGAAGACATCCTTTGAGCAAGATGTAGACGAGTTTATGAGAATTATAAAAAGAAGTGATTACAAGGTGGTGGATCAGCTTCACCAAACTCCCTCAAAGATCTCCATATTATCCTTGTTGATGTGTTCTGAAGCTCACAGGAACGCATTACTGAAAGTCTTGCACGCAGCATACGTGCCAGAGGAGATCACTGTTAATCAGCTAGAAACTGTGGTGGCAAATGTCAACACCAGTCATGGACTGGGCTTTACCAATGCTGACTGAACAACTGAGGGGCGTAACCACAACAAGGCTTTACACATCACTCTAGAATGCAAGGGTGCTGTTCTATCTCATGTACTGGTAGATACTAGGTCTTCACTCAATGTTCTACCAAAGAAAGCCTTAGTGAAGCTGGAGTATGATGGCTTGGCACTGCGTCCGAGTAATTTGGTAGTGAGAGCATTTGATGGCTCTAAAAGATCAGTGCTAGGGGAGATTGATCTGCCTGTGATGATTGGCCCGCAGACTTTTAAAATTACCTTCTATGTGATGGACATTCAGCCGACCTACAGCTGTTTGTTGGGTAGACCTTGGATCCATGCCGCTGGCGCAGTTACGTCTACCCTTCACCAGAAGTTGAAATTCGAGTGGGAAGACCAAATCATCACCATCTGTGGTGAAGAGGACATATTTGTTAGCCATCTGGCTACATACAAATACATTGAGATGGATGGAGAAATCCATGAAACCATGAGCCAGGGATTTGAGGCCCTGAACATTAATGAAGCATCTGCTGTACTGGGAACCTCCATAACATCTTATCAGCAAGCAAGGAAGGTTGTTGAAGAGGGGACTGCCCAAGGCTGGGGAAAGCTGCTGCCCGTGGAGAAAAAGGAGGACAAATTTGGGTTGGGTTACAAACCAACTCAACAAGATCAATCAGAGGCTGCTAAGAAGCCCAGTTTCGTCAGTGGGGGAATGCTCACCCCAGATGCAGTGAACAACTTGGAAGATGAGTCGGAAGATGAGCGCAAACTGGAGAGCTGGATACGTCCAAGGATCCCGGGGAGCCGTATCTCAAACTGGTCTTCCCAGGAAATTATAAGGGTTACTCCTGCAGAAGAGTGCCTTTCAGACTGCACCGACAACAGCACTGCTATGGCTTCATATGACTTTGACAATCCAATCAATCAAGCTGATGAAGGGGTTGAAGAAGATTATGAGCTTCCTGAAGAGTTAGCCAAGTTGTTAAGGCAAGAGGAGAAGGTTATCACTCCTCATCAGGAGGAGGTCAAAACGATTAATCTTGGTACGGATGAAGATGTGAAAGAGGTTAAAATCGGGGCCTGCTTACAAGACTCAGTGAAGAAACAACTGATTGATCTGCTTCGTGAATATGTGGATGTGTTTGCTTGGTCTTATCAGGATATGCCAGGGTTGGACACCGATATTGTAATGCACAAGCTGCCTTTAAAAGAAGATTGCCCACCGGTTAAACAGAAGCTACGCCGTAATCGCCCAGACATGGCAATGAAGATCAAAGAAGAGGTACAAAAGCAGTGGGACGCCGGGTTCCTTGCTGTAACTAGCTATCCACCATGGGTTGCTAATATAGTACATGTGCCTAAGAAAGACGGCAAAGTGAAGATGTGTGTGGACTACCGGGATCTGAACAGAGCCAGCCCGAAAGATGACTTCCCTTTACCTCACATTGATGTATTGATTGATAATACGGCTCAGTTCTCGGTATTCTCCTTCATGGATGGATTTTCAGGATACAACCAGATCAAAATGTCACCTGAAGACATGGAGAAGACAACTTTCATCACACCCTGGGACATGTTCTGTTACAAGGTGATGCCATTCGGGCTGAAGAATGCTGGTGCAACCTATCAACGGGCTATGGTAACACTATTCCACGATATGATCCATAAAGAAATCGAATGTTATGTGGATGACATGATTGCCAAGTCCCTCACAGAAGAAGACCACCTGGTAAATCTGTTGAAGTTATTCAAGCGTCTGAGGAAGTACCCAATGAAATTGAACCCCAACAAGTGCACATTCGGGGTGCGATCCGGTAAGTTGCTGGGATTCATTGTAAGTGATAAGGGGATTGAAGTTGACCCTGATAAAGTCAAAGCCATTCAAGAAATGCCTGCACCAAAATCAGAGAAAGAAGTTCGAGGGTTTCTAGGTAGATTGAACTACATTTCACGGTTCATATCTCACCTTACAGCAACCTGTGAACCTTTGTTCAAGCTGTTAAGAAAAGAACAAACGGTCAGGTGGAATGAAGACTGCCAGAAGGCTTTTGACAAGATCAAGGAGTACTTACAAGAGCCTCTAATCCTTATGCCTCCAGTTGAAGGAAGACCTCTGATAATGTACTTGACAGTATTAGAAGAGTCAATGGGGTGTGTGCTGGGCCAGCATGACGATTCTGGTCGAAAAGAGTATGCAATATACTACCTAAGCAAAAAGTTTACCGACTGTGAACAACGTTATTCACTGCTCGAGAAAACTTGCTGTGCTTTAGCGTGGGCTGCTCGCCGACTGAGACAGTATATGTTGACCCACACTACTTTATTGATCTCTAAGATAGACCCAGTTAAGTACATTTTTGAGAAGCCAGCTCTTACCGGACGGGTTGCAAGATGGCAAATGATCCTCACACAATATGACATCCAGTACACATCTCAAAAAGCCATCAAGGGCAGTGTATTGTCTGATTATCTTGCTGAGCAACCTATTGATGATTATCAGCCTATGAGATTTGACTTCCCTGATGAAGACATCATGTTCATTAAAGCAAAAGATCATGAAGAGCCTGTTCACACTGAAGGGCCTGACCCAGAGGAGGAATGGGCTATGATGTTTGACAGGGCCGTTAATATGAATGGTCGTGGTGTTGGTGCAGTACTCATTACACCTAAGGGAGTTCACATGCCTTTCTCGGCAAAACTCACCTTTAACTGCACTAACAACGAAGCTGAATACGAAGCTTGCATCATGGGTCTTGAGGAGGCCATTGACCTCAGGATCAAGACTTTGACTGTGTTCGGAGATTCAGCTCTGGTAATCAATCAAACCAATGGAAAATGGTACACGCACCAGGATCATCTGATACCTTACAGGGATTATACAAGGAGGTTATTGACTTTCTTTACAACAGTAAAGCTTGAGTATATCCCTCGGGACGAGAATCAGTTTGCAGATGCTCTTGCCACCATTTCATCCATGATCAAAGTTCAAGCTGCCAACTTTGTGCCTCGGATTTCAGTATCCAGACTCGACAGACCAGCATATGTATTTGCAGCAGATGTTGGTAAAGATGATAAGCCTTGGTTCCACGACATTAAGTGCTTCTTGGAGGATCAAACATACCCACCTGGGGCATCTTCCAATGATAAGAAGACATTAAGAAGGCTTGCTGGTAGTTTCTTCCTGAACACTGATGGTTCCCTATACAAGAGAAACTTTGATATGGTACTTCTCAGATGCGTTGATAGGGCAGAGGCAGGCTTGTTGATGCACGAAGTGCACGAGGGATCCTTTGGTACTCATGCAGGAGGGCATGCCATGGCAAAGAAGTTGCTAAGATCAGGTTACTACTGGATCACAATGGATGCCGACTGTTGTGCTTATGCCAGGAAATGTCATAAATGCCAGATCTATGCAGATAAGGTGCATGTGCCTCCGAATCCTTTGAATGTGATGTCTTCACCCTGGCCCTTTGCCATGTGGGGCATTGATATGATTGGCAAAATTGAACCGACTGCTTCAAATGGCCACAGATTCATCCTGGTTGCCATTGACTATTTCACCAAGTGGGTCGAAGCAGCTTCCTATGCAAATGTTACAAGACAAGTGGTAGCCCGATTTCTGAAAAGAGACATCATCTGTCGGTATGGAGTTCCCGAGCGAATCATTACTGATAATGGTTCCAACTTGAACAACAAAATGATGGCAGAACTGTGTCGGGACTTCAAGATCCAACACCACAATTCTTCTCCTTACAGGCCAAAGATGACTGGCGCTGTTGAGGCAGCTAATAAGAATATCAAGAAGATTGTGCAGAAGATGGTAGTCACATACAAAGACTGGCATGAAATGCTACCATTTGCCTTGCATGGGTACCGTACGTCAATCAGGACATCCACTGGGGCAACACCGTATCAACTTGTGTATGGTATGGAGGCAGTCCTACCTATTGAAGTTGAATTACCCTCCCTACGGGTATTAATGGATGTTAAGCTGGACGAAGCAGAGTGGGTCCGATCCCGATACGAGCAACTGAGTCTGATTGAAGAAAAGAGATTAGCTGCAATCTGTCATGGGCAGTTGTATCAGAAAAGAATGAAGAAAGCCTTCGATCAGAAAGTCAGGCTCCGAGAATACCAAGTAGGAGATCTCGTGTTGAAAAGACTCCTCCCGCCTCATACAGACCACAGGGGCAAGTGGACTCCGAACTATGAAGGACCATTCGTAGTAAAGAAGGTTTTCTCCGGTGGAGCACTGATGCTCAGTACTATGGATGGTGAAGACTTTCCGTCCCCTGTAAATTCAGATGCAGTTAAAAAATACTTCGCATAAAAATGACCAGCTAGACACAAAAACAGAATGTAAGTCCAGGCAAAAATAGGGCATCCCGGCGAGTCAAAAACAGAATAAAAGACTCGGGCAAAAATAAGGGAAAATAAACAAAAAATGTACACCCGCTGAGTTGAAAAGCCGCATTGGACAACTCAGGCAAAAATGGGTATCCCAATGGATTGAAAACCCGAAAGGGCGATCCATGCAAAACAAGGGAATAAGCGAACAACTGCATTCTGAATTCATCTGTATCACTCACAACCTGGTAAGCTTCGAAAGGATCAAGCTTCTGTCAGAATTGGCCTTCCTCAGAAAGCGGGACGAGAAGAACGTCAAAAGTCATACGAGTCATAGCAAAGGGGAGCTCCTTGAAGCGTCATCAACATTGCCAACATCTTTTGTTTCTCAATTTGTAACAATCTCCTCATTTTAGGGGATCTGTTTCTCTGACTGTATCTCGCCAATTCAGGGCATATGAATCAGTAAAATCAGATTTTCAGTCATGTTTCATCTCGTACACTTTATTTTCATTTCTAAAATGTCCGATGTCTTTAAGATACTGATTGCATAAATACAGATGCTTATCTTCCAAAAATGCGTGCATGCAGGAAATATACTTACTCCCGGGAGTGCCTAAACTCTTATGATGGAATCCGGTAAGGGATACCTCGGGATTACTTGTGCATTTCTCTGTCTTCTCTATCTTTGCAGGTATTCAGAGCACAACATGGGGCATGAGAGCACTCACCCCAGCAAGATGGCAAATCATTATCTACTCAGTTTATCTCCCGTTTAGCACCAGAGATGGTTTCTCCCCAGCTGAGTTGTCAAGTATCATCCTCAGCGAGACCCCTACAGAAATCTCCAGGAAGACCTTTCCATGGTCTTTCTTCTTCCCCAGCCAAGTTGCCATTTACTATTCCTCCGCATCCAAGTACAAAAGCCGGGAAACCATCTCCCCACAGAGTTTCAGCCTCTATCCAGAAGAGCGATGCCCGAAGAAATCACAACAGAGTGAAGAAAGCTTCTACAAACTCCCAGCTGGGTCCCTCATTACTGAGATAGGTCTATCAGTGACCTATATCCCCAAGCAGAGTCCCATATGTCAATGATCTCATCCCCAGCTGGGATATTCACTTCAAGCAGATCGACCAGAGATCTTCGCAGCAACGGGATCCAAATCCCGGATTGGTATCTTTGCATAATCATGGCATTAGCATCATATTCTCCCCACAAAGCGTAGCATTCCGTCTAATACGGAGCATTACGGCAAAAATCAAACATATTGCATAATCATAAGCCATATTCTGAATCAAACACTTGTAAATACCGACGATCCGTCAACAGTATACAGAGAGAACTCCCCAAAATTCCCCACCAGAGAGCCAAAGCATTGGCCTTACACTCACAAATACCAAATGCACACTCCTTTTGGCACTCGTCCGTGTCATCATTCCCCGGTAAAGTCACCCGAGCCTTCTTTACAAACAGACACTTATGTATTACAGATGCTTCTTGACACCCGTCCGTGTCATATCCCTAGTAGAAAACCAAAGCGTCCCCTCTGCACTCACAAATATATCTTTATACAAATTCCCTGACACCCGTCCGTGTCACTTTCCCCAACAGAGTTACCTGAACATTTTGTAAACCATATACTTGTTTATATTATACTTCCTTTTGACACTCGTCCGTGTCACCCTCCTCAGCAAGTTGAACACTCTCCTGTACACCACTCATACTTATTTCACTCATACAGATACTCGTCTGTATCTTGTATATACCACTCAAATCCCCTCAGATCCGACACTCTTCCGTGTTCTTTGTTAACCAGTTGATACTCGTCCGTATCATCATCTCAGAACATGCGTCAAGCGTTTGTTTCTACCTGATACTCGTCCGTATCATAGTCTTAGGGATGCTCGTCCGCATCTTTAATCCATACACGTGTCAAACACTCATGTCTTCTCGAATTTAGACACTCGTCTATGTCTACTATTCCCCAGAAGGGTCCCCTCAGAATCAACACTCGTCCGTGTTCCTTGTTAACCAGTTGATACTCGTCTGTATCATCATCTCTGAACACGTGTCAGTATTTGTTTCTACTGATACTCGTCCGTATCACGGTCTTAGGGATGCTCGCCCGCATCTTTAATCTATACACAACGTCAAAACACTTATACCTTTTATTTCCTTGGATGTAAACACTCGTCCGTGTTTACTATTCCCCAGTAGGTCGTCAGCAAAGCAACCTTTTTCTATCTGACATTCGTCCTATGTCATGATACCTTTTCGGCAGCCGTACCCTGCCAGGTGATCGTCCTTCACCTTTGGATGACCGTCCCTCATCCTTTCCCCCAGCGGAGTCTCTATTTCATTAGAACCCCTTTTCTATCCGACATTCGTCATATGTCGTGATATTTTTAGCAGTCGTACCCTGCTAGGTGATCGTCCTTCACCTTTTGATGACCGTCTTTCATCATTTTATCCGATGGCCGTCCCCATCGTTGATCTTGTTATCTGACATTCGTCCTATGTCATGATAAACCTTGAGAGCAGTCGTCCCCTGCTAGGTGATCGTCCTTCACCTTTTGATGATCGTCCTTCATCATGCTCATCCGATGGCCGTCCCCATCGTTGATCTTGTTATCTGACATTCGTCCTATGTCATGATAAACCTTGAGAGCAGCCGTCCCCTGCTAGGTGATCGTCCTTCACCTCTTGATGATCGTCCTTTATCATGCTCGTCCGATGGCCGTCCCCATCGTCGACCTTTTATCCGGCATTTGTCCTATGTCGTGATACTTTGAGCAGCCGTCCCCTGCTAGGTGATCGTCCTTCACCTTTGATGACCGTCCCTCATCATTATTTCATTTATTCTTTAACCCGATGGCCGTCCCCGTCGTGGTCCCTTTTCCTTTTCTAGGTGATCGTCCTTCACCTTTGATGACCGTCCCTCATCATTATTTCATTCATTCTTTAACCCGATGGCCGTCCTCATCGTGGTCTCTTTTCCTTTTCCTGATGATCGTCCTCCGTCAGTTTAGCCCGATGGTCGTCCCCATCGTTGTTTACGTTACTTTATGAACCTGATGGCCGTCCCCATCATTTTTTACTAATCCCCAGAGAATCTTATAGCTATTACCTGATGGCCGTCCCCGTCATAATCCCTTTTATCCCCAGCGTGTCGGCCGTCCCCGTCATTGCTCTTTCCCCCAGCAGTCGTCCTCTGCTCGACGCTCGTCCTCCGTCGCCCGCACTTTACAATATACTTTATTTTCTTTTACAATTAATATCCCTTTTGTTCTTCATTCTGTGAGTGCAAATCTTGGACTGTCTTTGGTATTCAACCACAAGTTATCTTGTTTGCCTGTTAAGCCGTTGCTTACATTCTACACAGCTAACTTATGTTTGAATAGGTGCAGCTGTAAACACCCCAAATTTTCCCTCACCCATTCACTCCATGGCTTGTGATCATTTCATATGCATAAACTCAATCATAGCATCCCATATTGCATATTTGATTCACTGCATTGGTTCAAAGTCATCTGCATCTAGGGTTTGTGATCTGAGCAATCCAAAAGCCACTTGAGCCACTCCAAAGGTCATAAATCACTTCAAAGGGGTCCATGTATGTTCAAGCATCATATTATATCCTCTCAAAGTCAAGAATGTCAAAAAAATCACAAGAGCTGAGAATGGCATGGAAGCAGAGCCAGGTTTAACTGCACAGATGACCTAGAATTAGGGTTTTGGTTTCAGAGGCCATAACTCCAAATTTTTTGGTCATTCTTGTTTCTATTGGTCTCTATATGGTATAGGGATCATGCATATCAATTTTCATGAAGAAATTCCATGGGGAAGGCATCTGATCAAGAGTTGACTTTCTAAGCAAGTCAGTGTAAAATCAGGACATCTGAGGCCCCCAATGACCCAACCAAAGGGTGTTCTTCATCATTTTGAGTGTATATGATCTTTATTTGATCTCAACATGACTCACTGATCACAAACCAACCATTAAAACAACCTGAAAGTCACTGAAACCAAAACACGATCATCACCCCTCCTTGAACAGAACTCTGTCAATCTCCCAAACCAGCCACTTTCAAAGCATTCTAAGCTCCATTCTATCATCAGGAGGATCAGAGGAGAAGGTTTGTGTAAAGCTTGAGGCCAGGAAGCTTGGAATCAGAGGAACTCCAGCTCAGGTAACCATCCAAAACATTTTTCCAGAACTTCATTTACTTGTTATAAATTGATTCTACATGTAATCCTGATCATCATGATGTGTTTAAAAATGAAAATGGTGGAGTATTGAGTATGTTTGAGTTGTCTGAAACTTTCTGCCCTAAATTTGTTTTGCTTCGATTTGCATGATTGATGAATGAAAAATGGTTTTTGTTTGGGGTTTTTGATTCAGTGATGAGTGGGGTTTGATTCTGGGCAGAGAGATTTCATTTTTATGGAGTTTGGAGAGAGTTAGAAAAATGGCTCATCGGAGAAGACGACCGGAACCACTGTTCCGGCCGTCTGAAAGTCATTAGCCCTAATTTTGTCATTAAATGAAGTTTGAATGTGGAGCGTAGATCAGGCTGACTTAGTCAATCCCCCGCGCGTTTCAATGGCCCAGATTCCTCACTTAGCCCTAATCTCATTTATTTAAAATTAATTAATTAAGATTAGTCAGTTTGAATTTCAACCACTGGATCACGCGCGCAGTCAACTGCCGCGTCTCAACTTTGAATACCATCCTTAGGATCAGTTGACTTCTCATTTTATCCTATTTTATTTCATTTAATTTCATTTCTTTTGTACATTTATTTAAAAATAGCAAAACACTTTAAAAAAATTCTGAAATTTTTTATCAAACCTTTTATTAATTTTCAGAAACCAAAAATATTTTTATTTTTATTTTTTGCATAAAAAATTATTTTTAAATCATTTAAAAGTTTATTTTTAATTAATAAATGAAAATTAATTAATTAAAATTACTTTTAGGTATTTAAAAATCACAAAAAAATTCATGTAACATTTAAAAACATTTAGAAACATTGTCCAACTCTCAAACCAAATTTATTTTTTGTTCTTGATGCCTTTTGATCATTTTCAATGGAATTAATCTCATTTCAAGGCATTATTTTGATTCAAACTTCAAAAATTCATTTCTGCCTAACCATTGAGAGTTGGACAATGATTCTTTTTGCATTGCATCTTGCATAACATGTAGTTTATAGGATTAAATTGACATGAGTTGATCTTTCATTTTCATTTTGTTTGGCATTTTTCTTGATGAAGTACCTTAAAACCCTAGCAAACTTAGGAAATTCATAACACATCTTAGGACACATTAGGATCATGTTTAATCATTGCATCTTTCATTTGCCATGTTGTATGTCATTTTCATTTCATAACTTTTCATGTATGTTCATGGTTCTAAGCATGCTTCTTTTGCATTCCATATGTTTGTATGATCATCCTCATGCCTTGTTTCATGTTTGCATCATCTCTTAGCATCATTAACATCATGTATTTGCTTCTGACTTTGTATTGCATCATGCCATTTCATCTCATTTGCATTGCATTTCATTTCTTTCACTAACTTTTCAGGTGGTAAGTTACTTTGAGAAGTGAATTTGCCTTCACTTCTCACAATCTCTTTTCATCTTTCTTATGCACCATTGCTGCATTTTTGTATGTGTTTGGATTGAGCTTGCTCATTCTTGTTCATCTCACTATCTTTCTTCAAGCAACTTGACTTCTTAAGTGAAGCAAGTTGTTTTTGCTTCTCTGTGTTCCTTTCATCTGCTTCTCTCCTTGGTGGTTTCTTGAAGATTTCTCTCTTAAACCTCACAAACCATAGGAACAACCAAGCATGACAATAATTAGGGTTTGATTAGTCCCCCCATTTAGTTTTACCTTTGTGTCATCTTTGAGTCTTCTATTCTCATCTCATAATCAGGGACTAAACCCTAAAGGCTTTAAGGCTTTGTGATTAAGCTTATGCCTGCATCCTTCTATTAGGATGGAGTGTATAACTTTAATCCTAAGTGTTAAACCCTTAATGTGTTTAAATCCTTTAATCAATCCACTCTAATAATCACTAAGACATCAAGCTTGTAACTTGGGCCTTGCATTAGGGTTCTAATTCTTCCTTAATTGGTTGAGAAGGACTAACCCTAGTGTTAATGGACAAGTCCCCCTCAAGTTGTCTTACAAACCATAAAATTCACTTCTCAATCCCATCATTAACTAAAATCCACCTAATAAAGGCTTTGTTTTGTCATGAGGTTAATCCCTAATCATGGATTAAGTTGAGGAGTTTTCCTCAGCTTAAACATTCTCATCTATTATCCTTCTATTAGGATGGTGTAATGAGTCTGTTTAATCCCTGATTATGGCTTAATCTCATTACTTAACACTAAACAAAAACAACAAAAACATCTAAATAATCACAAGTAGGTTAATGATCTTAATCCTACATCATGGTGATTAAGTGTGAGATGCTGACTTCACACTTAAGGTATTCTCATTACCCCTAATCAGAGGGAGGATGTGATGAGTTTACTAACCTTTGGTTTAGGCTTAAGCTCATTAATTTATGACAAACTTCAAAAAGCAATAAAAGACTGAAAATACAAAAACAAACAATAATCGTCTCCTTCGGGATTCTTTTCTCATCTCATTCACTCACAAACGAGAACTTGCTTCTTCCGTCTAATGCAAGACAGTTTGCACCTGAGCCAGACAGGTCATACACTTGAGCATAGACAAGTAAGCAGTTCACAAGTCAATTTGTCTTTTAGTCTCTTTGGGTCGAACTACGGTGTTCTGACTTCCTCATTGCACGAGAGGATACGTAGGCATAACCTAACAGTTATCGAACAAAAGTCTCTGTATATTCCCCCTCTTTCTAGCCTTATTCTTTTAGCCTCATTATCATGAGCATTTCACTCTGTCCTTACACTGAAACTTCACTTATACACTTCACATTCTTTTTTACACTGACACTTGCATTCTTTTCCAGCTTCGATACACAGTCTGCACTGACACTACCCCTTTAAAACACAAATCTTCTAAGCGTGGATCCCGTCGGGTACGACGGACAATCTGGGTGCTAATACCTTCCCAGGTTGTAACCAACCCCCTTTCTCAGTCTCTCTGGTTCGCAACCGTCTTATCCATATCTTTCTAGGTCTATGCAGCATTGCCTTTCCTCCGGGATAAAAATGCCTAGCTGGCGACTCTTTTCTCTTCAGTTCACTCCTGTGTGTTCTCTCTCCTTTCGCCGGCCGTTCGCGTCTGTACCCCATTTGACCTAGCATCATTTGGTGGGAGCGACAATGAGGCCCAAACTCTAGTGGATCAGTGCGAGGTTGCACGTTATCGTTATTACTGGTACCTCCTGTACCTGGATGGTATTCTTCAGGAGTTTGCCTCTCAACCAACTCCCTTAGTCTTTCTTGGCTCTGAGCTAAGCCAGTAGTTACAGTTATGAATTGGGTCATCTGATTCCTCATCTCAACCCTCTCATTGGCCATCTGGGTCCTCAGTTCATTCAAGTCTTGTTGAACTTGATCCATCTGGAGTCCCGGAAGGTTGTTTCTTGTCGGGTACCGGTGTGTTCTGTTGACATGGAACACTCTTCTGCGAGCAATGTTTCCTGAAACCACTGTCGCTCCCACTAAATGAAACCGGGTCAAATAGGGTACAGACGTGAACGGTCGGCGAAGGGAACAGTGAGAACACACAGCCGTGAACTCACTGGAGAATGAATAGAGTCGCCAGCTAGGCATTTTTATCCCGGAGGAAAGGCAATGCTGCATAGACCTAGAAAAAAGATGGATAAGACGGTTGCGAACCAGAGAGACTGAGAAAGGGGGTTGGTTACAACCTGGGAAGGTATTAGCACCCAGATTGTCCGCCGTACTCGACGGGATCCACGCTTAAAAGATTTGTGTTTTAAAGGGGTAGTGTCAGTGCAATTTGTGTATAAAAGAGCTGGAAAAAGATGTACAGGTGTCAGTGTAAGAGAAGTGAAGTGTGATATATACAGTGTCAGTGTAAGGAATAAGAATGAATTGCTCAAGATCATGAGGCTTAAAGAGTGAGGCTAGAAAGAGGGGGAATATACAGAGACTTTTGTTCGATAACTGTTAAGTTATGCCTACGTATCCTCTCGTGCAATGAGGAAGTCAGAACACCGTAGTTCGACCCAAAGAGACTGAAAGATGAATTGACTTGTGAACTGCTTACTTGTCAATGCTCAAGTGTATGACCTGTCTGGCTCAGGTGCAAACTGTCTTGCATTAGACGGAAGAAGCAAGTTCTCGCTTATGAGTGAATGAGGTGAGAAAAGAATCCCGGAGGAGACGATTATTGTTTGTTTTTTGAGTTTTCAGTCTTTTATTGCTTTTGAAAGTTTGTCATAAGTTAATGAGCTTAAGCCTAAACCAATGGATTTAGTAAACTCACCACATCTTCCCTCTGATTAGGGGTAATGAGAGTACCTTAAGTGTGAAGTCAGATTCTCACACTTAATCACCTTTGGTGTAGGATCAAGATCATTAACCTACTTGTGATTATTTAGATGTTTTTGGTGTTTTTGTTTAGTGTTGTGTAATGAGGTTAAGCCACAATCAGGGATTAAACAGACTCATTACACCATCCTAATAGAAGGATAATAGATGAGAATGTTTAAGCTGAGGAAGACTCCTCAACTTAATCCATGATTAGGGATTAAACTCATGACAAAACAAGCCCTTATTAGCTGGATTTTATTAATGATATGATGATGAAGTGAGTTTTATGATTTGTAAGACAACTTGAGGGGGACTTGTCCATTAACACTAGGGTTAGTCCTTCTTAACCAATTAAGGAAGAATTAGAACCCTAATGCAAGGCCCAAGTTACAAGTGTGATGTCTTGATGATTATTAAGTGAATTGATTAAGAGATTTAAACACATTAAGGGTTTAACACTTAGGATTAAAGTTATACACTCCATCCTAAGAGAAGGATGCAGGCATAAGCTTAATCACAAAGCCTTAAAGCCTTTAGGGTTTAGTCCCTGATTATGAGATGAGAAGAGAAGACTCAGAAGAGACACAAAGGTGAAACTAAGAGGGGAGACTAATCAAAACCCTAATCATTGTCATGCTTGGTTGTTCCTAAGGTTTGTTAGGTTTTCAAGAGAAATCTTCAATGGAACCACCAGGAAGCAGATGAACAGGATCAAGAGAAGCAAAGTAACTTGCTTCATTCAAGAAGTCAAGTCACTTGAAGAAAGAAAGTGGGAGGAACAAGAATGAGCAAGCTCAATCTCAAACACATACATAAATGCAGCAATGGATGCAAGAGGGATGAAAAGAAAAGTTATGAGAAGTGAAGGCAAATTCACTTCTCAAGTTTACTTACCACCTGAAATGTTAGAAAGAAATGCAATGCAATGCCAAATGAGATGAAGTGATATGATGAAAAACAAAACCAGAAGCATGTTGATGATGATAATGATGCTATGAGATGCTACAAGCATGAGACAAGGCATGGAAATGTTCATACAAGATCATGGATGCAAGAGGTGCAAGCTTGGAAGCATGGATATACATGAAAAGTTATGAAGCATACATGGCATACAACATGGAAAATGCAAGATGCAATGATCAAAGATGCTTTCTATATGTCTTATGATGTCAAATGAATCACATGGATGCTTGAAATGTCATGGTAAGTCATGCTATGCAAGAGAATGCAAGAAGGATGCAAGTGGAAGCCCAAATTAGGGTTTATGATCCATACATCAAACAAAATCCAAAAACAGAAGCAAACCCTAAGATAAAAAATGGAAAATTCCACCCAAAGAAACCCTAAACCTATGCTAAACCAAAGTCCAAAGGGGAGGTCTCAACTCTTAACCAATCTCAAGTTATGATTTTTCTAAGTTATTAGGGTTTTTAGGGTTCCTAAACAAAAGAAATACCAAACAAATTGAAAATGCAAGATCAAATCATGGCCATTTTATCTCAAAAACTACATGCCAAATAGAATGCAATGCAAAAAGAATCAATGTCCAACTCTTCTTAGATAGGCAGAAATGAATTTTTGAACTTTGGATCAAATTAATGCACAAAAAATGATTTAATTCAATGGAAAATTCTCAAAGTGCATCAAGATCAAAAAAAGAAATTTGGTTTGAAGGTTGGACAATGTTTCTAAATGTCTTAGAACATTTCATGAATTTTTTGGTGATTTTTAAATACTTAAAAGTATTTTTAATAAATTAATTTTCATTAATCAATTAAAAATAATCTTTTTAAATATTTAAAAATACTTTTTTAATGATAAAAATAAAAATAAAAATATTTTTGGGTCTTAAAAATTAATAAAACTTATGGGAAAAAGTTTCATAATTTTTAGACATTTTTTACTATTTTAAATAAATTGGAGAAAAGAAATGAAATAAAATGAAATAAAAACTGAATTAAATGAAAAGTATGCTAATCCAATGGCCAGGGTTTAAACTTGACACGCGGGAATTGACTGGCGCGCGTTTAAATGGCTGAGATTCGTTCTGGGGAATTCAAAATTAATCACAATTAATTAATTCAAATAATCAGGATTAGGGTTTAATGAGAGATCTAAGCCATTGGTTCGCGCGGGAGTCAACTAAAGTCAGCCAGATCAAGGGTCCAAATTCAAACTTGCATTAATTACGCTGGTTAACCCTAATCATTTTCAGGTGGCCGGAGAAGACCTCCGGTCGTCTTCTCCGGTGGGAACCCCACCTGAAAACTTCTAAAACCCCCAAAACGCAACTAAAATGAAATCTAAACAAACAGAAATCCTTCCCACACTTCACTGAACAAAAACCCCAAGCTAAAACTCATTTATGTTCCCTCAATCACATGAATCGAAACAAAACATTTTTAGGGCACGCAAGTTTCAGAGATCAATTAAATGTTCATTTCATCACCATTTCAAAAACTAAAAGCATATTCATGATCAGGAAGACACAAAGAACAAGTTTAGAACAAAAGAAATGATTTCTGGAAAAATATTTTTCAAGCTACCTGAGATTCGAAGCTTTCACTCTGATGACTTTCTGGCCACTTCTCCTTGTGCAATCCACTCCTTAGGACCTCTTGATGATGTTTGAATGCTTTGGAGCAATTTATGCTGGTTGGTTGATGAGTTTAGACAGCTTCTGCTTCAACTCAGTTGAAAATGGCAATGGAGTTTCAGGCAGTTTCAGGTCATTGTGAATGGTTCTTTGTGATCAGAATAATGAGTGGAGAAGGTCTGTGGTGTTTGTTTGGATGTTTGTGAGCTATGGAGAGAGTTTCGAATGAAACTGCAAGTTGAGGTGAGAAATGGCAATGGGGTGTTCTTGCTTGTTTCAGGCCTGGCTCTTGGTGGTTTGAGGTCTATGAAGTATGGTGAGTTGAAGTGTGAAAATGATTTGGATGTTTGTGTGCTGGGCAGGGAGTTTTGAAACAAAATGCAGCTGGGGTGTGTTTTGTGAATGTGTTGTTGTGAAGAGTTTCAGCTTGGCTTCTTCATACCTTTGGCTTGCCAAGGGATATTGTATTTTAATCCTATAGGTCAGATGATGTGACCTGGCCTATAGTGATTGGTAAGTTTGCTTTTGCAAAAAGTCAAATTTTGTGTAAGGAAAGTATGGCTCATGATCTAGGCTAGTACAAGATATGGTTCTGGTGCAGCATGGTGTGTGTGGGATGTTGGGAAGGTCCAGCAGCCAATGCATCAAGTGGAGAGAAGCACAATGATGTTTTTGCAAGTTGGCACACTTTTGAAACTTCATGAAAAAGTCTAGTTACACAAACCATAACCATGTGAAACCTTGGTCCAATTCTGACTTTTAGGACATATTGAATGTTTGCATACTGGTTTGAAGTGAATTAGAAGTTACAATTGGCTTTGGTTCATGGTTTTGCAAAAAATCACATTTGGTGCATGCCTTGAAAATCAATGATTTTTGCCAACTTTGTCACACCATAACTTTTGATCCAAGAAGAGTTTGATCATGTTCTTGTACTTTCTGAAAAGGGAAAGATGTAATCTACAACTTTCATGACCAAAGTTTTTCCATTTGAAGCTTTTTTGGATCAAGAATCAAGGCTTGAAAAATGACCTAAAATGAAGCATTCTTGAAAAGTCAACTATGCCCAAAAAGTCAACATTTGCAAAAACCCTAAATTCTTGATTTTTGTGAACTTCAACCTTCTTCCATGATCAAATAAAGATCATATACACTCAAAATGATGAAGATCACCCATTGGTTGGGTCATTGGGGGCCTCAGATGCCCTGATTTTACACTGACTTGTCTGAAAAGTCAACCCTTGATCAGATGACTTCCCCATGGAATTTCTTCATGAAAATTGATATGCATACTCCCTATACCATATAGAGACCAATGGAAACAAGAATGACCAAAAAAATTGGAGTTATGGCCTTTGAAACCAAAACCCTAATTTTAGGTCAACTGTGCAGTCACACCTGGCTCTGCATCCACTCAAACCCTAGTTCTTGTGATTCTCTTGAAATCTTGACTTTGAGAGGATGTAATATGATAGATGAACACACATGGATCCCTTTGAAGTGATTGATGGCCTTTGGAGTGGCTCAAGAAGCTCTTGGATTGCTCAGATCACAAACCCTAGATGCAGATGACTTAGAAACTATGCAGTGACTCAAAATTGAGATATGAGATGATATGATTGTGTTTATGCATATGAAAAGATCACAAGCCATGGTGTGAATGGGTGAGGGAAAATTTGGGGTGTTTACAGCTGCCCCTATTCAAACATGAGTTAGCTGTGCAGGATGTAAGCAACGGCTTAACAGGCAAACAAGATAACTTGTGGTTGAATACCAAAGACAGTCCAAAATTTGCACTCACAGAATGAAGAAGAAAAGGGATATAGATTGTAAAAGAAAATAAAGTATATTGTAAAGTGTGGGCGACGGAGGACGACCGTCGAGCAGAGGACGACTGCTGGGTAAATAGCAATGACGGGGACGGCCGACATGCTGGGGATAAAAGGTAAAGCCAAGACGGGGACGGCCGACTAGCTGGGGAAAATCAAATTATGATGGGGACGGCCATCAGGATAAAGTAAGATTCTCTGGGAATTAATGGAACATGACGGGGACGGCCATCAAGTTCATAAAGCAAGGTAACCGACGATGGGGACGGCCATCGGGCTAAAAGAAAAGGAAAAGGGACCACGACGGGGACGGCCATCGGGTTAAAGAATAAATGAAATAAACAGATGATGGGGTACGGCCATCAAAAGTGAAGGACGACCACCTAGCAGGGGACGGCTGCTCTGTTGGATAATAAAGGAATTATGATGGGGACGGCCATCAAAGGTGGAGGACGACCACCTGGCAGGGTACGGCTGCCGAAAATATCAACGACGGGGACGGCCATCGGATAGAAAAGGTCAACGATGGGGACGACCATCGGATGAGCATGATGGAGGACGACCATCAAGAAGTGGAGGACGACCACTCAGCAGGGGACGGCTGCTCTCAAGGTTTATCATGACATAGGACGAATGTCAGATAATCAAAATCAACAATGGGGACGGCCATTGGATAAAGTGATGAAGGACGATCATCAAAAGGTGGAGGACGACCACCTAGCAGGGGACGGCTGCTAAAAACAACGATGGGGACGGCCATCGGATGAGCATGATGGAGGACGACCATCAAGAAGTGGAGGACGACCACTCAGCAGAGGACGGCTGCTCTCAGGGTTTATCATAACACAGGACGAGTGTTAGATAAGAAGGAAAATTTGTTTTGTTATCTACTGGGGAATAGTAAACACGGACGAGTGTTCACATCCAAGAAACAAAGGGTATGAGTGTTTGGTATTGTGTATAGATTAAAGATGCAGACGAGCATCCTTAAGACTGCGATACGGACGAGTATCGGGTAGAAACAAACTGACACATGTTCAGAGATGATGATACGGACGAGTATCAACTGGTTAACAAGGAACACGGACGAGTGTTGAATCTGATGGTTCTTCTGGGGGAATAGTAGACACGGACGAGCATCTATATTCAAGAAGACACAAGTGTTTGACACGGTGTATGGATTAAAGATGCGGACGAGCATCCTTAAGATTATGATACGGACGAGTATCATGTAGAAACAAACACTAGACGCAATGTTCTGAGATGATGATACGGACGAGTACCAACTGGTTAACAAAGAACAAAGACTACTGTTGAATCTGCGGGTATATAACTGGTATATACAAGATACGGACGAGTATCTGTGTAAGAGCGAATGGTGTAAAGATGAGTGTTTAATTTGCTGGGGAGAGTGACACGGACGAGTGTCAAAAGGAGAAAAGTATAATATCAACAAGTATACGGGTCGTAAAAGTGTAAGTGACTGCGCTGGGGATATGACACGGACGAGTGTCAAGAAAATGTATATATAGGTATATGGGGGTGCAAAGAGGATGTCTTTGGCTTTCTGCGGGTGATTTGACACGGACGGATGTCAAGAAAGTATCTGTAATACGGGTAATCTTGCTTGTAAAGAGTGTTCAGGCGACTTTACTGGGGAGTGTTGATACAGACGGGTACCAAAAAGGAGTATATATATTGGTGTTTGTGAAGGTGAGGCAACTGTTTCTGCTGGGACTCTGGTGGGGATTTTTGTACAATGATGATGAACGGTTATTATCCACAAGTGTTAATTCAGAACATGGCTTATGATTATGCTATGCGTTTGATTTTTTCCGTAATGCTCCGTGTTAGACGGAATGCTACGCTCTGAGGGGAAAATATGATGCAAATGCCATGATTATGCAAAGATATCTGTAACACCCCAAATTTGCCCTCTTCTTGTTTAGCATCGTTATCATATCATAATCATCACGAGCATACCATATCTTTATCATTTTGCATAGAAAAATAAAGCATAACACTCACTTGTTCTAGCATAAGGCATATGATCGGTCATCTGGGAAAATCTGAATCTGCATCAAGAGCATGGTGATCTGGCAAGAATCTCACAGGATCATTTTGCACAAGCCTGGTATCATGTTCAGAGCCCTAGAAAGAGAAGATGGATCAAAATTTGCTTGAAACGGTCGGTGCAGGTCTATTTTTGAAGGTTCCCACCAAAGGGAGGGAAATTCAAATTTTCCATGCGTTAACCGGTTAACGCATATGGTTAACCGGTTAACAGCTGCGAAATTTGAATTTCCAGCAGCAATTTCAGCATGTGTGTTTTGGCTTCATTTTCCAATTTTCTGATTTTTATTCATTTGAATTAATTTGAATTTGGGAGAAGGATCTAGAGCATTTATCCAAGCCTAATCCCATTGCTACATCCTAATCACAATACCCAAACCATAATTTTGGATCCCAAACCAAAATTTTGGGCCCCAAACCTAAACCATATTTATTCCATTTCACTCCAAACCAAGGGAGCTCTCACTCATTTTTTCACCCTCATTTCTGAATTTTCATTCCTCTCACTCACAATTCTCTCACTTTTCTCTCCCAATTTTCCAAATCATTCAAAGTTCCTCTTTGAAGATCACACAACCTTGCCTTGAGGTGTGTAGATCTTGGAACTAAACCTCCATTCATAGCTTCTTTGCATCTTTTTGCTGGTTTTATTGGAGATTCAGATCTGGTTTGAGATCTAGAAGTGCTTTTGGATCCAAAATTCTGCATCAAGAGCTTGTTCTTGCATTTATTTTGCATGGAGTGTGGAGCTTAGCATCGGATCTTCAAAGTTTTGCGCGAGATCTACTGTTTTCAGCTCAATCAACAATTACCAAAGCATACCTCAGCTTTGTAGGTTGGTTAATTTCAGATCTAGCTCTGTTTTTAGCTTATTTGCATGCTTGTGCTTTAGATCCACCATGTGCTTGTGTATTTGCTTGTGTTGTTTGATTTGATTGGTTGATTTGTATCCGGATCCGAATGTTATTGTTCCCGAGCTTAATGATATGGATTAATGTGAATTGATCTAATTTTTCCATGTGTAATTGATTGCTGGTCTGGTGCAAGCTTATTTGAATAAGCTGTTTTGAGATGTTGTTTTCTGCAGGATTTGTTGCTGTTTTTTCAGTGTTAACCGGTTAACGTATATGGTTAACCGGTTAACGCCCCTGTTTTGTGCGTATTTTGTGCAGGTTTGAGCTGGTTAACCGGTTAACGCATTTGGTTAACCGGTTAACACTGAAGCAGAATGACTTTTTAGTGTTGTTTTGAGCTTGTTTGATCCCTTTGCTTGTTCTGATTGCCATGGATCATTGCATGATCATTAAACATGAGATTTTAGGGTGATTCGCTTGCTGGTTGATGTGTGCTTTCATGTTTTCGACGCGTAAGTCGTGTACTTGCAATGTTTGGCATGATGTTTGATTCTTGTTCACAAGAACCTTTGAGCATGACTAATTCCATGATTGTGTTGGTCACTTTGCTGGATTTTTTTTGTGCATACTAACCTTGCAGGGGCTATGGTAAGTGAGAGATGTGGGAATTGAGTTCCACATCTCCAATTCTCATCTTCCTCTTATGTTTATGTTACTAACCCTTTGTTGTTGGGCTTAGGCCTTTCTCATCCCTTCTTCTATCTTCTTCTTTTTTCCTTCATTAGGATAGAAACCTCACTAACCTTTAGGACTTCCATGCATGTGAATACTTAGGATTATTTTAGTCCCCCTTTAGAATTTTTCCTTTAAGATCCTTTTGTGCTCTCTCTTCTCATCTTCAAACTTAATTCTAATTCATTTAATAAAGGTTGAGTACTTTCATGTGACATGAGACTTTGCTATGAGATGCTCACATGCGTTCCATTTCGGGGCGAGGTGTGAGTCATCACTCGTGGTGGATAGGTCTTAACATGAGTACCTCACAAAGAAAAGCTAAAAAACACTTCTTAATCAAAACCACAAAAACACTTAATAATGATAATAGGTTAGTGTGCTTGAGCCTTCACTTGTGGGACTAGCTTTGGGGATTTTCTCCATAGATAGGTGTGCCTCTTGCGCATTCCATTCCGGGATGATGTGAGATGTACACATCCCATTGAGTAAGACTTGGGTACACTTGCCTATGCAAACTTTCACTCATAAAAGCTTCTAAAAAACACCAAACAAACAATAAACGTCTTTCCTTCGGGAA
Source organism: Lathyrus aphaca (assembly GCA_963966055.1). Classification (NCBI taxonomy): domain Eukaryota; kingdom Viridiplantae; phylum Streptophyta; class Magnoliopsida; order Fabales; family Fabaceae; genus Lathyrus; species Lathyrus aphaca. Next base: position 108,754,124 of record OZ014523.1, read on the forward strand.
TTCTTTTCTCATCTCCTTCGCTCCGTACGCGAACTTGCTCCTACTTGTCATTTTGCAAGACGGTTACACACTCGTCGTCCGAGCCTGCAACACCTGAGCAATGGCATAGGCAGTTCAAGCCTTAATTCACAAGCAATTTCTTTTCTACCCCTAGTTAGGGGAACTACGGCGTCTCTGATCCTCATTATCCTGATGAGGTACGTAGGCAGCGGGGTAGGGCCCGTTCGAGCACAATCTTTATTTTCCCTACATTTTTTTCCTTTTCATTTCTTTTTTCAGTTCCCTTTTCTTTTCTTTTATCCAGTTCAGTTCATTTTCTTTGCAGCAGCTTTCATTTATTCACCCTTTGAAACAGTTTCTTCTGCAAGCGTGGATCCCGTCGGGTACGGCGGACGATCTGGGTGCTAATACCTTCCCAGGTCGTAACCGACTCCCGAGCTCAGTCTCTTTGGTTCGCAGGACCCGTGTCCTTCCTTTTCTTTCTTCTGGTTTGTGCAGCATTACCATTCCCTTTCTTCGGGATAAAAATGCCTGGCTGGCGACTCTATTCTTCTTCCGCGCCACTTTCGCGTTTGTACCAGGATGGAAATCCCGGGAGCGACAGCTGGCGACTCTGCTGGGGAACGAACCCAGAATCTCTGGTTCCCCTGTGAGTCTCTCCTAGCGCTTGTTTTGTTTCTGTTTCATTGGGTGATGTTTTGTTTGTTGTGGCTTGTTGTATGTTATTGTTGTTTATTTACAGCTTTCTTTACAGTTTTATTTACAGTTTCCAGTATTTATTTTCTGCATCATGTATATATACTGGACTGTCTGGACTGGTTTTCTTTGGTGGGATGGGTGTTACTGGTTCTTGAGAGATATGAGCCAAGTACCCGGCTCGAGTGCACCATAGGACTTAGAGTGGTTCCACTTTGGCCTCATGAGATCTTGTCATGGGGGTAGTAGTGAGTTCCACACCCAGGTTGCGATTGTCTTGGAAATGTCTTGATTTGGGGATCTTCCTCTCTCATTACATAACCCTGACAGTTATGTGCAGCTGGGGACCGATCATTGAGAACCTTGTGGAAACATCCCTCTTTAGTGATGACAATGGCAGCCCACATTTTGTGGCAAACCCATTCGCATCCGAGGGCCCACCTGGGGATCGCATAGGATGACCTTGTGTCCTGGACTCAGCTGAGGCCTCCCTGCGTAGTATATAATGCCAAACCGATTCCCTGATTTGGTCATGAGCCATTTCTCGGAAATGGTGAAAGTATTATTGCTATTCGGCTTTGAGAGTCCGTGATGTCTGACCCGGAGCCTACCAGTGAGATTGGGAGGGGTTTACAAGTTTGCAGGAACCCTTGACCTCAACATATCCTTCATCATCAGTGCGATCCTATGTTTTGATTCGGTTATTATGATCTTGGAGTTCTGAATCCTTGGTTTTGAGTTTTTATCAGATGGTTATTATTCAGAGGGCATATATCATCAGTTGCTGGATTCTCAGCTCAGTGTTTCGTATCCAGATAGACACCAGTTCTCGATCACTTGCCAGCTGCATACAAACTATCATGGCATTTTAGCATACATGTTCAGTTATTTCCGAGAATCCCATACCTGAATTATTGTTGTTGGATTTTTGTATCATAATGTGGATCAAAATAGATAGATTCTTTGGAAATAACTGAATATGGCATTTCATACCATTTGCATTGCATTTCTGTTCAAGAGGCAGGGCTCATCCGTTCTTTGTTCACCATCTACAGTTGAGACTCCGGTTCTCGTATCAGACTTGAAGCAACTTCTGAGAAGATCATGGACCCTGGAGAGCAAAGCCAGTCTGCAAGTGTTGGGTTGACAAAAGATCAGTGAGACCAACTTCTGGAGGTTATGATGACTTTGGCAAGGCAGGATGACCGTAATTCCGCTCAAGCTCAGCCTGTACAGACCCCTGTTGGGAATCCAGATGTTCAAGAGCGTCAGGTCGCCCAAAGTGGACATTCTTCTTCTGTTGATGCTGCAGATTATCACAGTTTTGCTTTCACTATGCCAGATCCTCAAGAGGCAATCCCTGTAGTGAGAATCCAAGATCCACGAGTTGTGGAAAGGGAGGAAAGATTCCGTGTGTTGGAGGAAGAGATCAAAGCCCTTCAAAGTCGTAATGTCATTGATTTAAGTGCTGCAAGCATGTGTCTGGTGCATGGCCTGGTAATACCTCCAAAGTTCAAAGTACCGAAGTTTGAAAAGTACAAAGGGGATAGTTGTCCAAGACAGCATTTGGTAAGATTTTGCAGAAGGATGGCCTCACATGAGCATAATGACAAATTGATGATTCATTGTTTCCAATACAGTCTGAGTGAGGCATCGTCGAATTGGTATATGCAGTTAGAGAGCAGTCGTATCCAGTCATGGTCAGACTTAGCTAATGCATTTGTGAAGCAGTACGACTACAATCTTGACAGAGCTCTTAGCCGCATGGATTTGCAAGTTTTATCCCAAAGAGATGGTGAATCTTTCAGAGAGTACGCCCAGAGGTGGAGAGAACTAGCTGCTCGAGTGCAACCCCCGCTATCAGACAGAGAATTGGTGGACCTTTTCATAGAAACATTACAGGAGTCGTACTTGGAGAGGTTGAGTGGCAGTGGAACTTCGAGTTTCCCGGACTTGGTGACAGTTGGAGAACGCATTGAGAGTTTTATCAAGATGGGAAAGATCCAAGGCATGTCAGATAGCTCAGCTGAAGAGAATGAATCTTTTGGTAGTTCCCAAGATAAGGATGTGATTGATGCAATCTGGGAAGACCCTCAAACTCCATTGACTTATCTGCATTACCCATGCATTTCAGCTGCTCAGAGTCAGCAACCTTCTGAATCCGTATGTCAGATTTCAGTTAACAGCGAACCTCCTCAGTACCAACAAATACCATGCCAACAGAAGCATACTCCGCAAGGGCGTCGTTACTACACTAAGAGATCCAAAAGGTATTTTGATCCATTACCAGTACCATACAGTCAAATACTCCCATGCCTGATCGACAGTGGATTGATAGTGCCGAAGAAATCGGGTCCGATACCTTCTCCATATCCACCAAGTTTTGATCCCAATGTTCAATGTGGATTCCATGGCAACGCACCAGGACATTCAGCTGAAGAATGCAAGCCTCTCAGGGATAAGGTTCAAGATTTGATTGATTCTGGGTTGATTTCAGTGACGCCTCAAGGCATTCAAGTTAACAAGTCTCCGTTTGGTCATGTGGGTTCGGCAGCTCATGTTATGGAGGAATTTATTGAAGATGTATGTGAAGGTGATTCTCAGTTTGATTCTGAAGAGCGGTTGTGTACATCACTTTGATCCCTATTGAGGGGAACTACGTCGCTCTGATTCTCCATTGGTCTTTGGTCAATGGAGATACGTAGGCAGAAGATCGTCAGGTCTTTCCGAGCAACCTTAGGTGTCAAACTTATGTGGCAATTTCATCACAGTGTCACTCTTTTCTTTAGACGTCTCGTGTGAATGTTTGAACGTCGGAAGCTTCAGGTCAGAATAATTGAGAATGAAGTATGGTGCTGACACATGGTCATTTGATTGAAGACTGCATGTATCATCAAGAAAAGTGTTGACTACTGAAAGTATTCAAGATCAACAAGTCCAGACGGAGTCAAGTCTCCTCAACAATGGCATTGCTCAGCTTCTTTACTGCATTTTCATGTGTCGCTTTTATATTTTTGTTTGAACATTTGTATGCTTGCATGAAACTTGTTTACTTTTTGAATGTTAATCATAATGAAATGCACATGTTTTTCTTGAAGTAATGCATTCGTATTTTACTTTTTAATTTGATGTGTGCATTGCAATACCAACTGTTGTTCTTAAACTTTGTGATGGAGGATGACGAAATGAAAACGCAAAAATCTCCAATTGTGCGCTCTTGAATAAGACCCTGTTGACGATGTACAGGCTTTGTTTCAAATCCCAAACACCGGAGATATAAGGGAGATAAACCTTCGTTAACCCCTTTTGAGCCTTGAAGTAGGAGTTTTCTTTTCACATGAAAAACCCTCGTATTTAACCCGGGGCAGGGTAGGTGTCAGCTAGTTGGATCAGGCGTTCATGCTTCCATAAAGGAGTGTATCTGAGGATCCCTAACATTTCATTGTGCCAAATCAAGAGGTATAAAGACCAGAAACCACAATGGTTATCCATCAACGACCAAAAAGTGAGACAGTCACAACCCTTACAAAACAGTCAAGGCAAACAGTGTCACACGACTTGTTCGAAAAGAAAAAGAGAAAAAAAGAAATAAATAGCCCGCTAAGTCGAAACTTGAAAACAAGCAACTTAGGCAAAAATTAGGGCATCCCGCTGGACTCCAATTGCAAAAGGTTTACAAGAATAAGTCCAGGCAAAAGTTAGGGATAAGCAAAAGAACAAAAAGCGAAAGATGAAAGGGATTGCACAAGAAAAATCCTTAAGCAAGAACAAGTCGTGTGATACGGACACGAAAGACAATAAGGGTGACTGTTATGCCCACAATAACCTCAATGGTACTTAAACTGTTAGAGTCATTGGTTCCTCAACCATCACAAAACCCTTTTGAGAGGTGTGCGCTTGTGGAAACTAGCTGAACATAGGAATGGAATGACATCACGAAGATGGGTGGGCACATATAAATTTCGAGCCTATATCCCTTGTTTCTATAACCGTGAGCCAGGCCACGATACAACCCTTAAAAGTCCTAATTGAAGCAGGGTTAATTCGAGAGCGTGCTACCATGAGATAGTGTTCCTGACTCCTACGAGTTGTGCTAACAGACCCTTGTTGGTATTGCATATGCATATTTATTTCATAAAATAATACTGTACTATCTTAACCCGTGATTCGTTCACAAACGACATTTTGTCAATAAAAGCTTCAAGATTAACATGCGTTGCATTAGAAATTTCATTCTCAGAATAAGACATTTTCTGCTTGTATACATTTGTTTGGCATCAAAGAAGTTCACATATGGAACCTCAGTATAGAAGCTTAATCTTGCCAAGTGGAGCAGATGGAAACTTCTGAAGGACATTCATGTCAAGGGGCATTTTTCCAAGAAACTTCGTTGAATAGGACCTTTTCCAACCAGTTGGGTTAAAGGTAGCCAATCTGGGGCAATAACGTCGATTAATCTCTTCAGATTCAGCCAAACTGGGGCAATCACTTCGAGATTTAAATCTCTCAATAAGCAGATAGTCTGGGTGTTTATTTCCAAAGCAACACTCGTACTGGGGCAGGTCACCCTAGAAGAACTAGAAGTTACTCTCTCTAGAAGACAGTCGATCAGATGCACCTACCCAAGGTTCATAATACTGGGGCAGAACACCTCATGATGATGCCAGATCTTGGGGCAAACTCTTTCATGAACCATATAGTTTGAAGTGGTTACTTCGGGATATTCAAGAGTTTGGAAACACTGAAGCATTTCAGATGCTATGTTTTCTGTAAAATCCTCTTGAGACAATATTACGGTACGCAAGACCGTTCCCAGAATGAATGTCTGATGATTGATTCTAGTAGGGCGTGGGGAGCGTGTTTCCCTGATCAGAGAATTTCTCCTCAGTCATTATGGTTTCTTCATCTGATCATCACAGCATGGTTAAAGTCCAATCTTTGTTGGCATCTTTTCAACTATGACTAGTTGGCATCTATATGCGTTCAGTCTCTCACTTCAGCTGAGTGTGGCAATCTTCACTTTGATTTGCTTCGACCCTCGAGTCGATATCATCGCTTCTGTTTCTCGACCCTCGAGTCGATGTTGCTTCTTTTGTTCCTTCAACCTTCGAGTTGATGTTGCTTTATTCTCTTCGACCCTCGAGTCGATATTGTCATCTTGTTTTCTCAACCCTTGAGTTGATGTTGTTTTCGTTTTCCTCGACCCTCGAGTCGATATTGTTGCCATCATATCCTCGACCCTTGAGTCGATGTTGCTATTTTATTCCTTCAACCCTCGAGTTGATGTTGCTTTGTTATCCTCGACCCTTGAGTCGATATTGTTGCTTTCGTTTCCTCGACCCTCGAGTCGATGATATTGTCACCTTGTTTCCTCAACCCTCGAGTTGATGTTGTTTTGTTTTCCTCGACCCTCGAGTCGATATTGTCGTCTTATTCCCTCAACCCTCGAGTTGATGTTGTTGTGTTCTCCCCGACCCTTGAGTCGATATCATAGTCTTCACTTCTTCAACCCTTGAGTTGATACCCAATAAGTCTGTCATAAAAGAAAAATCACAACATCAAAGTTCAACCACTAGATTCATTTATGCCAGGGGCAAATGTGCATATCTTTGTGCTTACAGGGCACAGTATTTCGCAGTGACACGAGGTTTTCAGGAATCCTGGCGAGACAAATTCTTCCATAGTCTATGCAGTCTGGGGCAGTTATGTCAAGATTCGACGAATCTTTGAAGAGTTTGAAGACTTGGACATTTTGGATGTCAGGTCTTCTGTAAAATCCTCTTAGGTTGATCTTCAAGCAGTCAACTAGTCCAGAAAATGCAAGAGGTCACTAGATGATATTCCCCACAGAGTTAATATTGGATTTTCATCTCTGTCCGTGAAATATTTCCCAGCAAAGTTGCCGTACTTTTGGGTATTTGATGATGCAGCCAGGTATTCATCACCTCAGTCGGAGTGGGTATCCAGACCTCTTGACTTTTTCTCCCCTGTAAAGTTGTATCTCTTGTTGCCGATCAGGCATTCGTTTATTGCTCGTCTGCAATCTTCAACACTCGTATGTGTTATCCCTAAGCAAGTTTCCCCAGCGAGGACATATCACTGCTTTATGGCTGCTCGTCTGCATCTTTCAACACTCGTCTGTGTTAGCTCTGTGTTGCTGTTTGCTCGTCTGCAACTGTCCAGCACTCGTCTGTGTGTATTTGAAGCTCGTCTGCTTTTATCCCCTAGAAGTCGTTTGTGTTCTGAAGCTCGTCTGCTTTGCCTGGATACTCGTCTGTATCATCCTCAGCACTCGTCTGTGCTAGCTTGCACCTGAATGTGAAGATTTGCTGTTTACCCTGATATTGCTGTTGCTACTTCAAATGCTCGTCTGTGTTTGAATTTCTGGTATTCGTCTATACCAGTGGCTGATACTCGTCTGTATCATCGCCTGAAGCACTCGTCTGTGTTTCTCAGATCATCGTCCGATACTCGTTTGTATCTTTGACTATTGGCACTCGTCTGTGTTCTCTTGATGATCATCCAATACTCGTCTGTATTGAAGAGGTTTAAAATCCTGACAGTGGGAATTAAATGTCGAAATGGTTACCGGTCCTGGCGTAACAGGTAAATCCGAAGGAGGCTCGTCTGTCTCAAGCACCAATTATGGTTGCTGCACCTGGCGTAACAGGTTTGCTCAGAAGACTCGTCTGTCTTATACCATATATCCGCGGATAATATATGAGGAAGGTTCGTCTACCTTGATTGCATGTCTATCCCACAGACTTATATGCATTCCCGGAGCCTGCGTAAGGGTTATCCGAAGAAGACTCGTCCGTCTTATTCCACTTATTTGCGTAAGGATTAGTGAAGGAGATTCGTCCATCTCAGGTCACTTTGAAGATCCTTAAGGGCTCGTCCGCTCTCTGCACCTGGCGTCACAGGTCATGCGAAGACTCGTCTGTCAGCATGATAGTATTCCAGATATCAGTTTCAACTTGGAAGAAGCTCGTCTGCTTTTTCTCTCCTTCTTATCCCCAGAGCGTCATCTGGTTGGGTTTATTTCCCAGTGTTGCATTCTTCGTCAGAGTGCAAATTTCAGGTCTTCTTGGTATTCAATCACAGTTTATCTCGAATGTCTGATAGCCGTTGCTCTCATCCTTTTCAGATCAACAGTTGATTGAATAGGGGCAGCTGTAACACCCCAAATTTGCCCTCTTCTTGTTTAGCATCGTTATCATATCATAATCATCACGAGCATACCATATCTTTATCATTTTGCATAGAAAAATAAAGCATAACACTCACTTGTTCTAGCATAAGGCATATGATCGGTCATCTGGGAAAATCTGAATCTGCATCAAGAGCATGGTGATCTGGCAAGAATCTCACAGGATCATTTTGCACAAGCCTGGTATCATGTTCAGAGCCCTAGAAAGAGAAGATGGATCAAAATTTGCTTGAAACGGTCGGTGCAGGTCTATTTTTGAAGGTTCCCACCAAAGGGAGGGAAATTCAAATTTTCCATGCGTTAACCGGTTAACGCATATGGTTAACCGGTTAACAGCTGCGAAATTTGAATTTCCAGCAGCAATTTCAACATGTGTGTTTTGGCTTCATTTTCCAATTTTCTGATTTTTATTCATTTGAATTAATTTGAATTTGGGAGAAGGATCTAGAGCATTTATCCAAGCCTAATCCCATTGCTACATCCTAATCACAATACCCAAACCATAATTTTGGATCCCAAACCAAAATTTTGGGCCCCAAACCTAAACCATATTTATTCCATTTCACTCCAAACCAAGGGAGCTCTCACTCATTTTTTCACCCTCATTTCTGAATTTTCATTCCTCTCACTCACAATTCTCTCACTTTTCTCTCCCAATTTTCCAAATCATTCAAAGTTCCTCTTTGAAGATCACACAACCTTGCCTTGAGGTGTGTAGATCTTGGAACTAAACCTCCATTCATAGCTTCTTTGCATCTTTTTGCTGGTTTTATTGGAGATTCAGATCTGGTTTGAGATCTAGAAGTGCTTTTGGATCCAAAATTCTGCATCAAGAGCTTGTTCTTGCATTTATTTTGCATGGAGTGTGGAGCTTAGCATCGGATCTTCAAAGTTTTGCGCGAGATCTACTGTTTTCAGCTCAATCAACAATTACCAAAGCATACCTCAGCTTTGTAGGTTGGTTAATTTCAGATCTAGCTCTGTTTTTAGCTTATTTGCATGCTTGTGCTTTAGATCCACCATGTGCTTGTGTATTTGCTTGTGTTGTTTGATTTGATTGGTTGATTTGTATCTGGATCCGAATGTTATTGTTCCCGAGCTTAATGATATGGATTAATGTGAATTGATCTAATTTTTCCATGTGTAATTGATTGCTGGTCTGGTGCAAGCTTATTTGAATAAGCTGTTTTGAGATGCTGTTTTCTGCAGGATTTGTTGCTGTTTTTTCAGTGTTAACCGGTTAACGTATATGGTTAACCGGTTAACGCCCCTGTTTTGTGCGTATTTTGTGCAGGTTTGAGCTGGTTAACCGGTTAACGCATTTGGTTAACCGGTTAACACTGAAGCAGAATGACTTTTTAGTGTTGTTTTGAGCTTGTTTGATCCCTTTGCTTGTTCTGATTGCCATGGATCATTGCATGATCATTAAACATGAGATTTTAGGGTGATTCGCTTGCTGGTTGATGTGTGCTTTCATGTTTTCGACGCGTAAGTCGTGTACTTGCAATGTTTGGCATGATGTTTGATTCTTGTTCACAAGAACCTTTGAGCATGACTAATTCCATGATTGTGTTGGTCACTTTGCTGGATTTTTTTTGTGCATACTAACCTTGCAGGGGCTATGGTAAGTGAGAGATGTGGGAATTGAGTTCCACATCTCCAATTCTCATCTTCCTCTTATGTTTATGTTACTAACCCTTTGTTGTTGGGCTTAGGCCTTTCTCATCCCTTCTTCTATCTTCTTCTTTTTTCCTTCATTAGGATAGAAACCTCACTAACCTTTAGGACTTCCATGCATGTGAATACTTAGGATTATTTTAGTCCCCCTTTAGAATTTTTCCTTTAAGATCCTTTGGTGCTCTCTCTTCTCATCTTCAAACTTAATTCTAATTCATTTAATAAAGGTTGAGTACTTTCATGTGACATGAGACTTTGCTATGAGATGCTCACATGCGTTCCATTTCGGGGCGAGGTGTGAGTCATCACTCGTGGTGGATAGGTCTTAACATGAGTACCTCACAAAGAAAAGCTAAAAAACACTTCTTAATCAAAACCACAAAAACACTTAATAATGATAATAGGTTAGTGTGCTTGAGCCTTCACTTGTGGGACTAGCTTTGGGGATTTTCTCCATAGATAGGTGTGCCTCTTGCGCATTCCATTCCGGGATGATGTGAGATGTACACATCCCATTGAGTAAGACTTGGGTACACTTGCCTATGCAAACTTTCACTCATAAAAGCTTCTAAAAAACACCAAACAAACAATAAACGTCTTTCCTTCGGGAATTCTTTTCTCATCTCCTTCGCTCCGTACGCGAACTTGCTCCTACTTGTCATTTTGCAAGACGGTTACACACTCGTCGTCCGAGCCTGCAACACCTGAGCAATGGCATAGGCAGTTCAAGCCTTAATTCACAAGCAATTTCTTTTCTACCCCTAGTTAGGGGAACTACGGCGTCTCTGATCCTCATTATCCTGATGAGGTACGTAGGCAGCGGGGTAGGGCCCGTTCGAGCACAATCTTTATTTTCCCTACATTTTTTTCCTTTTCATTTCTTTTTGCAGTTCCCTTTTCTTTTCTTTTATCCAGTTCAGTTCATTTTCTTTGCAGCAGCTTTCATTTATTCACCCTTTGAAACAGTTTCTTCTGCAAGCGTGGATCCCGTCGGGTACGGCGGACGATCTGGGTGCTAATACCTTCCCAGGTCGTAACCGACTCCCGAGCTCAGTCTCTTTGGTTCGCAGGACCCGTGTCCTTCCTTTTCTTTCTTCTGGTTTGTGCAGCATTACCATTCCCTTTCTTCGGGATAAAAATGCCTGGCTGGCGACTCTATTCTTCTTCCGCGCCACTTTCGCGTTTGTACCAGGATGGAAATCCCGGGAGCGACAATATCAAACCGGGATTCAGATCCCGTTGCTGCGAAGATCTCTGGCTGATCTGTTTGAAATGGACCTCCCAGCTGGGGATGAGATCATTGGTAGATCTAATAAGATGATATTTGCTTGGGGATATAGGTCACCGATTGACATATCCTTTGAAATGAGAGATCCAGCTGGGGTTTGTAGAAGCTTTCTTCACTCTGTTGTGATCTTCTATGCGCTGCTCTTCTGGATATAGGCTGGAGCTCTGTGGGGAGATGATTCCCTGACTCCTGTATTTTACTGAGGAAGAAATGACTGGTAATGCAGCTGGGGAATTATGAGAGGCAACTCAGCTGGGGAGAGCAACAAGAGGCAACTCAGCTGGGGATAGAGCATTTCGGATGCTGAGATCTTTTGTTGATTTGCCAGCTTGCTGGGATGAAGCTTACATGCCCCAAGTTGTGTCCTGTATACCTGCGATCCTGCAAAGATAAGGAAACGCACAAAAGGTCCCGAGGTATCCTTTACTGGATTCCGTCATAGGAGTTAAGTACTTTCGAGAGTAAGTATATTCCCTGTAAGCATGTGTTTTATTATTATTATTTTTGGGAGAAAAGCATCTGTACTTATGCAATTGATTTTTTAGAGACACCAGACATCCTTTGCAAATAAAAATATACAAAACGAAACATGACTGAAAAATCTGATTTTATTAATTCATGTGCCCTGAATTGGCAAGATACAGTCAAAGAAACATATCTCCTGAAATGAGGAGATTGTTACAAATTGAGAAACAAAGTGCTGGCAGTGTTGACGATGCTTTCAAAGGAGCTTCCTCTTCCGTTATGACTCGTATGACTTTTGACTTTCTTCTCGTCTTGCTTTCTGGAGAAAGTTGATTCTGATTGAAGCTTGATTCTGTCGAAGCTTTCCAAGTTGTAAGTGATACAGACGAATTCAGAGTGCAGTTGTTCGCTTATTCCCTTATTTTGCATGGATCGCCCTTTCGGGTTTTCAATCCATCGGGATACCCATTTTTGCCTGAGCTGTCCAATGCGGCTTTTCAACTCAGCGGGTGTACATTTTCTTTATTTATTTCCCTTATTTTTGCCCGAGTCTTTTATTCTGTTTTTGACTCGCCGGGACGCCCTATTTTTGCCTGGACTTACATTCTATTTTTATGTCCAGCGGGTCATTTTATGCGAAGTATTTTTTAACTGCATCTGAATTCACAGGGGACGGGAAATCTTCGCCATCCATGGTGCTGAGCATCAGTGCTCCACCAGAGAAAACTTTCTTTACAACAAATGGTCCTTCATAATTTGGAGTCCATTTGCCCCTGTGGTCTGTATGAGGAGGGAGGATTCTCTTCAGCACAAGATCTCCTACTTGGTACTCTCGGTGCCTGACTTTCTGATCGAAGGCTCTCTTCATTCTTCTCTGATATAATTGCCCATGACAGATTGCAGCCAATCTTTTCTCTTCGATCAGACTCAGTTGTTCGTATCGGGCCCGAACCCATTCTGCTTCGTTCAGCTTAACATCCATCAATACCCGCAGAGAGGGTAGTTCAACTTCAACTGGTAGGACTGCCTCCATACCATACACAAGTTGATACGGTGTTGCCCCAGTGGATGTCCTGATTGACGTGCGGTACCCATGCAAGGAGAACGGTAGCATTTCATGCCAGTCTTTGTAGGTGACTACCATCTTCTGCACAATCTTCTTAATATTCTTGTTTGCCGCCTCAACAGCGCCATTCATCTTTGGCCTGTAAGGAGAAGAATTGTGATGTTGAATCTTGAAGTCCCGGCACAGTTCTGCCATCATCTTGTTGTTTAGATTGGAACCATTATCAGTAATGATTCGCTCAGGAACTCCATATCGACAGATGATATCTCTTTTCAGAAATCTGGCTACCACTTGCCTGGTGACGTTTGCATATGAGGCTGCTTCAACCCACTTGGTAAAATAGTCGATGGCGACCAGGATGAATCCGTGGCCGTTCGAAGCAGTTGGCTCAATCTTGCCAATCATGTCAATGCCCCACATGGCAAAGGGCCATGGTGAAGACATAATGTTCAAAGGATTCGGAGGCACATGCACTTTGTCTGCATAGATCTGGCACTTGTGGCATTTTCGGGCGTAAGCACAACAGTCTGCATCCATTGTGATCCAATAATAGCCTGATCTTAACAACTTCTTAGCCATTGCATGTCCTCCAGCATGGGTACCGAAAGAGCCTTCATGCACTTCATGCATCAACAAATCTGCTTCCGTCTTGTCAACACATCTGAGGAGTACCATATCAAAGTTCCTTTTGTATAAAGATCCATCAGTGTTCAGAAAGAAACTTCCAGCAAGCCTTCTCAAAGTCTTCTTATCATTGGAAGATGCCCCAGGTGGGTATGTTTGATCCTCCAAGAAGCATTTAATGTCATGAAACCAAGGCTTATCATCTTTGACAACATCTGCTGCGAATACATATGCTGGCCTGTCGAGTCTGGACACTGAAATATGAGGTACAAAGTTAGCAGCTTGAACTTTGATCATGGACGAAATGGTAGCAAGAGCATCTGCAAACTGATTCTCGTCCCGAGGGATATACTCAAGCTTGACTGTTGTGAAGAAAGTCAATAACCTTCTTGTATAATCCCTGTAAGGTATCAGATGATCTTGGTGTGTGTACCACTTTCCATTGGTTTGATTGATTACCAAAGCTGAATCTCCGAATACGGTCAATGTCTTGATCCTGAGGTCAATGGCTTCCTCAAGACCCATAATGCAAGCTTCGTATTCAGCTTCGTTGTTAGTGCAGTTGAAAGTGAGTTTTGCCGAGAAAGGCATGTGAACTCCTTTGGGTGTAATAAGTACTGCACCAACACCACGGCCATTCATGTTAACAGCCCCATCAAACATCATAATCCATTCTTCCTCCGGGTCAGGCCCTTCAGTGTGAATAGGCTCTTCATGATCTTTTGCTTTAATGAACATGATGTCTTCATCAGGGAAGTCAAATTTCATTGGCTGGTAATCATCAATGGGTTGCTCAGCAAGATATTCAGACAATACACTGCCCTTGATGGCTTTCTGAGAGGTGTACTGTATGTCATACTCTGTGAGAATCATCTGCCATCTTGCAACCCGTCCGGTAAGAGCTGGCTTCTCAAAAATGTACTTGACTGGGTCCATCTTTGAGATCAACAAAGTAGTGTGGGTCAACATATACTGCCTTAGTCGGCGAGCAACCCACGCTAAAGCACAGCAAGTTTTCTCGAGCAGTGAATAACGTTGTTCACAGTCGGTAAACTTTTTGCTCAGGTAGTATATTGCATACTTTTTTCGACCAGACTCGTCATGCTGGCCCAACACACACCCCATTGACTCTTCTAATACTGTCAGGTACATGATTAGAGGTCTTCCTTCAACTGGAGGCATAAGGATTGGAGGTTCTTGCAGATACTCCTTGATCTTGTCAAAAGCCCTCTGGCAGTCTTCATTCCACCTGACCGTTTGTTCTTTTCTTAACAGCTTGAACAAGGGTTCACAGGTTGCTGTAAGGTGAGATATGAACCTTGAAATGTAGTTCAATCGACCTAAGAACCCTCGAACTTCTTTCTCAGTTTTCGGTGCAGGCATCTCTTGAATGGCTTTGACTTTATCAGGGTCCACTTCAATCCCTTTCTCGCTTACAATAAAGCCCAGCAGCTTACCGGATCGCACCCCGAATGTGCATTTGTTGGGGTTCAACTTCAGTTGGTACTTCCTCAGACGCTTGAACAACTTGAGCAGATTCACCAGATGATCTTCTTCAGTAAGGGACTTGGCGATCATATCATCCACATAACATTCTATTTCTTTATGGATCATATCGTGGAATAGTGTCACCATAGCCCGTTGATATGTTGCACCAGCATTCTTGAGTCCGAATGGCATCACTTTGTAGCAGAACGTGCCCCAGGGTGTGATGAATGTCGTCTTCTCCATGTCTTCAGGTGACATCTTAATCTGGTTGTATCCTGAAAACCCATCCATGAAGGAGAATACCAAGAACTGAGCCGTGTTATCCACCAATACATCAATGTGAGGTAATGGGAAGTCATCTTTCGGGCTGGCTCTGTTCAGATCCCGGTAATCAACACACATTCTTACTTTTCCGTCTTTCTTAGGCACAGGTACTATGTTAGTAACCCACGGCGGATAACTAGTCACAGCAAGGAACCCGGCGTCCCATTGCTTTTGTACCTCCTCCTTGATTTTCATAGCCATGTCCGGACGAGTACGGTGCAGTTTCTGTTTAACTGGTGGGCACTCTTCTCTCAAAGGCAGCTTGTGCACAACAATATCGGTATCCAACCCTGGCATGTCTTGGTACGACCAAGCAAACACATCTACATACTCTTGAAGCAGGTCAATCAATTGTCTTTTCACTGAGTCTTGCAGGCAGGCCCCGATTTTAACTTCTTTCACGTCTTCATCTGTACCAAGATTGATCACTTCAACCTCCTCCTGTTGAGGAGTAATAACCTTTTCCTCTTGTCTTAACAACCTGGATAGCTCTTCAGGAAGCTCATATTCTTCTTCAACCCCTTCGTCAGCTTGATTGATTGGATTGTCAAAGTTATACGAAGTCATAGCCGTGCTGTTGTCGGTGCTGTCTGGAAGGCACTCTCTGCAAGGGTTAAGTTTGTTCATTTTAGTGATCTGATTTTAATCTTTATTTAGAAAAGTGAAATGAAGTTGTCATTTTGAAAACACCGCCATTTATTTTTTGTACAAAAAAGAAAAAGTGGAAAAACAGTGAACGAAAAGAAAAAGACTCGTTTGCAAAAAGATGTCTGATATTTCATTAATTAATCTTGTTTGCACAAAAAGTACAGATGGCCCGATTACAAAATGAGTCTTGTCATCTTGGGCAAGATGCAAGACTTTGATGCATGCTTATAAAAATACAGGAAATAATAATTACTCTGCATGAGTAACTCTTATAATTTCCTGGGAAGACCAGTTCGAGATACTGCTCCCCGGGATCTTTGGACGAATCCAGCTTTCCAGGTTGCGTTCCTCTTCCAGCTCGTCTTCCAGACAGTTGATATCATCGGGGGTAAGCATCCCCCCACTCACAAAACCGGGCTTCTCAGCAGCCTTTGCTTGATGTTGAGTTGGTCTGTAACCCAACCCAAATTTGTCTTTCTTCTCCTCCACAGCTAAAACCTTGCCCCAGCCTTGGGCCGTTCCTTCCTCAACAACCTTCCGGGCTTGTTGGTAAGATGACATGGAGATTCCAGATACAGCAGATGCTTCATTCACATTCAAGGCTTCAAATCCTTGGCTCATTGTTTCATGGATCTCCCCATCCATTTCAATATACTTATAAGTAGCCAGATGGCTAACAAATATATCCTCCTCCCCACAGATTGTAACAACTTGGCCTTCCCACTCAAATTTTAACTTTTGGTGAAGGGTAGACGTTATTGCGCCGGCGGCGTGAATCCAGGGTCTACCCAACAAACAGCTGTAGGCGGGCTGAATGTCCATCACATAAAAGATAGTTTTAAAGGTCTGTGGGCCAATTGTCACAGGTAGCTCAATCTCTCCCAGAACCGATCTCTTAGAACCATCAAAGGCTCTTACTACCAGGTTGCTGGGTCTCAACGCCAATCCATCATATTCTAACTTCACCAGAGCCTTCTTTGGTAAGACATTAAGGGACGACCCCGTGTCTACCAGTACATGAGAAAGGACTGCTCCTTTGCATTCCATGGTGATGTGCAAGGCTTTGTTGTGGTTGCGGCCATCCGCTGTCAGGTCAGTATTGGTGAACCCTAGCCCATTGCTAGCAGTAACATTTCCAACCACGGTCTCCAACTGGTTGACAGTGATCTCTTCAGGCACGTAAGCTGCGTGCAAGACTTTGAGTAATGCATTCCGATGGGCTTCGGAACACATCAGCAATGAGAGGATGGAGATCTTGGATGGCGTCTGGTGAAGTTGATCCACAATTTTGTAATCACTCTTTTTGATGATTCGCATAAACTCATCAACTTCTTGATCGAACGGCGTCTTCAAGGCTTCCTTAACAGTTTGATCTTCCTGCACCGGGCTCTTTCCTTTTGCCTTAGCAGCAGCTTCTGCTTCGGCAGTAGGTCTTTGAATGGGTGGGGCAAAGAGACGTCCGCTTCGAGTGAAGCCTCCGCCTCCCCCCACATTATCTACTTGTGGTGCAGGTTTTGATGTTTCAAGAGTGATTCTTTTTCCTTCGCAGTACACGTCAGAGCCATAGTGCCAAGGGATGGCCCTATCGCTTTCATATGGTACTGGTCCAGGCACCGTGACAGTGACTGGGCTGATTGCTGCTGCTGAAGGGACTGTAATTGTTTGCGGATCATAAAAGATTGTAACTGGTGCTCTGATGGGAACAGCACCTTCTGAATGGTAGGCAGAGTTGTTTTCAGGATCATAAAATATTGTGACAGTTGAGACATCTTCATGGTTTGTTGCTGGTGTTGTAGGAGACAATGGTGGAAGAATGGATGTTGTTGTTGTAGGAGCTTCATAATGGAGTGGTGCTGGAGTTGTAGAAGAAAAATTTGTTGATAACTGATCATTTGAGATGATAGAGGGAGTACTTGTTGATGAAGCCGAAGAATTGTCAGGAACAATGGTTGCTGCAGTTGTAGGAGGTTCTGAAACCGTTGCTGATGAGATTGCTGGATTTGTTGGAAATGATGTGGTGATCTGAAGTTGGCCACTCCGAATAAGGCCATCTATGCCATTCCTCAAATTATCGCACCCATTTACCGAGATATTGTAGTAAGCACAACCCAATTCACACCCTGGGAACATCTGACATTCCAAGAGCTGAGCCTTGATTTCTACCAATGGCGTCCTGATCTGTCCCACACTGGTTATTAAATAAGACGGCTTGTCTTCTTCAATAGCGTTAATTCTAGGACCACCGTGGTTTGGCATCGGATTCTTATTGACATTGGGTGGTGGTGCGAAATTCAGAGCTTTCGAGTCTACCAGGTCTTGTACCTTCATATGCAGGGCTCTGCACTTTTCTGTACTATGGCCAGGTGCGTTTGAATGAAAAGCACACCTAGCATTGGAGTCATAGTTCCTGGGTAGACTGTTGGGATCTGGAGGTGCCAGCATCCTTAGCTCAACTAGGTTGAGTTTCAGGAGTTGTGGCAGCAGGGTAGCATATGGCATAGGGATCGGATCGATCACCCTGTTAGCTTGAGATGACCTCTGTTGGAATGGCCTTTGTTGACTGTTGTTGTTGGTGTTGCTGTTGTTGTAATTTCTCGGAGGATATTGATTTTGCTGATGGTACTGAGGTTGCGGCTGATAGTTTTGCTGTGGAGGTTGATAGACAGGTTGAGGATGAGCCGGAGCAGGAATGGTGACTGCTGCTATTGACCTTTGAACATATTGGGGCCTGCCCCTGTTTGAATGGATGGCATTGGTCTCGCCAGTTCTTCTTGGGCCTGCAAAAGGCTTTCTTGTACTACTGGACGAGCTTGCACCATTGTCTGAGATCTTTCCCATTTTTAACAAGCTTTCAATTCTCTCCCCGGCTATGACAACATCTGCAAAGCTAGTGGAAGAGAAAGCAGCCAGCCTGTCAATATAAGTTCCCTGAAGGGTGTTCATGAACATATCTGCCATTTCCCGTTCAGACATAGGTGGTTGAACAGCAGCAGCCAGTTGCCTCCATCTCTGTGCATATTCTCGGAAACTTTCCCTTGACGACTGTGACATTCCCATTAGGAGGGTCCTGTTGGGTGCCATGTCTAAGTTATACTTATACTGTCTGATGAAGGCCTCTGCCAGGTCCTTCCAGCATCTAATAGTTGCCCTTGTCAAGTGAGAGTACCATTCTCTTGACGCGCCGGTTAAGCTGTCTTCGAAATAGAACATCCAGAGCTTCTCATCCATTGTATAGGCCTTCAGCCTTCCCAGAAATGACTGTAAATGAGTCCGGGGGCATGAAGTCCCGTTGTATTTTTCAAAGCAAGGAGGCTTGAACTTATGGGGGATCCTGACCCCGTCTACCAAGCCCATGTCCATGACATCGAAGCCCAAAGAGTTTTGAGATTCTAAGGACCTCAACTTCTCAGCTATCTCATCCAATCTCCTATCATAAGCTTCTTCCCCAGCACCCATTACTGTAAACTGGTCCTCTTGGGGGTCTTCTTGAAGTACCCTGGCCGCAGTGGCAGTTCCTTGAACATTTGCAGGGATGTTAACCTCAGGATGGAGATGCGGTCCAAATACAGGGGGATTTACATGAGGTTGGACTCTTTCATTGTTACTGGTACCGGCAGTCCCTATATGTGGATCTTCTTGATTCTGCCTTTCCACCATGGCCCTCAATCTTTCCTGGCTCTGAGCCATGTTGTTCATAACTTCCATAAACTGAGTCATTTGATTCCTCATCTCTAGCCTTTCATTTGCCATTTGATTTCTGACCTCAGTAAGGTCCTGCTGCATCTGATCCATTTGAATGCCCGGAAGGTTGTTTCGGGTTGGATAACGGTGCGGACGGTTGAGGGGAAATACCCGGCGCCTAGCAATAGTTCCTGAGGCATCACAACAGAGGTTAGCAACAACAAAAACAAAACCTACAAAACAAACAAAGTGTTAGCATGCAATGCAGTATGCTTATTTGTTCTCAAGGTATCCGGCTTGGCATTCAGTTTTGACCCTTCCAGACCCTTGAAGATGATGCTGTTGAAGTTGTTTTCGAAGTGAAACTTGGATTAACACAAATATATTACAGAAGGTGAAATAACACAACTTGTTCATTTTACAACACAAGCCCTCTAAGGGGTCAAAATACATTACAAGAAAA
The DNA here is from genome assembly GCA_963966055.1 of Lathyrus aphaca. Taxonomy (NCBI): domain Eukaryota; kingdom Viridiplantae; phylum Streptophyta; class Magnoliopsida; order Fabales; family Fabaceae; genus Lathyrus; species Lathyrus aphaca. The sequence continues at coordinate 108,773,754 of OZ014523.1, forward strand.
TAAAAGTACACGGAAAGAAAGCAACAACAAACAAATGGTCAAACACCAAGACCAAACTCATCCTCACGAACTTCCTTGAGAAGTGCTTCGGTCACAGGATCAGCCGGACGTTCCGTGAGATTCCTGATGAGGAGATTCCGGGTCGTAACAGCTGCTGTTAGCTTCTTGTGCTGAGTTTGGTCCTTTGACCTCTTCACCCCTGCTTTGATCTTCAGCTCTGATATCTCCCTCTGGGCTGCTGCCAGGGCTTCTTGCTGTTCTTTTGCACTAGCTTCCAGTTGCTCCATCTTGTCTTGAACTCTCTTGTCCTCTAGAGTACGAGCCTCGGTGATCCTGACCCACCGGGCTTGACTCTCCTTCAAATACAAGTCTGTCCTTGCTCTCTGGAACTGGGCTTCTTTGCAAGCATTCTTCAGAATTTGTTCACCAGCCTTAGACTTTTTGATATAATCCCCAGACTTTTCAATCTTAGTCAAATGATCTACTCTCAACTTCTCCAATCTTTCAATCTCCCTCATACCCTCACTCCTCTCCCGGAGGGTCTTCTGCAAAGCTTGAGTTAACTTCTCATTTCTTTCCTTCAAACCCTCATACTCTTCCAAACTGATAGTGGCAGGGGGTGGTGCTGAAGATGACTCAGGCATGTCTTCTATGGTAAAGGGCATCCCAGAGAATTGGGCCCTGGCACGGGACCACTCATAATATTGTGCCGATGCCACATTGTTGCACTTCCCTAGAATGGTTATTCCCTTGGTTTGAACATTATCCCAGGCCCAGGCAGCCTGCCTAACAACAGTCAAACTGACCTTTTTCTCACAATAAAGAGTCTCAACCAAATCCTATGCCTTAGGAGTGTGGACCAGTGCATAGCCCAGTTGTCGTCTAAACAGCAGAGGGTTGTAATTGATACTACCCTTAACTCCTATCAAAGGCACATTAGGAAAATGCCCACAGCTGGTGATGATATCCCTGCCCTTGGTGCTCTGAGTGCACCATCTGATGTCAGCTGAAGTTAGAACAGTGAGTCTCTTAGCCCAGTTGCTCTACTGATGAGGGTTTAAAAATGCATCTGTCCTGGGTAGGTGCCTGAGAAGCCAAGTGTGGAAAAATGGAGCACAACACCTCACTAACCTCCCCCTCTGCTTTTCATTCCTCTGATGCACTGAATAGTAAAGATCCCCCAATAAAGTTGGCACTGGGTTCTTCAGGATGAACAGATGGATTGCATTCTTGCTAATGAATCGAGGCTCATCTGCAAACAATACAATTCCATATATACTCAAGGCCAGTAAAGCACAAACAGCTTTCCACTCTCCTAGAGAAGCTTTCAGGGTAGCTTGAGAGATCAAGAAATCCAGATGGAAACCAGGGATTCCAGCTTTAGAGGTCATATGCTGCTCAATCAGGACAGGCTCCAGATGCAAAGCCTTTGCTACTTCCCCATTAGCAGGAAAGACCATCTCAGGGTTGAAAGGGATTCCAGCCCTGATAGGCACACCAACCAATGATGAGTATTCTTCTAATAGAGGGCCCAACTGAAAGTCTTGGAAAGTGAAACATCTCAGTGGGGGATCATAGAACTGAATGCAGGTGTGGATCAGGCTTCTCTGTGATGGGTCCAGATCCATAACCATATCAAGTATATTTCCATAACTTTCCCTGAACAATGGTATGTGATCTGGAGTGATCAGGGTTTGAATCCTCCTGATGTCTGATAACTCTGGCTGGAAGAAGTGATAGGTGATGTTGCTCTTTTTAGGAGCCATGATGCTGAGACTAAATAGAGACAGGTGTTGATGATAATACTGAAGAAGCGGGCCACTGACTGGCTGGTGCAGGTGATAACTGAAGCAGATAGCTGATGAAGATAGGTCAGTACTAAAGATGGGGTCAAAACCAAAACCAGATGAAGATGGATACCCTGAAAAACAAATAAGCAAATGTCAATATGATGCAATTATTATGTATGCAAATGAAATGCAAGGGTCAGCGACTGAGCTGGATCTGATCAAAATGCCCTGATATAGGTCCAAGTGTGTTCAAGAATTCCATATGAGGTCTATAAATCCAGTAACCAAGGTGGGGGACTCAAATAAAGAGCCACATATCCAGGGTTTTAGAATCACAAGAACTGACCCAAAATGGAGTATTCTTAAACAATCAAAGTAACAAGGTATTCTAAGGTCAAGGTACCTGCAAACCTGTAAACAGCCCAACCCCCTCACAGGTGGTGTTCTAAAACAAGGATCCTCAGACTTGGATCAGTTATGAGAAGTGTAAACACTTCTAACCCGGAGGTACAGTGTTTACAATAACCATAAAAATTCCTCCTCTAATTCACCTCAGTTTCTGAAGGTCAATACTAAAAGGTCATCCAGACTTAGCAGGCTTCCCAGATAGCCCTAGCATTGCAGGAAATCTGCAACACAGAGTTCTCAAGAAGAAACCCATATCTGAACCGTGTTTCATATTCCCGCACCAGACCGAAATGGAATGGGAAAGAATATGATTCACTCTAGCCTAGGTGTCACTCAGGTCCCAGGTATAGGACCTTAACTCTCAATAGAATCCCACCCACCAAAGGAAAACCAGATCCAGCCAGCAGTACAGTACAACAGTATGATAATATGCAAAGCTATAAAGAAAACAATAAACAACTGTACATAAAGCAAAAACAAATATAAACATACAAACACAAATAAACACATAATACCCCAGTAAACACAAATCAATCAAGCGCTAGGAGGAACCCACAAAAAGAACCGGAAGCCCTGGTTGCAATATAAAGGATCCCCAGCAGAGTCGCCAAGCTGTCGCTCCCACTAAATGAAACCGGGTCAAATAGGGTACAGACGCGAACGGTCGGCGAAGGGAACAGTGAGAACACACAGCCGTGAACTCACTGGAGAATGAATAGAGTCGCCAGCTAGGCATTTTTATCCCGGAGGAAAGGCAATGCTGCATAGACCTAGAAAAAAGATGGATAAGACGGTTGCGAACCAGAGAGACTGAGAAAGGGGGTTGGTTACAACCTGGGAAGGTATTAGCACCCAGATTGTCCGCCGTACTCGACGGGATCCACGCTTAAAAGATTTGTGTTTTAAAGGGGTAGTGTCAGTGCAATTTGTGTATAAAAGAGCTGGAAAAAGATGTACAGGTGTCAGTGTAAGAGAAGTGAAGTGTGATATATACAGTGTCAGTGTAAGGAATAAGAATGAATTGCTCAAGATCATGAGGCTTAAAGAGTGAGGCTAGAAAGAGGGGGAATATACAGAGACTTTTGTTCGATAACTGTTAAGTTATGCCTACGTATCCTCTCGTGCAATGAGGAAGTCAGAACACCGTAGTTCGACCCAAAGAGACTGAAAGATGAATTGACTTGTGAACTGCTTACTTGTCAATTCTCAAGTGTATGACCTGTCTGGCTCAGGTGCAAACTGTCTTGCATTAGACGGAAGAAGCAAGTTCTCGCTTATGAGTGAATGAGGTGAGAAAAGAATCCCGGAGGAGACGATTATTGTTTGTTTTTTGAGTTTTCAGTCTTTTATTGCTTTTGAAAGTTTGTCATAAGTTAATGAGCTTAAGCCTAAACCAATGGATTTAGTAAACTCACCACATCTTCCCTCTGATTAGGGGTAATGAGAGTACCTTAAGTGTGAAGTCAGATTCTCACACTTAATCACCTTTGGTGTAGGATCAAGATCATTAACCTACTTGTGATTATTTAGATGTTTTTGGTGTTTTTGTTTAGTGTTGAGTAATGAGGTTAAGCCACAATCAGGGATTAAACAGACTCATTACACCATCCTAATAGAAGGATAATAGATGAGAATATTTAAGCTGAGGAAGACTCCTCAACTTAATCCATGATTAGGGATTAAACTCATGACAAAACAAGCCCTTATTAGCTGGATTTTATTAATGATATGATGATGAAGTGAGTTTTATGATTTGTAAGACAACTTGAGGGGGACTTGTCCATTAACACTAGGGTTAGTCCTTCTTAACCAATTAAGGAAGAATTAGAACCCTAATGCAAGGCCCAAGTTACAAGTGTGATGTCTTGATGATTATTAAGTGAATTGATTAAGAGATTTAAACACATTAAGGGTTTAACACTTAGGATTAAAGTTATACACTCCATCCTAAGAGAAGGATGCAGGCATAAGCTTAATCACAAAGCCTTAAAGCCTTTAGGGTTTAGTCCCTGATTATGAGATGAGAAGAGATGACTCAGAAGAGACACAAAGGTGAAACTAAGAGGGGAGACTAATCAAAACCCTAATCATTGTCATGCTTGGTTGTTCCTAAGGTTTGTTAGGTTTTCAAGAGAAATCTTCAATGGAACCACCAGGAAGCAGATGAACAGGATCAAGAGAAGCAAAGTAACTTGCTTCATTCAAGAAGTCAAGTCACTTGAAGAAAGAAAGTGGGAGGAACAAGAATGAGCAAGCTCAATCTCAAACACATACATAAATGCAGCAATGGATGCAAGAGGGATGAAAAGAAAAGTTATGAGAAGTGAAGGCAAATTCACTTCTCAAGTTTACTTACCACCTGAAATGTTAGAAAGAAATGCAATGCAATGCCAAATGAGATGAAGTGATATGATGAAAAACAAAACCAGAAGCATGTTGATGATGATAATGATGCTATGAGATGCTACAAGCATGAGACAAGGCATGGAAATGTTCATACAAGATCATGGATGCAAGAGGTGCAAGCTTGGAAGCATGGATATACATGAAAAGTTATGAAGCATACATGGCATACAACATGGCAAATGCAAGATGCAATGATCAAAGATGCTTTCTATATGTCTTATGATGTCAAATGAATCACATGGATGCTTGAAATGTCATGGTAAGTCATGCTATGCAAGAGAATGCAAGAAGGATGCAAGTGGAAGCCCAAATTAGGGTTTATGATCCATACATCAAACAAAATCCAAAAACAGAAGCAAACCCTAAGATAAAAAATGGAAAATGCCACCCAAAGAAACCCTAAACCTATACTAAACCAAAGTCCAAAGGGGAGGTCTCAACTCTTAACCAATCTCAAGTTATGATTTTTCTAAGTTATTAGGGTTTTTAGGGTTCCTAAACAAAAGAAATACCAAACAAATTGAAAATGCAAGATCAAATCATGGCCATTTTATCTCAAAAACTACATGCCAAATAGAATGCAATGCAAAAAGAATCAATGTCCAACTCTTCTTAGATAGGTAGAAATGAATTTTTGAACTTTGGATCAAATTAATGCACAAAAAATGATTTAATTCAATGGAAAATTCTCAAAGTGCATCAAGATCAAAAAAAGAAATTTGGTTTGAATGTTGGACAATGTTTCTAAATGTCTTAGAACATTTCATGAATTTTTTGGTGATTTTTAAATACTTAAAAGTATTTTTAATAAATTAATTTTCATTAATCAATTAAAAATAATCTTTTTAAATATTTAAAAATACTTTTTTAATGATAAAAATAAAAATAAAAATATTTTTGGGTCTTAAAAATTAATAAAACTTATGGGAAAAAGTTTCATAATTTTTAGACATTTTTTACTATTTTAAATAAATTGGAGAAAAGAAATGAAATAAAATGAAATAAAAACTGAATTAAATGAAAAGTATGCTAATCCAATGGCCAGGGTTTAAACTTGACACGCGGGAATTGACTGGCGCGCGTTTGAATGGCTGAGATTCGTTCTGGGGAATTCAAAATTAATCACAATTAATTAATTCAAATAATCAGGATTAGGGTTTAATGAGAGATCTGAGCCATTGGTTCGCGCGGGAGTCAACTAAAGTCAGCCAGATCAAGGGTCCAAATTCAAACTTGCATTAATTACGCTGGTTAACCCTAATCATTTTCAGGTGGCCGGAGAAGACCTCCGGTCGTCTTCTCCGGTGGGAACCCCACCTGAAAACTTCTAAAACCCCCAAAACGCAACTAAAATGAAATCTAAACAAACAGAAATCCTTCCCACACTTCACTGAACAAAAACCCCAAGCTAAAACTCATTTATGTTCCCTCAATCACATGAATCGAAACAAAACATTTTTAGGGCACGCAAGTTTCAGAGATCAATTAAATGTTCATTTCATCACCATTTCAAAAACTAAAAGCATATTCATGATCAGGAAGACACAAAGAACAAGTTTAGAACAAAAGAAATGATTTCTGGAAAAATATTTTTCAAGCTACCTGAGATTCGAAGCTTTCACTCTGATGACTTTCTGGCCACTTCTCCTTGTGCAATCCACTCCTTAGGACCTCTTGATGATGTTTGAATGCTTTGGAGCAATTTATGCTGGTTGGTTGATGAGTTTAGACAGCTTCTGCTTCAACTCAGTTGAAAATGGAAATGGAGTTTCAGGCAGTTTCAGGTCATTGTGAATGGTTCTTTGTGATCAGAATAATGAGTGGAGAAGGTCAGTGGTGTTTGTTTGGATGTTTGTGAGCTATGGAGAGAGTTTCGAATGAAACTGCAAGTTGAGGTGAGAAATGGCAATGGGGTGTTCTTGCTTGTTTCAGGCCTGGCTCTTGGTGGTTTGAGGTCTATGAAGTATGGTGAGTTGAAGTGTGAAAATGATTTGGATGTTTGTGTGCTGGGCAGGGAGTTTTGAAACAAAATGCAGCTGGGGTGTGTTTTGTGAATGTGTTGTTGTGAAGAGTTTCAGCTTGGCTTCTTCATACCTTTGGCTTGCCAAGGGATATTGTATTTTAATCCTATAGGTCAGATGATGTGACCTGGCCTATAGTGATTGGTAAGTTTGCTTTTGCAAAAAGTCAAATTTTGTGTAAGGAAAGTATGGCTCATGATCTAGGCTAGTACAAGATATGGTTCTGGTGCAGCATGGTGTGTGTGGGATGTTGGGAAGGTCCAGCAGCCAATGCATCAAGTGGAGAGAAGCACAATGATGTTTTTGCAAGTTGGCACACTTTTGAAACTTCATGAAAAAGTCTAGTTACACAAACCATAACCATGTGAAACCTTGGTCCAATTCTGACTTTTAGGACATATTGAATGTTTGCATACTGGTTTGAAGTGAATTAGAAGTTACAATTGGCTTTGGTTCATGGTTTTGCAAAAAATCACATTTGGTGCATGCCTTGAAAATCAATGATTTTTGCCAACTTTGTCACACCATAACTTTTGATCCAAGAAGAGTTTGATCATGTTCTTGTACTTTCTGAAAAGGGAAAGATGTAATCTACAACTTTCATGACCAAAGTTTTTCCATTTGAAGCTTTTTTGGATCAAGAATCAAGGCTTGAAAAATGACCTAAAATGAAGCATTCTTGAAAAGTCAACTATGCCCAAAAAGTCAACATTTGCAAAAACCCTAAATTCTTGATTTTTGTGAACTTCAACCTTCTTCCATGATCAAATAAAGATCATATACACTCAAAATGATGAAGATCACCCATTGGTTGGGTCATTGGGGGCCTCAGATGCCCTGATTTTACACTGACTTGTCTGAAAAGTCAACCCTTGATCAGATGACTTCCCCATGGAATTTCTTCATGAAAATTGATATGCATACTCCCTATACCATATAGAGACCAATGGAAACAAGAATGACCAAAAAAATTGGAGTTATGGCCTTTGAAACCAAAACCCTAATTTTAGGTCAACTGTGCAGTCACACCTGGCTCTGCATCCACTCAAACCCTAGTTCTTGTGATTCTCTTGAAATCTTGACTTTGAGAGGATGTAATATGATAGATGAACACACATGGATCCCTTTGAAGTGATTTATGGCCTTTGGAGTGGCTCAAGAAGCTCTTGGATTGCTCAGATCACAAACCCTAGATGCAGATGACTTAGAAACTATGCAGTGACTCAAAATTGAGATATGAGATGATATGATTGTGTTTATGCATATGAAAAGATCACAAGCCATGGTGTTAATGGGTGAGGGAAAATTTGGGGTGTTTACAACCACAAAGTGAGAAACAGGAATAAAACAAAAACCTACAAAACAAAGAAAATGTTAGTATGCAATGCAGGATGCCTATTTGTCTTCCAAGGGTATCCGGATTGGTTCTTTGGTTTTGACCTTTCCAGACCTCGAGGAAATACTGATGATGTTGTAGAGATAGATAAAGCCCACCAAAAATAACGCAAACTGATATATTACAAAGGATGAAAATACATAGTTTGATTACAATACATTCCCATGGTGGGTCAAAATACAACAACAAAATAAAAAGTACAACAAAAGAAAAGTACAAGCAAAAGAGTCAAACATCTAAACCAAAGTCATCCTCTCTGACTTCCTTCAGGAGGGCCTCAGTCACTTGGCCTACTGGGTGCTCTGTGATAGTCCTGATGAGGAGGTTCTTGGTAGCTATGGTACTGGTCAACTTCTTATGCTTATCCTGATCCTTTGACCTCTTCAACCCCGCTCGGAGTTTCAATTCAGATATCTCCCTCTGAGCTGCCAACAAAGCCTCCCGATGCTTCTTCTCACCAACCTCCAACTGCTCTATCTTAGCCTGAGTCCTTTGATCTTCTTGTGCATGGGCTTCAGTGATCCTGATCCACCTAGCCTGGCTCTCCTCTAGATAATGCTCTGCCCTAGCCTTCTGAGTCTTTGCTTCCTTGCAAGCATTCTTCAGTACTAAATCCCCTGCTCTAGCCTTCCTGATGTAGTCATCCGTCTTCTCAATCTTGGTCAAGTGCTCAACCCTAAGCCTTTCCAATCTCTCATTATCTAGACGACTGTCATTTCTCTCCCAGAGAGTCTTCTTCAAGGCTTCAGATAGCTGAGTATTCCTTTCCTTCAGCTTTTCAAACTCTTCCAAACTAACAGTAGCTGCCGGTTGTACTGTAGAAGGTCCAGGTATATCTTCTAAAGTAAATGGCATCCGGGTGACCTGAGCTCTAGTACGAGACCAATCAGAATACTGTGCTGAAGCAATGTTGTTGCACTTTCCAAGGATGGTTGTTTCCTTGGTCTGAATGTTATCCCAGGCCCAGGCATCTTGTCTTACAACAGCAGAGTTGGGTTGGATTTCACAATATAGGGTCTCAGCCAAGTCTTGCCCTTTGGGAGGATGAACCAAAGCATATCCTAATTGTCTCTTAAACTGTAAAGGATTCTAGTTGATGCAACCTTTCACTCCTATCAAAGGCACATTAGGATATTGCCCACAACTAGTAATGATGTCCTTGCCTTTGGTGCTCTGAGTGCACCATCTGATGTCCTTTGATGTCAAGGCAATAAATCTCTTAGCCCAGTTCTTTTGCTGATGGGGGTTCAGGAAGGTATCTGCCTTAGGCAAATTCCTTAGTAACCAGGAGTAATAAAGGGGAGCAACAACATCTGACCAGTCTTCCTCTTTTCTTCTCATTCCTCTGGTGTACTGAATAGTAAAAGTCTCCCAGCAAGGTAGGAACTGGGTTCCTCAGTAAGAACAGGTGAATGGCATTCTTGCTCACAAATTTTGGCTCATCTGCAAACAAGATAACCCCATATATACTGAGGGCTAGAAGTGCACAAACATCATTCCATTCTCCTATTGCAGCATGCAAGGTGGTCTGGGAGATCAAGAAGTCCAGATGAAGGCTTGGAACTCTAGCCTTGGTTGTCATGTTCTGATCAATGAGGGCAGGCTCCAAATGCAATGCCTTGGCTATGTCTTCATTTCTGGGAGCAACCATCTCAGGGTTGAAAGGAATCCTTCTCCTGATAGGAACTCCTAACAACAAGGCAAATTCTTCTAGCAAAGGTCCCAACAGGAAATCAGGAAATGTGAAACATCTGAGTGGAGGATCATAAAACTGCAAGCAAGTATGGATCATGCTCCTCTGAGATCCATCTAGATCCATGACCATGTCCAATATTCCTCCATAATGCTCTCTGAATAGTGGGACATGATCAGGAGTAATGAGAGACTGGATCTGCCTGATGCCAGTCAGGGTGGGCTCAAAGAAGTGGTAAGTGATGTTGCTCTTTCTTGAAGTGTCCATGGATGATAGATGCTGGTGAAGAAGCTGAGAGCAACTGCTGATGAAGGTCACTGAATGAGATGCTAGAGATGAGTCTCTGATAAAGATAGCTGGAGAAGAATCACTAACAAACTGATGAAGGTGCTGGAGAAGATAACTGAAGCAGTCTGAGCAGCAGAAGGGGTCAAAACCAAACCAAAGATAAATATGGATACCCTATAAAACAAATAAGCAAATGTTAAATGATGCAAAAATGATGTATGCAAAATGATATGCAAATGGTTTGTGATCAAGTGCTGGATCTGTTTATCTGCCTTGGTAAAAGTCCATGTATGTTCATAAGTCCGGATGGAGGCTTAGAAATCCAGTAACCAGGTGGGGGACTCAAATAAAGAGTCACAAGTCCAGGGTAATCACAAGAACTGTCCAAAGTGATGCATTCTTAAAACAAAACTAGTAACAGGGTATGATGAGGCCAAAGGGTTCCTGCAAACCTGTAAACATCCTAACCCCCTCACATGTAATGTTCTAGAACAAGGATCCTCAGACTTGGATCAGTTATGAGAAGTGTAAACACTTCTAACCTGGAGGTACAATGTTTACAATAACTATAAAGGATCCTCCTCTAATTCACCACAGATGCCGAAGGTCATAAAAAGGTCATCCAGACTTAGCAGGCTTCCCAGATAGCCCTAGTACTACAGGAAGTCTGTAGCACAGAGTTCTCAAGAAGAAACCCATGTCTGAACCGTGTTTCATATTCCCGCACCAGACTGAAATGGAATGGGAAAGAATATGAAGCCACTCTAGCCTCTGTGTCACTCAGGTCCCAGGTATAGGACCTTAATCACTCAATGAACCCCACCCACCAAAACAAACAAGAGATCCAGCACATGATAATGACAATATGAAATGCATAAAACTGTAAATGAAAGCAGTAAATAAAGCTGTACATAAAGCAATAAATAAAGCAAATAAATAAGCACAAGTAGCACATAACACCCTTGTAAACATAAATCAAACAAGCACTAGGAGGAACCCACAAAAGAACCAGAAGCCCTGGTTGCAATATAAGATTTCCCCGGTAGAGTCGCCAAGCTGTCGCTCCCAAAGATTTGCATCCCGGTACAAGCGCGAATGGTCGGCGAAAGGAGAGAATGAAAATAAAGTGAATAGAGTCGCCAGCTAGGCATTTTTATCCCGAAGTAAAGGTAATGCTGCATAAACCTAGAAAGAGATGGATAAGACGGTTGCGAACCAGAGAAACTGAGAAAGGGGGTTGGTTACGACCTGGGAAGGTGTTAGCACCCAGATTGTCCGTCGTACTCGACGGGATCCACGCTTGAAAGATTGTGTTTAAAGGGGTAGTTTCTGTGCTATCTCTGTGCAAAAGCTGGAAAAGAATATACAAGTGTCAGTGCAAGAAAGTGAAGTGTGGTGCTCAGGAATGAGGCTTAAAAAGAATGCTGAAAGAGGGGGAAGACACAAAGACTTTTGTTCGATAACCGTTAAGTTATACCTACGTATCCTCTCGTGCAATAAGGAAGTCAGAACACCGTAGTTCGACTCAAAGAGACTGAAAGATAAATTGACTGTGAACTGCTTACTTGTCTATTCTCAAGTGTATGACTCGTCTGGCTCGAGTGCTAACTGTCTTGCGTTGGAGGGAAGAAGCAAGTTCTCGTTTGTGATTGAAGATGATGAGAAAAGAATCCCGAAGGAGACGATTATTGTTTGTTTTTTGTGTTTTCAATCTTTTATTGTTTTTTTGGAGTTTGTCATAAATTAATGAGCTTAAGCCTAAACCAAGGGTAAGTAAACTCATCATATCCTCCCTTTGATTAGGGATAATGAGAATACCTTAAGAATGAGATAAACATCTCAACTTAATTGCCATGATGTTGTAGGATTAAGATCATTAACATACTTGTGATTATTTAGATGTTTTTGGGGTTTTTGTTTAGTGTTAAGTAATGAGTTTAAGCCATAATCAAGGATTAATGAACTCATTACACCATCCTAATAGAAGGATAATAGATGAATACACTTAAGCTGAGGAAGATACCTCAAATTAATCCATGATTAGGGATTAACCTCATGACAAAACAAACCTTTATTAAATGGATTTTAATTTAGGGTGAGATTAAAAAGTGAATTTTATGGTTTTTATGACAACTTGAGGGGGACTTGTCCATTAACACTAGGGTTAGTCCTTCTTAACCAATAAAGGAAGAATTAGAACCCTAATGCAAGGCCCAAGTTACAAGCTATTGTCTTAGTGATTATTAAGATGGATTGATTAAGAGGTTTAAACAAATTAAGGGTTTAACACTTAGGATTAAAGTTATACACTCCATCCTAAGAGAAGGATGCAGGCATAACCCTAATCACAAAGTCTTAAAACCTTAAAGGTTTAGTCTCTAATGATGAGATGAGAAAAGAGACACAAAGAAGACACAAAGGTAAGATCTAAATGGGGACTAATCATAACCCTAATTATTGTTATGCTTGGATGTTCCTATGGTTTGTAAGGCTTGAGAAAGATCTTCAGGGAAGCCACCAATGCAAGAAGCAGATGAAAGGAGGAGAAGTAGAAGAAACAAGTTACTTACTTCACTGAAGAAGATAAGTAACTTGGAGGAAGAAAGTGAAAGATGAACATGAATGAGAAAGCTCACTCCAAAGCAAAGAAAAAAAATGCAGCAATGATGCATAAGAAGAATGAGAAGAGAAATGAGAAGGGAAGGCAAATTCACTTCTCAAATTACTTACCACCTGAAAAGGTTAGCATAAAGGAAAGAAATGAAATGAAAATGAAACATATGCAAAGGTAAAACCAAGAACCAGAAGCAAACAAATGATGCAAATGATGCTATGAGATGATGCAAAGGCATGTCAAATGTTATGAATGTTCATATAAAGAGAAAGAATGCAAATGAAGCATGTAGGAAGCATGAAAACACATGTATGCTTATGAAATGAAATGGATGCAAAGCATGGAAAATGTATGAATAAATGATCAAGAAATGTTCAAGAAATGTCTTAAGATGTCTAAGATGGCATACAAGTGCTTAGAATGTCATGGCAATTTCACATATTCATGCAATGCAATGTAAGATGCAAGTATGGATGCAAGATTAGGGTTACATGAAAGGATGAGATGCAAATGACAAAAACAGAAGCGAATCACATGATAAAAAATTGAAAATGAACTCAAAGGAACCCTAACCCCATATGATATCACACCCCAAAGGAGGAGGTCTAAATCTTAACCTAAAGAAAGTTGTGATTTTCCTAAGTAAACTAGGGTTTTTGGGTACCTTAAGAGGAAAAATGAAAATCAAATGGAAAATGCAAGATAAATTTGTGACAAAAATATGCTAGATAATACATGTTATATAAAGAACAATGAAAAAAGAACCAATGTCAAACCCTTCATGGTTAGGCAGAAAAGAATTTTCAAAGTTAGGGTTCCAAAAAGGGATTTTTATGAACCCTAAATTCAAGAAAAATTTCAAAGTTGGATCAAAACCAAAAAGAAATTTATATGAATGGTTTGACAATGTTTCTAAATGTCCTAAGATGCAATGTGATTTTTTTTGGAATTTTTGGAAACCTAAATGGTATTTTAATTAATTAATTTCCATTAATTAATTAAAATAAACATTTAAATATTTTTAAAATGATTTTTTAATCCAAAAACTGAAAATAAAAATGTTTTTGGGTGAAGAAAAATATTTGAAGTCAAAATGCAGAAGAAATATATTTTTTGGAATTTTCTAAGTATTTTAAATAAAATGTACAAAAGAAATACAATAAAATGAAATAAAAACAGATAAAAGGAAAAGTATGCTGATCTAAGGGCTTAGATTCAAAGTTGAGGGGCGGGAATTGACTGGCGCCATATCTAAAGGCTAAAATTCAAACCAGTCTTAATTAATTAACTAAACCTAATTAATTAAATTAAATGGAAATTAAGGGTTAATGAAATGATCTGGTCCATTGGTTCATGCGCGCGAAACATAATCTAAGGGTGGAGATTCAAAGTTCACTAATTACACTGATTAACCTTAATCTGAACCCTAAACATTTTCAGGTGACCGGAGCAAGCTCCGGTCATCTTCTCCGGTCACTCATTCATGCTATCTCTCTCAAAACGCAATGAAACTTCACCAAAATCTCCAGAAACACTCATTAGACGCTTCTAAACAAGAATCTAGCAACAAAAATCATTTCTTTTCACCCAAGATCATGAATCAAAGGCAAACGGAAAAACACGCAAAAATTTCAGAAGCTTCATACATGCTTGTTTCTCAATCATTTTCAAAAGTAAACACATCATGATGATCAGCAAAGCATAAAGAACATTTCTATAGCAAGAAAAACAAGTTCTGGAAAATTTGTTCTTGAGGATACCTGAGATGAAGCTTCTTCAATCTGAGCTATATGGCCTCCTCTTTGGTGCAAAATGACTCCAATGATCATCCTGGTGATGCTTTGATGCTTGGGAGGAGTTTATAATGGCTGGTTTGAGTGGTTGTTCTTCAGCTGGTCAAAAATCGTGTTTCAGTTTTGGGTGCTTTTAGGCTATAATGAAGGGTGGTTTATGTTCTAATGATGATGGTGAGTTGAATGGTGAAGTTTGTTTGTGATTTTTGTGGCTGAGCAGAGTGTTTCGAAAGCTTTTGCTTTTGGGGTGATTTTGAGAAACTTAGTGATTTTGAGGTTCTAGGCTTGTGTGATGTATGTTATGAGTTACTTTTGATCCACATAACATTGCTTGATAGGTCAGAAAGTGGGTGGTGGACTGTGGTGATTGGTATGGGCAAGTTGCCAAAATGTCAACATAACTTGTACTTGAGGTATGGTCTCATGTTGCAGCTGGCTTAGGGCATGTCTTGGCTCAGCAAAGATCAAGGAGAACCATTGAAAATGTTTTGTGGTGATTCATCAAGTGGGTGAGAAGTTTCATGCTCTTTTGCAAATTTGAAGAAGTTTGGCCCCTTTTGAATTTCTTGAAGTTCAAGGCATGAAATGGCATGATTCTTTGGGAAATTTTGGTCACAAAGCATTGCATTATGTTGGTTTGATGCTTAGAGAGTGACTAGAGGTCACAAAATGGCTTGGTATGTGAAATTGCAAAAAATCCTCTTTGGTGTGAAAGTGAAAATTATGTGATTTTTGCCAACTTTGCCAAGCCATATCTTGAGTTCTAGGAAGAATTAGATCAAGTTCTTGTACTTTTTGAAAAGGGAATGATCCAATCTACAACTTTTATGACCAACAATTTTTCATTTGAGGCATTTTTGGTTGAGAAAGAGGAGGTTGAAATACTTTCCCAAAATGGAAAGTTTCCATTACAAGTCATTTCCATTTTTGGCAACTTTTGGTTTAGCTCAATTTTCTTCAATTTTGTGAACTTCCAAGCACTTCAATGATCAAATAAAGATAATATAACTTCAATTTGATGAAGGATCCACTTTGGTTCCATTGTTGGGGGCCTCAGATGCCCTGATTTTGCTCTGACTTGCTCAAGAAGTTACCCAGTGAACATATGACTTCCACAATGAATTTCTTCATCAAACTTGGTACACATGATCCTTATAACATATTGAGACTATTAGAAACAAGAATGACCAAAAAATTTGGAGTTATGGCCTCTGAAACCAAAACCCTAATTTCAGGTCATCAGTGTAGTGAAACCCTAGCTCTGCCTCCATGCTTTGCCAGTTCTTGTGATTTCTTGACTTCCTTGATTTTTGAGGGATATAAAATGATGATAGAACATACATGGACCCTCTTGGAACACTTTGAGGCCTTTGGGATGGCACATATGGAATCTTGGATTGCTTAGATCACAAACCCTAGATGCAGATGAACTTGAACTATGCAGATGAAACAAAAATGCAATATGAGATGATATGCTTAAACTTATGCAAAGATGAAAGATCACAAGCCATGGTGTGAACTGAGTGAGGGTAAATTTGGGGTGTTTACAAATGGTACTAATTTGAATAATACTATGATTATTGATCTCTGCATGCAATTCAAGATTAAGCATCATAATTCTTCTCCATACCATCCAAAGATGAATGGCGCAGTGGAATCCGCCAACAAGAATATTAAGAAGATCTTGCAAAAGATGACAGTTACATATAAGGATTGGCATGAGATGTTACCATTTGCTCCTCATGGTTATCGTACCACCGTACGTACTTCAACGGGGTCAACCCCATTTTCCCTTGTCTATGGTATGGAAGCAATTTTACCCATTGAAGTTCAGATTCCTTCTTTGAGAATTATAAAGGAAGCAGGCTTGGATGAAGATGAATGGATTCAGACTCGACTTGACCAGATAAACTTGATTGATGAGAAAAGATTAGCAGTTGTTTGTCATGGTCAGATGTATCAGAAACGTATGATCAAAGCCTTCAATAAGAAAGTTAAGCAACAAGTATATCAGGCTGGTGATTTGGTGATCAAGCGTATCATATTACCACAGGGTGATCCTAGAGGCAAATGGACCCCCACCTATGAAGGACCATTTGTTGTTAAGAGAGTATTTTCTGGAGGTTCCATGATGCTTACCACTATGGATGGTGAAGATTTCCAATAGTCTGTCAACGCAGACATAGTTAAAAAATACTATGCATAAAAAGAGACCCACTAGGTTGACTGGCCTAGGCAAAAATAAGGGAATTCCGGCGAACCAAAAAGGTTCGGGAAAAAATTAGGGATATATATAAAAAATGTACACCCGACAAGTCGAAAACCTGAAAAGGCGGCTTGGGAAAAAAGGGTATCCTGGTGGATTGAAAACCTGAAAAGGCAATCCAGGCAAAAGTTAGGGATTAAAGCGTATGACTATGTCTCGTTGGATCACCCATGTAACCTCTACTAGTTGTGATATATACGTCAAATTCAACAGATACAAATCAATCCAATCATTTCTATTCCGATAGCTGAAGATGAGATACTTGAAGATAATGGCAATAGCAGAATTGAAACTCAATAGGATTAGTTACACATAGCTATCTTTCCTTGTTTTTGTATTCTTTTAAAATTTCTTCGACGAATTCCTCTTACTAGGATTTCCGTCTCCGTGTTAAAACTCTCCTGTTTATAGGCCACTTTCTAAATAAATAAAATTCTATTTTTCGTATTCAGGTTTACTTTTCCCTCTTTATTCAGGTTTACTTTTCTCCTTTTACTAAAGCGAGAACTGTCCGTTGGTTATGTTTGAATGTATATATGCTTTTGAATATAATTGATGTTTACCATAAATGTATAAAATACAATAATAACATTTACTAAGAACGAACGGAGGTAGTAATTCAATGAATCTTCGCTGGTTCATCCCCACAGATTAATCTTTACGGATATTCTTACGAAATACTTCAAGTAATATCTTGTATTTCCAACACTATGAATTCTTCAAGAAGTTTCATATCCTCCAAAGAATTGATACTTAACCAAATAAATCTACCTGATCTATGTCAATTTCTTTTATCCTCAGTCATGATATTCAGGAACTTAATCCTTCAGTAAGAAGTACGACGAACGAAAACGGGATGTTCTAAGTACGATATTCTTAAACAAGACGGGGACTAAGTCTTCATATTTCTCAATAATGAATCGAGATTTATTTTCCCCAGCCAACAATTGTCTTACAAAGCTACTTATGCGCTTCAACTACATAATTCATACATGCATCACATCATATCATATCATATCATACGCATAAAACATTATCATGAAATATATTTTGCAAAGTGTTATATACGTCATGATATTTGCATAGAACTAACCTTGTTTTTCAGGTTAATTCTCCAGCAGAAAAACTTCATCAACAACTTATATCTTGGGCCGTTGTTTATCTTCACAAAAGTTATATCATTACCTTGGGCCGTTATTTATCTTCCCAAGTACCCTATTATGACTTTGGGCCGTCGTTCATCTTCCCAAAAGTTAAACCCTTACCTTGGGCCGTTGTTTATCTTCCCAAGTACCCTATCATGACTTTGGGCCGTTGTTTATCTTCCCAAAAGTTATACCCTTACCTTGGGCCGTTGTTTATCTTTCCAAGTACCCTATCATGACTTTGGGCCGTTGTTTATCTTCCCAAAGTTATACCCTTATCTTGGGCCGTTGTTTATCTTCCCAAGTACCCTATCATGACTTTGGGCCGTTGTTTATCTTCCCAAAAGTTATACCCTTACCTTGGGCCGTTGTTTATCTTCCCAAGTACCCTATCATGACTTTGGGCCGTTGTTTATCTTCCCAAAAGTTATACCCTTACCTTGGACCGTTGTTTATCTTCCCAAGTACCCTATCATGACTTTGGGTCGTTGTTTATCTTCCCAAGTACCCTATTATGACATTGGGCCGTTGTTTATCTTCCCAAAAGTTATACCATTACCTTGGGTCGTTGTTTATCTTCCCAAGTACCCTATTATCACTTTAGGCCATTGTTTATCTTCCCAAGTACCCTATTATCACTTTGGGTCGTTGTTTATCTTCCCAAAAGTTATATCATGACTTTGGGCCGTTGTTTATCTTTCCAAAAGCTATATCATTGCCTTGGGCCGTTGTTTATCTTCCCAAAAGCTATATCATTACCTTGGGACGTTGTTTATCCTCCCGAAAGCCATACCATTACCTTGAGCCGTTGTTTATCTTCCCAAGTACCCTATCATGACTTTGGGCCGTTGTTTATCTTCCTAAAAGTTATACCCTTACCTTGGGTCGTTGTTTATCTTCCCAAGTATCCTATTATGACTTTGGGCCGTTATTTATCTTCCCAAAAGTTATACCATTACCTTGGGCCGTTGTTTATCTTCCCAAGTACCCTATCATGACTTTGGGCCGTTGATTATCTTCCCAAAAGTTATACCCTTACCTTGGGTCGTTGTTTATCTTCCAAAGTACCCTATCATGACTTTGGGCCATTGTTTATCTTCCCAAAAGTTATACCCTTACCTTGGGCCGTTGTTTATCTTCCCAAGTACCCTATTATCACTTTGGGCCATTGTTTATCTTCCCAAAAGTTATATCATGACTTTGGGCCGTTGTTTATCTTCCCAAAAGCTATATCATTGCCTTGGGCCGTTGTTTATCTTCCCAAAAGCTATATCATTACCTTGGGACGTTTTTTATCCTCCCGAAAGCCATACCATTACCTTGGGTCGTTGTTTATCTTCCCAAGTACCCTATCATGACTTTGGGCCGTTGTTTATCTTCCCAAAAGTTATACCCTTACCTTGGGCCGTTGTTTATCTTCCCGAGTATCCTATTATGACTTTGGGCCGTTGTTTATCTTCCCAAAAGTTATACCATTACCTTGGGCCGTTGTTTATCTTCCCAAGTACCCTATCATGTATTTGGGCCGTTGTTTATCTTCCCAAAAGTTATACCCTTACCTTGGGTCGTTGTTTATCTTCCAAAGAACCCTATCATGACTTTGGGCCATTGTTTATCTTCCCAAAAGTTATACCCTTACATTGGGCTGTTGTTTATCTTCCCAAGTACCCTATTATCACTTTGGGCCGTTGTTTATCTTCCCAAACGTTATACCATTACCTTGGGCCGTTGTTTATCTTCCCAAACGTTATACCATTACCTTGGGCCGTTGTTTATCTTCCCAAGTACCTTATTATCCCTTTGGGCCATTGTTTATCTTCCCAAAAGGTATATCATTACCTTGGGCCGTTATTTTATCTTCCCAAAAGCTATCTCATTACACCTTGGGTTTTATTTTCCCAAAAGCTATCTCATTACACCTTGGGTTGTATTTTTCCAAAAGCTATATCTTCGTACTCTGGATTACTTTCTCCAAGAAATATAAGAAAGTTTCTTCGAATGGAATCTTTAAGCCCATTCAAAAAATACAACCAACCATCAGTATTATTCTAGGCACCGGCGAGTGCAAATTTTTGGGCTTTTGTGTTCAATCCCCTTCAACCTTCAAGTCACGAATGGTGTGCATGCCAATCTAACTCCTCAGGTTTCAGAAAATTGAATAGGGGCAGCTGTTGTACCCCAAAATTTACCCTCCCACCATCAAGACAATATATCTCAAGATTTCTCAATGATCATATGGTTCTCAAGGTCCCCGATAGGTCAGAAAGTTTGAGAGTTTCCTCAGACAAAGCCTCCTCCTAAGCAAAGGATCCAGAACTAGGGTTTTGGTTTTCTCCAAGAAAAATGGACTTCCAAGGCCTCAAGTGAGCTTAATAACATCTCATGTGACTTCAAGAATCCCTATGTCAAGTTACAGAGCTTTCCCAGTAAGTTTGACCAGTCAGATGATCAGATATGCAAAAATCAGTCAAAGTGGTTAAAAAGTTAAATTGAGGTCAACTGTGGTCAAATTAAAGTCAAACTTCAAGATTTTTTTGCCAACATCAAGATTATGAAGTAAAATTCATCATTTTTTGCCAACGAATGAGAGAAACAGAGATAGGGCTTAGAGAACCTCTATTAGAGAGATTTGAAAAATCTTCACTTGAGGTAAGGGTGAGGTTCTTTGATCACTTAAGGGATGAATAATATATGTATGAGGGTGGGTAAATCATCAGGGTTCATATATATATATATATATATGCATCTCTTGTTTGTTTTGATGTTTCGGTGTGAATTAAGGTTGTGTGTCGGTGTTCGTAATTATGTGCAAATTGTGTAAATTAAATACTTGAATCGTGTTTGATGTGTTGATTTTTGTTGAAAAATTGTGTCTTGTGTAATTGTTGTTGTTAAATTCGTTGCATTGAGAAGTGTGTGTTGTAAATATGGATTGTTGTACGTGTAATTCACGTGTCAGAGTCAGAACAAATTGATGAATGGTTTTGAAAAAGGGAAACTTGAATTTCTAAACTTTTGAAAAAAATGTATTTTTTCCTTGAAAAATGTTTTGGGTGAATTATAGGAAAAGCTTATTTTGAACAACTTAAAAATAAGTTCTGGTGTGAAAAAATAACATAAACGCTGATTCTGTCGTGTGGTTAATCGATTAACTATATATGGTTAATCGGTTAACGCTGGAACAACTTAAAAACGTGAAAATGGCTTTTTAAGGGTGTTAACTGGTTAACCGTATTAGGTTAATCGATTAATCGTGAGACTGATTTTTTCGAAAAACTTCAAAAATTCATAACTTGAGTTTCGGGTGTCCGATTCGCGTGTCGTTTGAAGCGTTGGAAAACTAACACAACAAACTTTCTTATAAAAACGGGGTATGGTCTAAAAGTGGATTATTTTGTTGTGTGGTGGCTTAAATGCAATTGTAGTGTTTATGTTGTGATGTGATAGAATCTGAAATGTATCGTTGTTGATTGTTATGTTATATGTTGTTGATGATGTTGTTGAGTTGTTATAACATTGTTGTTGCATGGTGACCAATATTTGTATGGTATAATTATTAAGATGAATATCATTGTATGTTGTGTTGTATGTTATAATTGATATGTATTATATGATTGCATTAGCTGTGAGATAAGTCGTGTGCCCACGTGGTGTGTGAGCGTCTTATTCAAATTCTATTTGTAGAATCGTGTTGTTGATGAGGTGATCGTGTGCCCATGTGGGGTGTGAGAAACTTTTATGGAAATTCCAGCGGGAATTATGATAATGAAAAAGGGATTGGATTCTGAAATATGAATCGAATGGTATCAGATGCATTGAGTCAAGGTTGTGAGTCTCATTGCATCGCATCAGGCTTGTGTTGTTTTGTGAATGGTATGACTATCTGCTTTGGTGTGAGGGTTATATAATGTGATTTGATGATAGGGTGAATTGTGTAAGGATTATATGCTTTTATATTTATATTATGCATTTCTTTTGTTGATTGAAAATCTCACCCTTCTGTTGGAATGATGCTTTATACGACATCGTGTAGATATTCAAAAATAGTGCGGAGTCAAAGTTAGTGAAGATGAAGTCTTCCATTTTATTTATTAGAGTCAACGTCTTCTCTGATGTGTGACATTGGGGATATGAAACGCTTATGTTTATTTGTTTTATTGTTGATCATTAACAATTGTTTGACTTTTGTTAACTATATTCATTTTAAAACATGTTATGTTTTTGTTATTAATTTGGAGAAATTTTCGTTGCTTAGTAAGTTGAACTTTAACTATAATTTCGTTAATTACCGTTAACAAAAAATTGTGTTACATGTCATATGTATGAGCAGGTTTTTGTTGGAAAGTAACATCCCATGGGCTGAATTTTTCATAATTTAATATGATAATTTAATTATTTTACAAAGGGGTTTTAGGGTGTTACAATGTGGACTAAGGAAAGTGTCAACACTTACCCTTGACAACGCAACATATAATGATGTGGTTGCGTCTTATTTGGAAAAAATACTTAAGAACAAGAATGTTTTAATGGGCGAAGGTGATTTTTTTTTTTGCATATGAGGTGTGTTGCCCATATCGAAAACTTGGTAGTGAGATATAGAAAAAAAAGGCCACAAATTGGCTATTGAAAGTGCCCATATCTTAAACTTGTTAACTTAAGTTTTAAAATGTGTAACATAGTTTAAACTTGTTTCTAATTTAAAATACAAAAAAAAAGAGAATCCTTTATGTAACCAAGAGTATCTTTACATAATATTTTGTTCGATTTCTGATGCAGGAGAAAATGCTAGTTGTTTGCTCTGAATGTTCAGAATTGGCCACACATTATTTTGGCATTTATACATTGTATGTACTCCGAACAAAATTATGCAACCTCTTGTTTTTCAAATTATATAGTTATATGAATTTTAAGTGTTTAACCAAGTTTATGTTTGCAACAAGAGAAAAAAAGAAGCTCACCTTCAAGCAACAAACTACTTTTGCAAGACCTTGACTGCCAATGACACAAGCACTGTGAATATTTGATTTGTTGAGTTTAGTTGTAAAATATTTAAAGACTTAAATTTAGATGATTTCAATATTTATATGGTTGTATTATGACTGTAATATATACATGGATGTGTTATGGCTTTATGCTATTATTAGTTTGATATAAATGATTCCAAGTAGGTCAATTATGTTGTGTCTTTGCACTATAAGACCATTTGTGTTGTAATATTTAGATGGATGTGTTGGGAATTTGTGTTATTATCAGGTGGATGGAAATGATTAATAGTAGGCCATTTATGTTGTGGCTTTGCGACATAAGACCATTTGTGTTGTAATATTTACACTGTTGTGTTGTGGCATTGCATTATGGTCATTTATTTTATTATTACATAGCTTAAAATTTTTAAAAAACATTAAAAAGCAGGAAATTTTTATGATTGATTTTTTATATAATAAAAGTAAGGATTAACTAAGCGAACAAATCGATCCATATTAATCGATAAACTGATTAAATTGAACCCAATCAAACTAAAATACAATCCATTGAAATTGGAACTAACAAGTGGACCCATGACTTAGGTCGGTTTGACATTTTGGACCCATTTAAACCCAAAATGGTCGAGTGTCCACCCCTAGTCATTATAATCTTGTTAGATTCAAACGACATTTTAAACTTTTTATTTTCAAACAAGGACTTTAAAATTATTTTGTTCATTATACTAGGCACATGCACTACGTCGTAGAAAGCCAACATGTTTCACAATGTGAGCTGGAAAAATTTTACTTTTCACAAAATTGCAATAGTTTGTGAATCGCCATGATACACAAGTTCTTCTCGACCGCTTTGTTAAAACGTCTTTGTTTGCACAAATGTTTCTAGTAGTAACAGAACTACCACCAATTTGTTCACATTGATAATAATATTAAATTGAGAAACGAGTGTAGTTATTATATATATCATCTCATTTATCATTAATCAAATTAGTTCTATCTTTATGAGGATTGTCATTATATGCCTTCATTTGGGTACATGATGATCTAACTTTCCGTAAGTAAACCATTTCTCATAAAATTTGTATTAGCAACAACAAGGATAAATTTATCTTATTGTTGTGATCTGATGTTTTGTTATCATACTTTTTCTTAGGATATTTGTTTTGACCCATTTTATTTGAGATTCTAGTTCCTTTGCTTTTACAACTTTATTTTCATTTTGTTGGTATCTTTGAGTTTATAATCCTTCCATGATTCAGACAACTTTTCAATAAAGTGGCCATATACAAACTCGTCATGGAAAGTGACGTTTCCAGCCTTTAATTCTTCAAATAATTTGTGATATGATTGAAAATTTAGGACATTGAAATTTTTATCATTATTTTTACATGTATATGTAAACATATAAACAAAATAGATAATATATAATCATAACTTAAAATATGGAAAAAATAATTAACTAAAATATATACAAATATTAGTGCATTAAACAAACATAAAATATGAATACACGGACACTAGATTTATATCACATAATTAGTAAATATTTCCCAAGCACTTTTTTTTAAAAATAAAATTATGGGTAACATAAAACACAATTTAAATGGATTAATTAAAATTGAATCAAATCAAATAAACATAAAATAATTAATCTATTTCCCTCTATTCTCCTCCAATAAAAATATACACTAAGGGAGAATTCATGTTAATAATGATGGAGTTCCATGAGAACAAACATATTCGTAAAGGTGTAGAAAAACTCATTTTATAGAAATAACGATGCTAAATTATTTCCTATTTCTTCCTCATTTTTCTTAAAGTGGACAAACATTCCATGCTAGTAATAAAAAAAGAAGTATCTACAAAAAAAACTAAGAAAGGTCCTACCGGGAGTCGAACCCAGGTCGCTGGATTCAAAGTCCAGAGTGCTAACCACTACACCATAGAACCTTTGTGTTCTCTAATTTCTACTTTTTAGTTTTTTAGTTTTTCGAAAGACAAAACTCCACTAAATTTATACACCCTATTAAAAAAACTAACTCACCATAACCAAATATCTTTGTATTATATTTGTCTGAATTGACCATAAGTTAGGTTGATCGATAAAGGCCCCTGACCTAATCCATTTTCAACCCAAACTAATAAAGTTACATTTTTTTTCTTCAGAAATTATAGTGTCAAGATTTTTTTTAACATTCTTGGTAATTTAAATATTCACACCTATATTAATTTTTGATATATTTTCTAATTGTAAAAGGTTATAATAATTGTTGTTGTAAGCCATAAGGGCTAATAGTTTAATGATTGAACTTAAAGTTTATATCATGTTAATTGTTCAAAATAAAATATTTTTTTATTATATTTATTTCCAAAATAATAAAGTCTCTAGAATAGTTAATCCATTTAATATAATATTAAGTGTGAAATAAATGTTAGAACCATTATATAAGGATGTTATTTTAAAAATATATGTAGTTAAGACTTAGTATCGTATAAGGTAACAATAATGCATATAAACTATTAATAAGTAGGATGATGACCATATCTCACATGTCATAGATGTGAAATATCGATTCTTCAAATAAGTATAAATATTATGAGTGATATTTATACTGGATTGATCCACCATAAGAATACCACATAGTGTGTTATGCAAGTGTCGTAAGTTATTTCTATAGTGATAGTGATATATGTCACCCTTGTTGTAATAAGACAATTATAAGCCGGTTAACTAGGTACTCAATAAGTCACATGGAGGGACATGAGTAACATGAATGAGATTTTCCCTCCTACATATGATAAAATAATATCTAGAGGTTCCTTTATCGAGTATGAGATGACTATAACACCCATATATAATATCATACATCAAAGCATACATATTTTACGTGAATCCAAGTTTTGGTACTGAAATACCAATAAGTTCCTAGTTAAAATCCAATTTTTCAATATGGTAACCGGTTACCAAAAAGCATGTAACCGGTTACCACTGAGTCAAAATCCCTAATACCTGCATTTTTCAGCTCAAAACTCAATGGAACTTCATAGGAACACATTACAACATAATAGTAAGTATCATAGGTTGTTTTTACACCTATCTCGACTATAATACACATTTTTCTCCGCATTTGAACCGTTAGAAATCATTGATTAGAAAAATTAATCATTTTCTCTCAAACTCTAACCTATGTTCTAGCAACCTAAAATTCCATAACTTAAGTTTCTATCTAGAACCCACCTTAGCAATGAATGATGATGAAGAAGTTAGGATGATTTGGTGAAGAAGAGACAATGATCCAAGCTTGCCTTGCTCTTCTAGTTTCTTCCTCTTCTTTCCCTCTTTATCTGACTTCTCTCTAGCCCATCTCTCTTTGTTTCTATACTTGAAACAAATGAGGCAAAAGGGAGATGTAGAGAAAATATCTATCATTTAGTAACACTAATTGGTCCATAATTGAGGGTATCCAAAAATGTCTTTAATGCACCAATTAATAAAACCTCAGAGTCAAATAATATTAATCAATCTAATATGAACTTATGAGTTGCTCTAATTATCTTAACAAATAACTCTCAGAGCACATCAAAATCCAATTGATCTCAATTAATATTATCTGGAGCATTAATAAAATACGGGGTATTACAATGACCATGCTAAATTTAATCTATATGTGATATTAAGATTATTTATTATTACTTAGTATACTCGGGTATCAAGGAATAAATTAATGGAATATATAAAGGTGACATTGAATATGTTTTGTATTCAATAGATATATAAGAGCTAAAAGGTAATTAAACATGTGATTATTATTACAAAAGGGCGATGTTATATCACATGAAATTCTTATCACTTTGATAACGATAATGTGTTTTTTTTCACCACCAGTATCCGACCCACTTGTCTGACTAATTTGACTCAGTGGTCAGTTCTCGCATCAAGTGGTTCTAGTCCCTCCCGATAGCAGTTGCGAGAGATCAAACTATGGTTCTCCCTACCAAGTCCAACACCAATCACCACTGAACCAACTAACGATTCGTAACAAGGATGTGTTTCTAGACACTGTTATTTGTTTATAATATTAAATAAGTGATTTAATATTATTGTCAATGTTACGAGAACCTATTGGCCATGCACATAAGAATAGATAAATGAAAGATTAAATCAATAAATAAATAAGATTCATTTATAATTTAGTGGTGCATTCATACATTGCACTAACACTAATCAGAGAAACACGACACACTGTAAGTTACAATTCATATAAGTCGTTCTATAAATAAAACACTTATTCTAAGACTTTGTCTATTCATAACTAGCATTAAAGGTGGATTTTGGTTCCAACAAGCCAAAGGTTCAATGTTGCAACACGTAGGAAGACTATTAACACATTTGTTAACCTTGATGAACATATCTTTAGAGTAATCAAGGGTGACGGTTTTAAGAAACTATGTAAACAATTGCAACCACAAATGGCTATCTCTTTAAGGAGGACTATTACTAGGGATTGTTGTGAGATTTACCTAGATGAAAAGTTATGACTTAAAGCCCCTTTTAAATCTCATGATACTAGGGTTGCACTAACCACAAACTGTTAGACTTCCATTAAAAACTTTAGTTAAATGGCAACCACTCCACACTTCATTAAAGACCCATGAAATTGCCAAAAAAAATTATTAGTTTCAATTTAGTTCCTGTAAGTTCTATGTTTTTAGGATTGACATTAATTTTGTAAAACAAATATAGCAACAATGTATATGTACATGATCTTCCAATATAAAGAAAACATTAAGCGAGGAAATCCTTTTGTGCGCCCAAACATGTTGTGTTGAAGTGTTTCAACATCTGGAACAACATGTCGAAGAAGATGTCAAGACAGTTCATTCAACATCATGAACTGCTGAAGATGGATTGAAGATTCTGTTATGTTTTCAACAGAAACACAATATTTAGAAGATTTGAATCAATCTATTGGCACTGATTGTAAAAGATCTTGAAGACTCAAATTTACATTGAAGACAAAAATCAAATATTGAAAAATATAGAGTTTCTATATTTAGAGATATTTTAGGGAGTTGTTGATTTGAAGATCTTTTTATATTGTAGCATATTTTTCTGCATTATTGTAGCAGTTGTTATGATGCGTTTTTAGGCCCAAAATCCAGTTGGGATTAGGTTATAAAAAGAAACCTTATAACATAGGTTTAGCAACTAACCAAAGATGTAAAGATCATATCATTAGGGTTGTGTTCTTGGAGAAGCCGTGTGCAACAAGTTTCAGACTTTGTGGTTGTGTTTATTTGTGAGTTTCAAAGCTTTTAAGCAAGAGATGTTGTGTTCTTGACTGAAGTTGTGAAGCAAGGTTGAGGTGTTGTCATGGAAGTGTGTCTTATTTTTTGCCTTATTGTTTTGGTAAAGAGCCGTCAATATCAACAACTGAGAGTTGGGACTATGAGACATCATTGAGGTGATTGGAAGTGAGGATGAGTTTCTCATATTTAGGAGTTCCTAAGTAGAAGTTGCATTGGTAGTGATTAAGCGAGAAGATTGTAAACTGTAGGTGTTTGCTGAGAAGTCTTTGAATTGATACTACATAATGGATTTCCTTCATGGCTTGGTATCCCCCCGAGTAGATGAGTTTGCATCGAACTGGGTTAACAATTTAAATATGTTCTTTACAACTTTTCTGTTTTATACTTTATGCAGTATTTGTGTTGAATGTCATATCAAATGTCTAAACATCCTGAAGAAAGTTTGAATCTGGTATATCAAAATTTTAGAATGATGATGTTTTTTCCTTTCCATGTTTATAAGTAACAGATCAGATGTCTCAACATTGTATTCGACATCTGAGTATTTCATTCCAGAATTTCAATTGGTATCAGAGCAGGCATCATAATCTATTTCTGGATGAGATCCAATGGGGATACTTTCTAGTTCATGATCTAAGTAGAAGTGGTCTACTGAAAAGCTATTTGTTGTATGAATGGTCCCAAAAAGTGGAGGATGGACTATTCTGATGTTGTAGCATGGTGGTATTCTGCTGATATGACGAGTTTAATTTATTTTCAAACTTACGGTTGTATGTGTCACCTGGAGATATTGCTAGGGCTGATTTGTGACACTTGAAGTATCTGAGGAGTTTGTATCCGTTGCTTATCTATCTGATAACTCCTGATGTTTGAGAAGGTTGCTTTTCTATAGAGATATATCCTATAGTTTTGGGGATATATGTCTATCTGCTTTTGTCAAATGTGCTAATGATACTTGGAGACTCTTTTTCAAGTCCACTCAAGGCACTGTAAAGAGAAATGGTTGTTTAGAGAGCTGAAGATTGTTTTAAATAGACATATTTATGTCTGTAGATCTCTTTATGTGATCGTTGGAATGATTTACTATCCTTTGATAGAACATCACATCAAAATTAGGCATGATTCTACTATCTAAGGGTTGACTGTATAGATGCTTGGGTGCTAAACTATTGTGGTTATATCACATATGTTTGGAACCTACTCCTGATCTGGAAGAGGATGCATCTATATGGTGTGTCTAAGAAGGTTCTGGCCCTGGAACTTCTCTTAGTTGTGTGTGTTGATCAAGGAGTAATCAACGTGTCTTGTTCTCCTGTGGACAATTGATTTATGTTCCTTGCAAGTGAAGTACCCGAGCTTCAAGGAGTATTATTTCAGAGAGACTCCTTGTACATGAAGGTCAAGTTGTATCAACTTGTGGAGTTGATAAATGTGAATATAGCTGATCAGTTTCTATATTGAGTGTGAAGACATCTAAAATCAGATAGTATGAAACTGAATCTGAAGGAGAAGTCTATTGAAGTGTTTCAGCTGCTGCATATGTCTGTGATCTAGTTTGATAGCTTGATCAACTATTGATGGTTGATTCCCTTATGTTCCCCTGCATGTGTTTGCGTGGATTTCTATGAAGGTTGTCTTCAAAACCATAGTAATCTGTGACTGATACTGATATCTGAAAGAATGTTAGAACATCATTTCAGAAAGTGTCAGATGCATACAAAAGAAGTCAGACTACATGTCATACCTTGTGTGAGAAGGTAATATCATCTGACCTATAGTAAATACCTTGACGAGAGACTTGGTATTTGTCTATTGTCTATGTGATGCATAAAGGTGGATACTTTGACGAGAGACTTAGTATTTAATTGAGAAGTATACATATTTGTAGTCTGAATCTTATGGTTCAGAAAGTGTATTGAGTAGTTGATGCTCATCTTCAGAAATAGCTTTGGTTGTTCATGAAAGAGGGAGTTAAGAGTGCTATATGATGTTTAATAGTGCAAGAGGGAAGACTTCTTTTGATGGATGCAGCTGGAGTTTTGTTCTTCCCATGGCAAGGAAGGTGTGTAAGAATCACGGAGTTAGAATTGATAAAATCACCAGAACTTTGTGAACATTGCTTTACTCAAGGAAAATTGTCATCCTTGGTATGGTTGTAAGGTGTAGTTTTGAACTATTCCTTCTGAAGGTTCAAACAGTGACATGTTTGAAGACTTTAGAGAAACAGAGGGAGTTTCTCATCAACAGAATAGAGGTTGTCTACTCAAACTTGGTTGGTGAATCAAGTCTATGAAAGCATGAAACTCTTGTTCTGTTAAGAGAGGAGGTTCTTTCAAGGGGTATAAGAAGGAGCCGAGTTCAACATCTGGATATGGAATGATATTTTTCAAACATCTAGTTCAATATCAAAATCTCAGTTGGTGAAATGGCACATCAATTAAAGATAGGATGATTACAAAATAAGTAGATCAAAATATTTTTGAGAGAATTCTAACAAACATAAAGAAAACAAAGTGTGGTAGTTGGCTTTTTCATATGAGGGTTCCTAAATGAGGTGATCAAACTATTGCAATTGATTTATCTCTATAGTGGATTTGAAGAATCAAGATAATCAGAGTATGACAGCATGTTGGTCTTGAGGATTGTCTTGGAACAAGTTACTCTTGTGTAGAAGGGTGACAAGTTGAAGACTCAAGGAGATTTGTTCTTCTTGAAGGTGGATGAGAGTTTATCTCTCTTTCTAGATTTCTGATTCAAGCTGGTGGCACAATGTTGTGAAGATTTTCAGTTATTGGATTACTATGCTATAGTAAGTCTATTTGGTGGAGCATATCAAGAATCTTAGTAATGAGGTCTTGGTGTTTGGAAGATGTTCTAACTGGTGTTAGAACAATATCTGGGGTGTTTGTCTACATGGTTTCTATTTTTAGCCTACCTAATCATATGGGAGAATGATGAAGTAGATGATCTGTCTTGAAAGAAATATGTAGAGTAGACTGAAGTAGATCAGGTATTGATTGCTTGGAAGTCTCATTGTGGACATTCATTCTAATTTCAGAATTAGTTTGAATGATTATTGTCTGAATTGTATGGCCAAAGGACTGTAAAGATATTATATTGGCTTAGTGTCAGGACCTTCTTGCAAGAAGATGTTCAACATTTGTAGCTTGTGGTAACAAACAAACCAAGAAAGGATCAGGTGTGCTTTGGTACTAGAAGTGAATGTGTTCAATTGGGAATTGAACAAAGGGTGAGCTCTTGAAGACATGAAGACGCGTCTTATGTTTTCCTTTCATCAAAGTGCAAAGAAGCGTGGATTATCCTTTATAGGGGGAGTGTGTTACAATCCTGTGCAACTGGGTTTTTGAAGTTAAGGGGGAGTAATACCTTAACTAGGTTTTGTGATGTTACACATCATGTCGTGACATGTGTTACTAAGTATGGACAACTATTTGTCAGGTTGATATTTATTGCTTAGTTGTTATGTGCTTCCATATGTGTGATCCAGATGAGGAGTGTCTTGTGTGTCCAAAAGGGTTATGGAATAAAGATGCTATCTACAATGTATTTGTGGACACTGATGAGGTTGTGCACCATGTTGTAGTGTGGCTAGCAGACATTATATGGTTGGATGTTAGAACATGTTTCAAAACATGTGTATATTATTTCCTAACTAGGAATAATTGTGGACGGTGCTGGCAGAAGAATGTGAAACACGGGTTTTATTCATGCGTGTTTGTTATTGGGCCATTTATTTTGGGAGAGCAATTAAGCTGGTCGAGGTCTATTTTTGTGCGATCCTCATTTAATGGTGCAAAAGTTTTTGCTCCTTTCATAAAGATCTTGGACCAAGAACGCTTCTTTATTCAAGGATAGTTCGTTACTATCTATGTCTTGGCTCCCTATTTATAGAAGCGGGGTTCTCCTCCATCAGCACGTGAGTATTTTCATCTTTTCATCTTTTTAATGGGTTTCTTTTGTATCTAGATGAATAATATGTGGGTGTGGTGCCGTGAGGGTTGTATTTGCCAAGTTTTGGCTAAAAAAGGGGAGAAAGAATGTGTGCAGATGGTGTGTTTGGGGTTGTTGTCACAACAACTGCATCTGTTATGTTCTTATGTGGTGGCTGCCAGGATGTCAAGATGGATGTTGAATGCTAGTCTTTGTGACTTGTGTCCTGAGTTAATGAACACAATTGTGACTTATGTTCTGAGTTACATAAGGGAACATGAGATTGTTCTCTTGTGTTCAGGACTTTAAACTCCCTATCCACTGCTGTTATTTCCACTGAAAGAAGAGCTAGGCTGCTGAGGAAGATGTCAAGAAACTTACCCATTGGAAGAATAGGTTGTTGTTGTTTTTTCAGTTCTGCTGCTGTATTATATGATGTATTTTTTATTATTTGTTTTAGCCAAAATTTTCCAAAGGGGGAGATTGTAAGTTCTATGTTTTTAGGATTGGCATTAATTTTGTAAAACAAATATAACAACAATGTATATGTACATGATCTTTCAATATAAAGAAAACATTAAGCAAGGAAATCCTTTTGTGTGCCCAAACATGTCGTGTTGAAGTTTTTCAACATTTGGAACAATATGTCGAATAAGATGTCAAGACAGTTCATTCGACATCATGAACTGCTGAAGATGGATTGAAGATTCTGTTATGTTTTCAACAGAAACAAAATATTTAGAAGATTTGAATCAATTCATTGGAGCTGATTGTAAAATATCTTGAAGACTCAAATTTACATTGAAGACAAAAATCAAATATTGAAAAATATAGAGTTTCTATATTTAGAAATATTTTAGGGAGTTGTTGATTTTAAGATCTTTTTATATTGTAGCAGATTTTTCTGCATTATTGTAGTAGCTGTTATGTTGCGCTTTTAGGCCCAAAATCCAGTTGGGATTAGGTTATAAAAAGAAACCTTGTAACCTAGGTTTAACAACCAACTAAAGATGTAAATATCATATCATTAGGGTTGTGTTCTTGGAGCAGTTGTGCCCAACAAGTTTCAGACTTTGTGGTTGTGTTTATTTGTGAGTCTCGAAGCTTTTAAGCAAGAGATGTTGTGTTCTTAACTGAAGCTATGAAGCAAGGTTGAGGTGTTGTCTTGGAAGCGTGTCTTCCGTTTTGCCTTATTGTTTAGGTAAAGAGCCGTAAATATCAGCAACTGAGAGTTGGGATTGTGAGACATCATTAAGGTGATTAGAAGTGAGGAAGGGTTTCTCATATTTAGAAGTTCCTAAGTAGAAGTTGCATTGGTAGTGATTAAGTGAGAAGACTGTAAACTATAGGTGTTTGCTGAGAAGTCTTTGAATTGATACAACATAGGGATTTCCTTCCTGGCTTGGTAGCCCCCAGAGTTGATGAGTTTGCATCAAACTGGGTTAACAATTTGAATGTGTTCTTTACAACTTTACAACTTTTCTGTTTTATACTTTATGCATTATTTGTGATGAATGTCATATCAGATGTCTAAACATCCTGAAGAAAGTTTGAATCTGGTATATCAGAATTTTAGAATGATGTTGTTTTTGCCTTGCCATGTTTATAAGTAACAGATCAGATGTCTCAACACTGTATTTGACATCTGAGTCTGTCATACCAGAATTTCAGTTCCAAATCACAAAGGTGAAACCATCAGTAAGAAAGTCATGGAGGTTTTGAAGGAATGTGGGCTAAGGAAAGTGTCAACAATTACCCTTGACAAACAAAACATGTAATGATATGGTTGCATCTTATTTGGAAAAAATACTTAAGAACAAGAATGCTTTAATGGTTGAAGGGGATTTTTTTGCATATGAGGTGTGTTGTCCATATCTTAAACTTGGTATAAAAAGATGGACAAAAAGGCCCCAAATTGGCTATTGAAAATGCCATATCTTAAGCTTGTTAACATGAGTTTTAAAATTTGTAACATAGTTTGAATTTGTTTCTAATTTAAAATACAACAAAAAGAGACTCCTTTATGCAATCATGATTATCTTTACATAATATTTTGTTTGATTTCCTGATGCGGGAGAAAATGCTATTTGTTTGCTCTGAATCTTCAGAATTGGCCACACATTGTTTTGGCCTCTATACATTGTATGTATTCCAGACATAATTATGAAACCTCTTGTTTTTTCAAATTATATAGTTATATGCATTTTAAGTGTTTAACTAAGTTTATGTTTGCAACAAGAGAAAAAAATAAGCTCATTTTCAAGGAATAAACTACTTCTGCAAGACCTTGACTGTCAATGACACAAGCACTGTGAATATTTGATTTATTGAGTTTAGTCGTAAAATATTTGAAGACTTAAATTTAGATGATTGCAATATTTACATGGTTGTGCTGTAATATATACATGGTTGTGTTGTGGATTTATGCTAGTATTAGTTTGATATAAATGATTCTAAGTTGGTCAATTATGTTGTGTGTTTGCACTTTAAGGCCACTTGTGTTGTAATATTTAGATGGATGTGTTGTGACTTTGTGCTATTATTAGTTTTTTTTGGAAATTATTCATAGTAAGCCATTTGTGTTGTGACTTTGCGCTATAAGACCATTTTTGTTGTAATATTTACATGGTTGTGTTGTGGCATTGCACTATGGTCATTTATTTTAGGGTTAATAGCTTTTCCCCCCTGCCATATGGGCACTTTTTGAACCTCCCCCCTGGTAAAAGTAAAGTTCCATGGAATGCCTCAACTTTTTAAAAATATTTCACTTTTAACCTTTTCCAGGCCACTTAATAAAAAATGTTTATGTGGCATATTTTTTAATAATTTTTTATTAAACAGAATTGCCACATGTGATATTTGTTTATGAATTGACAAAAATACCCTTAATGGTTAAACAAAATAGTTCAGGGACTTTGGAACATTTCACATTCTCAATTCAAATCCTAAGTTTTAGGGTTCCTTCTCTGCGTGTGAAATTCATCCTACTGTTCAAGTTTGTCACTGTTCACACCGGTTAAATTCTTGAGTTGTTGCAAGGAATAACTCAATGCTTCTTCAAAAAGGTACGATTTTTTATGGTTATTTGCATTATTGCTAAGTTTAGTCTTTAACAATTCATTGAACTATCGATGTTAGATATTTCTTTCTTCTCAAATAATATTCATTGTTGGGTTAATCTGTGATTTGCAGGAATGAGGTATTTTTGTGTCATCTTTCATCATGGAGGAAACTTTGTACATGAAAATCACATGTTTTACAAGGGAGGGAGTTAAACCATTGTTGAAGGTCAAGACTCTGATAAGTGGAGTTTTTTTGAAGCTGTCAGTTTGGTCAAAGATTGGGGTTATGATGGCTTTAGGCTTTGGAGGAACATTCCACAACTGGACAAAGGGTTTACTCATATTGTTGATGATGTATAAGCTGGAGATATTGATAATCACTACATGTCTTGTAAAGTGGATGGTCACATTTGGGTAGAACATGGGGTGTAAGACATGATGACTAAGGTTTTGAACCCTGATGTTGATAGGTTTAATGAATTCAGTGAATATGATAGTACAAATGATGATGGAATTAGATTTGATGACAGTGAAGAAGAAATAGCACGTGAAGTAGAAGATAAACAAGTTGATGAAGTGCAGGTTGAGCAAGTGCAAGTAGAAATACCATTTAGTGGGAATATGGTTAAGGTAAATGGGAAATCATTTAAGTTCAAGGTTATGGCATCCAAGGATCCTAAGAATATGACACCTCTAAAGAAGGGGTCCAAAATGAATGTTTTGGTTCCAAAAAGTGTGTTGGGATCCTCTTCAAAGAGGAATTCTAATAATTTTGGAACAAGAGAGGTTGATTATGATAGTGAAGAACTGGATAACTAAGACCCTAATGAAAGTGACAAGGAAGAGAAACAACCCAAGTTAAAGTATGAAAAGTTCATAGGTGAGCTTCTAGTTACTAAAAAGAGGAAGTCACAAGGTAAAGTTAAAGTTTCAGAAATCATGTATGAACTAAGGCAATAATACTTAGTTGGCATAACCTCAGATAAGGCTTGGAGATCTAGATCTATAGAAGATAAAATTATTGAGGGAGATGCAAAGAAGCAATACAACATGCTATGGAGTTATGCAACTGAGTTGAAGAAGCATTGTGCTGGTAATACTGTCAAGATTAATGTTGAAAGGCCATTGCCAACCCTACCATCAAGATTTTAAAGGTTTTAGTTTTGCTTTGATGGTTGTAAAAAAGGATTTACTAAGGCCTGTAGACCCTCTATTGGAGTAGATGGGTTTCATCTTAAGGCACAATATGGTGGACAATTACTAGTAGCTGTTGCAAGGGATCCAAATTACCAATATTATCCTTTGGCTTTTGGTGTAGTTGAGATTGAAACAAAGGACATCTGGAAATGGTTTATGAAGTTGCTTATGGAAGACATTGGTGTTGAAAGAAAACATGTTTTCATCTCAGATCAATAGAAGGTATATTTTAAACTCATTTGTTCTATTGTTAATGTTGATATATATCCACTGTTTATGTTAAATGTTAATATAGATCCACTATTTGTGTTAATGTTGATATATATCCACTATTTGTGTTAATGTTGATATAGATCCACTGTTTCTGTTAATGATTTTGGGGTCTAGCGAGTGTCTTTGAGGAGATGTTTGAGCATAGAGTTTTCCTTAGACATCTATATGCAAATTTCAAGGAGAAATTTGGTGGTGGAGCTACAATAAGGGACTTAATGTTAGGAGCATCCAAAGTCTTCTAGGAAGAAAAATGCCACTCAAATTATAAGAAAAAAGAGATGTAGTGAGAGGTTGAAAGAGGTGAGGAATACAAAAAGAATTGGTGGGACTGGATCAACCTCAGATGCTCCCTTAGTGTTTGATGATGAGCCTGTTGTCAAGACTTCAAACAAGAAAAAAACAAGTGGGAGGATATTTCCAAGAGAATGACTCAGTAGTTGGGTCTCATTAGGTTTCATTTTTGACATCATAAACAATTATGAAATGTAATTTGTGCTATTTTGAAATGTCTTTTGTTAGGCACATAATGTGCTATATTTAATTGTCTTTTGTTAGGCACATAATGTGTTATGTTGATTGTCTTTTGTTAGGCATATAATGTTCTATCTTGGTTGTAATGATATTTTGGTATTTTGGTAAGTTTGGTTGTAATGCACATTATTACCCAGTTTATAAAACTGCTACACAATTTAGCATGCATTGCTTTCTTTAAACAATTTGTACACTAGCAATTATATAACAACCAGAAATTAAATGTAACAAACACTTAAATGTAACAAACACAAAAAGCTTCATTAACCAACAAAACATATTTGTAATTCAACATCAAACTGTCTTCATTACATGAACCAAAACACTCAATATGTTACATGAACCAAAACACTCAATATGTTACATGAACCAATCTATTACAACCTATTTGTTACATGAACAAAGAAGAAAAGAAAAACATGTACAAACAAGTATAACTATCACATAATTCATCTTCTTCCTTAAGCCGTCAACCTTTTTCTTCATTTCTTCCATGTTGTTGGTAAAATCTTTCCCATTTTGCTCAACTGGTCTACAACTTCTCTGTCTGAGGATATTGTTTTTCTTTCACCAAAAAACTCATCATCCTAATGGAATAAGTTACAATCATCCTCTTTTCCTCAAAACTTACACTTCCAATAGTGTCTACCAGGATTTGCAACCAATTTAGAAACGAACATCTTCATGTACATGTTATGGCCGTATTTAGGAATTCTGGTGTTTGAAGAAATGCTCGAGTTCGAGCAAACTGGGTGGGTCATCTTTCAGGAATACTAAAGAGGAAGAAAAAGAAGAAACCAAATTGGGATAAGAAAACAAGGAAGAAGACGATTCTTAATTGGATCTGGATTAGGGCATGAGAACAATACAATTATTTTAATGAGGAAGGAAGAAGACAACTCACATGTTTAACCATTAAAGGTATTTTGGTCAGTTCATAAATAAATAACATATGTGGCAATTCCATTTAATAAAAAAATATGCCACATCAACATTTTTGATGATGTGGCCTGAAAAAGGTTAAAAGTGAAATATTTTAAAAAAACTGAGGCATTCCATTTTCAAAAAGCATCCATATGGCAGGGGAAAAAGGCTATTAACCCTTTATTTTATTATTATGTAGCTTGAAAATTTTAAAAAACATTAAAATGCAGGAAACTTTTATGATTGAGTTTTTATATAACACTAATAACAAACTCGTGCGTTTGCATGTGTTAAAGCTGTTTGGCTTAAAATGATAAAATACAATAAAAAATAATAATAAATATATAATAAATTCATGATATAATTTGTATAAGTTGAGATTAGGAATGGATGAAAGTTAGTCATTTATCTTATAATGATGTTTATGTTTTATATGATCGGTAGTGTCCCGTGTTATAATTGCATTCCATGAGTAATAATTCAATCAATGGGTTAATAGTCATTTACCCCTTACAGTATAAGTGGGTTTTGATTTACCCTCCTTTAAAAAAAATGGATTACCCCCTGAAATTTTTAAATTCTATGTCTTTTGCCCCCAGGTGGAAAAATTACCCTCTGTAATTTTTATTTATTTACCCCCCTGATTTTTACACGCTTAGGTAGGGGGTACCCCAAAATTTCAGAGGGGTAATACAATTTTTTTGAAGGGGGAAGGGGTAAATCAAAACTTGCCTATATTGCAGGGTGATAAATGATTACTAACCCTAATTCAAATGCACAATGAGAGAAAAATTTATGTTTTTTTTTCCGCCTGGATCTAACTGGTTGTGTCTTGTGTTATAATTTCATTTCATGAGCAACAATTCAAATCAATTCAAATGCACATTAAGAGCAATATTTATACATGTTTTTTTCCTGAATCTAACTGGTAGTGTGTCGCGTTATAATTTAATTCCATGAGTAATTCAAATGAACATTTAGAGCAATATTTATGCATATTTTTTTGCCTGTATCTAACTGATAGTGTCCCGTGTTATATAATTGTTATTATGAAAGCATTAATTACTATATATTTACAAATAAATATATAGCAAATCACCAATACTAAATCCAATAAGCTTGATAACTACTATAAATATTTACAAATATCACTAAAAACTATAAATATTTATAAATATTTTGTTGATCAAAATAAAAAAGGTATTGTGGTGATAGTGTCCCGTAAATATAATGAGTTTAAATGATGAAATTCATATGGAGTTAATATAACTTACATATATTTCCTTAAAATATAATAATAACTTGTTTTATTGATTGATATATTATAAAAAATGATAAATTAAGTAGTATCAGTTGATTATTCAATCTAACACTACTTAATTAACATAGCCTATAGATTATTCAAACTTGGGATTTATATAATACAATTTGTATTTAAACACTCCAGTTCAGTGTACAAAATTAGTATAACCTGTACAACAAGGGGCTTTGCCTCCGCACAGCTCACGCACCCTAGTCAGTTATCAATAAACAATAAGAAACTTGATAGTTGTCATACAATGAAAATATAAACCATCTCAAGCACATTGTCCACTTATCAATAAACTATAAGTTATACCAGATAGTTGTCATTCAATGAACATATAAAAATGAAATTTTTATGTATAAATGAAATGCAGAGTTCCATGATCAAGATCAACTGCCATGACTCTAATAATCCTTATTCAAATAAGTAGATTTAAAGAGACACCGAAGCTCAATGTGAAGAAGCTTTATACTCCTAGCAATGCAAAAAGAGCTTACCACCAAAACGAGACATATGCAAGGATAAGTATTCTGATGAATCCAACAAAAGAAGGTGATTCAATGGGCTTAAGAAAATGTCAATATTTGGAGCAGTAGGTAATGAACTGCATCGGAATTTGTTATTTCATTGGCCATACTCATTGGCAATTCCCTCAAATCCCGTTCACAGAAACAACAAGGTGAAGCATTATACCACTCCTCCTCATACTCGTAAAGGTATGGCTGAGTGAGTGGAACAAATACCAGACCAGTGTAATAACTTGGAAGTTTATCAAACTTGTGAACTTGAACTAAAGGTTGAATCTGAAATATATACAGTTAAAACAACAAAACAATTATTCAAAAGCAACTTTATTACTACAAACAATTGTAACACTTGCAAGTATAACAAAACAGTAAAATACAAAAAAGAAAAACTAATCAAGCGGCATGCAGTAAACAAGAACTACACATAATGAATATATTCACAACGAGGTCAATATGATGCGAATAAACATGCTATAGACCGTTTGTGTTAAAACTGGAGAAAAATAATTTGGTTGGTGTAGCACACAGTACAATCTCTTGGCCCTCACACAGAACTTTGACTACTGCTTTTTCATTAAGCTTCTTCATAGACACCAAGTGATCAATTGTTATCTGTTCTATGTTTCTGAAAGGAACTGCATCGTATGTGATATAAACCTCTATTAGTTTGATGCTTCCGGAGCATGCGTAAAGTAAAGACAGAAACTCATATAAATGAAATAAATTTCATGTTTGTTGCAATCTTAAACCTTCCCATATTACATATCACAGTCATGCCCGAGGCTGGGACTTCTCAAAGGCCGCTTATAGAGTAAGTAAGAAAATCCAAGAAAAGAAATTGAAAGAACATACTTGTACCATCATTTTCTATAGGGATTCCATCAAATGAAAGTATAATATCATTTTTCTTCAAAACATTGTATGCATCTGAAAGTGGGTTTATTTTGTTTACAAGGACCCCAGTCATGCCAGGTTGCATACCAAAATGGTCACTGAGATACACATTTTCAGTAATCTGGCACGATAAACCCATGGAGAAAAATCCAATGTATTTTCCATTTTCTTCTACACCAGATATAAAATGCTTTATTACAGGTACAAGTATGATGTAATTGCAACAACCAATATGAAAAGAAGTTGTCTATTATGCAGAAAATATGTTTCATCAGACCAACAGAATACCAAATACTTCATGATAGATTGATAGCTTGCATGGTTTGTGCAATGCCATAACCCATTAGACCTTTCCCAATAACAACAACTTTTCTTACATTTCTTGGCTTAAGTCCAATATCAATTATGCCAAGAACCTACCAAAGGAAAAAGTTAGTGACAACAAATAGGAACCAGTTGTGAATAGTAATGTTAGCATTGCAATTCATCATTGTAGATATCAGTAGTCGTATGATCTGGTACAGCACCCACTTCGCTTGGTACATCACCTCTTTTAGTGTCGGTGTCGGCATCATGAACTCTTGAATCTTCTCAGTGCATAACCTACTATTATAACTAACAACAAATAGTTTCAAAGTAAAGCTGAAATAATGTAATGTCTGAAGATGTAAATAAAGATTAAACATGCACTATTTTTTTCAAATAAAAGTATCCATGAACATAAATTTTATCATTATATAACCGAAAAGATCTATAACCAATGATTGATTTACCAATCATGTTAATAAGATTTGAATACAAAAGTAACAATGGTGGTTAAACATACCTTCCTACCAGTGACCTCAACAGCAACAACACCGACCAACTGCGTTACAATTAAAATAAACCATCAACTACATAATCACAAAAATTGAACAATCGCATAACTTAAAATCTAAAAGCTAAACACACAAAAAAAATAACATACCTGGTAGAAATCAACATGGCTCACAATTGGGAATTGCTCCTTAAGAGGCTCCAATAACCTAACAGTAATATCAAGATCGCGGTTAGCACCATGAGTAAGCTCAACTTGGTGCTTAATGGTTCCAAAAGAAACACCTGTGTTTGTCTTCAAATTAAAAGCACCGGCAGAGTGTCATCTACACATACAAACCATCGTAAAAAATTCTAAAAATCATGGAAAAAATTCAAAACAATGCTTATTACATGAGTATGAAGGATCTAGGAAGTATAAATACATAAAGAATATCCATTTTCCACATGAAGAGAATCTCTTCATCTCTTTGATTTACAACTTCAATTTTAGTTTCTAACATGCCATTGTTTGGAGAAGGGTTCATCATCACAGGATCAAAACCATGGTATAAATCGAGCTTTTCATTGGTTATATTCGTATCACCATATTGCATCACATGAGAACCTAATGCATATTTGTTGTAATTTGACGTCCATTCCTTCACCTGTACAAGAAATTCAAACATAATTTCTTTCATCACTTTCTTGTTTTTCTCCCTCATTGTTAATACTTAAACTCAATAAGAAGTTGTAAATACCTAAATTTAGTCTTGTTCCCAAGAATAACAACATATGGATTCACTGTTATCATGTAGTCACCAATGTAATCCTGCATATATTTATAGAATAAAGTATCAGAGTGAAATACAAGAACTAATAATGTCAATGATATTCACATAAACTCAAAGATTAAAATTTCAAGAAATCAAACTGCGGTGACTTTCATGGAAGTTATTTCCTTTTTGGTTCTTTTGCGTCGCTTCTTCCCCGAGGTTTTCTCTGCTTTCTTGGAAGCTATTTCCTTTTTGGTTCTTCTGTGTCGCTTCTTCCCCGGGGCTTTCTCTGGCATATAAGGCAAAATCTTGAGTCTATACATCTTTAATGAAGGTCCAAATATGCTATATTGTCCGACACTGCAAAATGCACTTTCTGCATCAATGCGTCTTTTGAAAACAACTTTGACACATTTAGTTCTCTCTAATAATTCCATCTTCGATTCAATTAGCATCCCGAAGCAGCCAAAGATTTGGTTCAGGTCTGTTTCAGAAGGAGCTGAGTCGAAGTTTGTGAATTTCAAAGTAAAAGTTGTCAGAGAATTTTCTCTTGCATGTTCCATCTCATTGGAAGGTTCTGATGCAAGATTTTCATCTGTATTTTGATGGATTAAACCTGTATTACAGCTAATTTCAGATGTTTCTTTCAAAATGCTCATATGTTCCACGATAGGTTATGATATGAGATTTTGTTCCACATTATTGAAAGGTTCTGCAACAACTTCTATTACTCCAAGTTCCATCGGAGTCTAAACAGAAGCTTCTGCAAGAACTTCTATCACTCAAAGTTTCTTCGGAGTTGGCACAAAAGCTTCTGCAGCAGCTTCTGTTAATCCAAGTTACATCGGGGTGGAAACAAAAGCTTTTGCAACAACTTCTATAGAGTTTAGTACTCCGAGTTCCATTGATGTCGACACATGAGATTCTACAACAGCTTCTATTACTCCAAGTCCCATCATTGTTGACATAGAAGCTTCTGCAACTGCTTTTATTAATCCAAGTTTCATCGGTGTCGACACAGAAGCTTCTTCAGCAGCTTCTATTACTCCAAGTTCCATCGATCTCGGCGTAGAAGCTTTTGCAACAGCTTCTATTACTCCAAGTTTCATCGTTGTCGACACAGAAACTACTGTAGC
Source organism: Lathyrus aphaca (assembly GCA_963966055.1). NCBI lineage: Eukaryota > Viridiplantae > Streptophyta > Magnoliopsida > Fabales > Fabaceae > Lathyrus > Lathyrus aphaca. The sequence continues at coordinate 108,817,238 of OZ014523.1, forward strand.
TGCTTCTATCACTCCAAGTTCTTTCAGTATCGATAAAGAATGTGAAAGCAAGCTTCTCAATGGTTTTGATGAAGACAAAATTATGCATTCAAGATGTTATGCTTTCTCAAAAAGAATGAATCAAGACATTGAAGCTAGCACAAAGTTTTTAATATTTACAAGTCACGAAGAATTCTCAAGTACAATCAAGTCATAACTTTCACTTATCAATATGGGTGCATACAAGTGTTCAAAAGTGTCTCATGCATGCTATATAAGTTTAAGGGTGTTGGAAAATATATGCTATAAATTTCAAGCCTTAAAAAATTGTTTTTAAACTGTTTTATACAGTGTTAATCGGTTAACACTTTGGTTAATCGATTAACCAGTTTAAATTTTGAATATTTTTGCTCATTACAGGTGTGTTAATTGATTAACACATTGGTTAACCGATTAAGACTGGTGCAGTATCTAAAAATATGCAACTTTTCATATATTTGTGTTTTAAACTTTTTTCAAATGAATTATGGCATCCCCTCATCATTGATAACTATTTCTAGAGGTGTTTTAGCATTATATAAAAATCAAATTCTCAGATTTTAAACACACCTCCTTTTCATAAATTTAAAACAATCATTTAATTCATAAAACTTTCATTTTATCAAAGTGTTCATAAAACTTTCTAAAGGAAGAACCTTATGCATCAAACCTTCATATTCATATAAGTTTCATTCTATTTTGTATTGAACACTTGTTGTACCATATTATAGTGAATGTTACATAAGGAGAAGATCAATCTTTAGATTGATAAAGGTTTATAAATTTCATCTTATATTCTCTTATTACAAAATCAGAATTATTATTATTCCATGTTGTCCAAGATTGTTGGAAACAAGAGACTAGAAAGGAAAAGATTGTTTTCTTGTACTACTTGGGTGGTTATTCCTTGTTATCCAGATTGTGGATACAAGAGGTCCGTTGTGAGATTTGTTCTCAATAGGACTTTAAGCTTGTAAAATCCAAGAGGTTGTTCTTGGTGGGTTGTTGTTAGAAGATTGTAGGATAAGTCTTGGGATTGAGCTTGAACAAATATCTAACATTAGTGAAATCTCTTTCATGTGAAAAATGGACTACAGTACTCTCAGACTGTGAGGGGAACCAATATAAATTTCCCGTGTCATTTACTTTCCGCATTTTATCGCATTCATCACTTAGTAACTTTAAGGAAAGTAAAATAAAAAACCGGTGATAAATCGAGAAAAATCTTAAAGGCCTAATTCACTTTCTCTTAGGCATATCTCAAACTTACACAGAAGCTACTGCAACAAATTCTACTTCAATTTCCATTAGTGTTGACACAAAAGTAATAGAAGTAGCTTTTATAAAGGCGGCTAATACTCTAGTATCACCATCACACTATCGTTCTAAAGAAAATCCCTACTACGACAGAAATCATAAGCCACATTGTCATGTAACATGGAAAGAAACAACTTATATCAACATATAAGAGGATACTAAGTTATTATCACAAAATCAACATGATAAATATATTAGTTTGAAAACCAAGACAATTACTATAAAATGTTAGCAATTTGGTGTAGTTCCTTTTTGACACCTTCCGCATGAAATGAAGGCCTAAAATGATAAGCAATGTTCGGTTCATCAACGTTAATCCTAAAGAAGGACTTGTCAATACTTATTCATCAACAATATTATTCAATTCTTTCAATTGGGAGTTCGAATCATGTTCAATAGAAAGCTACAAAACAAAAGCGAATTGCACAGTGGCAGAGCCTTATCATGTTCAGCAGAAAGCTGCAAAACAATTAGTAATTGTATTTAAATAAAAAACTAGAGCCTTATCATGTTCAAGTAACATACTCAAACATTAAGAAAGTTAATAAACAGATCATTGCGTATGAAGGAATCAATATACAGTGAGATAGAAAATTACAAATAATAGATCTGTTTCAGCAATAGCTCTTTAATGAGAAGCTAAGGTTAGTCTTACACCAAGAGCATCTTATTTCGTATCTTTTTAGTCATGTTTGGCTAAAAAAATTATTTAAATGGTTATATCATAAACATTTATCGTAGTCATGTGTTTCTCAAACAGTCTTACAAATTCTTGTGTCAGTAAATAAGTATAAATAAGTCCATAAAACAAAAGTTAAATGAAATACAAACCTCATTATTTTTTGGGACAAAAATATGAATCTTCACACCAAAACTAGATCTGGAAGAAGGAAATGAACATTAACATCTTCACACCATCTTTACACCAAAAAATTATATATGAAAAAATACAACCAAGTAAGCAAATCTGCAAAATATGGGGTAAAGTCCAAACCTGTCAAGAAATCAAAATAGTTGAAATCAAACTACCAACAATATGTAAACAGTCAACAAATATAACGTTTCAATTGAAATGAGGAAGAAAATGTAAATTATATACATAAAAACAGAAACAACAAAAACGAAAAGAAAGCATACATGGTTCAACCAACTTCGACGAAACTTGTTACGATGGACTTTCGTTTCTTTCCCATAATTTTCGACGAGATCAGAGGGTTATTCGGTTTGATCAATGACGAGATTGAATATTGATGAAAAAAGAAGACGAAAGAGGAATGAGGAGTTAGGTTTGAAAAATGGTATGAGAAAAAAGAACGTGTTGTTGGAGAGACATATATGTTGCATGAAAAAAGAGATAGGGTGTTATTATCCGGGTAAAAGCATATCCCAAATTTGAAAGAGAATTTCAAACAAATTCCGCCACTTGGCAATATGGGTTTCTCTAATTGGGTAATGAATTATTCTTTAGTCAATTATATAAAAGGACATCATTTAGTGTAGATGTAATTTTTGTTAAATGGTATTTTAGGGTGTTTGGTGGAATGTTCCATTCTTATGTAGGAATTGAAAAGTAAGGATCAACTAATCGAACAAATCAATCCATATTAATCGATAAATCGATTATATCGAACTCGATCAAACCGAAATATAATCCAGTTGAAATTGGAACTAACAACTGAACCATGGGCTTAGGTCGGTTTGACATTTTGGACCCATTTAAACCCAAACAGACTGAGTGTCCACCCCTAGTCATTATAATCTTGTCAGATTCAAACGACACTTTAAACTCTTTCTTTTCAAACAAGGACATTGTTTTTTTTCCATTATACTAGGCACATGCACTACGTCGTAGAAAACCAATGTGTTTCTTGATGTGAGCTTTAGAAAAAAAATCCCTTTTCACAAAATTGCAATAGTTTGTGAAGCACTGTGATACACAAGTTCTTCTCCACCCCTTACAATAGTGTAGAAAGTTAAAACGTCTTTGTTTGCACAAATTTTTCTAGTAGTACCAGAACTACCACCCATTTGTTCACATTGATAATAATATTGATTTGAGAAATGAGTGTAGTTATTATATATATCATCTCATTTATCATTAATCAAATTAGTTCTATCTTTATGAGGATTGTCACTTGTCATTCTATGCCTTAATTTGGGTGCATGATGATATGAATTTACATAAATAAGCCTTTTTCTCTTAAAATTTGGACTAACAACAAGGATAAATTTATCTTATTATTGTGATCTGATGTTTTGTTGTCATACTTTTTCTTAGGAGCTTTGTGTTGCACCATTTTGTTTGAGATTTTCATTCATTTGCTTTTACAAGTTTATTTTCATTTTATTGGTATCTTTGATAATGATGTGTGTGTGTGTGTGTGTGTGTGTGTGTGTGTGTGTGTGTGTTTGTGTTTCTACTTTAATTGTTATTTATAATCCTTCCATGATTCATATAACTTTTCAGCAAATGGGCCATATACAAACTCGTCGTGGAAAATGATATTTTCAGCCTTCAATTCTTCAAATAATTTGTGATATTATTGAAAATTTAGGACATTGAAATTTTTTATAACTTTTTTACATGTATATGTAAACATATAAACAAAATAGATAATATATAATCATAAATTGAAATATGGACACAAAAATTAACTAAAATACAAACACTTGCATTAAACAAACATGAAGTATGAATAGACAGACACTAGATTTAGCTAGATCACATAACTATTAAATTTCCCCCAAACACTTTTTATGATTTTAATAAAATTATGGGTACCATAAAACATAATTTAAATGAATTAATTTTAATTGAATCAAACCAAATAAACATAAAATAATTAATCTCTTTCCCTCTATTCTCCTCCAACCAAAATAAACACTATGGGAGAATTCATGTTAATGATGGTGGAGTTCCGTGAGAACAAACATATTAGTAAATGTGTAAAAAAAATTATTTTATAGAAATAATTCTGCTAAATTATTTCCTATTTATTCTTCATTTTTCTAAAAGTGGACAAACAAGTATGACAAAACACAATTTGATACATGAGTTCCCTGCATGCTAGTAATAAAAAAGGAAGTATTTACAAAAAAAACTAAGGTCCTACCGGGAGTCGAACCCAGGTCGCTGGATTCAAAGTCCAAAGTGCTAACCACTACACCATAGAACCTCTGTGTTCACCAATTTCTACTTTTTAGTTTTTCCAAAGACAAAACTCCACTAAATATATACACCCTATTTTAAAAAAACTAACTTACCATAACCAAATATCCTTATATTATATTTTTCTGAATTGACCATAAGTTAGGTTGATCGATAAAGGCCCCTTACCTAGTCCATTTTCAACCCAAACTAATAAAGTTACATTTTTTACTTCAGAAATAAAAGTGTCAAGATTTTTTTTTAACATTCTTGGTAATTTAAATATTCACACCTATATCAATTTTTGACATATTTTATAATTGTAAAAGGTTATACTAATTTTTGTTGTAAGCCATAAGGGCTAATAATTTTATGATTGAACTTAAAACTTATGTCATGTTAATTGTTCAAAATAAAATATATTTTTTTTATTATATTTATTTCCAAAATAATAAAGTCTCTAGAATAGTTAATCCATTTAATATAGAATTAAGGGTGAATTAAATGTTAGAACCATTATATATAAGGATGTTACCAAAAAAATAAATGCACTCAAGACTTAGTATCATATAAGATAACAATAATGCATATAGACTATTAAGTAAATAGGATGATGACCATATCTCACATGTCATAGATGTGAAATATTGATTCTTCACATTAATTTAAATATTATGAGTTATATTTATACTGGATTGATCCACCATAAGAATACCATATAATGTGTTATGCAAGTATCATAAGTTATTTTTATAGTGATAGTGATGTATGTCACCCTTTAACTTGAAACCACTATAGTCCTTATATGAGGAGTTGATTAATTTAGTATCGTCAAACATTATTTGTAACAAGACAATTATAAGCCAGTTAATTGAGTAATCAATAAGTTACATGGAGGGACATGATTAACATGAATGTTATTTTCCATCCTACATATGAGAAAATAATATCTAGAACCAACTTCGTCGAAACTTGTTGCAGTGGACTTTCGTTTCTTTCCTATAATTTTCGACGAGATCAGAGGGTTATTCGGTTTGATCGGTGACAAGATTGAAGATTGATGAAAGAAGAAGACGAAAGAGGAGGGAGGAGTTAGGTTTAAAAAATGGGATGAGAAAAAAGAACGTGTTGTTGGAGAGACATATATGTTGCATGAAAAAAGAAATAGGGTGTTATTACCCGGGTAAAAGCATATCCCAAATTTGAAAGAGAATTTCAAAAAAATTCTGCCAGTTGGCAATATGGGTTTCTCTAATTGGGTAATGAATTATTCTTTAGTCAATTACATAAAAGGGCATCATTTAGTGTAGATGTAATTTTTGTTAAATGGTATTTTAGGGTGTTTGTTGGAATGTTCGATTCTTAGGTAGGAATTGAAAAGTAAGGATCAACTAATCGAATAAATTAATCCATATTAATCGATAAACTGATTATATCGAACCCGATCAAACCGAAATACAATCCAGTTGAAATTGGAACTAACAACTGAACCATGGGCTTAGGCCGGTTTGACATTTTGGACCCATTTAAACCCAAACAGACTGAGTGTCCACCCCTAGTCAATATAATCTTGTTAGATTCAAACGACACTTTAAACTCTTTCTTTTCAAACAAGGACATTGATTTTTTTTCATTATACTAGGCACATGCACTACGTCGTAGAAAACCAATGTGTTTCCTGATGTGAGCTTTAGAAAAAAATTTCCTTTTCACAAAATTGCTATAGCTTGTGAAGCACTGTGATACACAAGTTCTTATCCACCCATTACAATAGTGTAGAAAGTTAAAACGTCTTTGTTTGCACACATTTTTCTAGTTGTACCAGAACTACCACCCATTTGTTCACATTGATAATAATATTGATTTTTGAAATGAGTGTAGTTATTATATATATATATATATATATATATATATATATATATATATATATATATATATATATATATATATCATCTCATTTATCATTAATCAAATTAGTTCTATCTTTATGAGGATTGTCACTTGTCATTCTATGCCTTCATTTGGGTGCATGATGATCTGAATTTCCATAAATAAGCCTTTTTCTCTTAAAATTTGGATTAACAACAACAAGGATAAATTTATCTTATTATTGTGATTTGATGTTTTGATGTCATACTTTTTCTTAGGAGCTTTGTTTTACACCATTTTGTCTGAGATTTTCATTCATTTGCTTTTACAAGTTTATTTTCATTTTGTTGGTATCTTTGATAATGATGTGTGTGTGTGTGTGTGTGTGTGTGTGTTTGTGTTTCTACTTTAATTGTTATTTATAATCCTTCCATGATTCAGACAACTTTTCAATAAATGGGCCATATACAAACTCGTTATGGAAAATGATATTTTCAGCCTTCAATTCTTCAAATAATTTGTGATATTATTGAAAATTTAGGACATTGATATTTTTATCATTTTTTTACATGTATATGTAAACATATAAAAAATAGATAATATACAATCATAATTTAAAATATGGACAAAAAAATTGACTAAAATATATACAAATAGTTGCATTAAATAAACATAAAGTATGAATAGACGGACACTAGATTTAGCTAGATCACATAACTATTTAATTCCCCCAAACACTTTTTATGATTTTAATAAAATTATGGGTACCATTAAACACAATTTAAATGAATTAATTTTAATTGAATCAAACCAAATAAGCATAAAATAATTAATCTTTTTCCCTCTATTCTCCTCCAACCAAAATAGACACTAGGGGATAATTCATGTTAATGACGGTGGAGTTCTGTGAGAACAAAAATATTAGTAAAGGTGTAAAACAAATCATTTTATAGAAATAATTATGCTAAATTATTTCCTATTTCTTCTTCATTTTACTAAAAGTGGACAAACAAGTATGACAAAACACAATCTATAATTAACACATGTTAGTACAATAAAAAAAACAGATACATAAGTTCCCAACTGCATGCTAGTAATAAAAAAGGAAGTATCTACAAAAAAAACTAAGAAAGGTCCTACCGGGAGTCGAACCCAGGTCACTGGATTCAAAGTCCAAAGTGCTAACCACTACACCATAGAACCTTTGTGTTTACCAATTTCTACTTTTTAGTTTTTCCAAAGACAAAACTCCACTAAATATATACACCCTATTTAAAAAAAACTAACTTACCATAACCAAATATCTTTATATTATATTTGTCTGAATTGACCATAAGTTAGGTTGATCGATAAAGGCCCCTTACCTAATCCATTTTCAACCCAAACTAATAAAGTTACATTTTTTACTTCAGAAATGATAATGTCAAGATTTTTTTTAACATTCTTGGTAATTTAAATATTCACACCTATATCAATTTTTGACATATTTTCTAATTGTAAAAGGTTATACTAATTGTTGTTGTAAGCCATAAGAGCTAATAATTTTATGATTGAACTTAAAACTTATGTCATGTTAATTGTTCAAAATAAAATATTTTTTTATTATATTTATTTCCAAAATAATAAAGTCTCTAGAATAGTTAATCCATTTAATATAATATTAAGGGTGGATTAAATGTTAGAACCATTATATGTAAGGAGCAATAGAAGCAAGCCCGACGGCCAACCCAACAACGATAACAGAAGCAACATCAATCAGTGGATTCATGATAAGTTTCTCCTATTCCAAATAAAATAAAGAAAAATAGTTAATAATATAATCAAGAAAAAATATATGACTTAATTATTTCATTCTTCCTATTTATCTTTATCTAGTTGAAGTGTAATTCAAAATTTCCAACTCAAGAATTTTGATTGAATTATCTCAATTACTTCGATATTTACTTTTTGCGTTTCTACCTTTGTAGTTTTTTTGTTAATACATACAATTTGGGGTCTTATCTTAAATTGATTTTAAACCTTTCTTTTTCTTGGATTTCATTATTTTATATTCAATTCACAATTCCAAGAGATGGAAGGGCTTTTATTTTTGAATCCCTACCTAAATTGAGAGTAGTAGCAAGACAAATTTAGATAGTCATCTATAACTAATGAATATCTACTACGACATATACATATGTTTGTTCCATACCGTAAACCAATTGGTTGTATCTTCGATTTAATCGTATTCGAGAATCATGCTTGGAAATCCCCAGTTGTCTTATAACGATTAGATTATCTATATGCCTAGTTCGACCCCCTCACCCTTTATTTGAAATTGAATTAATTGAATCTCTTTTTTGTTTAATTACCTGGTAATTGTTTTCATTTTATTTATACTTTTTGATTGTTATCAAAACTTTTCAAATTTGATAACTAGTCAATTATGCCCTTCCATGGATTCACCTATATACGCCGCAACTAAAGTAGCGAAAATAAGAGCTTGAATACCGCTTGTAAATAATCCAAGGAACATAACATGGATAGGAACTACTAAAGGTACTAACGAAACAAGAACAACAACTACTAATTCATCCGCTAATATATTTCCGAAAAGTCGAAAACTAAGCGATAAGGGTTTTGTGAAATCTTCTAAGATGTTAATTGGTAAAAGGATTGGAGTTGGTTGGATGTATTTACCAAAATAGGCCAATCCTTTTTTTGAAATACCCGCATAGAAATAGGCTACTAACGTAAGTAAAGCTAATGGAAAGTATCGAGGAATCAGAGATAAAAAAGACAAAAATATAGCATATTCAATATAATACTATCTATAAAGAAAAAAAATAAAGAAAAAAAATAAAGGAAAATATAAAGAAAAAAAAGATTAAGACTACCTCATCCAATTTTTTTTTTAATTAAAAAATTGGATCTATAATCTATAAATATAACTATATATCCCTAAATCGGGTGGAATTTTTATAATGACTTTGAATTTATACGTGCGTGATGTTATAATGGGTTTATGTATTAAACTATTAAATTCGACGGTTGTGGTCGGACTCTATTTTGGATTTTTGACTACAGCCTCCAGAGGACCGTCTTATGTCTTACTTATTCGAGCGCGGGTTATGGAAAAAGGGTCCACGACTAAAGTAGCAGCAACGACCGGGTTGATTACGGGACGCCTCATTATCTTCCTATGGGTCTATTATGGGCCTTTCCATTTGGTATTGAATAGACCTCACACACTAACGTTTATAATGATACCTTACCTTATTTTGAATTCTGTAGACCAAAAGAAAAAACAATACTATATGACGCAGTGGGGATATGACGTTGAAGTGGATTATGAATACAAGAATCCAAGTTTAACAATAGGTCATTTTAGAACCTACAATATTTTTTTGCACCATCTAGGTTTTCAGTTGTTAAACCCTTTTCTTTTCCCAACTTTAATCTTAATAAGATTGATGCACATGTATCTATTTGGATCTAATAATAAATTGTTATTCTTAACAAGTAGTTTTGTTGGGTGGTTAATTGGTCACATCCTTTTAATGAAATGTATTCGACTTCTGTTCAAGCAAAAAAATTCGATCAAATCAAAGATAACTAGGAGATTTGATAAATCCATTCTCCTACAATTGGGAAATTTTGTGAGGCAAATATTTGTCGTTTTGGTTTTTGCTCTTTTTTTCTACCATAACTTCAATATTCAGAAAAAGACAAAAAATGTTTTCTTCAAAACAGATAAAACCTCCTATAATGATAATGAATGGAGCTCCATTAATAAAAAAAAACTTCAACTAAAGAATGAATTCTTTCAAAGCGCCCCAATTATAGAAAAGAAAATTATAGAAAGGAAAGACAAGAAGAAAATGAATAAGGATGGATTCCAAAAAAGAAATCTAATATCCGATAATAGGAGTAGACAAAAAATTGAGCAACTTACACAAGAAATTCTAAGCAGGGAAGGTTAATTGCACTTGACCAACTCCAGATACATGAGTTCCCAACTGCATGCTAGTAATAAAAAATGAAGTATCTACAATAAAAGCTAAGAAAGGTCCTACCGGGAGTCGAACCCAGGTCGCTGGATTCAAAGTCCAGAGTGCTAACCACTACACCATAGAACCTTTATGTTCACCAATTTCTACTTTTTAGTTTTTCCAAAGACAAAACTCCACTAAATATATACACCCTATTTTAAAAAAACTAACTTACCATAACCAAATATCCTTATATTATATTTGTCTGAATTGACCATAAGTTAGGTTGATCGATAAAGGCCCCTTACCTAATCCATTTTCAACCCAAACTAATAAAGTTACATTTTTTACTTCAGAAATGATAATGTCAAGATTTTTTTTAACATTCTTGGTAATTTAAATATTTACACCTATATCAATTTTTGACATATTTTCTAATTGTAAAAGGTTATACTAATTGTTGTTGTAAGCCATAAGAGTTAATAATTTTATGATTGAACTTAAAACTTATGTCATGTTAATTGTTCAAAATAAAATATTTTTTTATTATATTTATTTCCAAAATAATAAAGTCTCTAGAATAGTTAATCCATTTAATATAGTATTAAGGGTGAATTAAATGTTAGAACCATTATATGTAAGGATGTTATTAAAAATATATATGCACTCAAGACTTAGTATCATATAAGATAACAATAATGCATATAGACTATTAAGTAAGTAGGATGATGACCGTATCTCACATGTCATAGATGTGAAATATTGATTCTTCACATAAATTTAAATATTATGAGTTATATTTATACTGGATTGATCCACCATAAGAATACCATATAATGTGTTATGCAAGTATCATAAGTTATTTTTATAGTGATAGTGATGTATGTCACCCTTTAACTTGAAACCACTATAGTCCTTATACGAGGAGTTGATTAATTTAGTATCGTCAAACATTATTTGTAACAAGACAATTATAAGCCAGTTAATTGGGTACTCGATAAGTCACATGGAGGGGCATGAGTAACACGAATGATATTTTTCCCTCATACATATGATAAAATAATATCTAGAGGTCTTGTCGCGGTCAGCTTAAAAATTTCGAGTCGCCATCATATTTCTAGGAAAATAATGATAAACCAATAAAACCTGTTATGGAATGACCTAACAAGTGCCTTATGCCTAATTGAGGCCTAATTCAGTATACACCTAGGCATAAGCCCAATAAGCTACTAGCGGATATATGACCGTTGGAAGATAGAGCCGTTGGCATATAGTCGTTGGGGATTTCCCCACACGCGCCTTAACACCTTTCCTGCGACCAACTGCCCTCCGAATTTACAAGAAGCAGTCATGCTCAGTCAAAGACTACACGCCCACAATCCACTGGCATATGCCCTTATAAATACCCTCCACCTTTGGAGGGTCAGGTATTCAATTCTAATCACTCAATCTTCCTCATGCTTTAGTTTGTCTCACACTGAAACTTACTTGAGCGTCGGAGTACCTTGCAGGTACACCACCCCTATCCTACAAGCACCATCATGTCCAAGCTGAAGACCATGAGGACATGCTCAGATTATTTCTGTACAATGGCACAGTCTGTAGGAACCGGAAGCTCCCCCATCTTTCATGGAAAAGATCCTTTCTTTTTAGCGCAAGATTTAATCTCATCTTTTCTTTTTCGTCTTCATGGCTTCCCAAATCAACAAGACTATAAACGATCCTCTCGCCATCATCCTCAGCGACGAAAAGGCGTCATGGCATGGTACAAACACCTCCCCGCATGGGTCTATCACATCATGAAGAGTCTTGAAGAACCAGTTCACCAGGAATTTCACTTCGTCCAGATGTCATCAGAATTCCGAGGCCACCCTCGAAGGGATCATATAGGGAAAGGAAGAGCCTCTAAAGGACTACATCGACAGATTCAACAAATAAGTCATGGAAGTACACACTACTGTAACACCCCAAATTTTCCCTCTTGTTTCTATTATCATCCTCATGTCATAATCATCATAAGCATGGCATATTTTTGGCATCTTTGCATAGAAAAATGAAGCATAACATTCTCATATCCTAGCATTGGGCATATGATCAATAAATGGTACATGTGAAGCCTTACAGGTCAAAGCAAGAGGTTAAGGGGCTTTGGACAAGTCTCACAAGGTGTTCTTAGGCCTTATTCAAGCTCAAGATTCTTTACAAGAGCCCAAGGGTTTGGGAGGTTATCAGATGATCCAAGGAAGGGCAAGCTCCTACACAAATGATCCTCAAATTAGGGTTTCTTGTCAAGCAGGGATTCTTTGTGATTTTGACCATTTCATGTGGGCAAAGTCCTTCATATGATATGAGAAGGCTAGGGATGAAATTTGGTGAGAGAATTCATTGAGGAAGGCAGTTATTTCATCAGTTGCTTGCATAAGAAGAAATTGGTCAAACTGATTATTTGAAAATTCAAATGTGACAATTCAAGGGTTCCAATCCCATTTTTCAAGCCAAGGTATGTCCTTAAGATCCTATAAGAGGATTGGCAAAGTCAAATATCAAGAATCAAGGGGTTTTGGGGAACTTTCCATTTTTGGCATATGGCTTATAATGGAAGTTACTATTTTTGGCAAGTTTTTGCCCTAATCTTCAAACCATTCTGTAAACACCCCAAATTTGCCCTCACCCATTCACACCATGGCTTGTGATCATTTCATATGCATAAACTCAATCATAGCATCTCATATCACAGTTTTGATTCACTGCATAGATTCAAAGTCATCTGCATCTAGGGTTTGTGATCTGAACAATCCAAGAGCCTCTTGAGCCACTCCAAGGGTCATCAATCACTTCAAGGGGGTCCATGTGTGTTCAAGCATCATATTATATCCTCTCAAAGTCAAGAATGTCAAAGAATCACAAGAACTGGAAATGGTGTGGATGTAGAGCCAGGTTTAACTGCACAGATGACCTAAAATTAGGGTTTTGGTTTCAGAGGCCATAACTCCAAATTTTTTGGTCATTCTTGTTTCTATTGGTCTTTATATGGTATAGGGAGTATGCATATCAATTTTCATGAAGAAATTCCATGGGGAAGTCATCTGATCAAGAGTTGACTTTTCAAGCAAGTCAGTGTAAAATCAGGGCATCTGAGGCCCCCAATGACCCAACCAAAGGGTGATCTTCATCATTTTGAGTGTATATGATCTTTATTTGATCATGGAAGATGTTGGAAGTTTACAAAATTCAAGAATTTCAAGTTTTTTGCAAAGTTGACTTTTTGGGGCAAGTTTGACTTTTAAGGAATTTGTCATTTTAGGCAACTTTTCAACCCTTACTTTTTGATCCAAAAATGCTTCAAATGGAAAAACTTTGGTCATGAAAGTTGTAGATTAGATCTTTCCCTTTCCAAAAAGTACAAGAACATGACCTAATTCATTTTGGATCAAAAGTTATGGCTTGTCAAAGTTGGCTAAAATCACAAAATTTCAAAGTTCCTACCAAAGAGGTATTTTGCAAAATGACTTGATCAAGTGTTCTAAAGCTATCAAATGGACTTCTAATTCACACAACATGATCACACATGACCTAAAAATCAGAATGGGCCAAGAGTTTCTCATATTGTTTGGCCTTTGGAGCAAGATATTTTCATGAGGATCAAAAGCAAGCAAGTTGCAAAAGTCATGATAGTTTCTCATCCACTTGCTGGCTACATTGCTGAACCATCCTAGCCTTTCCCTCACACCATGCTGCGCAACCCACACCCCTTGTACTTGTCTAGAACATGACCATGCTTTCTCTTACACAAAGTTGACAAAATGGCAAAAGTAGCCATACCTATCACAAAAGGGCATGTCACATCCTCTGACCAATAGGATTAGTTTATACAAACAAATGGAAAGCCAAACAACATAACACACAAGCCTGAAACAAGCAAGAACTCAGCACTCTCATTTTTCACCCTTGAAGCAAAAGCTTTCGAAACACAACATACAAGCCACAAACACTTAAACAAACCTCATAAACCTTCTCAACACATCACTCTGGTCACAAAGCACCCCTCATCTTTGCCTTAAACTGCCTGAATCATAAACACGATTCTCACCTGAGCTTGAACAGAACTTGTTCAATCTCCCAAACCAGCCAGCACAAACTCCTTCTAAGCATCCAGACATCATCAAGGGACCAAAAGGAGTGGATTTCATAAAGAGGGGAGGTCAGAAAGCTGCAAAGTTGAAAGCTTCAAAACTCAGGTAGCTCAAGAACTTTTTTTCCAGAAATGATTTTTAAAGTTCCTAAGTTGTTCTTTGTAGTTCACTGATCACTCTGATGTCTTTGTTTTTGAAAATGGTGGAGAGATGAGAGTTTAATCTGTTTCTGAAACTTTTTGCCCTAGGATTTGTTTGCTTCGATTCTCTCTGATTATGAGTGATAAATGATGTTTAAGTGAGGGGTTTGATTCGTTTTAGGGTGGGGAAGATTCCTGGATAGTTGGTTTTCATTTTCATAGCGTGTAGAATGATTTAGCATTTGAGCTCGCCGGAGAAGATGACCGGAACCACTGTTCCGGTCATCTGAAAGTCATTAGGGCAAAATTAGGGCTTAATCACTTAATTAGCCAAGTTTGAATTCCAGCCGTGGGATCTGGCGCCAAGTCAAACGCGCGCGCAACAAGTTTAAATGAGGGCCCTTGGATCTGTTGACTTTTCTTTATTTCAGTTTAAATTCATTTTTATTTTCATTTAATTACATTGTTTTGTACATTTATTTAAAAATAGTAAAATCCATTCAAAAATTCTGAAATGTTTTATGAAAGCTATTATTTAATTTCATAACACAAAATATTTTTATTTTTATTTTTTGCATTAAAAAAGTATTTTTAAATATTTAAAAGTTTCTTTTTAATTAATTAATGAGAATTAATTTATTAAAAATACTTTTAGGAATTTAAAAATCACCAAAAAATTCATGAAACATTTAAAAACATTTAGAAACATTGTCCAACCCTCAAACCAAATTTATTTTTTGATCTTGATGCATTTTGAGAATTTTTCATAGAATTAAAATCATTTTGGTGCATTATTTTGATCCAAACTTCAAAAAATCACTTCTGCCTAACCATGATGAGTTGGACTTTGATTCTTTTTGCATTGTGTTTAGCATATCATGTAGTTTGTGAGATTAAATGGCCATGATTTGATTTTCCATTTTCCATTTTTTTGGCATTTTTCTTGTTAAGGAACCCTAAAACCCTAGAAAACTTAGGAAAATCATAACTTGAATTTGGTTAAGAGTTGGAACCTCTCCTTTGGGCAGTGAGTTAGTATAGGATTAGGGATACTTTGAGTGAATTTTCATTTTTTTATATTGATGTTTGCTTCTGATTTTGGTTTTTGTTTGGTGCATTGATCATAAACCCTAATTTGGGCTTCCATATGCATCCATCTTGCATTTGCATTCATACCTTGACTTGCCATGGCATTTCATGCATCCTTGGGATTCATTTGACATCTTAAGACATATTGAAAGCATGTTTGATCATTGCATCTTGCATTTTCCATGTTGTATGCCATTTGCATTTCATAACTTTTTCATGAATGTTCATGCTTCTTAACTTGTTTCATTTGCATCCATAAGCTTGTATGATCATCCACATGTGTGGTTGTCATGTTTGTAGCATCTCATAACATCATTTTCATCTCATTTATGCTTCTGGTTTTGTTTCTCATCATGCCATTTCATTCCATTTTGCATTGCATTGCATTTTCTTTTCTAACTTTTCAGGTGGTAAGTGACTTTGAGAAGTGAATTTGCCTTCACTTCTCATAACCTCTCTTCACCTCTTTTTTTTACATCCTTGCTGCCTTTTTTGTATGTGTGTGATTTTGAGCTTTCTCATCCTTCTTCTTCTCACTTTCTTTCTTCAAGTGACTTGACTTCTTGAATGAAGCAAGTTACCTTGCTTCTCCTGATCCTTTCATCTGCTCCCTGGTGGTTCCATTGAAGACTTCTCTTGAAAACCTCACAAACCTTAGGAACAACCATGTATGACAATGATTAGGGTTTTGATTAGTCCCCCACTTAGCTTTTACCTTTGTGTCTCTTTGAGTCTTCTCTTCTCACCTCATAATCAGGGACTAAACCCTAAAGGCTTTAAGGCTTTGTGATTAAGTTTATGTCTGCATCCTTCTATTAGGATGGAGTGTATAACTTTAATCCTAAGTGTTAAACCCTTAATGTGTTTAACTCCTTTAATCAATTCATCTTAATAATCATCAAGACATCAAGCTTGTAACTTGGGCCTTGCATTAGGGTTCTAATTCTTCCTTAATTGGTTAAGAAGGACTAACCCTAGTGTTAATGGACAAGTCCCCCTCAAGTTGTCTTACAAACCATAGAATTCACTTCATCATCATATCATTAAATAAAATCCACTTAACCCAAGGTTTGTTTTGTCATGAGTTTAATCCCTAATCATGGATTAAGTTGAGGAGCTTTCCTCAGCTTAAACATTCTCATCTATTATCCTTCTATTAGGATGGTGTAATGAGTCTGTTTAATCCCTGATTATGGCTTAATCTCATTACTTAACACTAAACAAAAACACCAAAAACATCTAAATAAACACAAGTAGGTTAATGATCTTAATCCTACACCATGGTGATTAAGTGTGAGAAGCTGACTTCACACTTAAGGCATTCTCATTACCCCTAATCAGAGGGAAGATGTGATGAGTTTACTAACCCATTGGTTTAGGCTTAAGCTCATTAACTTATGACAAACATCCAAAAGCAATAAAAGATTGAAAACACAAAAACAAACAATAATCGTCTCCTCCGGGATTCTTTTCTCATCTCATTCACTCACAACCGAGAACTCGCTTCTTCCGTCTAATGCAAGACAGTTTGCACCTGAGCCAGACAGGTCATACACTTGAGCATTGACAAGCAAGCAGTTCACAAGTCAATTCATCTTTCAGTCTCTTTGGGTCGAACTACGGTGTTCTGACTTCCTCATTGCACGAGAGGATACGTAGGCATAACTTAACTGTTATCGAACAAAAGTCTCTGTATATTCCCCCTCCTTCCAGCTTCATTCTTTTAAGCCTCATAGTCATGAGCATTTCACTCTCATCCTCACACTGACACTGTGCATTTATACACTTCACACTGTTTTCGCACTGACACCTGTACATTTTCTTCCAGCCTCTTTTATACACAGATTGCACTGACACAACCCCTTTAAAACACAAATCTTTCAAGCGTGGATCCCGTCGAGTACGACGGACAATCAGGGTGCTAATACCTTCCCAGGTTGTAACCAACCCCCTTTCTCAGTCTTTCTGGTTCGCAACCGTCTTATCCATATTTTTTCTAGGTCTATGCAGCATTGCCTTTCCTCCGGGATAAAAATGCCTAGCTGGCGACTCTTTTCATCTCCAGTGAGCTCACGGCTGTGTGTTCTCATTGTCCCTTTCGCCGACCGTTCGCGTCTGTACCTTTATTTGGGCCAGTCCCATTTATCGGGAGCGACACATTCTTTCATGGCCAAGATGACCTCAAATGAACTTCCATTGAACATGAAAGTTGTAGAGTATGGTCTCCCATTTTTAAAAAGTACAAGTGCATTTTCATAGCCTTCATGGTTCAAAATATATGGCCAATCGAAATTCATCTTTTTTTTAGGGTTTTTCCACATTTTCAAGTTTCCACTCTTTGCAAAAGGGCTTGTAATGCATTTTCAAGGCTTCTAAAACACCAATGCTGGTCATCACATTCAATAACAATTAATAACAAACAAGTTTTCCTAAGGAATCCCAAGAATTCGTGCATGGATTTAGAGATAATTCACAAAATGCAAAAATGCAATATCATTCACAATGCATGACTCAAGTATCCAAGGGTCAGGATTAAGCCACTTATGGATTGGGGGATCAAGCATGATCAACATGTGAGAGGAGAGAGGGAAATGCACGAGCCAAGCATGTTATCACACCACTCTTGCAAATTTGCAAATTCATTCCATTCACACTGATCTCACGTGCATTTTTCTTCATGCTCTCAGCATTGAACATTGGTGTCATATATAAGCAGCTAGGGTTTTCATTTGTAGAGAGTTCACCACCATTTCACCACTTTCCAGTTTTTTCTCATTTTGCATTTGACTTCGAATCTCCCATCTCTCTCACACATTGGCCAAACAAATTGCATATTCTGCATCCTTGAGCTCTAAGGATCATAGATCAACACTGGATTCAAGCAGAAAGTGAAGATTTCATAGGGTGCCATTCAAGTATAGTTGCTTTCGAATAGCAAGATCCAGAAGGTTTCAAGCTCTCTCTTGCATTTATTTTGCAAGGAGAGGTTCAAAGGCTTGGATATGCAGTATCTGGAGGTTTATCTTGATCTAATTTGTGCTCTGCAAGTTCAGGTGAGCTCCTAAATTCATCTATCTGAATATTGTTTTTAATGTATGCATTTTGATCTGTATGCTGCACTGATGATGCTGATCTATTTAGTTTTGAGTTTGAGTGAGAATTGAGATTGTATGATTGAATTAAAGTTTGATGTTCAAAAATGTTTGTGTTCGATTCGTTTGATTCCTTGATCTAATGCAAAAACCAAGCTCATATTTGTGATTAGCGTACTTGAATGAGTGGATCTGGAGATTTTGCTTGATTTCTGTAGACTTTTATTCTTCGTATGAATATTCTGGTGACCGAAGCTAGGGCTCCGTCACCAGATTCTGGAAATGTTGAGGTTTCAGGTGAACGAGGAAGATGATGTCGTGGCTGTAGGATATTTGATCTGAAGGGTTGTGGTTTAGCCAGCGCATTAAAATGAGAGGGTGTCCCTCATGTGCTTCTGTTTTACACAATAATGCCTTGTGTTTGTCACCACACCTTAACTATCATGCACACACCTATTTGATTGCTTGTTTGTTTGACTTTGCTTGATGTATTGACTGCTTGGTTAACGTTTGATTGATCCGTTGGCTGTTTGTTTTTCTCTATTTTCCTGAATTTCCATGATAATTGCCATAAACCTGCACAAGACCTGTGGGCCTCAGGTGCTATTCGCACCCCTCTCATTATTGGGCCCAATTGAATTGAACTGAATCCCCTTGCTTTTCTCACCCCTGGTTCGCTGGTTTTTTATTTTATTTTCATTTTATTTGCATTTTGGTTTTTAATTTTTAAAAATAGTAAAAGGTATCCAAAAATTCCAAATTAATTCATGACTAATCTTTTTAATTTTCTCTAATTTTTGATATTTTTATTTTCCATTTATTTTTATTTTCCACGTAGGAACTAATTCCCTCTTTTATTAATTGTCTTTTCATTTTTAAATACATACTGACTTGTAGAATTTATATCTTGAGCATCAATTTGAATTTTGACTTGGTTCTTTTTGCATTTGATTCATACTAAAGTGTAGTTTGTGGATGATTTTTCTTATGATTTTTAGAAGCTTGTGTGAATATTTTGGATAGTTGAATTGTGTGTGAAGTTTCAAAACCCTAATGAGTGTTCTTGAGATCCTTTAACCTAGTTGCCTATTGATTATGACTTTGGCTTTTTGACATGATGATATCACTTGATTAATGAATACTTTTGCTTATTTTTATAATTTTTGCATGAGTATTTGATTTGATTTGAATTTTCTTATGAGATTGCTTTAGTTTTGCTTCTTCTTGTTGGCATGCTTAGTTCTTAAGCTAGGAGGGCACTTGTGCCAACTCCTATAGGTTGTTTAGGGTCCCTTTTGCATGAGTATAAGTCCCTGGTCCTTGTATGATGTTTGCATCTTGACTTGCTTTGAAGTCCTTGTCCTTGAGGTTTCTCACAAAAGTATATATGTTCACATCACTTTCTTTCTTCATTTGCTCTCCATGTTGCTTATGTTTGAGGTGGTATGCTTCTTCCCCATGTTTGATCTTGTTTGCTAGAAACATCTTGACACGATTATGCTCCTGGTTTCAAGTGATGTTTATGCCTTGATTGGATGATCATTTGTCTATTTTTACACTTATGCACATGTCCACTTCACTTCTCCTTTCTTGTAATGTTCATGATTGAACTTGTGTGATTTTTCCTTGGGCTTTTGTGTTGTTTGTGCCTTTGATTGTGGTGATATGATTCTGGCCTTGAGGTACATGATGATTGTTAGGCTTGAATGATGTGTTTGATCTCATGTATTGCTTTACTCTTTCATAAGTAGTTCATGTGAACTTGAAATGCCCTGCTTCTCTTTCTGCCTCTTTGATTTTGTTTAAGTCATTTTAGTAGGAAACGTAAGGTGAATCACTTCTGGTTGTGGTGTGTGTATGCCTCACTTGCTCTTGCTTGCTTTTGTCTTACCACTTGTTTATGCTTATAACCATTTCAGGGGATTTGGTAAGTGAGAGATGTGGATGAGATTCCCACATCTCCAACTCTTTTCTCTTCATCTTTCAATATGTTTTCTCATTTGTGTTTAAGATGTGCTCTATGCCATCACTTACTTAGTTTCTTTCCATCCGTTTTAGAAAACAACTTAACTTCTTTAGGAGAAGTAAGTTGATTTTCTACTTCTTTCTTTTTCTTCTTTTTTCTTCTGTTCTTCCTCTTTCTTAGGATAGAGTTCAAACCACACTAACTTAGGACTCCCATGCATGATAACATTAGGATTCGTTAGTCCCCCATTAGATTTTACCTTTGAGATCCTTTTGGTGCTCTCTCTTTCTCATCTTCATACAAATCATAAAAAGCATTAATAACAGTTGAGGTGATTTTCCCCCTTTTGTCATCCTCTCAAAGAAAAGCAGAAAAAAAACACTTCTTTACTTTAATCCACCAAAACATTTAATAATACAAACAAGTTAGTGAATTTAAATCCTGATCTTGGGAAACAAGTTTGAGGATCTTCTTCATTCTTGGTGGACTTGTTACTCATTCTATCTTGGGATGTGGTAATAAGGACATGTCCTTAGAAAAGGCTTTACTTTCACTTCCTTGTGCCACACTCATAAAAGACTTCTAAAAAACACAAACAAACAATAAGCGTCTTTCCTTCGGGAATTCTCTTCTCACCTCATTCATTCTTTACGTACGAACTTGCTACTACTTGTCACTTTGCAAGATGGTAACGCACTCGTCGTCCGAGCCTGCAACACCTGAGCATTGACATAGGCAGTTCAAGCCTTAAGACACAAGCAATCCTTTCCACCCCTAGTTAGGGGAACTACGGCGACTCTGATCCTCATTGTAAAGATGAGGTATGTAGGCAGCGGGGTAGGGCCCGTTCGAGCACAATCTTTATTTTCCCTACATTTTTCCTTTGTTTTCTTTCTCAGTTCCTTTTCCAGTTCCAATTCCTTTTCTTTTGCAGCAGCTTTAATTTCTTCACCCTTTGAACAGTTTATTTGCAAGCGTGGATCCCGTCGGGTATGGAGGATGATTTGGGGTGCTAATACCTTCCCAGGTCGTAACCGACTCCCGAACCCAGTCTCTTTGGTTCGCAGGACCTGTGTCCTTCCTTTTCTTTTCTTCTGGTTTGTGCAACATTACCATTCCCATTCCTTCGGGATAAAAATGCCTGGCTGGCGACTCTACCTCTTCCGCGCCACTTTCGCGTTTGTACTAGGATGGAAATCCGGGGAGTGACAGCTGGCGACTCTGCTGGGGAACGAACCCAGAATCTCTGGTTCCCTCGAGAGTCTCTCCTAGCGCTTGTTTGTTTTTGTTTTATTGGGTGTTAACTGTTTGCTGTTGTGTGTATATTTTGCTGTTATTTTATTTATAGTTTATTTACATCTTTATTTACAGTTTTCATTATTTATTTTCATGCATCATATATTATTACTGGACTGTCTGGACTGGTTTTCTGTTTGGTGGGACTTGGGGTTTACTTATGTGTGGTGAGATGAGACTAGCCAAATACTTGGCTTGAGTGTACCATAGGATTTAGCATGGACAATCACTTTGGCCCTTTGTCATCTTGTCATGGGGGTATTAGTGCATTCACACCCAGATTCACGACCGTCTTGGAAATATCTTGATATAGGAATCTTCCCTACTTCATTACACAACCTTGACAGTCATGTGAGGCTGGGGACCGATCATTGAGGACCTTGTGGAAACATCCCTCTCCAGTGGTGACAGTGGCAGGCCACATTTTGTGGCAAACCCATTCGCACTCGAGGGCCCACTTGGAACTCGCATAGGATGGCCTGGTTCTCTTATAGGAACTCAGTCAAAAGCATCTGGTCGTATGACAATGGTATTGTATCCTACGGGCTGAATGTACTATTGTTTCTCGATTTCAGCGCTCGAAGCTGGGGACTTATAAGGGATGCTTGTTGTTCTTGGACTCAGCTGAGGCCTCCTTGAGTAGTATATAAAGCCAAACCGACTCCCTGATTTGGTCATGAGCCATTTCTCGGAAATGGTGAAAGTATTATTGCTATTCGGCTTTGAGAGTCCGTGATGTTTGACCCGGAGCACACCCGTGAGATTGGAAGGGGTTTACAGGTCTGCAGGAACCCTTTTAACCTCATCATACCCACTGCTAGTACAGTTGTATGTGTTGATATGACATTTTGGATCTGTGGTGTTCTTGATCTAGTTGGTTTGGTAGTTTGATCTGAGGATAGTTTTGACTCCTTCAAGGGTATATGGGCTGTTATTCAGAGGACTTGTAGTTTGAGATCACTTGACTCTTGCAGACAGCACCCAGACATTCCCAGATTGATCATACTTTCCTTGCATTTGCATCTGCATCATATCATAACATCCTTAACATTTTAGTGTTTTCATTTTTCAGGTCACATTTTCACACTTTGTTCTGGTATTTGTTGATATCTCATATCCAAATGGAAAGCATCATCACAGTTCTCAAAAAGAATAATGCACATTATACCTTTCCACAACCAGAGGTGAAGAATGATAAGATTTTAGGAGATTTCAGGGCTAGGTTTGGGCAGATTCTCAGGTATATGGACAAGCCAACAGAAGACCAAAGGGATAACATCCACACTTTACTTCAGTTCTATGATGCTCCATTACGTTGTTTTGTATTTCAAGATTATATCTTAGCACCTACACTGGAAGAGATTGATAGTTTGCTGCATGTTCCCCTTAGTGGAAGACAACCTTACTACAAATCAGGGAAAGTACTCCAGGCAAGGGAGATTGCTCAAAGGTGTCACTTGCCTTTAAGCAAAGTAGAGCAGAGCTTGAGGAGTAGCAAAGGGAAGGGGTTGTCTTGCAATATGCTGATTCAGGAAGCTCTAGTATATGCTCAAGATGATCAATGGGCACAATTTAGTGTACTTTTGGCTTTGATGGTTTATGGAATCAGTCTCTTTCCAAGTGACCAAGGAATGGTAAGTCTGGAGGCTGTTGCCATTTTCTTCAGAAGGAATCCCACACCTACTTTGTTAGGTGACTTCTATTATGGGGTTCACTATAGGAATGAGAAAAAGGGAGGTCATGTAAGCTGCTGTATGCCTCTGTTTGCTGATTGGTTTGCTAGGCAGTTGCCTAAAGTGGGACCCTTTAAGGATTTGAGGGGAGAATGGAAATGGTCCCGAAGATTGATGGGATTGACTGCAAGTGATATAAGATGGGGGTATAATAGGGATGTGTTAGGAAAGGAAATGATTTTAAAGTGTAAATGGTTTCCTAATGTCCCTTTGATTGGTAGGAAATGAATATTTAATTATAATCCAATTCTGGCCAGAAGGCAGTTTGGATATCCTCTGAGAGAGTCCCCTTCTGATGAGGATGTGAGAGAATCCTTGTATCTTCCTATTGAAAGGAATGTTGACATGGCCATCAGGGTATTCCAAGCTTGGGATATCAGGACTCAAAAAGGAAAAAAAGAATTTGGGAGGGTAAACCCCAACATGTATGAGCCTTTTGCATCATGGTTAAAGAAGCGTGTCAAGATTACTTTGTTGCCTTTTTCTTTGGAGCTTCCCCTCTATCCAAAGGAAGTAATTTCACAAATTCCTGTAGCACCAAGCACTGTTCCTTTAGAAGATTATCAAAGGCTTGAAGCTCAGCTGAAAGAGGTAAAGTTGGAACACACAGAAATGGTTAGATTCCATCATCAGTTGGCACTCTCCAAGTTGACCATAGAAGAGAAGCTACACAAGGTACAGGTAGAACAAGAGGCTAAGGACAAGGAATTAATAGATAGAGAGGCTTACTTCCAGAGGAGAGGGTTGATGGACATCAAGAGAGAAGAATTATTCAATAAAAATAAAAAGGCTCTCAGGGATGCTAGGCAATCTCTTACTTGGGTGTATGGTCAAAGAGAGCAAGATCAAACAGAGTACCAGAAGAAAGAAGAGATATTCAAACTAAAGATTGTTGCTCAAGGAGAAGAGTTAGAACAGGCATACATGAGGCAACAAGAGGTGTCTCAGCAGCTGCACGAGGCTCTGGAAGAGGTAGCAAATCTTAGAAGAAGAGCAGATGTGAAGAGAACTCGAGTAGAGACGGGGGAAGAGCCAAATTCTTCTTTTAGCTTGGAGTTCTAATTTTTCTTTGTATTGACGATCACCTACAAAATTGTTGTAGGGGTCTATTTTAATCATTGTATTTTTGTGTTATGTAAAACTTTAAACCCAACGGGGATGTTGTGTGTGCCTTGGGGCCTTTATATTATTGTATCTTTCTTTTGTCAAAGTTCCTCAAGCTGTATTGTTTCCTTTCATAGCTTGGTTGTGGAAATGGTGTGAAAATAGTGAAAGAAAGGATAATAACAGGTTGATTCCCAAAGCCATCTGGATTCCTCATGAGATACCAGAACTAGGGGCAATAAGGGCTTGATAATGAAAACATGAAGATTGCATTGCATATAACGTGTTTGTTTGTTTTGCAGGTAGTTCATCAGTTTTCTAATGTTTATATCAATTTCAGGAACTATAGCTCCTAGGAAGGTTCAGAAACAGCCAACGGTGCACAGATACCCTACGAAGGTGAACAGAGAGAGAGCAATGGATCAGATGCAAGCGGACCTGGCTGACCTAAGGACAAGAATGGACAACTTCATGACCCTCATGGCTGGGATGGGTCAAACTCAAGAGCGCCTGCGCGAAATGGTAGAAAACAATCAAGTCAGGAATAATGGGACAACAGAGGGAGGTAATTGCAACGGGGCTGGCGCCCGTAACGTTGAAATCCCTGTGGTGCAACCAGGGGTCACTATTGTCAATGATGGTGTGAATAATTTATAGATGGATGGGCAAGATGAACAATTCACTTTGTTGGACGAGGCAGAAGGCCAAGGAGTTTACATGAATAGAAAGTTCGAAGAAATGGCTGAGCAGATTCTTGCCATTCAATCTCAGAGTTCTCTGGGGTTTGATATCATTGACTTGGGCTTTGTGCCAGGGGTGATAATTCCTTACAAGTTCAAGGTCCCTACTTTTGATAAGTATAACGGCACGAATTTCCTGAAAACCCACCTTCTGTCTTTTGTGGGAAGGATTGCTGCTCATACGGACGATGAGAAGTTGTGGATGTATTACTTCCAGGATAGTCTTGTGGGAGCCTCTTTGGAGTGGTACATGAAGCTGAGCAGGGTTAATATTCGAAGCTGGAAGGATTTAGCTGAGGCGTTTGTGAAACAGTATCATTATAATTTGGATATGGCTCCAAATCGTACCCAGTTGTAGACCATGTCTCAGAATGATAAAGAAGGATTCAAAGAGTATGCTTAGAGGTGGCGTCAACTTGCTGCTAGGGTGCAACCTCCCTTGTTGGAAAATGAAATGGCAGACATGTTCATGGGAACATTGCAGGGTGTGTTTATTGAGAGGATGGCATCTTGTTCAATAACAAAGTTTAATGACATCGTGATAGCGGGAGAGAGGGCTGAAACTCTACTGAAGATGGGGAAAATTCAAGACACTGGGGCAGGTAGCTCATATGGTGTTTGAAAAGCTTTTAATGGACCTCCAAGAAAAAGGGAGGGAGAAACTAATATTGTGTACGGTCGAGGCCGGGGTCGCGGATACAGAGGATCTTACGAGCAGGTGGCGGCTGTCACCATTCCATCAAGTCCTGTGCAACAAACCCAACAACAACAATAACAACAGCAGTCGCATCGTAATAACTATTAGCAAAGACCCTATCAGCAGAGACAAGATCGTCCCACTAATAGGGTGCTTGAGGCCATCCCAATGACATACACGGCACTACTTCAAATATTGTTAGATTTGAACTTGGTTCAGTTGAGGACATTAGCACCACCACCACCTGGAGAGCTTCCAGTGGGGTATGATGCTAACGCAAGATGCGCATTTCATTCAGGAGCTCCCGGGCACTCAACAGAGAAGTGCAGGGCATTATAGCATAAGGTCCAAGACTTGATTGACTCAAAAGCAATTAACTTCGCACCGCCTCCAAATATTACATCAAATCCCATTCCAAATCATGGAGGGGCCAGGATAAATGCTGTTGATAGAGGTGAGAGGTTAAACTTGATCTTGAATATGGATGGAGTGAAGACTTCGTTGCTGGTCGTGAAAGATAGATTGCTGAAAGGGCAAGTATTCCCAGGGTGTGGTTATAACTATGAGGAGTGTTTGAATTCAGTTAATGGTTGTGGGGATTTGAAAGTTGGGCTGCAGTTTTTGATTGAAGAGGGGTCGCTACAATTTGATAGGGTTGATGATAGAAGCAATTGTGTGTCTACCATAACAATTTATTTTGATCCTGCTGAAGTTCCTGTCCGGAGAGAACCTGTGACTATCTATGTTCCAGAAGTGAGTCCTGTTACCATTACTGTTCCAGGACCAATCCCTTATACTGATGACAAGGCCATTCCCTAGAACTATGGCGCGGACGTGTATGTAGATGGTCAGAAGGTGGAGAATAAAACTGTAACAATTCACCCGACTGTGGTGAATGTCGGAGGAGTTGGTGGATTTACAAGGAGTGGGCGTCTCTTTGCCCCTCAAGCTCTTAGAGGTGATCCCGAAGCTGAGGTTGCTGCAAAAGCTAAGGGTAAACAAATAGTAAAGGAAGAGGTGACAACTCCTGCTCCTAGTCAAGGAACTTTCGAAAAAGAATTTGAAGAGTTCATGAGGATAATTAAGAAAAGCGACTATAAAGTGGTTGAACAGCTGAATCAAACTCTGTCCAAGATATCTATTATGTCCCTGTTAATGTGTTCTCAGGCTCACCGGGAGGCTCTGCTGAAAGTGTTACAAATGGCATATGTACCACAGGAGATAACTGTTAACCAGTTGGAAGCCGTAGTAGCCAGTGTGAACGCCAGCCATGGGTTGGGATTCAGAGATAGAGATCTCACTTATGAAGGACACAATCATAACAATGCCCTACACATCACCATGGAGTGTATGGGTGTTGTTCTATCACATGTCTTGGTAGACACATGCTCTGCTCTTAATGTGCTTCCTAAGAAGGCCCTAATGAAGTTGAATGTTGAGGGTATTATCTTATGACCCAGTGATTTGATTGTAAAATCCTTTGAGGAGTCCCGGAGGTCTGTGTTCGGGGAAGTAGAGCTACCTGTGAAGATTGGGTCTCAGGTATTCAAGAGTACTTTCTATGTTATGGATATTCAACCCGCTTATAGCTGTCTGCTAGGGCGTCCCTGGATTCACGCTGCTGGCGCGGTAACATCCACGTTGCATCAAAAGCTGAAGTACGTGGTAGATGGCCGAGGAGATTCCTGAAATACTTTGCCAGGCTTTCGAGACGGTTAATGTTAGTACTTTGTCTCCGGTGGCTGCAATCCAGAACAATGGAAAGGAAGGGACTCCTATCAACTCCTACAAATAAGCTAAGGATGTAGTCCAAGCCAGAAATGCCCAGGGTTGGGGCAAGGTGTTAGAAGTGGAAAGGAAAGATGACAAGTTTGGTCTTGGATATCAACCTGGTGGGTCCAGCTGGTCTCAGGACAGTAAGTCCACAACGTTCACTAGTGCTGGAATGCTCGACTACAACAATGTTTGTGCTATAGAGGAAGATGGGGATGGTGACTGCGACTGGGACAGCTGGATTCGCCCACGTGCACCTGGGGAGGAGCTCCAGAACTGGTCTGCTGAAGATTTTGTTCAAGTTACTTGGCAGTCAAAGTAATTTTCTTGTTTCCTTTTTATCATACTGCATATCAAATCCTACACTCTGCCCAAGGTGCATGGATCCATTTGTAGGGCCACCATGTTTTAATCCATTTACTTTTTCTATGAAATAAAGGACATTTTTCAAGCAAATTGTGCTCTCTTTCTTTCGTTTTAAAATTTTTCACAAAAAAGAAAACAATAAATAAAATGGCAATGTTTTTCCTTTTTCCCGTGTTTTGTGTGTTTGCGTCCCTTTTGAAAAGAACATATTCTGAAATAAGCACATCATTCGTGCAGTGTTGATCATTTGGATTCTTGTGATAACGTTCCTGCTATGACCATGCATGACTTCGACAATCCTATCTACCAAGCTGATGAAGGGGTTGAGGAAGACTGTGAACTCCCGGAAGAATTGGTCAGGTTGTTGAAACAAGAGGAAAGGGTCATTCAGCCTCATCAGGAAGATATAGAGATCATCAACATCGGGACTGAAGACGTAAATAAAGAGATAAAGATTGGGGCCAGTCTGCAGGTCGGGGTAAAGAAGGAGTTGATTGGTATGCTACGTGAATATGTGGATATCTTTGCTTGGTTGTATCAAGATATGTTGGGGTTAGATACTGACATTGTTGTACACAAGCTGCCACTAAGAGAAAATTGTCCTCCGGTAAAACAAAAGTTGAGAAGAACTCGCCCTGACATGGCAATGAAGATCAAGGAGGAAGTTCAAAAGCAGTGGGATGCCGGGTTCCTTGTTGTAACTAGTTACCCACCCTAGGTAGCTAACATAGTGCCTGTACCAAAGAAAGACGGCAAGGTTCAGATGTGCGTTAATTATTGGGATCTAAACAGAGCAAGTCCAAAGGATGACTTTCCATTACCTCACATTGATGTGCTGGTAGATAACACCGCTCAGTTCTCGGTGTTTTCTTTCATGGATGGCTTCTCCGGGTATAATCAGATCAAGATGGCACCGGAAGACATGGAGAAAACAATGTTCATTACCCCATGGGGTACATTCTGTTATAAGGTCATGCCCTCTGGGTTGAAGAATGCAGTGGCAACGTATCAACAGGCTATGGTAACATTGTTCTACGATATGATACACAAAGAAATTGAATGCTATGTGGACGATATGATTGCCAAGTCCCGGGATAAAGAGGAGCATTTGGTCAATCTCAAAAAGCTGTTTGATAGGTTGATAAAGTACAAATTAAGGTTGAATCCAAACAAGTGCACTTTCGGAGTGCGTTCCGGTAAATTGCTGGGTTTTATTGTTAGCCAAAAAGGAATCGAGGTAGATCCTGCAAAAGTAAAAACAATACAAGAAATGCTTGCACCAAAAACAGAAAAAGAAGTGCGCAGGTTTTTAGGGAGGTTGAACTACATATCTCGGTTTATATCTCATCTAACGGCCACGTGCGAGCCAATATTCAAACTGTTGAGAAAAGAACAAACGGTCAGGTGGAATGAGGACTGTCAAAGAGCCTTTGAAAATATAAAAGAATATTTGCAGGAGCCTCCAATTCTAATGCCTCCAGTTCCAGGACGGCCACTAATCATGTACTTGACTGTGTTAGAAGGGTCGATGGGGTGTGTGCTAGGCCAACATGACGAATCTGGTAGAAAAGAGCATGCTATTTATTACGTTAGCAAAAAGTTCACCGACTGTGAATCCCGTTATTCACTGCTCGAGAAAACTTGTTGCGCTTTGGCATGGGCTACTCGCTGACTGAGACAGTACATGTTGACCCACACCACATTGCTAATATCAAAACTGGACCCTGTCAAGTATATTTTCGAGAAACCAACATTAATGGGAAGGGTTGCAAGGTGGAAAATGATCTTAACAGAGTATGATATACAATATACTTCCCAGAAAGCCATCAAAGGAAGTGTATTATCGGATTATCTTGCACAACAACCACTTAAGGACGACTATAAGTCGATGAAGTTTGATTTCCCTAATGAGGACATCATGTACCTCAAGGAAAAAGATTGCGAGGAACCACTTCTGGAGGAGGGGCTAGACCCTGAATCCCAATGGCAGCTGATGTTTGATGGGGCAGTCAATATCAACGGACGCAGAGTTGGTGTTGTTCTTATCACTCCTGAAGGTGTTCACTTTCCCTTCGCTGCCAGAATTACTTTCGGCTGCACCAACAATGAAGCGGAATACGAGGCGTGCATAATGGGAATAAAGGAGGCTATTAATCTTCGGATTAAGACTCTCGATATATTTGGAGATTCAGCCCTCGTTATCAATCAGATCACCGACAAGTGGTATACACATCAAGAACACTTAATTCCTTATAGGGATTATGCCAGAAGATTGTTGACGTTCTTCACAACAGTTAAGCTGCAGTATATACCACGAGATGAGAATCAATTCGCTGATGCATTGGATACTTTTTCTTCATCCATCAAAGTCTTGTGTTGGAACTATGTACCCAGGATTGACATTTCCAGGCTTGACACACCAGCTTATGCTTTCTCTGTAGGCGCAGTGTCTGACGAGAAACCTTGGTATTTCGATATCAAGCTCTTCCTAGAAAAACAAGAATACCCAGCTGGAGCATCATCCAACGACAAGAAGACCTTGAGACGGCTTGCTGCTAGTTTCTTCTTGAACGCAGACGGAGTTCTGTATAAGAGGAACTTTGACATGGTCTTGCTCAGATGCGTGGATAGACACGAAGCAAACCTGTTAATGCAGGAGGTCCTTGAGGGGTCTTTCGGTACTCATGCAGGAGGACATGCAATGGCTAAGAAATTGTTGAGGTTGGGGTACTATTGGCTAACAATGGATGCAGACTGTTGTTCATACGCCCGTAAGTGCCACAAGTGCCAGATATATGCAGACAAGGTGCATGTTCCTCCTAGCCCACTCAACATCATGTCATATCCTTGGCCTTTCTCTATGTGGGGCATTGACATGATCGGGAAGATAGAGCCTACTGCTTCAAATGGTCATCATTTCATTTTGGTTGCAATTGATTATTTCACCAAGTGGGTTGAAGCAGCATCATATGCTAATGTCACTCGTCAAGTGGTAGCCAGATTTCTAAAACAAGACATCATTTACAGATACGGAGTACCCGAGCGAATCATTACTGATAATGGTTCCAATTTGAACAACAAGATGATGGCCGAACTGTGCCGGGATTTCCAAATACAACACCACAATTCTTCTCCCTACCAACCAAAGATGAATGGTGCGGTAGAGGCAGCTAACAAGAATATTAAGAAGATTGTGCAGAAGATGGTTGTCACTTACAAAGATTGGCATGAGATGTTACCATTCGCGTTGCATGGGTACCGAACATCAATCAGGACGTCAAATGGGGAAACTCTTTTCTCCTTGGTATATGGCATGGAGGCAGTCTTGTCTGTTGAGGTAGAAATTCCTTCATTGCGTGTGATGATGGATGTGAAGCTTGATGAGGCTAAGTGGGTATGTGACCGATATAATCAGTTGTGTCTAATTGAGGAAAAGAGATTAGCGGCTATCTGTCATGGTCAACTTTATTAGAGGAGAATGAAGCGATCTTTTGACCAACAGGTACGTACTCGAGAGTATCAAGTAGGCGAGCTTGTGCTCAAGAGGATCATTCCTCCAGGTTCAGATCACAGGGGCAAGTGGACCCCAAACTATGAAGGCCCATTCATAATGAAGAAAGTTTTCTCAGGTGGGCCGCTGATGCTCACTACTATGGATAGAGAAGACTTCCAATCCCCTGTTAACTCGGACACAATTAAAAAATACTTCGCATAAAAGGACCCGCTGGACACAAAAAACAGAACTAAAGTCCAGGAAAGAAAAGGGCATCCCGGCGAGCTAAAAACAGAATAAAAAGCTCGAGAAAAAGTTAGGGAAATAAAAAAAAAAGTACACCCGCTGAGTTGAAAAGCCACACTGGACAGCTCAGGCAGAAAAGGGAATCCCGGTGGATTGAAAACCCGAAAGGGCGATCCACAAAAAACAAGGGAATAAGCGAACAATTGCGATCCGGGTAATCTGAACCAAATCACCGTTTCAAGCAGTCTGATAATATCAGAAGGGTAGGAATCAATCCCTTCTTCTTCTTCAGAAGGCAAAGGTAAGAGCAGAAAGTCTTGAAGACATGTTGGTCATAGCCGGAAGGAAACTCATTAGAATGTCGTGTACATTTCCATTAGGATAGTTTCTTTTCTCAAGTTTATGGTAGCTACCTCTTTCCAGGTAGTTGCTTCCTGATGTAAAACTTTTCCTATTCAGAGGCCTCTCAATAAATGGATATTCAGCCAAAAGTCGTGTTGTGTTGTGTTTATTTTGTTTGCAAAAATGTCCTGAATTTTCGGTAAAAAGAACATTGCATTTGAAACATGGTGATTTTCTATAAAAAAAATGACATGCCAGGAAACATTTAAAATTATTTTGAGTGTCGGGTGGCAGTGGATGATCAGATCATACCATGCAAGTTCATGGGACACATGTATGTATACAATTGTTGCAGGTTTTTTGCAGGTTTTGTCTCCTCAAGCAGAGAGTGTTCCCCCAGCCGAGGCAAATCAGAGGGAATTGATCCCCAGCAAAGCACCAAGGCTAGTTGAAGTATTTTCATCCTCAAACGGGTTATCTTTCCACAAGTAAAGTACACTCAGCAGGCAGTTGAATGCCAACTTTCCCCACAGAGATCATGTTTGGGTTTCAATCCCATCATTGAAATATTCCCTAGAGAAGTCGCCAATTTTATTTTGGTCAAAGTGATGACACAAACAGTTATTCATCCCCTTAACCAGAGTTAAGTGTCAAAGCCTCTTGACCTGGTTCTCCCCATGCAGAGTTGTGATTCTTGTTGCCAATCAGACATTTGTTTGATGCTCGTATTCACCCCCAACTTGTTTGTGTTTGATAGTTACTTTTGCTCGTATGCATGCCCTGTCACTCGTCTGTGTTGGGTATTTGCTTGTTGCTCGTCTGCATTCCCCAGCGCTCGTCTGTGTTTGTTGTCTGTTTGAAGCTCGTTTGCATTGTTTGGATACTCGTCTGTATCATCCCTCACACTCGTCTGTGTTAGCTTATATCCATATGTACTGATTTGATAATCGCTCTGGTACTCGTCTGTATTGCTACTCCAAATGCTCGTCTGTGTTGGATTTCTGGTATTCGTCTGTACCAGTGGCTGATATTCGTCTGTATCCTCTCCTGAAGCGCTCGTTTGTGTTTCTTAAATCATCATCTGATATTCACTTGTATCATTGACTTATGGCACTCATCCATATTCTTTTTTATGATCGTCCAATGCTCGTTTGTATTGAAGAGGTTCGAAGTCCTGACAGTGGGATTAAACGTCAAAAGGGTTACTGATCCTGGCATAACAGGTTTATCCGAAGGAGGTTCGTCTGTCTCAGAGGCACTTATCTAAGCAAGGTTTGTGAAGAGGGTTCGTCAAATCAAAATGTTGCACCTGGCGTAACAGGTTTGTTCGAAGAAGACTCGTTTGTCTTAGACCATATATCCATGGATAATATATGAGGAGGGTTCATCTATCCTGATTATGCATGTCTATCCCATAGACTTAAGTGCATCACCGGTCTTGGCGTAACAGGTTTATCTGAAGGAGGTTCGTCTGTCTCAGGTCATATGTTGCAGAATGTATGAAGAGGGCTCGTATGTCCAGTTCCTGGCGTAGTAGGTTTATTTGAAGAGAGCTCGTATGTCTGTTCATGGCGTAACATTTCAATTTGGAAGGAGCTCGTATGTTTCGTGTTCACTTCATTCATCCAAAGCGTTATTTGGTTGGGTATCTCCCATTGCTTACATTCTCCAGAAGAGTGCAAATATTAGGTCTTCTTGGTATTCAACCACAGTTTATCTTGAACGGTCAATAGTCGTGCTACCGTCCTTTTCAGATTAACAGTTGCTTGAATAGGGGCAGCTGTAACACCCCAAATTTGCCCTCTTGTTTCTATCATCATCCTCATGTCATAATCATCATAAGCATGGCATATTTTTAGCATCTTTGCATAGAAAAATGAAGCATAACATTCTCATATCCTAGCATTGGGCATATGATCAATCAATGGTACATGTGAAGCCTTACAATTCAAAGCAAGAGGTTAAGGGACCTTGGACAAGTCTCACAAGGTGTTCTTAGTCCTTATTCAAGCTCAAGATTCTTTAAAAGAGCCCAAGGGTTTGGGAGGTTATCAGATGATCCAAGGAAGGGCAAGCTCCTACACAAATGATCCTCAAATTATGGTTTCTTGTCAAGCAGGGATTCTTTGTGATTTTGACCATTTCATGTGGGAAAAGTCCTTCATATGATATGAGAAGGCTAGGGATGAAATTTGGTGAGAAAATTCATTGAGGAAGGCAGTTATTTCATCAGTTGCTTGCATAAGAAAAAATTAGTCAAACTGATTATTTGAAGCCAAGGGTTCCAATCCCATTTTTCAAGCCAAGGGATGTCCTTAAGGTCCTATAAGAGGATTGGCAAAGTCAAAGATCAATAATCAAGGGGTTTTGGGGAACTTTCCATTTTTGGCATATGGCTTATAATGGAAGTTACTA
Organism: Lathyrus aphaca; assembly: GCA_963966055.1. Classification (NCBI taxonomy): domain Eukaryota; kingdom Viridiplantae; phylum Streptophyta; class Magnoliopsida; order Fabales; family Fabaceae; genus Lathyrus; species Lathyrus aphaca. The sequence goes on from OZ014523.1 coordinate 108,852,186, forward strand.
TTTTTGGCAAGTTTTTGCCCTAATCTTCAAACCATTCTTTCATGGCCAAGATGACCTCAAATGAACTTCCATTGAACATGAAAGTTGTAGAGTATGGTCTCCCATTTTTACAAAGTACAATTGTATTTTCATAGCCTTCATGGTTCAAAAGATATGGCCAATCGAAATTCATCTTTTTTTAGGGTTTTCCACATTTTCAAGTTTCCACTCTTTGCAAAAGGGCTTGTAATGCATTTTCAAGGCTTCTAAAACACCAATGCTGGTCATCACATTCAATAACAATTAATAACAAACAAGTTTGCCCAAGGAATCCCAAGAATACGTGCATGGATTAAGAGATAATTCACAAAATGCAAAAATGCAAGATCATTCACAATGCATGACTCAAGTATCCAAGGGTCAGGATTAAGCCACTTATGGATTGGGGGATCAAGCATGATCAACATGTGAGAGGAGAGAGGGAAGTGCACGAGCCAAGCATGCTATCACACCACTCTTGCAAATTTGCAAATTCATTCCATTCACACTGATCTCACATGCATTTTTCTTCATGCTCTCAGCATTGAACATTAGTGTCATATATAAGCAGCTAGGGTTTTCATTTGTAGAGAGTTCACCGCCATTTCACCACTTTCCAGTTTTTGCTCATTTTGCATTTGGCTTTGAATCTCCCATCTTTCTCACATATTGGCCAAACAAATTGCATATTCTGCATCCTTGAGCTCTAAGGATCATAGATCAACACTGGATTCAAGCAGAAAGTGAAGATTTCATAGGGTGCCATTCAAGTGCAGTTGCTTTCGAATAGCAAGATCCAGAAGGTTTCAAGCTCTCTCTTGCATTTATTTTGCAAGGAGAGGTTCAAAGGCTTGGATCTGCAGTATCTGGAGGTTTATCTTGATCTAATTTGTGCTCTGCAAGTTCAGGTGAGCTCCTAAATTCATCTCTCTGAATATTGTTTTTAATGTATGCATTTTGATCTATATGCTGCACCGATGATGCTGATCTATTTAGTTTTGAGTTTGAGTGAGAATTGAGATTGTATGATTGAATTAAAGTTTGATATTCAAAAATGTTTGTGTTTGATCCGTTTGATTCCTTGATCTAATGCCAAAACCAAGCTCATATTTGTGATCAGCGTACTTGAATGAGTGGATCTGGAGATTTTGCTTGATTTCTGTAGACTTTTGTTCTTCGTATGAATATTCCGGTGACCGGAGCTAGGGCTCCATCACCGGATTCTGGAAATGTTGAGGTTTCAGGTGAACGAGGAAGATGATGTCGTGGCCTTAGGATATTTGATCTGAAGGGTTGTGGTTTAGCCAGCGCATTAAAATGAAAGGGTGTCTCTCACGTGCTTCTGTTTTACACAATAATGCCTTGTGTTTGTCACCACACCTTAACTATCATGCACGCACGTATCTGATTGCTTGTTTGTTTGACTTTTCTTGATGTATTGACTACTTGGTGAACGTTTGATTGATCCGTTGGCTGTTTTTTTTCTCTATTTTCCTGAATTTCCATGATAATTGCCATAAACCTGCGCATGACCTGTGGGCCTTAGGTGCTATTCGCACCCCTCTCATTATTTGGCCCAATTGAATTGAACTGAATCCCCTTGCTTTTCTCACCCCTGGTTCACTAGTTTTTTATTTTATTTTCATTTTATTTGCATTTTGGTTTTTAATTTTAAAAAATAGTAAAAGCTATCCAAAAATTCCAAATTAATTCATGACTAATATTTTTAATTTTCTCTAATTTTTAATATTTTTATTTTCTATTTATTTTTATTTTCCACGTAGGAATTAATTCCCTCTTTTATTAATTGTTTTTCCATTTTTAAATACATGCTGACTTGTAGAATTTATATCTTGAGCATCAATTTGAATTTTGACTTGGTTCTTTTTGCATTTGATTCATACTAAAGTTTAGTTTGTGGATGATTTTCCTTATGATTTTTAGAAGCTTGTGTGAATATTTTGGATAGTTGAATTGTGTGTGAAGTTTCAAAACCCTAATGAGTGTTCCTGAGGTCCTTTAACCTAGTTTCCTATTGATTATGACTTTGGCTTTTTGAAATGATGATATCACTTGATTAATGAATACTTGTGCTTCTTTTCATAATTTTTGCATGAGTCTTTGATTTGATTTGAATTTTCTTATGAGATTGCTTTAGTTTTGCTTCTTCTTGTTGGCATGCTTAGTTCTTAAGCTAGGAGGGAACTTGTGCCAACTCCTATAGGTTGTTTAGGGTCCCTTTTGCATGAGTATAAGTCCCTAGTCCTTGTATGATGTTTGCATCTTGACTTGCTTTGAAGTCCTTGTCCTTGAGGTTTCTCACAAAAGTATGTATGTTCACTTCACTTTCTTTCTTCATTTGCTCTCCATGTTGCTTATGTTTGAGGTGGTATGCTTCTTCCCCATGTTTGTCTTGTTTGCTAGGCACATCTTGACATGATTAGGCTCCTGGTTTCAAGTGATATTTATGCCTTGATTGGATGATCATTTGTCTATTTTTACACTTATGCACATGTCCACTTCACTTCTCCTTTCTTGTAATGTTCATGATTAAACTTGTGTGATTTTTTCCTTGGGCTTTTGTGTTATTTGTGCCTTTGCTTGTGGTGATATGATTCTGGCCTTGAGGTACATGATGATTGTTAGGCTTGAATGATGTGTTTGATCTCATGTATTGCTTTACTCTTTCATAAGTAGTTCATGTGAACTTGAAATGCCATATTTCTCTTTCTGCCTCTTTGATTTTGTTTAAGTCATTTAGTAGGAAAAGTAAGGTGAATCAATTCTGGTTGTGGTGTGTGGAGTTGATATTTTGCTTGTGTATGCCTCACTTTCTCTTGCTTGCTTTTGTCTTACCACTTGTTTATGCTTATAACCATTTCAGGGGCTTTGGTAAGTGAGAGGTGTGGATGAGATTCCCACATCTCCAACTCTTTTCTCTTCATCTTTCAATATGCTTTCTCATTTTTGTTTAAGATGTGCCTTATGCCATCACTTTCTTAGTTTCTTTCCATCCCTTTTAGAAAACAACTTAACTTCTTTAGGAGAAGTAAGTTGATTTTCTACTTCTTTCTCTTCTTTTTTCTTCTGTTCTTCCTCTTTCTTAGGATAGAGTTCAAACCACACTAACTTAGGACTCCCATGCATGATAACATTAGAATTTGTTAGTCCCCCATTAGATTTTACCTTTGAGATCCTTTTGATGCTCTCTCTTTCTCATCTTCATACAAATCATAAAAAACATTAATAATAGTTGAGGTGATTTTCCCCATTTTGTCATCCTCTCAAAGAAAAGCATAAAAAAACACTTCTTTACTTTAATCCACCAAAACATTTAATAATACAAACAAGTTAGTGAATTTAAATCCTAATCTTGGGAAACAAGTTTGAGGATCTTCTTCATTCTTGGTGGATTTGTTACTCATTCTATCTTGGGATGTGGTAATAAGGACATGTCTTTAGAAACGGCTTTACTTTCACATCCTTGTGCCACACTCATAAAAGACTTCTAAAAACACAAACAAACAATAAGCGTCTTTCCTTCGGGAATTCTCTTTTCACCTCATTCATTCTTTACGTACGAACTTTCTACTACTTGTCACTTTGCAAGACGGTAACGCACTCGTCGTCCGAGCCTGCAACACCTGAGCATTGACATAGGCGGTTCAAGCCTTAAGACACAAGCAATCCTTTCCACCCTTAGTTAGGGGAACTACGACGACTCTGATCCTCATTGTCCAGATGAGGTACGTAGGCAGCGGGGTAGGGCCCGTTCGAGCACAATCTTTATTTTCCCTACATTTTTCCTTTGTTTTCTTTCTCATTTCCTTTTCCAGTTTCAGTTCCTTTTCTTTTACAGCAACTTTAATTTCTTCACCCTTTGAACAGTTTCTTTTTAAGCGTGGATCCCGTCGGGTACGGCGGACGATCTGGGGTGCTAATACCTTCCTAGGTCGTAACCGACTCCCGAACCCAGTCTATTTGGTTCGCAGGACCCGTGTCCTTCCTTTTCTTTTCTTCTGGTTTGTGCAGCATTACCATTCCCGTTCCTCCGGGATAAAAATGCCTGGCTGGAAACTCTACCTCTTCCGCGCCACTTTCGAGTTTGTACCAGGATGGAAATCCGGGAGCGACAACTACTGACCGCATAAAACAGTATATCCTGGAGAAGGGCTTGTGCTCTAACAGCGAATTTCGTAAAGTTGTGGGGATCGAGCGTCCCCAGTCCCTCGCCGAGCTGCTTCACAAGGCTTAGGCTTATATCTATTACGAGGAAAAGGAGGTCGTGTACAAGATACGAGACTCAAGGAATCTAGAAAATTCGCGATCTCACAAGAAGAAAGACGACAACAAGGCTCCTCAACGCAAAAATCTAAAAGACGATTGTCCTCGCGAGAAATCCTAGGCAAGTTTGTATCACAAAATGACCTATACATAGGCAAGTTTGTATAAGGAGACAGAAATCCTAGTAAGAGGAATTCGTCGTAAATTTTTTTTACAAAATAAAGAAAATCAGCTATGTGGGAAATAATCCTATTGAGTTTCAATTCTACTATTGCCATTATCTTCAAGTATCTCATCTTCTGTTGTTGAGACGGAAACAATTGGATTGAGCTTTATCTGTTCGAGCTTGAGTAAGTAGCACAACTGGTTGTAGTTTCATGGGTGATCCAAACGAGACATAGTCATACGCTTTAATCCCTAACTTTTGCCTGGATTGCCCTTTTAGGTTTTCAATCCACCGGGATACCCTTTTTTGCCCAAGCCGCCTTTTCAGGTTTTCGACTTGCCGGGTGTACATTTTTTATATATATCCCTAATTTTTTCCCGAACCCTTCTGGTTCGTCGGGATGCCCTTATTTTTGCCTAGGCCAGTCAACCTAGCGGGTCTCTTTTTATGCGTAGTATTTTTTAACTATGTCTGCGTTTACAGGCTGCGGGAAGTCTTCACCGTCCATAGTAGTAAGTATCATGGCACCTCCTAAGAATACTGTTTTGACTACAAATGGTCCTTCATATGTAGGAGTCCATTTTCCCCTAGGATCACCCTGTGGTAATAAGATACGCTTGATTACCAAGTCACCAGCCTGATATACCTTTGGTTTAACTTTCTTATTAAAAGCCTTAATCATCCGTTTTTGGTACATCTGGCCATGACAAACAGCTGCTAACCTCTTCTCATCAATCAAATTTATCTGGTCAAGTCGAGTCTGAATCCACTCATCTTCATCCAAGCCTGCATCATTCATGATTCTTTAGGAGGGTATCTGAACTTCAATGGGCAGAACTGCTTCCATACCATAGACTAAGGAGAATGGGGTTGCCCCTATTGAAGTACGTATTGTAGTACGATAACCATGAAGAGCAAATGGTAACATCTCGTGCCAATCCTTGTAAGTGACAGTCATCTTCTGTATAATCTTCTTAATGTTCTTATTAGCAGCTTCAACTGCCCCATTCATCTTCGGACGATATGGAGAAGAGTTGTGATGCTTAATATTGAACTGCGTGCAGAGATCAGTAATCATAGTGTTGTTCAGATTAGAGTCATTGTCAGTAATAATCCTTTCAGGGATGCCATACCTACATATGAGATTATTCTTAATGAACCGAGCCACCACATTCTTGGTAACAGATGCAAATGAAGCTGCCTCCACCCACTTAGTAAACTAATCAATAGCAACCAGGATGAAACGATGCCCATTAGAAGCAGTAGGCTTAATCTCACCAATCATATCAATACCCCACATGGCAAAAGGCCAAGGAGCAGTCAACACATTCAATGGTGATGGGGGTATATGGACTTTATCAGCATAGATTTGACACTTGTGACATGTTCTGGAATGTTGATAGCAGTCAACTTCCATAGTAGACCAATAGTAACCTGCTCTCAATATCTTCTTTGCCATAGTATGACCACTAGAATGAGTGCCAAAGATCCCATCATGCATGTCTTCCATAATCTCAGTTGCTTCCTTCTTATCCACACAACGAAGAAAAGTCGAATCATGATTGCGCTTGTACAAAATTCCATTACTCAAGAAGAACTTAGCAGAAAAACTTCTCAGAAACTTCCTATCTTTGACAGATGCCCCTTCAGGGAATTCCTGAGCTTCAAGATATCTTTTCACTTCATAGAACCAAGGCTTCTCTTCTGCTTCTTCAGTGTCAATCTCATTTCAGTATGCCGGCTTCTCAAATCTATCAATAGTAATATTGGAAGCTTCATCATCCCAGCTAATCTCAAACATAGATGCCATGGTAGCTAATGCATCTGCCAACAGATTCTTTCTTCGTGGAATATGTCCAAAGGTAATCTCTTTGAAATGTGGGATCAAAGAAAACACATACTCTCTGTAAGGAATGAGATTATCATGCTTGGTATCCCAATCTCCTTTAATCTGACTTACTACCAGGGCTGAATCTCCATACACATCCAGGAACTGAATCTTCATATCAATGGCAGCTTTGATACCCAGGATACATGCCTCATACTCAGCCATGTTATTGGTACAATAGAAACAAAGTATGGCAGTAATCGGGGTATGACAACCATCAGGGGAACTGATCACAACACCAACACCATTACCAAGTGCATTAGAAGCTCCATCAAAAACCATAGTCCATCGGGATCCTTGTTCAGGTCCGTCATATTGTCCAGGTTCTTTGGTAAAAATCATAATGTCTTCATCAGGGAACTCAAAACTCATTGACTGATAATCATCCACTGCTTGATGAGCCAAATGATCAGCTACAACACTTCCCTTAATGGCCTTCTGAGTAGTGTACTGTATATCGTATTCTGTCAAGATCATTTGCCATCTTGCTATTCGTCCTGAGAGAGTAGGTTTCTCGAATATGTACTTGATTGGATCCATCTTTGAAATCAATAAGGTAATATGAGTCAACATATACTGTCTTAGTCGGCGAGCAGCCCATGCCAAAGCGCAGCAAGTTTTCTCGAGCAGTGAATATCTTGTTTCACAGTCGGTAAACTTTTTGCTAAGGTAGTATATTGCCTGCTCTTTTCGACCAGACTCGTCATGTTGCCCCAACACACACCCCATTGAGTTGTCTAACACTGTTAAGTACATGATCAATGGTCTTCCATCAACTGGTGGCATCAAAATGGGAGGTTCTAGAAGATATTTCTTGATTTCATCAAATGTTGTCTGGCACTCATCATTCCATTCCATTACCTGATCTTTCTTCAACAACTTGAAGATTGGCTCACAGGTAGCAGTTAATTGGGAAATAAATCTTGCAATGTAATTCAATCGTCCCAAGAAACCCCTAACTTCCTTCTCAGTACGGGGAGCTGGCATCTCTTGTATAGCTTTCACTTTTGCAGGGTCTACTTCAATACCTTTTCCACTGATAATGAAACCCAGGAGCTTACCATACCTAACTCCAAAATTACACTTGTTTGTGTTCAATCTCAACTTGTATTTCTTCAACCTCTCAAACAACTTATGCAGATGATCAAGATGTTGTTCTTCATTCTGGGACCTGGCTATCATATCATCCACATATACCTCTATCTCATGATGAATCATATCGTGAAACAAAGCCACCATAGCACGCTAATATGTTGCCCCAGCATTCTTCAGACCAAATGGCATCACTTTATAACAAAAAGTGACCCACTGTGTAACAAATGTTGTCTTCTCCATATCTTCAGGTGCCATCTTGATTTGATTGTAACAAGAGAAACCATCCATAAAAGAGAATACTTTATGCTGAGCAGTGTTGTCTACCAGAACATCAATATGAGGAAGTGGAAAGTCATCTTTGGGGCTGGCCTTGTTCAAATCCCTGTAATCTACACACATACGTACCTTACCATCTTTCTTAGGTACCGGCACCACATTTGCAACCCATTGAGGATAAGAAGTCACAGCTAAGAACCCTGCATCAAACTGTTTCATCACCTCTGCGTTAATCTTCTCTGACATTTCAGGACGCATACGACGAACCTTCTTTTTCTTTGGACGACAATCTTCTTTTACCGGTAAACGGTGAACCACAATGTCTGTATCCAACCCTGGCATATCTTCATAGGACCAAGCAAAGATCTCCACATAATCATGTAACATCTGAATCAATCTGTTCTTAACACCATCCTCTAATTCAGCCCCTATCTTGACCTCTTTCCTGTTTTCTTCAGTTCCTAGATTCACAACTTCGATTGGCTCTTCATGTGGCTGTATAGCTTTCTCTTCTTGTTGTAACAACCTAGCAAGCTCTACATGTACTTCACAATCGTCCTCCTTTCCATCTTCAGCTTGATAGATCGGATTCTCGAAATTATAATTGGCAATAGTAGAACTGTTATCAACAGGATCCAGAGTGGATGAGGATCTGCATTTTAGTGATGTGGGTGTGTGTAAGAACACATAACTGATAAAACAAAAATAAAAGAAAGACAAGGAACACAATATTTACGAAAACGAAATGTCCACTGATTTTTATTGAATGAAGTATGCAAATGAAATGACATCCCGAAACAAGCGCACCATTGTGCCCTGGGTAAGGCACAAGACTTTAAGAGTTCAATTGTTCAAAAAAATTACAAACTTAAAAGTAACAACACAGTAATAGTATTTACTCCTGACTAAAGGAGATAGGAATAACATCTTCAGCTTTCCAATTATTGAGCCCATCACCCACAGTAGGAAAAATCCAAGCATCCAAGTTGTAATCTTCACCATAGTCACCCACAGCATTGATCTGATCCTTCATAATCCCTTGATTAGTTATACGAATAGCACGAGCACGACGAACAGCCTTCTGGGATTCTGCAGTGAAACCCAAACCAAATTTGTCAGACTTGTAAGGAATGTCAGGATGCTGACCCCAAATAGTACAACCACCTTCATCCACCACAGCTCTAGCATCCTTGAGGGAGGCCATTGTAGGAGGTACTCTGGTGACCACAGGAACTTTCTTGACAACAGGAGGAGCTTCAAAATTAGGAACAACCCAAGGAACTATTTCAAACGTCTGGCACGGAGTTTCAACATATTCACCTTCCACTTCGAGATATTTAAATGTGTTCACATGGCTAATCATATATCCTTCCTCTCCGTAAACAGTGACAACCTTTCCCTCTACTGGATATCTCAGCTTCTGATGTAAAGTAGAAGTCACAGCACCTACCCCATGGATCCAGGGGCGCCCAAGCAAACAAGAATACGAATGACGAATATCCATTACATAAAAGGTAGCATTGAAGACCTGAGAGCCTACTTTGATTGGGAGATCTATTTCTCCGTGCACCACTCTTCTTGAACCATCAAAAGCCTTCACCACTATATTACTGGGCCTCAACACAGCATCTTCAGGACTAAGCTTATTCAGAACTTCTTTGGGCAACACATTCATCGAGGAACCATTGTCTATTAACACATGTGACAGGGTAGTGCCTCTACATTCAATAGAGATATGTAGAGCCCTATTATGATCCCTCTTGGCAGGAGTCAAATCAGCATCGGAGAAACCTAACCCATTATCATAGGTCAAATGTGCAACACAATTTTCAAACTGATCTACAGAAATCTCATTTGGTACGTGAGCAGTCTTCTAAAACTTAATCAAGGCTTTAGCATGAGCCTCAAAACACAACAATAAAGACAACATGGAAATCTTGGAGGGAGTATGCCCCAATTGATCAACAATGTCATAATCACTCTTGCGAATGATCTTCAATACTTCTTCCATCTGCTTAGAAAGATCATCAGCAGCTGGTACATCAGTTTGTATAGGTTCAATAGCAGGACCTTTGCCCCGGGCATCAGTAGTGGAGGTAGTAGTTGGAGTAACTGTATTCTTGGAGGTAACTGGAGGAGAGAAAACTCTTCCGCTTCGTGTGATCTTACTAGATCCAGCAATATTATCAATATCAAGATTTTCATCCACAGCAGGTGTATCAGCTAAGGATTCCTGCTTAACACCATGAATATAAACATCGGAACCATAATGCCAAGGCACAACTTTATCAGAAGTATACGGAATAGGACCAGGAGTGGTAATGATCATAGGTGCAACTCTGGCTTCAGCAACAATCTTCACAGGGCATTCAGCAGTAATCTTAATTGGACCCTTATGAGTGATTTTGACAGGGCCCTTGGAAGTGATCCTTACTGGCACTTTATCAACCATATCCACCTCTTCAACCTTCGCCCCTTGAGTTATATGTTCAACCATACTTTCTACAGAAGGTGTCCTCTCAAACAATATGGTGTAGTTGTCCATGAGGCGTTGAATACCGTCCTTCAACTTCCAGCAACTATCCGGTTTATAAGCACAATAGAAACAATCTTCATTACAACCTGGAAAGAACCCAGCTTGTACCAACTTCTTCTTAATAACAGACAATGGTGTAGTCACATCCGCAACTGAGGAAATATGTGAAACCTCATCAATGGCATTAACAGTCTTTTCATGATTTGGCATGGGAGCAGTAATCACATTTGGAGTACCTGGAGGGTCAAACTCGATCTCTCCGGCATCAATCATATCCTGAATCTTATTCTTCAATATCCAGCAATTATTGGTATCATGTCCTGGGCAATTAGAATGATATGCACATCGTACATTAGGATTGTACCTGGGAGAGGTAACATTGGGATTCTGAGGAGGGTCTTTCAAAGTGATGAGTTCACCCTTCAACAAGTGTTGCAAGGCTTGGGCCAGTGACATGTTGAACTTGGTGAACTGTCTTCTAGGCCTCTGCTGATTGCTCTGTGGTTGTTCTGGTGTTGCAGGAGTAGGATTGGAGATATGAACTGCACTCACAGATTGGTGCCTCCTATTATGATCAGGTTGACCATAAACATCATTTGACTCTTTCTTCCCACTAGGGGGCTTCTTTGTAGTACTTGATGAAGAAACACCCACTTGTATCTTGCCACTCCTTATACCACTTTCTACGCGCTCTCCTGTCATTATCAACTCAGTGAAGCCAGATGATGAGCTTCCAATGAGATGACTATAAAAAGGACCATTCAACGTACACATGAACATATCCACTAACTCCCTGTCAGTTAGAGGAGGTTGTACTCTTCCAGCCAAATCTCTCCACTTCTGGGCATATTCCTTGAAATTCTCTTTAGCACCCATAGACATGCTTTGTAGTTGCATGCGAGTAGGGGCTAGATTAGCATTGTATTGATATTGCTTATAAAAGGCCTTAGCAAGATCATTCCAATCACGGATGTTGACACTCTCCAACTGATAGTACCATTCCAATTGAGCTCCAGACAAGCTCTCTTGGAAGAAATGGATCCACAACTTCTTATCAGTAGTATGGGGTTGGATTCTCTGGACATAAGACCTCAGATGCAGTTTGGGACAAAAAACACCATCATACACTACAAAAGCAGGGACCTTGAAACCAATGGGTATAACCACCCCAGATATCAAACTCAGGTCTTCAAAATCCAGCCCAGAAGACTTTTGCAATTCCATAGCATCCATTCTATCCACCAGCATTTTGAACTTATCTTCATTAGGATCATGATAGTAGTTAGCTTCAGAATCAGAATCCCCCATTGTATTGTGGAGACTGCCTCCCTTTTTCCCAGACTCTTCAGACTCATAATCTTCAACCTGTTCCTTGGTCTTGACAGGACCTATGAACCTTCTTCCCATGTTGATGAGGCCTCCTGACCTTCTAGTCTTCTTAGTCTTCTTGGCCAGCAGTGTCTTCAATTCATCCTGCCCCTTGGACAAGTTCAGGATCAGCTCTTGGAACTGTGCATTTTGTGCCTGGAGATCTTTGACTGTTTGTTCAAGAGCCATTTCTGCTGAAATAAACAGCGAGAAGATAAGATACTCGTACATAAGAAACCTGTGATGCAATGATATGGTATGCAAATGCGTATGCAATGTTTTCAAGGACCGCAGGATTTAAATTTGCTTAAACAACCAAGAAAGTAAACTTTTATTAGTAATAAATTTGTTTGCCCCTTGGGCTTACAATAAAAATGAAAAGAATACAAAAGATGGGGTTTTAAGTCTCCCATGGACGTTTCCTCTTTGTGTTGTGGTATGAGTTGAGATTCCGCTCCTCGTGAAGTTTCTTTGTTAGCTCCAGGATTCTTTCTTGACTTGCTTTGTAATGAGTCTCAAAAGTATCCCTTTGCTCCTTCAACTGGATCCAGGATCTCTGTAAGTCTTCCATGTTAGTGGGCATGTCTGGGTGAAGGATGGTATAAGAAGTATCTCCTTCAGCAACAGGCTCCATAGTAACTGGCAGGACGACATGATATGGCATCATAAGAGTCTGAGCACGAGATCGCACCCATCTAAGATAAGCTTCCATAGGAATAGTGTACTTGGGCTCCAGAGTCTTGCTGTCAACCTTGTTCACTTTTCCCCATGCTCGTATAAACCTTTGACGGTAACCTTGAAGATCATTGTCGTAGTCAAACACAATACCCTGAATCAACATGTCATGAGGGCCATCACTCCGAGCATAACCAAACTGACGTAAAGCTAAGGAAGGGTTGTAAGTAATGCCCCCTCTTATGCCTAGAAGTGGCACATTAGGAAACTCCCCACAACGGTCAATGATAGTAACATTATCCATAGATCGAGAGCACCAATGAATATCTGAATGAGAGAGTGACATAATCCTCTTGGACCACCTGAACCCTTGTTCATTCTTCATCACTGATCGAGGAAGGTGAGAAATAAACCACCTAGACAACAAAGGTATGCAGCACATCAAAGTTCCTCGTGCCTTCGTAGTACGAGTATGAAGAGAATGCAGAATGTCCCCAAGTAATGTAGGCACTGGATTGTGACTCAGAAATATGTTGATGGCGTGAACGTCTATGAACTGATATGGATTGGGGAACAACAGTAAGCCATAAATCAACAAGGCTAAGATCTCCTCAAAAGCATCATAACTCATAGCCTTCAAGAACACTTGAGCCTTCTCCATCAATACCTTGGCAAGAATACCATTAACTCTGCTCCTCGTTTCTAGGACAATGTCTGATTTCTTCAAATGTAAGGCTGCAGCAATGACTTCAGGTTTAGGCTCTCTTTCCAAGCCTGCGAAGGGTTTCTGATCAAGGACAGGTATACCCAGAAGTTTGGAGAACTCTTCCATTGTAGGAACCAACTGATAATCGGGGAATGTGAAGCAATGATGTTTAGGATCAAAGAACTGAAACAGAACACTCATCATGTCTTCATTGAACCCTGAAGTGACTAGATCTAGTAGGTGACCATGCCTTTTGATAAACTGAGAGTTTTCAGAAACTTGGGAAACCAATTCTTTAAGCTTAGGAGGTATTCATACAAAGTTGATCCGGATAGTGTTCCTACGAGCAGAAGCCATGACCTGCAACAAAGAACAAAGATAAATCATTTGGTCCTTGAAATGGTTAGTGAAAATGCTATGCTTATGATGCATGATGATGCTATGATGTTATGCTCAATCACAAACATGTGGCACACACAAACAAGTCACACAATAGCCCTAGGTTTGAAGGCTTGCATGAGGTTTAAAGGTAAGTACCTTCCCCTGAAGTTTAGTTGGTTCATCCTGTCCTATAAAGTAACCAGGTTCTAAGGGATCTCAATATCATTGATCCTTCACAAGGGTGGTTGTTCAGTAGGCAACTTACTTGCCAACCAAAACCCTCCAAGTTTAGAATCTCAATGAGCGTAGTATCGAGTATCAACCAACTTCAGTCTTCACCAAAGCCGGTTATCTCACTACTTTCTAAAGGCCAAGATGGGATGACTATGGTTCTAAAAGTCAGTTAGTGTATTGACAACATATGGAAGCCTCATATTATCCTTAACTTGACTTAAGGAACATAAGCACCAACCAAGAAGTCACACTAACTATGGCCACTAGATCAACCATATCGGTATACGCCGTACAGTTTCCTTGGTCTATTGCCATTTACCTAAGGTACACTAGATCCGGGTTAGGATCTTTCACACATAAGAGCACCCAACAAGTAAAGTAAAGCAAACAAAGCAAACAAATTTAAAGTGATCTAATTCCTAAGGGTACCCCTCTTTTATATTAAATCCCCAGCAGAGTTGCCAGTTCTGTAACACGGTGGGAGAACTGACTTTAGTTAAATGTTGCGGATAGCAAGAGTCGCCACCGACTTTTATTTTATCCAAAGGAAAGGGCATAAAAGAACATGAAAGACCTTAAAAGATTTTTGGGTTCGGGGGGTAGGTTATGTAAAGGGAAGGTGTTAACACCTATTACATCCATGGTTATCCATGGGCTCTTAGTTACTTAGCTCACTTTAAATTATTTTGAGAAGTGTAGTGTGTGATTAAAAATTTTCTTAAGTACTTTATAATGATCCATGTACGAATATATATAAAGACTTTGTTTTTGAAAATTGTTTAAAAATGTGAAGTGTTTTTGAAATGTTTTGAAAAGGTGAGCAAGTACATAAGAGGAACCTACCCTAATGATTAAATCTTTATTGTTCTTGAATGTACTTTCAATGGTAAGACTATCCCTATTATTAAGGAATAGGTAGTTTTTACCTTGGATGTATTAAGGGACAAGTGAAGGGACATCTGTGATTAGGCAACTGTAAGGTGTATTAGCAATTCGAAGGGACTTATCATCTTTTATTCGAAAGGGACAAGATCATTTACGAAGGCAACCATGAAGGGACTTGATCTTATAATCTTTAAAGGGATTAGATGATATTAAATAAGATAAGGGACTTTGCTTTATACACCTTACTTGACCTTTTATTTAGGCAACATGAGAGGTAACCCTTAAGAAGTGAGATGGCGATCCAAGATCGACTTACGTGTGTGTGTGTACAAATTTAAATATTTATCTTATAATTAGTGACCTAAATTCAATTTTAAGATACAAACATGTTTTCACTCCCTAATTTACTAACCAAAGCAATTTAAATAAATAATAAAAATTCTACCACTATTACATAGCTTGCACAATTACATTATAATGAAAAAAAAACAATTTAAATAATAAGCATATAATAAATAAATAAATAAATAAAAGGTTAGTAATATTAAAAATAAATATAAGAGAAAAAGGTGGTTAGTATAATAATATACAATATAGAAATCAAATTAAAATTTTAAATTTAAATAAATAATCTTTTTCTAAAGAATTTCAAGAAGAGAAATAAATAATAATAATTATATACTAATAAACATGCTAAATAGTTTAATAATTTAATTATATATACATATTAGAAATATTTAGTAATTATAATTAAACAAACATAATAAAAATAAGAAATTAAAATTATAAAAGAAATTAGGGTTTTGAATTGTTTAGAAAAATTAATTAGGGTTTTAAATATAATTAGGGTTTTGAGTACAAAAATATTTTAATTTGATACCTAATACTAATTTAATTATTTAAACAAATATACACATATTTTAATTCAAATAAAAAACAAATTATTGTTTTTAGAAAATTTTTTAGAATATATAAACATTTACATATTAATTTAAATTTGTGAAAATAAGGTTTAATTAGAAAACATTTTTTAGGAATTAATTTGAATAAAGAATAATAATAAGAAATTAATAAAACAAATAAAAGTAAAAAAAAAAAAAAAAAACAGGACCTGGGATTTGAACCCAGGTCCTTTACCTGAAAACACAAGGGGATCACCACTGGGCCAGCCTACGCATTGTGACAATATCCTCCTTCTACTTTGTTTTGTTGCTATTCTGTGAAAACAAAAGAAATTAAATAAAAAATGCCCTGAGGCAGGTTTCGAACCCAAGCTCCTTCGCATACCAAGCCAGACGCCTTGCCACTGGGACACACGCTCATGTGTGACATACAAACAGAACAAATTTATTATAATATATAACAAAAATTCAAATTATGAAAACGCGCGCAGGTCTTCTTCTACATCCAGACCTGCAAAATTTACTGCGAATTTTGTTATGAATTCTCCTACGAATTTTCATTTGCAGCAAACCCTATGAAATTCAATCATCAACAAAACAGTAAAATTTTATCAAATTGAATATACCAATACAATCCATAGGTTGATTAGAGTTGATCTATGGTCTTAGAATTCATTTATAATTGATAAATCATAAAATCCTAAAACGGCCGAAGAACCCTAGCCATGGTGATTTCTCCATCTTGGACCTAAAATCAAATTAACTTATCCAGAAAGCATCCAAACATCATCATAAACACAAACCAACAGTTAGTTTTCATTAACAATGTGTAAATCATTCAAATCGAAAAAATTTAAAACATGAGCAATGTGCATTCGGTTTTCACGATTTAGGGCATGAATGAATGATGTTATGATCCAGAATCAATCAATGAACCTCAAGGAACAAATTGCAACCTTTGGTTTGTCTTGAAAGGGGCTATAAGTGTCAAACCGAATTGGAGTTTTTAGTGAGATTTTTGAAGCTTGAAGATGATATGAGGAGGCTGTGAATTCGTGTCCAATGATTTGTTAAGTGTTCATTATATATGAGTGAGTGAATTAGGTCAAAGACTTCACCAATTTGATGGATATTTGGATCATTTGAAGATTGAAAAAGATTAGCTTTAAAATTTGAATATTCCTTGATATGAACTTGCTATTTTAAGACAATCTTCATAATTTCGTGCATTCTAGAAGCAAAATATTTTTAAATCTTCACCATTTTATATTTTATTTGAATTTAAAATGATTTTTAATATAAAAAATCATAATAAATAAAAATAAAATGAATAAAATTATGAAAATATTAAATAAATTTCGTGCATGATGTCATGGAACATATTGGATCACCAAAAAGTCATCCCATTTGAAGAATTATGGTTTTAAGACCCCATTTACTTCATAAACCACTCAAAAATTTCCCAACTTTGCAAGGGCACAAATCCTTCAATTTTAATGCTATGAGGGTGTTCTTGGACATTTTTGAAAGCTTAAAGAGTCCTCTAACCAACCTCTTTTGTCTCATGTCCATATCTTTTACCATTCTCAAGTTATGCTCTTTTGAAGTTGTTGACTTTTTGTTGACTTTTAAAAGGACCTATAATGTCTTAGCTCATACCTTCCAAATGAAGCATTTTTGGGCTTGGCTTGTGAGACACAAAGTTGTAGAGAATTAAATTTCCTTCAAAATGAGCTTTGGATGGAAAATTTTTGATGAAGCATGTGAAAGTTATGGCAGGTCAAAGTTCAGTTGACTTTTCCTGTGAAAACCCTAATTTAGAAACTCCTGATTCTTGATGATCTGAAATCTCCTTGATGAATCATGATCAACCATTGATCAAATGATGAATTTTACTTCATATACTTGATATTGGCAAAAAATCATGAAGTTTGACTTTGGTTTGACCACAGTTGACCTCAGTTTGACTTTTTAACTGCTTTGACTGATTTTAACCTATTTGATCATCTAACTGAGCAAATCTTTTGGGAAAGTATTGAAACTTGACATGGGGATTCTTGAACACATATAGGATGCTATGAAGCTCACTTGAAGTCTTGGAAGTCCATTTAACCTGATTAAAGTCAAAACCCTAGTTTAGGATGCATTGCTTAGGAGGATGCATTGTCTGAGGGAATTGTCAAACTTCCTGACTAATTGTGAACTTTGTGAACCTTGTGAACCTTATGAGATGTCTTGTGAACCTTGTGAATCTTGTGAACCTCTTAGTACACAATGTCTTGTCTTGTGGAGGGCAAATTTTGGGGTGCAACATTCCTGGCGCACACCGTGGTCGTACATATTGACCAACCTATCAAGCAGTTATTGGCCCGACTAGATATGGTCGGAAGAATGCTAAGATGGTCCCTGGAACTGTCCGAATTTGACATACAATACGAGAGAAGAAAAGCTCTTAAAGCTCAAGTCCTGGCCGACACTGTGGTTGGGATAACCCCGGTAGAAGCTACACTAGAAAACACTCATAAGTGGATCATCTACGTCGATGGAACGTCTAGTCTTTCCGGAAGTGGAGCGGGGATCATCCGCGAAAACGAAAAGGGCCTCGTGGTTTAAGCATCTCTAGTCCTTTCTTTCTCGACATTTAACAACCAGGCCGAGTATGAGGATTTCCTAGCAAGAATCATCCTGGCTAAAGACATGGGCACACAGGAAATTAAAATCTACACCGACTCCCAACTAATTGCATCAATGGTCAAAGGAGAATACCAGGAGAAGAACGACCATTTGATCGAGTACCTAGTGTTAGAACAACAAATACTGGCACAATTCAAGTCTTGGGACGTCCAACACATTCCCCGTGAACGTAATTCACGGGCATATGTCCTGTCTGTAGCACCCTAATTTTTTCCCTAAGATTTCTTCACATTTTTCATTTGCATGTTGCAATACAAACAAGATCATATTGGTTTTTTTGGTTTTTCTCGGGTGTAGGTTTATGCCTCATAGGGATCACCATTTGCTTTTATTTGTTTATGTTTACTAACCATTAATTAAAATCCAAAAATATATATTTTTTCTTTTGTTAATCATTTTTCAAATAAAAAATGCCAAAAATAGCAGTCCCGTAGCTCGAATGAATTTCACCGATAAAAGTCAAAGTTGATCTGCAAATAATTCAAATTTATCTGATCAAGGATTTCCCAATTTAATTGATTGATTCAAGGAATTCAAGGTTCATATTTTTATTTCCATGCCTTCTTTGTCGCGCAAAAGAATCAAGCCGGAATCATAGCAGTGCAAAAGGAAAACAAAATTTTCAAATTTTGCACTGAGTAATCGGTTACTACCTAGGGCGTAACCGGTTACTTGCGTGCAAATTTAAAAATTTTGGCAGCAATGTCATTTTTTGAATTTTGGCACCAATTTCATTTTTTTATCACTCTTGGAATATTCTAGACTATCTCCATTTAATTCACATACATCATTAAAATTAATTCCTACCATAAACCCTCACTAATCACCACTCTTTTCATGATTCCCTCCAATTTTTGAATTACCAAGCCTAATTTTAATTACCAAAGCAAGCTCCATTCCACCAAATTCTCATACCTAAAGTCTTTAAATAGAGGCTTCATTTCATTCATTTTTCAAGCTTTTAATATCCAAATTCACCTTGCAAATATTTCTTGGATGCTTTTGATAGCCAACAAATCTCTTGCAAAATATCCCCCCAAACCACAAATGCACTAAAGCTCTTCTTCCCTATTTGAAAGTTATCAAGAATTCACCTTGAATTCTTGATCAACTTTGAGCTAAACCTTCATCCTATTCTTTTTTTCCCCATCAATTTCAGTAGATCAAGCTTGATATTGGATCAATTTGAAGAGTGTTCTTGGTAATTCACTTTTTCCATGGTTCTACCTTCATCATCAACATTCAAGATGTAGATCCTTGATGCTTTTGGTTGTTGATCTTCTAGATCATAAATTGTTGTTTGATTACAGGGATTTCACTCTGTTTTGATTGTAAAATTCATGCTAATTCAGCTCATGATCATGAGATGTTTGGAAAAAGGTTTTAAAAATGGATCATGCTGAATTTTAGGAGATTTTTGATTATGCACACAGAGTAATCGGTTACTGCTTAGGTAGTGTCGTACCTCGAAAAATACGATCCTAAAACAAAACAACAAAGCCGCCACCTAATTCTATTTATTCTACGAGAGAAAAGGAAGATATAGATACAACCTAATAAAGGATAAGAAATGGTTTACGAAACCAAATTCTAAGTTCGGGAGTCAGTTACGCAAGGGGAAGGTATTAGCACCCCTCACGTCCGTTGTACTCAACGGGAACCTCTTAGCTAATTATGCGATTAAATGTTTGATCTTAAGTCTATGTCTTCTAAATGATTATTACTATGTTTGTTCTTAAAGTTAAGTTTTAAATTAATATTATTAAGACGGAGAAAGATTAAAGCTTTTTATTATTGTAACGGAGAGAAAATGTTGAATTTTTTTTTTTATTGTGCTCGCGAAGGATAAAAATCCCCGTGCCTACGTATTCCCTTGTGCAATGGGAAAGTCAGAGCTCCGTAGTTCGTGCTACTACGATTTGTGATTTTTATTGAACGATTGTTTTAAAACGCATTCTACTGCTAAGCGTTGGCTTATACTCGCGGTGGAGGCTGAAGCGCTAGCTTGTTCGAGAGATATAATGATTTAAACAATGTTCGTTTGAGAAAATGTTTGACTTTGTTAAGATGTTTTAAACGAAAGGGCGATTGAACACATCGCGTGGGGCTAGCCCATGTTGCGGTCCAATCCAGAACGTGCGGAATGCTAGACTCCGGGGTTCTGTCTTTCGATAATTAATTATAAAAATGATTTGAATTTGTTGGTATACGAATGATGATTGAACCCTCGCGTGAGGCTAGCCCATTTGCGGTTCAATCCAGAACGTGCGGAATGCTAGACTCCGGAGTTCCTTTTTTCGTAAATTAATTTTATAGATGATTTGAATATTTTGATATACGAAAGGTGATTGAACCAACGCGTGAGGCTAGCCCATTTGCGGTTCAATCCAGAACGTGCGGAATGCTAGACTCCGGGGTTCCTTTTTTCGTAAATTAATTTTATAGATGATTTGAATATTTTGATATACGAAAGGTGATTGAACCAACAAGTGAGGCTAGCCCATTTGCGGTTCAATCCAGAACGTGCGGAATGCTAGACTTCGGGGTTCCTTTTTTCGTAAATTAATTTTATAGATGATTTGAATATTTTGATATACGAAAGGTGATTGGACCAACGCGTGAGGCTAGCCCATTTGCGGTTCAATCCAGAACGTGCGGAATGCTAGACTCCGGGGTTCCTTTTTTCGTAATTAGATTTATTAAGGCGCGCGATAAGGATTGTGCAGATGGCGATCATAAGACCGACTTACGTGTGTGAAAATGGTAGGCGAAATGGATTTCTTACTTGGTGTTGGACCAAGAACTTTATTAATTATATTTTTCTTTCAAACGGTTTATTTAATGGTGATCACAATTATTATTATATATATTTTACTTAACAAATTATGGTCGAAATGTGAAAATACAAACAAATTCATATAAGTCATACATCATCGTCACACAAATAAATAATAAGCAAGGAATGTAAACTTACCGATCGCATAAAAACGTTCAAAGGGTAATAAAATCAACTAGCTAAATTAAATAAAAAAATACTTAATAAAACTAATTAATAATATATTTTATAAAATTTTAGTTTGGAATTAACCTACTACTATTTTTTTAAAAAAAGAAACTGAGATATTCCTTTTTTGTTTTTTTACCTTTTTTTTAAAATAAGAATATAATCAAAGAATTTTATCAAAACAACAAAAAAGTAATATATGAAAAGAAAATTAAATAGGAAAGAAATAAATAAAAAGGCCATAAGGGGATGAGGAGACAGATGCAGCGGAAGGCCCAATAGGGCGCTGGGTTGGATTCAGGAGGGTGGGCGGTTCGGGTCCGACCCGGTCCGACTTAAGATAAAATGGGTTGTACAAACCCTAAAACAAACACACATACGACAACGAAGAATAGGAAAAGCAACAACAACCAAACGCAACTTTCACCACTCTTAGAGATAAACATGAAATCAAAAAACAGAAATTCCAAAGAGAAAGCAAGTAAGCAGTTTGCGGTAAGAACATCAACAACGTTTATCAATTCACATCAATTTCGAATAAGAGCAAAATAAGTGGAAAGGATGAAAGAAAACACCTCCTTATGTGAAACAAACGAAAGCTTCAATTCCGCCCACACACAAGCTTACTTTTTTTTTCACAGCGCCGAACGGTGAGGCTCGAAGCTTCGTGGAAGACAACGATGGTAGGGATTCGCGGCGGAAGGATGGTGTCAATGGTTCATCAAGGGTTTGTGATTCACTGTGTTTCAACGGATTCGAGTTCTGTTTGGAGGGTGGTGTTGAGGAATGGCGATGAAGAAAGGTGAGTTTTTTGTTTCTTTTTTTTTTCAGTCTCTCTTTTTCTTACTGATGAATTTTCGGTTTGCCAAGGGTTTCATTTTTGCTGATAACTGTTCCTCTTTTTTTTTTGGAATTCCCCCCTTTTGTTGACGTTCTTGAGTTTTCGTTTTTTTGAAATTGTTTTTTTTTTATGTTCTTCCTTTCGTCCCCTCTCTCCCCTGTGTTGAATGAACAATGGCCCTCTTTATAGGACAAATTTTAGGGTTTGGCCTCAGTTTTGATATCTTGTTAAAGACATCCTTGATATCCGCTTTGTTTGATGCTTATATAAGGTCTCTTTCAACTTTCAGGTTTGGCCTTTACGGAGATCACAACCTAACACGATTTTGTATACACAAAAACGCGAGCCCCCAAGCTGCTGACCTGCCTGGATGGTTTTCTGATGTTGCTGCAGGCATATCGTTTGATGATCATTGTCCTTTTTTTGCAGGTGCTCTTGGCTCATTGATAGAAGAGTCTATCATAATTTGGTGCAAAGGTTAGAGTTGCAGGCTTGTAGTTGACTACAGGAATACCAACTGGCTCATGGAATGGTCTGAAACAGCACCCTGCTGTCCCTGCTTTTTCCTACAGCAGGTCTGAATTTTCTCTTTTAGTTTTGGTATGCCTCTTAGAACAAAAAGGTCCTACTGACTTATTTTTCTGTTTGCTGTTATTGTGAAACTTGTGATTTGGGGGAAAAGTATGTTTCCTGCTGCCAACATCTGAACCAATCTTGGTTTGAAATGAAACTAAACAAACTGCGTTTGAATTGATACTTAGCTTTGGACTAAGTTTGGCTAACTACCCGTCTGCTAGTAACATATGTGATTCCTTCTGTTTTTTTTTAATTTGAAATGAACTGCTTGCTTCTGGCCCTTTGCTATTTGCGGCACAGACCCACGGTGGTCCCCCCCTAACTGTTTTGTTTCACATGGCTCTAAATTGTTTTCAAACTCTCTTGCTGACCTACGGCTCATGCTTTAATTCTGTGATTTTTATCTCAATTTCATGTTTACCGCGGCTGGAGCTTGGGATTGGGAACCGGAGAATTCTCGGATGGATGCGCTGATATGAAGGATGCATTTGTGAACCGTTTGGGAACTAGAAAAGTCACGGATTGCAGTGATACACAACTGCGTCAGGTGGTTATCCATAGAGGCATTGCATGCCAAAACCTTGTAACAAAGTTGTTGTAACAAAGATTATTGTAACAAAGTTGTTGTAACAAAGATTATTGTAACAAAGTTGTTGTAACAAAAATATTGTAACAATTAAATCTTGTTTGTTATTTGGCTTTAAATTTATCACATGTAATGATCACATACTTCTCTAAACTAAATTTGGTGTAAATAGGGAATGATAGACTTTGGAAATGAAACTTGAAAAGATATTGAATGGTAAAGGAACCTTAAAAAAGAAAATTGAAATAGAACTCAAAGTTTGGAAACAAATTTATGAGTTTGACAAAGCATTTGAAATTCTCTTTAAAAAAAAATTTGGAGATTGCAGTTGAACTTGAGATTTTTTTTATAGGAAAGAAATGTAATTGGAATTTGAGGATAGAAACTAAGTTTGGACTAAAATAAACGGACGTAATGCAAATGGGGTTGAAAAGAAAATGACCTTGAACTTAAAAATAAAAATTGGGATAATTTCAATGGAATCTTGAAAGTAAATTTGAATTTGAGAATGGAATCAAACTTATGATAAAACTCAAAATTGGATTAGAGGATTAAAATTGAAAATTGGATAATATCTTAAAGACAAATTAATGGGATATTTGACACTTGACAAAGAAAATTTGCTAATGACTTGGAATGGAGTTTGAACTTGCAATTTTGGCAAAGATTTAGAAACTATGAGTTAAACTTGCAGCTGGCTCGAAATTTCAGACTTGAAATGGGAAACTGACACTCTGGGGTCAACAAAAGCGAATACAAATATT
Organism: Lathyrus aphaca; assembly: GCA_963966055.1. Lineage (NCBI taxonomy): Eukaryota > Viridiplantae > Streptophyta > Magnoliopsida > Fabales > Fabaceae > Lathyrus > Lathyrus aphaca. The sequence goes on from OZ014523.1 coordinate 108,876,065, forward strand.
TCGAATTCTCTTAACGAAAAGAGAAAGATTCAAAGTCCTCATGACCCCGTTAACAACCCAGCTTCAAGATTCATTAGACTTCTCCTAAATTGACAACCAAAATTCGTTTTGCGAGGAAATAAATCATGATCCAACTTCGAAATCCCTACTCCAACACTTATGGAGTCAATCCACCAATTCAAATTCCCAAGCACAAAACCTAGTTTCTTGAACCAAATCAAACCTCCAATACTTGTTGCAAAAAAACAAAAACTTCCAAACACCCTCCCTTATGAGTCAGACATGATCGGTATACGCAAAAGCATGCAAATGGTGAGACAAAAAAAAGTTCGGTCAAAATTTAGGGTGTGACAGTTGCCCCTATTTAATTTTCTTGGACCTGAATGTATAAATAACAAAGTTTTTTAGACATTCGAGGTGGAAAAGGATTAAATAAAAAAAAACCTGAAATTTTGATCGATTGCAGATGAAATGCAATGATATGCAATGCTATGAATTTATGAGAGACTCTTTTTGTTTTGCTAGGGATATGACATGCGAGATGCAATGAACCCTGTCGTGCTGACCTTTTTAATGATGAATATGCTGTAAATGGTATGATGAGAACAAATGCAATGATGATCCATAGAAATGCAAATGAGGGCGAAGACTCATTGGGGATAACAATATGCTGGGGATGACAAGACAGAAACAAGGTGTATTCAAAGTGATAAATCAGCAGGTTCAAGTGTAACTGCTAGTACTAAGAATGACATAAGACAGAAAACCAAACGCAAGATTAAAGACAGACTATCTGAAGTGATGAGTTAGCAAGTTCAAGGTGGTGATTGGGGATCCTAATGCAATGATTCGGTGATTGAGAAAGATAGAAATGATCTCGACTCGGCAGCCAGGAGAACCAAATAGCAGACAATGACACAACGGTCAGGAATAAACAAACATCGACATGGTGATCGAGAAATAAAATAACAGGCAAAGGCGCGGTGGTCTGGAAATAAAATAATAGGTAATGACACAGTGGTCAGGAAATAAAATAACAGATAACGACTCGGTGGTTAGGAAATAAAATAACAGATAAAGACACGGTGGTCAGGAAATAAAAATAACAGACAAAGATGCGGTGGTCAGGAAATAAAATAACAGATAAAGACGCGGTGGCCTAAAACAGCAAATCAACAGGTTCATGTGTAACTGTTGAAACCAAGGATTGGAAAATGAAAATAGTATTCAGGTAGTCGCTCTGTGCATACACACTGACACTGGGAGTAGCATGCGAAGCGTTTAAAGATAAATCAAAAGGCTCTTAAACGACCAAGTTGGAAAATAAAATGTTGGAGTTTTAAACAAGATGAACATCCAACCTATGGAAATTCCCTAAATGAAGAACTTGAAGGATTTGTGCCAATGACGATTGGACTTAAGAGAAATATTGGTGGTAAAAAGGTGGATATCAATAACAAGGAGGACCACTGCAGGGGATATTAGTGTTACTGGGGAAACACTTTGATGAACCATACCAAAGAGCATCAACAACAAATGGATTTTCAGACAAAGCTGCTAATGGCAAAATGATTTCTCTTGACACGCCAGACAGAAACTGGTTTCTTTATTGTCAGGCGGGGCTGACTTTGAAAATGGTTTGTCAATCAAGAATTGGTTTAAAGTTGGATTTGGAAAAAAGAGATAACTGTCAGACAAAAGCTGACCGTCAAGATACTTTTAAATGAAAATACCAGGTGGGAACTGGTTCAGAATGGGTTAACAGACGAAAACTGGTTTGAAAAGAAAATGAATATCAGACAGGAACTGGGTTGAAAAATAAATGACTGCCAGACAAGACTGGGTTGAAAAATAAATGACTGCCAGACAAGACTGGGTTGAAAAATAAAGGGCTACCAGACGGGACTGGGTTGAAAATAAATGACTACCAGACGGGACTGGGTTGAAAAATAAATGACTACCAGACGGGACTGGGTTGAAAAATAAATGACTACCAGATGGGACTGGGTTGAAAATAAATGACTACCAGACGGGACTGGGTTGAAAATAAATGACTTCCAGACATGACTGGGTTGAAAATAAATGACTACCAGACAAGACTGGTTTGAAAATAAATGACTACCAGACGGGACTGGGCTGAAAAATAAATTTCAAAAGAAATACCATACGGGAATTGGTTTACCTGAATTTTGACCTAGACATGTGCTAGATAATGTGCAAGGTTTAACGCTATGAGCGGAGCGACGTGACTAAAGCATGAGAGTAGTTATGTACTGACTCAGTGATTTTCAAAGAAATGCCCCTGCGTGGGTCAGAATGGAAAAGTTCTGGAAGACAACACTCTAAAAGGAGGTAAGGATGACGACATGATTCCCGACACCTGTCTTGAACCCAAAATTTGTTGTTGCATAGGGCCTGCTTGAACATCTTGTAGGCGTGGAGAGGATTTGCCCCTGTGTGATTCATCTTGCCCCTGAATCAATGGTTTCTTGAACATACCCTTTTCAAAAGGTTTGGAAACAACCTGCCATGGTATAGACTTTGAAATGGTTGCCCCGGTGTTTGAACATCGGAGATTTGCCCCTGGTTATCTGATCCCTAGGATGGGAGACATCTGGTCTGGCTGGCCATTGAAACCTTGAATTCTTTCTGATAACTTGCTCAAGTATGAGCCCTGAGGAGAGCTTAACCTCTGAATTGTTGACTCCTGAATAGATTGATTCAGATTGATGGTTCTTGAAGTGTTTTTCCCCTGGTTACCCAACTCCTAGGATGGGAAACTTTTGATTTGACTGGTCATTGAATTCTTGAACCATTGGTGATAAATCGCTCTAGTATGAGCCTTGAGAAGAAGTTCAACCTCTGAGATGCTGACTCTTGAAGAAATTAATCGGCTTATTCTTGAAGTAATTTCCCCTGGCTGGGCTTCTCTTAATTAGTCGAATTCCCTAACTGGCTGCGTTCGTCGGGATTTCGTTGATGTTGAATTGACTTGCAAACAAACATTATTTATTTTAAAAAAAAATGGCAATTTTAATGCAACATTTATGCAAGTTTTGAAATCGCAATTTATTGGTATAACAGTGATACAATGGAGTTGATTTAAAATAAAAAGTGGATCTAGCCATTTTATGGAATGGCAGATCAAGTGATCAATACAAATGATTAGCAAAGATCGTTAGGAGTCAGGTTAACACAACCTTGTTGTAGCATTCTCTCAAAATAAACCCTGCCTCAGCTAGGTCTTTTAAGGGTTGTAACGTGGCTTGGTTCACGGTTTATGAAACAAAGGATAAGAGGCTCAAAAATTTATTTGTACCCACCCCATCTTCGTGATGAACTCCAATCCTACGTTCAGTTAAATTGACATGCGCATTCGTATCTCAAAATTCCTTTGCGGTGTATGATCAGGATTTAAAAGTGATGGCAGCCACTTTGCTTTATCCTTGCTTTGCGGGATTTGATGACTTCATTAATTTTCGCCTAAGTCGTCTTTTTCTATTTTTGACTTGGCGGACTTTTCTTTGTATTTCTTTTCCTTACGTCATTCTTTTGTTGAATGGTTATGACTGCCATCTTATTGGTTGATAGAGAATACGTACTACAAACTTTTGGCTCTTCACGACTTCTTCGGCAGTGAGTGAAAGTACGTTGCTGATCCTTCTTAGATAATGGATTGAATCTTTTGAAGATTGGATGCAAACAGATTAACTGAACCGACTACCCTGCCCCAGGTTTGAAATTAAGGGTTTTTGCATTTTTTTTGAAAAAAGAAAACTCCTACTTCTAGGCTCGAAGGGGTTAGCGAGGGATTATCATCCTTATTTCACCGGTGTTTGGGAATTTGAAACAATGCCTGTACATCATTGGCAAGGTTTTAATTGAGAGCATACAAATGGAGAATTCAGGTATCTGGTTTTCATCATCCTCCCTCCAATCTTTGCTAAGACAAAAGTTTGATAAACAAAAAGATATAAATGTGTTTTGTTTTTTATAACAATGAAAGAAAACGAGTGAATACGAATGGATTGATTCAAAATATGCATACACATTTCATTAATTTTGCCAATTCAAAAACAACAATGCTAACAAGCAAATACAAACTCAACATGCAAAGAAAAATAACAACAATGCTGAAACAAACAGGCGATTGCCAGCTTTAGGGAATTGAAAATGTCTTGATTCACTGTCTTCAAGAGATGCCCCGAAGAGTCTTTGTACTCACTCAGGTGAGAGGTTGACATGCACCAGCAGGCTTCCTTCTGAAAAGGATATGCACCCTTTATCGATCAAATGTTGTACCTTAGCTTGAAAAGCTCTACAATCTTCAGTTGAGTGCCCCATTGATCCAGCATGATATCCACATTACTCATGTGGATTACACCCAGGCGGGTATGGCTCTGTCAATGGATTGAGAGACTTGGGAACCACTAATGAGCTTTGAATCAAAGGTTGCAGAAGCCGAGTGTATGATAAAGGTACTGGATGAAGAGGAGCATTCCTTCTTTCCAAATTGTTGCGAGGCTTATGTGGATTCTGATGTTGATTCAGATATCCCTGGCTTTTGGCTCGCTGAATTTGATGAGGAGGGATCCAGGGTTGCTGGTAAGGTACCCTAAACATTATTGGTTACCTACCAGGATGATGAGGCATATGGAATAATGATTGCTGAGAAGGTGGAGGGTCAAAGGATCTTGCTGATGCACCAAAAGAATACTTGACGTCTGCCATGACTGCATTGATTACATCCTCTTCCTCCTCTTGGGAACTGTTGAGGGATTCATTCTCACTAGCCTGGTCGCTTGAGGCGCCTTGGATCTTTCTGCTTTTGAGACTAATCTCAATACGTTCTCCCATTTTTACCAGGTTAGAGAAACTCGTTGAGGCGGTGCCTACCATCTTCTCAAAGTACGGGCTCTGCAGAGTGTCCATGAATAGGTCCACCAACTCCTTCTCTGATAGCGGTGGTTGAACACGATCAGCAAACTCTCTCCACCTCTGGACATATTTTTTGAACGGCTCATCATTCCCTTGAGATATGTCCTTCAAGTGAAAGCGACTGGGAGCTTCTCCTAGATTGTAATGGTATTGTTTCACAAAAGCACTGGCTAGGTCCAACCATGACTGAATATGACTTCTTTCCAAACCCATGTACCAATCCAACGGTGCCCCACTCAAACTGTCTTGAAAGCAGTGAATCATCAACTTATCGTCAAAAGCATATGCAGTCATTTTTCGACAGAACATCACCAAATGGTGTTTTGGACAGCTATCCCCTTTGTACTTCTGGAAAGCAGGTGCTTCAAACTTCAGAGGTATAACCAAACCAGGTACTAAGTACATGTTTAAAGCATCCAGGTCAAAAGCATCCTTCCCCTCTAGAGCTTTGAGTCTTTCGTTCAGCATTCGACATTTCTCATTCATCTCAGCAACCTCTGCCCCCTTGGTCCTTCTTGCTGGGATTGCCCATTGAGAAATTGGCTCAGAGAACCCAAAGCTTTGGTACTCGACGGCGTCGTGAGGTAAGGAGTTTCCATCTCGAATAATGGTATGCTCTTGAATAACGGATGCCCCGACTGGGGTCCTGGCAGACTGAGGTTGAACAAAACTGTTCCTTTGAGGTGGAGAGACATCTCCAATTACGACAGCTTGTTGAGCAGTATCCCCTCTCCTGATCAAAGCTGTCACAACATCCATGAGCTGGTTCATCTGGTCCCTTGTCAAATCAAAGTCTCCCCTTGTCGCAGCCTGCTTTTGTCCTTCAGGGTCCATGATCAATCAGAAACTACTTCAAGTCCAAATGTAGGTGTCGGGAAATCAACTGCGGGTTATGGACACAGGACGAGGATGAGCTTACTCCGAGGAAGGAAGCATGATATGCAATGCAAATGCAATGGTATGCAAACGAATGCAATGCAAGGATGCTCAGGGACCACAAACAGACACGGAAGCTGGAAAAGCTCGAACTTCCTAAATGGTAGGCTGTAAGAGATTGGTTCTACAGTCTGTACCCATAGATCCCACTCACAGGATGGTTTCTACGGCGATGGTTTAAGGAAACTCAAGGTCACGGACGTTTATCGTATTAACGCCCCACCGCAGGCTAGCTGCATTGTGACGATAATAACGATAAGGTCTACCTTGAGTGGAGTTCTCATGCTAGGCGTGCAAGGAGCGAGTCCTTGGAGCCTAACATTACACAACTACCAAAATTGAAACAGGTCCTAGGGGGTCCCAGAATCACAGCCCTTTCGTGAATCAGGTCACGCGACAGGCTAGCTGCGTTGCGACAAGATCTACGAAAAGTCTAACTATCTGGGGGAGCTTTCATGTTAGGCGTGCAAGGAGCGAGTCCTTGGAGACTAACACTAATAACATCCAATTCTAATCTTAGGTGTTCCCTCTGCTTTTTCCACCACTCAAAATTTACTTGCAAAGTGACCCCGAGAAACCACAAACAAATATATTGAGCAATAAAGTAAAGCGGTAAAAGAACAGATAAACAAACATAAATAATAAACATAGAGAAGACAAGAAAAGACAAGATCAAACAAATAAACACACAATGCTAAGTTAGGCTCGACTCTCTCTAGCATGGAGCTATATCCCCAGCAGAGTCTCCAACTGTCGTACCTCGAAAAATACGATCCTAAAACAAAACAACAGAGCCGCCACCTAATTCTATTTATTCTACGAGAGAAAAGGAAGATATAGATACAACCTAATAAAGGATAAGAAATGGTTTACGAAACCAAATTCTAAGTTCGGGAGTCGGTTACGCAAGGGGAAGGTATTAGCACCCCTCACGTCCGTTGTACTCAATGGGAACCTCTTAGCTAATTATGCGATTAAATGTTTGATCTTAAGTCTATGTCTTCTAAATGATTATTACTATGTTTGTTCTTAAAGTTAAGTTTTAAATTAATATTATTAAGACGGAGAAAGATTAAAGCTTTTTATTATTGTAACGGAGAGAAAATGTTGAATTTTTTTTATTATTGTGCTCGCGAAGGATAAAAATCCCCGTGCCTACGTATTCCCTTGTGCAATGGGAAAGTCAGAGCTCCGTAGTTCGTGCTACTACGGTTTGTGATTTTTATTGAACGATTGTTTTAAAACGCATTCTACTGCTAAGCGTTGGCTTATACTCGCGGTGGAGGCTGAAGCGCTAGCTTGTTCGAGAGATAGAATGATTTAAACAATGTTCGTTTGAGAAAATGTTTGACTTTGTTAATATGTTTTAAACGAAAGGGCGATTGAACACATCGCGTGGGGCTAGCCCATGTTGCGGTCCAATCCAGAACGTGCGGAATGCTAGACTCCGGGGTTCTGTCTTTCGATAATTAATTATAAAAATGATTTGAATTTGTTGGTATACGAATGATGATTGAACCCTCGCGTGAGGCTAGCCCATTTGCGGTTCAATCCAGAACGTGCGGAATGCTAGACTCCGGAGTTCCTTTTTTCGTAAATTAATTTTATAGATGATTTGAATATTTTGATATACGAAAGGTGATTGAACCAACGCGTGAGGCTAGCCCATTTGCGGTTCAATCCAGAACGTGCGGAATGCTAGACTCCGGGGTTCCTTTTTTCGTAAATTAATTTTATAAATGATTTGAATATTTTGATATACGAAAGGTGATTGAACCAACGCGTGAGGCTAGCCCATTTGCGGTTCAATCCAGAACGTGCGGAATGCTAGACTCCGGGGTTCCTTTTTTCGTAAATTAATTTTATAGATGATTTGAATATTTTGATATACGAAAGGTGATTGAACCAACGCGTGAGGCTAGCCCATTTGCGGTTCAATCCAGAACGTGCGGAATGCTAGACTCCGGGGTTCCTTTTTTCGTAATTAGATTTATTAAGGCGCGCGATAAGGATTGTGCAGATGGCGATCATAAGACTGACTTACGTGTGTGAAAATGGTAGGCGAAATGGATTTCTTACTTGGTGTTGGACCAAGAACTTTATTAATTATATTTTTCTTTCAAACAGTTTATTTAATGGTGATCACAATTATTATTATATATATATTTTACTTAACAAATTATGGTTGAAATGTGAAAATACAAACAAATTCATATAAGTCATACATCATCGTCACACAACTAAATAATAAGCAAGGAATGTAAACTTACCGATCGCATAAAAACGTTCAAAGGGTAATAAAATCAACTAGCTAAATTAAATAAAAAAATACTTAATAAAACTAATTAATAATATATTTTATAAAATTTTAGTTTGGAATTAACCTACTACTATTTTTTTAAAAAAAGAAACTGAGATATTCCTTTTTTGTTTTTTACCTTTTTTTAAAAATAAGAATATAATCAAAGAATTTCATCAAAACAACAAAAAAGTAATATATGAAAAGAAAATTAAATAGGAAAGAAATAAATAAAAAGGCCATAAGGGGATGAGGAGACAGATGCAGCGGAAGGCCCAATAGGGCGCTGGGTTGGATTCAGGAGGGTGGGCGGTTCGGGTCCGACCCGGTCCGACTTAAGATAAAATGGGTTGTACAAACCCTAAAACAAACACACATACAGCAACGAAGCATAGGAAAAGCAACAACAACCAAACGCAACTTTCACAACTCTTAGAGATAAACATGAAATCAAAAAACAGAAATTCCAAAGAGAAAGCAAGTAAGCAGTTTGCGGTAAGAACATCAACAACGTTTATCAATTCACATCAATTTCGAATAAGAGCAAAATAAGTGGCAAGGATGAAAGAAAACACCTCCTTATGTGAAACAAACGAAAGCTTCAATTCCGCCCACACACAAGCTTCCTTTTTTTTTCACAGCGCCGAACGGTGAGGCTCGAAGCTTCGTGGAAGACAACGATGGTAGGGATTCGCGGCGGAAGGATGGTGTCAATGGTTCGTCAAGGGTTTGTGATTCGCTGTGTTTCAACGGATTCGAGTTCTGTTTGGAGGGTGGTGTTGAGGAATGGCGATGAAGAAAGGTGATTTTTTCGTTTCTTTTTTTTTCAGTCTCTCTTTTTCTTACTGATGAATTTTCGGTTTGCCAAGGGTTTCATTTTTGCTGATAATTGTTCCTCTTTTTTTTTGGAATTCCCCCCCTTTTGATGACGTTCTTGAGTTTTCGTTTTTTTGAAATTGTTTTTTTTTATGTTCTTCCTTTCGTCCCCTCTCTCCCCTGTGTTGAATGAACAATGGCCCTCTTTATAGGACAAATTTTAGGGTTTGGCCTCAGTTTTGATAGCTTGTTAAAGACATCCTTGATATCCGCTTTGTTTGATGCTTATGTAAGGTCTCTTTCAACTTTCAGGTTTGGCCTTTACGGAGAGCACAACCTAACACGATTTTGTATACACAAAAACGCGAGCCCCCAAGCTGCTGACCTGTTGGATCCATTTCAGTGTCTGCTGTGAGGTGATAGAGAAAATTAAGAAAAACAGCCTGTAATCCTGCTTTGCAGCAGGTCTGTGCCCTTTCTTCTTTACTTGTATCTTCTGACAATATCTTTTCATCAGAACCTCTTTTCCTTTAATGCTCAAAAATGAAACTGCCCTGCCTGGATGGTTTTCTGATGTTGCTGCAGGCATATCGTTTGATGATCATTGTCCTTTTTTTGCAGGTGCTCTTGGCTCATTGATAGAAGAGTCTATCATAATTTGGTGCAAAGGTTAGAGTTGCAGGCTTGTAGTTGACTACAGGAATACCAACTGGCTCATGGAATGGTCTGAAACAGCACCCTGCTGTCCCTGCTTTTTCCAACAGCAGGTCTGAATTTTCTCTTTTAGTTTTGGTATGCCTCTTAGAACAAAAAGGTCCTACTGACTTATTTTTCTGTTTGCTGTTATTGTGAAACTTGTGATTTGGGGGAAAAGTATGTTTCCTGCTGCCAACATCTGAACCAATCTTGGTTTGAAATGAAACTAAACAAACTGCGTTTGAATTGATACTTAGCTTTGGACTAAGTTTGGCTAACTACCCGTCTGCTAGTAACATATGTGATTCCTTCTGTTTTTTTTAAATTTGAAATGAACTGCTTGCTTCTGGCCCTTTGCTGTTTGCGGCACAGACCCACGGTGGTCCCCCCCTAACTGTTTTGTTTCACATGGCTCTAAATTGTTTTCAAACTCTCTTGCTGACATGCGGCTCATGCTTTAATTCTGTGATTTTTATCTCAATTTCATGTTTATCGCGGCTGGAGCTTGGGATTGGGAACCAGAGAATACTCGGATGGATGAGCTGATATGAAGGATGCATTTGTGAACCTTTTGGGAACTAGAAAAGTCACGGATTGCAGTGATACACAACTGTGTCAGGTGGTTATCCATAGAGGCATTGCATGCCAAAACCTTGTAACAAAGTTATTGTAACAAAGATTATTGTAACAAAGTTGTTGTAACAAAGATTATTGTAACAAAGTTGTTGTAACAAAGTTGTTGTAACAAAAATATTGTAACAATTAAATCTTGTTTGTTATTTGGCTTTAAATTTATCACATGTAATGATCACATACTTCTCTAAACTAAATTTGGTGTAAATAGGGAATGATAGACTTTGGAAATGAAACTTGAAAAGATATTGAATGATAAAGGAACCTTAAAAAAGAAAATTGAAATAGAACTCAAAGTTTGGAAACAAATTTATGAGTTTGACAAAGCATTTGAAATTCTCTTTAAAAAAAAATTTGGAGATTGCAGTTGAACTTGAGATTTTTTTATAGGAAAGAAATGTAATTGGAATTTGAGGATAGAAACTAAGTTTGGACTAAAATAAACGGACGTAATGCAAATGGGGTTGAAAAGAAAATGACCTTGAACTTAAAAATAAAAAATGGGATAATTTCAATGGAATCTTGAAAGTAAATTTGAATTTGAGAATGGAATCAAACTTATGATAAAACTCAAAATTGGATTAGAGGATTAAAATTGAAAATTGGATCATATCTTAAAGACAAATTAATGGGATATTTGACACTTGACAAAGAAAATTTGCTAATGACTTGGAATGGAGTTCGAACTTTCAATTTTGGCAAAGATTTAGAAACTATGAGTTAAACTTGCAGCTGGCTCGAAATTTCAGACTTGAAATGGGAAACTGACACTCTGGGGTCAACAAAAGCGAATACAAATATTTCGAATTCTCTTAGCGAAAAGAGAAAGATTCAAAGTCCTCATGACCCCGTTAACAACCCAGCTTCAAGATTCATTAGCCTTCTCCTAAATTGACAACCAAAATTCGTTTTGCGAGGAAATAAATCATGATCCAACTTCGAAATCCCTACTCCAACACTTATGGAGTCAATCCACCAATTCAAATTCCCAAGCACAAAACCTAGTTTCTTGAACCAAATCAAACCTCCAATACTTGTTGCAAAAAAAACAAAAACTTCCAAACACCATCCCTTATGAGTCAGACATGATCGGTATGCGCAAAAGCATGCAAATGGTGAGACAAAAAAAGTTCGGTCAAAATTTAGGGTGTGACAGGTAGTAACTGGTTACCTGTGTTAATTTTTCCAAAAAATTGCTTTTTTGTTCAGGTAACCGATTACCTCTTAGGTAGTAACCAGTTATTCTGAGTCAGAACTAATTTTTTGGCTTATTTTTGAGCTTTTTTTATTCCTCTTGCTTCTTCTTCTTCCTCTTTCTTATGTTTTACCATGAGAGACATTCTTGGGACTGACTTCTCTTTAATTTCAATGGACTTTGGGTGTAGATTAGAGTGGTTAATATTCATTAGTCCAAATCTACCTTTAAGTGAATTATTTAATTCACTTTAGGTACTTTGCATTAGTGAGATATTTTCAAATTTGAATCCACCAAGATGAGTGATTGAACTTAAAGATGAAAGACTATTGATCTTACCTGATCAGAAGGGCCTTCCAGCAATTGGCTGCGAATGTCACGATTGATATAAAGATGAAGGGGGTGTACCTGCAAGACACTACGAAGCTCAAGTGAGTTTGGGTGCAAAGATGGTAAGAGAGATAATAGTTCAGAATACCTGACCCTTTAGTAAGAAAGGGTATTTATATGTGCCCTAAGCACTGGGCCAAGGTTCATCCTAGGGCTGGATCAGCTAGGCCCATGGAAGAACTTCCAAGGTACTTGTGGGAATGTGCAAGACCTATCATTTGGTCTTTTCCTTGGTCCAACTGTCCCTATATTTGGGGAGAGAAGGGTGGACAATTGGGTGATGGGGCACATGCTAGGGAGACACAGTCTCCGTAGCACGCGCCAGGTGGGTCGAACTCATTGCTTGACAGTATAGTTTACTGCCCGTGACACATGATCTCTGCTCGACCAATGGATACACTGCCTGACTGATTGGATCTCTGCTTGACGGGTTTAGGCTTCTGTCTAACATAGTCTTAGAGGCACAATCCAAAACAGGAGCCCCCCAAGTCGAAGCTCCGGGCTGGAGTGATGAGTTAAAGAGAACTATGTCGGGCATGATTGATATGTCGAGGTATCGCGAACAACGAGGAACAGGTCGTCGGGAAATGAATGGACGCTCGGTCGCGCGGTGATGAAGGCTCGTCATGCACCATTAAGGGCTTAGTTCAAGGATGTGGTCTGCGATGTTCGGGGGTGCATGCTAGATAACATTGGAGATTATACAAGCTCCAATGTATGTCGAGGGAAATTAATTGGACGCCTCCTGGAATCAAATTTCGGGGAGCATTGCGCATGCCCGACGACGTTTGAAGTTCTCTAGAGTGAAGTATCAAGGGATTTAATGCATGACGCTTCGTTTCTAGTGTTACGGCGCATTAAATGTGGCCGGCCTAGGGAACCTAGGTAATTATTGCCTAGGCGCGTGTTCCCACGTTCCCCAGTCATATAAAAGGGTGGGGACCAACTCATTTCCTCTTTTTGCTCTCCTCACACGACTAACGACTCTTGAAAATTTGATCCCGCCATCACAACTACCACTGCTTTCCGCCGTATGCAGCCGTTACCTCCATGCCTCCACCATGACATGTATTTCCCTAAATCTCTTTTTTCTGGTAACTTTTCAAGTTCAATAGCTAGTCATAGTGGCGAATTTTCGCTTAAGGAGGTAAACTGCTTAATCTTAAGCATTTTTAGGGTTTTTTATATGAACGTCCCGGGAACCTTACGGATGTGTCGGGCAATTAGATTAAATTTAGATGAAAGCCACGTGCAGTATAAGAACACGCCGGGAAAACTCTAGGTTTTTCCCTTAAACATCGCGAGCATCCTACGGATGACCCGAGCGAAAATATTCCTAATTTCCTTAAATATCTCGGGAATTCTTTGAATGTCGCGGGTGATGTTTGTATAGTTAGGTCACGCGTTTTCCCCTTACCCCTTTCACTTGGACTGCGGTGGAAGGGTGGATTTGATGCGAAGTCAAATTCACTTGTTCCTTCTGCTTTTTAGGTAACTTGGGTCAAAGACATCTCGTGGAAGGGAGCGGAGCCTCCTCGTCGAATAACGATGACCTCTCTTGGGTGGCCGACGAGCCGATGGAGACAGAGTCCCTCTTTGTTGAGGAACATTATTCTGCTCATACGCAAGTCGAGGAGACAAAGGGCAACAAGTTCGTTAATTGGAAATGCTACGCCCCTCGAGCCGATGAGAGGATATGCTCGCGTTTCATGGGGAAGCGTTTTGCCATGTATGAATTTGCTTTTCGAGAGGAAGGATTACGGCTCCCCTTCAATGACTTTCTGCTTGGAGTCTTCAGATGGCTTAGGCTAGCGCCTTTGCAGCTTCACCCCAACGCCATATCATTCATTCGGGCATTCGAATTGGTGTGCTGTCATCTCGGGATAGGTTGCACCCTGCCCCTCTTCTTCCATGTTTTCCACTTGCAACGGTCCGGTGGAGATGGACGACACAGTTGGGTATCTTTTAAGCAGTCGTCGAAGCTATTCAAAACGTACGTCGACTCTGTCCGAAATTTCAAGGATCAGTGGTACACGGTGAAGCCCATTACCCAGTTCTCCTTAGACAATCTATATTTTCGGAGACGGGATGCCAACGACGAGGAGCAACTGCTGTCGAAGATCCCCTTTAGGTGGAAGTTGGACCACTTTGATCTATCGACCAACCACTATAGAGTTAAGCACGAGCTCTTGGGAACCGAGGAAAAACTGGCCTATAAAAAGTTAGTTTCATATGTCCGGAGCTTTAGTCCTGCGACCTGGGTAGATCGACAAGATCGGCCGATATTAGGCGACAATGGTCTGCCCATTTTAGAACCTCGACTGATCAACAAAAAAGCTGTGCTTGAATGCCGTTCAGATGACGAAGCAATTAGATTGCTAGGTAGTATATCCTTGAGCTTCTTCCTTCTGTTTATCTTTAAACTTGTTTTGCTGATTTCGTTTCATTTTGCAGGAGACATGCCTCAACTCAAGGAGCAAGAACTGAAGCTGGCCATCCAGGTTGGGGCCTCCTAAAAACCAAAGAAGAAGAAAATCAAAATCCGTGTTGAACAGGTGGCTACCGAGCAAGCGGCCGGTGTGTCTGGGAGTGCTATCCCGACTCAATCTTCCCCTCGGCCGGAGACTCCGCCGGTGACATCTATGCCAGCTGAGACAATCTTGTTGGATGACTCCCCCCGACACAAACACCCTCGTCCAGAGGTTACTGCTACACCCAGAAGTTTTCCTGCAGGTCAAAAGGCCTATCTCTTGCCTCCTTGTCATACGAAGTGAGAAACCTTCAGCTCGAAAGGCTCTTTTGCGATGCTGTCCGCCGAGTCTAAGGCATTCCTTGATCAGGAGGTGACGGTCAGGCGTGTCAACCTTGCCCAGGACATGGCTACAATTATCAGAGTTATGGAGATGATCATGGTCCTGTCCGACAGTTCTTGCCCGATGTCTGCGTTAAGGGGTGCTAAGGAGGCGCTTCAGGCTGTCACCACTGAGAAGAACTTGCTCTCCCAAAACTTGCTGAAATATAAAGAGGAGCACAAGCTTCAAGAGGGGTTGAAGGAGGAGCTAGACAAGGTGAATCACGAGTGCGACACCCTGACCGAGGAAAATAAAGGTTTAAAGGAGAAGTAGACCAAGTTGACTGAGGCCGAGACGGAGAACGGGAGTCCCCGCTCAAGGGTCGAGTTATTGGAACAGATGACTCTCCCCGGGGAGGGTGAAAATGATGAAGAGCTGACCCTGAAGAATCGGATTGACCTGATTGCTCGGATCAGGGGCCTTGAGAAGGACGTTTTTGAAGTCTTCAGAGAGGGCTTTGACAACGGTACCGACCAACTCAAGGTTGTTAATCCCGGGCTAGTGACTGAGGGGACAACCTTCAACTTCATTGTGACTGATGGGGAGATCGTCTGCCCCTTCACTATTGAAGACGAAGATGATGAGAAAGGTGATATGGATGAGCACGCCGAGGAGTAGGTTTAGTCGTTGTGCCTTTAGCTTTGTGTTTTCAGGCCTGCGTTCCATTTTACTTTTTGTTTTTATGGCATGCGTGCCTTTGACTATCTCTGTATTATGGGTTATGCCCGACTTTGTATTGGATTGGTCGTTTTGGACCACTTTATAATACAATGTTTCGTTTTTTATTAAGTGTTTTAATGCCGATTATATCGTGACTTTGTATGTTCGACTGTTTAGTCCCGTCGGTTTAGGGTACTAAGGACTTTGTTTGTCTAATGATATTATGAACTTACTTGCTTGATTGTTTTAGACTTGTCGGTTTAGGGAACCAGTGAGGTGCAAGTTTTACGTCCGCTATAAATCGGGTCGAGGGCCGTGGTCGTGCTCGAGATCCTGAGGCTTGGGCCTTTCCCATCGTGAGATGGGTGCCCTGCCAATGTGGTACTGCAATGCGGGAGTTTGTTTTGAAGTGTCCAACGTCGAGGGAGGTCGTGCCCGTCTCTTGGGGTGTCTAACTTCCTTTCGTTTCGTGACGAAGTGGCTTGGGCGTACCTTCCATTCCTTCGCCAGTTGACTAGTTATAGTATTGTTTAAGTTTTTCAACGTTCCATGGTCGAGCAAGTTTTTCTCCTTGTAGGTTCTCGAGGTAGTAGGCACCATTGTCCGTTTTATCCCGGACGCGGTATGGGCCTTCCCAGTTTGAGGATAATTTACCTTCTCGTGGGTTCTTCTGGTTCCGTCAGAGGACCAAGCTGCCCACTGGGAATTCCCTTTTAATGACTTTCGCGTCGTGCCGCAAAGCTATTTTTTTTTATTTTAGTGAAGTTTCTCGTAGGGCTGCTTACGAATGAATTTCTTCGACGAGGTCCAGTTCCACTCGCAAAGTTTCTTCGTTCAGCTCTTCGTGGAGGGGCGCTTCCGTTCGCCCTGTAGGTTCCCATATTTCTACCGAGATGACTGCTTCGGTTCCAAAGGTCAGTCTTGTCGCTCCCACCAGATGAAGCCGGGTCAAATGGGGTACAGACGCGAACGGTCAGCGAAGGGGGATGTGAGAACACACAGGAGTGAACTCACAGGAAATGAAAAGAGTCGCCAACTAGGCATTTTTATCCCGGAGGAAAGGTAATGCTGCATAGACCTAGAGAGATATGGATAAGACGGTTGCGAACCAGAGAGACTGAGAAAGGGGGTTGGTTACAACCTGGGAAGGTATTAGCACCCAGATTGTCCGCCGTACTCGACGGGATCCACGCTTAAAAGATTTGTGTTTTAAAGGGGTAGTGTCAGTGCAATTTGTGTATAAAAGAGCTGGAACAGGATGTACAGGTGTCAGTGTAAAAGAAGTGAAGTGTATAAATGAAGTGTCAGTGTGAGAACAAGAATAAGATGCTCAAGATCATGAGGCTAAAAGAATGAGGCTAGAAAGAGGGGGAATATACAGAGACTTTTGTTCGATAACTGTTAAGTTATGCCTACGTATCCTCTCGTGCAATGAGGAAGTCAGAACACCGTAGTTCGACCCAAAGAGACTGAAAGATGAATTGACTGATGAACTGCTTACTTGCCTATGCTCAAGTGTATGATCTGTCTGGCACAGATGCAAACTGTCTTGCATTAGACGGAAGAAGCAAGTTCTCGTTTATGAATGAATGAGATGAGAAGAGAATCCCGAAGGAGACGATTATTGTTTGTTTTTTGAGTTTTCAGTCTTTTATTGCTTTTGAGAATTTGTCATAAGTTAATGAGCTTAAGCCTAAACCAATGGGTTAGTAAACTCATCACATCTTCCCTCTGATTAGGGGTAATGAGAGTACCTTAAGTGTGAAGTCAGCTTCTCACACTTAATCACCTTTGGTGTAGGATTAAGATCATTAACCTACTTGTGATTATTTAGATGTTTTTGTTGTTTTTGTTTAGTGTTGAGTAATGTGATTAAGCCATAATCAGGGATTAAACAGACTCATTACACCATCCTAATAGAAGGATAATAGATGAGAATGTTTAAGCTAAGGAAAGCTCCTCAACTTAATCCATGATTAGGGATTAAACTCATGACAAAACAAAGCCTTTATTAGATGGATTTTAGTTAATGATATGATAATGAAGTGATTTTTAGGGTTTGTGAGACAACTTGAGGGGGACTTGTCCATTAACACTAGGGTTAGTCCTTCTTAACCAGTTAAGGAAGAATTAGAACCCTAATGCAAGGCCCAAGTTACAAGCTTGATGTCTTGATGATTATTAAGTGAATTGATTAAAGGATTTAAACACATTAAGGGTTTAACACTTAGGATTAAAGTTATACACTCCATCCTAATAGAAGGATGCAGGCATAAGCTTAATCACAAAGCCTTAAAGCCTTTAGGGTTTAGTCCCTGCTTATGAGATGAGAAGAGAAGACTCAAAGAGACACAAAGGTAAAACTAAATGGGGAGACTAATCAAAACCCTAATCATTGTCATGCTTGGTTGTTCCTAAGGTTTGTGAGGTTTGACAAGAGAAATCTTCAATGGAACCACCAGGAAGCAGATGAAAGGATCAGGAGAAGCAAAGTAACTTGCTTCATTTAAGAAGACAAAGCACTTGGAGAAAGAAAGTGAGAAGAAGAAGAATTAGCAAGCTCAATCTCAAACACATAACAAAATTCAGCAAGGATGCATGAAAGAGATGAAAGGAAATTGTGAGAAGTGAAGGAAAATTCACTTCTCAAAGTAACTTACCACCTGAAAAGTTAGTGAAAGAAATGCAATGCAATGCAAAATGAGATGAAATGGCATGATGCAAATCAAAATCAGAAGCATGTGTGTGATGATAATGATGCTATGAGATGATGCAAACATGAATCAAGGCATGAGAATGATCATGCAAACATGTCGATGCAAATGAAGCAAGTTTAGAACCATGAACATACATGAAAAGTTATGAAATGCAAATGGCATACAACATGGTAAATACATGATGCAATGGTCAAACATGCTTTCAACATATCTTAAGATGTCTAATGAATCAAATGAATGCATAAAATGTCATGGCAAGTCATGGTATGAATGCAAATGCAAGATGTATGCAAAAGGAAGCCCAAATTAGGGTTTATGATCAATGCATCAAACAAAAACCAAAATCAGAAGCAAACATCAAGATAAAAAATTGAAAATGCATTCAAAGGAACCCTAATCCTATACCAACTCACTGCCCAAAGGAGAGGTTCCAACTCTTAACCTAATTAGGGTTATGAATTTCCTAAGAGTTCTAGGGTTTTAGGGTACCTTAACAAGAAAAATGCCAAACAAATTGAAAATGAAAGATCAAATCATGCCAATTTAATCTCACAAACTACATGCTAAACAAAATGCAATGCAAAAAGAATCAAAGTCCAACTCTCAATGGTTAGGCAGAAATGATTTTTTGAAGTTTGGATCAAAATAATGCCTTGAAATGATTTTAATTCCATGAAAAATTCTCAAAATACATCAAGATCAAAAAAGAAATTTGGTTTGAGGGTTGGACAATGTTTCTAAATGATTATGAAGGTTTCATGAATTTTTTGGTGATTTTTAAATACCTAAAAGTATTTTTAATTAATTAATTCTCATTAATTAATTAAAAATAAACTTTTAAATGATTTAAAAATATTTTTTAATGCAAAAAATGAAAATAAAAATATTTTTCGTTTCTGAAAATTAATAAAAGTGTGTATAAAAATTTTCAGAATTTTTGAATAATTTTTGCTATTTTTAATAAAATGGAGAAAAGAAATGAATTAATATGAAAAATAAAAATGAATTTAATCTGAAAATGGAAAAGTCAACACATCCAAGGGCCATGGTTTGAACTCACACGCGCGGGAAGAGACTTGGCGCCACATCCAAGGGCTGAGATTCAAATTTGCTAATTAAATGATTAAGCCCTAATCTTGCCCTAATGACTTTCAGGCGACCGGAACACTGTTCCGGTCGTCTTCTCCGGCCATCTCAAATCTCCAACTCTCTCTACACGCATCCAAAACAAAATCTAACTACCCAGAAATCATCCCCACTCAAAAACGAATCAAAACCCTCAATCAAACAACATTTATCATTCAGAAACAGAGAGAATCGAATCAAACATTTTTTAGGGCAAAAATTTCAGACAATGCATACATCCTGGTTTCTCAACCATTTTCAAAAGTGAGCACATATTCATGATCAGGGGAGTGCATAGAAGCTATTAAGAACTTAAAAACATGTTTCTGGAAAAAAGTTTTGAGTTGGCTACCTGAACTGAAGCTTTCAATTCAGGAGCTTTCTGGCTGTTTCTTTGGCTCAAATGCACTCCAATGATCTCCCTGAGAAGCTTGCAATGTTTGTTTGAAGTTTGAAATGGCTGGTTTGAGAGATGGCAGGAGTTCTGTTCAATGGCAGGTGGTGATCGTGTTTGTGATTCTGGGAGTTTAAGGCAATGGTGATGGGTGCTTTGTGACCAGGAAGATGTGTTGAGTTGATCTGTGAAGTTAGTTTGTGTGTTTGTGACTTGTGTGATGAGTTTCGAAAGCTCTTGCACAAGAGGTGGAAAATGAGAATGCTGAGTTATGGGGTGTTTCAGGCTTGCTTCTTGTTATGTTTGGCTTGCATTTGATTAGTATAAACAATTGGGATTGGTCAGAAGATGTGATGTGTGCTTTATTGATTGGTATGGGTCCTTTTGCCAAAATGTCAAAGTTGTGTAAGAGAGGTATGGGCTACTTTCTAGCCAAGGACAAAGGGTGTGTCCTGCGTAGCATTATGAGGGGAGATGCCTAGGGTGGCTTAGCAGGCTAGCAAGCAAGTGGGTTGTGTCTTATGATGAGTTTTGCAACTTGCCTTGCTTTTGCTCTTTGTGAAATATCTTGATCCATAGGCCATAAAATATGTGATTCTTTGGGTGCAATCTGACTTTTAGGACTTGTATGATCATATGGTGAAGTTTTGAAGTGCATTTGATGACTAAATTTGCCTTGAGAAGTGAATTTGCAACTTTGCCTCTTTGGTGGAAACTTTGAAATTTTGTGATTTTTGCCAACTTTGACAAGCCATAACTTTTGATCCAAAATGAATTAGGTCATGTTCTTGTACTTTTTGAAAAGGGAATGCTCCATTCTACAACTTTCATGACCAAAGTTTTTCCATTTGAAGCTTTTTTGAATCAAAAAGTAAGGGTTGAAAAAGTTGCCTAAAATGACAATTTCATTAAAAGTCAAACTTGCCCAAAAAGTCAACTTTGCAAAAGCTTTGAAATTCTTCAATTTTGTAAACTTCCAACATCTTCCATGATCAAATAAAGATCATATACAATCAAAATGATGAAGAATGCCCTTTGTTTGGGTCATTGAGGGTCTCAGATGCCCTGATTTTACACTGACTTGCTTGAAAAGTCAACTCTTGATCAGATGACTTCCCCATGGAATTTCTTCATGAAAATTGATATGCATACTCCCTATACCATATAGAGACAAATAGAAACAAGAATGACCAAATAAATTGGAGTTATGGCCTTTGAAACCAAAACCCTAATTCTAGGTCAACTGTGCAGCCAAGCCTGGCTCTGCTTCCATACCATCCTCAGTTCTTGTGATTATTTGCCATTCTTGACTTTGAGAGGATTCAATATGATACCTGAACACACATAGGCCTCTTTGAAGTGATTGCTGACCTTTGGAGTGGCTCAAGAAGCTCTTGGATTGCTCAGATCACAAACCCTAGATGCAGATGACTTTGAATCTATGCAGTGAATCAAAAATGTGATATGAGATGCTATGATTGAGTTTATGCATATGAAATGATCACAAGCCATGGTGTGAATGGGTGAGGGCAAATTTGGGGTGTTTACAGCTGCCCCTATTCAAACATGAGTTAGCTGTGCAGGATGTAAGCTACGGCTTATCAGGCAAACAAGATAACTTGTGGTTGAATACCAAAGACAGTCCAAAATTTGCACTCATAGAATGAAGAAGAAAAGGGATATAGATTGTAAAAGAAAATAAAGTATATTGTAAAGTGTGGGCGACGGAGGACGACCGTCGAGCAGAGGACGACTGCTGAGGAAGGAGCAATGACGGGGACGGCCGACATGCTGGGAAAAGTGGAAAATAAAGCAATGACGGGGACGACCGACATGCTGGGGACAAAAAGAATTATGATGGGGACGGCCATCAAGTAAAGCTGTAAAATTCTCTGGAGATTAATGAAACATGACGGGGACGGCCATCAATTTCATAAAGTAAAGTAACCAACGATGGGGACGGCCATCGGGCTAAAAAAGGTAAGGGGACCACGACGGGGACGGCCATCGGGTTAAAGAATAAATGAAATAAACAGATGATGAGGTACGGTCATCAAAGGTGAAGGACGATCACCTAGCAGGGGACGGCTGCTCTGTTGGGGATAAGATGAGGGACGGTCATCTAAGGTGGAGGACGACCACCTGGCAGGGTACGGCTGCCGAAAATATCGCGACACAGGACGAATGCCGGATAAAAGGTCAACGATGGGGACGGCCATCGGACGAGCATGATGAAGGACGATCATCAAGAGGTGGAGGACGACCACCTAGCAGGGGACGACTGCTCTCAAGGTTTATCATGACATAGGACGAATGTCAGATAACCAAAATCAACAATGGGGACGGCCATTGGATAAAAATGATGGAGGACGACCATCAAAAAGGTGAAGGACGATCACCTAGCAGGGGACGGCTGCTAGATATCACGACATAGGACGAATGCCGGATAGAAAATCAATGATGGGGACGGCCATCGGATGAGCATGATGAAGGACGATCATCAAGAGGTGGAGGACGACCACCTAGCAGGGGACGGTTGCTCTCAAGGTTTATCATGACATAGGACGAATGTCAGATAAAAAAGAAATTGCTTTGTTGGCGATCTACTGGGGAATAGTAAACACGGACGAGTGTTTACATCCAAGAAATAAAGGTATAAGTGTTTTGACGTTGTGTATAGATTAAAGATGCGGACGAGCATCCCTAAAACTACGATACGAACGAGTATCGGGTAGAAACAAATACTGACACGTGTTCAGAGATGATGATACGGACGAGTATCAACTGGTTAACAGAGAACACGGACGAGTGTTGAATCTGAGAGGACTCTTCTGGGGAATAGTAGGCACGGACGAGTGTCTATATTCAAGAAGACAAGAGTGTTTGACACAATGTATGGATTAAAGATGCGGACGAGCATCCTTAAGACTATGATACGGACGAGTATCAGGTAGAAACAAACGCTTGACGCATGCTCTGAGATGATGGTACGGACGAGTACCAACTGGTTAACAAAGAACATGGACTAGTGCTGAATCTGCGGGGATATAAGTGGTATATACAAGATACGGACAAGTATCTGTATGAGTGTATAGACGAGTGTTAAACTGCTGGGGAGAGTGACACGGACGAGTGTCAAAAGGTGAAAAGTATGGTATAAACAAGTATCTGATATACAAAGTGTCTATGTTGCCGTGCTGGAGAAAATGACATGGACGGATGTCAAGGAATTGTATATATGAGTATTTGTGAGTGCAAAAGGGACGCTTTGGTCTTTTACTGGGCATATGACACGGGCGGGTGCCACAAGGAGTATATACTGATGTTTGGGAATGTAAGGCAACTGTGTTTGCTGGGGAATCTGAGGGGTATTCTGTGTATTGCGGATGGATTGTCATTATTCACAAGTGCTTGATTCAGAACATGGCTTATGATTATGCAATATGTTTGATTTTTGTCGTAATGCTCCGTATTAGATGGAATGCTACACTTTGTGGGGTGAATATGATGCGAATGCTATGATTATGCAAAGATACCAATCCAAGATTCGGATCCCGTTGCTGCGAAGATCTCTGGTCGATCTATTTGAAATGGACATCCCAGTTGGGGATGAGATCACTGGTAGATCCGATGAGATGATATCTGTTTGGGGAAACGGGTCAATGATAGACCTATTCCAGCAAATGAGAGACCCAGCCGGGGTTTGCAGAAGCTTTTGTCACTCTGTTGTGATTCCTTCCTGCGTTGCTCTTCTGGTTAGAGGCTGAAGTTCTGTGGGGAGATGGTTCCCTGACTTCTGTACTTGGCTGAGGAAGAATGGTTGGCACCTCAGCTGGGGAGAAATAGTAAGTGGAAACTCAGCTGGGGAGAAAACACTTTGAGTGTTTATTTGTCGGCTTGCTGGGGTGAAGCTTTCATGCCCCAAGTTGCGCTTTGGATACCTGCAATCCTGCAAAGATAGGGAAACGCACAAGTAGTCCCGAGATATCTTTTACTGGATCCCGTTATGAGAGTTTAGACACTTCTGAGAGTAAGTATATTTCCTGCAAGCATGTATTATTATTTTTGAAGATAAGCATCTGTATTCATGCAATCAGTTTTTCCTAAGACATCAGACATTTTTGCAAATAAGAGAGTAAGAGACAACGTGTGACTGAAAAATCTGTTTTTATTAATTCATGTGCCCTGAATTGGCAAGATACATCAAAGAAACATATCCCCTGAAATGAGGAGATTGTTACAAATTGAGAAACAAAATGCTGGAAATGTTGACGCTTTAAGGAGCTTCCTCTTTTGCTATGACTCGTATGACTTTTGACGTTCTTCTCGTCTTGCTTTCTGAAGAAGGCTGATTCTGACAGAAGCTTGATCCTTTCGAAGTTTACCGAGTTGTAAGTGATACAGACGAATTCAGAATGCAGTCGTTCGCTTATTCCCTTATTTTGCATGGATCGCCCTTTCGGGTTTTCAATCCATCGGGATACCCATTTTTGCCTGAGTTGTCCAATGTGGCTTTTCAACTCAGCGGGTGTACATTTTTTTTGTTTATTTTCCCTTACTTTTGCCCGAGTCTTTTATTCTGTTTTTGACTCGCCGGGATGCCCTATTTTTTCCTGGACTTACATTCTGTTTTCGTGTCCAGCGGGTCTTTTTATGCGAAGTATTTTTTAACTGCATCAGAATTCACAGGGGACGGGAAGTCTTCACCATCCATGGTGCTGAGCATTAGTGCTCCACCAGAAAAAACTTTCTTTACTACAAATGGTCCTTCATAATTTGGAGTCCACTTGCCCCTGTGGTCTGTATGAGGAGGGAGGATTCTTTTCAGCACAAGATCTCCTACTTGGTACTCTCGGTGCCTGACTTTCTGATCGAAGGCTTTCTTCATTCTTTTCTGATACAGCTGCCCATGACAGATTGCAGCCAATCTTTTCTCTTCAATCAGGCTCAGTTGCTCGTATCGGGACCGGACCCATTCGGCTTTGTTCAGCTTAACATCCATCAGTACCCGTAGGGAGGGTAATTCAACTTCAACAAGTAGGACTGCCTCCATACCATACACAAGCTGATACGGTGTTGCCCCAGTGGATGTTCTGATTGACGTGCGGTACCCATGCAAGGCAAATGGTAGCATTTCATGCCAGTCTTTGTAGGTGACTACCATCTTCTGCACAATCTTCTTGATATTCTTATTAGCTGCCTCAACAGCGCCATTCATCTTTGGCCTGTAAGGAGAAGAGTTGTGGTGTTGAATCTTGAAGTCCCGGCATAACTCTGCCATCATTTTGTTGTTCAAGTTGGAACCATTATCAGTAATGATTCTCTCGGGAACTCCATATCGACAGATGATATCTTTCTTCAGAAATCTGGCTACCACTTGCCTTGTAACATTTGCATAAGAAGCTGCTTCGACCCACTTGGTGAAATAGTCAATGGCAACCAGGATGAATCTGTGGCCATTCGAAGCAGTTGGTTCAATCTTGCCAATCATGTCAATGCCCCACATAGCAAAGGGCCAGGGTGAAGACATCACATTTAAAGGATTGTGAGGCACATGCACCTTATCCGCATAAATCTGGCATTTATGGCATTTTCTGGCGTATGCACAATAGTCGGCATCCATCGTGATCCAGTAATAGCCTGATCTTAGCAATTTTTTGGCCATTGCATGTCCGCCTGCATGGGTACCAAAGGATCCTTCGTGCACCTCGTGCATTAGCAAATTTGCTTTTGTCCTGTCGACGCATCTAAGGAGTACCATATCAAAGTTTCTCTTGTACAGGGAACCATCAGTGTTCAGGAGGAAACCACCAGCAAGCCTTCTCAATGTCTTCTTATCATTGGAAGATGCCCCAGGTGGGTATGTTTGATCCTCCAAGAAGCGCTTAATGTCATGGAACCAAGGCTTATCATCTTTGACAACATCTGCTGCGAACACATATGCTGGTCTGTCAAGTCTGGACACTGAGATTTGAGGTACAAAGTTGGCAGCTTGAACTTTGATCATGGATGAAATGGTAGCCAGAGCATCTGCAAACTGATTCTCGTCCCGAGGGATATACTCGAGCTTGACTGTTGTAAAGAAAGTTAATAACCTCCTTGTATAATCCCTGTAAGGTATCAGATGATCTTGGTGTGTATACCATTTGCCGTTGGTTTGATTGATTACCAGAGCTGAATCTCCGAATACAGTCAATGTCTTGATCCTGAGGTCAATGGCTTCCTCAAGACCCATAATGCAAGCTTCGTATTCAGCTTCGTTGTTAGTGCAGTTGAAAGCGAGTTTTGCCGAGAAAGGCATGTGAACTCCTTTAGGTGTAATGAGTACTGCACCAACACCACAACCATTCATATTAACAGCCCCATCAAACATCATAGTCCATTCTTCTTCCGGGTCAGGCCCTTCAGTGTGAACAGGCTCTTCATGATCTTTTGCTTTTATGAACATGATGTCTTCATCAGGGAAGTCAAACTTCATAGGCTGGTAATCATCAATGGGTTGCTCAGCAAGATATTCAGACAGTACACTGCCCTTGATGGCTTTCTGAGAAGTGTACTGGATGTCATATTCCGTGAGGATCATTTGCCATCTTGCAACCCGTCCGGTAAGTGCTGGCTTCTCAAATATGTATTTGACCGGATCCATCTTTGAGATCAATAACGTAGTGTGGGTCAACATATACTGTCTTAGTCGGCGAGCAGCCCACGCTAAAGCACATCAAGTTTTCTCGAGCAGTGAATAACGTTGTTCACAGTCGGTAAACTTTTTGCTTAGGTAGTATATTGCATACTCTTTTCGACCAGACTCGTCATGCTGGCCCAGCACACACCCCATTGACTCTTCTAATACTGTCAAATACATGATTAGAGGTCTTCCTTCAACTGGAGGCATAAGGATTGGAGGCTCTTGTAAGTACTCTTTGATCTTGTCAAAAGCCTTCTGGCAGTCTTCATTCCACCTGACCGTCTGTTCTTTTCTTAGCAATTTGAACAAGGGTTCGCAAGTTGCTGTAAGGTGAGATATGAACCGTGAAATGTAGTTCAATCTTCCTAAGAACCCTTAAACTTCTTTTTCAGACTTCGGTGCAGGCATTTCTTGGATGGCTTTGACTTTATCAGGGTCAACTTCAATCCCTTTCTCGCTCACAATAAAACCCAGCAGCTTACCAGATCGCACCCCGAATGTGCACTTGTTGGGGTTCAACTTCAGTTGGTACTTCCTCAGACGCTTGAATAGCTTCAGCAGATTTACCAGGTGGTCTTCTTCAGTGAGGGACTTAGCAATCATGTCATCCACATAGCATTCGATTTCTTTATGGATCATATCGTGGAATAATGTTACCATAGCCCGTTGGTAAGTTGCCCCAGTATTCTTCAGTCTGAATGGCATCACCTTGTAACAGAACGTGCCCCAGGGTGTGATGAAGGTTGTCTTCTCCATGTCTTCAGGTGACATCTTGATCTGATTATATCCTGAAAATCCGTCCATGAAGGAGAATACCGAGAACTGAGCCGTATTATCAACCAATACATCAATGTGAGGTAAAGGGAAGTCATCTTTCGGGCTGGCTCTGTTCAGATCCCGGTAGTCAACACACATTCTCACCTTGCCGTCTTTCTTAGGCACAGGTACTATATTAGCAACCCACGGCGGATAGCTAGTCACAGCAAGGAACCCGGCGTCCCACTGCTTTTGTACCTCTTCTTTGATTTTCATTGCCATGTCTGGGCGAGTACGGCGCAGTTTCTGTTTAACCGGTGGGCAGTCTTCTTTTAAAGGCAGCTTGTGCATAACAATATCGGTGTCCAACCCTGGCATATCCTGATAAGACCAAGCAAACACATCCACATACTCTTGAAGCAGGTCAACCAGTTGTCTCTTCACTGAGTCTTGTAAGCAGGCCCCGATTTTAACTTCTTTCACGTCTTCATCTGTACCAAGATTGACCGTCTCTACCTCCTCCTGATGAGGAGTAATAACCCTTTCCTCTTGTCTCAACAATCTGGCTAGCTCTTCAGGAAGCTCATAATCTTCTTCAACCCCTTCATCAGCTTGATTGATTGGATTGTCAAAGTCATACGAAGTCATAGCCGTGTTGTTGTCGGTGCAGTCTGGAAGGCACTCTCTGCAAGGGTTTAGTTTGTTCATTTTAGTGATTGATTTTAATCTTGTTTAGAAAAGTGAAATAAAGTTAACATTTTGAAAACACTGCCATTTATTTTTTGTACAAAAAGAAAAATGGAAAAACAGTGAGCGGAAAAGAAAAAAGACTCATTTGCAAAAGATGTATGATATTTCATTGATTAATCTTGTTGCACAAAAATTACAGATGGCCCGATTACAAAATGAGTCTTGTCATCTTGGGCAAGATGCAAGACTTGATGCATGCTATAAAAATACAGGAAATAATAATTACTCTGCAGGAGTAACTCTTATAATTTCCTGGGAAGACCAGTTTGAGATACTGCTCCCCGGGATCTTTGGACGGATCCAACTTTCCAGGTTGCGGTCGCTTTCATCCTCGTCTTCCAAATTGTTGACAGCATCAGGGGTGAGCATCCCCCCACTAACAAAATTGGGCTTCTCAGCAGCCTCTGCTTGATCTTGTTGAGTTGGTTTGTAACCCAACCCAAATCTATCCTCTTTCTTCTCCACAGGTAACAGCTTGCCCCAGCCTTGGGCAGTCCCTTCTTCAACAACCTTCCGGGCTTGTTGATAAGATGTCATTGAGGTTCCAGGTACAGCAGATGTTTCATTTATGTTCAAGGCCTCAAACCCTTGACTCATTGTTTCATGGATCTCCCCATCCATCTCAATGTATTTGTATGTAGCCAGATGGCTAACAAAAATATCTTCCTCTCCACAAATAGTAACGACTTGGCCCTCCCACTCGAATTTTAACTTCTGGTGAAGGGTAGACGTAACTGCGCCAGCGGCGTGAATCCATGGTCTACCCAACAAACAGCTGTAGGCAGGCTGAATGTCCATCACGTAGAAGGTCGTTTTGAAAGTTTGTGGGCCAATCGTTATAGGCAACTCAATTTCCCCCAGAACTGATCTCTTAGAACCGTCAAAGGATCTCACTACCAAGTTGCTGGGACGCAATGCCAATCCTTCATACTCCAGCTTCACAAGGGCTTTTTTAGGTAAGACATTGAGGGATGACCCTGTGTCTACCAGCACATGGGAAAGAACTGCACCCTTACACTCCATGGTAATGTGCAAAGCCTTGTTGTGATTGCGACCTTCAGTAGTCAAATCAGTGTTGGTAAATCCTAGTCCATTACTAGCATTGACATTCCCAACCACAGCTTCCAACTGATTGACTGTAATCTCTTCTGGCACATAAGCTGCGTGCAAGACTTTTAGTAGTGCGTTCCGATGAGCCTCGGAGCACATTAGCAATGATAGAATAGAGATCTTGGAAGGCGTCTGGTGAAGCTGGTCCACTATTTTGTAATCACTTTTCTTGATGATTCTCATGAATTCATCAACTTCTTGATCAAAAGGTGTTTTCAAAGCTTCTTTAGCAGCTTGCTCTTCTTGCACCATGCTCTTCCCTTTTGCCTTGGCAGCAGCTTCTGCCTCAGCAGTGGGTCTTTGAATTTGCGGGGAAAAGAGACGTCCGCTTCGAGTGAAGCCTCCGCCTCCCCCCACATTGTCTATTTGTGGTGAAGAAGTTGATGATTCGAGAGTGATTTTCTGTCCTTCGCAGTATAGATCAGAGCCGTAATGCCAAGGGATGGCATTACTGCTTTCATAAGGTACTGGCCCAGGCATTGTGATAGTGACTGGACTGATAACAGCTGCATAAGGGACCATGATAGTATGTGGATCATAGTATATTGTGACTGGTGCTCTGATAGGAGTGGCGTTTTGTGAGTCGTAGGCAGAATCATTTTCAGGATCATAATAAATTGTAACAGTTAAGACATCTTCATTGTTTGCTGTTGATGTTGCAGGAGACATTGTTGAATGGATGGGTGTTGCTGTTGTAGGAGATTCTGAATGAAGGGGTGCTGAAGTTGTAGAAGGGATGTTTGCTGATATTTGGTCCGTTGAAGTAACAGATGAAGCATTTGTTGATGAAACTGAAAAGTTGTTCGGAACAATGGTTGTTGCAGTTGTAGAAGACTCGGGAACTGTTATTAAGGAGATTGCTGGATTGGTAGGTATTGATGTTGTGATTTGAAGCAGGCCACTCTGGATGAGACCATCTATGCCATCTCTCAAGTTATCACATCCATTCACTGAAATGTTGCAATAAGCACACCCTAGCTCACATCCCGGGAATATTTGACATTCAAGGAGTTGAGCTTTAATCTCTACCAAGGGTGTCCGAATCTGACCCACACTGGTTATCAAGTAAGACAGCTTGTCTTCTTCAATAGCATTGATTCTGGGACCACCATGGTTTGGCATAGGGTTCTTGTTAACATTCGGTGGTGGTGCAAAGTTTAGAGCCTTAGAATCTACCAAGTCCTGTACCTTCATGTGCAAAGCTCTGCACTTCTCTGTACTATGGCCAGGTGCATTCGAATGAAAAGCACATCTGGCGCTGGCGTCATAATTTCTGGGTAGGCTGGCAGGATCTGGAGATGCCAACGTCCTTAGCTCAACCAGGTTGAGTTTTAGGAGTTGTGGCAATAATGTGGCATAAGGCATAGGGATCGGATTGATCACCCTATTGGCCTGAGAAGGTCTCTGTTGAAATGGTCTTTGCTGATTGTTGTTGCTGGTGTTGTTGTAGTTTCTCTGAGGAGGATACTGAGTGTGTTGCTGATAATTTTGTTGTTGTGGTTGATAAGCTGGTTGTGGATGAATTGGAGTGGGAATGGTGACTGCTGCCACAGACCTATGAACATATTGGGGTCTGCCTTTGCTGGCATGGATAACATTGGTCTCACCAGTTCTTCTTGGGCCCACAAAAGGCTTCCTTGTGCTGCTGGAAGAGCTGGCACCATTGTCAGAAATCTTGCCCATCTTCAATAGGCTATCAATTCTTTCTCCAGCTATAACGACATCTGCAAAGCTGGTAGAAGAAAAGGCAGCTAGCCTATCAATGTATGTCCCTTGGAGGGTGTTCATAAACATATTAGCCATCTCCCTCTCTGACATAGGTGGCTGGACAGCAGCAGCTAGCTGCCTCCACCTCTGGGCGTACTCCCGGAAGCTTTCCCTGGATGACTGTGACATCCCCATCAGGAGGGTCCTGTTGGGTGCCATATCCAAATTATACTGGTATTGTCTAATGAAAGCCTCTGCCAAATCCTTCCAACATCTGACGGTTGCTCTAGTCAGATGAGAGTATCATTCCCTTGAAGCTCCTGTTAAGCTATACTCAAAATAAAACATCCATAGCTTTTCGTCCATGGTGTATGCCTTCAGCCTCCCCAGAAAGGATTGCAAGTGGGTCCATGGGCAGGAAGTCCCGTTGTACTTCTCAAAGCACGGTGGTTTAAATTTGTGGGGAATCCTGACCCCGTCTACTAAACCCATGTCCATAACATCAAAACCCAAGGAGTTTTGAGACTCCAAGGATCTTAATTTTTCAGCAATTTCATCCAGCCTTCTGTCATAAGCCTCATCCCCAGCTCCCATCACTGTGAACTGATCTTCCTGGGGGTCTTCTTGCAGCACTCTGCCTGTGGTAGCATTCCCTTGTACATTAGCAGGGATGTTGATCTCCGGATGAAGGTGGGGTCCAAATATAGGTGGGTTGATATGAGGCTGAACCCTCTCATTGTTGCTTGTCCCACCAGTCCCTAGATGGGGATCTTCCTGAGTCTGCCTTTCTACTAAAGCCCTCAATCTCTCTTGGCTCTGTGCTAAACCATTCATCACTTCCATAAATTGTGTCATCTGATTCCTCATTTCCAATCTCTCATTGGCCATTTGGTTCCTGACCTCTGTAAGGTCTTGTTGTACCTGGTCCATCTGTATACCCGGAAGGTTGTTGCGGGTTGGATATCTGTGTGGACGGTTGAGTGGGAACACCCGACGTCGAGCAATAGTTCCTGAGATCACAACAGAGTTAGTAACAAAAACAAAACAAACCTACAAAACAAACAAAGGTTAGCATGAAATGCAGTATGCTTATTTGTTTCCAAGGTATCCGGCTTGGCACTTGGTTTTGACCTTTCCAGACCCTTGAGGAAGATGCTTGTGATGTTGCTTGAAAGAAACTCTGATCGAATAAACTGATACATATATTACAAAAAGTAAATGATACATAGTTTGTTTCTTTTTACAGTACATGCCCTCTGAGGGGTCAAAATACAACATAAAAGGTAAAAGTACATGAAATGAAAGCAACAACAAGCAAAAGTCAGACTCCAAGACCAAACTCATCCTCCTGAACTTCCTTGAGAAGTGCTTCAGTCACAGGATCAGCTGGACGCTCTGTGAGATTCCTGATAAGGAGATTCCTGGTAGTAACAGCTGCAGTTAGCTTCTTGTGTTGACTCTGGTCCTTTGACCTCTTCACACCAGCTCTAATCTTTAACTCTGAGATCTCTCTCTGGGCTGCTAGCAGGGCTTCCTGTTGCTCCTTTGCACTAGCCTCCAACTGCTCAATCTTGTCCTGAGTCCTTTTATCTTCCAGAGTACGAGCTTCGGTGATCCTGAACCACCTAGCTTGACTCTCTTTCAGGTACAAATCAGTCCTGGCCTTCTGGAACTGAGCCTCTTTGCAGGCATTCTTCAAGATCTTCTCTCCAGCCCTGGACTTCTTGATGTAATCCTCTGACTTTTCAATCCTGGCCAGATGCTCCACCTTAAGCTTTTCCAACCATTCAATGTCCAGCCGACCATCACTCCTCTCCCAGAGGGTCTTCTGCAGAGCCTGAGTCAACTTCTCATTTCTTTCTTTCAAATTCTCAAACTCCTCTAAGCTGACAGTGGCAGGAGGTGCTGTGGATGGCCCTGGTGCATTCTCAATGGTGAAGGGCATCCCAAAAATTTGTGCCCTGGCATGAGACCACTCATAGTACTGTGCTGAGGCCACATTGTTGCATCTTCCCAGAATGGTTACCCCTTTAGTCTGGACATTGTCCCAAGCCCAGGATGCTTGCCTGACAATAGCCAGATTAGGCTTAATCTCACAGTAAAGAGTCTCAGCCAGGTCTTGTGCCTTAGGAGTGTGGACCAATGCATAGCCCAGTTGTCTTTTGAAAAGCAGAGGGTTATAGTTGATGCAACCCTTTACTCCTATCAGGGGTACATTGGGAAACTGCCCACAACTGGTAATGATGTCCCTGCCTTTTGTGCTTTGAGTGCACCACCTGATATCAGCTGCAGTTAAAGCAGTGAGTCTTCTAGCCCAGTTTCTCTGCTGATGAGGATTCAAAAATGCATCAGTCTCGGGCAAGTGCCTGAGCAACCAGGTATGGAAAAGGGGAGCACAGCACCTCACCAGTCTTCCTCTTTGCTTTTCATTCCTTTGGTGAACAGAGTAGTAGAAATCTCCCAGCAAGGTGGGCACTGGGTTCCTCAGGATAAAAAGATGGATTGCATTCTTGCTAACAAACTTAGGCTCATCTGCAAATAAAATAACCCCATATATGCTAAGGGCTAATAATGCACAAACTGCCTTCCACTCCCCCAAGAAGGCCTTCAGAATAGCCTGAGAGGTCAAGAAATCCAAATGTAGACCAGAGATTCCAGCCTTGGTAGTCATATTCTGCCCAATCAGAACTGGTTCCAGATATAATGCCTTTGCTATCTCTTCATTACTGGGAAAAGCCATCTCAGGGTTGAAGGGGACTCCACCCCTGATAGGTACACCAACCAATGATGAATACTCCTCTACTAAAGGCCCCAACTGAAAATCCTGAAAGGTAAAGCACCTCAGAGGGGGGTCATAGAACTGCAGGCAAGTATGAATCAGGCTCCTCTGTGAAGGGTCCAAATCCATAACCACATCAAGTATGCCTCCATAGTGTTCTCTGAATAGTGATATATGATCTGGAGTAATCAGGGTCTGAATCTTCCTGATGTCAGCTAGCTCAGGCTGAAAGAAATGATATGAGATGTTGCTCTTCTTGGGTGCCATGTTGATGAAGAAGAGCTGAGACAGATGCTGAGGATAACACTGAAAATGGGCCACTGACAGGCTGATGCAGGTGACTGAAGCAGGCAGCTGATAGCTGAAGTAGATGCTGATGAGGATAGGTCTATGCTGATGATGGGGTCAAAACCAAGCCAAAATAAAGTATGGATACCCTGAAAAACAAATAAGCAAATGTTAAAATGACGCAATGATGATGTATGCAAATGATATGCAAGGGTTTGTGACTGAGCTGGATCTGATCAAGTGCTCTGATATAGGTCCATGTATATTCAAGAAATCCAGATGGAGGTTCATAAGTCCAGTAACCAAGGTGGGGGACTCAAATAAAGAGTCACATGTCCAGGGTTAAAAATCACAAGAACTGTTCCAAAATGGAGTACTCTTAATCAAAACAAAGTAACAGGGTATGCTGAGGTCAAGGGTACCTGCAAACCTGTAAACAGCCCAACCCCCTCACAGGTAGTGTTCTAAAACAAGGATCCTCTAAAACAAGGATCCTCAGACTTGGATCAGTTATGAGAAGTGTAAACACTTCTAACCCGGAGGTACAGTGTTTACAATAACCATAAAAAATCCTCCTCTAATTCACCTCAGCTTCTGAAGGTTAATACTAAAGGTCATCCAGACTTAGCAGGCTTCCCAGATAGCCCTAGCACTACAGGAAATCTGTAGCACAGAGTTCTCAAGAAGAAACATATCTGAACCGTGTTTCATATTCCCGCACCAGACCGAAATGGAATGGGAAAGAACATGAACCACTCTAGCCTAGGTGTCACTCAGGTCCCAGGTATAGGACCTCAACTCTCAATAGAACACCCACCTACCAAAGCAACAAAACAGATCCAGCCAGCACAGTATGATAGTATGATATATGTAAAGCTATAAAAAAAGCAATAAAACAGTTGTACATAAAGCAATAAAATAAATAAACAAACACAATTAGCACATAACACCCCAGTAAACACAAATCAATCAAGCGCTAGGAGGAACCCACAAAAAGAACCAGAAGCCCTGGTTGCAGTGTAAGGGTCCCCAGCAGAGTCGCCAAGCTGTCTCTCCCACCAGATGATGCCGGGTCAAATGGGGTACAGACGCGAACGGTCGGCGAAGGGGGATGTGATAACACACAGGAGTGAACTCACAGGAAATGAAAAGAGTCGCCAGCTAGGCATTTTTATCCCGGAGGAAAGGTAATGCTGCATAGACCTAGAGAGATATGGATAAGACGGTTGCGAACCAGAGAGACTGAGAAAGGGGGTTGGTTACAACCTGGGAAGGTATTAGCACCCAGATTTTCCGCCGTACTCGACGGGATCCACGCTTAAAAGATTTGTGTTTTAAAGGGGTAGTGTCAGTGCAATTTGTGTATAAAAGAGCTGGATCAGGATGTACAGGTGTCAGTGTAAAAGAAGTGAAGTGTATAAATTAAGTGTCAGTGTGAGAACAAGAATAAGATGCTCAAGATCATGAGGCTAAAATAATGAGGCTAGAAAGAGGGGGAATATACAGAGACTTTTGTTCGATAACTGTTAAGTTATGCCTACGTATCCTCTCGTGCAATGAGGAAGTCAGAACACCGTAGTTCGACCCAAAGAGACTGAAAGATGAATTGACTGATGAACTGCTTACTTGCCTATGCTCAAGTGTATGATCTGTCTGGCACAGATGCAAACTGTCTTGCATTAGACGGAAGAAGCAAGTTCTCGTTTGTGAATGAATGAGATGAGAAGAGAATCCTGAAGGAGACGATTATTGTTTGTTTTTTGAGTTTTCAGTCTTTTATTGCTTTTGAGAATTTGTCATAAGTTAATGAGCTTAAGCCTAAACCAATGGGTTAGTAAACTCATCACATCTTCCCTCTGATTAGGGGTAATGAGAGTACCTTAAGTGTGAAGTCAGCTTCTCACACTTAATCACCTTTGGTGTAGGATTAAGATCATTAACCTACATGTGATTATTTAGATGTTTTTGTTGTTTTTGTTTAGTGTTGAGTAATGTGATTAAGCCATAATCAGGGATTAAACAGACTCATTACACCATCCTAATAGAAGGATAATAGATGAGAATGTTTAAGCTGAGGAAAGCTCCTCAACTTAATCCATGATTAGGGATTAAACTCATGACAAAACAAAGCCTTTATTAGATGGATTTTAGTTAATGATATGATAATGAAGTGATTTTTAGGGTTTGTGAGACAACTTGAGGGGGACTTGTCCATTAACACTAGGGTTAGTCCTTCTTAACCAGTTAAGGAAGAATTAGAACCCTAATGCAAGGCCCGAATTACAAGATTGATGTCTTGATGATTATTAAGTGAATTGATTAAAGGATTTAAACACATTAAGGGTTTAACACTTAGGATTAAAGTTATACACTCCATCCTAATAGAAGGATGCAGGCATAAGCTTAATCACAAAGCCTTAAAGCCTTTAGGGTTTAGTCCCTGCTTATTGTAAACACCCCAAATTTGCCCTCACCCATTCACACCATGGCTTGTGATCATCTCATATGCATAAACACAATCATACAATCTCATATCTCATGTTTGATTCACTGCATAGTTTCTAAGTCATCTGCACCTAGGGTTTGTGATTTGAGCAATCCCAAAGCTTCTTGAGCCACTCCAAAGGCCACCAATCATCTCAGAAGGGTCCATGTGTGTTCTTGTATCATGTTACATCCTCACAGAGTCAAAATTGCAGAGGAATCACAAGAACTAGGGTTTGAGTGGATGCAGAGCCAGGTTGAACTGCACAGTTGACCTAAAATTAGGGTTTTGGTTTCAGAGGCCATAATCTCAAATTTTTTGGTCATTCTTGTTTCCATTGGTCTCTATATGGTATAGGGAATATGCATATCAATTTTCATGAAGAAATTCCATGGGGAAGTCATCTGATCAAGAGTTGACTTTTCAGACAAGTCAGTGCAAAATCAGGGCATCTGAGGCCCCCAATGACCCAACCAATGGGTGATCTTCACCATTTTGAGTGTATATGATCTTTATTTGATCATGGAAGAAGGTTGAAGTTCATAAAAATCAAGAATTTAGGGTTTTTGCAAATGTTGACTTTTTGGGCATAGTTGACTTTTCAAGAATGCATCATTTTAGGTCATTTTTCAAGCCTTGATTCTTGATCCAAAAAGGCTTCAAATGGAAAAACTTTGGTCATGAAAGTTGTAGATCTTATCTTTCCCTTTTCAAAAAGTACAAGAACATGATCAAACTCTTCATGGATCAAAAGTTATGGCATTGCAAAGTTAGCAAAAATCATTGATTTTCAAGTTATGCACCAAATGGAAATTTTGCAAAGTCTTGAACAAATGCATTATGCAGCCTCTAATTCACTTCAAACCAGCATGTAAACATTCTCTAAGTTACAAAAATCAGATTTGAACTAAGTTTGCCCTTGGTTTCATGTTTGGTTATGCAAAGGATCACATGTGAAACATAAGCTAACCAACTTGCAAAACACTCATGATCACTTCTTACAACTTGTAAACTTGGATGCTGACCTTGCTAGCTCACTCTTCCCCCCATGCTGCGCAGCCCCTAGGCCTTGTACCAAGCTAGCACTTCACCATACTTCTCTTACACAATTTTTGACTTTTTGCAAAAGGTAACTTACCAATCAATAAAGGGCATGTCTAATCATCTGACCAATGAGAGAGAGTTGTGTGGACAATTTGCAAGCAAAGCATAGCATAAGGCAAGGCTGAAACAACAACATTCACCACTTACACCAAAACTCACCTCATTGCAAGTTCCTTCGAAATTCTTTCCACAGTCTTCAAACACTCAAACTCTCATCATCACTCAACTCACCACACCTCATAGACAAGAAACACCCCAAGCATAAGCCTGAAACAAGCCTGAAAACTCCATTGCCATCATTCACCTCAAGCTGCAGTTTCATTCGAAACTCTTATCCTAGCTCACAAACACACCAACCAACCCCACAAACCTTCTCAACACACTTCATAGATCACAAACAACCCCTTTTCACAGCCTGAAAGTGCCAGAATCTCATCTGCCATTGTTGACTGAACTGAAGCAGTTCCTTTCGAATCTTCTTTTCCAGCCAACACAAACTCATTTTGAGCATTCAAACACACTTGGGGGACCAAGAGGAGCAGCTTGCACTGAAGGAAGAGGCCTGAAGGTTCCTAAATTGAAAGTTGCAAATCTCAGGTAGCTCGAAATTAATTTTTCCAGAAATGATTTTTCTTGTTACAAACTTGTTCTTTATGCTCTCCTGATCATCCTGATGCTTTTAGTTTTTGAAATGGTTGTGTTTTGAGAATTTAATTTGTGTTTGAAGCTTACGAACCCTAGAACTTTCCCTCTTCGATTCAGATGATTTAGGAAAGATAAATTTGTTTTAGGTTAGGGGTTTGATTCGTGAGGGTGTTAGAAACGTTTCCCAATTCATAGATTTCATTTATATTACGTTTTGAGGAAGTTGGGTGATTTTCAGGTGAGCTTCTGGCCGGAGAAGACGACCGGAAGTCTTCTCCGGCCACCTGAATGTAATTAGGGCATAAACCAGTAATTAATGTTAGTTTGAATATGAGCCGTTGATTCCCGTTGACTGGTTGACTTCCCACCCTTTTTGATGGCCAGGATCTGTTTCGTTAGCCCTAATCACATTAATTTATTTAATTAATTAGGATTAAGAAGTTTGAATCTGGACCACTAGATGACGCGCCAAGTCAACCCTCTCATTTCCAGATTGAATCCCAGCCTTGCATTCTGCTTACTTTTATTTAATTTAATTTTTATTCATATTTATTTCATTTAAATTGCACAATTTATTTAAAATAGCAGAAAAATCATAAAAATTATGAAACTTTTTTCTTTAAGGTTTTATTAATTTTTATGACACAAAAATATTTTATTTTATTTTTTATCATTAAAAAAAGTATTTTTAAATGTTTAAAAGATTATTTTTAATTGGTTAATGGAAATTAATTAATTAAAAATACTTTTAGGTATTTAAAAATTACAAAAAAAATTCATGAAATGTTCTAGGACATTTAGAAACATTGTCCAACCTTCAAACCAAATTTCTTTTTTGATCTTGATGCATTTTAAGAATTTTTCATGGAATTAAATCATATTTTGTGCATTATTTTGATCACAAGTTTAAAAATTCATTTCTGCCTATTGGTGAAGGTTGAGACATTGATTCTTTTTGCATTGTTTTCCATTTGACATGTATTTTCAAGGTTAAAAAGGCCATGAATTGTTCTTGCATTTTCAAATTGATTGGCATTTCTTTTGTTAAGAACCCTAGAAAACCCTAATAACTTGCAAAAATCATATCTTGAGATTGGTAAAGAGTTGGGAGTTCCCCTTTGGGCAGGGATTCATCATAGGGCTAGGGTTTCTTTGGGTGCCATTTTCCATTTTTTATCTTAGGGTTTGCTTCTGTTTTTGGTTTGTGTTTGATGTTTGATCCATAAACCCTAATTTGGGCCTTCTCTTGCATCCCTCTTACATTTCCTTGCATGACATGACTTGCCATTGCATTTTGTGCATTCTTATGATTCATTTGACATCTTAAGACATGTATGAAGCATCATTGATCATTGCATTACATCTTTGCCATGCCATTTGCCTTGTATGCTTCATGACATTTCATGTTTATTCATGTTCCTTAACTTGCATCATTTGCATCCATGACTTTGTATGAACATCCCTATGCCTTGTCTCATGTTTGCAGCACCTCATAACATCATAATCATCATGTGCATGCTTCTGGTTTGGCCTAGCATCATGTCATTTCATTTCATTTAGCATTGCATTGCATTTGTTTCTAACATTTCAGGTGGTAAGTAAACTTGAGAAGTGAATTTGCCTTCACTTCTCATAACTTTTCTTCTCATCTCTCTTGCATAGCATGCTGCATTTATACATGTGTTTGAGTTTGAGCTTGCTCACTCTTGCTTCTCCCACTTTCTTTCTTCAAGTGACTTGACTTCTTGAATGAAGCAAGTTGCTTTGCTTCTCTTGATCCTTTCATCTGCTTCCTGGTGGTTCTCTTTGAAGATTGCTCTTGGAAACCTCACAAACTTTAGGAACAACCAAGCATGACAATGATTAGGGTTTTGATTAGTCCCCCCTCTTAGTTTCACCTTTGTGTCTCTTTTGAGTCTTCTCTTCTCATCTCATAATCAGGGACTAAACCCTAAAGGCTTTAAGACTTTGTGATTAAGCTTATGCCTACATCCTTCTCTTAGGATGGAGTGTATAACTTTAATCCTAAGTATTAAACCCTTAAGGTGTTTAAATCTCTTAATCAAATCACTTAATAATTATCAAGACATCACACTTGTAACTTGGGCCTTGCATTAGGGTTCTAATTCTTCCTTAACTGGTTAAGAAGGACTAACCCTAGAGTTAATGGACAAGTCCCCCTCAGGTTGTCTTACAAATCATAAAATTCACTTCATCATCATATCATTAACTAAAATCCACTTAATCAAAGGCTTGTTTTGTCATGGGTTTAATCCCTAATCATGGATTAAGTTGAGGAGTCTTCCTCAGCTTAAACATTCTCATCTATTATCCTTCTTTTAGGATGGTGTAATGGGTCTGTTTAATCCTTGATTGTGGCTTAACCTCATTACTTAACACTAAACAAAATCACAAAAACATCCAAATAATCACAAGTGGGTTAATGATCTTAATCCTACACCAAAGGTGATTAAGTGTGAGAATCTGACTTCACACTTAAGGTATTCTCATTACCCCTAATCAGAGGGAAGATGTGATGAGTATACTAAATCCATTGGTTTAGACTTAAGCTCATTATCTTATGACAAACTTTCAAAAGCAATAAAAGACTGAAAACACAAAAACAAACAATAATCGTCTCCTCCGGGATTCTCTTCTCATCTCATTCACTCACAAACGAGAACTCGCTTCTTCCGTCT
Organism: Lathyrus aphaca; assembly: GCA_963966055.1. Lineage (NCBI taxonomy): Eukaryota > Viridiplantae > Streptophyta > Magnoliopsida > Fabales > Fabaceae > Lathyrus > Lathyrus aphaca. The sequence goes on from OZ014523.1 coordinate 108,916,724, forward strand.
AATGCAAGACAGTTTGCATCTGTGCCAGACAGATCATACACTTGAGCATAGACTAGTAAGCAGTTCACAAGTCAATTCATCTTTCAGTCTCTTTGGGTCGAACTACGGTGTTCTGACTTCCTCATTGCACGAGAGGATACGTAGGCATAACTTAACAGTTATCGAACAAAAGTCTCTGTACATTCCCCCTCTTTCAGCTTCATTCTTTAGCCTCATGATCTTGAGCATTTCATTCTGTTCCTACACTGACACTTTCATACTTCACATCACTTATACACTTCACACTGACACCTGTACATACTGCTTTCCAGCTCTTTATACACAGATTGCACTGACACTACCCCTTTAAAACACAAATCTTTTAAGCGTGGATCCCGTCGGGTACGACGGACAATCTGGGTGCTAATACCTTCCCAGGTTGTAACCGACCCCCTTTCTCAGTCTCTCTGGTTCGCAAACCGTCTTATCCATCTTTTTCTAGGCCTATGCAGCATTGCCTTTCCTCCGGGATAAAAATGCCTAGCTGGCGACTCTTTTCATCTCCAGTGAGTTCACGGCTGTGTGTTCTCATTGTCCCTCTCGCCGACCGTTCGCGCTTGTACCCTATTTGACCCGGCTTCATTTATCGGGAGCGACAGCTTGGCGACTCTGCTGGGGACACTTATACTGCAACCAGGGCCTCTGGTTCTTTTTGTGGGTTCCTCCTAGCGCTTGTTTGATTTGTGTTTATTGGGGTGTTATGTGTTATTTGTGTTGGTATATCTGCTTTATTTATTGCTTTCTGTACAGCTTTATTTACCGCTTTCTTTATTGCATTTGTATATATCATACTGTCACTGTTGCTGGCTGGATCTGGTTTCCTTGTTTTTTGGTGGGTGGGTATTTCATTGAGAGTTAAGGTCCTACACCTGGGACCTGAGTGACACCTAGGATAGAGTGAATCATATTCTTTCCCATTCCATTTCGGTCTGGTGCGGGAATATGAAACACGATTCAGATATGGGTTTCTTCTTGAGAACTCTGTGTTGCGGATTTCCTGCAATGCTAGGGGGATCTGGGAAGCCTGCTAAGTCTGGATGACCTTTTAGTTTGACCTTCAGAAACTGAGGTGAATTAGAGGAGGAATTGTTATGGTTATTGTAAACACTGTACCTCCGGGTTAGAAGTGTTTACACTTCTCATAACTGATCCAAGTCTGAGGATCCTTGTTCTAGATCACCACCTGTGAGGGGGTTGGGCTGTTTACAGGTTTGCAGGTACCTTGACCTCAGAATACCCTGTTACTTTGACTTTGTCAAGAATGCTCCATGTTGGATAGTTCTTGTGATTCTAAAACCCTGGACATGTGGCTCTTTATTTGAGTCCCCTACCCTGGTTACTGGATTTATAGACCTCCATCTGGAATTCTTGAACACACATGGATCTAGACCAAGGCAGTTAAATCAGATCCAGCTCAGTCACAAACCCTTTGCATATCATCTGCATTCATACTCATTGCATCATATTAACATGTGCTTATTTGTGTTTCAGGGTATCCACCTTTATCTGGTTTTGGTTTCGACCCCATCTGCAGTTTTGACCTGTCTCCACCAGCATCTTGCTTCAGCTTGTCAGCCATATACTTCAGTTACTTGCACTAGACAGCCAGTGGCCCACTTCTCAGCATCTTCATCAGCACTTGCTCTACTCAGTCCTCAGCACTCATGGCTCCAAAGAAAAGCAACATCACTTACCATTTCTTCCAACCAGACTTATCAGACATCAGGAGGATCCAAACCCTGATCACTCCAGAGCACATACCTCTGTTCAGAGAGCATTATGGGGATATACTTGACTTGGTTATGGATATGGACCCATCTCAGAGAAGCCTAATCCATACCTGCATTCAGTTCTATGACCCCCCATTGAGGTGTTTCACCTTTAAAGACTTTCAGTTGGGACCTCTTTTAGAAGAATACTCAGCATTGGTTGGCTTGCCTATCAAGAGAGAAATTCCTTTCAATCCTGAAATGGTCTATCCCAGCAATGGAGAGATAGCAAAAGCTTTACACCTGGAGCCTGCTTTGATAGAACAACATATGACATCTAAAGCTGGGATCCCTGGTTTTCATCTTGACTTCCTGATTTCTCAAGCTAGTTTGAAGGCCTCCCTGGGGGAGTGGAAAGCTGTTTGTGCATTGTTGGCCTTAAGTGTATATGGAATTGTGTTGTTTGCAGATGAGCCTCGATTCATCAGCAAGAATGCAATTCACTTGTTCATCCTGAAGAACCCAGTGCCAACCTTGTTAGGAGATCTCTACTACTCAGTGCATCAGAGGAATGAGAAGCAGAGGGGTAAGTTAGTGAGGTGTTGTGCTCCACTATTCCATGCTTGGCTTCTCAGGCATCTGCCCAGGACAAATGCATTCCTAAATCCTCATCAGCAAAGCAACTGGGCTAAGAGGCTCACTACTCTCACTTCAGCAGACATCAGATGGTGCACTCAGAGCACCAAGGGCAGAGATATTATCACAAGCTGTGGACACTTTCCCAATGTGCCTTTGGTAGGAGTTAAGGGAAGTATCAACTACAACCCTCTGCTGTTCAGGAGACAGTTGGGCTATGCACTGGTCCACACTCCAAGGGAACAAGACCTGGTTGAGACCCTCTATTGTGAGAACAAGATTAGTCTGGCAACAGTTAGACAGGCTGCCTGGGCCTGGGATCATGTTCAGACTAAGGGAATCACCATTTTGGGGAAGTGCAATAATGTGGCATCAGTCCAATATTATGAGTGGTCCCATGCTAGGGCCCAATTCTCTGGAATGCCTTTCACCATAGAAGATATGCCTGAGTCATCTTCAGCACCACCCCCTGCCACTATCAGTCTGGAGGAGTTTGAAAGCCTGAAGGAAAGGAATGAGAAGTTATCCCAAGCCTTGCAGAAGACCCTCCGGGAGAGGAGTGAAGGTATGAGGGAGATTGAGAGATTGGAGAAATTGAGGGTAGAACACTTGACCAAGATTGAGAAGTCTGGGGAGTATATCAACAAGTCTAAAGCTGGTGAACAGATTCTGAAGAACGCTTGTAAAGAAGCCCAGTTCCAAAGAGCAAGAACAGACTTGTATTTGAAAGAGAGTCAGGCCAGGTGGGTCCGGATCACTGAGGCCCGTACTCTAGAAGACAAGAGAGCTCAAGACAAGATGGAGCAGATGGAAAAGGCCCTGGCAGCAGCCCAGGAAGAAATATCAGAGCTGAAAATCAAAGCAGGATTGAAGAGGTCTAAGGACCAAAGTCAGAACAAGAAGTTGACTGCAGCTGTCGCAACAAGAAACCTTCTCATCAGAAGTCTCACGGAGCGTCCGGCTGATCCTGTGACCGAAGCACTTCTCAAGGAAGTTCGTGAGGATGAGTTTGGCCTTGGAGTTTGATCATTTGCTTGTTGTTGTTCCTTTTCCATGTATTTTTGCTTTTTGTGATGTATTTTGGCCCCTTTGAGGGTTTGTGTTGTAAAAATGAACAAGTTGTATTATTTCATCTTATGTGATATATTTGTGTTCGCATCAAAAGCAACTGCAACAGCATCATCTTCAAGGGTCTGGAAGGGTCAAAACTGAAGACCAAACCGGATACCTTGAGAGCAAATAAGCATAACTGCATTGCATGCTAACCCTTTTGTTTGTTTTGTAGGTTTTTGTTTTGTTGTTGCTAACCTCTGTTGTGAATCTCAGGAATTATTGCTCGCCGCCGGGTATTTCCTCTCAACAGGCCACACAGGTATCCAACTAGAATCAACCTTCCGGGAATTCAGATGGATCAAGTTCAACAAGATCTTGCTGATGTCAGAAATCAGCTAGCCAATGAAAGATTGGAGATGAGAACACAGATGACGCAGTTCATGGAGGTTATGAACAACATGGCTCAGAGCCAGGAGAGACTGAGAGCTATGGTGGAAAGGCAGAACCAAGATGAGCCTCATGTGGGGACTGCAGGCACAAGTAATAATGAAAGGGTGCAGCCACATGTTACCCCCCCTGTGTTTAGTCCACATCTACATCCTGAGATTAATATCCCTGCAAACATCCAAGGGACAGCCACTGCAGCCAGAGTACTTCAAGAAGATCCTCAGGAGGACCAATTTACTGTAATGGGTGCTGGAGAGGAAACTTATGACAGGAGATTGGAAGAAATAGCTGAGAAGTTAAGATCCTTAGAATCTCAAAATTCTTTGGGTTTTGACGTGATGGATATGGGCTTAGTAGACGGGGTTAGGATTCCCCACAAGTTCAAGCCTCCATGTTTTGAAAAGTATAATGGGACTTCTTGTCCTCGAACCCATCTGCAATCTTTTCTCGGAAGATTAAAAGCTTACACCATGGACGAGAAATTGTGGATGTTCTACTTCGAAGATAGCTTGATTGGAGCTTCTAGGGAATGGTATTCCCATCTGACGAGAGCAACTGTGAGATGCTGGAAGGACCTGGCAGAGGCCTTCATCAGACAGTATCAATATAATCTGGATATGGCACCCAATAGGACCCTCCTAATGGGAATGTCACAGTCTTCGAGGGAGAGTTTCCGAGAGTACGCCCAAAGGTGGAGGCAACTGGCTGCTGCTGTTCAACCACCAATGTCTGAGAGAGAAATGGCAGACATGTTTATGAACACTCTTCAGGGAACGTATATTGACAGGTTAGCTGCTTTCTCTTCCACCAGCTTCGCAGACGTCGTCATAGCCGGAGAGAGAATTGAAAGCCTGTTGAAAATGGGTAAAATTTCTGATAATGGTGCTAGTTCGTCCAGTGGCACAAGAAAGCCTTTTGCAGGCCCGAGAAGAACCGGCGAGACCAATGCCATCCATTCCAATAGGGGCAGGCCCCAATATGTTCAAAGGTCAATAGCAGCAGTCACTATCCCTGCTCTAGCTCATCCTCAGCCAGTCTATCAACCTCCTCAACAAAACTTCCAACAACAACCTCAGTATCATCAGAATCAATATCCTCCAAGAAACAACTACAACAACAACAATAGCAACAACAATCAACAGAGGCCATTTCAACAGAGGCCCTCCCAAGCTAACCGAGTGATCGACCCGATCCCCATGCCGTACGCTGCTTTGCTGCCACAACTTCTGGAACTCAACCTGGTTGAGCTAAGAACGTTGGCGCCGCCGGATCCCAACAGTCTACCAAGAAACTATGACTCCAATGCTAGGTGTGCTTTCCATTCAAACGCACCTGGCCACAGTACAGAAAAATGCAGGGCTCTGCATATGAAGGTACAAGACTTGGTGGACTCCAAGGCTCTGAATTTTGCACCTCCGCCCAATGTCAACAAAAACCCAATGCCACACCATGGTGGTCCTCGAATTAATGCTATTGAAGAAGACCAACAGTCTTATTTGATAACTAGTGTGGATCAGATCAGGACACCATTGGTGGAAATCAAAGCTCAGCTCCGTGAAAACAATATATTTCCGGGGTGTGAACTAGGATGCCCATACTGCAATATTTCATGGAATGGGTGTGAGGACTTGAGGAATGGCATTAACAGCCTTATTCAGAGTGGCCTACTTCAGATCACTACATCGTTTCCTGCAAATCCAGCAACTTCATCAGCAACGGTTTCAGACCCTCCTACAACTGCAGCAACTAATGCTCCCAACAATTCATCAGCACCATCAACAAGTACTTCCCCTGTCCTTCCGAATGATCAGTTTTCAACAGTTTCTCCTGCTACAACATCAGCTTCATTCCATTTCGACTCTCCATCAACAACAGCAACAGTCCTTCCAACAGAACCTCCTACAGCACCAGCAAACAATCATGAAGATGTCTCCACAGTTACCATATTCTACGATCCAGAAAATAACTCCGCCTACCATTCAGAAGGTGCTGCTCCCACTAGAGCACCAGTCACAATCTTTTATGATCCACAAACAATAGCAGTCCCTTCAGCAGCAGCAATTAGTCCAGTTACCGTCACGGTGCCTGGACCTGTACCATATGAAAGTGATAGGGCCATCCCTTGGCACTATGGCTCTGACCTGTATTGCGAAGGAAAAAGAATCACTCTTGAAACATCAGCACCTGCACCACAGATTGATAATGTGGGCGGAGGCGGAGGCTTCACCCGAAGCGGACGTCTCTTTGCTTCACAAGTTCAAAGACCTACTGCCGAAGCAGAAGCTGCTGCCAAAGCAAAAGGAAAGAGCCCGGTGCAGGAAGATCCAGCTGCCAAAGAAGCCCTGAAGACTCCATTTGATCAGGAAGTTGATGAGTTTATGCGGATCATCAAAAAGAGTGACTACAAAATTGTGGATCAACTTCACCAGACGCCATCCAAAATCTCTATCCTCTCACTGCTTATGTGCTCCGAAGCCCATCGGAATGCACTACTGAAAGTACTGCACGCAGCTTACGTGCCCGAGGAGATTACTGTCAACCAATTGGAAACCGTGGTTGGAAATGTTACTGCTAGCAATGGGCTAGGGTTTACCAATTCTGACCTGACAGTGGATGGCCGCAATCACAACAAAGCCTTGCACATAACCATGGAATGCAAAGGAGCTGTCCTTTCACATGTGCTGGTGGACACAGGATCATCCCTGAACGTCTTACCAAAGAAGGCTCTGGTGAAGCTTGAATATGATGGACTGGCATTGAGACCCAGCAACCTGGTGGTTAGAGCTTTTGATGGCTCGAAGAGATCGGTTCTGGGAGAGATTGAGCTGCCCGTGACAATTGGCCCGCAGACCTTTAAAACTATCTTTTATGTGATGGACATTCAGCCCGCCTACAGCTGTTTGTTTGGTAGACCCTGGATTCACGCCGCCGGCGCAATAACGTCTACCCTTCACCAAAAGTTAAAATTTGAGTGGGAAGGTCAAGTTGTCACAATCTGTGGGGAAGAGGACATTTTTGTTAGCCATCTGGCTACTTATAAATACATTGAGATGGATGGAGAGATCCATGAAACAATGAGCCAAGGTTTTGAAGCCTTGAACGTCAATGAAGCATCTGCTGTATCTGGTATCTCCATGTCATCTTACCAACAAGCCCGGAAGGTTGTTGAAGAAGGAACTGCCCTAGGCTGGGGCAAGGTCTTAGCTGTGGAGGAGAAGAAGGACAAATTTGGGTTGGGATACAGACCAACTCAACATCAAGTGAAGGCTGCAGGAGAGCCTGGTTTTGTCAGTGGGGGAATGCTTACCCCCGATGCTATCAACTGTCTGGAAGACGAGCTGGAAGAGGAGCGCAACCTAGAGATTTGGATTCGTCCGAAGATCCCGGGGAGCAGTATCTCGAACTGGTCTTCCCAGGAAATTATAAGTGTTACTCGAGCAGAGTAATTATTATTTCCTGTATTTTTATAAGCATGCATCAAAGTCTTGCATCTTGCCCGAGATGACAAGACTCATTTTGTAATCAGGGCCATATGTACTTTTGTGCAAACAAGATTAAATTATTGAAATATCAGACAATCTTTTTGCAAACGAGTCTTTTTCTTTCTGCTCACTGTTTTTTCCATTTTTCTTTTTGTACAAAAATAAATGGCGGTGTTTTCAAAATGATAACTTCATTTTACTTTTTCTAAAGCAAGATTAAAATCAATCACTAAAATGAACCAACTTAACCCTTGCAGAGAGTGCCTTCCTGACAGCACCGACAACAGCACGGCTATGACATCGTATGACTTTGACAATCCAATCAATCAAGCTGATGAAGGGGTTGATGAAGAATATGAGCTTCCTGAAGAGCTAGCCAGATTGTTAAGGCAAGAGGAAAAGGTTATTACTCCTCACCAGGAGGAGGTTGAAGCGATTAATCTTGGTACAGACGAAGACGTGAAAGAAGTTAGAATCGGGGCCTGCCTGCAAGATTCAGTGAAGAGACAACTGATAGATCTGCTTCAAGAGTATGTTGATGTGTTTGCTTGGTCGTATCAAGATATGCCAGGGTTGGATACCGATATAGTTGTGCACAAGCTGCCTTTGAGGGAAGAATGCCCACCAGTGAAACAAAAGCTGCGCCGAACTCGCCCAGACATGGCTATGAAAATCAAGGAAGAGGTACAAAAGCAATGGGACGCCGGGTTCCTTGCTGTGACTAGCTACCCGCCGTGGGTTGCTAACATAGTACCTGTGCCTAAGAAGGATGGCAAAGTAAGAATGTGTGTTGATTACCGAGATCTGAACAGAGCTAGCCCGAAAGATGACTTCCCATTACCTCACATTGACGTATTGGTGGATAACACGGCTCAGTTCTCGGTATTCTCCTTCATGGACGGATTTTCAGGGTACAATCAGATCAAAATGTCACCTGAAGACATGGAGAAGACGACATTCATTACACCTTGGGGCACGTTCTGTTATAAGGTGATGCCATTCGGACTGAAGAATGCTGGTGCCACATATCAACGGGCTATGGTGACATTATTCCACGATATGATCCATAAGGAAATAGAATGCTATGTGGATGACATGATTGCCAAGTCCCTTACAGAGAAAGATCACCTGGTAAATCTGCTCAAGTTATTCAAGCGTCTGAGGAAGTACCAATTGAAGCTGAACCCCAACAAGTGCACATTCGGGGTGCGATCCGGTAAGCTGCTGGGCTTTATTGTAAGCGAGAAAGGGATTGAAGTTGACCCTGATAAAGTCAAAGCCATCCAAGAGATGCCTGCACCGAAAACTGAGAAAGAAGTTCGAGGGTTCTTAGGTCGATTGAACTACATCTCGCGGTTCATATCTCACCTCACAGCAACCTGTGAACCCTTGTTCAAACTGTTAAGGAAGGAACAAACGGTCAGGTGGAACGAAGACTGCCAAAGGGCTTTTGACAAGATCAAGGAATATCTGCAAGAACCTCCAATCCTCATGCCGCCAGTTGAAGGAAGACCTCTGATCATGTACTTAACGGTATTAGAAGAGTCGATGGGATGTGTGCTGGGCCAGCATGACGAGTCTGGTCGAAAAGAGTATGCAATATACTACCTAAGCAAAAAGTTTACCGACTGTGAACAGCGTTATTCACTGCTCGAGAAAACTTGCTGTGCTTTAGCGTGGGCCGCTCGCCGACTGAGACAGTATATGCTGACCCACACTACCTTATTAATCTCAAAAATGGATCCAGTTAAGTACATTTTCGAGAAGCCAGCTCTTACCGGACGGGTTGCAAGATGGCAGATGATTCTCACAGAATATGACATACAGTACACATCTCAGAAATCCATCAAGGGCAGTGTACTATCTGAATATCTGGCTGAGCAACCCATTGATGACTACCAGCCTATGAGGTTTGACTTCCCGGATGAAGACATCATGTTCATTAAAGCAAAAGATCATGAAGAGCCTATTCACACTGAGGGGCCTGACCCGGAAGAAGAATGGACTATGATGTTTGATGGGGCTGTTAACATGAATGGCCGTGGTGTTGGCGCAGTACTCATTACACCTAAAGGAGTTCACATGCCTTTCTCGGCAAAACTCACTTTCAACTGCACTAACAACGAAGCTGAATACGAAGCTTGCATTATGGGTCTTGAGGAAGCCATTGACCTCAGGATCAAGACATTGACCGTATTCGGAGATTCAGCTTTGGTAATCAATCAGACCAACGGAAAATGGTACACCCACCAAGATCATCTGATACCTTACAGGGATTATACGAGAAGGTTACTGACTTTCTTTACAACAGTCAAACTTGAGTATATCCCTCGGGATGAAAATCAGTTTGCAGATGCTCTTGCTACCATTTCATCCATGATCAAAGTTCAAGCTACTAACTTTGTACCTCAGATTTCAGTATCGAGACTTGATAGACCAGCATATGTATTTGCAGCAGATATTGCTGAAGATGATAAGCCTTGGTTCCACGACATCAAATGCTTCTTGGAGGATCAAACATACCCACCTGGGGCATCTTCCAATGGTAAGAAGACTTTAAGAAGGCTTGCTGGAAGTTTCTTTCTGAACGCTGATGGATCTTTATACAAGAGGAACTTTGATATGGTACTCCTCAGATGTGTTGACAAGACGGAAGCAGGTCTACTGATGCATGAAGTGCATGAAGGCTCTTTTGGTACCCATGCCGGAGGGCATGCAATGGCTAAGAAGCTGTTAAGATCAGGCTATTACTGGATCACAATGGATGCAGACTGTTGTGCCTATGCCAGGAAATGTCATAAATGCCAGATCTACGCAGATAAAGTGCATGTGCCTCCCAATCCTTTGAACATCATGTCTTCACCATGGCCCTTTGCCATGTGGGGCATTGATATGATTGGCAAGATTGAGCCAACTGCTTCAAACGGCCACAGATTCATCCTGGTTGCCATTGACTATTTCACCAAGTGGGTTGAAGCAGCCTCATATGCGAATGTTACAAGACAAGTGGTAGCCAGATTTCTGAAAAGAGATATCATCTGTCGGTACGGAGTGCCCGAGCGCATCATTACTGATAATGGTTCCAACTTGAACAACAAAATGATGGCAGAACTGTGCCGGGACTTCAAGATCCAACATCACAATTCTTCTCCTTACAGGCCAAAGATGAACGGCGCTGTTGAGGCAGCTAACAAGAATATCAAGAAGATTGTGCAGAAGATGGTAATCACATACAAAGACTGGCACGAAATGCTACCATTTGCCTTGCATGGGTACCGCACGTCAATCAGGACATCCACTGGGGCAACACCGTATCAGCTTGTATATGGTATGGAAGCAGTCCTACCTGTTGAAGTTGAACTACCCTCGTTACGGGTATTGATGGATGTTAAACTGAGTGAAGCAGAATGGGTTAGGTCCCGATTCGAACAACTGAGTCTGATCGAAGAGAAGAGATTGGCTGCGATCTGCCATGGACAGCTATATCAGAAGAGAATGAAGAAAGCCTTCGATCAGAAAGTTAGGCACCGGGAGTACCAAGTGGGAGATCTTGTGCTGAAAAAAATCCTCCCTCCTCATACAGACCACAGGGGAAAATGGACTCCGAATTATGAAGGACCATTCGTGGTGAAGAAAGTTTTCTCTGGTGGAGCACTGATGCTCAGCACCATGGATGGTGAAGATTTCCCATCCCCTGTGAATTCAGATGCAGTTAAAAAGTACTTCGCATAAAATGACCCGCTGGACATAAAAACAGAATGTAAGTCCAGGCAAAAATAGGGCATCCCGGCGAGTCAAAAAACAGAATAAAAGACTCGGGCAAAAGTAAGGGAAAATGAATAAAAAATGTACACCCGCTGAGTTGAAAAGCCGCATTGGACAGCTCAGGCAAAAATGGGTATCCCGATGGATTGAAAACCCGAAAGGGCGATCCATGCAAAATAAGGGAATGAGCGAACAACTGCATTCTGAATTCGTCTGTATCACCTACAACTTGGTAAGCTTCAAAGGATCAAGCTTCAATCAGAATCAACTCTCTCCAGAAAGCAAGACGAGAAGAACGTCATTGTCATACGAGTCATAGCAGAAGAGGAAGCTCCTCAGAGCGTCATCAACACCGCCAGCACTTTATTTCTCAATTTGTAACTATTTCCTCATTTCAGGAGATGTGTTTCTTTGACTGTATCTTGCCAATTCAGGGCACATGAATTAATAAAATCATATTTTCAGTCACGCTTCGTCTTTTTACATTTACGTTTTGCAAAGAGTTGTCTGATATCTCTAAAATACAATTTCATAAGTACAGATGCCTTCTCTAAAAACTAAACACATGCTTACAGGGAATGTGATTATTCTCGAAAGTACTTAACTCCTATGACGGAATCCAGTAAGGGATACCTCAGGACCTTTTGTACGTTTCATTATCTTTGCAGGATTGCGGGTATCCAGAACGCAACCTGGGGCATGCAGGTTACGTCTCAACAGGTAGGCGAATCATGATCAACTTGGTCTATCTTCCACATGGCACTAGAAGGTGCCCATTTCCCCAGCGGAGCTGCCGAATCAGCATGCACTCAATCTCAGCATCTGAAATGCTCTTCCCCCAGCTGAGTAGCTCCCCATTGCCTTCCCCAGCAAAGTTGCCAAGTCAACAAACAAGCTTAACACTCAGAATGCTCTATCCCCAGCGGAGTTGCCTCTTGTTGCTCTCCCCAGCTGAGTTATCAACAGCATTCCCCAGCCGAGTTGCCATCCTTCCTCAGCAGAATGCAGAAATCAGGGAATCATCTCCCCACAAAGTCCCCAGCCTCTATTCAGAAGAGCAACGCACGAAGAAGTCACAACAGAGTGAAGAAAGCTTCTACGAACCCCAGCTGGGTTTCTCGTTTATAAGGATATGTCTGTCAGTGACCTATATCCCCAAGCAGATGCATCATTTGATCTACCAATGATCTCATCCCCGGCTGGGGGGTCCATTTCAGGCAGATCGACCAGAGATTTTCACAGCAGTGGGATCCTAATCCCGGATCGGTGTCTCTTTGCATAATCATAGCATTCGCATCATACTATCCCTCAGAGCGTAGCATTCCGTCTAATACGGAGCATTACGGCAAAAATCAAATGCATAGCATAATCATAAGTCATGTTGTGAATTAAACGCTTGTGAATACAGATTACTTTCCCCAAGAGTCCCCATCAGAGTCCCAGCAAAAGCAGCTGCCTCACAAATCACAAACATCGGTATATACACCTTTTGGCACCCGTCCGTGTAATCTTTCCCCAGTAAAGTCGCCTGAACACCCTTTACAAACAAATCACCCTCATTACAGATACTCCCTGGCACCCATCCGTGTCAAATCACCAACAGAAAGCCAAAGACACCCTCTTTGCACTCACACATACTTGTATATACACTTTCTTGACACCCGTCCGTGTCATATCCCCAGCGCAGTCGCTTACACTTTTGCAACCCATATACTTGTTAATATTATACTTTTCTCTCTTGGCACCCGTTCGTGTCATTCTCCCCAGCAGATAAACACTCATCAATACACTCGCTACTCATTGGTACACTTATGCAGATGCTCGTCCGTATCTTGTATACATCACCACCCATATCCCCACAGATTCGACAGTAGTCCTTGTTCTTTGTTAACCAGTTGGTACTCGTCCGTACCATCATCTCAGAGCATTGCGTCTAATGTTTGTTCTACATGATACTCGTCCGTATCATAGTCTTAAGGATGCTCGTCCGCATCTTTGATCCATACACCATGTCAAACACTTATGTCTTCCTGAATATAGATACTCGTCTGTGTCTACTATTCCCCAGAAGAGTCCCTTCAGATGCAACACTCGTCCGTGTTCTTTGTTAACCAGTTGATACTCGTCCGTATCATCATCTCTGAACATGTGTCAGTTTGTTTCTACGTGATACTCGTCCGTATCATAGTCTTAAGGATGCTCGTCCGCATCTTTAATCTATACACAATACCAAACACTTATACCTTTTGTTTCTTGGATGTAAACGCTCGTCCGTGTTTACTATTCTCCCCAGTAGATCGCCAACAAAGCAAATCTTTCCTTTTTATCTAACACTCGTCCTGTGTTATGATAACCCTGAGAGCAGCCGTACCCTGCTGAGTGGTCGTCCTCCACTTCTTGATGGTCGTCCTCCATCATGCTCATCCGATGGCCGTCCCCATCGTTGATTTTAGCAGCCGTCCCCTGCTAGGTGGTCGTCCTCCACCTCTTGATGATCGTCCTTCATCATTATCCAATGGCCGTCCCCATTGTTGATTTTGGTTATCTGACATTCGTCCTATGTCATGATAAACCCTGAGAGCAGCCGTCCCCTGCTGAGTGGTCGTCCTCCACTTCTTGATGGTCGTCCTCCATCATGCTCGTCCGATGGCCGTCCCCATCGTTGACCTTTTCTATCCGATGGCCGTCCCCATCGTCGATATCTTCGGCAGCCGTACCCTGCCAGGTGGTCGTCCTCCACCTTTGATGGCCGTCCCCATCATATTTACTTTTTATTCCCAACAGAGCAGCCGTCCCCTGCTAGGTGATCGTCCTTCACCTTTGATGGCCGTACCCCATCATCTGTTTATTTCATTTATTCTTTAACCCGATGGCCGTCCCCGTCGTGGTCCCTTTTCCTTTTAGCCCGATGGCCGTCCCCATCGTTGGTTACTTTACCTTTATGAACTTGATGGCCGTCCCCGTCATGTTTCATTAATTCCCAGAGAACCCTACTTTATCTTGATGGCCGTCCCCATCATATTTTGACTTTCCCCAGCTAGTCGGCCGTCCCCGTCTTAGCTTGTCCTTATATCCCCAGCATGTCGGCCGTCCCCGTCATCGCTTTACTTTACACACTTTTCCCAGCATGTCGGCCGTCCCCGTCATTGCTATTCACCCAGCAGTCGTCCTCTGCTCGACGGTCGTCCTCCGTCGCCCACACTTACAATATACCTTACTTAATCTATATCCCTTTTCTCCTCCATTCTGTGAGTGCAAATTTTGGACTGTCTTTGGTATTCAACCACAAGTTATCTTGTTTGCCTGTTAAGCCGTCGCTTACACCCTGCACAGCTAACTCATGTTTGAATAGGGGCAGCTGTAAACACCCCAAATTTGCCCTCACCCATTCACACCATGGCTTGTGATCATCTCATATGCATAAACACAATCATACAATCTCATATCTCATGTTTGATTCACTGCATAGTTTCTAAGTCATCTGCACCTAGGGTTTGTGATTTGAGCAATCCCAAAGCTTCTTGAGCCACTCCAAAGGCCACCAATCATCTCAGAAGGGTCCATGTGTGTTCTTGTATCATGTTACATCCTCACAGAGTCAAAATTGCAGAGGAATCACAAGAACTAGGGTTTGAGTGGATGCAGAGCCAGGTTGAACTGCACAGTTGACCTAAAATTAGGGTTTTGGTTTCAGAGGCCATAATCTCAAATTTTTTGGTCATTCTTGTTTCCATTGGTCTCTATATGGTATAGGGAATATGCATATCAATTTTCATGAAGAAATTCCATGGGGAAGTCATCTGATCAAGAGTTGACTTTTCAGACAAGTCAGTGCAAAATCAGGGCATCTGAGGCCCCCAATGACCCAACCAATGGGTGATCTTCACCATTTTGAGTGTATATGATCTTTATTTGATCATGGAAGAAGGTTGAAGTTCATAAAAATCAAGAATTTAGGGTTTTTGCAAATGTTGACTTTTTGGGCATAGTTGACTTTTCAAGAATGCATCATTTTAGGTCATTTTTCAAGCCTTGATTCTTGATCCAAAAAGGCTTCAAATGGAAAAACTTTGGTCATGAAAGTTGTAGATCTTATCTTTCCCTTTTCAAAAAGTACAAGAACATGATCAAACTCTTCATGGATCAAAAGTTATGGCATTGCAAAGTTAGCAAAAATCATTGATTTTCAAGTTATGCACCAAATGGAAATTTTGCAAAGTCTTGAACAAATGCATTATGCAGCCTCTAATTCACTTCAAACCAGCATGTAAACATTCTCTAAGTTACAAAAATCAGATTTGAACTAAGTTTGCCCTTGGTTTCATGTTTGGTTATGCAAAGGATCACATGTGAAACATAAGCTAACCAACTTGCAAAACACTCATGATCACTTCTTACAACTTGTAAACTTGGATGCTGACCTTGCTAGCTCACTCTTCCCCCCATGCTGCGCAGCCCCTAGGCCTTGTACCAAGCTAGCACTTCACCATACTTCTCTTACACAATTTTTGACTTTTTGCAAAAGGTAACTTACCAATCAATAAAGGGCATGTCTAATCATCTGACCAATGAGAGAGAGTTGTGTGGACAATTTGCAAGCAAAGCATAGCATAAGGCAAGGCTGAAACAACAACATTCACCACTTACACCAAAACTCACCTCATTGCAAGTTCCTTCGAAATTCTTTCCACAGTCTTCAAACACTCAAACTCTCATCATCACTCAACTCACCACACCTCATAGACAAGAAACACCCCAAGCATAAGCCTGAAACAAGCCTGAAAACTCCATTGCCATCATTCACCTCAAGCTGCAGTTTCATTCGAAACTCTTATCCTAGCTCACAAACACACCAACCAACCCCACAAACCTTCTCAACACACTTCATAGATCACAAACAACCCCTTTTCACAGCCTGAAAGTGCCAGAATCTCATCTGCCATTGTTGACTGAACTGAAGCAGTTCCTTTCGAATCTTCTTTTCCAGCCAACACAAACTCATTTTGAGCATTCAAACACACTTGGGGGACCAAGAGGAGCAGCTTGCACTGAAGGAAGAGGCCTGAAGGTTCCTAAATTGAAAGTTGCAAATCTCAGGTAGCTCGAAATTAATTTTTCCAGAAATGATTTTTCTTGTTACAAACTTGTTCTTTATGCTCTCCTGATCATCCTGATGCTTTTAGTTTTTGAAATGGTTGTGTTTTGAGAATTTAATTTGTGTTTGAAGCTTACGAACCCTAGAACTTTCCCTCTTCGATTCAGATGATTTAGGAAAGATAAATTTGTTTTAGGTTAGGGGTTTGATTCGTGAGGGTGTTAGAAACGTTTCCCAATTCATAGATTTCATTTATATTACGTTTTGAGGAAGTTGGGTGATTTTCAGGTGAGCTTCTGGCCGGAGAAGACGACCGGAAGTCTTCTCCGGCCACCTGAATGTAATTAGGGCATAAACCAGTAATTAATGTTAGTTTGAATATGAGCCGTTGATTCCCGTTGACTGGTTGACTTCCCACCCTTTTTGATGGCCAGGATCTGTTTCGTTAGCCCTAATCACATTAATTTATTTAATTAATTAGGATTAAGAAGTTTGAATCTGGACCACTAGATGACGCGCCAAGTCAACCCTCTCATTTCCAGATTGAATCCCAGCCTTGCATTCTGCTTACTTTTATTTAATTTAATTTTTATTCATATTTATTTCATTTAAATTGCACAATTTATTTAAAATAGCAGAAAAATCATAAAAATTATGAAACTTTTTTCTTTAAGGTTTTATTAATTTTTATGACACAAAAATATTTTATTTTATTTTTTATCATTAAAAAAAGTATTTTTAAATGTTTAAAAGATTATTTTTAATTGGTTAATGGAAATTAATTAATTAAAAATACTTTTAGGTATTTAAAAATTACAAAAAAAATTCATGAAATGTTCTAGGACATTTAGAAACATTGTCCAACCTTCAAACCAAATTTCTTTTTTGATCTTGATGCATTTTAAGAATTTTTCATGGAATTAAATCATATTTTGTGCATTATTTTGATCACAAGTTTAAAAATTCATTTCTGCCTATTGGTGAAGGTTGAGACATTGATTCTTTTTGCATTGTTTTCCATTTGACATGTATTTTCAAGGTTAAAAAGGCCATGAATTGTTCTTGCATTTTCAAATTGATTGGCATTTCTTTTGTTAAGAACCCTAGAAAACCCTAATAACTTGCAAAAATCATATCTTGAGATTGGTAAAGAGTTGGGAGTTCCCCTTTGGGCAGGGATTCATCATAGGGCTAGGGTTTCTTTGGGTGCCATTTTCCATTTTTTATCTTAGGGTTTGCTTCTGTTTTTGGTTTGTGTTTGATGTTTGATCCATAAACCCTAATTTGGGCCTTCTCTTGCATCCCTCTTACATTTCCTTGCATGACATGACTTGCCATTGCATTTTGTGCATTCTTATGATTCATTTGACATCTTAAGACATGTATGAAGCATCATTGATCATTGCATTACATCTTTGCCATGCCATTTGCCTTGTATGCTTCATGACATTTCATGTTTATTCATGTTCCTTAACTTGCATCATTTGCATCCATGACTTTGTATGAACATCCCTATGCCTTGTCTCATGTTTGCAGCACCTCATAACATCATAATCATCATGTGCATGCTTCTGGTTTGGCCTAGCATCATGTCATTTCATTTCATTTAGCATTGCATTGCATTTGTTTCTAACATTTCAGGTGGTAAGTAAACTTGAGAAGTGAATTTGCCTTCACTTCTCATAACTTTTCTTCTCATCTCTCTTGCATAGCATGCTGCATTTATACATGTGTTTGAGTTTGAGCTTGCTCACTCTTGCTTCTCCCACTTTCTTTCTTCAAGTGACTTGACTTCTTGAATGAAGCAAGTTGCTTTGCTTCTCTTGATCCTTTCATCTGCTTCCTGGTGGTTCTCTTTGAAGATTGCTCTTGGAAACCTCACAAACTTTAGGAACAACCAAGCATGACAATGATTAGGGTTTTGATTAGTCCCCCCTCTTAGTTTCACCTTTGTGTCTCTTTTGAGTCTTCTCTTCTCATCTCATAATCAGGGACTAAACCCTAAAGGCTTTAAGACTTTGTGATTAAGCTTATGCCTACATCCTTCTCTTAGGATGGAGTGTATAACTTTAATCCTAAGTATTAAACCCTTAAGGTGTTTAAATCTCTTAATCAAATCACTTAATAATTATCAAGACATCACACTTGTAACTTGGGCCTTGCATTAGGGTTCTAATTCTTCCTTAACTGGTTAAGAAGGACTAACCCTAGAGTTAATGGACAAGTCCCCCTCAGGTTGTCTTACAAATCATAAAATTCACTTCATCATCATATCATTAACTAAAATCCACTTAATCAAAGGCTTGTTTTGTCATGGGTTTAATCCCTAATCATGGATTAAGTTGAGGAGTCTTCCTCAGCTTAAACATTCTCATCTATTATCCTTCTTTTAGGATGGTGTAATGGGTCTGTTTAATCCTTGATTGTGGCTTAACCTCATTACTTAACACTAAACAAAATCACAAAAACATCCAAATAATCACAAGTGGGTTAATGATCTTAATCCTACACCAAAGGTGATTAAGTGTGAGAATCTGACTTCACACTTAAGGTATTCTCATTACCCCTAATCAGAGGGAAGATGTGATGAGTATACTAAATCCATTGGTTTAGACTTAAGCTCATTATCTTATGACAAACTTTCAAAAGCAATAAAAGACTGAAAACACAAAAACAAACAATAATCGTCTCCTCCGGGATTCTCTTCTCATCTCATTCACTCACAAACGAGAACTCGCTTCTTCCGTCTAATGCAAGACAGTTTGCATCTGTGCCAGACAGATCATACACTTGAGCATAGACTAGTAAGCAGTTCACAAGTCAATTCATCTTTCAGTCTCTTTGGGTCGAACTACGGTGTTCTGACTTCCTCATTGCACGAGAGGATACGTAGGCATAACTTAACAGTTATCGAACAAAAGTCTCTGTACATTCCCCCTCTTTCAGCTTCATTCTTTAGCCTCATGATCTTGAGCATTTCATTCTGTTCCTACACTGACACTTTCATACTTCACATCACTTATACACTTCACACTGACACCTGTACATACTGCTTTCCAGCTCTTTATACACAGATTGCACTGACACTACCCCTTTAAAACACAAATCTTTTAAGCGTGGATCCCGTCGGGTACGACGGACAATCTGGGTGCTAATACCTTCCCAGGTTGTAACCGACCCCCTTTCTCAGTCTCTCTGGTTCGCAAACCGTCTTATCCATCTTTTTCTAGGCCTATGCAGCATTGCCTTTCCTCCGGGATAAAAATGCCTAGCTGGCGACTCTTTTCATCTCCAGTGAGTTCACGGCTGTGTGTTCTCATTGTCCCTCTCGCCGACCGTTCGCGCTTGTACCCTATTTGACCCGGCTTCATTTATCGGGAGCGACACTTATGAGATGAGAAGAGAAGACTCAAAGAGACACAAAGGTAAAACTAAATGGGGAGACTAATCAAAACCCTAATCATTGTCATGCTTGGTTGTTCCTAAGGTTTGTGAGGTTTGACAAGAGAAATCTTCAATGGAACCACCAGGAAGCAGATGAAAGGATCAGGAGAAGCAAAGTAACTTGCTTCATTTAAGAAGACAAGTCACTTGGAGAAAGCAAGTGAGAAGAAGAAGAATGAGAAAGCTCAATCTCAAACACATAACAAAATTCAGCAAGGATGCATGAAACAGATGAAAGGAAATTGTGAGAAGTGAAGGCAAATTCACTTCTCAAAGTAACTTACCACCTGAAAAGTTAGTGAAAGAAATGCAATGCAATGCAAAATGAGATGAAATGGCATGATGCAAATCAAAATTAGAAGCATGTGTGTGATGATAATGATGCTATGAGATGATGCAAACATGAATCAAGGCATGAGAATTATCATGCAAACATGTGGATGCAAATGAAGCAAGTTTAGAACCATGAACATACATGAAAAGTTATGAAATGCAAATGGCATACAACATGGTAAATACATGATGCAATGGTCAAACATGCTTTCAACATATCTTAAGATGTCTAATGAATCAAATGAATGCATAAAATGTCATGGCAAGTCATGGTATGAATGCAAATGCAAGATGTATGCAAAAGGAAGCCCAAATTAGGGTTTATGATCAATGCATCAAACAAAAACCAAAATCAGAAGCAAACATCAAGATAAAAAATTGAAAATTCATTCAAAGGAACCCTAATCCTATACCAACTCACTTCCCAGAGGAGAGGTTCCAACTCTTAACCTAATTAGGGTTATGAATTTCCTAAGATTTCTAGGGTTTTAGGGTACCTTAACAAGAAAAATGCCAAACAAATTGAAAATGAAAGATCAAATCATGCCAATTTAATCTCACAAACTACATGCTAAACAAAATGCAATGCAAAAAGAATTAAAGTCCAACTCTCAATGGTTAGGCAGAAATGATTTTTTGAAGTTTGGATCAAAATAATGCCTTGAAATGATTTTATTTCCATGAAAAATTCTCAAAAGACATCAAGATCAAAAAAGAAATTTGGTTTGAGGGTTGGACAATGTTTCTAAATGATTATGAAGGTTTCATGAATTTTTTGGTGATTTTTAAATACCTAAAAGTATTTTTAATTAATTAATTCTCATTAATTAATTAAAAATAAACTTTTAAATGATTTAAAAATATTTTTTAATGCAAAAAATGAAAATAAAAATATTTTTCGTTTCTGAAAATTAATAAAAGTGTGTATAAAAATTTTCAGAATTTTTGAATAATTTTTGCTATTTTTAATAAAATGGAGAAAAGAAATGAATTAATATGAAAAATAAAAATGAATTTAATCTGAAAATGGAAAAGTCAACACATCCAAGGGCCATGGTTTGAACTCACACGCGCGGGAAGAGACTTGGC
This sequence comes from Lathyrus aphaca, assembly GCA_963966055.1. Taxonomy (NCBI): domain Eukaryota; kingdom Viridiplantae; phylum Streptophyta; class Magnoliopsida; order Fabales; family Fabaceae; genus Lathyrus; species Lathyrus aphaca. Next base: position 108,937,816 of record OZ014523.1, read on the forward strand.
GCCACATCCAAGGGCTGAGATTCAAATTTGCTAATTAAATGATTAAGCCCTAATCTTGCCCTAATGACTTTCAGGCGACCGGAACACTGTTCCGGTCGTCTTCTCCGGCCATCTCAAATCTCCAACTCTCTCTACACGCATCCAAAACAAAATATAACTACCCAGAAATCATCCCCACTCAAAAACGAATCAAACCCCTCAATCAAACAACATTTATCATTCAGAAACAGAGAGAATCGAATCAAACATTTTTTAGGGCAAAAATTTCAGACAATGCATACATCCTGGTTTCTCAACCATTTTCAAAAGTGAGCACATATTCATGATCAGGGGAGTGCATAGAAGCTATTAAGAACTTAAAAACATGTTTCTGGAAAAAAGTTTTGAGTTGGCTACCTGAACTAAAGCTTTCGATTCAGGAGCTTTCTGGCTGTTTCTTTGGCTCAAATGCACTCCAATGATCTCCCTGAGAAGCTTGCAATGTTTGTTTGAAGTTTGCAATGGCTGGTTTGAGAGATGGCAGGAGTTCTGTTCAATGGCAGGTGGTGATCGTGTTTGTGATTCTGGGAGTTTAAGGCAATGGTGATGGGTGCTTTGTGACCAGGAAGATGTGTTGAGTTGATCTGTGAAGTTAGTTTGTGTGTTTGTGACTTGTGTGATGAGTTTCGAAAGCTCTTGCACAAGAGGTGGAAAATGAGAATGCTGAGTTATGGGGTGTTTCAGGCTTGCTTCTTGTTATGTTTGGCTTGCATTTGATTAGTATAAACAATTGGGATTGGTCAGAAGATGTGATGTGTGCTTTATTGATTGGTATGGGTCCTTTTGCCAAAATGTCAAAGTTGTGTAAGAGAGGTATGGGCTACTTTCTAGCCAAGGACAAAGGGTGTGTCCTGCGTAGCATGATGAGGGGAGATGCCTAGGGTGGCTTAGCAGGCTAGCAAGCAAGTGGGTTGTGTCTTATGATGAGTTTTGCAACTTGCCTTGCTTTTGCTCTTTGTGAAATATCTTGATCCATAGGCCATAAAATATGTGATTCTTTGGGTGCAATCTGACTTTTAGGACTTGTATGATCATGTGGTGAAGTTTTGAAGTGCATTTGATGACTAAATTTGCCTTGAGAAGTGAATTTGCAACTTTGCCTCTTTGGTGGAAACTTTGAAATTTTGTGATTTTTGCCAACTTTGACAAGCCATAACTTTTGATCCAAAATGAATTAGGCCATGTTCTTGTACTTTTTGAAAAGGGAATGCTCCATTCTACAACTTTCATGACCAAAGTTTTTCCATTTGAAGCTTTTTTGAATCAAAAAGTAAGGGTTGAAAAAGTTGCCTAAAATGACAATTTCATTAAAAGTCAAACTTGCCCAAAAAGTCAACTTTGCAAAAGCTTTGAAATTCTTCAATTTTGTAAACTTCAAACATCTTCCATGATCAAATAAAGATCATATACAATCAAAATGATGAAGAATTCCCTTTGGTTGGGTCATTGAGGGTCTCTGATGCCCTGATTTTACACTGACTTGCTTGAAAAGTCAACTCTTGATCAGATGACTTCCCCATGGAATTTCTTCATGAAAATTGATATGCATACTCCCTATACCATATAGAGACCAATAGAAACAAGAATGACCAAAAAAATTGGAGTTATGGCCTTTGAAACCAAAACCCTAATTCTAGGTCAACTGTGCAGCCAAGCCTGGCTCTGCTTCCATACCATCCTCAGTTCTTGTGATTCTTTGCCATTCTTGACTTTGAGAGGATTCAATATGATACCTGAACACACATAGGCCTCTTTGAAGTGATTGCTGACCTTTGGAGTGGCTCAAGAAGCTCTTGGATTGCTCAGATCACAAACCCTAGATGCAGATGACTTTGAATCTATGCAGTGAATCAAAAATGTGATATGAGATGCTATGATTGAGTTTATGCATATGAAATGATCACAAGCCATGGTGTGAATGGGTGAGGGAAAATTTGGGGTGTTTACAAGTCTGAATGGAGTCTCCCTAGTTGTGGAATGTGGAGTCATGCGATACGCCCAAAGGACACTGTGCAGGTCTTCGACCCATGCCCTCTTAGCTTCACCGAGCCTGCGTTTTACTCCTTGTAGGATTACCTGGTTAGCCGCCTCTACTTGGCCGTTAGTTTGGGGGTGCTCGATGGACTTGAAGTGTTGTTTTGTACCTAAGTTGGTAACAAAATCTTGAAATCTTCTGTCCGTTAACTGCGTCCCTTTGTCGGCGATGAGGACTTAGGGTATGTTAAAGCGGGAAAGAATATTTCGTTTGAAGAAACAGAGTATGTTCTGCATGCTAATCTTGGCCAGGGCTTCGACTTCGATCAATTTATTTAAATAATCCACCCCGACGATGAGGTATTTGTTCTGGTAGGAGCCTGCCACGAATGGCCTGAGGATATCCATTCCCCACCAAGCAAAGGGCCACAGGGAAGAAAGTGTCTTTAGCTCATTAGGAGAAGCGAGGTGCATGTTCGCGTGTCTTTAGCACTTGTCACACTTCTTGACATGTTCCTTGGCATTGTGTTGCATCGTCGACCAGTAGTATCCTGCTGTCAAATCTTTGCGTGCCAACGACCTCCCCCTGAGGTGTTGAGTGTTAATCCCCCTATAAATTTTGCCTAGGATGTCGGGGACCTTTTCCTCTTCGACACATTTGAGAAACGGGATGGAAAAACCTCGTTGGTATAATTTTCCCTCGAGGAGGACGTAAGAGCATGCCCTTCTTTTAGTTGCGGATGCTTCCTTGGGGTCGGCTGGGAGTTCGTCCTTCGTGAGGTAGTTATGGATGGGGGTCATCCAGCAGTGGGCGTCACCGATGGTGTTTAATTCGAGCGGAGTGAGTGACTTCTCAATACTCGGTTGAGGAAGAATATCTTGGATTACAGATTTATTCCCTCCCTTCTTTCGTGTGCTTGCTAGTTTGGACAGGACGTCCGCTCGTGTATTATGCTCGCGGGGAACACGTTGGACCTCCCAGGCGTCGAAATTTTCTAGTTTGTCTTTTACGAGAGCTAGATATTCGATGAGGTTGTCGTTTTTAGCCTGGTACTCTCCCTTCACTTGGGACGCCACGAGCTAAGAGTCTGTAAATATTTTTACTTCTTTCTCTCCTAGGTCTTCGGCCAACCACAAACCTGCGAGGAACGCTTTGTATTCGACCTGGTTGTTTGAAGTTAAGAAAGACAATGCAAATATACTTCGATTAAATTCCCCTATTCGTTTTAGAGGATGATACCCGCGCCTCTCTCGGTCAAGTTGGAAGCACCGTCGACGAAGATTGTCCACTTGTGGGCGCCGCTGGTCGGGGCTGGGTTTTGTGTCATCTCGGTAATAAAGTCGGCCAATACTTGGGCTTTCAAAGCCTTCCTGCTTTTGTACTAGATGTCAAAATCCGAAATTCCAGAGACGACTTTAGCATTCTGCCGACCATATCTGGTCGACCGAGTAGTTGTTTGATGGGTTGATCTGTCAGGACCTTAATCGTATGGGCAAGGAAATAATGCCGTAATCTCCTCGCTGCATTTATTAGGGCTAGAGAGAACTTCTCGATCTACTAGAGGGATTTGCTTGTGAAGTAGATGGGTTTCTGCCCATCAGTGGTTTCTCAGATGAGGATGATGTTGACCGCCTCTATCGCAACAGAAATGTATAGATATAACGTTTCTTTTTCCAGTGGTCGTGACATGACTGGTGGCTCAGAAAGTGCTCTTTTTAGGTGGAGTAGCGTTTGTTCATACTCTGTAGTCCATTCGAAGGTGGCCTCTTTGCGCAGTAGTTTGAAGAAGGGGAGGGCGTGTTATGCGGATTTTGCGACGAAGCGAGATAAGGAAGCGAGCATGCCATTAAGAGTATGGATGGATTTCTTTGAGCTTGGGGTCGGGAATTCCGAGAATGCCCGAAATTTGTCAAGGTTGGATTCTATCCCTCGTTCCGTGAGGTAAAAGCTGAGAAATTTACCCGCTCGGACGCCGAAGGTGCATTTTTCTGGGTTGAACCTCATTATGCATTGTCTCGCCTGCTCGAAGACCTTCTAGAGATGTCGGGCATGGTTGACTTATTCATGTGATTTCACGATCATGTCATCCATATATACCTCGAGCATGTCACCGATCTCTCCTGGGAAGACATTGTTCATCATGCGTTGGTATGTGGCCCCGACGTTCTTCAGCCTGAAAGGCATTACATTATAGTAGTAATTGTCTGTCGGTGTCATGAAGGCCGTGTGTCTCTTGTCCGTGTACGACATAAGGATTTGATTATATCCATTATATGCGTCCATGAAAGATAAGAGTTTAAAACCTGCAGAATTGTCGACCAGTTTATCTATGTTAGGAAAAGGAAAAACATCTTTGGGACATACCCTATTGAGATCAGTATAATCAACACACATTTGCCACTTTCCATTATTTTTCTTAACGAGAAATACATTAGAGATCCAGGTTGTGTATTGGGTTTCAGAAATAAAATTCGCCACTGAGAGGTCTTTTACAGCCCGCTCAGTAGCCTTTGCTTTCTTGGGAGACTGCTTGCGCTTACATTGTGCTACGAGCCTAATGGTCAGATTTAAAGCTAACTGATGAAAGGCGACCTCAGGGTCGATTCCGGGAAACTCAGCCGCACTCCATGCGAACAAATCTGCATTCTCTTTGAGGCAAGTTGTAAGTTGCTCCTTTGTTGATAGTGTTAGTCCGATACATATCTTCACGGTCCAGCCGGGATCGTCGCCCAAGGGTATAAGCTCGAACTTGCCATCCAGAATTGGGCGGAATGGATGAGCCGGTGCCTGTCCGTTGATGGGGCCCTGTGTTTCAGCGTCGTCCTCATCAAGTCGACTATCGAGATCGATGGAGTTGACACGCTGGAGGGCGGTTTCTCTTCGACTCCGGGCTTCTTGCTGTTCTTGAAGGTGTTGATTATTGCTTGCCCTTTGACTGCAACATCATAGCACCTCCTAGAAGCCTCGATGTCCCTGTGGATCGTGGCCACGCGACCCATCTTGGTATAGTACTTCATCTTCAAATGGACGGTAGACGGGACTACTGTCAATTCGGCTAGTGTGGGTCGGCCAAGGATGCAGTTGTAGAAAGAGGGACACTCTATTACTAGGAATTGGAATTTGACTTCCCTGGCAGTTTCTTGTTCTTCGAACTTGACGAGGAGCTCCACGTACCCCCACGATCTGGTAGTGGCCCCATTAAATCCTTGGATGCCGGATCCGACATAAGGGGATATGTTCGTCTTGTCTAGCTTGAGAGTCTTGAATAGGTGGACATACATAATGTCGACCGAGCTTCCTTGATCGACCAAGATATGTCAGACGTTAAAGCGTGCCATTTTGGCCCTTATCAGCAGAGGGATGCTCAAATTTGGCGATCCGTCGGGAAGTTATTCGAGGAAAAATGATATCGGGTCTGATCTTCCCCGGGATTTTTCCAAGGTCGCCAACTGTTCAGGTGCGGTCAACAAAAGTTCATCGAATTTTTACTTCACAGAAATGGTGGAGTTATCATTGTTCACCCCTCCTCCAGAGATGACTAAGGCGGTGGGGAAATCCTCCCACGGGCTATGTGCAGCTGTCATACCCCAAATTTGTCCTACCTTTTTATTCTGTTTTTGCTTACTGATAATTATACAAAATTCCAAAAGAATAGAGGATGTGTGCTCGTTGCTTTCATCTTCTTGATTATGTAAACTCAAGTATTGCAAGGATGGTTCAAACATCAAAGTCATCAAGAAAAGTGGGTGTGCAGTGATGGATAGAAGTTAAGCTGAGTTTTGGTCAAAAGAGAGGGCATGTTCATGGGATCCATTGTATTGCTCAAAAGATTTGTTTCATCTTTGATCCAAGTAGCACCAGTCCAAGAATAATTCAAGTTGATTCTTATCATTCTATATGGATCCATTTTTATGGTTCTTAACTCCTAAATTAAGGCATATCAGCCTGGTCATGTTTAAGTTCCATGCTACATGTCATCTATTCTCATCAATGTGTCATCCATTGTTCCAAACTATGGATACGTATTTATTTATTTATTTTTGAAGATTCATGCATGATGCAAAGCTGCAATAAGAAACCAGGACTTCACAAATAAAAGAATTCCTTAAATCAAAATATGAGGTATATGGTTTGAGTGTTAAGCTTCAAAGAAATTCGTACAACTTGTGTGATTGGTACTGCTTTGCACGAGGTACAATTTCCAAAGGACAATGAAGCCCATTGGCATTTTGAGTCACAAGAATGGGCAGTAGTGCAGTCGGTTAAGTAAGAAGCTCAAAGGAAAAACAAGGTTCCAAAGTGGATGAGGTGTACATTACTAACATGTCTTAAAGGTTGGAATTGCAGTAAAAATCCAATGTTTACAAGAATGGATAATTCTTATTCAAAGAGTTTTTAAATTACAAATTCCTAAGCCTGTTACAAGCAATGTCAAGTTCATACAGTTCACCTAGTTCAAATCCAAGGCATTACAAGAGTCATTCTATATGCACATGTGGGGAAGACATATGTCAACTACCAAGCACTCGTTTTTTTTAAAATTAAAAGATGGAGTTGGAACAATGATGAAGGGATTAGATATCATACACAAAAAGCTTGACCAAATGTTAACTGCTAAATTACAAGTGTAAAATCTAACACAAGGAACAAGATTCTAAGCAAGATCCAAAGATTGTAGGGCATAAACTTTGGGCTTTGTCTTCACTGATACAAAAAAACTTCCAGTGCCAAGAATACTGCATCAGGTTCATGATCTATTACCTCCATGAAGCAACCTTGTTTTCAACTTTTCACACCAATATTCATCAATTCAAGCTCTTCATATTAAGGTCTCACCACTGCAGCAAGAATAAAGTAGCAAGTTATAGAAATGCGTAACATTATGACAGAGACAGGGCAGGTAACAAAAGCATGAGATTAAAAGCTTTAGAAGTCAAAATACCAAGTCACATACCAAAAGTCCATCGTTTTCATGTTATGAATTTTCCAAAAAAAAACTACAAGTCTCCCTTCATATGAGCTGCTTCATTGTGTCAAACCTCATCATCAAATCTTTAAGTTTCTAAAAGAGATAAATCTAATCAAAACAAAATTTAAATAAGGGAGCCTCACCCAATTGTTCAACCAACCTTGCTTCATGCTAGACCTTGCATTTCGATTACAGCTTTCACCTGTTCACACTCAGACTTGCTTGTGATCCTATCAGTCACCACTTGCACCTCCTTAACAGACTTAAAGTGAGCCTTAAAAATCCACTGAAAATATAATGAAGTGTCAGCCACATCGAGTTGAAATATCTGTCACACTAAATTCTTACAAAGAAAAGTTAGAAGAGCATATATGAAAAGTGTGACCAATATTAGCAAAGGATATGAGGACTAATGAGAACATAAAGAAAAACCAGTTTTTATACAACTGGACAACTGAGTGAAGGTTCTGTTATGTGAATATATGAACCAGGCCAAGATATGTCCAATTTGCAACTTATTTTTCTATATAATCTCGCTCACCAGGGACAACATTTTGCCTTCCCCCAGATGCAGGCAGCTCCTGGAGCATTTCCTGGTATCTATCAACCAGGGCAGACATTAGCTTCACCTTCTACCCTCTTGTAGCAATCTCAAGCTGTTGCTGGGCCTGTCAAAAGTGTAGGCCCTTCTCCTAGTTTATCTCCATCCCTTCCAATTGATAAAAAGATTTACGGGATCCAACAGTACTAACACTCTTCTTATTATCATCAACCAGCTGCACACAAGGAAGCTTGTTATATCAGCATCCATTAAGAGTGGACAAAAATGTAAAGAAAGCTAATTTCAAGCGAAGCATGTCATGTTTGCACAAGCAGTACAAATGAATGCGATAAAGGTTTGTTGAGAATTAGGCAAGGTAGGTACTAATGAAAATCATGGAATATGAAATTCGAGTGAGTGTCAGATATACATGAAGAAGAACAGCAAATTAGAAGAAGAGAAGCAGGGAATATAATGCATAATACCATAATTCGAGTCACCAATTTGAGCTTGACACAAGCAGTAGACGCCGTGATTATCTTACACCATTTATGACATCGTCGTTGATTAAAGTACATGACAGAGTAACCAAAAGTCTCGTTCGAGAGGCCAGGCTTTGCACCCTGCAACATGCTTTCAGTTGAAGCAAAATCTAGATTGCATCTTCACTTTTCCATTTGGTGCTTGACCCCACAATCAACTTGCCAAAGGCTACATTATAATCAGCTCGCCAAGGTTTTGGTCATTCGGCCATGTCGAGACCTGCGGAATACAGATACAAGGGTATTAATAAGGCCATGTTCGTTTTAAAATAAGTAGTAATAAAGCAGGCCCGAATTAGTAAAAAGAAAGTTTCACAGCCAGTTCTCATTGGACTTATCCTATGCCAGCATACGGTAATCCCGCTCCAGCAATTAGTGAGTTTTGGCATGAACCTTATGAGCAGATCATTCGAATTTCAGGCTAATGCTTTTGCTAAAAAGTTTGATTATCCACCTTCGTTGCGAGATGGTCCTGTGAGACTACAGGAGGAGAACCTGTCAGCTATGAATACAGATCCATGGTACTCTGCATATCACTGTTCTCATTCTCCCCTTGTTGCAAGATTGGTTGCACTTCACATATCAGACAAGTCCGATTAGTGCAAACAATGCAAAGAAACATCAGTACAAAACACCAGAAAATATGTTTACAATTCAAAGCAGCACCGCAGTTCGGAGATGAAAGAAGGTGAAATACTCACATAACAATGGAGATTGGAAAGGGAGATTTTGAAAGACTCCACCATCAGTTAGCTCTTGTCTTTCCACATTAGATTGCCTTTTAGCAGCAGCCTGCAGGACTCCTGGCCCAAGCTCCACAACCAATACCATCTCAAATAAACCATCCCACATCCGCGCAATAGTTTTCTCAGTATCAGCAGTTGTCGTGGCAGCAATGGCCTCAGCAGGGTCATCAATCCTGAATGCAATCTCAAGTGAGACCCTCCTCATCAATTGTGTATCCTGCGTACCAGCCAAGCCAGCTCCAATTCGCAACAAACCGAGCCTTGAGTACAAGGCCTCCGTGTTCCAAGGCTGTCCTGTGAAAAGTCAGAAGAACAAATGAAAGCAGTAAGTCAGCAAGCTCATTGCGGTAAAAAAAAAGAGAGGCTCAGTGAAATAAAATTTGAAGATGAAATTTCATCCGGGACCACAAACATTCTAGAATAATTCCCATTCACTACAGACAAACAAGAAGATTGGGTCATGATTTGGTCCCATAGGATCTCACAAAAGATCCTTTCTAACGGATTTCACAAAAATCACAGCTCAGCTCACATGACTCTCTCACACGCATCACACAACAAGCTCACACAAATTTCATTTTCTTCATACGCACTAAGTATCACTCATTCTCTATAAAAAGGCAACTCAATCATTGAGCAGAAAGGGGGAAAAACCCTAACGTGATCCTTCTCATAAACAATCCCCATAAACCTCACTAAAGCTCATATTTTTGAAGGTTATTGAGCCTTCACATTGAAGCTCAATTAACTTGAGCTAAACCTCAAGCAACAACAATTAATAGCAACAAAAAGACAACACAGAGAAGAAGCAACGAAGAGACGAGAAGAATCACACAATAACTCCAGAAGAAGAAAAGAGAAGGTGGGAACACGAACAAAACAAGAAGAAGATTCAAATTAAAGAGTGATACCGGTTCTTCGGCGTCTTCAACTTCCATCTTCGGTAGACTCTCCATCGCTCTATATTTTCCTTTGCAAATTTTTTGATGCGTCCATAGTTTGTCTATTTTTGTTGATCTCCTTGATCACTCAAATCTTTGGTTGTATTTCAAATTGTATTGTTGAAGAATGCTGAAATTAGGGTTTTCAATGGGGTTTAGGGTTTGTCGTTTGACCGATTTGATGAGGGTTTCTATGTGGATTTAGTTTGTTTGATCTGTTGCTTTTTGATTTTCGGTCTTCGCAACGAGCGATGAAGACAGACTTCTTTTCGAAAAGAAGGACGTTTGAGCATTGGAGTTGCAGGCGGTCATGGTGGAGTGTTTTTACATTCGGTGACTTTCTCAAGAATTTGTGTTGAGGTCTGTGATTATCAGATAATGCATTGGCTTTTAAGTTGATTTTCTTCAATTTTTATTTATAAGAGTCATTTAATTTCTTTTATTTTGATTTATGCGAGTATATGGCTATGAGATATCCCACGACCGCTACCATCATTGCATGTGTCAGCGTGTTAAAATTTTCTATATTTCGTTTGGTTGACCGATGATGCCTTGGGAGGCTAGGTCATTTGTTTTTTTATTGTTTTTTTTATATATATTTGTTTGTTCTTTAAATGGGTTTTGGAGTTTGAACGGGTCTTTCAGAACCCGAATCAGTAAGCTTGGGCTTACTGATAGGCCTGCAACCTCTTCACTTTTGTTGTTAATATCTTTTTTTATTTATTATTATTTTTGTTGTTTTGTTATAAATCGGGCCTATGATATAACTAATGGTTTATTGACATTCGATTTTTTTTAATCGACGTTGTCTAAACCGATTTGAGGCCATTTTTCTATTTCCTATTTATTTATCGATTTATCAATTTATTTCACATTTTTATTGTGGTCTATGATATTATTATCCGATTTGTGACATTCCACTTTGCGACGTTGTCCAAATTGATATGAGACCTCTTTCCATTATTTTATGGTTTTCTAATTAGTTTTAGATCCATTGTCATTATCGACTTTATTCTTTTATCGACCAATGATAAATGGTGATATTCGATTTTTAATAAATCGACGTTATCCCCTAATTTGAGGTCACACGTTTATTTTTCTTAATGTTTCATATTATCTTGATTTATTATTTATTCGGCCGATGAATAAATATTTAAATATTCGATTTCAAATAAATCGACGTTATTTAAATTAAATATGAGGCCAAACTCTTATTTTATTATTATTTCGACTTTATTTTATTCTTATGGTCGATGATATAACAAACGATCTAAATGTTCGATTTCGAAAAATCGTTGTCATTTAGATCAATATGAGACCAAGTGTATTTTTATCGCATTTCTTTTATTTGAATAATCATTTGATTATAAAGTAATGCTCGACTTCTCATAGAATGATTCTAACTTTGAATCGATTCTAAGACAGTTAAAGAGCTAAATTTCGACGCTTTCGGTTTAATTCGAGCTCCAACGGCTCCACCTTAGCTTAGTATTATGAATCGTTCTTGCGTAACCATTTAACCCTTAACCTCCATTTTGCACTCACCCTTCGCGATCGCTTTATGCCTCGCAATCGACCTACCAAAATGTTTCTTTAAATCCAAACCCTTGATCCAACGTCAAGTGGTCTTAGGTATTAAAACACTTTAATAATATGAGAGAAATTGTACGCCACGAGCCTTAAGTGGTAGAAAGGAGGATTACGAGCTCTCGTTATTCGTTCCGATTATTCCGTCCAAGACACTTGGCTTGTTGGTTCGGAATAAACTATCCATAGTCTTTAGTGCAATTCGATTCCTAAAGAAAGATAATAAAACTTAATTCCTTTTCCTCTTTTAGCAAGTAACTCATTAAGCATAGGCATCCTTTCGCGCGTGACAACTTAGAAGGTTCCCATCGAGTACGATGGATGTAGGGGTTGCTAATACCTTCCCCCTGCATAACCGAATTCCGAACCCCGACAATGGTTCCGACGACCTTGTCTTTATCCTTTCTTCCCGGGTTTTATCTATATTTCCCCTTTCCCTCTTTGGGAATAAATCAAAATTAGGTGGCGACTCTCAAGTCAGCCCAGCCGCGACCGCATTCGCGAGGATCGTATTTTTCGAGGTACGACAGCAGCAAGTCGTCCTCCCATGTCGACATCGGGGAGGTGGAAATCTTCGGGCCGCGATATACACATCGCCACTTGGAAAGGTGATTCGTGGTCCAGGGAATATTCACGATTTTTTTTCCTGGATTGTTCCTCACGTCAAGGAGTCTCACATATTGTTTGAGGTGACCTTCTTTGATCTGAATTTCAATCGCATCTTTGAGGTGGACACAGTCTTCGGTCACATGCCCGTGGCTCCTCTGGAAACGAAAATATTTGGAATTGTCGGTGTGGGGCTTGGGGCTGTAGGTTTGGGGAACCTTGCCCTGCCCTGCTTGAACTCAGAGTTGATGCATTCGATGAGTTTACGCTTGTGGGGAGCAGCCAACAATGTGTATTCATAAAATCTACCCGCATGTCCTCGTCCTTCACGGATCTCACGAGACTTATCGTCTCTCCTTTTGTCCCCCGTGCGTCGGGGAACTGTGTAATATTCATTTTTGGAGCTTATGACGTCGTTATGACCTTGGTTGCTTCGCACATTATGCGCGACTTGTTTCTCCTTGTCCCGGATGTATGCTTGAGCTTTGTGAAGAAGATCGTCAAGGGTGCGAGGGGGTTCTATCCCGACGATTCTGTTGAGTTCTCTCCCAAGAAGGAGTCCTTTTTCGAGGAGGTACTTTTTCATGTAATCAGTCGTATCCACCTCGACGGCCTCTTAGTTGAATCACTCGATGTACGATTTGTGCACCCCAAAATTTGCCCTCACCTAGACCAGACATTGTGTATCAAGGTGTACCAATAGGTTCACAAGATTCACAAGGTATCCTAAGAGGTTCACAAGGTTCACAAGGTTCACAATTAGTCAGAAAGTTTGACAATTCCCTCAGACAAAGCATCCTCATAAGCAATGCATCCTAAACTAGGGTTTTGAGTTTCATCAGGCTAAATGGATTTCCAAGGCCTCAAGTGAGCTTCATACCATCCTACATGTCTTCAAGAATCCCTATGTCAAGTTTCAAGGCTTTCCCAAAAGGGTTGCTCAGTCAGATGATCAGATATGTAAAAATTAGTCAAAGCAGTCAAGAAGTCAAACTGAGGTCAACTGTGGTCAAACCAAAGTCAAACTTCATGATTTTTTGCCAACATCAAGTATATGAAGTAAAATTCATCATTTGATCAATGGTTGATCATGATTCATCAAGGAGATTTCAGATCATCAAGAATCAGGAGTTTCTAATTAGGATTTTCATAGGAAAAGTCAACTGAACTTTGACCAGCCATAACTTTCATAAGCCAAGCCTAAAAATGCTTCATTTGGAAGGTATGAGCTAATACATTATAAATCACTTCAAAAGTCAACAAAAAGTCAACATCTTCCAAAGGGCGTAACTTGAAAATGGTAAACGATATGGACATGAGACCAATGAGGTTGGTTAGAGGACTCTCTAAGCTTTCCAAAATGTCCAAGAACACCCTCATAGCCTTAAAATTGAGGGAGATATGCCTTTGAAAAGTTGGGAAATATTTGGGAGGCTTATGAAGCAAATAGGGCCTTAAAACCAAATTTCTCCAAATGGGCTTGTAATGTTGTGATCCAATCCATACAAAGACCTCAAGCACGACCCAAAGCAACCAAGTTCTGATTTTTTATTATTTATTTATTATTTATTTTGATTTTATCCATTAAAAGTCAAATTAAATCTAAATAAAATATAAAAATCAATATTTGGACATGATTCTTCTTCTAGAAGATCTTAAAAATCATTTAAAGTTGATTGAAATCATGTAAAATCGTGCTAGCCTAAATTAGAAAGGTTTGATGAGATATTTTTCAATATTTGAAAGTGTGAATCTTCATGATCAAGTAACCATTACAAAGCCCAAAAATCCATGATATTTTGACCTAATTCTCTTCCATACATATACACAAACTCAAGACACATACAAGGACACGAAATCCTGCCTCCAAGAACAAGAACAAAAATTCAAATTTCACAAAAAATCTCACAATCGGATTCTTATCTCCAAGCTATCTCCAAAGCTTTTGAAGGTTTCAAATCATTCCTGGAAGATCACTGAATGTTTTTTGATCATAAAATCATCCCTTCATGCATTGGAACATGCTAACCGAATCGTTCTTGTTCTTCAAAATATTGTTTTTCGATTTCACATATTTAGCTAATATAAACTGATTTTGTTGTTTGATTTGTGTTAGTCATGATCTAGAGATGCTTTTTGGACAGTTTCTTGAAGAACCATAGCCTAAAACACGAACTGCCATTGTTAGGGTTTGATGTTCCAAATTAGGGTTTCCTGATTTAACAAATATAAATGAATTGTAAATGCATAATTGAACTGGTCTGGTTGTGGGGAGTACAATGGTACTCCCAATTTGTTAAAATTTTACAGGTTTGTTGATCTTTGAACAAAGCTAGGAAATCCTACGAAACCAGGTTCGCAGGTAAATTCGCAGGAAGCATTATAGGAAATTTCGCAGGAAATTTGAACGAAGAAGATGAAGTTTTGGCGCGGAAATTCAACCCTGATATTTGTTTTATTTTATAATGATTTATTGATGGTTATTTGTTGAACGCGGCCCATGTGGCTCAGCAGGTTGGAGTGTTTGTATGTTATTGCAATGGTCCTGGGTTCGAATCTACCACATGCCATTTTGCTTTGTATTTTATTTGTTTTTGCAGGTTTAAAATAAAAGGATTGTTACCCAACACATACACACAAGACGCGCATGGCCAGGTGGTAAGATGTCTGGACCAAGGAGGGAGAGCCTAGGGCGTGGGTTCGAATCCCAACCCCAGGTATTTTGCTTTTTCTTCAATTTTTTGTATTTATTTGTTTATATTATTCAATTTATTTATATTCTTATAAAAAATAATTTCTAAACAATAATTTATAATATATTTCTATAAAAACTTCATATTTTCAAAAATCATAATTTATTTTCTTAAATTTAAATTGTTTCTATTTATTTTATAATATGTTTATATCTATTATTATCATGTATATATTTTTGTAAATAAATTAACTAATTAGGTTTAGATTAATTTTCTTAACCCTAATTTAATTAACCCTAATTTTCTTAACCCTAATTTTATTAACCCTAATATTTAACCTAATTTTTTCTAAACCCTAATTAAATCATTAATCATTATTTTTAATATGTAAATAATTTATTATTTGTTTATTATTATTAATCTTATTCTTCTAATTAATTCTTAAAAACTTTTTCTAACATTAATTTTGCTTGCTAAATTCTTATTCCTTTTATTTTATTATTCTAACATTTATTCTTATTTTATTATTACTAATATTTAATTATTGCTTATTTATTATTATTATTCTATTTATCATTATTATTATTTCTCGATTATATTGTAATTGTCCCAAAGCCTTGTAATATTTGTAGGTTTATTTCTCGTATTTATTTTTATTGTAAATATACTTATTGTATGGTTAGTAATTTAGGGTGTGTATAACATGTTTTTGTAATTAAAATCAACTTAGAAAATTACTTTAAAAAAGATAAATACTTGAAAATGAACACGCACACACGTAAGTCGATCTAAGATCTCCGTCTTGCACTTCCTAGGGTTGCCTCTCAGTTGCCTAATTCAAAAGGTCAAGTAGGGTGTCTTAAGCAAGTCCCTTCATTAATATCATTAAGTCCCTATAGTTTTAAAGATCAAGTCCCTTCGAGGTTTCCTACGATAAATGATCTTGTCCCTTCGAATAAAAGATGATAAGTCCCTAAGAATTGCTAAAGACACCCTACAGTTGCCTATATCCAGATGACCCTACATTTGTCCCTTAATCAAATCCAAAGTAATGACTACCAATTCCTTAATAATAGGAATAGTCTTACCATTGAAAGAACATAAGAACAGTAAAGACTTAAGCTATGGTAGGTTTCTCTCAATTACTTGCTCATTTTTTCAAAATACTCTTTACACCCCACTTTTCAAACAATTTTAAAAAACAAGGCTTTAAATACATCCATACGAGGATCATTACAAAGTACCTAGAATTTTTCTAATCACACACTACACTCTTGCAAACAAACAAAGTGAGCTAAGTAACTAAGAGCCCATGGATAACCATGTATATAAAGGGTGTTAACACCTTCCCTTTGTATAACCTACCCCCCGAACTCAAGTCTTTTAAAATAGGTCTTTCCTGTTCTTTTATGTCCCTTCCACTTGGATAAAATAAAAGTCGGTGGCGACTCTTGCTATCCGCAACATTTATAGAAAGTCAGTTCTCCCACCGTGTTACAGAACTGGCGACTCTGCTGGGGATTTAATAAAAGAGGGGTACCCTTAGGAATTAGATCACTTTAAATTGTTTGCTTTGTTTGCTTTATATTACTTGTTGGGCTCTTATGTGTGAAAGATCCTAACCCGAATCTAGTGTACCCTAGGTAAATGGCAATAGACCAAGGAAACTGTACGGCGTATACCGATATGGTTGATCTGGTGGCCATAGTTAGTGTGACTTAATGGTTGGTGCTTATGTTCCTTAAGCAAGTTGAGGATAATATGAGGCTGCCATATGTTGTCAATACACTAACTGACTTTTAGAACCCTAGTAATCCCATCTTGGCCATTAGAAAAGTAGTGAGATAGCCGGCTTTGGAGAAGTCTAAAGTTGGTTGATACTCGATACTACACTCATTGAGATCCTAAACTTGGAGGGTTTTGGTTGGCAAGTAAGTTGCCTACTGAACAACCACCCTTGGGAAGGATCAATGATATTGAGATCCCTTAGAACCTGGTTACTTTTGTAGGACAGGATGAACCAACTAAACTTCAGGGGAGGGTACTTACCTTTAAACCTCATGCAAGCCTTCAAACCTAGGGCTATTATGTGACTTGTTTATGTGTGCCACATGTTTGTGATTGAGCATAACATCATAACATCATCATGCATCATAAGCATAGCATTTTCACTAACCATTTCAAGGACCAAAGGATTTATCTTTTTTCTTTGTTGCAGGTCATGGCTTCTGCTCGTGGGAATACTATCCGGATCAACTTTATAGGAATACCTCCTAAGCTTAAGGAATTGGTTTCTCAGGTTTCTGAAAACTCCCAGTTCATCAAGAAGCATGGTCACCTACTGGATCTAATCACTTCAGGGTTCAATGAAGACATGATGAGTGTCATATTTATGTTCTTTGATCCTAAACATCGTTGCTTCATATTCCCCGACTATCAGCTGGTTCCTACAATGGAAGAGTTCTCCAAGCTACTGGGTATACCTATCCTTGATCAGAAACCCTTCAGAGGCTTAGAAAAAGAGCCTAAACCTGAGGTTATTGCTGCAGCCTTACATCTGAAGAAATCAGACATTGTCCTAGAAACGAGAAGTGGAGTTAAGGGTATCCTTGCTAAGGTATTGATGGAGAAAGCTCAAGTATTCCTAAAGGCTATGAGTTATGATTCTTTTGAGGTGATCTTGGCCTTATTAATCTATGGCCTAGTGTTGTTCCCTAATCCAGACCAGTTCATAGACATACACGCCATCAACATATTTCTGACTCGCAATCCAGTGCCTACATTACTTGGAGACATCTTACATTCTCTCCATACCCGTACTACGAAGGCACGAGGAACTCTGATGTGTTGTATACCTCTATTGTCTAGGTGGTTTATTTCTCACCTTCCTCGATCAATGATGAAGAATGAAGAAGGGTTCAGGTGGTCTAAGAGGATTATGTCACTTTCTCATTCAGATATTCATTGGTGCTCTCGATCTATGGAGAATGTTACTATCATTGACCATTGTGGGGAGTTCCCTAATGTGCCACTACTTGGCATAAGAGGGGGCATTACTTACAACCCTTCTTTAGCTCTACGTCAGTTTGATTATGCTCGGAGTGATGGTCCTCATGACATGCTTATTCAGGGTATTATGTTCGACTACGACAACGATCTGCAAGGTTACTGTCAAAGGTTCATACGAGCTTGGGGTAAGGTGAACAAGGTTGACAACAAGACTCTAGAACCAAAGTACTCCATTCCTATGGAAACTTATCTCAGATGGGTACGAGCACGTGCTCAGACTCTTATGATGCCATATCCTGCTATCCTGCCAGTTACCATGGAGCCTGTTACTGAAGAAGATACTCCTTATATCATTCTTCATCCAGACATGCCCACTGATATGGAAGAATTACAGAGATCATAGATCCAGTTGAAGGAGCAAAGGGATACTTTTGAGACTCATTTCAAAGCTAGTCAAGAGAGAATCCTGGAGCTAACAAGAAAACTTCACGAGGAGAGGAATCTCAACTCATACCTCAACACAAAGAGGAAACGTCCATGGGAGACTTAAAACCCCATCTTTGTATTTATTTCATTTTGTTGTAAGCCCAAGAGGCAAACAAGTTTATTGAATACTAATAAAAGTTTCATTTCTGGTTGTTTAAACAAATTTAAATCCCGCGGTCCTTGAAAAACATTGAAAATGCATTTACATACCATGTCATTGCATCACAGGTTTCTTATGAACAAGTATCTTATCTTCTCGCTGTTTATTTCAGCAGAAATGGCTCTTGAACGGACTGTTAAAGATCTCCAGGCTCAGAATGCACAATTTCAAGAGATGATCCTGAACTTGTCCAAGGGACAAGATGAGTTGAAGACACTACTGGCTAAGAAGAAGAAGAAGAAGAATAGAAAAATAGGGGGCCTTATCAACCTGGGTAGAAGATTCAGGGGTCCTATCAAGATAAAGGAAGAGGTTGAGGATTCTGAGTCTGAGAATTCTGAAAAAGAGGGAGGTAGTCTTCATGATACTGTAGAAGACTCTGATTCTGAGGCAAACTATTATCATGATCCTGCTAGCAAGGAGAAGTACAAGATGCTGGTAGATAGAATGAACGCTATGTAGCTACAAAAATCTTTTGGGCTTGATTTTGGAGATTTGAGTTTAGTTTCTGGAGTGGTTATACCTATTGGTTTCAAGGTTCCTGTTTTTGTGGTGTATGATGGTGTCTCATGTCCTAAGCTGCACCTAAGATCCTATGTCCGGAGGATTCAGCCACATACTGCTGACAAGAAGCTGTGGATTCATTTCTTCCAAGAGAGCTTATCTGGAGCTCAATTGGAATGATACTATCAACTTGAAAGTGTTAATATTCGTGATTGGAATGATCTTGCTGAGGCCTTCTATAGGCAATACCAATATAATGTTGATTTAGCACCAACTCGCACGCAGCTCCAAGGCATATCTATGGGTGCTAAGGAGAGTTTCAAAGAGTATGCCCAGAAAGGGAGAGACCTGGCTGGCAAAGTTCAACCTCCTCTGACTGACAGGGAGCTGGTGGATATGTTTATGAGTACGTTGAATGGTCATTTCTATAGTCACCTCATTGGAAGCTCATCATATGGTTTCACCGAGCTGATAATGACTAGAGAACGTGTGGAAAGTGGTATAAGGAGTGGTAAGATACAGGTGAGTGCCTCTTCACCAAGCACTACTAAGAAGCCCCCTAGTGGAAAGAAGGAGTCTAATGTTGTGTATGGTCAACATAGTCGTAACAGGAGTCACCAATCTGTGGGAGCATTTCACATCTCCAACCCTGCCCTTGCAGCACCAGAGCAACAACAAAACAATCAACATAAGCCTAGAAGACAGTTCACCAAGATCAACATGTCACTGGCCCAAGCCTTGCAACACATGTTGAAAGGGGAACTAATTACTTTGAGGGATCCTCCTCAGAATCCTAATACATCCTCTCCTCGATACAATCCTAATGCGAGATATGCATATCATTCTAATAGTCCGGGACATGACACCATCAACTACTGGGTGTTGAAAAATAAGATTTAAGACATGATTGAAGCTGGAGAAATTGAATTTGACCCTCCTGGGACCCCAAATGTGATTACTGCTCGTATGCCCAATCATGAGAAGACTGTTAATGTTGTTGATGAGGTTACCTATGTTTCCTCAGTAGCAGATGTAGCTACTCCATTATCCATTATCAAGAAGAAGTTGGTGCAGGTTGGGTTCTTTCCAGGTTGCAATGAAGACTGTTTTTACTGTGCCTATAAACCTGATAGTTGCTGGAAGTTGAAGGATGGCATTCAACGCCTCATGGACAATTACACTATATTGTTTGAGAGGACTCCTTCTATTGAAAGTATGTGTGAACATCTGACTCGAAGCACGAATCTTGAAGATGTAGATATGGTTGATAGAGTACCGATGAAGATTACCTCCAAAGGCCCTGTCAGGATCACCTCTAAAGGTCCTGTCAGGATTACTGCTGAAGGCCTTGTGAAGACTGTTGCTGAAGTTAGAATGGCTCCCATGATCATTACCACTCCTGGCCCTGTTCCTTATACTTCTGATATAGCTATACCTTGGAATTATGGTTCTGATGTTTACATCCATGGTGTCAAGCAAGAACCTTTGACTGATGCACCTGTTACTGATGTTGGTCTTGATATTGACAACATTGTTGGATCTAGTAAGATTACTAGAAGTGGAAGAGTTTTCTCCCCTCAAGCTACCTCCAAAAGTGCAGTTACTCCAACTACTACCTCCACTGCTGGGCCAAGTACTGAGGCCCGGGGCAAGGGTCCTGTGATTGAACCTGTGCAAACTGAGGCACCGACTGATGAAAATCTTTCTAAACAGATGGAAGAAGTATTGAGGATCATTCGCAAGAGTGATTATGATATTGTTGACCAGCTGGGGCATACTCCCTCCAAAATCTCCATGTTATCTTTGCTGTTGTGTTCTGAGGCTCATGCTAAAGCCTTAATCAAATTCTTAAAGACTGCTCATGTGCCAAATGAGATTTCTGTGGATCAATTTGAGAATTGTGTTGTACATCTGACTAGTGATAATGGTTTGGGCTTTTCTGATGCTGATCTGACTCCTGCCAAGAGGAATCATAACAGAGCTCTGCATATCTCCATTAAATGTAGGGGCACTACTTTGTCGCATGTACTGGTGGACAATGGTTCTTCATTAAATGTGCTCCGTAAAGAGGTTCCGGACAGGCTCAGTCCTGAAGATGTTGTGTTAAGACCAAGTGATGTGGTGGTAAGGGCCTTTGATGGTTCAAGAAGAGTGGTACATGGAGAAGTAGATCTCCCAATTAAAGTAGGCTCTCAAGTCTTCAACTCTACTTTCTATGTGATGGATATTCGTCCTGCGTATTCTTGTTTACTTGGACGCCCCTGGATCCATGGGGAAGGTGCTGTGACTTCCACCTTGCATAAGAATTTGAAATATCCGGTGAAGAACAAAATTGTCACTATCTATGGTGAAGAAGAGTACATGGTGAGCCATGTAAATACTTTCAAATATGTAGAAATGGAGGGTGAAATGGTTGAAACTCCATGTCAAACATTTGAAGTTGTTCCTTGCTCTGCTCCTGTTCATCAGTCTGTCCCTGCTTCTGAAAGAGTTCCTATGGTTACTAGAATACCTCCTGCAATGGCCTCCCTCAAAGATGCTAAAGCTGTGGTTGCAAAAGGTGGTTCTGCTATTTGGGGTCAGCTTCCCAACATCCCTTACAAGTCTGACAAGTTTGGTTTGGGTTTCACTACAGAATCTCAGAAGGCTGTTCGTCGTGCTCGTGTTGTTCGTATCACTAATCAATGGGTCATAAGAGATCAAATCAATGTTATGGGTGACTGTAATGAAGACTACAACCTGGAGGATTGGATCTTTCCTACCATGGGTGATGGGCTCAACAATTGGAGGACTGAAGACGTTATTCCTATCTCCTTTAGTTAGGAGTAAATACTATTACTGTGTTTTGTTTTAAGTTTGTAATTTCGAACAATAAAACCTTTTAAGCCTTGTGTCTTACCCGAGGCACAATGGTATGCTTGTTTCGGGATGTCATTTCATTTGCATACTTCATTCAATAAAATCAATGGACTTTTCGTTTTCGTAAATATTGTGCTCCTTGTCTTTCTTTTATTATTATTTTTGTTTTATCAAATATGTGTTCTTACACACACCCACATCACTAAAATGCAGATCCTCATCCACTCTGGATACTATTGATAACAGTTCTACTATTGCCAATTATAATTTCGAGAATCCGATCTACCATGCTGAAGATGGAAAGGAGGAAGATTGTGAAGTACCTGTAGAGCTTGCTAGGTTGTTACAACAAGAAGAGAAAGTTATACAGCCTCATGAAGAGCCAATCGAAGTTGTAAATCTGGGAACTGAAGAAAACAGGAAAGAGGTCAAGATAGGGGCTGAATTAGAAGATGATGTTAAGAACAGGTTAATCCAGATGTTACGAGATTATGTGGAGATCTTTTCTTGGTCGTATGAAGATATGCCAGGGTTGGATACTGACATTGTGGTTCACCGTTTACCGGTAAAAGAAGATTGTCGTCCAAAGAAGCAGAAGGTTCGTCGCATGCGTCCTGAAATGTCAGAAAAGATTAAAGCAGAGGTGATGAAACAGTTTGATGCAGGGTTCTTAGTTGTGACTTCTTATCCTCAATTGGTTGCAAATGTGGTACCAGTACCTAAGAAGGATGGTAAGGTGCACATGTGTGTAGATTACAGGGATTTGAATAAGGCCAACCCTAAAGATGACTTTCCACTTCCACATATTGATGTTTTGGTAGACAACACTGCTCAGCATAAGGTATTCTCTTTCATGGATGGTTTCTCTGGTTACAATCAAATTAAGATGGCACCTGAAGATATGGAGAAGACTACATTTGTTACACAGTGGGGCACTTTTTGTTATAAGGTGATGCCATTTGGTTTGAAGAACGCCGGAGCAACATATCAGCGTGCTATGGTGGCTTTGTTTCACGATATGATTCATCATGAGATAGAGGTATATGTGGATGATATGATAATCAGGTCCCAGAAAGAGGAACAACACCTTGATCACCTGCATAAGCTGTTTGAGAGGTTGAAAAAATACAAGCTGAGATTGAATCCAAACAAGTGTACTTTTGGAGTTAGGTCTGGTAAACTCTTGGGTTTCATTGTTAGTGGAAAAGGTATTGAAGTGGATCCTACAAAAGTAAAAGCTATACAAGAGATGACTGCTCCCCATACTGAAAAGGAAGTTAGAGGTTTCTTGAGACGACTGAATTACATTGCAAGGTTTATTTCCCAGCTAACTGCTACCTGTGAGCCAATCTTCAAGTTGTTGAAGAAAGATCAGGTAATGGAATGGAATGACGAGTTCCAGACAGCCTTTGATGAAATCAAAAGATATCTCCTGGAACCTCCAATATTGATGCCACCAGTTGATGGAAGACCCTTTATTATGTACTTAATAGTATTAGACAACTCAATAGGGTGTGTGTTGGGGAAATATGACGAGTCTGGTCGAAAAGAGCAGGAAATTTACTACATTAGCAAAAAGTTTACCGACTGTGAAACAAGATACTCACTGCTCGAGAAAACTTGTTACGCTTTGGCATGGGCTGCTCGCCGACTAAGACAGTATATGTTGACTCATACTACCTTGTTGATTTCAAAGATGGATCCAATCAAGTACATATTCGAGAAACCTGCTCTCTCTGGACGAATAGCGAGATGGAAAATGATTTTAACAGAATATGATATACAGTACACTACTCAAAAGGCCATTAAGGGTAGTGTGGTAGCTGATCATTTAGCTCATCAGGCAGTGGATGATTATCAGTCAATGAATTTTGAGTTCCCGGATGAAGACATTATGATTATTACCAAAGTACCTGGACAATATGACAGACCTGAACAAGGATCCTGATGGACTATGGTTTTTGATGGAGCTTCTAATGCGCTTGGTAATGGTGTTGGTGTTGTGATCATTTCCCCTGAAGGTTGTCATACCCCAATTACTACAAGACTTTGTTTCTATTGTACCAATAACATGGCTGAATATGAGGCATGTATCATGGGTATCAAAGCTGCCATTGAGATGAAGATTCAGTTCTTGGACGTATATGGAGATTCAGCCCTGGTAGTTAGTCAGATTAAAAGAGATTGGGATACCAAGCATGAAATCTCATTCCTTACAGAGAGCATGTGTTGTCCTTGATCCCATATTTTGAAGAGATTACCTTTGGACATATTCCACGAGGAGAGAATCAGTTGGCAGATGCAATAGCCACCATGTCATCCATGTTTGAGATTAGCTGGGATGATGAAGCTCCCAAGATCACTATTGACAGATTTGAGAAACCTGCATACTGCAATGAGATTGATACTGAAGGAGTAGAAGGAAAGCCTTGGTTCTATGAAGTGAAAAGATATCTTGAAGCTCAGGAGTTCCCTGATGGGGCATCTGTCAAAGATAAGAAGTTTCTGAGGAGGTTTTCTGCTAAGTTCTTCTTGAGTATTGGGATTTTGTACAAGCGCAATCATGATTCGACTTTGCTTCGTTGTGTGGATAAGAAGGAAGCAACAGAGATTATGGAAGACATGCATGATGGGATCTTTGGCACTCATTCTAGTGGTCATACCATGACAAATAAGATATTGAGAGCAGGTTACTATTGGTCTACCATGGAAGCTGACTGCTATCAACATTCCAAAACATGTCACAAATGTCAGATTTATGCTGATAAGGTGCATATACCTCCAGTTCCATTGATTGTGTTGACTGCTCCTTGGCCTTTTGCCATGTGGGGCATAGATATGATTGGTGAGATCAAGCCTACTGCTTCCAAAGGGCATCGTTTCATCCTGGTTGCCATTGATTACTTTACAAAGTGGGTGGAGGCAGCCTCATTTGCATCTGTTACTAAGAATGTTGTGGCTCGATTCATTAAGAATAATCTCATATGTAGGTATGGAATCCCTGAAAGGATTATCACAGATAATGGCTCTAATCTGAATAACACCATGATTACTGATCTCTGCACGTAGTTCAAGATTAAGCATCACAACTCTTCTCCGTATCATCCAAAGATGAATGGGGCGATAGAAGCTGCTAATAAGAATATCAAGAAGATTCTACAGAAGATGACGGTTACGTATAAGGATTGGCATGAGATGTTAACATTTGCTCTTCATGGTTATCGTACTACAATACGTACTTCAACAGGGGCAACTCCATTCTCCTTAGTTTATGGTATAGAAGCAGTTCTGCCCATTGAAGTTCAGATACCCTCCTTAAGAATCATGAAGGATGCAGGCTTGGATGAAGATGAGTGGATTCAGACTCGACTTGACCAGATAAATTTGATTGATGAGAAAAGGCTGGCATCTGTTTGTCATGGTCAGATGTACCAGAAATGGATGATCAAAGCTTTTAATAAGAATGTTAAGCAAAAGGTATATCAGACTGGAGACTTGGTAATCAAGCGTATCATATTACCACAGGGTGATCCTAGGGGCAAATGGACTCCCACATATGAAGGACCATTTGTAGTCAAGAGGGTATTTTCTGGAGGTGCCATGATGCTTACTACTATGGATGGTGAAGATTTCCCACAGCCTGTGAATGCAGACATAGTTAAAACATACTACGCATAAAAAGAGACCCGCTAGGTTGACTGGCCTAGGCAAAAATAAGGGCATCTCGACGAACCAAAAAGGTTCGGGCAAAAATTAGGGATATATATATAAAAAATGTACACCCGGAAAGTCGAAAACCTGAAAAGGCGGCTTGGGCAAAAAAGGGTATCCCGGTGGATTGAAAACCTGAGAAGGCAATCCAGGCAAAAGTTAGGGATTAAAGCGTATGACTATGTCCCGTTGGATCACCCATGTAACTCCAACTATTTGTGCTACCTGAATCAAGTTCAAACAGATAAAGCTCAATCCAATCATTTCCATCTCAACAGCAAAGAATGAGATACTTGAAGATAATGGCAATAGTGGAATTGAAACTCAATAGGATTATTTCTCACATAGTTGTTTTTGTAAAACTTTTACGATGAATTCCTCTTACTAGGACTTCTGTCTCCTTGTATAAACTTTCCTGTGTATAGGTTACTTTCTAAAATAAATAAAATCTCGTCTTTGAATCCAGATTTACTTTTACCTTGTTTACCTAAACGAAAACGTCCATTGGTTATGTTTGAATGTATGTATGCTTTTGAATATGATTGATGTTTACCAGAAATGCATAAAATGCAGTAATAGTATTTACTGAGGACGAACAAAGGTAGGAATTCAACAAAGCTTCGCCGGTTCATCCCCACCGAGTAATCTTTTCAGATATTTCAAGTAACATCTCCCCTCGGATCTATGTCCATCTCTTTTATCCTCAGTCAGGATACTCAGGAAATCATTCCTTCAATAAGAAGTACGACGAACAAAGACGGGAGGTTCTGAGTACCATACTATCAAACAAGACGGGAACGAAGTCCTCATATTCCTCAGCAACGAACCGAGATTTATTTTCCTAGCCAGCAGTTGTTATACAGAGATATTCAGACACTTCAGGCTACATGATTTATACATACATCATTCACATCATATCACAGCATACGCATCCATAATGCATAAGACATTTACTTAAGTACATCATGCCATACATGCATACATATTTCATAAACTAACCTATTCTTTTCAGGATAGTTGCAGGCAGATAAACACTATCAACAATTCGAAGCAGTTCAGAGACGATCTATACGAAGATCTAGTACTAATACTTAATTCAAAGATAATCGCTACGAAGATTAATTTCTGATAATCAATGCTCAAGTTGTCCTTGGAAGGGTACGTAAATGATCTATACGAAGATCTAGTGCTTAATCCAGGATATTTCCAGAGGAGATAATCGTTACGAAGATTTATTTCCGATGGTCAACTATCTTTGAGATAGTGTGTAAATGATCTATACGAAGATATAGCACTTAATCCAAGAGATTCTTTCAGAAGAAGTTCAGGGATAATCGCCACAAAGATTTAATCCTGATATTCTTTTATCCTTGGGAAGGTATATAAATGGTCTATACGAAAATCTATTACCTAATTCGGGATAATTTCCAGAAGAGATAATCGCTACGAAGACTTATTTCTAATGGTATATGCAACATTTTATCTGTGGGATGGTACATAAATGATCGATACGAAGATCTTGTACTTAGCCCAAGATATTGTCAAAAGCAATTCAGAAAAAATCACCACGAAGATTTGATTTTGATGCTTAAGTTAAAGTATGTTCCTAAAGACGATTCAGAGATGATCTATACGAAGATCTAAGCACTAACACCTAATGAAGGATATTCTTTTTCCCCAGAGATAATGCAGAGACAATCTATACGAAGATCTATTGCTGACATTCAACTCAAACCATGTTACATGAATAATTCAGAGACAGCCTATACGAAGACCTAGTACTGATATCCAGTGACAACATAAAGATACTATCACCTTCTGATATTATGGATGGCATCTATAATCCCATCTCCAGTTCCTCTGAGTGGCATCTTTAAGCCCATTCAAGCATATACAACCAATCAGCAGTGTTACTTTACGCACCGGCGAGTGCAAATTTTTGGGCTTTTGTGTTCAATCCCCTTCAACCTTCCAAGTCACGAATGGCACACAGGCCAATCTAACTCCCCAGGTTTCAGAAAATTGAACAGGGGCAGCTGTTGCACCCCAAAATTTGCCCTCACCTAGACCAGACATTGTTATCAAGGTGTACCAAGAGGTTCACAAGATTCACAAGGTATCCTAAGAGGTTCACAAGGTTCACAATTAGTCAGAAAGTTTGACAATTCCCTCAGACAAAGTATCCTCCTAAGCAATGCATCCTAAACTAGGGTTTTGAGTTTCATCAGGCTAAATGGATTTCCAAGGTCTCAAGTGAGCTTCATACCATCCTACATGTCTTTAAGAATCCGTATGTCAAGTTTCAAGGCTTTCCCAAAAGGTTTGCTCAGTCAGATGATCACATATGCAAAAATCAGTCAAAGCAGTCAAGAAGTCAAACTGAGGTCAACTGTGGTCAAACCAAAGTCAAACTTCATGATTTTTTTCCAACATCAAGTATATGAAGTAAAATTCATCATTTTATCAATGTTTGATCATGATTCATCAAGGAGATTTCAGATCATCAAGAATCAGGAGTTTCTAAATTAGGGTTTTCATAGGAAAAGTCAACTGAACCTTGACCAGCCATAACTTTCACATGCTTCATCAAATTTTTTCCACCCAAAGCTCATTTTTAAGGAAATTTAATTCTATACAACTTTGTGTCTCACAAGCCAAGCCTAAAAATGCTTCATTTGTAAGGTATGAGCTAAGACATTATAGGTCATTTCAAAAGTCAACAAAATCTCAACATCTTCCAAAGGGCATAACTTGAAAATGGTAAAAGATATGGACATGAGACCAATAAGGTTGGTTAGAGGACTCTCTAAGCTTACCAAAATGTCCAAGAACACCCTCATAGCCTTAAAATTGAGGGAGATATGCCTTTGCAAAGTTGGGAAATGTTTGGGAGGTTTATGAAGCAAATAGGGCCTTAAAACCAAATTTCTCCAAATGGGCTTGTAATATTGTGATCCAATCCATACAAAGACCTCAAGCACGACCCAAAGCTACCAAGTTCTGATTTTTTATTATTTATTTATTATTTATTTTGATTTTATCCATTAAAAGTCAAATTAAATCTAAATAAAATATAAAAATCAATATTTGGACATGATTCTTCTTCTAGAAGATCTTAAAAATCATTTAAAGTTTATTGAAATCATGTAAAATCGAGCTAGCCTAAATTAGAAAGGTTTGATGAGATATTTTTCAATATTTGAAAGTGTGAATCTTTATGATGAAGTAACCATTACAAAGCCCAAAAATCCATGATATTTTGACCTAATTCTCTTCCATACATATACACAAACTCAAGACACATACAAGGACACGAAATCCTACCTCCAAGAACAAGAACAAAACTTCAAATTTCACAAAAAATCTCACAATCGGATTCTTATCTCCAAGCTATCTCCAAAGCTTTTGAAGGTTTCAAATCATTCCTGGAAGATCACTGAATGTTTTTGGATCATAAAATCATCCCTTCATGCATTGAAACATGCTAACCGAATCGTTCTTGTTCTTCAAAATATTTTTTTTCGATTTCACATATTTAGCTAATATAAACTGATTATGTTGTTTGATTTGTGTTAGTCATGATCTAGAGATGCTTTCTAGACAGTTTCTTGAAGAACCATAGCCTAAAACATGAACTGCCATTGTTAGGATTTGATGTTCCAAATTAGGGTTTCCTGATTTAACAAATATAAATGAATTGTAAATGCATAATTGAACTAGACTGGTTGTGGGGAGTACAATGATACTCCCAATTTGTTAAAATTTTATAGGTTTGATGATCTTTGAACAATGCTAGGAAATCCTACGAAACCAGGTTCGCAGGTAAATTCGCAGGAAGCATTATAGGAAATTTCGCAGGAAATTTAAATGAAGAAGATGAAGTTTTGGCGCGGAAATTCAACCCTGATATTTGTTTTATTTTATAATGATTTATTGATGGTTATTTGTTGAACGCGCCCCATGTGGCTCAGTTGGTTGGAGTGTTTGTATGTTATTGCAATGGTCCTGGGTTATTGCAATGGCCCCTGATATTTGTTTATTATTATTAATCTTATTCTTCTAATTAATTCTTAAAAACTTTTTCTAACATTAATTTTGCTTGCTAAATTCTTATTCCTTTTATTTTATTATTCTAACCTTTATTCTTATTTTATTATTACTAATATTTAATTATTGCTTATTTATTATTATTATTCTATTTATCATTATTATTATTTCTTGATTATATTGTAATTGTCCCAAAGCCTTGTAATATTTGTATGTTTATTTTCTCGTATTTATTTTTATTGTAAATATACTTATTGTATGGTTAGTAATTTAGGGTGTATATAACATGTTTTTGTAATTAAAATCAACTTAGAAAATTACTTTAAAAAAGATAAATACTTGAAAATGAACACGCACACACGTAAGTCGATCTAAGATCGCCATCTTGCACTTCCTAGGGTTGCCTCTCAGTTGCCTAATTCAAAAGGTCAAGTAGGGTGTCTTAAGCAAGTCCCTTCATAAATATCATTAATTCCCTATAGTTTTAAAGATAAGGTCCCTTCGAGGTTGCCTACGATAAATGATCTTGTCCCTTCGAATAAAATATGATAAGTCCCTACGAATTGCTAAAGACACCCTACAGTTGCCCATATCCAGATGACCCTACGTTTGTCCCTTAATCACATCCAAGGTAATGACTACCTATTCCTTAATAATAGGGATAGTCTTACCATTGAAAGAACATAAGAACAGTAAAGACTTAAGCTAGGGTAGGTTTCTCTCAGTTATTTGCTCATTTTTTAAAATACTCTATACACCCCACTTTTCAAACAATTTTCAAAAACAAGGCTTTGTATACATCCATACGAGGATCATTACAAAGTACCTAGAATTTTTCTAATCACACACTACACTCTTGCAAACAAACAAAGTGAGCTAAGTAACTAAGAGCCCATGGATAACCATGGATATAAAGGGTGCTAACACCTTCCCTTTGTATAACCTACCCCCCGAAATCAAGTCTTTTAAAATAGGTCTTTCCTGTTCTTTTATGTCCTTTCCACTTGGATAAAATAAAAGTCGGTGGTGACTCTTGCTATCCGCAACATTTATAGAAAGTCAGTTCTCCCACCGTGTTACAACGATCACATCATTTCGTTCTTCCCTTGTACAATGGCTTCAACGTTTGCTTCGGTCTTGGGGTGGCGTCGAGAGGCGGTGAAATTCTGTGTGAATGCCAACCTCATGCTCCTCCAGGAAGTGATGGATTCAGGTGCTAGGCTTTTGTACCACTCCATAGCCCATTTCCGGAGAGTTATCGAGAATAACCGTTACTTAATGTTCCCACTGATGTCGTTGCGATAGTCGAGCATAACATTGATGTTGTCGACATGATCATCCGGGTCAGTCGTCCTGTCATAAGGTGTCAGGTTCGGGGGCTTCTCCATGCCCTTCGGGAGTGGCGCGTCCATAATAGCTCGTGAAAAAGGGAAGTGGGGGTCATCTTTGTCACTCCTCAGCGGGGATTAGACTTTGTTCCTCGGGCTCTGATCTTGCTGAGGAGGACCTCTCGGTTGGTCGTCCACTCGTTCAAGGTGCCCCTGGACCTGTTCTTTTTTGGCTCGGGGGAACGTCGCCCTCGACGAGGAGGTTAGCGTCCCCGCTTCTTGGATGCCTCTGGTTGGTGTCTCTCAGTAGGGGGTCCTCGCTCACGGCATGGAGGCCCGGTTTGGTGGTCGGTTTCCAGTGCTATCAACCTCTCATGCTATTGAGTGAGCAGGGAGTTGGTTTGATTCAGAGCGTGCACCATGGCTATCATGGTGGGGTCTCCGTCGACTGGCACCGGTATGGGCTGGAAAGCAGCGGCTGGATGAGTTTGGAGGACACCATTATCCTCGGGCTCAGGAGATGGGGTTGATGGTTGTCCGTCACGCACATCAGACTCGTGGGTGACGATCACGTTGTCCTCATTGTTGTAGTTGACAAGGTCCAGATTGTGGTTGTCATCGCGTTCGTCGGCCATGTTGGAAGGACGAGGGGTGAGTGAGCTTTGATCTTCTGGAATGGAAGAAGGGGATAACAAGTACCCACAGATGGCGCCACTGATCTTACCTTATCAAAAGGGCCTTCCAACAATTGGCTGCAAACGTCACGGTTGATAGAAAGATGAAGGGGGTGTACCTGCAAGACACTTCGAAGCTCAAGTGAGTTTGGGTACAGAGATGGTAAGAGAGAGAATAGTTCAGAATACCTGACCCTTTAGCGAGAAAGGGTATTTATACGTGCCCTTAGCGCTGGGCCAAGGTTCTTCCTTGGGCTGGATCATCTAGGCCCAAGGAAGAACTGCCAAGGTACGTGTGGGAACGTGTAAGACCTAGCATATGGTCTTTTCCTTGGTCCAACTGTCCCTATATTTAGGGAGAGAAGGGTGGACAGTTGGGTGACATGGCACATGCTAGGGAGACATAGTCTCCCTAGCACACGCCAAGTAGGTCAGACTCATTGCCCGACAATATAGTTTACTTCCTGTGACACATGATCTCTGCTCGACCAATGGATACCCTACCCGACTGATTGGATCTCTACTCAATGGGTTTGGGCTTGTGTCCAACATAGTCTTAGAGGCCCAGTCCAGAACAAATACCATAAATGAAACTCAATTTGGAATTCATCTTTATTTTCGTGCGGTATTTCTTTTGGATGGAGATTTACATATCTTTTATCTCACATGCATTATCACATACATCGTTCACCTTAATTAGTGTTGGCCGACCTCATTTGTAGGTTAATTACTCCGTAAATTACTCGATGATTTCTTAACATAGACCTAAATGTGTCCCGAATTTGGAATAAAAATCCAATTGGATACTTGCACTTTCGTGGACCGAACCTCGTGTTGGTCGCGTAAGCCCAAAGTGATTGATCTTTTTGCCTTAATATCCAAGACTTGTTAAGTTTGATGCGTAGTTGCTTTGAGTCTCCCAATCTTCTTTCAAACTTTATTGAATTTGGTTCTAATCTCCTTGATTAATCATTATAGTGTAAGATACTAAGCGGAATCAGTTGCCTTTTCGATTTTCGGTACTAAGTACCTTGGTTACTCTTTTGGTTGTGGATGATTAAGTTCACCATACCAATATTATGTATATTATTATTAGTATTACTATACTAAAATTTTAATTTCCTTCTCGCACCTTTATCTCCTTTATTTTTATTATGCTTTACACTGCTTTATCATCCATTACCATGTTTATATTCTTGTTATTATTATTGTGTTGATTTTACTTTTATCCATTTGGTCACAAAAATATTAATAAAGGATTAAACCTCTAAAAAACTTTGGAAGCATCATCAAGTTTGGTTAGATCTTTCCTCCTTTATCACTTTTATTTTCCTTTTAGGATAGTCTCTTCATCTCCTCCCCTTCTTAAATTTTTGAAACTTCTCCCTCTTTTCAAAAACTTCTTTATTTTCAAACTTAAAACCGCTTTCATAATCAAACCTTGACTTAGGTCAAGTGAATTTTACATTTTCTTTTATTTTCTTAATAAATTTTAAACCATATAAGTATATTAAAACA
The DNA here is from genome assembly GCA_963966055.1 of Lathyrus aphaca. Lineage (NCBI taxonomy): Eukaryota > Viridiplantae > Streptophyta > Magnoliopsida > Fabales > Fabaceae > Lathyrus > Lathyrus aphaca. Next base: position 108,970,751 of record OZ014523.1, read on the forward strand.
TTTTTCAAAATACCATACAAAATACAAAACTCATCAAATATTTTTGTGCCTTTGTGCACTTTTCCTTTTAACCTTTTCTTTACATGTTTAGATATGATTCATTCTTTCTAGTGGAATTATTCGCTAAAGAATGATGACTTATCTTTATATTTTAAAATCAATCCAACACACTAATTTTTCACTATTTGTACCACGAAATACGAGGTTTTGATCTCGCATTGCACTTTGTGGGTACGTAGGCATGGTGTGGTAAACCTCTCCAAACACAAAAACATTAAAAATTAATTCTTTTCTCATCCATCTACTCTCTTTTACAAACCATTTTCAAACCAAAAGAAATAAATTTTTCAAAGGGTTCCCGTGGAGTACCATAAATTTTTTGGGTGCATAAAACCTTCCCAATTTGCAACCTATCCCCTTACCTGGTTCTTTGTTTGTTTCTTTAGCTTTTTGCTTTTAGATTCATTAGGATTTATTCGCTCTTTTTTCCTTTTCCATTTGGAATAAAATAAAGGCGCGGTGGCGACTCTGTTTACTTTGAGTTAAGTTAACTAATAACTCACACTCATGATTTTACCGCTACAGAAAAGTGGCAACTCTGTTGGGGAGTAGACCCTAAGTGGATTCAGCCTACTTTGATTTATTTACTTCTTTGGTTTGATTTGTTTGTTATTGTTTGTTCCGTTTTGGTTTTGGTGATCCTTTGTGAGTGAGATAAATTCTATACCAGGATCTGAGTGAACTTATGATAGGACGGCGATATTAGTAGTGATACACAACGAAGTAGTCCAAAGCGATATCAAGTCGATAATCTCTACCCGGTTAGGCTCTCTCGGATTACTAATGACATGACGAGTATTCGTATCATGGCATTGCTTCCGACCTTGAGCTGATCATATTGAGGACTATAGAACCCTTAACCCATCCAAGACAATTTAGGAACGTAGTGCGGAAGCTATCCAGGTGTAAACCGGAGGTGGTTGTCACGAGATACTACACTCAGACGAGGTCCTCTTGAGGAAATTATCGGTTGGGGAGTAATCCAACATACCGATGATATCCAAAGGATGACTGCTAACTTCGAGCACCTCTGTTAGCACCCTTTTAGTTTTCTGTAGGTATAATGAAGACTAAACCTTAGTACATACCTGTGTGGGTTGGTGTTCTATACCCTCGATTTCATGCTCGTGATTCGAAACCTAAACTCGTGTGCTTTGTGTGATCTTGTTTGTGGTTGTTGTATATATGCACCCATGCATACATGTGCATTGTTCTCAAGATTTCAAGTGACTTATAGATACTTTTGCCAAAATTTCAGATGTCTATGGTTATGAATTTTGGAAGGAGGAATACACGGAAGTACAGTTTCAAAAGTCCTAATCTGGTAGAGTTGAGAAAGCTTGGAGCTTTAGTGGTCGATACCGATGGGTTCCGGAAATGTTAAGGAAAGCTTTTGTTCATCTTGGATTCCGATATACCAGAGGGGATTATCCTTACCTTGGTTCAATTCTATGATCATTTGCATCATTGCTTCACCTTTCCTGATTATTAGCTTGTGCCAACTTTGGAGGAGTACTCTCATTGGATGGGTTTGCCTATTTTAGACAAAGAGTTTCTTTTCAGTGTTTTAGAAAAGGAGCTTACGACCAAGGTCATTGCCAAAGCCCTTTTTTCTTAAGGAGTCCGATCTTAGTGGGAAGTTTCTTCCAAAAGGGAATGTTCATGGTATTTATGCCAAGTTCTTAATAGGGAAAGCATCTACCTCTCTCGCTTTTCTTATCTACAAGATTGTCTTGTTTCCCAACTTAGACGATATTGTCGATGATAATGCTATTCAGATTTTATTGAAGATAAATCTTGTGCCTACTTTGTTTGGAGACATGTATCACTCTATTCATCATAGGACCTCCAAAGGTGATGGAGAGATTTATGTTGTGCGCCTTTTCTCTATAGGTGGTTTATTTCTCACCTACCAAAGTCCGATGTCTTCAAGGATAATAGAGAGAAACGAAGATGGACTCAAAGGATCATGTCTCTTACTCATAAGGATAGGAGTGGCTTCATATTCTTTCCCATTTCATTTCGGTCTGGTGCGGGAATATGAAACATGGTTCAGACATGGGTTTCTTCTTGAGAACTCTGTGCTACGGATTTCCTGTAGTGCTAGGGCTATCTGGGAAGCCTGCTAAGTCTGGATGACCTTTTTAGATGACCTTCAGCACCTAAGGTGAATTAGAGGAGGATCCTTTAGAGGAAGATCCGAAAATGAGGATCCTTGTTCTAGAACAATACCTGTGAGTGGGTGGGGTTGTTTACAGGTTTTGCAGGAATCCTTGGCCTTAACATACCCTGTTACTGATATTGTTTTAAGGTCACACTGATTATGGACTAATTTTATGAAACCCTGGACTTGTGACTCTTTATTTGAGTCCTCTACCTGGTTACTGGTTCTCAAACCTTCATCTGGAATTCGGAACACTCATGGATCCTATCAAAGCAACTGAAAATCCAGCACCTGATCACCAACCCTTGCATATCATTCAGCATACATCATATTGCATCATTTTAACATTTGTCTATTTTTTTTACAGGGTATCCACATCTTTTTTGGTTTGGTTTTGACCGTTCTTCTGTTCAGCATATCTGCTTCAGCCATCTTCATCAGTTATCTTCTCTGGTTATCTTTATCAGCACCCATTATCAACATATCTTTAGTATGGACTCAACCAGGAAGAGCAATATCACATACCATTTCTTTGAGTACCCTCTGACAGGCATCAAGCAGATGTAGGCTCTTATCACTCCTAATCATGTCCCCTTATTCAGAGAACATTATGGTGGTATTATGGACATGATCATGGACTTGGATGCATCACAGAGGAGCATGATTCACACCTGCCTTCAGTTTTATGACCCACCTCTCTGTTGCTTCACTTTCCTAGATTTTCATATAGGTCCTTTGTTGGAAGAGTTTTCCATGTTGTTAGGTGTCCCTATTAGAAGAGGAATTCCTTTCAACCCTGAGATGACTGCTCCAAAGAATGAAGACATAGCCAAGGCTTTACATTTGGAAGCCACTATCATTGATCATCATATGACCACCAAGGCTGGAATCCCAGACCTTCATTTGGACTTCTTAATCACTCAGGCTACCAGTCATGCTGCAGTAGGGGAGTGGGAAACTGTTTGTACTCTCTTGGCTCTTAGCATTTATTGTATCATCTTGTTTGCAGACGAGCCTAGGTTTGTAAGCAAGAATTCTATCCATATCTTCATGCTCAAGAATCCAGTCCCCACCTTGTTAGGAGATTTCTATTACTCAGTGCATCAGAGGAATGAGAATCAGAGAGGGAGACTGGTCAGATGTTGTGCACCTCTTTTCTACAATTGGTTATTGAGACACAAGTCGAAGACGGAAGCTTTCCTGAATCTAAATCAGTCAAGGAATTGGGCTAAGAGGATGATTGCCCTTACTTCAGAAGACATCAGATGGTGTACTCAGAACACCAAGGGCAGGGACATAATTACAAGTTGTGGACAATATCCTAATGTACCTCTTATTGGAGTGAAAGTTTGCATCAACTACAATCCTTTACTTTTCAAAAGACAATTGGGATATGCATTGACACATCCACCGAGAGAGCAAGACTTAGCAGAATCTCTTTACTGTGCTATTCTGAATAATCATGCCACCGTCCGACAAGCAGCCTGGGCTTGGGACAACATACAGACAAAAGGGACTGCTACTCTTGGTAGGTGTAACAACATAGCTTCAGCTCAGTATACTAAATGGTCACGCATTAGAGGGCATATCACTCACATGCCATTTACCCTAGAGGATGTGCCAGGGCCATCAACAGTAGAGCCTATAGCCACAGTGAGTTTGGAAGAGTTTGGAAAGTTGAAAGAGAGAAATGCCCAGCTTTCTGAAGCTCTGAAGAAGACCCTTTGGGAAAGGAATGATGGTCGTCTAGACATTGAGAGGTTAGAGAAACTCCGAATCGAGCATGTGACTAAGATAGAGAAAACAGAGGACTTCATCAGAAAAGCTCGAGCAGGGGAGTTGGTATTTAAGAATGCTTGCAAAGAAGCTAAGATTCAAAAGGCCAGAGCTGAACACTACTTGGAAGAGAGTCAGGCCAGATGGATCAGAATCACTGAAGCTTGTTTGCAAGAAGATCAGAAGACACAAGCTAAGATAGAGCAGCTGGAAGCCAATGAGAAGAAGAGTCAAGAAGCCCTCCTAGCAGCACAGAAGGAAATCTCCGAGTTGAAACTTCGGGCGGGGTTGAAGAGATCAAAAGAACAAGACAAGTACCAGAAGATGACAAGTGCCATTGCAACCAGGAACCTTCTTATCAGGACCATCACAGAGCATCCAGTTGGACTAGTAACGGATGCTCTCCTGAAAGAAGTCAAGGAGGATGACTTTGGGCTGGATGTTTGATTTCTTTTTACTTGTAATTTATTTTGGTTGTACTTTACTTCTCATGGTGATTTTGTTGTAATTTTTGGCTTGATTGTATTTTGACCCACCATGGGAACTTGTTGTAATCATAAACTATGTATCTTTTGCATTTGTAATGTATGGTTTATGTATTACCTAGATTTTCTCTTGGACTTCATTTCCCTTCAACATCTTCATTCCCCAGAGGTCTGGAAGGTCAAAACCAAAGAACCAAACCAGGATACCCTCTGAAGACAAATATACATATTGCATTGCATGCTAACCTTATTCTTTGTTTTGTATGTGTTTTTGTTGTTGCTTTCTCACTTTGCTGTTGTTTCAGGAAATATTGTTCGTAGGAGAGTCTTTCCCATCAACCGTATCCACTGGTATGCGACCAGAAACAACCTTTCGAGCTTACAGATGGATCAACTTCAGCAAGAATTGACATATGTAAGAACCCAGATGACTGATGTGAGGACTCAGATGAATCAGTTCATGGTTGTGATGATTGGGATGGCACAGACCTAGGAAAGGTTAAGGGAGTTAGTCGAGCGGCAAACTCCAGAAGAGAACCATGCTGGTACTGGGGGTACAAGTAACAACGCACGCGATCAACCGCAAGCAAATCCACCATAATTTGGGCCCCACATCAACCCTGAAGTCAATGTCATTGGAAATACCCAGAGAAACACTAGAGATCGTGTTCTGCAAAAGGACCCCCAGGATGAACAGTATATAGTATTGGGTGTTGGGGATGATGAAGTGTATGATCGTCGTCTGGACGAAATATCTGAAAAGCTGAGATCCTTGGAATCCTAAAACTATTTGGGGTTTGATGTGATGGATATGGGTTTAGTGGAAGGAGTCAGGATCCCTCACAAATTCAAACCTCCTTGCTTTGAGAAGTATAATGGTACCTCCTTTCCTCGTGCCCATCTTCAATATTTTCTGGGGAGATTGAAAGCTTACACCATGGATGAGAAGCTGTGGATGTTTTACTTTGAAGATAGCTTGACCGGGGCATCCCGAGAGTGGTATTCTCACCTATCTAGAGCAACAGTCAAGAACTGGAAGGACTTAACTGAAGCTTTCAAACGCCAGTATCAGTACAACCTGGATATGGCTCCCAACAGGACTTTGTTAATGGGAATGTCTCAGTCCTCGAGAGAAAGTTTCCGGGAATATGCCCAAAGGTAGAGACAAATTTCTGCTGCTATCCAGCCACTTATGTCTGAAAGAGAAATGACTGACATGTTTATGAACACATTGCAGGGAACCTACATTGACCGACTTGCTGCTTTCTCTTCCACCAGTTTTGCTGATGTGGTTATAGCCGGTGAGAGAATTGAAAGTATTTTGAAGATGGGTAAGATCTCAGACAATGGTGCTAGATCTAGCAATGCCACGAAACCTTTCTCTGGACCTAGAAGGACAGGTGAGACCAACTCAGTACATATGGGCAGAGGTAGGCCCCAGTACATGCAAAGATCAGTAGTTGCAGTCACCATCCCTGCTCCAGCACCTCAGTAACAATATCCTCATCAACAACACTTCCCACAACAACAACAGTTTCCACAACAACAAAGATCTTATAACAACAACAATAATCAGCAACAACGTCCGTTCCAGCAAAGGCCTTCACAAATCAACAGGGTTATCGATCTCATCCCGATGCCCTATGCATCTCTTCTTCCACAGTTACTGAATCTCAATCTGATTGAATTGAGAACTCTGGCACCACCAGATCCTCAGAATCTTCCAAGGAACTATGATGTCAATGCCAGATGTGCCTTCCATTCCAATGCACCTGGCCATACAACAGAGAAATGCAAGGCCTTGCACATGAAAGTTCAGGACTTAGTTGATTCAAAAGCTTTGAATTTTGCACCTCCTCCTAATGTCACAAAAAATCCAATACCAAACCACGATGGACCGAGGATTAATGCCATTGAGGAGGACCAACCATCTATTCTGATTAATGACGTTGGAGGTATTCAAACACCACTGGCAGTAGTTAAGACTCAACTATTTAAGTGCCAGGTGTTCCCGGGTTGTGAGGCCCATTGTGAAACTTGCAAGATTTCTGCCAATGGTTGTGCAAACTTGAAGAATGGTATCAACATTCTTATCAAGGAAGGCATTCTTCAGATCACTTCAACATTTCCGTCTTCTACAACATCAACAGACATCCCTCCTACAACTTCAACAACAATCATTCCAACAGATTCTTCTTCAACATCAAATAACTTCCCTTCTTCAACTTCAACAGACATCAGTTCAGTAGAATCTTTTACAACAACATCAACTATCAACAATGATGTCTCCACAGTCACCATTTACTATGATCCAGCAACAATCCATGTTCCAGAATCTCTCAACAACTTTAAGCAACATAAACATCAACAACTCCCCGCACCTGCACCATCTCCCATCAGACCACCTGTCACAATCTATTATGACCCACAAACTATCTCAACTCCTTCTTCCGCAGCAATCAGTCAGGTTACTATCACGGTGGCCAGACCAGTTCCCTATGACAACAGCAGTGCCGTGCCTTGGCACTATAGCTCAGATTTGTATTGCAAAGGAAAGAAAGTCACTCTTGACTCTTCAACTTCTACACCACAAATTGATAATGTCGGGGGAGGCAGAGGCTTCACTCGAAGCGGATGTCTCTTCGCGTCACAGTTCCCAAGAGTCAATGCTGAAGCAGAAGCTTCTGCCAAAGCAAAACACTTAAGAATGATCAAGACCTCTTAATCTGTTTACACCTTTAATTTGTTTACACCTCTTAACCAAAACACTTAAGAATGATCAAGACCTCTTAATTTTTTTACACCTTTAATTTGTTTACACCTCTTAACCAAAACACTTAAGAATGATCAAGACATTAGCTTGTAACTTGGGCCTTACATTAGGGTTCCATCTCTTCCTTTTGGTTAAGAGGGACTAACTCTAGTGTTTAATGGACAAGTCCCCCTCAAGATAAGTCTTACAAACTTAAAACTCACTTCTTAATCCCGCCCTTTAATTAAAATCCACTTAATAAAGGCTTGTTATATAATGAATTTAATCCCTAACCATGGATTAAGTTGAGGAGTCTTCCTCAGCTTAAGTGTTCTCCTCTATCATCCTTCTCTTAGGATGGTGTAATGAGTTCACTAATCCCTGATTAGAGATTAAACTCATTACTTAACACTAAACAAAAAACCAAAAACATCTTAATAATTACAAGTATGTTAATGATCTTAATCCTACATCATTATGGTAATTAAGTTGAGATGCTTATCTCATACTTAAGTAGGCTCATTATCCCTAATCAGGGAGGATATAATGAGTTTACAACCCTTGATTTAGGCTTAAGCTATTTATCCTATGCAAAACACCAAAAACAATAAAAAACTGAAAACACAAAAACAAACAATAATCGTCTCCTCCGGGATTATTTTCTTATCACACTCAGACGAGTCATGCACTTGAGCATAGACAAGCAAGCAGTTCACAATCAAATCATCATTCAGTCTCTTTGAGTCGAACTATGGTGTTCTGACTTCCTCATTGCACGAGAGGAAACATAGGCATAACTTAACAGTTATCGAACAAAAGTCTTTGTGTCTTCCCCCTCCTTCATCATTCTTTCTAAGCCTCATTCTTGAGCATGCACTCTCTTTTTGCACTGACACACATTCTTTTCCCCCATAGCTTTTCTTACACACAGTCAACACATACACTACCACTTTTAAACACAATCAAGTAAGCATGGATCCCGTCAAGTACGACGGACGATCTGGGTGCTAATACCTTCCCAGGTCGTAACCAACCCCCTTTCTCAGTTTCTTTGGTTCGCAACCGTCTTATCCATACCCTTCTAGATTTATGCAGCATTACCTTTCCTTCGGGATAAAAATGCCTAGCTGGCGACTCTATTCAACCTCAACCTCCAACATCGCCGACCGTTCGCATTTTCACCGGGATTGTAAAATCTTCGGGAGCGACACCGATGAAGAATCAGAGCGATGTAGTTCCCCTTAATAGGGAAGAAGAATGCTTTGAAGAAAGGAAAACACACAATTGTCGTTACTGAGAGTATTTGAATACTACTAGCTTTATTTGCTTCTATGAATACCCCTGCAACCTGGGCGACCAACTTAAAGATTTCAGCTTAACGCGGCCCCGCTGGTATAACAATCGTGACACCTTCGTTCATTCTGGCTCCACCATGATTAGGCATTGAATTTTGGAGTACATTTGGGTGAGGAGAAAAATTGATTGCCTTGGAGTCAATTAGGTCATGTACCTTATTCAGAAAAGCCCAACATTTCTCAATATTGTGCCCCTGGGCACCTTAATGGAATTCGCACCGAGCGTTTGCATCAAAATTGGGTTGTAGATTGTTAGGAGAAGGAGCTCTCATGGTACGAAGCTCGACAATGTTCAACTTTAGAAACTCTGGAAGCAACACAACATATGGAAAGGGGATAGGATCAATCTTACGGTCCCTCGCTCTTTCTCTTTGCTGAAACGGTCTTTGTGCCTATTGTCGTTGACCCTGAGGTTGTTGTTGAACCTGTGGCGTAATAGTCACTGCAGCTGCTTGGTAGTATCCTTGAGAACAACCTCTATCTCGGCCCCTATAGACAACATTTTTATCTCCTTCTCTTCTTCTCTGGCCATTTACAAAAGGATTTTTCACACTAGAAGAACCAGCACCACTTACATCCTGGATCTTTCCCAATTTCAGCAAGTTCTCTATTCTTTCTCCAGCAATGACATTATCAGAAAATTCGATGGATGGGTAAGTGGCCAGAAAATCCAAGAATGAACCTTACAAGGTTCCAAAAAACATATCCACCATTTCCTGGTCCAACAACGGAGGTTGAACCTGTGCAACCAGCTCATGCCACCTCTGGGCGTACTCCTTAAAACTCTCCTTAAGTCCTTGAGACAAGTTCTGCAACTGGGTGCGGTTTGGAGCCATATCAATATTATATTGATACTACTTGAGAAAAGCTTCAGCCAAATCTTTCCAGCTTCAGATAGAGACCTTACATAGCTTCATGTACCATCTCAATGAAGCTCCAGATAGACTATCTTGGAAAAAATGAATCCAAAGTTTCTCGTCATCAGTGTGAGCCGAGATTCTTCCAAAATATGCATGAATATGAGTTCTAGGGCATGTACTGCCATTGTACTTGTCAAATGAGGGCACCTTGAACTTAGAAGGGATTCTGACTCCTAGAACTAACCGTAAACTGGTTACATTGATGCCTAAGGAATTCTGATATTCCATGGCCTTAACCTTTTCTGCCATCTCTTCATACCTTCGATCGTTGATCTCGTTCCTATTACCCACATCAACATCCAGTAAAGTGAACTGGTCCTCTTGCGTGTCTTCTAAAACCACATTACGGGCCGCGGTCCCATTTGGATTTGGCCCTTCGTTACAGGCAGCGTTCAGATCCACAGTCCCAGTAGGTGTTCCATTATTATCATTCACACGGGGTTGCTCCACCATCAGTCTAAGGCGCTCCTAGTTCTGGGCCATGCTGATGATCATTTCCATGAAATGATCCATCCTTTGTCAGAGCTCATTGAGATCATTATGCATTCGCTTAGCCATTCTTACTCAGTTTCTGCGAGTTGGATATCAATGAATGTGTTGACCAGCTGTCGCTCCCGACAAATGACGCCGGGTCATATGAAGGTACAGACGCGAACGGTCGGCGAAGGGAACAGTGAGAACACGCAGCCGTGAACTCACTGGAGATGAATAGAGTCGCCAGCTAGGCATTTTTATCCCGGAGGAAAGGCAATGCTGCATAGGCCTAGAAAAAGATGGATAAGACGGTTTGCGAACCAGAGAGACTGAGAAAGGGGGTTGGTTACAACCTGGGAAGGTATTAGCACCCAGATTGTCCGTCGTACTCGACGGGATCCACGCTTAAAAGATTTGTGTTTTAAAGGGGTAGTGTCAGTGCAATCTGTGTGTAAACAGCTGGAAAAGAATGTACAGGTGTCAGTGTAAAGAAATGTGAAGTGCATAAGTGAAGTATGAAAGTGTCAGTGTAAGAATGAGAATGAATTGCTCAAGATCGTGAGGCTAAAGAATAAAGCTAGAAAGAGGGGGAATGAACAGAGACTTTTGTTCGATAACTGTTAAGTTATGCCTACGTATCCTCTCGTGCAATGAGGAAGTCAGAACACCGTAGTTCGACCCAAAGAGACTGAAAGATGAATTGACTTGTGAACTGCTTGCTTGTCTATGCTCAAGTGTATGACCTGTCTGGCTCAGGTGCTAGCTGTCTTGCATTAGACGGAAGAAGCAAGTTCTCGATTGTGAATGAGTGAGATGAGAAGAGAATCCCGGAGGAGACGATTATTGTTTGTTTTTGAGTTTTCAGTCTTTTATTTCTTTTTTTGGATTTTTGTCGTAAGATAATGAGCTTAAGCCTAAACCAATGGATTTAGTAAACTCATCACATCTTCCCTCTGATTAGGGGTAATGAGAATACCTTAAGTGTGAAGTCAGATTCTCACACTTAATCACCTTTGGTGTAGGATTAAGATCATTAACCTACTTGTGATTATTTAGATGTTTTTTTGTGATTTTGTTTAGTGTTGAGTAATGAGGTTAAGCCATAATCAAGGATTAAACAGACCCATTACACCATCCTAAAAGAAGGATAATAGATGAGAATGTTTAAGCTGAGGAAGACTCCTCAACTTAATCCATGATTAGGGATTAAACCCATGACAAAACAAGCCTTTATTAAGTGGATTTTATTTAGATTAATGATATGATGATGAAGTGAATTTTATGATTTGTAAGACAACTTGAGGGGGACTTGTCCATTAACACTAGGGTTAGTCCTTCTCAACCACTTAAGGAAGAATTAGAACCCTAATGCAAGGCCCAAGTTACAAGTGTAATGTCTTGATAATTATTAGATGGATTGATTAAGAGATTTAAACACATAAAGGGTTCAAGACTTAGGATTAAAGTTATACACTCCATCCTAAGAGAAGGATGCAGGCATAAGCTTAATCACAAAGTCTTGAAGCCTTTAGGGTTTAGTCCCTGATTATGAGGTGAGAAGAGAGGACTCAAGGAGAGACACAAAGGTAAAACTATGGGGGGACTAATCAAAACCCTAATTCATTGTCATGCTTGGTTGATCCTAAGGTTTGTGAGGTTTTCAAGGACAATCTTCAGAGGAACCACCAGGAAGCAGATGAACAGGATCAAGAGAAGCAAAGTGACTTGCTTCATTCAAGAAGTCAAGTCACTTGAAGAAAGAAAGTGGGAAGGAGAAGAATGAGCAAGCTCAAACTCAAACACATATAAAAATGCAGCAATGGATGCAAGAGAGATGAAAAGAAAAGGTATGAGAAGTGAAGGCAAATCCACTTCTCAAGTTTACTTACCACCTGAAATGTTAGAAAGAAATGCAATGCAATGCTAAATGAAATGAAATGACATGATGCTAAGCAAAACCAGAAGCATGTTGATGATGATTATGATGTTATGAGGTGCTGCAAACATGAGGCAAGACAATGGGGATGTTCATACAAGATCATGAATGCAAATGATGCAAGCTAAGGAGCATGAACAAACATGAAAAGTTATGAATCATACAAGACAAATGACATGGCAAATATGGGATGCAATGATCAAAGATGCTTTATACATGTCTTAAGATGTCAAATGAATCACAAGAATGCACAAAATGCAAATACAAGTCATGTTATGCAAGAGAATGCAAGGAGGATGCAAAAGAAAGCCCAAATTAGGGTTCATGGATCAAACATCAAACACAAACCAAAAACAGAAGCAAACCCTAAGATAAAAAAATGGAAAATGGCATCCAAAGAAACCCTAGGCCTATGATGAACCACTGCCCAAAGGGGGAGCTCTCAACTCTCAACCAAACTCAAGATATGAATTTTCTAAATTATTAGGGTTTTTTAGGGTTCTTAACAAAGTAAATGCCAAACAATTTGAAAATGCAAGAACAATTCATGGCCTTTTTATCCTTGAAAATACATGCTAAACACAAGACAAAGCAAAAAGAATCAATGCCTCAACCTTCACCAATAGGCAGAAATGAATTTTTGAATCCATGATCAAAATAATGCATAAAAAATGATTTAATTCAATGAAAAATTCTTAAAATGCATCAAGATCAAAAAAGAAATTTGGTTTGAAGGTTGGACAATGTTTCTAAATGTCTTAGAACACTTCATGAATTTTTTTTGTAATTTTTAAATACCTAAAAGTATTTTTAATTAATTAATTCCCATTAATCAATTAAAAATAATCTTTTAAATATTTAAAAATACTTTTTTAATGATAAAAATAAAATAAAAAATGTTTTTGGGTCTTAAAAATTAATAAAACTTTAAGGAAAAAGTTTCATAATTTTTAAGATTTTTTAGCTATTTTAAATTAATTATGCAAATTAAATAGAAAAAAAATGAATAAAAATTAAATAAAACTGAAGTAATCTAAATGAGAGGCTGAGATGAGCTGCTGGGTTAAAAGGGGTTGACTGGGCGCGCATCTGGACGGCCCAGATTCAAACCAACCTAATCCTGATTAATTAAATATTAATTCATAATTAAAACTTAATGAAACGATCCAGGCCTTCCATTCACGCGCGGAAAACGAAATCCAATGGCTCACGTTTAAACTTTGCCCTAACCCTAATTAACCTCACTAATTACTTTCAGGCTGCCGGAGAAGACTTCCGGTCGTCTTCTCCGGCCAGCTCTCACCTGAGAAAACTTCAAATCCTTCCCTAGGTCACCAAAATGAAATCTAAAACCATGGAAATGTTCCTCACATCCTCACGAATCAAACCCCTATCCTAAAACAAATTTATTCTTCCTAAATCAACTGAATCGAAGAGAACAAGTTCTAGGGCACGCAAGCTTCAGAGACAAATTAAATGCTCAAATCACAACCATTTCAAAAACTAAAAGCATCAGGATGATCAGTGAATCACATAGAACAAGTTTGTAACAAGAGAAATGATTTCTGGAAAAATAAATTTCAGGCTACCTGAGATTTGAAGCTTTCCACTTGAGGACTTTCTGGCCTTCTCTTTATGTGCAATCTACTCCTTAGAACCCCTTGATGATGTTTGAATGCTCAAAATGAGTTTGTGCTGGCTGGATAATGAGTTTCGAAAGGAACTGCTTCAAGCTCAGTCAACAATGGCTATGGTGATTCTGACTGATTCAGGCCATGGTGAATGAAGGTTTGAGGTCCTGATGATGAATGGAGAAGGTTTGTGGTGTTTGTTTGGCTGTTTGTGGGCTAGGGAGGGAGATTCGAAGAAGTTTGCAGAATGGAGGGAGAGATGGCAATGGAGTTTTCTGGCTGTTTCAGGCTTATGCTTTGGGTGGTTTCTTGTCTATGAAGTGTGTTGAGTTGGATGGTGATGTTAGTTTGAGTGTTTGCAGGCTGTATAGAGAAATTCGAAGGCTTTTGCAATGTGAAGGGATTTTGTGAATGTGTGTATTGTGATTGTTTCAGCCTTGCTTCTTCATATGTTTAGCTTGCAAACTGTCCACATATTTCTCTCTCATTGGTCAGTTGACAAGACATGCCCTTTATTGATTGGTAAGGCAACTTTTGCAAAAAGTCCACTTCTTGTAAGAGAGGGCATGGGCTAAACTCTAGCTAAGTACAATGGGCATGGGGCTGCGCAGCATGATGTGTGTATGAAGCTAGTTTGGTTCAGCAGCCAATGCATCAAGTTGGTGAGATGTGATCATGAGTTTTGCAACTTGTGACATTTTGGTTCACATGTGACTTCCTTGCTTAACCAAACATGAAACCATGACATTCTTGGTTCATTTCTGATTTTTAGGAGTTACATGATCATGTTGAATGCATTAGAAGCCCATATGGTGACTGAATTGGCCTTGGAAGAAGAATTTGCAATTTTTGCCTTTGGTGCATAACTTGAAATTTAGTGATTTTTGCCAACTTTAACAAAACATAACTTTTGATCCAAGATGAATTAGATCATGTTCTTGTACTTTTTGGAAAGGGAAAGATGAGATCTACAACTTTCATGACCAAAGTTTTTCCATTTGAAGCATTTTTGGATCCAAAATCATGGCTTGAAAAATGACCTAAAATGATGCATTCTTGAAAAGTCAACTATGCCCAAAAAGTCAACATTTGCAAAAACCCTAAATTCTTGATTTTTATGAACTTCAACCTTCTTCCATGATCAAATAAAGATCATATACACTCAAAATGATGAAGATCACCCATTGGTTGGGTCATTGGGGGCCTCAGATGCCCTGATTTTGCACTGACTTGTCTGAAAAGTCAACCCTTGATCAGATGACTTCCCCATGGAATTTCTTCATGAAAATTGATATGCATACTCCCTATACCATATAGAGATCAATGGAAACAAGAATGACCAAAAAATTTGGGGTTATGGCCTCTGAAACCAAAACCCTAATTTTCAATCAACTGTGTAGTTCAAGCTGGCCCTGCATCCACTCAAACCCTAGTTCTTGTGATTCCTCTGCATTTTTGACTTTGAGGAGATGAAATATGATATAAGAACACACATGGACCACTTTGAGTTGATTGGTTGCCTTTGGAGTGGATCAAGAGGCTTTGAGGTTGCTCAGATCACAAACCCTAGGGGCAGATACCTTTGAATCTATGCAGTGAATCAAAAATGAGATGTGAGATGATATGATTGTGTTTATGCATATGAGATGACCATAAGCCATGGTGTGAATGGGTGAGGGCAAATTTTGGGTGTTTACAGCTGCCCCTATTCAAGCATGAGTTAGCTGTGCCGGTTGTAAGCAACGGCTTAACAGACAAACAAGGTAACTTGTGGTTGAATACCAGAGACAGTCCAAAATTTGCACTCACAGAATGAAGAAGAAAAGGGATATAGACTGTAAAAGTAAAATAAAGTATATTGTAAAGTATGGGCGACGGAGGACGACCGTCGAGCAGAGGACGACTGCTGGGTAAAGAGCAATGACGGGGACGGCCGACATGCTGGTAAAGTGCAGGAAATAAAGCAATGACGGGGACGGCCGACATGCTGGTAAAGTGCAGGAAATAAAGCAATGACGGGGACGGCCGACATGCTGGGGATACAAGGTAAAGCTAAGACGGGGACGGCCGACTAGCTGGGGAAAATAAAATCATGATGGGGACGGCCATCACTGTAAAATTTCTGAGGATTAATGAAACATGACGGGGACGGCCATCAAGTTCATAAAGGTAAAGTAACCAACGATGGGGACGGCCATCAGGCTAAAAAGGAAAAGGGACCACGACGGGGACGGCCATCGGGTTAAAGAATAAATGAAATAAACAGGTGATGGGGTACGACCATCAAAGGTGAAGGACGATCACCTAGCAGGGGACGGCTGCTCTGTTGGGTATAAAAATGATGGGGACGGCCATCAAAGGTGGAGGACGACCACCTGGCAGGGTACGGCTGCCGAAAATATCAACGATGGGGACGGCCATCGGATAGAAAAGGTCAACGATGGGGACGGCCATCGGACGAGCAAGATGGAGGACGACCATCAAGAAGTGGAGGACGACCACTCAGCAGGGGACGGCTGCTCTCGAGGTTTATCATGACATAGGACGAATGTCAGATAACCAAAATCAACAATGGGGACGGCCATTGGATAAAGTTGATGAAGGACGATCATCAAGAGGTGGAAGACGACCACCTAGCAGGGGACGGCTGCTAAAAGCAACAATGGGGACGGCCATCGGATGAGCATGATGGAGGACGACCATCAAGAAGTGGAGGACGACCACTCAGCAGGGTACGGCTGCTCTCAAAGGTATCATAACACAGGACGAGTGTTAGATAAAAAGAAAATTTGTTGGTGATCTACTGGGGAGATAGTAAACACGGACGAGCGTTTACATCCAAGAAGCAAAAGGTATAAGTGTTTGGTATTGTGTACAGATTAAAGATGCGGACGAGCATCCTTAAGACTATGATACGGACGAGTATCATGCAGAAACAAACTGACACATGTTCAGAGATGATGATACGGACGGGTATCAACTGGTTAACAAAGAACACGGACGAGTGTTGCATCTGAAAGGACTCTTCTGGGGAATAGTAGACACGGACGAGTATCTACTCAAGAAGACATAAGTGTTTGACACGGTGTATGGATTAAAGATGCGGACGAGCATCCTTAAAACTATGATACGGACGAGTATCATGTGAAAACAAACACTAGACGCAATGTTCTGAGATGATGGTACGGACGAGTACCAACTGGTTAACAAAGAACAAGGACTATTGTCGGATCTGTGGGGATATGAGTGATGATGTATACAAGATACGGACGAGTATCTGTATAAGTGTACCATGAGTAGTGAGCGTTGTATTGTATAGATGAGTGTTTTAACTGCTGGGGAGAATGACACGGACGGGTGCCAAGAGAGAAAAGTGTAATATTAACAAGTATAGGCGACTGCGCTGGGGATAGATGACACGGACGGGTGCCAAAAGGTGTATATACTGGTGTTTTGATGATTTGTGAGGCAACTGCTTTTGCTGGGACTCTGATGGGGACTCTCGGGGAAAGTAATCTGTATTCTGATAAATGGTTACTAATCACAAGCGTTCAATTCACAACATGACTTATGATTATGCTATGTATTTGATTTTTGCCGTAATGCTCCGTATTAGACGGAATGCTACGCTCTGGGGGGTGAATGTGATGCGGATGCCATGATTATGCAAAGGGGTACAGATCCGGGATTCGGATCCCATTGCTGCGAAGATCTCGGGTTGATCTGCTTGAAGTGAACATCCCAGCTGGGTATGAGATCACTGGTAGATCCAATGATGTATCTGCTCGGGGATATATGTCACTGGTTGACATAACCTTGAAAATACGGGACCCAACTGGGGTTTGTAGAAGCTTCTGTACTCTGTTGTGACTTCTCCGTGCGTTGCTCTTCTGAATAGAGGCTGGGAATTCTGTGGGGAGATGATCCCCTTGACTTCTGTATTCTGTTGAGGAAGAATGGCAACTCGGCTAGGGAATTGAGAGGCAACTCAGCTGGGGAGGGCAACAAGAGGCAACTCAGCTGGGGATATAGCATCCTGAGTGTTAAGCCTGTTTGTTGATTTGGCAACTTTGCTGTGGAGAGCAACAAGAGGCAACTCAGCTGGGGATAGAGCATCTCGGATGCTGAGATTGAGTGTATGCTGATGTGGCAGCTCCGCTGGGGAAATGGGCA
Source organism: Lathyrus aphaca (assembly GCA_963966055.1). NCBI lineage: Eukaryota > Viridiplantae > Streptophyta > Magnoliopsida > Fabales > Fabaceae > Lathyrus > Lathyrus aphaca. The sequence continues at coordinate 108,988,477 of OZ014523.1, forward strand.
CCTTCTAGTGCCATGTGGAAGATAGACCGAGTTGATAATGATTCGCCTACTTGCTGAGACGTAACTTGCATGCCCCAGGTTGCGTTCTGGATACCTGCAATCCTGCAAAGGTAAGGAAACATACAAGAGGTCCCGAGGTATCCCTTTCTGGATTCCGTCGTAGGAGATAAGTACTTTCGAGAGTAATCATATTCCCTGCAAGCATGTGTTTTATTTTTTAGAGAAAGGCATCTGTACTTATGCAATTGTATTTTTTTAGAGATATCAGACAACTCTTTGCAAAACGTAAATGTAAAAACGAGACATGACTGAGAATCTGATTTTATTAATTCATGTGCCCTGAATTGGCAAGATACAGTCAAAGAAACATATCTCCTGAAATGAGGAGATTGCTACAAATTGAGAAATAAAGTGCTGGCGATGTTGACGACGCTTTCAAGGAGCTTCCTCTCCTGCTATGACTCGTGTGACAATGACGTTCTTCTCGTCTTGCTTTCTGGAGAGAGTTGATTCTGATTGAAGCTTGATCTTTTGGAAGCTTACCAAGTTGTAGGTGATACAGACGAACTCAGAATGCAGTTGTTCGCTTATTCCCTTATTTTGCATGGATCGCCCTTTCGGGTTTTCAATCCATCGGGATACCCATTTTTGCCTGAGCTGTCCAATGCGGCTTTTCAACTCAGCGGGTGTACATTTTTTGTTCATTTTCCCTTACTTTTGCCCGAGTCTTTTATTCTGTTTTTGACTCGCCGGGGTGCCCTATTTTTGCCTGGACTTACATTCTGTTTTTTATGTCCAGCGGGTCATTTTATGCGAAGTATTTTTTAACTGCATCTGAATTCACAGGGGACGGGAAATCTTCACCATCCATGGTGCTGAGCATCAGTGCTCCACCAGAGAAAACTTTCTTTACAACAAATGGTCCTTCATAATTTGGAGTCCATTTGCCCCTGTGGTCTGTATGAGGAGGGAGGATTCTTTTCAGCACGAGATCCCCTACTTGGTACTCTCGGTGCCTGACTTTCTGATCGAAGGCTTTCTTCATTCTTTTCTGATATAACTGCCCATGGCAGATTGCAGCCAATCTCTTCTCTTCGATCAGACTCAGTTGCTCGTATCGGGACCGAACCCATTCTGCTTCACTCAGTTTAACATCCATTAATACCCGTAGAGAGGGTAATTCAACTTCAACAGGTAGGACTGCTTCCATACCATATACAAGCTGATACGGTGTTGCCCCAATGGATGTTCTGATTGATGTGCGGTACCCATGCAAAGCAAATGGTAGCTTTTCATGCCAGTCTTTGTAGGTGATTACCATCTTCTGCACAATCTTCTTGATATTCTTATTTGCCGCCTCAACAGCGCCGTTCATCTTTGGCCTGTAAGGAGAAGAATTGTGATGTTGGATCTTGAAGTCCCGGCACAGCTCTGCCATCATTTTGTTGTTCAAGTTGGAACCATTATCAGTAATGATTCGCTCGGGCACTCCATACCGACAGATGATATCTCTCTTCAGAAATCGGGCTACCACTTGTCTTGTAACATTTGCATATGAGGCTGGTTCAACCCACTTGGTGAAATAGTCGATGGCGACCAGGATGAATCTGTGGCCGTTTGAAGCAGTTGGCTCAATCTTGCCAATCATATCAATGCCCCACATGGCAAAGGGCCATGGTGAAGACATGATATTCAAAGGATTGGGAGGCACATGCACCTTATCTGCGTAGATCTGGCATTTATGGCATTTCCTGGCGTAGGCACAACAGTCTGCATCCATTGTGATCCAGTAATAGCCTGATCTTAGCAATTTCTTAGCCATGGCATGCCCTCCTGCATGGGTACCAAAAGATCCTTCGTGCACTTCATGCATCAGCAGATCTGCTTCCGTCCTGTCAACACATATGAGGAGTACCATGTCAAAGTTCCTCTTGTATAAAGACCCATCAGTGTTCAGAAAGAAACTTCCAGCAAGCCTTCTCAAAGTCTTCTTATCATTGGAAGATGCCCCAGGTGGGTATGTCTGATCCCCCAAGAAGCACTTAATGTCGTGGAACCAAGGCTTATCATCTTTTACAACATCTGCTGCAAATACATATGCTGGTCTATCAAGTCTAGACACTGAAATCTGAGGTACAAAGTTAGCGGCTTGAACTTTGATCATGGATGAAATGGTAGCAAGAGCATCCGCAAACTGATTCTCGTCCCGAGGGATATACTCAAGCTTGACTGTCGTGAAGAAAGTCAGTAACCTTCTTGTATAATCCCTGTAAGGTATCAGATGATCTTGGTGGGTGTACCATTTTCCGTTGGTCTGATTGACTACCAAAGCTGAATCTCCGAATACGGTCAATGTTTTGATCCTGAGGTCAATGGCTTCCTCAAGACCCATAATGCAAGCTTCGTATTCAGCTTCGTTGTTAGTGCAGTTGAAAGTGAGTTTTGCCGAGAAAGGCATGTGAACCCCCTTTGGTGAAATGAGTACTGCACCAACACCACGGCCATTCATGTTAACAGCCCCATCAAACATCATAGTCCATTCTTCTTCCGGGTCAGGCCCTTCGGTGTGAATAGGCTCTTCGTGATCTTTCGCTTTAATGAACATGATGTCTTCATCAGGGAAGTCAAATCTCATAGGCTGGTAGTCATCTATAGGTTGCTCAGCCAGATATTCAGATAGTACACTGCCTTTGATGGCTTTCTGAGATGTGTACTGTATGTCGTATTCTGTGAGAATCATCTGCCATCTTGCAACCCGTCCGGTAAGAGCTGGCTTCTCGAAAATGTACTTAACTGGATCCATTTTTGAGATTAATAAGGTAGTGTGGGTCAACATATACTGTCTCAGTCGGCGAGCAGCCCACGCTAAAGCACAGCAAGTTTTCTCGAGCAGTGAATAACGCTGTTCACAGTCGGTAAACTTTTTGCTTAGGTAGTATATTGCATACTCTTTTCGACCAGACTCGTCATGCTGGCCCAGCACACACCCCATTGACTCTTCTAATATTGTCAAGTACATAATCAGAGGTCTTCCTTCAACTGGAGGCATAAGGATTGGAGGTTCTTGCAGATATTCCTTGATCTTGTCAAAAGCCTTCTGGCAGTCTTCGTTCCAACTGACCGTTTGTTCCTTTCTTAACAGCTTGAACAAGGGTTCGCAGGTTGCTGTGAGGTGAGATATGAACCGTGAGATGTAGTTCAATCGACCTAAGAACCCTCGAACTTCTTTCTCAGTTTTCGGTGCAGGAATTTCTTGAATAGCTTTGACTTTATCAGGGTCAACCTCAATCCCTTTCTCGCTTACAATAAAGCCCAGCAATTTACCGGATCGCACCCCGAATGTGCATTTGTTGGGGTTCAGCTTTAGTTGATACTTCCTCAGACGCTTGAACAACTTCAGCAGATTCACCAGGTGATCTTCCTCTGTAAGGGACTTGGCAATCATATCATCCACATAACACTCTATTTCCTTATGGATCATATCATGGAACAATGTCACCATAGCCCGTTGATAGGTGGCACCAGCATTCTTCAGTCCGAACGGCATCACTTTGTAACAGAACGTGCCCCAAGGTGTAATGAATGTTGTCTTCTCCATGTCTTCAGGTGACATCTTGATCTGATTATATCCTGAAAATCCATCCATGAAGGAGAATACCGAGAACTGAGCCGTATTATCCACCAATACATCAATGTGAGGTAATGGGAAGTCATCTTTCGGGCTGGCTCTGTTCAGATCCCGGTAGTCAACACACATTCTTACTTTGCCATCCTTCTTAGGCACAGGTACTATATTAGCAACCCATGGCGGGTAGCTAGTTACAGCAAGGAACCCGGCGTCCCATTGCTTTTGTACCTCTTCCTTGATTTTCATAGCCATGTCTGGGCGAGTTCGGCGCAACTTCTGTTTAACTGGTGGGCATTCTTCCCTCAGAGGCAGCTTGTGCACAACAATGTCGGTATCCAACCCTGGCATGTCTTGATACGACCAAGCAAACACATCAACATACCCTTGAAGCAGATCTATCAGTTGTCTCTTCACTGAGTCTTGCAGGCAGGCCCCGATTTTAACTTCTTTCACGTCTTCGTCAGTACCAAGATTAATCACTTCAATCTCCTCCTGGTGAGGAGTAATGACCTTTTCCTCTTGTCTCAACAACCTGGCTAGCTCTTCAGGAAGCTCATATTCTTCATCAACCCCTTCATCAGCTTGATTGATTGGATTGTCGAAGTCATACGATGTCATAGCCGTGCTGTTGTCGGTGCTGTCAGGAAGGCACTCTCTGCAAGGGTTAAGTTTGTTCGTTTTAGTGATTGATTTTAATCTTGCTTTAGAAAAAAGTGAAATGAAGTTATCATTTTGAAAACACCGCCATTTATTTTTGTACAAAAAAGAAAAATGGAAAAAACAGTGAGCAGAAAAGACAAAGACTCGTTTGCAAAAAGATGTCTGATATTTCATTAATTTAATCTTGTTTGCACAAAAGTACAGATGGCCCTGGTTACAAAATGAGTCTTGTCATCTTGGGCAAGATGCAAGACTTGGATGCATGCTATAAAAAATAAAGGAAATAATAATTACTCTGCATGAGTAACTCTTATAATTTCCTGGGAAGACCAGTTCGAGACACTGCTCCCCGGGATCTTTGGACGAATCCAATTCTCCAGATTGCGCTCCTCCTCCAGCTCGTCTTCCAAACAGTTGATAGCATCGGGGGTAAGCATTCCCCCACTGACAAAACCAGGCTCTCCAGCAGCCTTTGCTTGATGTTGAGTTGGTCTGTAACCCAACCCAAATTTGTCCTTCTTCTCCTCCACAGCTAAGACCTTGCCCCAGCCTAGGGCAGTTCCTTCTTCAACAACCTTCCGGGCTTGTTGGTAAGATGACATTGGAGTACCAGATACAGCAGATGCTTCATTGACATTCAAGGCTTCAAAACCTTGGCTCATTGTTTCATGGATCTCCCCATCCATCTCAATGTATTTATAAGTAGCCAGATGGCTAACAAAAATGTCCTCTTCCCCACAGATTGTGACAACTTGACCTTCCCACTCAAATTTTAACTTTTGGTGAAGGGTAGACGTTATTGCGCCGGCGGCGTGAATCCAGGGTCTACCCAACAAACAGCTGTAGGCGGGCTGAATGTCCATCACATAAAAGATAGTTTTAAAGGTCTGTGGGCCAATTGTCACAGGCAGCTCAATCTCTCCCAGAACCGATCTCTTAGAACCATCAAAGGCTCTTACTACCAGGTTGCTGGGTCTCAATGCCAAACCATCATATTCTAACTTCACCAGAGCCTTCTTTGGTAAGACATTCAGGGAAGAACCTGTGTCCACCAGCACATGAGAAAGGACAGCTCCTTTGCATTCCATGGTTATGTGCAAGGCTTTGTTGTGATTACGGCCATCCTCTGTCAAGTCAGAATTGGTAAACCCTAGCCCATTGCTAGCAGTAACATTTCCAACCACGGTTTCCAATTGGTTGACAGTAATCTCCTCAGGCACGTAAGCTGCGTGCAGGACTTTAAGTAGTGCATTCCGATGGGCTTCGGAGCACATAAGCAGTGAGAGGATGGAGATTTTGGATGGCGTCTGGTGAAGCTGATCCACAATTTTGTAATCACTCTTTTTGATGATTCGCATAAACTCATCAACTTCCTGATCGAATGGAGTCTTCAGGGCTTCTTTGGCAGCTGGATCTTCCTGCACTGGGCCTTTACCCTTTGAACTTGTGAAGCAAAGAGACGTCCGCTTCGAGTGAAGCCTCCGCCTCCCCCCACATTATCTACTTGTGGTGCAGGTGTTGATGTTTCAAGAGTGATTCTTTTTCCTTCGCAGTATATGTCAGAGCCATAGTGCCAAGGGATGGCCCTATTGCTTTCATATGGTACTGGTCCAGGCACCGTGACAGTGACTGGACTGATTGCTGCTGTTGAAGGGACTGTTATTGTTTGTGGATCGTAAAAGATTGTAACTGGAGCTCTGGCGGGAGCAGCACCTTCTGAATGGTAGGCGGAGTTATTTTCAGGATCATAGAATATGGTGACAGTAGAGACATCTTCATGATTGATTGCTGGTGTTGTAGGAGGTACTGTTGGAAGGACTGTTGTTGTTGTTGATGGAGATTCGAAATGGAATGAAGCTGAAGTTGTAGCAGGAGAAACTGTTGTAAACTGATCATTTGGAAGGACAGGTGGAGTACTTGTTGATGGTGCTGATGAATTGTTGGGAACAACAGTTGCTGTATTTGTAGGAGGGTCTGAAACCGTTGTTGATGAAGTTGCCGGATTTATCGGAAATGATGTAGTGATCTGTAGCAAGCCACTCTGAATAAGGCTGTCAATACCATTCCTCAGGTCCTCACACCCATTCCATGAAATATTGCAGTAGGGACACCCTAGCTCACACCCCGGAAATATTTGGTTTTCGCGGAGTTGAGCTTTGATTTCCACCAATGGTGTCCTGATCTGATCCACACTGGTTATTAAATAAGACGGTTGGTCTTCTTCAATAGCATTAATTCGAGGACCACCATGGTTTGGCATTGGGTTTTTATTGACATTGGGCGGAGGTGCAAAATTCAGAGCCTTGGAGTCTACCAAGTCTTGTACCTTCATATGTAGAGCCCTGCATTTTTCTGTACTGTGACCAGGTGCGTTTGAATGAAAAGCACACCTAGCATTGGAGTCATAGTTCCTTGGTAGACTGTTGGGATCCGGAGGTGCCAACGTTCTTAGCTCAACCAGGTTGAGTTTCAGAAGTTGTGGCAGCAAGGCAGCATACGGCATTGGGATCGGGTCGATCACTCGGTTAGCTTGAGATGGCCTCTGTTGGAATGGCCTCTGTTGATTGTTGTTGTTGGAGTTGTTGTTGAAGTTCCTTGGAGGATACTGATTCTGCTGATATTGAGGTTGTTGTTGGAAGTTTTGTTGAGGAGGTTGATAGACTGGCTGTGGATGAGCTGGAGCAGGGATAGTGACTGCTGCTACTGACCTCTGAGCATATTGGGGCCTACCCCTGTTGGTGTGAATGGCATTGGTCTCGCCAGTTCTTCTCGGGCCTGCAAAAGGCTTTCTTGTACTACTGGACGAGCTTGCACCGTTGTCTGAGATCTTTCCCATTTTTAACAGGCTTTCAATTCTCTCCCCAGCTATGACAACATCTGCGAAGCTGGTGGAAGAGAAAGCAGCCAACCTGTCAATATACGTTCCCTGAAGAGTATTCATAAACATGTCTGCCATTTCTCTCTCAGACATTGGTGGTTGAACAGTAGCAGCCAGTTGCCTCCACCTTTGGGCATACTCTCGGAAACTCTCCCTCGAAGACTGTGACATTCCCATTAGGAGGGTCCTGTTGGGTGCCATATCTAGATTATACTGATACTGTCTGATGAAGGCCTCTGCCAGGTCCTTCCAGCATCTAATTGTTGCTCTTGTCAGATGGGAATACCACTCCCTCGAAGCTCCAGTCAAGCTATCTTCAAAATAGAACATCCACAATTTCTCATCCATTGTATAGGCCTTCAGCCTTCCCAGAAATGATTGCAAATGAGTCCGGGGGCATGAAGTCCCATTATACTTTTCGAAGCAAGGAGGCTTGAACTTATGGGGGATCCTGACCCCTTCTACCAAACCCATGTCCATGACGTCGAAACCCAAAGAATTTTGAGATTCTAAGGACCTCAATTTCTCAGCTATTTCTTCCAACCGTCTATCATAAGTTTCCTCTCCGGCACCCATTACTGTATACTGGTCCTCCTGAGGATCTTCTTGAAGTACTCTGGCTGCAGTGGCTGTCCCTTGAATGTTGACTGGGATGTTAGCCTCTGGATGGAGATGTGGGCCAAACACAGGGGGGTTAACATGTGGTTGCACCCTTTCATTATTACTGGTGCCTGCAGTTCCTACATGAGGCTCCTCTTGATTTTGCCTCTCCACCATGGCCCTCAGTCTCTCCTGGCTCTGAGCCATGTTGTTCATAACTTCCATGAACTGCGTCATCTGCGTTCTCATCTCTAACCTTTCGTTGGCCATCTGGTTTCTGACCTCTGTAAGGTCTTGTTGCATCTGATCCATCTGGATTCCCGGAAGGTTGTTTCTAGTTGGGTACCTGTGTGGCCTGTTGAGAGGAAAAACCCGGCGGCGAGCAATAATTCCTGAGATTCACAACAGAGGTTAGCAACAACAAAACAAAAACCTACAAAACAAACAAAAGAGTTAGCATGCAATGCAGTTATGCTTATTTGCTATCAAGGTATCCGGTTTGGCGTTCAGTTTTGACCCTTCCAGACCCTTGAAGATGATGCTGTTGAAGTTGCTTTTGATGTGAATCCAGATAGAAACCAACACAAATATATTACAAAGGTGAAATAATACAACTTGTTCATTTTTACAACACAAGCCCTCAAAGGGGTCAAAATACATCACAAAAAAGCAAAAGTACATGGAAAAGGAACAACAGCAAGCAAATGATCAAACTCCAAGGCCAAACTCATCCTCACGAACTTCCTTGAGAAGTGCTTCGGTCACAGGATCAGCCGGATGCTCCGTGAGACTTCTGATGAGAAGGTTTCTTGTTGCAACAGCTGCAGTCAACTTCTTGTTTTGACTTTGGTCCTTAGACCTCTTCAATCCTGCTTTGATTTTCAGCTCTGATATTTCCTCCTGGGCTGCTGCCAGGGCTTTTTCCATCTGCTCCATCTTGTCCTGAACTCTCTTGTCTTCTAGAGTACGGGCCTCAGTGATCCGGACCCACCTGGCCTGACTCTTTTTCAAATACAAGTCTGTTCTTGCTCTCTGGAACTGGGCTTCTTTACATGCATTCTTCAGAATCTGCTCACCAGCTTTAGACTTGTTGATATAATCTCCAGACTTCTCGATCTTAGTCAAGTGTTCTACCCTCAACTTCTCCAATCTCTCAATCTCCCTCACACCTTCACTCCTCTCCCGGAGGGTCTTCTGCAAGGCTTGAGTTAACTTCTCATTTCTTTCCTTCAAGCCCTCAAACTCCTCCAAACTGATAGTGGCAGGGGGTGGTGCTGAAGATGACTCAGGCATGTCTTCTATGGTGAAGGGCATTCCAGAGAATTGGGCCCTAGCATGGGACCACTCATAATATTGGACTGATGCCACATTATTGCACCTCCCCAGAATGGTGATTCCCTTAGTTTGAACATGATCCCAGGCCCAAGCAGCCTGCCTAACAACAGCCAAACTAATCTTGTTCTCACAGTAGAGGGTCTCAACCAAATCCTGTACCCTAGGAGTGTGGACCAGTGCATAGCCCAATTGCCTCTTGAACAGCAGAGGGTTGTAGTTGATACTTCCCTTAACTCCTATCAAAGGCACATTGGGAAAATGCCCACAGCTGGTGATCATATCTCTGCCCTTGGTGCTCTGAGTACACCATCTGATATCTGCTGAAGTTAGGACAGTGAGTCTCTTAGCCCAGTTGCTTTGCTGATGAGGATTTAGAAATGCATCTGTCCTGGGTAGATGCCTGAGAAGCCAAGCATGGAATAATGGAGCACAAATCCTCACTAACCTTCCCCTCTGCTTCTCATTTCTCTGATGGACTGAGTAATAGAGATCACCCAGTAAAGTTGGCACTGGGTTCTTCAGGATGAACAAATGGATTGCATTTTTGCTAATGAATCGAGGCTCATCTGCAAACAACACAATTCCATATACACCTAAGGCCAACAGAGCACAAACAGCTTTCCACTCCCCCAAGGAGGCCTTCAAACTAGCTTGAGACATTAAGAAGTCCAGATGAAATCCAGGGATTCCAGCTTTAGAGGTCATATGCTGTTCAATCAAAACAGGCTCCAGATACAAAGCTTTTGCTACCTCTCCATTGCTAGGAAAGACCATTTCAGGGTTGAATGGGATTTCTCTTTTGATGGGCAGACCAATCAATGATGAGTATTCTTCCAGAAGAGGACCCAACTGAAAGTCTTGAAAGGTGAAACATCTCAATGGGGGGTCATAGAACTGAATGCAGGTGTGGATGAGGCTCCTCTGTGAAGGGTCCAGATCCATAACCATGTCCAGTATATCTCCATAACTCTCCCTGAACAAAGGTATGTGATCTGGGGTGATCAGGGTTTGGATCCTCCTGATGTCTGATAAGTCTGGTTGGAAGAAATGATAGGTGATGTTGCTTTTCTTTGGAGCCATGATGCTGAAGACTGAGTAGAATAAGTGATGATGAAGATGCTGAGGAGAGGGCCACTGACTGGCTAGTGCAGGTAACTGAAGTATATGGCTGACAAGCTGAAGCAAGTGTTGGTGGAGATAGGTCAAAACTGCAGATGGGGTCAAAACCAAAACCAAAGATGAAGGTGGATACCCTGAAACACAAATAAGCAAATGTTAATATGATGCAATGAGTATGTATGCAAATGATATGCAAGGGTTTGTGACTGAGCTGGATCTGATTAACTGCCTTGGTGTAGGTCCAAGTGTGTTCAAGAATTCCAGAAGGAGGTCTAAAAAATCCAGTAACCAGGGTGGGGGACTCAAATAAAGAGCCACAAGTCCAAGGTTTTAGAATCACAAGAACTGTCCAACATGGAGTACTCTTAACAAAGTCAAAGTAACAGGGTATTCTGAGGTCAAGGTACCTGCAAACCTGTAAACAGCCCAACCCCCTCACAGGTGATGATCTAGAACAAGGATCCTCAGACTTGGATCAGTTATGAGAAGTGTAAACACTTCTAACCCGGAGGTACAGTGTTTACAATAACCATAACAATTCCTCCTCTAATTCACCTCAGTTTCTGAAGGTCAATACTAAAAGGTCATTCAGACTTAGCAGGCTTTCCAGATAGCCCTAGCATTGCAGGAAATCTGCAACACAGAGTTCTCAAGAAGAAACCCATATCTGAACCGTGTTTCATATTCCCGCACCAGACCGAAATGGAATGGGAAAGAATATGATTCACTCTAGCCTAGGTGTCACTCAGGTCCCAGGTATAGGACCTTAACTCTCAATGAAATACCCACCCACCAAAGAAAAACCAGATCCAGCCAGCACAGTATGACAGTATGAAAAATATAAAGCTATAAAGAAAGCAATAAATCAACTGTACATAAAGCAAAAGTAAGTACAAACATACAAACACAAACAACACATAACACCCCCGTAAACACAAATCAATCAAGCGCTAGGAGGAACCCACAAAAAGAACCAGAAGCTCTGGTTGCAGTATAAGGCATCCCCAGCAGAGTCGCCAAGCTGTCGCTCCCGACAAATGACGCCGGGTCATATGAAGGTACAGACGCGAACGGTCGGCGAAGGGAACAGTGAGAACACGCAGCCGTGAACTCACTGGAGATGAATAGAGTCGCCAGCTAGGCATTTTTATCCCGGAGGAAAGGCAATGCTGCATAGGCCTAGAAAAAGATGGATAAGACGGTTTGCGAACCAGAGAGACTGAGAAAGGGGGTTGGTTACAACCTGGGAAGGTATTAGCACCCAGATTGTCCGTCGTACTCGACGGGATCCACGCTTAAAAGATTTGTGTTTTAAAGGGGTAGTGTCAGTGCAATCTGTGTGTAAACAGCTGGAAAAGAATGTACAGGTGTCAGTGTAAAGAAATGTGAAGTGCATAAGTGAAGTATGAAAGTGTCAGTGTAAGAATGAGAATGAATTGCTCAAGATCATGAGGCTAAAGAATAAAGCTAGAAAGAGGGGGAATGAACAGAGACTTTTGTTCGATAACTGTTAAGTTATGCCTACGTATCCTCTCGTGCAATGAGGAAGTCAGAACACCGTAGTTCGACCCAAAGAGACTGAAAGATGAATTGACTTGTGAACTGCTTGCTTGTCTATGCTCAAGTGTATGACCTGTCTGGCTCAGGTGCTAGCTGTCTTGCATTAGACGGAAGAAGCAAGTTCTCGATTGTGAATGAGTGAGATGAGAAGAGAATCCCGGAGGAGACGATTATTGTTTGTTTTTGAGTTTTCAGTCTTTTATTTCTTTTTTTGGATTTTTGTCGTAAGATAATGAGCTTAAGCCTAAACCAATGGATTTAGTAAACTCATCACATCTTCCCTCTGATTAGGGGTAATGAGAATACCTTAAGTGTGAAGTCAGATTCTCACACTTAATCACCTTTGGTGTAGGATTAAGATCATTAACCTACTTGTGATTATTTAGATGTTTTTTTGTGATTTTGTTTAGTGTTGAGTAATGAGGTTAAGCCATAATCAAGGATTAAACAAACCCATTACACCATCCTAAAAGAAGGATAATAGATGAGAATGTTTAAGCTGAGGAAGACTCCTCAACTTAATCCATGATTAGGGATTAAACCCATGACAAAACAAGCCTTTATTAAGTGGATTTTATTTAGATTAATGATATGATGATGAAGTGAATTTTATGATTTGTAAGACAACTTGAGGGGGACTTGTCCATTAACACTAGGGTTAGTCCTTCTCAACCACTTAAGGAAGAATTAGAACCCTAATGCAAGGCCCAAGTTACAAGTGTAATGTCTTGATAATTATTAGATGGATTGATTAAGAGATTTAAACACATAAAGGGTTCAAGACTTAGGATTAAAGTTATACACTCCATCCTAAGAGAAGGATGCAGGCATAAGCTTAATCACAAAGTCTTGAAGCCTTTAGGGTTTAGTCCCTGATTATGAGGTGAGAAGAGAGGACTCAAGGAGAGACACAAAGGTAAAACTATGGGGGGACTAATAAAAACCCTAATTCATTGTCATGCTTGGTTGATCCTAAGGTTTGTGAGGTTTTCAAGGACAATCTTCAGAGGAACCACCAGGAAGCAGATGAACAGGATCAAGAGAAGCAAAGTGACTTGCTTCATTCAAGAAGTCAAGTCACTTGAAGAAAGAAAGTGGGAAGGAGAAGAATGAGCAAGCTCAAACTCAAACACATATAAAAATGCAGCAATGGATGCAAGAGAGATGAAAAGAAAAGGTATGAGAAGTGAAGGCAAATCCACTTCTCAAGTTTACTTACCACCTGAAATGTTAGAAAGAAATGCAATGCAATGCTAAATGAAATGAAATGACATGATGCTAAGCAAAACCAGAAGCATGTTGATGATGATTATGATGTTATGAGGTGCTGCAAACATGAGGCAAGACAATGGGGATGTTCATACAAGATCATGAATGCAAATGATGCAAGCTAAGGAGCATGAACAAACATGAAAAGTTATGAATCATACAAGACAAATGACATGGCAAATATGGGATGCAATGATCAAAGATGCTTTATACATGTCTTAAGATGTCAAATGAATCACAAGAATGCACAAAATGCAAATACAAGTCATGTTATGCAAGAGAATGCAAGGAGGATGCAAAAGAAAGCCCAAATTAGGGTTCATGGATCAAACATCAAACACAAACCAAAAACAGAAGCAAACCCTAAGATAAAAAAATGGAAAATGGCATCCAAAGAAACCCTAGGCCTATGATGAACCACTGCCCAAAGGGGGAGCTCTCAACTCTCAACCAAACTCAAGATATGAATTTTCTAAATTATTAGGGTTTTTTAGGGTTCTTAACAAAGTAAATGCCAAACAATTTGAAAATGCAAGAACAATTCATGGCCTTTTTATCCTTGAAAATACATGCTAAACACAAGACAAAGCAAAAAGAATCAATGCCTCAACCTTCACCAATAGGCAGAAATGAATTTTTGAATCCATGATCAAAATAATGCATAAAAAATGATTTAATTCAATGAAAAATTCTTAAAATGCATCAAGATCAAAAAAGAAACTTGGTTTGAAGGTTGGACAATGTTTCTAAATGTCTTAGAACACTTCATGAATTTTTTTTGTAATTTTTAAATACCTAAAAGTATTTTTAATTAATTAATTCCCATTAATCAATTAAAAATAATCTTTTAAATATTTAAAAATACTTTTTTAATGATAAAAATAAAATAAAAAATGTTTTTGGGTCTTAAAAATTAATAAAACTTTAAGGAAAAAGTTTCATAATTTTTAAGATTTTTTAGCTATTTTAAATTAATTATGCAAATTAAATAGAAAAAAAATGAATAAAAATTAAATAAAACTGAAGTAATCTAAATGAGAGGCTGAGATGAGCTGCTGGGTTAAAAGGGGTTGACTGGGCGCGCATCTGGACGGCCCAGATTCAAACCAACCTAATCCTGATTAATTAAATATTAATTCATAATTAAAACTTAATGAAACGATCCAGGCCTTCCATTCACGCGCGGAAAACGAAATCCAATGGCTCACGTTTAAACTTTGCCCTAACCCTAATTAACCTCACTAATTACTTTCAGGCTGCCGGAGAAGACTTCCGGTCGTCTTCTCCGGCCAGCTCTCACCTGAGAAAACTTCAAATCCTTCCCTAGGTCACCAAAATGAAATCTAAAACCATGGAAATGTTCCTCACATCCTCACGAATCAAACCCCTATCCTAAAACAAATTTATTCTTCCTAAATCAACTGAATCGAAGAGAACAAGTTCTAGGGCACGCAAGCTTCAGAGACAAATTAAATGCTCAAATCACAACCATTTCAAAAACTAAAAGCATCAGGATGATCAGTGAATCACATAGAACAAGTTTGTAACAAGAGAAATGATTTCTGGAAAAATAAATTTCAGGCTACCTGAGATTTGAAGCTTTCCACTTGAGGACTTTCTGGCCTTCTCTTTATGTGCAATCTACTCCTTAGAACCCCTTGATGATGTTTGAATGCTCAAAATGAGTTTGTGCTGGCTGGATAATGAGTTTCGAAAGGAACTGCTTCAAGCTCAGTCAACAATGGCTATGGTGATTCTGACTGATTCAGGCCATGGTGAATGAAGGTTTGAGGTCCTGATGATGAATGGAGAAGGTTTGTGGTGTTTGTTTGGCTGTTTGTGGGCTAGGGAGGGAGATTCGAAGAAGTTTGCAGAATGGAGGGAGAGATGGCAATGGAGTTTTCTGGCTGTTTCAGGCTTATGCTTTGGGTGGTTTCTTGTCTATGAAGTGTGTTGAGTTGGATGGTGATGTTAGTTTGAGTGTTTGCAGGCTGTATAGAGAAATTCGAAGGCTTTTGCAATGTGAAGGGATTTTGTGAATGTGTGTATTGTGATTGTTTCAGCCTTGCTTCTTCATATGTTTAGCTTGCAAACTGTCCACATATTTCTCTCTCATTGGTCAGTTGACAAGACATGCCCTTTATTGATTGGTAAGGCAACTTTTGCAAAAAGTCCACTTCTTGTAAGAGAGGGCATGGGCTAAACTCTAGCTAAGTACAATGGGCATGGGGCTGCGCAGCATGATGTGTGTATGAAGCTAGTTTGGTTCAGCAGCCAATGCATCAAGTTGGTGAGATGTGATCATGAGTTTTGCAACTTGTGACATTTTGGTTCACATGTGACTTCCTTGCTTAACCAAACATGAAACCATGACATTCTTGGTTCATTTCTGATTTTTAGGAGTTACATGATCATGTTGAATGCATTAGAAGCCCATATGGTGACTGAATTGGCCTTGGAAGAAGAATTTGCAATTTTTGCCTTTGGTGCATAACTTGAAATTTAGTGATTTTTGCCAACTTTAACAAAACATAACTTTTGATCCAAGATGAATTAGATCATGTTCTTGTACTTTTTGGAAAGGGAAAGATGAGATCTACAACTTTCATGACCAAAGTTTTTCCATTTGAAGCATTTTTGGATCCAAAATCATGGCTTGAAAAATGACCTAAAATGATGCATTCTTGAAAAGTCAACTATGCCCAAAAAGTCAACATTTGCAAAAACCCTAAATTCTTGATTTTTATGAACTTCAACCTTCTTCCATGATCAAATAAAGATCATATACACTCAAAATGATGAAGATCACCCATTGGTTGGGTCATTGGGGGCCTCAGATGCCCTGATTTTGCACTGACTTGTCTGAAAAGTCAACCCTTGATCAGATGACTTCCCCATGGAATTTCTTCATGAAAATTGATATGCATACTCCCTATACCATATAGAGATCAATGGAAACAAGAATGACCAAAAAATTTGGGGTTATGGCCTCTGAAACCAAAACCCTAATTTTCAATCAACTGTGTAGTTCAAGCTGGCCGTGCATCCACTCAAACCCTAGTTCTTGTGATTCCTCTGCATTTTTGACTTTGAGGAGATGAAATATGATATAAGAACACACATGGACCACTTTGAGTTGATTGGTTGCCTTTGGAGTGGCTCAAGAGGCTTTGAGGTTGCTCAGATCACAAACCCTAGGGGCAGATACCTTTGAATCTATGCAGTGAATCAAAAATGAGATGTGAGATGATATGATTGTGTTTATGCATATGAGATGACCATAAGCCATGGTGTGAATGGGTGAGGGCAAATTTGGGGTGTTTACACCAGCTATACTGCCTGCATCTGAATAAGTTAGGAAATCCGGATAACTTGTCAAAATGAAAAATATGAAAATCATGCAATGAATGTGTATGACATGTCCATGTGAATGTGATATGCGACCCTGCAAATGAGTAAACATGTGTTAGGAATGAAAGCGTGCGAATGGTGTTATGCGATGCACTGGCATATGATCAATGGTTTGGTGTTGGTGCGGAGAAGATAACCACATGTGGGTGCAGGATCACAATGGAAATCACGGTAACAGTTTATCTGAATAGAAATACAGGATCTCAGAACCGAAGAACCATAGAACCAGATCATAATACTGAACAATAATGGAAAAGCGGGTACGTTGGAAGTTTTAGGGTTCCTGTATACCTGTAAACCCCTCCCATCTCACGGGTGTGCTACTTGGGTCAACACCACAGAATCTCAAAGCCGAATAGTAATAATATGTTCATCATTTTCGAGAAATATCTCGTGACCAAATCAGGGAATCAGTTTCACATTATGTACTACTCAAGGAGGTCTCAGCTGAGTCCAAGGAAACAAGCATCCCTCATAAGTCCCCAACTTCAAGCACTGAATTGAGAAACAATAGGGCATTTAGCCCTTGGGATACAGTACTATTGTCATACGAACAATTTGATTTGACTGAGTTCCTATGAGAGAACCAGGCCATCCTATGCGAGTTCCCAGTGGGCCCTCGGATGCGAGTGGGTTTTCCAACAAATATGGTCTTCCATTGCCACTGTCATCATTGGAGAGGGTTGTTTCCACTAAGGTCCTCAATGATCGGTCACTAGATGCACATAAATATCGAGGTTGTACCCTGAAGTGGAGGAGATCCCCACACAAAATAGTTCTAAGACGGTCGCAGTATGGGTGTGGAACACACCGCCACTAATCATGATACCATGCGAGTACATTGTTTGTCCACGCTAGTCCTAGGGTGCACTCAAGCCGGGTATTTGGCTTATCTTACAGTAACTCACGCCAACAGAAAAAAAGAAAACCAGCACAGTCCATTATATATGATGCATGGAAAATAAATACTGAAAGCGATAAATAAATGATGTAAAGTAAAGCTGTAAATGAAAACAGTAAAGCTAAACTATAGTACACAACAACAAACAGATAAACACCCAAAGAAACAGAAACAAACAAGTGCTAGGATTGACTCTCAAAGGGGAAACCAGAGATTCTAGGTTCAATCCCCAACAGAGTCGCCAACTGTCGCTCCCAGGATTTCCATCATAGTACAAATGCGAGAGTGGTGCGGAAAAGGTAGAGTCGCCAGCCAGGCATTTGTATCCCGAACAAATGGGAAAGTTAATGCTGCACAAACCTAAGGAAGAAGGAAAAGGACAAGGTCCTGCGAACCAAAGATCTGGGTTCGGGAGTCGTTTACGACCTAGGAAGGTATTAGCACCCTAGACCGTCTTCCGTACCTGACGGGATCCATGCTTGTTAGTCTGTTTCAAAGGATGAGAGATAAAACTTCTGCTGAATAAAAGAACTGCTAACTGGAAAGGAAGTGAAATAAGAACTGGAAGAGAGATCGAAAAGAAGGGGGAAAAGGTAGGGAAAATAAAGAGTGTGCTCGAATGGGCCCTACCCCACTGCCTACGTACCTCATCGGGAAAATGAGGATCAGAGTCGACGTAGTTCGCCTAACTAAGGCGGAAACTCTGCTTGTTTTTTTAGGATGACGTTGCCATAGCTCTAACTCAGGTGTCGTTGGCTCGCTGAATCAAGGGCATTACCATATTATTGTCGAACTGTTGAGACAAGTCACGATCGTCCGCAAATAATGGGAGATGAGAAGATAATACACAGTTTCTTTGTTTATTGTCTTTTAAGAGAAGTGTTTTTCTTATTTGTTTGTGAAACATTCTCATACTAAGATTTGTTCATCATCATAGATGCCTTACACCTCGCCCCGAAATGGGACGTGCATAAGTAACCCACGACAAAGTCTCATGGCGTACGAGAAGATCAACCTTTATTAGGTGTTTTTTACTTTTCTTTGTGAGATGAGAAAGAAAGCAAAGTGAACCAAAGGTAAAAGTCTAAAAGGGGACTAGTATTCCTAAGCATTTCCATGCATGGATGAACTTAGGTTAGTGCGGTTTTCTAATCCTAATGAGAAAAAGGAAAAGAAGGAAGGAATTATAAATCAACTTACTTCCGAAGGAAGCTAAGTTGTTTCTAAAAGGTATTTAGCATGAAGTTGCACAAACTAAACACAAAATTAAAAAGCAAACACACTTAGAAAGCGTAAAGAATTTAAAAGGAAGATGTTGTGTGAACTTACCTCCCCCTCCCTACAAAATAAAGGTTAGTAGGATAAGGCAAAAACGCGATTCTTCTTCATCAGTATTTGTTACCAAGGCTATGCTTTTGTTCTTCTTTACATATGTGTCATTCATTCCCATCTCAAATGTTTGAAGGGAACCAATGAGCTCTTCAACTTTCATTGTGCATATGTCTTGAGCTTCTTCTATTGCTGTGACTTTCATATCAAATCTTTTTGGCAAAGATCTGAGAATCTTTCTTACAAGCTTTTCATCAGTCATCTTTTCTCCCAAGGCTCCAGAAGTATTGGCTATATCTAAGATGTTCATGTAGAATTCATGAATTGTTTCATCTTCCTTCATTCTCAAGTTTTCAAACTTGGTGGTGAGAAGTTGAAGTCTTGACATTTTTACCTTTGATGTTCCTTCATGAGTTATTTTGAGAGTGTCCCAAACATCTTTGGCCAGCTCACAGTGATGCACAAGTCTAAAGATGTTCCTATCAATGCCATTGAATAAAGCATTTAAGGCCTTTGAGTTGCCTAGTGCTGAATCTTCTTCCTCCTTACACCATTCTTCTTCAGGTTTCAGCACCTACTACAACTCCTATAGCACAAACAACTACTAAATGCAATGCAAATACAAACTGCCTATTACAGCTACCAAATAGCATGCAAAATAGGTGTAAAAGATCAAAAAAAAAATTATGCAGCATGTTTTTACAGCTCCTGTTTCAAAATGCATCTATAAAAACAAGGCATATTTCCATTATTTTTAAATGCACAAAACATGAATTTTAATGCACACAATGGAATGCAAAGATTATAACAAATTAATGCAACAACATGCAATGGATTATTAACAATGAAATGCAACATCACATGCAATTAATGGATGCAAACTAGATGCTTTTTTTTGTATTTTTTTAACATTATGCAATTTTTCAATATGCACATGATTGAACCAAAGCATGAACGGATTTTGAATGCAATGCAAAAAACAGAAGTGTACACATTTATTAACATGTTATGAATGATGCTAAGTCATGCAAACAATGATATCAAAGTGCTATGAACATATATGCAACGTTTATGTACAAAAACAGAAAATAACGAAACACATGTCGAAATCTACCAAAACTACATGAACTTGTGCTAAATCCGCTCCTAAAAATTCCCTAAAATCAAGATCTATCAAACTATGATGATAAAAGGATGAGTGATGCACAAACATGCAAGGAAACAAACCAAAAAGACAAGTCAACACAGCATTAACCGGTTAACACCCAGGGTTAACTGATTAACAGGTTTAAAATATAAGTTCCAGGGGTAAAAACAATGTGTTAACCGGTTAATCCTGGGTGTTAACCGGTTAACACTGAATAAGAATGCAAAAACAGTCAGGGAAAAAGCACTTCTAGCTATCAACCTACTTCCAAAATCTCCTAATACATCCCTGAATATATTAGCACGAAATTGTTACCTACATTTAGCCTTCTAACACCTATTAGCACTATGAACGAGCTACGGTTCTAGCTACTAACGGTTAAACCAAATAACGTATCACAAAAGCAATCAAAAAATCAAAGAATGACTCGCGGTGAGATGTAGAGAAATAAATTAAATCAAGAAACTGTTTCGGATCCACCAACCTACAAAGCGGACACTTGCTTTGGTGATTGTTGTAGTGTCGATCAATGCACAAATGAAGAGAATACCGGAGGCTCCTAGCTTCGATCCGCGAGAGTGCAAAATAAATGCTATTGATCCGAAACTCTTCCAAAGGGGAATAAACACCATAATCATGTCGAATCTTCGATTATCCGCTGGATCGGTGAAGAAGATGAAGGCTAAGTGAAATTCTATGATCAGGTATGAGATGTCCTAAGAGATGTCCCAACACTTGACAGATTTAACCAAAACTTAAATAGCAAGAAAAGTAAACAACACAGAAGTTTGTTAACCCAGTTCAGTGTATAACCACACCTACATCTGGAGGCTACCAAGCCAGGAGGAAATCCACTATAAGTAATATTAATTCTAGACTTAAACCACCCTGTTTAATCTATCACTTAATAACTACCCAATGCAATTTCTACCTAAGACACAACTTAGATAAGAGCACCCTACTCACTCCCCCTCAATCACACAGTGATTTTGTTTACAAGTTTAATGAAATTGAAGTCATACTTCAAACAAAACAGCTTGATCTTACTTCACAGTTTCAATCAAGTCACAAATGCACTTTTGCTTAAAAGCTCATAAAGTGGTACGATAAAACAACCTGCTATTAAAACACTAGACACCCTATTTGGTCTTCTGAAATTCGTACACAATTCTGTGAGTTTCTGTTGCTTAAATAGGTGTTTTTAATTTGGGCTTTCTGTAGGTCAATCCAGCCCTAATGCGCATGCAGCTTCCACCTTGAATTAGGGTTTGTTACTTCCTAGATTCTAGGTGATTTAGGTCTTCTGTTTTAATCTGAATCCTCAATATAAAACTCCCTACAGATGCGCCTTGTTCTGTTTTTATCCATCATTAATTAATTCCAGATAACTCTCCTTAAATATCTCTGATCAGTTAGTCATTAATTAATTCTGGTAGCAGGTTTGAGATGTCTCAACATCTGTTGGGACATCCTGAAAAACTGAACTTAAGTCATTTACACAATGTCCCAACATCTGGTGTGACATCCTGAATTAAGTTCTTATACTCTGTTTGATAATGTCCCAACATCTGATAGGACATTCTGAACTGAATTCAACATTTCTTGTTGGTCAAAAATTCTGCCAATTCTTAAACATCTACACTAAGCTTCCAATCTTTCGAGTTTCGATGTGAAATCTTGAAAGATCTTGGTGATGAAGCTTTGGTGAATTTGGAAAATGGAGAGAAAAAAGTGAGAGAAAAATGAGAGAAAGATGAAGTTAAATTGTGAAATGAGGTTGAAGTCCTTGAGGTTTGGAGTGAAGTGTGCTTATATAGAGGTTAGGCTTGGAATGAGGCTTGGGTTAGGAATTAGGCTTGGCATTGGGTTTGGAAAGTGAGTTTAGGAGCTAGCTTATGAGTTAATTAAAGTTAGTTAGGGCTTCTAGAATATTCCTTGGAATATTCCTTAGAATATTCCTTGGAATATTCCATAAGAAAGTGGTAGAAGGGTCTAGAACTTGGTGGAAAGTGCTAGAACTTGGTAGAAACACAAAACAAGGTTGAAAGTGGAAGAAAGAGGGAAGCACCAACTGAATTTTGAAATATTTTTCAAAATTTTGCATGCCTTAATCGGTTAACCCCTGGCGTTAACCGGTTAACAGATGAAAATTCTGAATTTCCCCCCCTTTTGGTGGGAAATCCTTAGAATGCATCTCCACCGTCCGTTCTGAGCCATATTCAACCTTGGGTTCTGACATTTGATCTTGCCACTGATTGAACCCTAATCATATGCCTTGCACGCTAACCGATGTTGCATGAATTATTTTATTTTTTTATTATTTATTATGCAATGTATGGGCGGATATGCAATGCGACATGTTAAATGCCATGAAAATGAGAGGGAAAATTTTGGGGTATTACAGTTGCCCCTATTCAATCAACTGTAGACCTGAAGGGATGATAGCAACTATTTTCAAACATTTGAGGTATGCAGGGATTGAATACCAGAAACAACCTGAAAATTTTCATTCTGTGGAAGAAGAACAGGGAAATAAAACCAACCAATGAACTTTGCTCAGATATAATTCTAATAGGAAGACGTAAACGAGGAAGTGCCTTTCGAATGATGTCAGAAGACTACTGACTTGCTATGCTGCGGGTGGACTTTTAAAGCCTGTCTTTATAAATCACGCCAGACGAATACTGGCTTGCCACACTGTGGGTGGACTTTTGATAAACTTCAACAGTGGCAAGCCTTATGATACTCCAGCTGGTAAGGGTAAGAGAAAGTTGCTTCGAGTCAGAGAACTAGTTGGGGATACGCTCATGCTGGTATTGTTTGTTTCAAGTGTGGACAAGTTGGGCATAAGAGTAATGTGTGTACTGCTGAGGTGAAACATTTTTTCCATTGCGGAAGAACTGGACATGCGATATCTGATTGCACACATAAATATATGATATGCTTTAACTATGGTGAAAAGGACATATTGGTAGTTGTAACGCCCATTTATTTAATTAATTATTTAATTAAATATAAGTGTATTGTGTTGTGTTGATTTGCAGTGATCTGTGTATTTGAGTTGATTTCCGAATTATCGGAATATTTCGTTGATGTTTACAAGTTGGTTCTTGTTGAATTGATTAAATAAGTTGATTTAAGTTGTGAAAAATAATATTAGATATTTCGCGTTTATAGTTGAATGTGTTGATTTGGTGGTTCGAACGATTTATTTGATAGTCGGTAATTAGTAGATTTAGTTGGGAGAAATAATATTAGAATTAATGTTATGGAATTATAAGAGTATTTAATTAAGTGGGCTTAGTTGTGGCGTTGATGGTAGAAGTCGTAGGGGTGCTGATTAGTAAGCCCAATTAAGATTTGAATTATAATAATGATTATAATAGAAAGAAATGATGATAAGTGGAGGTTAGTTTTTTGAGAAGTATCAGTAAGAAGAGAGAGATCGTAAAAATTGGGGAACGAGGAAAAATGGAGAAAGCGGTTACGAGAAGTCGGCGTCGGAAGCCAAATCGGAAAGTCGATCGGAGATTCGAAGCGGTCACCGATTAAGGTAAGGGTGGGGTTCGAATTATATAACTGGGATTATGATGATTAATATGTAGGATTGGGATTTTATAATTTCTATATTGCCGGATGTTGATTTTGTGTTGATCGTGTTGTTTTGATTTGTTGTGAAGAACCTAATGTAGATGTTTAGAATTGGCAGAATTTTTGACCAACAAGAAATGTTGAATTCAGTTCAGAATGTCCTATCAGATGTTGGGACATTATCAAACAGAGTATAAGAACTTAATTCAGGATGTCAAACCAGATGTTGGGACATTGTGTAAATGATTTAAGTTCAGTTTTTCAGGATGTCCCAACAGATGTTGTGACATCTCAAACCTGCTACCAGAATTAATTAATGACTAACTGATCTGAGATATTTAAGGAAAGTTATCTGGAATTAATTATGGATGGACAAAAACAGAATAAGGCGCATCTGTAGGGAGTATTGTTATGAGGCTTCAGTTTAATCAGAAGAACTAAATCACCTAGAATCTAGGAAGTAACAAACCCTAATTCAAGGTGGAAGATGCATGCGTTTTAGGACTGGATTAACCTACAGAAAGCCCAAAATACAAACACCTATTTAATCAACAGAAACTCACAGAATTGAGTACGAATCTCAGAAGACAAAATAGGGTGTTGTGTGTTTTAATAGCAGGTTGTTTTAATTGTACCACTTTATGAGCTTTTAAGAAAAAGTGTATTTTGTGACTTGATTGAAACTGTGAAGTAAGATCAAGCTGTTTGGTTTGAAGTATGACTTCAATTTTATTAAACTTGTAAACAAGATCACTGTGTGATTGAGGGGGAGTGAGTTGGTACTCATATCTAAGTAGTGTCTTAGGTAGAAATTGCATTGGGTAGATATTAAGTGAAAGATTAAACTGGGTGGTTTAAGTCTAGAATTAATATTACTTATAGTGGATTTCCTCCTGGCTTGGTAGCCTCCAGATGTAAGTGTGGTTATACACTGAACTGGGTTAACAAACTACTGTGTTGTTTAATTTTCTTGCACTTTAAGTTTTGGTTAAATCTGTCAAGTGTTGGAACATCTCTTAGGACATCTCATAACTAATCACAGAATTTCAATTGGCATCAGAGCAGGCACCCTGCCTGTTTATACTGGGTGAGATCTAGGGAATACAAATTCTGGAAACATGGACAGAGATATAGGATCAGTTAATAGACCACCTATACTGGATGGATCTAATTATGACTACTGGAAACCAAGAATGATTGTATTCTTAAGATCACTTGACAACAGGGCCTGGAGAGCAGTCAACATTGGATGGGAACATCCTGTCCAAGACACCAAAGATGCATCAAAAGTGTTTAAACCTAAAGAAGAATGGAGTAAGGAGGAAGAAGATTCAGCACTAGGCAACTCCAAAGCCTTAAATGCTTTATTCAATGGCATTGATAGGAACATCTTTAGACTTGTGCATCACTGTGAGCTGGCCAAAGATGTTTGGGACACTCTCAAAACAACTCATGAAGGAACATCAATGGTAAAAATGTCAAGACTTCAACTTCTCACCACCAAGTTTGAAAACTTGAGAATGAAGGAAGATGAGACAATTCATGAATTCTATATGAACATCTTAGAAATAGCCAATACTTCTGGAGCCTTGGGAGAAAAGATGACTGATGAAAAGCTTGTAAGAAAGATTCTCAGATCTTTTCCAAAAAGATTTGACATGAAAGTCACAGCAATAGAAGAAGCTCAAGACATATGCACAATGAAAGTTGAAGAGCTCATTGGTTCCCTTCAAACATTTGAGATGGGAATGAATGACACAAGTGTAAAGAAGAACAAAAGCATAGCCTTGGTAACAAATACTAATGAAGAAGAAGAAAATGATGAATCAGAAATTGGTGAAAGCTTATCAGACAACATTGCTATGCTTGGAAGACAATTCAAAAAGATTCTCAGAAATATGGAAAACAAGTCCAGACCAAGTGGAAGATACACAAACTCTTCTGAGAACAAAAGACCTTATGATAGAAAGTCAACTTATGATGAAAAGACCAGTCAAGAAAAAGGGATTAAATGCCATGGATGTGAAGGATTTGGACACATCAGGAATGAATGTCCTACCTACTTAAAGAGGCAAAAGAAAGGACTCTCTGTAACCTGGTCTGATGAAGACTCAGGAGGTGATTCAGAAGAAGAATCAGCTAAGCATATCACTGCTCTAGCTGGATTATGTGAATCTGAAAGTGAATCCAGTGATGGGGAGCTTACTTTTGAAGAACTTGAGCAAGCATACAAAGAATTATACAAAAGAAGCACTGAAATATGCAGTGAGATTATAAAGCTAAAGAAGCAGAATGAGGCACTAAAGGATGAAAAAGCAAGTGATCTAGAGATCATTGACACCTTGAAAAGTGAAGTAAGTCTTCTCAACTCCAAGTTGGAACACATGTCCAAGTCTGTTAGAATGCTGAACAGTAGCTCAAGTACACTGGATGTTATTCTCAACAACAATAAGCATTCATGGGATAAAAGTGGACTGGGATTTAACAGAGTTCATAAGGATGAAGCTAGCTCAAGCAAAACTAATTCAAAGTCCATACAGTCAAACAAGATGTCCCAACAGATGCTTCAACATTCTGAAAAGAACAAAATGAAGAAGAAATATCAAAGATGGAGATGTCATCATTGTGGAAGATTTGGACATATCAAACCTCATTGCTATAAGTTGCATGGATATCCAAATCAGATGTAACAGCAACCTCCTAAGCAGAAGATAGAAGTTACCAAGAAAGTGCTGCATAGACATCAAAGAGATCAGCAACCTCCTAAGCAGAAGACAGAGGTCATCAAGAAGGTTTGGAGACCAAAAGCTAGTCTTCATGCTGATCAAAGCTACATACCCAAGAACAAGATCAACAAACAACCTTGGAGCTCTACTGATGAACAATACACAGGGCAGAGGTATCAAAATAAACCTCAACTCAAATGGTCAAAGAAAGGTGTTGCATATATAGCACATACATCACTAAGAGTATCAGCCAAAGAAGACTGGTACTTTGACAGTGGATGTTCAATACACATGACTGGATTGAAGAATCTGCTAGTAGACTTAAAGTCACATTCATCCAGATATGTAACCTTTGGAGATGGAGCTAAAGGAGAAATCAAGGGAGTTGGGACCTTAGACTGTCAAGATCTACCAAGACTAAATGATGTGCTACTGGTTAAAGGTTTAACTGCTAACCTGATCAGCATAAGTCAATTATGTGATCAAGGGTACAGTGTAAACTTTACCAAAACTGAATGCATAGTGTCTAACAAAGAACAAGAGGTTGTCATGAGAGGAGCCAGATCTAAAGACAACTGTTACATGTGGGAACCTCAAGACTTCAGTCTCACTTCAACCTGCTCTTTAGCTAAACAAGAAGAAGTGAAACTATGGCACCAAAGACTAGGTCATCTTCATTTCAGAGGCATAAAGAAGATCATATCTATGGATGCTGTAAGAGGTATTCCTAAACTGAAGATTGATGATGGCAAAATATGTGGTGAATGTCAAATAGGCAAGCAAACCAAGATGTCCCATCCAAAGCTCCAACATCTGACAACTTCCAATGTTTTGGAACTATTGCATATGGATATTATGGGACCTATGCAGGTTGAGAGCCTTGGTGGTAAGAGGTATGCCTATGTGGTGGTTGATGACTTTTCAAGGTATACATGGATAAATTTCATCAAAGAAAAGTCTGATGTATTTGATGTATTCAAAGACTTATGCCAAAGAATACAAAGGGAAAAAGCCAGCTGTGTGATCAGAATAAGAAGTGATCATGGAAAAGAATTTGAGAACCAAAAATTCTTAGATTTTTGTTCTTCAGAAGGAATCAATCATGAATATTCTTCACCAATCACTCCTCAACAGAATGGGATTGTTGAGAGGAAGAATAGAACTATTCAAGAATCAGCAAGAGCTATGATCCATGCTAAAAAGTTACCTTTGTACTTCTGGGCTGAAGCTATGAACACAGCTTGTTACATCCATAACAGAGTTACTCTAAGGAAAGGAACTTTGTCCACAATCTATGAAGTCTGGAAGGGCAGAAAACCCACAGTTAAGTACTTCCATGTGTTTGGAAGTAACTGTTATATTCTGGCAGACAGGGAGCAAAGAAGAAAAAGGGATCCTAAAAGTGATGAAGGGATTTTTCTTGGATACTCTATAAACAGCAGAGCATATAGAGTATTTAATTCTAGAACGAAGGTTATCATGGAGTCCATAAATGTGATAATTGATGATGCTCCTACAGATGTCCCAGAAGATGTTGGAACATCTGCTGATATCAAGACTGAAGCTGAAGAAAAGAGTGATCATTATGACTTCACTCAAACTGATTCAAGGACAGAACAATCCAGCAAACCTCCCTCCATTAGAATCCAGAAGGATCATCCCAAATATTTGATAATTGGTGATCCCAACAGAGGTGTAAGCACTAGATCAAGAGAAGTGATTTCAGGGTCCTGTTTTGTTTCTAAAATAGAACCTAAAAACATCAAGGAAGCTCTTACTGATGAATACTGGATTTGTGCTATGCAAGAGGAATTAGGTCAATTCACAAGGAATGAAGTGTGGAACCTTGTTCCTAGACCTGATGACATAAATGTGATTGGAACTAAATGGGTGTATAAGAACAAGTCAAATGAGCAAGGAGTTGTTACAAAGAACAAAGCTAGACTTGTAGCTCAAGGATACACACAAATTGAAGGAGTAGACTTTGATGAAACCTTTGCACCAGTAGCAAGGCTTGAATCAATCAGACTACTTTTGGAAATTGCTTGTATCTTAAAGTTCAAGCTATTTCAAATGGATGTGAAAAGTGCCTTTTTAAATGGTTATCTTAATGAAGAGGTATATGTAGAACAGCCTAAAGGATTTGTTGATCCAAGCTGTCCAAATCATGTATACAAACTAAAGAAGGCTCTTTATGGTCTGAAGCAAGCTCCAAGAGCATGGTATGAAAGGCTGACTACTTTTCTTATCAAGCAAGGGTACAGGAAAGGTGGAATTGACAAAACCTTGTTTGTTAAAGATGAAGAAGGAAATGTCATGATTGCTCAAATATATGTAGATGACATTATCTTTGGTGGGATGTCAGACAGGATGGTCAAACATTTTGTCAACCAGATGGAATCTGAATTTGAAATGAGCCTAGTAGGAGAATTAACCTACTTTCTTGGACTGCAAATAAAGCAAATGGAGGACTCCGTGTTCATTTCCCAAAGCAAGTATGCTAAGAACATAATCAAGAAATTTGGAATGGACAGTGCTACTCATAAGAGAACTCCTGCCCCCACACATTTAAAGCTAACTAAAGATGACAAGGGTGAGAATGTAGATCAAAGCCTATACAGAAGTATGATTGGAAGCTTGTTATATCTGACTACTAGCAGACCAGACATAGCATTTGCAGTAGGTGTATGTGCAAGATATCAAGCTGAACCAAAAGTTAGTCATCTTAACCAAGTCAAGAGAATTCTGAAATATGTTAATGGTACTTGTGACTATGGCATAATGTACTTTCATGGATGCAAACCAATTCTCACTGGCTTCTGTGATGCTGATTGGGCTGGAAGTGCTGATGACAGAAAAAGCACTTCAGGAGGATGCTTCTTTCTAGGAAACAATTTGATTTCTTGGTTCAGTAAGAAACAAAATTGTGTATCCTTATCTACAGCTGAAGCTGAATATATAGCAGCTGGAAGCAGTTGTTCTAAGTTGGTTTGGATGAAGCAAATGCTCACTGAGTACAATGTCCCACAAGATGTCATGACATTGTACTATGACAACTTAAGTGCAATTAACATATCAAAGAATTCTATCCAA
Source organism: Lathyrus aphaca (assembly GCA_963966055.1). Taxonomy (NCBI): domain Eukaryota; kingdom Viridiplantae; phylum Streptophyta; class Magnoliopsida; order Fabales; family Fabaceae; genus Lathyrus; species Lathyrus aphaca. The sequence goes on from OZ014523.1 coordinate 109,017,724, forward strand.
CATAGCAGGACCAAGCATATTGATATCAGACATCATTTCATCAGAGATCTTGTAGAAGAAAAAGTGATTTCACTGGAACATGTAGCTACAAATCTGCAGTTGGCTGATATATTTACCAAAGCCTTGGATGCTCCTCAATTTGAAAACCTAAGGGGCAAATTGGGAATCTGCTTATGTGAAATTTAGCAGTTATGGAGATGTGCCAACATGTCATATGACATTGTGTGGCATAAGCACCAGATGGCAACACCAGTCTGGTCAAGGACCTTGAGTATTCCTCTCCTAAAAAGTCTTAAAGTAACGGCTACTTATAAAATATCAGCTTGCTTTCAGCTATCCATCTTCTCATCATACTCTCAAAAACGAATTGCATTCTCTAACTGTTTTTCAGAACTCATTAAACCTAAAACTCTTCATCCACCTTCTTCGAAAATGTCTCAAAACCCTAACATTCCTGAAGAAATCCTCAACAAGGAAGATGTGGTACATGCAACCCCCATTTCTGTGGTACCCATGGGTTCAACTCCAATGGACGAAATCAGAGGAAGTGTTCCTCTTTCTAAAAAGCCAAGAACTCCAAAAAGAACAAAAGATCAAGTTTGCAGCAAATCCAAAGGCATACCTTCACCAGCAAACATCACTCAAAAATCTTCTGAATATGTGGATGATTCCATAAAGGAGTTGGTAAACAGGATTCTTTCTGAGCAAAGAGTGGTAAGTGGCATTTCTATCCCTCTGAGCACCATGCCATCTCCACAAGAAGATCAACAAACTCAGGCTGCAAAGGACACTCCTGCTCAACAGGATGTCCCAATAGATGTTGAAGCATCTGAAGACCAGCAAAAGGTATCATCTGATACTGCTGATGATATGTCTGAGGACCAGAAAAAGGCCTCCACAGATAGTGATGAAGAAGCATCTGAGGTCCAGCACAAGGCCTCCACTGAAGAGCACATCTCTGTTGATCAACCAGCTGAAGAGGAGACTGCTCAAACTCCTCCTGTTGTGAACCTAGAGCATGATTCTGATACAGAAATTATTGCCTCTGTAAAACCTAGCATAGCCAAAAGGCTCAGGACTAGGAAAGAAAAGATGCATGCAGGACATGCAATTCCTGAGAAGAAACAAGCTACACCAAAGAAGGACAAAGCTAAAGTTGTCTTTGGTCCTACAAAACAATGGAGCAAGGTGCAAACACAAAAGAGGAAAGCTGTCTCTCCTCCAGATTCAGATGTTGAAGCAGATGTCCCAACATCTCCTCCAAAGAAGAAATCAGCACCCTCAAGGTCATCAACTGCTGTTCCAGAAGCTCCATTGGACAACATTTCCTTTCATCATGTTTCAAGTGTGAATAGATGGAAGTTTGTTTATCAAAGAAGGGTAGCACTTGAAAGAGAGTTGAGCAGTAATGCACTTGAGTGCACAGAGTTAATTGATCTCATTTCTTCTGCTGGCCTCTTCAAAACTGTCTCCAACTTCTCTCCCTGCTATGAGCTACTTGTGAAGGAATTCATAGTCAACCTTCAAGAAGATTGTGCCAATGGTAAGTCTGCTGACTTTAGAAAAGTATTTGTAAGAGGCAGGTGTGTAGAATTCTCTCCTCGGGTCATCAACCAATTCCTTGGAAGAGAATCTGATGGTCCAAATGAGTTAGGGAAGACTGATAACCAGGTCTGCAAGGTTATCACTGCTAATCAGGTCAAGGCTTGGCCAGTTAAAGGAAAGCTCTCAGTGAGCATGCTGACAAGGAAATATGCCATGCTGAACAGGATTGGTACAGCAAATTGGGTACTTACCAATCATACATCCTCAATATCCACTGGTCTGGGCAGGTTCATATATGCTGTAGGCACACAAACAAAGCTGGATTATGGAGCTTACATCTTTGATCAGACATTGAAGCATGCTGGATCATCTGCAACAAAACTGCCAATTGCCTTCCCTTCCTTGCTATGTGGAATAGTGTTGAGTCAGTACCCTGGGATCCTCACTGAAAAGGACACAATTTGCAAAAGAGAAAGCCCTCTGGCCTTCCACTACAAGTTGTTCCTGAGTCATCATGCAGCTGATGTTGAAGCACCCTCTGGGACATCTGCTGGTCCTTCAAAGGCAAAGTCTCCAATCTCCAAAGCTGCATTGATTGCTGAACTGAAGAGCACTTGCAAAGAACTTGATGCAAGGAAGCAGAAGCTTGAGGAGATTATCCAAAGGCTGGAGATTGAAGAAAGTGCTCAGAAAGCTGCCACTTCTGATGAGGAGACTGAGGAAGATGAAGAAACTGACTATGAGGAGTCTGAGTGAATAATTGTATGTGAGGAAAAATGTAATGACAGCTGCATTGTAATTTTGAATTAGTGACTTTGGCCCCAAATTTATGTCTAACAAAGGGGAGAACAACAACAACAACAATGTATGATGCTGTTTAGCTATGAATGAAAAACTTATGTTTGCTTCTGAATTGAATCAGTGTGTTTTAATAAAAATTTATGTTGCAACAAATCTGAATACATGTATGTTTGAGGGGGAGTAAACTCACACATGACTTAACAGAAAAGGAAAGCTATACTCTGATAAAAGAACTTCTGCTGCACTCTGATAACCAGAAAAGATGTTAGCCAAAAATTAGCCAAAGGGGGAGTTTGTAGATGTTTAGAATTGGCAGAATTTTTGACCAACAAGAAATGTTGAATTCAGTTCAGAATGTCCTATCAAATGTTGGGACATTATCAAACAGAGTATAAGAACTTAATTCAGGATGTCAAACCAGATGTTGGGACATTGTGTAAATGATTTAAGTTCAGTTTTTCAGGATGTCCCAACAGATGTTGTGACATCTCAAACCTGCTACCAGAATTAATTAATGACTAACTGATCTGAGATATTTAAGGAAAGTTATCTGGAATTAATTATGGATGGACAAAAACAGAATAAGGTGCATCTGTAGGGAGTATTGTTATGAGGCTTCAGTTTAATCAGAAGAACTAAATCACCTAGAATCTAGGAAGTAACAAACCCTAATTCAAGGTGGAAGCTGCATGCATTTTAGGACTGGATTAACCTACAGAAAGCCCAAAATACAAACACCTATTTAATCAACAGAAACTCACAGAATTGAGTACGAATCTCAGAAGACAAAATAGGGTGTTGTGTGTTTTAATAGCAGGTTGTTTTAATTGTACCACTTTATGAGCTTTTAAGCAAAAGTGTATTTTGTGACTTGATTGAAACTGTGAAGTAAGATCAAGCTGTTTTGTTTGAAGTATGACTTCAATTTTATTAAACTTGTAAACAAGATCACTGTGTGATTGAGGGGGAGTGAGTTGGTACTCATATCTAAGTAGTGTCTTAGGTAGAAATTGCATTGGGTAGATATTAAGTGAAAGATTAAACTGGGTGGTTTAAGTCTAGAATTAATATTACTTATAGTGGATTTCCTCCTGGCTTGGTAGCCTCCAGATGTAAGTGTGGTTATACACTGAACTGGGTTAACAAACTACTGTGTTGTTTAATTTTCTTGCACTTTAAGTTTTGGTTAAATCTGTCAAGTGTTGGAACATCTCTTAGGACATCTCATACCTAATCACAGAATTTCACCTAATTTTTGTGATAATTGAGTAGTCGATTAGTCAAAATTTATGGTTGGATTAATTGTTGAGAAATTGTTGTTAATTAATCAGTTTTGAAGAAATTTATTTTGGGGATGAAACCCTCTTTCTGTAATTCAGGGGTGGCGCGGGCTACCCGTTTCTTACAAGGGAGTGGCGCAGGCCACCCTGAGTAAGATATTAGTGGCACAGGCCACCTAGAGGTGGGTCAACCACAATGTTTCTCTTATCACCAAAAAGTGGCGCATGCCATAAAATATATGGCACAGGTCGCGGAATCATGGCCCTTTCCATGATTTTATTAATTAGTATATGACACGTTACTTTTAACATAAAGGAATAAATATATATATATATATATATAATAATGTCTTACTAATTTTATAATAAGAACATAATTAAAGGAATATTATTCTTAATACTATTATACTAAGTATTAATTATAGTATGACACGTGTATAAAAATGTTTAGTATAATTAAATGATAATGCTAATTGGGTTGTAAGAGGTGGTGTATAGAAGTAGCATATTTTAGCAGTTCATTTGGAGAGACAGAAGTAAGAAATCAGTAACATGAGGTTTAGCCGGTGTTGACATTTTTGTATCGTGGCTGAATTCTTATGATAGTATAATTGGCAGTATGATGTGTTGGTATCAGTAAGTTGGAAATTGAACATAATTGATAAAATTGATTAGTAATAGCCGTGGAGTATAAAACAATGCAGTTTGTCTGTTTAGCCGAATAAGTGAATTAAGCGGAGAAATTAGTTGTCCGAAATTTAACGAAAATTATCGAGTTAGTTCGGAATAATAAATAGGTGAGTTTAGTCGGTATATTTTGTTAATTAATGTTGAACGTGTGAATTTTCTAGTATAGGTGCTTATGTCGTTTTGTCACGGTATTTGGATATTTTTAAGTTGAAGGTCGAAGGACCCATGTTGATTATTTGAGTTGTAAGTCGTAAAACCAATGTTGATGTTAAAGTGGTAGGTTGTATGACCAACGTTGGAAGTTGTAGGCCTATGGCCAAAATTGAATCGTGTTGAATTTAAGTTGATGTGTTGTTTGTTGTACGTTGTTTTGAGTTGTTTGTTGTTTATGTGTTGCACTATTGGTCACATGTTATACATTTCATTTCTAAGTTGGAGCGGATGCTCACCACGTTGGCCTAGATTGGCAAAATGATTAAGTTGAAGGCTTATGCCTTGCATATACCTCGATAACCTGGTATATTTTTAAGTTGGGAGTTTTACTCCAATGGTACCACATGCATGTGCATAGTCGAGTCGCATCCTATGTCGCATTAACTATGTTGTTTATGTTGCCATGTTGATAAAGTTGTTCATGTTGCTTAAATTGACAAAGTTGTTTCAGTTGCTCAAGTTGAATAAGTTGTTTATGTAGATTTAAGCTGATTAAATGGGTTATGTTGATTACATTGAGTAAGTGGTCCATGTTGGATATTGTTGAATAAGTTGATTATATGATTATGTTGCTTGAGTTGTTTATATGTTTATGTTCGTAAAGTCGATGAGACTGATATTGAAGAAGTTGAATATGTTGTATATGTTCGTCGAAGTTGAGGAAGGTGTGAAACACGGTGGGAGAACTGACTTAGGTTTTTTTGTTTGACAAAAACATGTGCAGATAGTAAGAGTCGCCATCGACTTTTATTTTATCCAATAGGAAAGGGTAAAAAAGAACAGGAAAGACCTTAAAAGATTTTGAGTTCGGGGGGTAGGTTATATAAAGGGAAGGTGTTAGCACCCTTTATATCCATGGTTATTCACGGGCTCTTAGTTACTTAGCTCACTTTAACTTGTTTAAAAAAATGTGTAGTGTGTGTTTAGAAAATTTCCTTAAGTGTTTGTAATGATCCTCGTATGGATGTATACAAAGTCTTGAGTTTGAAAAGATTTTTTAAAAAGTGGGATGTGAAAATAATTTTTTAAAGTGTGAGCAAGTAATTAAGTGCTACCTACCCTAAGTTGGTCTTTCATGTATCTTTATTTCCTTTCAATGGTAAGATTTTCCTTACTATAAAGGAGTAAGTAGTCATTACCTTGGATTTATTAAGGGATGGGCGTAGGGTCATCATATGGTCAGAGAAAGCAACTTGTAGGGGTGTTTTTAGATTTTCGTAGGGACTATCATCATTTGTTTCGTAGGGTCATCGAGGGACGAGATCATTTATTCCGTAGGCAACTTCGAAGGGGCTATGATCTTTTTAACTTTGAATGGACTTGATGATTTATCTGTTTGAAGGGACATTGCTTTTAAGACACCCCCACTTTCGAGGGACTTGACCATTTGTTAAATGCAACCAAGAGGGGAAACCCTAAGAGGTGCAGATGACGATCGTAGAACGATCAACTTACGTGGGTAAATATTATTTTCAATTATTTATCTTATAATTAGTTATCTAAGTCCAAGTTAATTTTCAATTATTTATCTTATAATTAGTTATCTAAGTCCAAGTTAATTTTAAAATATTCTTTGCACTCCCTAAATTACTAACCCTGCAATTTAAATATTTACAGAAATTTAAAGACAGAATTTAAAAGTTCCTAGGCTATTACATGGCTTCGGGGCAATTACATAATAATATAGGTGAAAGAAAAATAAATTACATAAAACAATGCAACCTATACAATTTTTCTAAAAAATAAATAAAGAAATTAAAATTAAAATTGAGAAAAATAAAGAAATTATAGTTTTACGAAAAAAGAAAAAAAATTAGGTTTAAGGTTTAGAGAAAAAAATTAGGGTTTAGGAAAAAATCGGGGTTTAGGAAAAATAATCAGGGTTTAGAAAAAAATCAGGGTTGTTAGTTAACATAAACCTAAATAAATTAATTTATAATTTTACTTAAAACCTAATAAATTAAATTACTTATGAAAATAATTATGGGAGAAAAATATTGAGAATTATTATAAAATTATTGTTTTTTAAGAAAAAGAAAGAAGATTAAGTTAAGGGTTTTAAGGTTAATCATGGTTAAAAGGATAAATCAAATTAACAAAAGTTTTAGTTCAAACCTGAAAACCAGACTAGCCAAACACTAATACCAATATTCAAATCCAAATTCAATCAGCATCAAGTTCAAAATTTAAACAAAATTAACATTTAAACAAAAATAGATCAAGATTAATGTCAAAATAATATATACTTCCATCATAATAAAAAAATAAATCAAGATTTAAACAAAATTAACATCATGAATTAATCAAGAAATATTGAAATAAAAAATTATTAAAGGAAATAAAAAAAATGTTGCTAACGCGAAAATGCGATCATCGCAACTGGATCGGATCAACACAAGTGTCACGCCTCATACACACAAATGTGAAAACGACGTATCGACACGATCCGATGCGAAAAACATAATCAAATTATAAAATAAAATAAAAAAACTTATTTAACAAAATAATAATTTTATATTAGCAATATATTATATATTATATATATTATACATATATTATTATTATATATATAAACTAAATAAAAAGAACAATAGAACATTATACATGTATGAACCTAAATAATATGTAAACTAGTACAACATTATATACATGCTATATAATCATCATAAATCGAAAATATATAGGAACGATGAATATGTATATATCAACAAAACAATGCACACATAGGATCTTAGAACAAATGTGAATAATAGGAGTATACGTACCAAACCGCACATTGTTAATGCTATTATTCTATGATTGGCATTATGTTTGGTAAAACTAATATGGCTGGAAAATGTTGAATAAGAAGTTCCATATTAACATGGTATAGATTCTGGAAGAACATGTCAAACATGATGTCCTGACATGGTGGCACAGATAAATGTGGAAGTTGTCAAAGAAGATGTTGAATTCAGTTCAGAATGTCCTATCAGATGTTGGGACATTATCAAACAGAGTATAAGAACTTAATTCAGGATGTCCCAACAGATGTTGTCATATGTCACAGTCAGATGTCAAAGAAGATGTTGAAGTATCTGCAAATGTCATGACAGAATGTTACAGACAGATGTCAAAGAAGATGTTGAAACATCTGCAAATGTCATGACATAATTACTGTCATATGCTACAGACAGATGTCAAAGAAGATGCTGAAACATCTGCAAATGTCATGACAGATGTCAAAGAGAATGTTGAAACATCTGCAAATGTCATGACAGATGTCAAAGAGAATGTTGAAACATCTGCAACTGTCATGACAACATTACTGTCATATGTTACATATAGATATCAAACAAGAAGTGTTGAACATAGTTCAGGATGTCACACCAAATGTTGTGACACTGTCAAACAGAGTAATAGTTAATGAACTTAAGTCAAGATATCAGGATTCACACCAGATGTTAGGACATTGTATCAGTTGATGGAATAAGTTTAGTTTACAGGATGTTCCATCAGATGTTGTGACATTGTATCAGTAAATGAAGTAAGTTCAGTTTTTCAGGATGTCCCAACAGATGTTGAGACATCTCAGACCTGTTACCAAAATTAATTAATAACTAACTGATCTGAGATATTTAAGGAGAGTTATCTGGAATTAATTATGGATGGATAAAAACAGAACAAGGCGCATCTGTAGGGAGTTTTGTTATGAAGATTCAGATTAATCAGAAGAACAAAATCACCTAGAATCTAGGAAGTAACAAACCCTAATTCAAGGTGATGACATTGGATTTATCAGATCTGAATTATGCAGAATATTCTGGAGATATTATGCAATCATATGTGGTGCTGATCTAGAAGATCTTAAAGACTCAATTTAAATTGAAGACAAATATTGAAAAATATAGGTTTCTATATTTAGAGATATTTTAGAAGTTGAAGATCTTTTGGAATATTTGTAGCAGATATTTCTGCATATTTGTAGCAGATATTTCTGCATATTTGTAGCAGCTATTGTTGTGATTGTTTAGGCCCAAATCCAGTTGGGAATAGGTTATAAAAGAAACCTTGTAACCTAGTTTAGAATCAACCCAATGAACCGAAAATGTAAACATTATTAGGGTTGTGTCCTTGTGTCAGCCGTGCATAACAAGTAACACTATTGTGGCTGTTTCACTTGTGATTCTCGAAGCTTGTAAGCAAGAGAAGTATTGTGTCTTGATTGAAACTTCTAAGTAAGATCAAGCTGTTGTGTTTGAAGTGTGACTTCAATTTTATTAATCATTGTAAAAGATCACTGTGTGATTGAGGGGGAGTGAGTAGGGTACTCATATCTAAGTTGTGTCTTAGGTAGAAATTGCATTGGGTAGTTATTAAGTGATAGATTAAACAGGGTGGTTTAAGTCTAGAATTAATATTACTTATAGTGGATTTCCTCCTGGCTTGGTAGCCTCCAGATGTAAGTGTGGTTATACACTGAACTGGGTTAACAAACTTCTGCTGTGTTCTTTTTATCTTTTATGTTTTATGCAGTACCTGAACTGAATGTCCTATCAGATGTCCCAACATCCTGAAGCATGTTTGACTCTGATATAACAGAATTATTTAAGTACTGATATGTATACCTTACCATGTTTATAAGTAACAGATAAGATGTCTCAACATCATATTAGACATCTGAGTCTGTCATACCAGAATTTCAATTGGTATCAGAGCAGGCATCCTGGTCTGTTTCTGGATGAGATCTAAGGGGGATACTTTCTGGTTCATGGTAAAGGAAGAAGGAGGATATAATGAAAAGCTGTTTGAACTTGAGAGGTTCATATTGGTGTTTGAATGGTCCCTAGAAGTGGAGGATGGACTATTCATCATATGGTGTATATTGGACCAGTCTGGTGTTATCAGGGCTGGAAATTTGCTGGTGAATTGTTGTGTAGCTATGATGTCAAACAGAATGTCCTGACATCTTGGTTCTGAGAATTCTATATTTGAAGGAGGCTTGTATTTTGTTTTCTGTGAGAATTGGAGAACACTTAGTTCAGAATGTTGTGGTTCTTGATGAAAGAAGAGGTTGGAGCCAAAACAAAAGAGTATAATTATCAAATCTTTCATGCGGGAGTGAAAATCTTGATAAGTTATCTCTTAAGCTTATTTATGGTGACCTAATGAGGATATCCTTCTTGGTTATGGTGTCCTATGTTGTTTAGGTATAGCTGGAGAAAATCTCTCCTGTGAAGATACATGTTTATGATTGTCTAAATCATGAACTGAAGGAAGTTTCATCAAGAAAGAAGCTGAATTGATATGTCAATCCTAATGGCTTAACACCACACTACACATCAACAGTTTATGAACCAAGCTTAGTTTTGTGATCCAGAAGAAGGAAACTGGTGTGATGATGGATGCTTTGGGTGCTAGACAAATGTGTGATGATCACATATGTTTAGAACCTACTCCTAACCTGGAAGAGGAGGCATCTATGCTACATGTTGAAGACTTAGATAATGATCATTGCTTCTGTGGACCCTAGCATAGCCAAAAGGCTTAGGGCTAGAAAGGAAAAGAAGACTACAGGACATTCATCTCCTGAAAAGAAGCAGCCTACTCCAAAGAAAGACAAGGTCAAAGTGATACTTGGTCCTACTAAACAATGGAGCAAGGTGAATACCCAAAAGAGGAAAGCTGTAACTCCACCAGATTCAGATGTTGAAGAGGATGTCCCAACATCCCAACCAAAGAAGAAACCAGCACCCTCAAGGTCCACCTCTGCTGTTCCAGAAGCTCCTCTGGACAATGTTTCATTCCATCATGTATCAAGTGTGAGCAGATGGAAATTTGTATACCAAAGAAGGGTAGCACTTGAAAGAGAGCTGGGCAGAAATGCACTTGAGTGCACTGAGGTAATTGACCTAATTTCTTCTGCTGGTTTATTCAAGACAGTATCAAACTTTTCACCTTGCTATGAGCTGCTAGTCAAGGAATTCATTGTCAACCTTCAAGAGGACTGTGATGATGGTAAATCAGATGACTTCAGAAAGGTGTATGTAAGAGGGAAATGTGTGGAATTCTCTTCTAGGGTTATCAACCACTATCTAGGAAGAGAATCTGATGGACCTAATGAGCTGGGAAATATAAATAACCATGTGTGCAAGGTCATCACTGCTAATCAATTCAAAGCTTGGCCAGTCAAAGGGAAATTTTCTGTTAGCTTGCTGACAAGGAAGTATGCAATGCTGCATAGGATTGGCACTTCAAATTGGGTCCCTACCAACCATACCTCCTCAATAGCAACTGAATTGAGCAGGTTCATATATGCTGTGGGCACCCAAGCAAAGCTGTACTTTGGGGCTTATATTTTTTATCAGACATTGAAGCATGTTGGAACATCTGCAACAAAGCTTCCCATTGCTTTTTCCTCTCTGCTATGTGGAATCATACTAAGCCAGTATCCAGGTATCCTCACTGAGAAGGATTCAGTATGCAAAAGAAAAAGTCCTCTGGCCTTCCATTACAAACTTTTCTTGAGCCATCATGCTGCTGATGTTGAAGCTTCCACTAGGACATCTGCTGGACCTTCAAAAGCAAAGACTCCCATATCCAAAGCTGCCTTGATTGCAGATCTGAAGAACACTTGCAAAAATCTGGATGCCAGGAAGAAAAAGCTTGAGGAAGTATTTCAAAGGCTGGAGTTGGAAGAGGTTACTCAGAATACTGATGAATCTAATGATGAATCTGAAGATGAAGAAGCTTCTAAATGTATTTACAAATGTGGGTGAAAAATGCATGACTTTGGTCATGATTAAAGCTATCAATGTGACCAACAATTGCTAGAAGCAAGGGAAGAATGTCAGATTGGGAAGTCTGATCAGAATGGTTGTTGAACTGGTAGTCTCTTCCACTACTAGTCATGGATAGTGGCAGTATAAACCCTTTGTAGCAAGCAAACTAAGAGCATCTGTTTTGGAATATAAAATCAAGTGTGGATATTTATCAGTTGTGCTCTTTGTATGTTCATCAGGGGTGTGAAATTGAGAATTAGTGGAGTACATGCTCAGCTGGAGTATTGTTTATCCATGACATGAGGAGATCTTGCTAATCTTATCTGGAGCTAACCTTAAAATCCTTCAAAAGTAAAAGATCAGATTGTGTAGAACTATCTGATAAGGTATTATACAAGGATTTAAGATCAATTGTTGTTTGTGGAATTCACAAATATTTGATTGATTATCCTTGTGATTCAAGATTGGTGATGTTCAAAAAGATGTTGGAACATCTTATCATCAGAGTTTGTGCAGAATCATGGGAGAGGTATTGCATAAGCTGTAGCATTGGCTTCAGTCTTGTGTGACAAGAGTTATGTATTTCTGGAAAGTTTCTTGGGAAGAACTTGTCTGGATATTGTTGATTCTGAAGATGGAGATGAAAGACCATGAACATATCATAATCTTGGTGACTACTTGGATTGGTTTATTTCTGATCTAGGTGTAGTCCAGAATGCTCATCATGGAGTTAAGATAGGTGGAGATATCATAAATTTGTTTAGACTGCTTTACTCAAGGAAAGGTGGCATCCTTGGTATAGTTTTGAGGTGTAGTTCTTAACTATTCCTTCTGAATAATCAGACAGTGGCAGGTTTGAAGACTTTGGAGAAACATTGGAAGTTTCTCATCAATATGTGTTATTGGTAAGAACTTCTGCAAAACCAATAGAATGGAGGTTGTCTACTCAAACTTGATGGATAAATCAAGTCTATGAGAGCATGTAACTCTTGTTCTATAAAGGAAGGAGGTTCTTTCAAGTGGCAGAAGAAGGAACTGAATTTAACAGATGGATGTGGGCTAATAATGTTTAAACATCTAGTTCAACATCAGAGTCTAATTGGTGAAGATCAACTTTTTTGATCAGGATATCTTTGGAAGCTTTATTATAAACGTGAAGAAGACAAAAGTGGCAATTGGCTTTTTCATATGAGGATTCATAAAAGAGGTTATCAAAATGTGGTAATTGGTTGATCTTTAAAGTGGATTCGAAGAATCAAGATAATCAGAGTGTGGCAGCTGGTTGTTCTTGAGGATTGTCTTGGAACAAATTGCTCTTGGGCAGAGGAGTGATGAGTTGAAGACTCAAGAGGATTTATTCTTCTTGAAGGTGGATGAGAGTTTATCACTCTTTCTGGATTTCTAATTCTAACTGGTGGCACAGTGTAGTTGAAGATTTTCAGTTCTTGGATTACTATACTATAGTAAGTCCAGTTGGTGGAGCACATCTAGGATCATGGTGATAAGGTCTTGGTGTATGAAAAAAAAAATGTTCTAACTAAGTGTTAGTACATTATCTGGGGTGTTTATCTACATGGTTTCTATTATTAGACTACCTAATCATATGGGAGAATGATGAAGTAGATGATCTATATTGGAAGAAACATGTAGAAGAGACTGGAAGTGTTCCTCATGCTAAAAAGCCAAGAACTCCAAAAAGATCAAGTTTTCAGCAAGACCAAAGGCATACCTTCACCATTGTACAACACTCCAAAAGCTTCTGAATATGTGGATGATTCCATAAAGGAGTTGGTAACCAAAATCCTATCTGAGCAAAGAGTGGTAAGTGGCATATCTATCTCTCTGAACACTATGCCAGCCCCACAAGAAGATCAACAAACTCAGGCTGCAAAGGACACTCCTGCTCAACAGGATGTCCCAATAGATGTTGAAACATCTGAGGACCAGCACAAGGCCTCAACTGAAGAGCACATCTCTGTTGATCCACCAGAAGTATATCAGGTATTGATTGCTTGGAAGTTTGTTTGTGGACATTCATTCTAATTTCATAATTAGTTTGGATGTGTTTTATCTGGATTGTATGGCCTTTGGTGTGTAAAGGCTTAGTGTCAAGAACCTGTGTGCTAGAAGATGTTCATCTTGTGTAGTATGTGGTAACTACAAACCCAGAAAGGAATCAGGTATGCTTTGGTACAAGAAGTGAATGTGTTCAATTGGGAATTGAACAGAGGGTGAGCTCTTGAAGACATGAAGATGCGTCTTATGTTTTCCTTTCATCAATGTACAGAGAAGCATGGAGTATCCTAGATAGGGGGAGTGTGTTACAAGTATGTGCACTTGATTTTGTGGTGTTAAGGGGGAGTAATACCTTAACCAGATAAGGAGAATCCTAAGAGTCTAGAAGGCTATATTATATAAAGCTGCTCTTTGCAGTTTATGTTTGATTCTTGAGGAATTGTGAAGCTTGTGTGTGTTTCAAGCTTATGAAGATTATATACCTCTATTTTTATTATGGTACCTTTGTCTTTTTATGGCTAAAAAGGGGGAGAAGTAATAGTGTGAGGTCTGATATGAAGATGTGATGTTAAGGAACTTCTACATAAGGTACTACTACACCTGTATGTAAATTAGTTTTAGCCAAAATAAGCCAAAGGGGGAGATTGTTAATGCTATTATTCTATGATTGGCATTATGTTTGGTAAAACTAATATGGCTGGAAAATGTTGAATAAGAAGTTCCATATTAACATGGTATAGATTCTGGAAGAACATGTCAAACATGATGTCCTGACATGGTGGCACAGATAAATGTGGAAGTTGTCAAAGAAGATGTTGAATTCAGTTCAGAATGTCCTATCAGATGTTGGGACATTATCAAACAGAGTATAAGAACTTAATTCAGGATGTCCCAACAGATGTTGTCATATGTCACAGTCAGATGTCAAAGAAGATGTTGAAGTATCTGCAAATGTCATGACAGAATGTTACAGACAGATGTCAAAGAAGATGTTGAAACATCTGCAAATGTCATGACATAATTACTGTCATATGCTACAGACAGATGTCAAAGAAGATGCTGAAACATCTGCAAATGTCATGACAGATGTCAAAGAGAATGTTGAAACATCTGCAAATTTCATGACAGATGTCAAAGAGAATGTTGAAACATCTGCAACTGTCATGACAACATTACTGTCATATGTTACATATAGATATCAAACAAGAAGTGTTGAACTTAGTTCAGGATGTCACACCAAATGTTGTGACACTGTCAAACAGAGTAATAGTTAATGAACTTAAGTCAAGATATCAGGATGTCACACCAGATGTTAGGACATTGTATCAGTTGATGGAATAAGTTCAGTTTACAGGATGTTCCATCAGATGTTGTGACATTGTATCAGTAAATGAAGTAAGTTCAGTTTTTCAGGATGTCCCAACAGATGTTGAGACATCTCAGACCTGTTACCAAAATTAATTAATAACTAACTGATCTGAGATATTTAAGGAGAGTTATCTGGAATTAATTATGGATGGATAAAAACAGAACAAGGCGCATCTGTAGGGAGTTTTGTTATGAAGATTCAGATTAATCAGAAGAACAAAATCACCTAGAATCTAGGAAGTAACAAACCCTAATTCAAGGTGATGACATTGGATTTATCAGATCTGAATTATGCAGAATATTCTGGAGATATTATGCAATCATATGTGGTGCTGATCTAGAAGATCTTAAAGACTCAATTTAAATTGAAGACAAATATTGAAAAATATAGGTTTCTATATTTAGAGATATTTTAGAAGTTGAAGATCTTTTGGAATATTTGTAGCAGATATTTCTGCATATTTGTAGCAGATATTTCTGCATATTTGTAGCAGATATTTCTGCATATTTGTAGCAGCTATTGTTGTGATTGTTTAGGCCCAAATCCAGTTGGGAATAGGTTATAAAAGAAACCTTGTAACCTAGTTTAGAATCAACCCAATGAACCGAAAATGTAAACATTATTAGGGTTGTGTCCTTGTGTCAGCCGTGCATAACAAGTAACACTATTGTGGCTGTTTCACTTGTGATTCTCGAAGCTTGTAAGCAAGAGAAGTATTGTGTCTTGATTGAAACTTCTAAGTAAGATCAAGCTGTTGTGTTTGAAGTGTGACTTCAATTTTATTAATCATTGTAAAAGATCACTGTGTGATTGAGGGGGAGTGAGTAGGGTACTCATATCTAAGTTGTGTCTTAGGTAGAAATTGCATTGGGTAGTTATTAAGTGATAGATTAAACAGGGTGGTTTAAGTCTAGAATTAATATTACTTATAGTGGATTTCCTCCTGGCTTGGTAGCCTCCAGATGTAAGTGTGGTTATACACTGAACTGGGTTAACAAACTTCTGCTGTGTTCTTTTTATCTTTTATGTTTTATGCAGTACCTGAACTGAATGTCCTATCAGATGTCCCAACATCCTGAAGCATGTTTGACTCTGATATAACAGAATTATTTAAGTACTGATATGTATACCTTACCATGTTTATAAGTAACAGATAAGATGTCTCAACATCATATTAGACATCTGAGTCTGTCATACCAGAATTTCACACATGAATAATGAAAAATAAGTAGCTCTATCACACCATTTATTCGTCTTTTTTTCCGGTCTTTTTCTGTCTTCTCACTAGCAGCCACATAAGTTATATATATGAGGACCAATTAGGGTTAATGATAATGGATCAAAGTGCTTATTTTGAAACCCAATAAAATATTAATTTAAACTGAATAAAGTTAAATAATTAAAATAATTAAATTTAAAATTAAAACTAATACTCATATTTATTTATTCTAGACACAATACAAAAATAAACGGACCCAAAAAATAAAAATCGGGCACCAAAGTGCTCGAAAAAATAAAATGTATATATCAAAATGATCAGCGCGAAATAAATGACTCGAAAAAATATGTGTTTGGTTGGATTTTGAAATAAAAATTATGATCGTTTAAACTGCTCAGACTAATCAACATACGACCAAAAATAGTCGTAAAAATATTTTTAGCATGTCAAACTAAACCATGTGAACCGCAAATTAATGTTACCGACATTTGCAAACTTAAACTTGACATTTTTTCGTTCACAGATTTTAGACACAATTGAAAATTAGTTTTACCAGTCTGTCTGTAAATTCCGAGAAATTATTCCGGCTAATATTAAGATGAAATGCATGTTATGCTATGAAGATGATGCAAATGAATGCGGAACAATAAGTCGGTTAGAGTTAAAGAACAAAGGGAAAATTTTGGGGTACAACAAGGTGTCTCTGCTGATTATATAGTTGAAAATTTGTTATGTTGATGTGTGAATTAAATTGATAAAATATGTTGATTGTTTGGGGTGATTGGTAAGATGTTGTTGTGGATAGTATGGAAATTGTATGATTCTATCTAGCGTATTAATTATCATACTCTTGTTTATATGGTTCGATATCTCACTGTCATACCCTAATTTTTGACCTTAAAATTTGTTCGCATCTCATCTGCATCTTTCAAACAAACAAGATCGCACTGGTTGCTCGGTTCTTTTCGGGTTAGGTTTATGCCTCGCAGGGGATCACTGTTGTCTTTAATTACTTTATTTGTTTATGTTTACTAACCATTAATCAAAATCCAAAAATATTTTGTTTCATTTTACTAACCTTTTTTCAGGAAGAGGAACCATTAAAATGCCAAAAATAGTAGTCCTGCAGCTCGAGCAAAATTTCACAGACAAAAGTCAAAGACGATCCGCAAATAATTCAATTTATCTGATCAAGGATTTCCCAAGTTAATTGATTCATTCAAAGGATTTCCAAGGTTCATGTGTTTATTTCCATGCCTTCTTTGACGTACAAAAAGAATCATGCCACAACAACCAAGCCATTACCTTTGAATAAAGTATTCAAAATTTGACTTGGTTAACTGGTTAACCATATGCGTTAACCGGTTAACCAGTGAAAAATTTGAATATTTTATTCAAATTCAGCACCCTTAGATCATTGATTTAATTGGGATATTCTAGATCCATTAGTTTCTGATTTCTCTACATCACTTTGAATAGGCCCAAGGCAAACTCCATTCCACCAAATTTACATACCTAAGGCCTTTAAATAGGACTACAATTTCATTCATTAACCAAACTTTTGATAGCCACAAAACCTCTTGCAAAATACTCCCCCAACACCAAAATTCTGAAAAGCTCACTTTATTTCTTTTAAAGTTATCAAGAATTCACATTGAATTCTTGACTAACTTGAGCTAAACCTTCATCCTTCCATTCTTTTGTTCATCAATTTCAGTAGATCTAAGCTTGGTTTGGTCCAATTTGAAGAAGAGCTTTTGGTAATTCATCTCACTCCATAAACCCATAATCATCCATCAACATTCAAGATGTAGATCCTTGGTGCCTTTGTTCCTAGATCTTTTGGATCTTTATTTGTTGTTTGATTGTAGGGATTCCACTGTATTTTGGTTTTAAAATTAGTGCAAATTCAGATCATGATCATTAAATGTTTTGAAAGAGTTTTGGAAATGGATCAATGTTGAATTTCTGCATATTTTCTGCTGTTGCTTCAGCGTTAACCGGTTAACCATATGCGTTAACCGGTTAACGCAAGTTAGAATTGAATTCTTGGATTGTTTCAAGCCCATTTTTGGTTCCTCTTTCTTCTTCTTCTTCCTCCTTTTATTTTTACCTTGGGAAGCACTTTTGGGAGTGATTTCTCCTTAATTTCAATGAACTTTGGGTGTAGCTTAGAGTAGTTAATGTTCATTAATTCAAAACTACCTTTAAGTGGATTATTTAATTCATTTAAGGTACTTTGTGTTAGTGATACATTTTCATCCTTGATTCCACCAAGATGAGTGATTGAACTTAAGGATGGAAGAATACCATAAGTGCGGCTCAATTTAGTATTCACCTTTAGTTTTGTGCGGTATCGCGTCCGAATAACGATTAACATATCGTTTATCTCGCATACATTAGCACTAACATTATGCACCTTAATTGGTGGTTGCCGGCCTCATTTGTAGGGTAATTACTTTGTAAATTACTCGGCGATTGCTTAACATAGTCCTAAATTTGTCCCTAATTCGTAATAAAAATCTAATTGGGTACTTTCATTTTCGTGGACCAGATCTCTTGTTGATCGCGTAATCCCAAAGTGGTTAATCATATTGCATTAAGAATTGAGACTTATGAATGTTTGATGCGTAGGTGCTTTGGGTCTCCCAATCGCCTTTCAAATTTCATTGAATTCAGTTCGGTTTGCCTTGATTAATCGCTATAGTGTAAGATGCTAATCGGATCCGGTGGCCTTCGATTTTGGTTACTCTTTCTTTTTGGTTGTGGTTGATTAAGTTCACCATACCATTATTATGTTAATATTATTATACTTTTATTGTTAATATTTAGATTCTTGCACTTTAATTTCTTTTGTTACTCACATTTTATGTTTTGCACTTTTATTGCCTTTATTCTATTTTGCTTTATTCATCCATATCATGTTTATTATTTGCTCTTGTTTTGTTGTTGTTTTCCCTTTTGTCCATTTGGATACAAAAAACATTAATAAAGGATTAAACCTCTAAAAAACTTGTGACTTTAATTTGAGGACTAATGGTTACTATCCTTGGCCTCAGAATGGATGTATTGGACTTAGATTTTAGGATCCCTCTCCCTTGATTTGATCTTCATGAAGTTGGAATTTTCCTTTATTTGGCCATTTTACTAGCTTATAAGGATGGAACTCTTATGCTCATAATTGGAAAGTATCATCAAGTTTGGTTAGGTTTTTCTTCCTTTATCTCCTTATTTTCTTTTTTAGGATAGTCCCTTCATCTCCTCCCATTCTTTAATTTTCAAAATCATCTCCCTTTTTCAAAGGATTCCTTCTTTTTTAAATCATCACCTTTTTAATAAACAAAACCTTGACTTTTGTTAAGTGGCTTTTACTCTTTTCCTTTTCTATTAAAATCAATGAATCTAATCATGTTGACCTTAATTCAAAAATAAAAAGAATCAAACTCATTCAAGTTGTTTTGTGCCTTTGTGCACTTTTGTGTATTTTCTTTAAAAGAGTGTAGATTATGAGTCATTATTCTTTAGTCGGGTGCAAGTCTCTCAATCTCCATGGTTGTAGTTTGATATAATTGAGTCTCTTGTCATTTGTGGGGGTTTAGTGGCATACTCATTGATTTTATCCGAGTTGGCGACCTACCAACAATGATGTATGAGTCCATGCCTTCATTCTCATGGTAGATTTGTTTGGCTATCCACTTGAATATGACAAATTCTTTTCACTTAATAAAATAAATCTTAACCAACCCTTTTCACTATTTGTACCATGAACTACGAGGTTTTGATCTCGCATTGAACTTTGTGGGTACGTAGGCATGAGACGATCGTCTCTTCAAACACAAAAATCTTTTAAAAAAAACATCTCTCTTCCCATCTCTTCAATCTCTTTTAAACAAACCATTTTCAAACCAAAAAGTAGTAAATATGTCAAAGGGTTCCCGTGGAGTACCGCATACATTTTGGGTGCGTAAAACCTTCCCAATTTGTAACCAATCCCCTTACCCATTCTCTGCTTGATTCTTTTAGCTTTTTGCTTTTAGATTCATTAGGTTTTATTCGCTCCTTTTCCCTTTTCCTCTTGGAATAAAAATATAGCGCGATGGCGACTCTGTTTACTTTGAGTTAAGTTAATCAATAGCTTACACTCATGATTTTACCACTACAGAAAAGTGGCGACTCTTCTAGGGAGTCAATCTCTAAATGGATTCGACCTACTTTGATTTATTTACAGCTTTGATTTGATTTGTTTGTTATTTTTTTATTTTGTTTCGGTTTTGGTGATCCTCTGTGAGTGAGATAGATTCTAACCCGGATCTGAGTTGAACTTATGTTAGGACGATGATATTCGAAGCGATACGCGATGGAGTAGTCCAAAGTGATATCAATTTGATAATCTCTACTCGGTTAGGCTCTATTGGATTATCAATGTCATGATGAGTAGTCATATGTGGCAATATTTTCCGACCTTAATCTGATCATACTGAGGACCCTAGAACCCTTAACCCATCCAAGCCAATGTAGGAACGTAGTGCGGAAACTATCCGGGTGTAAACCTAAGGTGGTTGTCACGCGATACTACACTCAGACGAGGTCTATTTTAAGAATGTTATCAGTTGGGGCGTAATCCAACGTACCGATAATATTCTAAAGATGGCTGTTAACTCCAGGAACATCTGTAAGCACCTTTTTGGTTTTTTGCAGGTACAATGAAGACAAACCTTAGTACATGCCTTTGTGGGTTATTGGTTCTTATCCCTTGACTCCATGCTCGTGATCCAAACCTTTGAACATGTGTGTTTTGCATGATCTTCTTTGTGGTTGTTGCATCTACATATTCATCATAATCATCATCACAACCATTTTTCAAGGAAAACAATTCCGATTATTGCAAATATTGGAAAAAGTAAATATTCCTTTTCGTCAAGATTTTCATGACCGTATTCTCGATGTTGACCTTGTTTGCAATAATTGAGTTGTTTTTTCTGAAAATGGAAGTGAACATTGCATATCATTGCATCCTCGCATATTCTTGCGTTCATCCAAGTTGTGTGGGAACTCATCCCGGTTGTTTCCTTCTTCAGTTGTCTGTTGATCCGTCAAGCTGTCTCCTCATCACAGATACGGGACTTGAGCTGCTAACAAATTGAGAGCTATCAGATTGAGAATGGAAAACCAAGAACAGCATATCCTGGAAGTCAAAATGGATATTGATGAGTTGAAGGCCAGTATGACCAGGCTCACTGAAATGATGCAAGTTTTGATTGCTCGAGGTGAACCACCTCAAAGGACTGTTATATCTGAAGTTTCTACTGTTGTTGTTGACCCTCCTGTGATTCAACAACCGGCTTCTACTTGGCCATAATTTGGGTTACCTCCGGATTACATGCTAGTTTGTTCTACTACTAAAATGGTTGGTCTATCTCTAGTGCCAGTTTTTTCAGCTCTGACATTTGTTGAACCTCAACCTGTTGTGCACACTACCGCTCAAACTAATTATAAGAATTCTCCTTTTCTGTACCATGATGTTGGTCCAAAAGCTGAAAGTCAGGGTGAACCTGGATATATGGATGAAGTTAGAGAGCAATGTTTGACTCTTGATAAGAGGATAAGAAGTTTAGAAGGAAAAAATGTCTTTGGTGCTGCTGCAATAGACATGTGTTTGGTTTCCGACCTAGTTTTGCCTGATAAGTTCAAAGTTCCTGCATTCGAGAAATATAATGGACATACTTGTCCAAAGATTCATTTGCTGATGTATTGTGGCAAAATGGCTGCACATTCCAAGGATGACAAGCTGCTTATTCACTGTTTTCAAGATAGTCTGAGTGGTGCTTCTATGAAGTGGTATGTGGGACTCGAGAAGAGTCACATATGAAGCTGGAAGGATTTATCTGATGCTTTCGTAAGACAATATAAGTATAATCTGGACATGGTGCCTGACTGTCGTCAACTTCAAAACATGTCACAGAAAGAGAAATATTCATTCAAAGAGTACATTCAACGTTGGAGAGAGCTAGCTGCTCAAGTGGAGGCAGCTTTGGCCGAAAAAGAATTAACTGGATTGTTCATGGACACTCTTCAACCATTCTTTTGGGAGAAAATGATAGGAAGTGTTTCATATGGTTTTTCTGACCTAGTCACTATTGGATAAAGACTAGAAGAAGGTATCAAGAAGGGTAAGATTACCAATGATGAATCCTCTAATGCTACAAGAAATTCTCATGGGAACTTTCAGAAGAAAAGAGATGGTGATGCATATGCTGTTTCAACTGAGAGAAAGCCTTATCGCCCGCAACAACGATTTGTTCAACCATATGTAGATGTAGTTGCTCCTGTTGTCAAAGCTCAACCAGCTCAAGCTCAAGTTCAAGTTCGAGCTCAAGCTCAGACTCCTCATCCTGTTGTTGGACAAAATCAATATTGTAATAGGCCAAACTTTGACCCTATCCCGATGACTTACACTGATTTGATTCCTTCTTTGATTAAGAGTGGAATGATTACTACTAGGCCTCCGCCTGCTGCTCCGGATCCTCTTCCTGCTAACTATAGATTGGATCTTCGTTGTGATCTTCATCACGGTGGAACCGGTCACGACTTGGAACACTGCGTTGCACTGAAGGCTAAAGTGCAAGAACTTATCAGGAACAACATCCTTTCCTTTCATGATATGAATCCTAATGTTGTCAACAATCCTTTGCTAAAGCATGAGAAGTGAATCTTCAGACGACTTCAACAGTCATATTATCTTCAAGTCCAGAATCTCATACGGGACAACTCATCCTTGTTGCTGATGGATCACTAGGCCATTGTTTCTTTATGTTTGCAATTTTCTTCAATTGTATTGACTTGTTTGCTTTTAAACTTTGTTTGCACTTTCATGTTGATTTTAATGAAATGAGCATTGCTTTGTTTTGATTCAATTTCATTTATTATTTGCATCTTTATGCTTTACATTTCAAGTTCATTTTTTCTTTCTCAAGCTTTTACAATGATTGGAGGGAGGATGATGAAAACGAGATACCCATAATTGTTATTGGTATGCTTTCAATTGAGACTTGGCTGATGATATACAGGCATTGTTTCAAATCCCAAACTCTAGAGAAATAAGGAAGTTAATCCCTTGTCAACCCTTTTGAGCCTTGAAGTTGGAGTTTCTTTCTATTCGAAAAAACCCACAATTTTAACCCGGGGATGGGTAGTTCTCAATTAATTTGAATGTGCATTCAAGTACAAGAGAATCATGCAAGACACCTTTCAATAAAGGTTGCAATCTTAAGTTCTCCTTTGCACACATCAAGAAATGCTGAAGATGTTTCTCAATTTAAAAGCCAATGATGGTTCATCGTAATCATTAAGCCATGCAGTCACTATCTTTCTTTAAAAAGAATGATGATATTAAAAAGAATTGATGAAAAAATTAAAGCCCGCTAAGTCAAAACCTATGAAGGAGACTTAGGCAAAAACTGGGGCATCCCGTTGACTGTAAGATCAAATGACATAGTTCATACAAAAGTTAGGGACAATAAAAAGAAAGATTTGTCAAGAGGTCATCAAAATCCTCAACAAAAACAAGATGAGTGGATCAAAGTCCTCACCAAGAATAACAAAAGGGAGAGAGGTGTCTGCTATCTCAAAATCCTTGGCTTATGAACCATCTTCATCTGTGCAATCCCAAATTTCTTGGAACTTGAATGCATAGGATGAATTAATTGAATGTAGGACTGAAGTTTATCACAAAGTTGGGTTGGGTACAAATAACTTTGAGCCTATATCCTTTGTTTCATAAACCGTAAACCATACCAAGTTACAACCTTCAAAAGTCCTAATTGAATCCAGGATTCTTTTGAAAAGCATACTACAACAAGTTTGCGTAAACTGACTCCCAAGTTTGTTACCAATCATTTGTTTCTTACCTTTTCTTTATCTTTCATTTTGTCTCAACCGTCGTGTTTTGACAATGTTTTCATTTACTTCACATCAATAAATTTCATTCCAAAAATGAATCTTGATTTCAAACTTTGCATTGAACTTTGTATTAAAATTACCAGGTTTGTACAAACACTTTTTATTTTCAAATAAACTTTCCTCATCAAGGAATTTTCAAACAGCTGAGAAACTTGGTCAGTGATTTTATCAGGGGCAAGTTCTTTCTAGGTCCTATGGTTCAAGAGTTGTTGCTTAGCGCAAGTTATTCTCAGACTTGGTAAACCAGAAGATTCTATGCAAGATTCATACTGAGTTTATATTCTCAACATTCATTTCAAGACCTGAAGCCATGATCAATGTATTCTCCCAATAGTCATTTGAAAGATGTGATTATTTTCTCCGACAGTGGTCAGGAACTGAATCCATTATCAATTTACTTTCATCAGTCATTGAACTTGAGGCAATATTCTTCAAGAGTCTCCAAGCAGATTTTCATGACTTCTCTCAAAAGATTTTTAACTTGGTACAATTTACCAGTGTGACAGAGATTTGTTCAAGAACAGTAGCACCTCTAATCTTCGAGCAGAATGGCAGTGATCTCTGTGTTGAGGAATCAGTCTTCCATCTCGCCACTCCTCCAAGAGTCTAAACTGGTTGTCAGAATTTTCTCTCACATTATTTTCTTGGGTGTTTTATTCCCTATTCTTGTTAAGGTTTGCATATTTGAGTGTGTTATTCATCCTTATGCGTTTTCTTGGGTGTGTTATTCCCCACTTTCGTTGGCATATATGAGTGTGTTAGTCCTCATTATGTGTTTCTCGAGGTCCTGTTGTTTTCAACATATTACCTTGTGATCAAAGTCCAACTTACTTGGCATTTATCTTTGCCTTTCCAGAACCTTTTCTTCACCTACTTGTTATTTCTTCTCATACATTTGCACTTCTTTTATCCGATTGCTATTCTCGGATGTCTATAGTGAAGTCATCATTTATTTAATGTACTGCCCCAGACTTTTTCCCATCTCATTCAGTTATATTCCTGAATGTTATGATTCACATTTTTATCCGATTGCTATTCTTGGATGTTGTGATCACTTTCCTTCCGATTACCATTCTCGGATTATCATAGTGAAGTCATCATTGATTTGATGTACTGCCCCAGACTTTTTTCCCATTTCATTCAGTTCTATTCCTGAATGTTGTGAGTCACATTTTATCTGATTGCTATTCTCAGATGTTGTGATCACTTTCCTTTTGATTGCCATTCTCGGATGTCCATAGTGAAGTCATCATTGATCTGATGTACTGTCCCGGACCTTTTTCCATTTCATCCAGTTCTGTTCCTGAATGTTATGAGTCACATTTTATTTGACTGCTATTCTCGGATGTTGTGATCACTTTTATTCCGATTGTCATCCTCGGATTTCCATGTTGGAGTCATCATTGAATTGTGTACTTTCCTGAACTTTTCCCATTTCATTCAGTTCTGTTCCTGAATGTTGTGATTCACATTTTTTATCTGATTGTTATTCTCAGATGTTGTGATTACCTTTTTCCGATTGCCATTCTCGGATATCCCTTGTAAAGTCATTAATGTCATCCTTGGATGCTTCTGATGTGCTTTCCGTAAATTTTTCTCACTTCATTCAGTGCCATTCTTAGATGTTGTGATCCTTTCTGTCCAATTGCCATTCTTGGACATTTTCGTATCAGCTGAGCCGTGTTGTGGTCTCTAGCATGCTGTTTTTTTCCCGTCAGAGTTCCATTCTCCTTAGCCCCAGCGTTTGTTCTTTTTCACGTGTAGTTTTGTTCTTCACGGATTTCTCTGCATTTCATATGTTTTATTCATTTCATATATACTTTCATATACGTTTCATAGGCTTTCATATCATTTCATAACATTTCCATATGTTCTCATATTATTTCCATATCATTTCATTCCATTTTTTTGGCATCTTAGGATCAAAAATTGGATTTTTTTTTATATTTAAGTATCTTCCATCTTGTCGAAACGAAGATTTCAATCTTCATATCTCTGGATTGAAGAAACTTAAATAGAGGCATCTGTCATACCCTAATTTTTTACCCTAAGATTTGTTGGCATCTCATCTGCATCTTGCATACAAACAAGATCACACTAGTTGCTCGGTTCTTCTAGGGTTAGGTTTATGCCTCACAGGGGATCATTGTTGTCTTTAATTACTTTATTTGTTTATGTTTACTAACTATTAATCAAAATCCAAAAATATTTTGTTTCCTTTTATTAAACTTTTTTCAGGAAGAGGAACCATTGAAAATGCCAAAAATAGTAGTCCTGCAGCTCGAGCAAAATTTCACAGACAAAAGTCAAAGACGATCCGCAAATAATTCAATTTATCTAATCAAGGATTTCCCAAGTTAATTGATTCATTCAAAGGATTTGAAAGGTTCATGTGTTTATTTCCATGCCTTCTTTGACGTACAAAATGAATCGGGCCACAACAATCAAGCCATTACCTTTGAATAAAGTATTAAAATTTTGACTTGGTTAACTGGTTAACCATATGCGTTAACCGGTTAACCAGTGCGAAATTTGAATATTTTATTCAAATTTAGCACCCTTAGATCATTGATTTAATTGGGATATTCTAGATCCATTGGTTTCTGATTTCTCTACATCACTTTGATCATTTCCTACCATAAACACTCATTAATCACCACTCTTTTCCATTTCCCACCAAAATTACAATTACCAAACCTAATTTGAATTACAAAGGCAAACTCTGTAGAAGCACACCTTCAACCTCAAAGATTTTGATGAAGACAACACGACTGTCATGCGCTTCATATTTGCAAAAGGTCAAGAGCTCTCAAACATGGTCTAGCAACAAGCATCGGCGTTGTGATCAAGCTTCCTTCGCACACTTGGTTTATTTCAAGCTTGGACGCAAAACGTTGAGGTACATCAAAACCCTTTACAAATTGATGTACAAGTGTTCAATAAATTATTTCATATGTTATCATATTGCATATAATTTTTGAAAGGTTTTTAAAATGGTTTAACACTTTTAAAACAAAGAATTTTTCTGTTTTTAACAGTGTTAACCGGTTAACGGCTTCAATTTTTCAAATACAGAGTTAACGTTTACATGCATTAACCGGTTAACCATTTGGTTAACCGGTTAACACTGAAGAATTTTTGAAAAATTATTTTCTTTGAAATTCAAAAAT
Organism: Lathyrus aphaca; assembly: GCA_963966055.1. NCBI lineage: Eukaryota > Viridiplantae > Streptophyta > Magnoliopsida > Fabales > Fabaceae > Lathyrus > Lathyrus aphaca. The sequence continues at coordinate 109,044,747 of OZ014523.1, forward strand.
GTACCTTTTTATTATACCTCTTCAAATCAAATTTTGTTTCATAATTTCTCACACCTTTTTGAAAGGGTGTTTTAAACTTATATATTCTGAATTTTTTTAAATTCAAAAACACCTCCTAGAATTTTTATAAAAAATCATTCAATCAAAATCACTTCTTTTGACATATATTTTCAAACTTCAAAAGTGTTCATATTGTGATTCATAACTTTCTCATACTCATCTTTGAACACTTGTATTGATATTTATAAAGTGAATTTTGATCAAAGGAGAAGATCAACTTAGATTGATATTAAACATTGTACTACTCTAAAAAAATACAAAGAATTAAAATAGATTTTCTATTGTGACTTGTGATCCAAGTTTGTTGGACTCAAGGGTTAGTGATTCCAAGAGGATTGTTCTTGCACGCTAGATTGTTTAGTTATTTAGAAAGTAGGCCTCATCGATTGAAGGTGCGATAGGTTGTACATTTCTAAAAACTAGTGAAAATCTATTTCATGTGTAAAGAGGACTGGATGTACCTTCGGATTGTGAAGGGAACCAGGATAATTTGTTGTGTCTCTTTTACTTTCTCGCTTTATAGTTTTCATCCCATAAACAAGTAAAAGAAATCCATCCATCAACGAAAATAATCGAGAAAATTTTATAACTCCTAATTCACCCCCTCTCTTAGGCGTACTTTGAAACTACAATTGGCATCAGAGCAGGTTTAGGTAACCTGTTCCTACAAGATCATGTATGGCTTCCGCAAACTCGAATCTTGTTTCCAAAGATGGTGGAAGTAGCAACAAGCCACCACTCTTCTCCGGCGAATACTTTGATTTTTGGAAAATCAGAATGAAAGCACATCTTGAAGCCCAAGGAGAAGGCATATGGGAAGCGATCGAAGAAGGTCCTCATAATCCTGTTAACGTGATCAATGGCGTTGGAACCACAAAGTTAAAGAATACTTATGATGAAGATGATAGGAAATAGATCCTAAATGAGAAGAAGGCAATCAACATACTCCAAAGCACTCTCAATATGGATGAGTTCTTTCGCGTATCACAATGCAAATCGACAAAAGCGATTTGGGATACCTTGGTAGAAACACATGAAGGAACAACAGAAGTAAAAAGATCAAGGCTTAATACTTTGAGTCAAGAATATGAAATGTTCCGTATGCAGCCCGGGGAATCTATTGTTGCCTTACAAAAAAGATTCGTTCATCTAACAAATCACTTGATTGCTCTCGGGAAGACCTTCACCAACGACGATCTCAACTTGAAAGTCATAAGATCCTGGACAAGGGAATGACAACCAAAAGTGACCGTTATTTCAGAAAAGAAGAGTCTATCAACAATGACATCCGCATCTCTATTTGGAAAACTTCAAGAGCACGAATTGGAACTTGGAAGGCTCGAGAAGCACGAAAGTCAAGAGAAGAATTCCAAGGGAATTGCCTTGAAGATTGACACGAAGGATGACAACGATGACGAGACTTCCAAAGATGAGAACTTTATGCTTCTTGTTAAGAAGCTTGGTAAGTTTTTTAATAAAAATAAAAATTCCTCTTTTCCTAAAAAGAATAAACATTTCAGGTAGAAGGATGCATCCACATCGATTCAAGAAGTCACATGTTATGAATGTGGGAAGCAAGGTCACATAAAGCCAGATTGTCCAAGACTTACAAATAAAGGAGGATTCAAAGGCAAGAAGGATTTCAAGAATAAAAAGGCTTATGTTGCTTGGGACGATAATGAAGTTAGTTCCTCATCGGAATCGGAAAGCGGTGAATGTGCAAATATGGCTCTAATGGCTTCACATCACTCCGATGAAGAAAATGACGAGGTTAGTAGCAACTTTTCAATTTATGAAAATGATGCATAAGAAGTCATAGAAGAACTTCTAAGAGAATGCAAGACTTTGTACAAAAACATTTCATCCCAAAAGAAACGAATACTATCTTAAGAAGAATAAAATACATCTTTTGGAAAGTACATTTAAAATGAAAAACAAAAATTAATGGATGAAAAACAAAGCCTTGTATGCAAAAATTGTGAGTCATTATCTTTTCAAATTGTTCAACTTAAAAGAGTCTTAGAAAGATATGAAAAAGGTCAAATTGGCTTGGAGGAAATTCTTAGGCACCAAAGATATCCTAATGACAAAAGTGGTTTAGGATATTCTAAGTTTTCCAAACCAAGCACAAGTGAAACCGTTTTTGTAAAAGCTAGTGAACAAATTGTTAAAGAAAAGACTAACAATTTTAAAACTATGCATCAAAGTCATAAAAAGAAAAGAATCATTAAGAAACAAAAATATGTTCCTAGATATAAAAGTCAATTTCAACCTACTTGTTTTTATTGTGGAATCAAATGCCATACACCTAATGCTTGCTATGTGCGCAACATTGGTGTTGCTAAAGGGCATTATGTGTGGGTTGAAAAGGGTACTAACTACCAAGGACCCAAAGCAATTTGGGTACCTAACAATACTTGACTTTGTTTTGTAGGTATGCTTATAAACAACATCTACTCAATGGTATCTTGATAGCGGTTGTTCAAATCATATGACAGGCAATATCAACAAATTTTCAAGTCTATCACTTAATGCCAAAGGAACGTTACTTACGGTGATGATAATAAAGGAAAAATTCTTGGAGTTGGAACAGTTGGTGCATCTCCTCATACAATCATCGAAGACGTCCTTTATGTGGAAGGCCTTAAACACAACCTTCTTAGCATAAGTCAATTGTGTGACAAAGGGTTCCGAATCAACTTCACAAAGGAGGAATGCTTGATAGAACATGAAGTCACCCATGACCTCTCGCTAAAAGGTAAAAGATTTAATAACATTTTCATGATTTTTTTTTATGACTCTTCCTTGAAGGTAAAGTGCTTAATGGAAAACAACAATGAAGCAAGGCTTTGGCATAAGAGGTTTGCTCACATTCACATGGAGCATTTAAACAAGTTAATAAAGCATGACCTAGTTGTTGGTCTTCCGAAGATAAAGTTCGTCAAGGACAAGTTATGTGATGCTTTCCAAAAAGGGAAGCAAACCAAAACATCCTTCAAGACCAAGAAAGTGATATCTACTTCAAGACCACTACAATTGCTACATATGGATCTTTTCGGTCCATCAAGAACAAAAAGCTTCGGAGGTAACGTTTATGCCTTAGTTATTGTTGATGATTTCTCTCGATACACATGGACATTGTTTTTAGTGTAGAAAAGTGATGCCTTCAAAGCATTCAAGAAGTATGCCAAGCAAATTCAAAACGAGAACTCACTCTCAATAGTCTCCATTAGAAGCGACCATGATGGAGAATTCCAAAACTCATCATTTGAAGATTTTTGTGAAGAACATGGAATCTCTCACAACATTTCCGCACCAAGGACTCCTCAACAAAACGGTGTCGTAGAAAGGAAGAATATGGCATTAGTGGAACTTGCAAGAACAATGCTTAGCGACTCAAATCTTCCTAAATATTTTTGGGCGGATGCGGTTAGCACGGCTTGTTTTGTAAGCAACCGTGTCAATATTTGACCAATTCTCAAGAAGACTCAGTATGAGTTTTTCAAGGGTAGGAAACCAAACATATCTTTTTTCCACATATTCGGATGCAAATGCTTCGTTCTCAACAACGACAAGGACAATCTTGGTAAGTTTCATGAGAAGTCCGACGAAGGTATATTTCTTGGTTATTCTCTCTCAAGTAGAGCTTTTAGAATTTTCAATAAACGAACACTTACTATTGAAGAATCTATTCGTGTTTCGTTTGATGAGACTAACCCCTCGAAAGAGGATAATATTATTGTGGATGATGATGATGATGATGTAGTAGATATATAACACAACAAAAGGAGACATCAAAAGACCAAGCAATATCACAAGAAGATGACTCACCAAATATTGAAGAACATCAAGATCTTCCGAAAGAATGGAGAACTCATAGAGATCACCCAATAGATAAAGTTATTGGTGATATTAGCCAAGGCGTTGCAACTCGACTAAATCTCAAGGATGCTTGTCTCAACATGGCATTCGTATCTCAAATTGAACCAACCAAAATCGATGAAGCCTTAGGCGATGATCAATGGATAATAGCTATGAAAGAAGAACTCAACCAATTCGAAAGGAATCAAGTTTGGACTCTTGTACCAAGACCGAACAACAAACACATCATAGGAACAAATGGGTGTTCAAAATCAAACTTGACAAGAATGGAATCATAGTTCGTAACAAAGCAAGATTGGTCCTTGGTGCCTTTTTTCCTAGATCCTTTGGATCTTTATTTGTTGTTTGATTGCAGGGATTCCACTATATTTTGGTTTTAAAATTCGTGCAAATTCAGATTATGATCATTAAATGTTTTGAAAAAGTTTTGGAAATGGATCAATGCTTAATTTCTGCATATTTTTTGCTGATGCTTCAGCGTTAACCGGTTAACCATATGCGTTAACCAGTTAACGCAATTCAGAATTGAATTCTTGGCTTGTTTCAAGCCCTTTTTTGGTTCCTCTTTCTTCTTCTTCTTCCTCCTTTTATTTTTACCTTGGGAAGCACTTTTGGGAGTGATTTCTCCTTAATTTCAATGAACTTTGGGTGTAGATTAGAGTAGTTAATGTTCATTAATTCAAAACTACCTTTAAGTGGATTATTTAATTCATTTAAGGTACTTTGAGTTAGTGATACATTTTCATGCTTGAATCCACCAAGATGAGTGATTGAACTTAAGAATGGAAGAATACCATAAGTGCGGCTCAATTTGGTATTCACCTTTAGTTTTGTGCGGTATCGCGTCCGGATAACGATTTACATATCGTTTATCTCACATGCATTATCACTAACATTATGCACCTTAATTGGTGGTGGCTGGTCTCATTTGTAGGGTAATTACTTTGTAAATTACTCGGCGAATGCTTAACATAGACCTAAATTTGTCCCTAATTCGGAATAAAAATCTAATTGGGTACTTTCACTTTCGTGGACCGGAGCTCTCGTTGATCGCGTAATCCCAAAGTGGTTAATCATATTGCATTAAGAATCGAGACTTATGAATGTTTGATTCATAGGTGCTTTGGGTCTCCCAATCGTCTTTCAAATTTCATTAAATTTGGTTCGGTTTTCCTTGATTAATCGCTATAGTGTAAGATGCTAAGCGGATCCGGTGGCCTTCGATTTTGGTTACTCTTTCTTTTTGGTTATGGTTGATTAAGTTCACCATACCATTAATATATGAATATTATTATACTTTTAGATTCTTGCACTTTAATTTCTTTTGTTACTAACATTTAATTTTTTTGCACTTTTATTGCCTTTATTCTATTTTGCTTTATTCATTCATATCATGTTTATTATTTGCTCTTGTTTTGTTGTTGTTTTCCCTTTTGTCTATTTGGACACAAAAAACATTAATAAAGGATTAAACCTCTAAAAAACTTGTGACTTTAATTTGAGGACTAATGGTTACTATCCTTGGCATCAGAATGGAAGTATTGGACTTAGATTTTAGGATCCCTCTCCCTTGCTTTGATCTTCATGAAGTTGGAATTTGCCTTTATTTGGCCATTTTACTAGCTTATAAGGATGAAACTCTTATGCTCATAATTGGAAAGTATCATCAAGTTTGGTTAGATTTTTCTTCCTTTATCTCCTTATTTTCTTTTTTAGGATAGTCCCTTCATCTCCTCCCATTCCTTAATTTTCAAAATCATCTCCCTTTTTCAAAGGATTCCTTCTTTTTTAAATCATCACCTTTTTAATAAACAAAACCTTGACTTTGTCAAGTGGCTTTTACTCTTTTCCTTTTCTTTTAAAATCAATGAATCTAATCATGTTGACCTTAATTCAAAAATAAAAAGAATCAAACTCATTCAAGTTGTTTTGTGCCTTTGTGCACTTTTGTGTATTTTCTTTAAAAGAGTGTTGATTATGAGTCATTATTCTTTAGTCGGGTGCAAGTCTCTCAATCTCCATGGTTGTAGTTTGATATAATTGAGTCTCTTGTCATTTGTGGGGGTTTAGTGGCATACTCGTTGATTTTATCCGATTTGGCGCCCTCCCCACAATGATGTATGAGTCCATGCCTTCATTCTCATGGTAGATTTGTTTGGCTATCCACTTGAAGATGAAAAATTCTTTTCACTTAATAAAATCAATCTTAACCAACCCTTTTCACTATTTGTACCACGAACTACAAGGTTTTGATCTCGCATTGCACTTTATGGGTACGTAGGCATGAAATGATTGTCTCTTCAAACAAAAAAATCTTTATAAAAAAACATTTCTCTTCCTATCTCTTCAATCTCTTTTAAACAAACCATTTTCAAACCAAAATGCAGTAAATATTTCAAAGGTCTCCCATGGAGTACCGTGGAAATTTTAGGTGCGTAAAACCTTCCTAATTTGTAACCAATCCCCTTACCCATTCTCTACTTGATTCTTTTAGCTTTTTTCTTTTAGATTCATTAGGTTTTATTCGCTCTTTTTACCTTTTCCTCTTGGAATAAAAATAAAGAGCGGTGACGACTCTGTTTACTTTGAGTTAAGTTAATCAATAGCTTACACTCATGATTTTACCGCTACAGAAAAGTGGCGACTCTACTGGGGAGTCAATCTCTAAGTGGATTCGGCCTACTTTGATTTATTTACAGCTTTGGTTTGATTTGTTTGTTAATTGTTTGTTCTGTTTCAGTTTTGGTGATCCTCTGTGACTGAGATAGATTCTTACCCGGATCTGAGTTGAACTTATGATAGGACGGCGATATTCGAAGTGATACGCGATGGTCCAAAGCGATATCAATTTGATAATCTCTACTTGGTTAGGATCTCTTGGATTATCAATGTCATGATGAGTAATCATACGTGGCATTATTTTCCGACCTTGAGCTAATCATACTAAGGACCGTAAAACCCTTAACCCATCCAAGCCAATTTAGGAATGTAGTGCGGAAACTATTCGGGTGTAAACCTAAGATGGTTGTCACGCGATACTACACTCGGACGAGGTCTATTTTAAGAATGTTATCGGTTGGGGAGTAATATAACGTACCGATAATATTCTAAAGATGGTTGTTAACTCCGGGATCCCCTGTTAGCACCTTTTCGGTTTTTTGCAAGTACAATGAAGACAAACCTTAGTACATGCCTTTGTGGGTTGTTGGTTCTTATCCCTTGACTCCATGCTCGTGATCCAAACCTTTGAACCTGTGTGCTTTGCGTGATCTTGTTTGTGGTTGTTGCATCTACATATTCATCATGATCATCATCACAACCATTTTTTCAAGGAAAACAATTCCGATTATTGCAAATATTGGAAAAATGTAAATATTCCTTTTCGTCAAGATTTTTCACGACCGTATTCTCGATGTTGACCATGTTTACAATAATCGAGTTGTTTTGTCTGAAAATGGAAGTGAACATTGCATATCATTGCATCCTTGCATATTCTTGTGTTCATCCAAGTTGTGTGGGAACTCATCCTGGTTGTTTCCTTCTTCAGTTGTCTGTTGATTCGTCAAGTTGTCTCCTCACCACAGATACGGGACTAGAGCTGCTAACAAATTGAGAACTATCAGATTGAGAATGGAAAACCAAGAACAGCATAACCTGGAAGTCAGAATGGAGATTGATGAGTTGAAGGCCAGTATGACCAGGCTCACTGAAATGATGCAAGTTTTGATTGCTCGAGGTGAACTACCTCAAAGGACTGTTATCTCTGAAGTTTCTATTGTTGTTGTTGACTCTCCTGTGGTTCAGCAACTGGCTTCTACTTGGCCATAATTTTGGCTACCTCCGGATTACGTGCCAGTTGCTACTACTGCTCAAATGGTTGGTCCATCTGTAGTACCAGATTTTTCAGCTCCGACATTTGTCGAACCTCAACCTGTTATGCACACTATCGCTCAAACTACTTATCAAAATTCTCCTTTTTTTGTACCATGCTGCTGGTCCACAAGCTGAAAGTCAGGGTGAACCTGGATATATGGATGAGGTTAGAGAGTAATGTTTGAATCTTGAGAAGTGGGTAAGAGGTTTAGAAGGAAACGATGTCTTTGGTGCTGCTGCAATAGACATGTGTTTGGTTTCCGACCTAGTTTTGCCTAATAAGTTCAAAGTTCCTGTATTCGAGAAATATAATAGACATATTTGTCCAAAGATTCATTTGTTGATGTATTGTCGCAAGATGGCTGGACATGCCAAGGATGACAAGTTGCTTATTCAATGTTTTCAAGATAGTATGAGTGGTGCTTCTATGAAGTGGTATGTGGGACTCGAGAAGAGTCACATCAGAAGCTGGAAGGATTTAGCTGATGCTTTCATAAGACAATATAAGTACAATCTGGACATGGCGCTTGACCGTTGTCAACTTCAAAACATGTCACAGAAAGAGAAAGCGTCATTCAAAGACTACGCGCAACATTGGAGAGAGCTAGTTACTCAAGTGGAGCCACCTTTGGCCGAAAAAGAATTAACTAGATTGTTCATGGACACTCTTCAACCATTCTTTTGGGAGAAAATGGTAGGAAGTGTTTCATCTGGTTTTTCTGACCTAGTCACTAATGGAGAAAGACTAGAAGAAGGTATCAAGAAGGGTAAGATTACCAATGCTGAATCCTCTAATGCTACAAGAAAGTCTCATGGGAACTTTCAGAAGAGAAGAGATAGTGATGCTTATGTTGTTTCAACTGAGAGGAAGCCTTATCACTCGCAACAACGATATGTTCAACCATATGTAGCTGCAATTGCTCCTGTTGTCAAAGCTCAACCAGCTCAAGCTCAAGTTCAAGTTCGAGCTCAAGCTCAGACTCCTCATCCTGCGGTTAGACAAAATCAATATTGGAATAGGCCACACTTTGACCCTATCCAGATGACTTACACTGATTTGTATCCTTCTTTGATTAAGAGTGGAATGATTACTACTAGGCCTCTGCCTGCTGTTCCGGATCCTCTTCCAGCTAACTATAGATCGGATCTTCGTTGTGAGTTTCATCAAGGTGGAACCGGTCATGACTTAGAACACTATTTTGCACTGAAGGCTAAAGTGCAAGAACTTATCAGGAACAACATCCTTTCCTTTCATGATATGAATCCTAATGTTGTCAACAATCCTTTTCCTAAGCATGAGAAGTGAATCTTCAGACGACTTTAACATTCAGATTATCTTCAAGGCCAGAATCTCAAACGGGACAGCTCATTCTTGTTGCTGATGGATCATTAGGCCATTGTTTCTTTATGTTTGCAATTTTCTTCAATTGTATTGACTTGTTTGCTTTTAAACTTTGTTTGTACTTTCATGTTGATTTTAATGAAATGAATATTGCTTTGTTTTGATTCAATTTCATTTATTATTTGCATCTTTATGCTTTACATTTCAAGTTCATTTTTTCTTTCTCAAGCTTTTACAATGATTAGAGGGATGATGATGAAAATGAGATACCCATAATTGTTGTTGGTATGCTTTCAATTGAGACTTGGCTGATGATATACAGGCATTGTTTCAAATCCTAGACACTGGAGAAATAAGGAAGTTAATCCTTTGTCAACCCTTTTGAGCCTTGAAGTTGGAGTTTCTTTCTATTCGAAAAAACCCGCAATTTTAACCTAGGGATGGGTAGTTCTCAATTAATTCGAATGTGCATTCAAGTACAAGAGAATCATATAAGAAACCTTTCAATAAAGCTTACAATCTAAAGTTTTCCTTTGCACACATCAAGAAGTGCTGAAGATGTTTCTCAATTTAAAAGCCAATGATGGTTCATCGTAATCATTAATCCATGCAGTCACTATCTTTCTTCAAAAAAATGATGATATTAAAAAGAATTGATGAAAAAATTAAAGCCCTCTAAGTCAAAACCTATAAAGGAGACTTAGGCAAAAACTGGGGCATCCCGCTGACTGTAAGATCAAATGACACAGTTCAGGCATAAGTTTAAAAAGAAAGCTTTGTCAAGAGGTCATCAAAATCCTCAACAAAAACAAGATGAGTGGATCAAAGTCCTCACCAATAATAACAAAGGGGAGAGAGGTGACTGCTATCTCAAAATCCTTGGCTTATGAACCATCTTCATCTGTGCAATCCTAAATTTCTTGGAACTTGAATGCATAGGCTGAATTAATTGAATGTAGGACTGGAGTTTATCACGAAGTTGGGTTGGATACAAATAACTTTGAGCATATATCCTTTGTTTCATAAACCGTGAACCATACAAAGTTACAACCTTTAAAATTCCGAATTGAATCCAGGATTCTTTTGAAAAGCATACTACAACAAGGTTGCGTAAACTGACTCCCAAGTTTGTTACAAATAATTTGTTTCTTACCTTTGCTTTATTTTTCATTTTGTCTCAACCGTCGTGTTTTGACAATGTTTTCATTTACTTCACATCAATAAATTTCATTCCAAAAATGAATTTTTATTTCAAACTTTGCATTGAACTTTGCATTAAAATTACCAGGTTTGTACAAACACTTTTTATTTGCAAATAAACATTCCTCATCAAGGAATTTTCAAACAGATGAGAAAATTGGTCAGTGATTTTATCAGGGGGCAAGTTCTTTCTAGGTCCAATGGTTCAAGAGTTGTTGCTCATCATAGGTTATTCTCAGAATTGGTAAACCAGAAGATTCTCTGCAAGATTCATACTGAGTTTATATTCTCAACATTCATTTCAAGACCTGAAGCCATGATCAGTGTATTCTCCCAACAGTCATTTGAAAGATGTGATTATTTTCTCCGACAGTGGTCAGGAACTGAATCCATTATCAGTTTACTTTCATCAGTCATTGAACTTGGGGAAATCTTCTTCAAGAGTCTCCAAGCAGCTTTTCATGACTTCTCTCAAAAGATTTTCAACTTGGTACAGTTTACCAGTGTGACAGAGATTTGTTCAAGAACAGTAGCACCTCTAATCTTCGAGCAGAATGGCAGTGATCTCTGTGTTGAGGAATCAGTCTTCCATCTCACCACTCCTCTAAGATTCTAAACTGGTTGTCAGCATTTTCTCTCATATTATTTTCTTGGGTGTTTTATTCCCCATTCTTGTTAATGTTTGCATATTTGAGTGTATTATTTCTCATTATGCGTTTTCTTGGGTGTGTTATTCCCCACTTTCGTTGGCATATACGAGTGTGTTAGTCCTCATTATGCGTTTCTCGAGGTCCTGTTGTTTTCAACATATTACCTTGTGATCAAAGTCCAACTTAATTGGCATTTATCTTTGCCTCTCCAGAACCTTTTCTTCACCTACTTGTTATTTCTTCTCAGATTTTTGCACTTCTTTTATCCGATTTCTATTCTCGGATATCCATAGTGAAGTCATCATTGATTTGATGTAATGTCCCAGAATTTTTCCCATCTCATTCAGTTCTATTCCTGAATGTTGTGATTCACATTTTTATCTGATTGCTATTCTTGGATGTTGTGATCACTTTCCTTCCGATTGCCATTCTCGGTTGTTCATAGTGAAGTCATTATTGATTTGATGTACTGCCCCAAACTTTTTTCCCATTTCATTCAGTTATGTTCCTGAATGTTGTGACTCACATTTTATCTGATTGCTATTCTCAGATGTTGTGATCACTTTCCTTCTGATTGCCATTCTCGGATGTCCATAGTGAAGTCATCATTGATCTGATGTACTGTCCCGGATGTTTTTCCATTTCATTCAGTTCTGTTCCTGAATGTTGTGAGTCACATTTTATCTAACTTCTATTCTCGGATGTTGTGATCATTTTTCTTCTGATTTCCATTCTCGGATTTCCATGTTGGAGTCATCATTGAATTGGTGTACTTTCCTGAACTTTTCCCATTTCATTCAGTTATGTTCCTGAATGTTGTGATTCATATTTTTTATTTGATTGCTATTCTCAGATGTTGTGATTACCTTTTTCCGTTTGCCATTCTCGGATATCCCTTGTAAAGTCATTAATGTCATCCTTGGATGCTTCTGATGTGCTTTCCGTAAATTTTTCTTACTTCATTCAGTGCCATTCTTGGATGTTGTGATCCTTTCTGTCCAATTGCCATTCTTGGACATTTTTGTCTCAGCTGAGCCGTGTTGTGGTCTCTAGCATGCTGTTTTTCCCCGTCGGAGTTCCATTCTCCTTGTCCCCAGTGTTTATTCTTTTTCATGTGTCGTTTTGTTCTTCACGGATTTCTCTGCATTTCATATGTTTTCTTCATTTCATATACACTTTCATATACGTTTCATATGCTTTCATATCATTTCATAACATTTCAATATGTTATCATATTATTTCCATATCATTTCATATCATTTCATATCATTTCATTCCATTCCATATTTTTGGCATCTTAGGATAAAAAATTGTTTTTTTTTTAATATTCAAGTATCTTCCATCTTGTCGAAACAAAGATTTCAATATTCATATCTCTGGATTGAAGAAACTTAAATAGGTACATCTATCATACCCTAATTTTTGACCCTAAGATTTGTTTGCATCTCATCTGCATCTTGCATACAAACAAGATCCAACTGGTTGCTCGATTCTTCTCGGGTTAGGTTTATGCCTCGTAGGGGATCACTGTTGTCTTTATTTGTTTATGTGTCGTTTTGTTCTTCACGGATTACTTTATTTGTTTATGTTTACTAATCATTAAACAAAATCCAAAAATATTTTGTTTCCTTTTACTAACCTTTTTTAAGGAAGAGGAACCATTGAAAATGCCAAAAATAGTAGTCCCGCAGCTCGAGCAAAATTTCACAGAAAAAAGTCAAAGACGATCCGCAAATAATTCAATTTATATGATCAAGGATTTCCCAAGTTAATTGGTTCATTCAAAGGATTTCCAAGGTTCGTGTGTTTATTTCCATGCCTTCTTTGATGTACAAAAAGAATTGGGCCACAACAACAAAGCCATTACCTTTGAATAAAGTATTCAAATTTTGACTTGGTTAACCGGTTAACCATATGCGTTAACCGGTTAACCAGTGCGAAATTTGAATATTTTATTCAAATTCAGCACCCTTAGATCATTGATTTAATTGGGATATTCTAGATCCATTGGTTTCTGATTTCTCTACATCACTTTGATCATTTCCTACCATAAACCCTCACTAATCACCACTCTTTTCCATTTCCCACCAAACTTGCAATTACCAAACCTAATTTGAATTACCAAGGAAAACTCAATTCCACCAAATTTCCATACCTAAGGCCTTTAAATAGGACTACAATTTCATTCATTAACCAAGCTTTTGATAGCCACAAAACCTCTTGCAAAATACTCTCCCAACACCAAAATTCTGAAAAGCTCACTTTCTTTCTTTTGAAGTTATCAAGAATTCACATTGAATTCTTGACTAAATTGAGCTAAACCTTCATCCTTTCATTCTTTTGTTCATCAATTTCAGTAGATCTAAGCTGGTTTGGTCCAATTTGAAGAAGAACTTTTGGTAATTCATCTCACTCCATAAACCCATAATCATCCATCAACATTCAAGATGTAGATCCTTGGTGCCTTTGTTCCTAGATCCTTTGGATCTTTATTTGTTGTTTGATTGCAGGGATTCCACTGTATTTTGTTTTTAAAATTCGTGCAAATTCAGATCATGATCATTAAATGTTTTGAAAGAGTTTTGGAAATGTATCAATGCTGAATTTCTGCATATTTTCTGCTGTTTCTTCAGCGTTAACCGGTTAACCATATGCGTTGACCGTTTAACGCAAGTCAGAATTGAATTCTTGGCTTGTTTCAAGCCCTTTTTTGGTTCCTCTTTCTTCTTCTTCTTCCTCCTTTTATTTTTACCTTAGGAAGCAATTTTGGGAGTGATTTCTCCTTAATTTCAATGAACTTTGGGTGTAGATTAGAGTAGTTAATGTTCATTAATTCAAAACTACCTTTAAGTGGATTATTTAATTCATTTAAGGTACTTTGAGTTAGTGATACATTTTCATGCTTGAATCCACCAAGATGAGTGATTGAACTTAAGGATGGAAGAATACCATAAGTGCAGCTCAATTTGGTATTCACCTTTAGTTTTGTGCAGTATCGCGTCCGGATAATGATTTACATATCGTTTACCTAGCATGCATTAACACTAACATTATGCACCTTAATTGACGGTGGCCGACCTTATTTGTAGGGTAATTACTTTGTAAATTACTCGGTGATTTCTTAACATAGACCTAAATTTGTCCCTAATTCGGAATAAAAATCTAATTGGGTACTTTCACTTTCGTGCCCGAATCTCTTGTTGATCGCGTAATGCCAAAGTGGTTAATCATATTGCATTAAGAATCGAGACTTATGAATGTTTGATTCATAGGTGCTTTGGTTCTCCCAATCGTCTTTCAAATTTCATTAAATTTGGTTCGGTTTGCCTTGATTAATCGCTATAGTGTAAGATGCTAAGCGGGTCCAGTGGCCTTCGATTTTGGTTACTCTTTCTGTTTGGTTGTGGTTGATTAATTTCACCATACCATTATTATGTGAATATTATTATACTTTTATTGTTAATATTTAGATTCTTGCACTTTAATTTCTTTTGTTACTAACATTTAATTTTTTGCACTTTTATTGCCTTTATTCTATTTTGCTTTATTCATCCATATCATGTTTATTATTTGCTCTTATTTTGTTGTTATTTTCCCTTGTGTCCATTTGGACACAAAAAATATTAATGAAGGATTAAACCTCTAACAAACTTGTGACTTTAATTTGAGGACTAATGGTTACTATCCTTGGCATCGGAATGGAAGTATTGGACTTAGATTTTAGGATCCCTCTCCCTTGCTTTGATCTTCATGAAGTTGGAATTTGCCTTTATTTGGCCATTTTACTAGCTTATAAGGATGGAACTCTTATGCTCATAATTGGAAAGTATAATCAAGTTTGGTTATATTTTTCTTCCTTTATCTCCTTATTTTATTTTTTAGGATAGTCCCTTCATCTCCTACCATTCTTTAATTTTCAAAATCATCTCCCTTTTTCAAAGGATTCCTTCTTTTTTAAATCATCACCTTTTTAATAAACAAAACCTTGACTTTTGTTAAGTGGCTTTTACTCTTTTCCTTTTCTTTTAAAATCAATGAATCTAATCATGTTGACCTTAATTCAAAAATAAAAAGAATTAAACTCATTCAAGTTATTTTGTGCCTTTTTGCACTTTTGTGTATTTTCTTTAAAAGAGTGTTGATTATGAGTCATTATTCTTTAGTCGGGTGCAAGTCTCTCAATCTCCATGATTGTAATTTGATATAATTGAGTCTCTTGTCATTTGTGGGAGTTTAGTGGCATACTCGTTGATTTTATCCGAGTTTGCACCCTCCCCACAATGATGTATAAGTCCATGCCTTCATTCTCATGGTAGATTTGTTTGGCTATCCACTTGAAGATGACAAATTATTTTCACTTAATAAAATCAATCTTAACCAACCCCTTTCACTATTTGTACCACGAACTACGAGGTTTTGATCTCGCATTGCACTTTGTGGGTACGTAGGCATGAGACGATCGTCTCTTCAAACACAAAAATCTTAAAAAAAACATTTCTCATCCCATCTATTCAATCTCTTTTAAACAAACCTTTTTCAAACCAAAAAGCAGACATTTTGGGTGCGTAAAACCTTCCCAATTTGTAACCAATCCCCTTACCCATTCTCTGCTTGATTATTTTAGCTTTTTTTTTTAGATTCATTAGGTTTTATTCGCTCTTTTTCCCTTTTCCTCTTCGAATAAAAATAAAGCGCGGTGGCGACTCTATTTACTTTGAGTTAAGTTAATCAATATCTTACACTCATGATTTTACCGCTACATTCACCCCTTTCTAATGTTGAATGTTACATTGATTGATAACGTACATGTATTCCAGCGTAGAGTTGCTTACTTTCGTAGTCAAGTCGGTGTCGTCGCTCTGATACGTAACACTCGGGGGGGGTGACGTTTACTATATCATTGTAGTTTTCCTTGTTGTTGTATTTAAAAGTTCAAGTTGAATAAAGGAATAAGTTGTTATAAGTTGTTTTTCGAGTTGAATAATAAAGTGTTATGTCATGACAATATAGTTAAAAAATTATGCACTTATTTTTAATAATAAAGATGTTTGGTTTATATAGAATAAATGAAGTTGCTATTTATCTCCCGATTTACATGTGTTATGTATCTATGTTGATATGCGATTAAATGTTGAGGTTTTTAAAGTTGAAAAATGTAGCATCATGTATTATTGTTGAATTTTTGAAACTCTGATTTATGAATTTCCGTCGGGTAGATTTGGGGTGTTACATTAGTGGTATCAGAGCAGGTCGATCTGTCCGGCCAATGTTATCTAACGTTGTTAATTCCTTAGTATGCGGCATGTGTGTGCAACACTGTCGGTACTTGGTGTTAGTTTCTAGTCGATGTCTGCGGGTGTTAGTTGGATTAAGTGGTGGAGAAGTTTGACTCACAGACTATTGTCGGAATGTCGAAGTTGGTTCAAAGTTGATGTTGATTGCCAGAGTGCAACGTGGTTGAAGAGATGTTGTTATAGACCGGCGAGAGTATAGATTCATGAATTCGTATCGGTCAGGTTGAGAAGTGCATGAATTTTGAATGGAGATTATTGGGAAGAAGGAATTATTCCAATGGAAAAATATAAGTTGAAGGTGTAACACCCCAAATTTTCCCTCTTCTTTTTAGCATCATCATCATATCATAATCATCATAAGCATGTCATATCCTTAGCATTTTGCATAGAAAAATGAAGCATAGTACTCACATGTTCTAGCATAAGGCATATGATCAATCATCCGGGAACTCACGATTTTTTACAAGTCAAAGTCAAGAGCATGGTGACCTGGCAAGAAGCTCACAAGACCTTTTGTACAAGCTTGGTATCATGGTCAAAGCCCTAAAAGGGTTGAGAATCAAGATCAGATTGGAATGGTTGGCACAAATGTATTTTTGGAGTTTCCCACCAAAAAGAGGGAAAATTCAAATTTCTCCTGCGTTAACCGGTTAACGCTTTGGTTAACCGGTTAACGGTTGTGAATTTTGAATTCCAGCAGCAAGTTCAACATGTGTGTTTTGGCTTTATTTTTCATTTTTTCTGATTTTTTTCATTTTGAATTAATTGGGAATTATGGAGAAGGATCTAGAGAGTTTACCAAGCCTAATTCCAAAGCTAGATCCTAATCACCTTTCTAAGCTAATCCCAAACCATCTTTTTTGGACTCCAAACCAAATTTTTGGGCCCCAAACCTAGAGGGTATCTATCCCATTTCCCTCCAAACCAGAAAAAAAAACTCTCTCATAATTCACACTTCTCATTTTCTGAATTTTCACTATTCTCTCACCATTCTCTCATTTTCTCTCCCAATTTCCAAATCACTCAAAGTTCCTCTTTGAAGATCACAAGACTTTGCATTAAAGTTTGTTGATCTTGGAACTAGACCTTTATCCATAGCTTATTTGCATCAATTTTTTAGTTTCATTACTTGGTTCAGATCTGATTTTGGTGGTTAGAAGTGCTTTTGGGAGCCAAGTTCTTGCATCAAGATTATTTGCTTGCATTTATTTTGCATTGTGTGGGAAGAATAACACCGGATCTTCGAAGTTTCCTGCGAGATTCCTCATTTCCATCTTAAACAACATTTACCAAAGCATATCTCAGCTTTGTAGGTTGGTTAAGTTCATATCTATCTTTGTTTTTAGCTTATTTGCATGCTTGTGCTTAGATCCACCATATGCTTGTGTATTTGCTTGTTTTGCTTGAATTGTTTGGTTAATTTGTGATTGGATCTATGTGTTAATGTTCATGAGCCTAATTGTGTTTGACTAATGTGAATTGATCTTACTATTTCATGCATAATTGATTGCTGGATTGTTGGTGGATTATTTGAAATAAGCTGGTTTGGACTGATTTTTCTGCAGGTTTTATTGTTGTCCGCACAGTGTTAACCGGTTAACGCTTTGGCTAACCGGTTAACATGTCTGTTTTCTGGGTTATTTGTTGTAGGTTTAGGTTGGTTAACCGGTTAACTCATTGGTTAACCGGTTAACACTGAAGCAGAATGACATTTTTGGGTTGTTCTGAGTTTGTTTGCTTCTCATACTTGCCATAATCATCATGGATCATTGTATGATCATTTTGTATGCTTGTTTAGGGTGATTTGCTTGCTGGTTGATATATGTTTTCATTTTCTCGACACGTGGATTCATGTATTTGCAAAGCTTGGCATGTTTGTTGATTTTGTTTTCTTGAAACTTTGAGCATGTTAATTCCATGAGTTGTGTTGATATGTTAGTATTGATTGATGTGTTGAATATGTGCTGGAGATTTTGCTAACATTTGTAGGTGCAATGGTAAGGGAAGTGTGGATGTTATCCACATTTCAATTCTTCATCCCCTCTTTTACTTTGCTTTGGATTGTTGATGTGCCTTATGCCATCATGTGATTCAACTCTTTATCTCCCCCCTTTAGGAGCAACTTATCTCCTTTAGAGGAGTAAGTTGTTCTCTAACTTTCTTCTCCTCTTCTTTTGTCTTCTTCTTTTTTTTCCTTCTTCTTCATTAGGATAGACTTCAAGCCACACTAACCTTAGGACCACTTTTGCATGATAACACTAGGATTAGTCTTTCCCATTAGACGTTTACCTTTTGCTCCTTTGGTTCTTTCTCTTCTCATCTCAAAGCAAAAAACCTAAAAAACATTAATAAAGAAAGAAGTGACTTCTTGTGCAATAGCCTTATTCCATGGGGCATATGTATTCATTCCATCTTGGAATAGAACACTTGTCTAACATGATGCACGAGTCTGATCATGAAGTCATATTCATCAAAAAATCATAAAAAACACTTCTTCACCTAATCACTAAGACACTTAATAAGTTCAACAAGTTAGTGAACTTAGGCCCTAACCCTTGGAAACAAGTCTTGGATAAATTCTCCTTACTTGGTGTGCTTGTTCTATTATTCCATCTTGGAATGTAGTAGCAAGTACACATTCCATGGAAACGGACTTGAATTCACTTCCTTGTGCCACACTTCTAAAAGACTTCTAAAAAAACAAACAAACAATAAGCATCTCTCCTTTGGGAATTCTTTTCTCACCACATTCACTCCTTTCGTAAGAACTTGCTCCTACTCGTCACTTTGCAAGACGGTTACGCACTCATCGTCCGAGCCTACAACACCTGAGCATTGACATAAGCAGTTCAAGCTTTTAAAACACAAGTCATTTCCCCCCTAGTTAGGGGAACTACGGCGTCTCTGATCCTCATGTCCAGATGAGGTACGTAGGCAGCGGGGTAGGGCCCGTTCGAGCACTCTTTTATTTTCCCTACATTTTCCCCCTTTCTTTTCTTTTCTTATCCAGTTCCAGTCTTTCTTTTTGTAGTAGCTTTCATTCTTCACCCTTTAAAACATATTTCTTTTCAAGCGTGGATCCCGTCGGGTACGGTGGACGATCTGGGGTGCTAATACCTTCCCAGGTCGTAACTGACTCCCAGACTCAATCTCTTTGGTTCGCAGGACCCTTGTCATTTCCTTTCTTTTCTCTGGTTTGTGCAGCATTACCATTACCGTTCCTTCGGGATAAAAATGCCTGGCTGGCGACTCTAACCTTTTCCGCGCCACTTTCGCGTTTGTACCAGGATGGAAATCCAGGGAGCGATAGCTGGCGACTCTGCTGGGGATCGAATCCAGAATCTATGGTTTCCCTTGAGAGTCTCTCCTAGCGCTTGCGTGTTTCTGTTCCTTGGGTGTTGATTGTTTGTTATTTCCTGTTTATTTTACTGTTGTTTATTTACAGTTTATCTACAACTTTATTTACAGTTTTCAGTATTTATTTGCATGCATCATATTATACTGGATTGTCTGGCTGTATTGGTTTTCTGTTTGGTGGGATTAGGGTTACTGTAAGATGAGCTCGTAATCGGGGCTCGAGTGCACCTTAGGACTTAGCGTGGACATTCACTTTGGCTTCATGGCATCTTTCTATGTTGGTAGTAGTGAGTTCCACACCCAGACTTGCGACCGTCTTGGAAATGTTTGATGCAGGAATCTTTCTTGGATCATTACATGACCTCGACAATTATGTGCATCTGGGGACCGATCATTGAGGACCCTTGTGGAAACATCACTCTCCAGTGGTGACAGTGGCAGACCACATTCTGTGGCAGACCACATTCTGTGGCAAACCCATTCGCACCCGAGGGCCCACTGGGAACTTGCATAGGATGGCCTGGTTCTTTTATAGGAACGCAGTCAAAGCATCTGGTCATATGACGATAGTATTGTACCCTTCGGGATGAATGTACTATTGTTTCTCGATTTCAACGTTTGAAGCTGGGAACTTATAAAGGATGTTTGTTTTTCCCGGACTCATGCTGAGACCTCCCTGAGTAGTACATAATGCCAAACTGATTCCCTGATTTGGTCATGAGCCATTTCTCAGAATTGGTGAACGTATTATTGCTATTCGACTTTGAGAGCCCGTGATGTTTGACCCGAAGCACACCTTTGAGATTGGGAGGGGTTTACAGGTTTGCAAGAACCCTTGACTTCATCATACCTCATTACCAGTACAGTCCTATGATTTGATATTGCTACATGGATTCTGGAGTTCTTAAGTCATCTGATATTTGATTTGGGGCTTATCTGGGACTGAGTTCTTGTTCATGGGGCTTTATTCAGAGGATTTTGCTTCTTAGTCACTTGGGTCCAGTATTCCGTATCCAGGGAGTCCCGGTTGTTGATCATATGCCTGCATTGCATTTTCATCGCATCATACTTGCATTAACTGTTTGTGTTTCCCTTCCAGGTTATCATTTATCCACTATACCCAGTTCTGGTATTCATTGTTTCTCCAGATGACAGAAGTCCAAGAGATACCCAGGAAAATGAATGCTCATTACACTTTCCTGCAACCAGAAATTGAGGGGTATTCAGAAACTGGTGGGCTTGATGAATGCCAAGGTTTCAGATGATTTCAGAAGCCGGTATAGGAAGATCTTGGGTTACATGAACAAGCCTACCGTTGATCAGAGAGATAGCCTTCACTCTTTGTTGCAGTTTTATGATCCTCAGTTGAGAATTTTTGTATTTCCTGACTATGTCTTGGCTCCTACTATGGAAGAGATTTCTGACATCCTGAAGATTCCTATCAGGGAGGTGTCACTCCCACCAAATGACACCTGGTCAGAAGGGGTACAGACGCGAACGGTCGGAAAAAGGAGAACATGAAGATGAACTGAAAAGAGTCACCAGCTAGGCATTTCTATCCCGAAGGAAAGGTAATGTTGCATAAACCAAGAAAGATATGGATAAGACGGTCGCGAACCAGAGAAACTGAGAAAGGGGGTTGGTTACAACCTGGGAAGGTATTAGCACCCAGATTGTCCGTCGTACTCGACGGGATCCACGCTTGAAAGTTTATGTTTAAAGGGGTAGGGTTAGTGCTATCTGTGCAAAAGCTGGAAAAAGAATACAAGTGTCAGTGCAAAAGAAGTGTGAAGTGAAATGAAGGAGTGTCAGTGTAAGAAAAGAGTGTAAGGCTCAAGACTATGAGGCTTAAAAGAATGAAGCTAGAAGAGGGGGGAATATACAGAGACTTTTGTTTGATAACCGTTAAGTTATGCCTACGTATCCTCTTGTGCAATGAGGAAGTCAGAACACCATAGTTCGACTCAAAGAGACTGAAAGATAAATTGACTTGTGAACTGCTTGCTTTGCCTATGCTCAAGTGTATGACCTGTCTGGCTCAGGTGCAAACTGTCTTGCATCAGACGGAAGAAGCGAGTTCTCGTTTATGAGTGAATGAGGTGAGAAAAGAATCCCGGAGGAGACGATTATTGTTTGTTTTTGAGTTTTCAATCTTTTATTGCTTTTGGAGTTTGTCATAAGAAAATGAGCTTAAGCCTAAACCAAGGGTTAGTAAACTCATCACATCCTCCCTCTGATTAGGGGTAATGAGACTACCTTAAGTATGAAGTAAGCACCTCACACTTAATCACCATGATGTAGGATTAAGATCATTAACCTACTTGCATTTATTTAGATGTTTTTTTTTGGACTTTTTGTTTAGTGTCAAGTAATGAGTTTAATCCATAATCAAGGATTTAATGGACTCATTACACCATCCTAATAGAAGGATAATAAATGAGAACATTTAAGCTGAGGAAGGCCCCTCAACTTAATCCATGATTAGGGATTAACCTCATGACAAAACAAAACCTTTATTAGAGTGGATTTTAGTTAATGGTAAGATTAAAAAGTGAATTTTATGGTTTGTAAGACAACTTGAGGGGGACTTGTCCATTAACACTAGGGTTAGTCCTTCTTAACCAACTAAGGAAGAATTAGAACCCTAATGCAAGATCCAAGTTACAAGCTTATTGTCTTAGTGATTATTAGATGGATTGATTAGGAGATTTAAACACATTAAGGGTTTAACACTTAGGATTAAAGTTATACACTCCATCCTAAGAGAAGGATGTAGGCATAACCTTAATCACAAAGCCTTAAAACCTTTAAGGTTTAGTCTCTGATTAAGAGATGAGAAGAGAGACACAAAAGATGACACAAAGGTAAAACTAATGGGGGACTAATAAAACCTTAATTGTGATCAATCTTGGGTATTCCTAGGGTTTATGAAGCTTGCAAGAAATCTTCAATAAGAACCACCAAGGAAGAAGCAAAGATGGAAGGAAGAGAAGCAGAAGAAGCAAGTCAACTTACTTCACTTAAGAAGATAAGTTGCTTGAAGAAAGAAAGTGAGGAGGGAACATGAATGAGAAAGCTAACTCTAATACACATACAAATGCAGCAATGAATGCATAAGAGAGATGAGAAGAGGTTATGAGAAGTGAAGGCAAATTCACTTCTCAAACACTTACCACCTGAAAAGTTAGCAAAAGGAAATGAAATGAAATGAGAATGAAATGAATGCAAGGATGCAAACCAAAAACCAGAAGCATGTTCATGATGAAAATGATGCTAAGAGATGATGCAAAGACATGTCAAGAGATGCAAATGATCATACAAACAATGAGGATGCAAATGAAGCATGAAAGGAGGCATGAAAGTTCATGAATGTCCATGGAATGTAATGAATGCATAACATGGCAAATGGATGATGCAATGATCAAACATGAATCCAATGTGTTCTAAGATGTCTTATATGTCATATGGATGCAAGAAATGTCATGGCAAGTTCATGGATGCAAGCATATACAAGATGAATGCAAGTGAAGATGCAAAATTAGGGTTATATGAACATGTGAGATGCAAAACTCAAAAACAGAAGAAAATCATAAGATAAAAAATTGAAATGCATTCAAAGGAACCCTGAATATATACTAGGTCACCATCCAAAGGAGTAGGTCAGAAGCTAAACCTAAAGGAAGTTATGAATTCCCTAAGTTTCTAGGGTTTTAAGGGTGATCCTCAAGGTAAAATGCCAAACAAATTGAAAATGAAAGATAAAAATGGAACAAAAATGTTTTTAGAAACTATAAGTCATGCATAGAACAATGCAAAAAGAATCATTCACAAACTCAACTTGGTTTAAAAGTTATGAATTTTTGAAGTTAGGGTTAGAAAATGAACAATTTAAGAACCCTAATTCAAACGAAAAATGTCAAAGCATGATCAAAACCAAAAAGAAATTTGTGTGGTGAGTTTGTAAATGTTTCTAAATGTTCAAAGATGTTCTCTGATTTTTTTTGTGATTTTTAAATACTTAAATGTATTTTTAATTAATTAAAATCAATTAACTAATTAAAAATAATATTTAAATGATTTAAAAATATTTTTTTAATGCCAAAAAATAAAAATAAAAATATTTTTGGTGTCTGAAAATTAATAAAATGTTTGATAAAAATTTTCAGAATTTTTTGATGTTTTTTACTATTTTTAAAAATTCGTACAAAAATAAATAAGAAAAATGCAATAAAAATTAAATAAATGGAAAGGTAATCACATCCAATGCTCCAGATTCAAAGTTGGGAGTTGAGGGTTGACTGGCGCGTTTTTTAATGGCCAGGATGGATTCTGATTTAATTAAACTAATTAATCTTAATTAATTTAATAAAAATGAATTAGGGCTAAGTGAATTAATCTGGGTCGTGCATATCTTAACCTAATCATCATCCAAGGGCTACGAATCAAACTGGCAAATTAATTAGGGATTAGGGTTAAACACTTTCAGGTGACCGGAGGGGAGCTCCGATCATCTTCTCCGGCGGGACAAAAACCCTAAAACCTCCCCTATGCAATTTTAAGCCCTCAAACCTGCCCAGAAACAATCCCCACACCTCTAGCAACTCAAATCAACAATCAAACATCATTTATCAAGCAAGAACAGGCTGAATCGAAACAAAACAAAATTAGGGCCAAACTTTCAGACATTCATAAAATACTCATTTTTTTCACCATTTTCAATTCTAAACATATCACGATGATCCTTAAAGCATGCACTTTCAGTTTATAACAAGAAATCAAAGCTTTGTGAAAAATTGTTCTTGACCATACCTGAGCTGGAAAACATCAATGGTGAGCTTCCAGAACCTCCCACTTGTGCAAATGAAGTCCCTTGGCCCTTCTGAAGCTAGTGGGATGCTTGAAAAGCTTTGATGGTGGCTAGTTTGAAGGTTCCAGTTCTGGTGTAGCAGAATTTGAGGTTTGTGTATGTGATGTTTCTGATAGACGCTGTGGCGAGTGATCTAGAGGGGGGTGAATGGATCAAACCCTTGTTTTCAAGGATTTAGAAAGTTTTTCAGAGTTTTCAAAGTATTATGGAAGCAAAGGTCCCGAATAGAATAAGCGTCTATTCTGAACCGGCCACTAGAAGACCAGACAAGCGATAACGTGCTAGATTTTACGATTGCTATGATAAAGAATAAAACACACGATATGAAAACAGTTGAATGCACCTATCACTAAATCAATTTCCAATGAATCGAAAAAAAAATTAAAACGAAAGTAAAGATAGATAGGAGAAACAATACGCCGAGATTTGGTAAGGAAGTTCCCCACGGTCGTCCTCGCGTGTGGGTACGTCTCCCTCTCAATTCCAAATCGAAATTGAGAATTCTTATATCAAAGTTGCTGAATCCGTTGATTACAAGGTTCGAATACAAAATCCAGAATTCTAAACTCCTAGAATTTCCTATTGTATCAACCTCCACTCGATTTGAGCCCAATCGAGATTTCCCGCAAGTTAGACAATCAATCCACCGGTTCCACGACCTATTTGCGAAATCCACCGATTCCCAAAACTCTCGCTGCGGCTGAATCTGACTTGTAAACTTGACTCACAAAACCCTCAAGAACACGCCCGTTCTTGAAGGAAAACCCAGCTAGTTTTTCCCTTGAAACCTTCTATCAATCTTCAACTCAGCTGGATCTACGATCGTACCACTGTTGTCTCAAAAGCCTTCAATTCACAGGACAGCAAACACTCTTGTTGATGTTCTTGAATAAGATCTTTGAGAAGATGATGAAGATGTCTTGATTCTAAGTTCCAAGCTTGCTTAACAATTGAAGTTCCAACACTCCAAAAACCCTATCTTGATGTGTTCTTCAATGTTCAATCACTACAAAATTCGTCTCACCAATTTCTGTAATCTGTGATCTGTTACTAAAATGAAAAACAAACACATATATATATTGCAGAATCTGTTAGGCAAATAACAGAAGAATGAATCGATTCAAGCTTGGATGAATCGATTCATACTGATTGAATTTTAGAAAAACAGAATTAGTTAAACTGCATGAATCGATACATCAAAGGATGAATCGATTCATTTTGCGAAAACCAGAATCCACACAACAGCATGAATCGATTCAAGCCATAATGAATCGATTCATTTTGCGAAAACCAGAATCCACACAACAGCATGAATCGATTCAAGCCATAATGAATCGATTCATTATGCGTATTTTTCAACAAATCCATAAACAATGAAGACCAAGAGAATCAAAGTGATAAAAGCATATGTCTTAACATAGACCAAACATAAAACACTTTAAAATTCATAATCGATCAAAAACCAAGGGTGCTCACAAACTCCCCCTTTTTGATGATGACAAATTTTGAAGTGTGATATAGAACTCCCCCTGAGTTTGTGCTCATCATTGTCTTGTCACACGTGTGCCTTTTTCTCCCCCTTTGTCAACAGCAAGAAAGGGTTATAGATGATGGGTGAAAAACAGCAAAACTAAGATACAATAGCAAAAGTCACTCACAAAGAATGAAAAAGAAAGCGCAAACAATTGAAACAAAAGCAAATTACATAAACAAGCAGTGAAATTGTCAAGAAAAGTTACGAATTACAAAGCCAAACCAAAACAAATTGTTCAAACATGAATTACAAAAGAAACTTAAGCAACACACAAAATATGAAATGCAAAATGAAATGCTTCAATGAGGGGTATGGCCACCACACGACTCCGCATCATCACGGTCAGGGTCACAGAAGCTTGGAGGAGGCGGTGGAGGAGGCATTTCATCTGGATTCTGCCCCATGAACGCATAACGCCGAAAACGCCTCTGGACTTCGGTACTTTGAAACCTTTCCATAATGCCCGGGTGCGAACGGCAGTCATCCATAAAGCCTGACATCTCATTATAAAACACTTGATGCCACTTAACTAGCTCAATATGCCAAGAATATTGATTATGGTACATGCGAGTATGGTCATCGTGCCACTCACGATGCTCCTTATGCCATTCAGATTGCTGTACATGCCAAGCACGAGCTTCCTCATGCCGGGCATTGTTTGCCACTTCCAATTGTGCAAACATATCAGTGAGATAAGCCGGAGCAGCAGTGGAGGAAGTCGGTGCAGCAGTCGAGGGTGCAGGATCATAATTAGTGGGAGACCACCTTTGTGGTATCCACTCACCCCATCTGGTGTTTGCAGGTGCATCGGGAGCAGGAATTTCAGCTTCTTCCATATCTTCATCTCTGATTTCTTCCACATATATGTGTTCAGCCGGGTTATCAAAGTTGTAAATGCGAGTACGTGTGCTTCGTTCAAAGAAGTAGTAACATCGATGCTCGATGTCCCATCGATACCCCATGTGAGAAAGTGTGGCATTGTTGAATTCCTGCACACTAGAGACTGGTAGAAGAGGCACAGGAGGAAAAGTAACTTTCCAAAACTTTAGAATCCTCATGATTTGAGAAGCATAGGCAAGGGTTATGTTCTTGGAGCTGTTTCGGGTAAGGAAGATGCGCTTGACAAAGTAATTTGCCCAATTTAAAGGAATCTTATTCTGCAAAATATAAAACAAATGGATATCCGGCTTGTCCAAACGAGAATGACCACCGGACCTTGGACGCAATATGTGCGAAAGAATCCAATGCAGGATTCGTGGTACACTTTTGATCATACCTGAAGTTAGTGGCTCATCATCAGCAAGGGGTCTATCCAACTTAGAAATGGATGCACAGAATACCTTCAAATTAAACTCAGTTTCGAAATTCTGGTCATGCCACATCTGTAAATCGTCCAACTCAGATGGCATACCGAACACAGTGGCCCAGTCAGCAGCTTCAAAACGATATGTTCTTGTTCCAATCAAACATTTAAACATATATCCTCTTGCAGTTCTCACACCAGCATAGAAAGCACGTATAAAATCCTCATGATACTCATCTTTAACATATAAAAAGAAACCAAGATTTTGTGCATCAACTAAGTCAGCAACTTCTTCTAATCCTAGAGTACGAGCATCACTAGGATCAAACATATGAGGT
The DNA here is from genome assembly GCA_963966055.1 of Lathyrus aphaca. Classification (NCBI taxonomy): domain Eukaryota; kingdom Viridiplantae; phylum Streptophyta; class Magnoliopsida; order Fabales; family Fabaceae; genus Lathyrus; species Lathyrus aphaca. The sequence goes on from OZ014523.1 coordinate 109,072,447, forward strand.
TTCATTACTAACCTTGATTTGAAGGAAGTTTCAAATTCTTCAATGACAGCCGGATGAAGGATAGCAGCCCCGGATGGAGGGATTTCAGGAATATGCGGAGCTTGTGAAGAAGACCCAATAGGTTCCTTTCCTTTTCTCTTGCTTCTTTCTCTTGGGATCATGACTCTTGGAGGCATTGTGAAATTTATAGGGTTTGAGAGAAGAAGAGGGGTTTTTGGGATAGTTAGGTTTATGATGCAAATGATGTAACTGATGTAAATGAGATAATGAGAGACATAATGGAGATAATGGGGTTTTGAAACAGTTACAAATGTAATGGAGGTTGCTGATGTGTCGATTCATTAAAGAAAAACTGAAATTTCGTCAGTATGAATCGATTCATTGATGTATGTATCGATTCATTATGCGAAATTTTTTAAAGACACCTGCTATGAATCGATCCAAGAGAGTATGTATCAATACATACTGTAACTGTCTTTAAAAAAATTTACAAAATTAATTCATGAATCGATTCAAGCTAGTTGGGATCGATTCATATTGCGAATTTGTGGTTTTGTAAATGAGAATGAATCGATCCAAGTGAGTATGAATCAATACATACTGTAACTGAATTTTAAAAAATTTGCAAAATTAAATCATGAATCGATTCATGAATGTTGGGATCGATTCATTATGCGAAAATTTGAAAATTTCAGTGATTTTTCAAGAATTGACACATTTATGCAGAAGCAAAACAATCATTATGCATTTAAATGAAATACAACAAGGTATGCAAGCTTAAGAATAACAAAAATCCAAGTTCAAACACTCATATGAACAAAAGTTCATGTAAACCAATGATCATTAATCAAAACATACATTGATCATACAATATTATCAAGGAGAGGAGAGGAAACGATATTACCTCCATCGTAGTATTCTCATAAGGCACTATTGAAGGCTACAATCAAAACTTAGCAAATATGATGAGATAAATGGAAGTAGTATCAATCAAGCTTAAGACACCAAAGCGGAGAGATCAAGAATTCCCAACTCGCGACGAATGTTGAAGAACGGTTCAGTTGCCAAAGGTTTAGTGAAAATGTCAGCAAGCTGATTTTTACTATCAACATGCTCAAAAATGACATCGCCTTTTTCAACATGATCGCGAAGAAAGTGATGTCGAATCTCAATGTGTTTGGTGCGCGAGTATAAAACAGGATTCTTAGAAAGGTTAATGGCACTAGTGTTGTCACACTTAATTGGAATGTGTTTCAGTTCAATATCAAAGTCTTGTAATTGTTGTCTTAGCCACAGAATTTGAACACAACAGCTACCGGCTGCGACATACTCAGCTTCTGCAGTAGATAAAGCTACGGATACTTGCTTTTTACTATGCCAACTTATCAAAGAATTTGAAAACAGATGACAAGTGCCACTAGTGTTTTTCCTATCTGATTTGCAGCCAGCAAAATCAGAATCAGAATAACCTACTAAGCTACAATCACTTCCTTTGGAATACCAAAGCCCATATTTAGGTGTTCCATTGAGATACCTAAATATACGCTTGACTGATTTTAGGTGAGATTCCTTAGGATTTGATTGATATCTTGCACACATACACACACTAAACATGATGTCTGGTCTAGACGCAGTAAGATACAAAAGAGATCCGATCATACCTCTATACCTCTTGACATCAACACACTTACCATGTTCATCTTTATCCAAGTTTCCATTGGTAGGCATATGAGTGTCAATTGATTTAGAATCATTCATTCCAAACCGTTTGAGCAGCTCTCTACAGTATTTTGTTTGACATACAGCTGTACCTTCATCAAGTTGCTTTATTTGGAGGCCTAAGAAGTAATTCAACTCCCCAATGAGACTCATCTCAAACTCACCCTGCATAACATTAGAAAATTCCTCGACCAAGTGTATGTTAGTTGAACCAAATATGATATCGTCTACATAAACTTGAACTAAAAGAATGTGTTTTCCTTTGTGTTTAATGAAGAGTGTATTATCCACTTTACCTCTAGAATATCCATGATCAAGTAAAAATTTACTAAGTCTTTCATACCACACACGAGGTGCTTGCTTAAGACCATATAAAGCACGTTTTAACTTGTAGACATGATCTAGATATTCAGAATTTTCAAAACCAGGAGGTTGTGAAACATATACCTCTTCATTTATAATAACATTTAAGAATGCACTCTTTACGTCCATTTGGTAAAGCTTAAAATTCATGGAACACGCATAGGCAAGCAAAAGGTGTATAGCTTCAAGGCGAGCAACAGGAGCATAAGTCTCCTCATAATCTATGCCCTCCTCTTGGTTATACCCTTGTGCTACCAAGCGTGCCTTATTTCTAGTTATCACCACGCTTTCATCTAGTTTATTCCTAAAAACCCATTTAGTGCCTATGATGTGATGATCTCACGGACGAGGGACAAGTTCCCAAACGTCATTTCTTTTAAATTGATTTAGCTCTTCTTGCATGGCCATTAGCCAAAATTCATCAACCAAGGCTTCTTTGGCGTTTTTAGGTTCCACTTGTGATACAAAAGCGAAGTGAGAACAAAAATTACTTATCTTAGAACGAGTCAAGACTCCCTTTGAAATGTCTCCCAATATATTGTCCATGGGATGGTTTTTAGAGGATTTCCAAGCTAGTGGAAGATCCTTTACTTCGGATGTTCCTTCCTCTTTATCTTTTTCAATACATGTATCTTCCTCCTTCTCAATAGCAACCGCTTCGGATTGATCAATTTCCGAACCAGCTTCTTTGAGTATGTCTTGTGTAGATACACCTACACTACCTTTACCAAGTATTGCTCCTTTGTTATTGTCTCCATAAGTAACATACCCCTTTTTCTTTGCTTTGAAGTCAATAAAAAGCGATATGTCACCCGTCATGTGCCTTGAACATCCGCTGTCCAGAAATATCTTCCTTCCATGGATGCAAGACACTCATCCTTTTTATCATCACTTTTCTTCTTGTGATGGGACTGATTTTTAGTGTGAGCCATAAGACACAAATTTGCGGTTTCATCGCTATCACTTGTGCATTGTGTACTTGATGAATCACTATCACTTTCCCAAGCAATGTAAGCTCTTCTTTGCTTATTATTGTACCTTCTTGGAGGAGCTTTTCCTTTATCCTTTTTCTTTAAAGGGCAATCCGTTTTATAATGACCGGACTTGCCACAATTAAAACAAGACCCTCTTTCTCTATTCTTCTTAACTTCTTCTTGTTTTGTATCCATAGATTGTCTTCTAAAGTTTATGAGATTTTTGTCGGAGTGTTTTATTCCATTCTTTCGAATGAATCTATTATATCTCCTAACAAAAAGTCCCATTTCTTCGTCACCGGAGTCTTCGTCACTACTTGACTCATTGTTGCTTAGCTCCTTTTGTCAGGACTTTGAGTTTGAAGCTATAAGAGCTATAGGCCTCTTCTCACCCTCTTTGTCTTTGTTCTTCTCTTTTTCCTTTTTACTTTTGTTTTCAAACTTTTCTAGACTTTCTAGTTCTTGCTGATGTTCCTCCAGCTTTCCAAACAAAGTAGTCATTGTGAGTGTCGTTAGATCATTGGCTTCCTTGATAGCTGTCACTTTAGGTTGCCATTCCCTGCTAAGACATCTCAGAATTTTATAAGTAGCAATATCATTGGAAACCGGTTTTCCAAGTGCATTCAAACGATTAATAAGATGAACAAATATCTTTTGCATGTCAGGAATTGATTCTCATTGTTTCATGCGAAAGAGTTCGAACTCTTGATTAAGTGTGTTAATGCGGGACTGTTTTACTTCAGTTGTACCCTCATGAGCAATTTCTAAAGCATCCCACATTTCTTTAGCTGTCGAGCAATAGGAAACTCGATAATACTCATCTGCACTAAGTGCTAAAATTAGCATATTTTGAGCTCTCGAATCACTTGACCACTTTTTCTCATCTTTTTCATCCCAATCGTCTTCTGGTTTAGGTATTATGGCTCCTGCCTCATTCATCATGGTAATTTGAAAAGGACCATTTTGAATGGCAGCCCATACGCGCCTATCAACAGAATTTATATGTACTCGCATGCAGTCTTTCCAATAGCCATAATTTTCACCGTTGAAAACAGGAGCTCTATTATACGCCCCCTTTGGTTCAGAATCCATAACGTTACAGGCAGCCACAAAGCACCAGCGAACCGGTGCTCTGATACCACTTGTTAGACGATGTGGCGAGTGATCTAGAGGGGGGTGAATGGATCACACCCTTGTTTTCAAGGATTTAGAAAGTTTTTCAGAGTTTTCAAAGTATTATGGAAGCAAAGGTCCCGAATAGAATAAGCGTCTATTCTGAACCGGCCACTAGAAGACCAGACAAGCGATAACGTGCTGGATTTTACGATTGCTATGATAAAGAATAAAACACACGATATGAAAACAGTTGAATGCACCTATCACTAAATCAATTTCCAATGAATCGAAAAACAAATTAAAGCGAAAGTAAAGATAGAGAGGAGAAACAATACGCCGAGATTTGGTAAGGAAGTTCCCCACGGTCGTCCTCGCGTGTGGGTACGTCTCCCTCTCAATTCCAAATCGAAATTGAGAATTCTTATATCAAAGTTGCTGAATCCGTTGATTACAAGGTTCGAATACAAAATCCAGAATTCTAAACTCCTAGAATTTCCTATTGTATCAACCTCCACTTGATTTGAGCCCAATCGAGATTTCCCGCAAGTTATACAATCAATCCACCGGTTCCACGACCTATTTGCGAAATCCACCGATTCCCAAAACTCTCGCTGCGGCTGAATCTGACTTGTAAACTTGACTCACAAAACCCTCAAGAACACGCCCGTTCTTGAAGGAAAACCCATCTGGTTTTTCCCTTGAAACCTTCTATCAATCTTCAACTCAGCTGGATCTACGATCGTACCACTAAACGTTGTCTCAAAAGCCTTCAATTCACAGGACAACAAACACTCTTATTGATGTTCTTGAATAAGATCTTTGAGAAGATGATGAAGATGTCTTGATTCTAGGTTCCAAGCTTGCTTAACAATTGAAGTTCCAACACTCCAAAAACCCTATCTTGATGTGTTCTTCAATGTTCAATCACTACAAAATTCGTCTCACCAATTTCTGTAATCTGTGATCTGTTACTAAAATGAAAAACAAACATATATATATATATATATATATATATATATATATATATATATATATATATATATATATATTGCAGAATCTATTAGGCAAATAACAGAAGAATGAATCGATTCAAGCTTGGATGAATCGATTCATACTGATTGAATTTTAGAAAAACAGAATTAGTTAAACTGCATGAATTGATACATCAAAGGATGAATCGATTCATTTTGCGAAAACCAGAATCCACACAACAGCATGAATCGATTCAAGCCATAATGAATCGATTCATTTTGCGAAAACCAGAATCCACACAACAGCATGAATCGATTCAAGCCATAATGAATCGATTCATTATGCGTATTTTTCAACAAATCCATAAACAATGAAGACCAAGAGAATCAAAGTGATAAAAGCATATGTCTTAACATAGACCAAACATAAAACACTTTAAAATTCATAATCGATCAAAAACCAAGGGTGCTCACAGTTTCAGGCTCTTTTAATGGTTGATTCTTGTTCTATGGATGATGTGTGACTTGTTGGTGAAGAAATAATTGAAGTTTGATGGCTGGTTTGAGAGAATCAAAGAAGGGAAGGATTTTGCAAGTTTTGTGAAATCTGATTGTGTATGGGGTCTGAGCTTGTGTGAGGCTTGTTTTATGATCCATATACAAGTCCTAAACTATTGGAATGAGTCAGAAGACTTGACATGTACTGTGGGAATGGTATGGAGCAATTGGCCAAAAAGTCAATAGTTGGTGTACTTCAAGCATGGGCCATGACAGAAGCTATCTTAGGGCTGCTCTGAGTTCAGCTGTCTTCAAGGATGGCCATGGGATGTTTTAGAATGATCAGAAGTGAATGGATGGTGAGATGTCACATGTTTTGCAATTTTCACAACTTGTTGCACTTTGAGATTTTTGGTCATGGACATGTCTCATTCCAAGCTGAATTTAGGTCATGAAATGTTACATGGTGTTATGGTGATGCTTTGAGATCAATTAGAAGTCATGCCAACCCTTGGAAACCATTCTTGCAAGAATTCTCTCTTTTTGAACTTTATGGAAAATGGCTTATGGAAGCTTGTCATCCAAGGCATGAACCTTTGTGAATTTGTGCAATTCTGATTTTGGCAAGTTATAATGATGCATAGAAGTCATTTAGAAGTCACAAAATGGTTTGGCATGAGGTTTTGCAAAAATCCCTCTTTGGCATGAAACATGAAATTATGTGATTTTTGCCAACTTTGGAAAGCCATAACTTGAGTTCCAAAATGAATTAGATCTTGTTCTTGTTCTTTTTGAAAAGGGAATGATCCAATCTACAACTTTCATGACCAACAATTTTTCATTTGAAGCTTTTTGGTTAAGAAAGAGGAGGTTGAAAAACTTTCCCAAAATGGAAAGTTTACATTACAAGTCATTTCCATTTTTGGCAACTTTTGGTTTTGCTCATTTTTCTTCAAATTTGTGAACTTATAAGCACTTCAATGATCAAATAAAGACCATATAACTTCAATTAGATGAAAAATACACTTTGGGTCCATTGATGGGGGCCTCAGATGCCCTGATTTGGCTCTGACTTGCTCAAGAAGTTACCCAGTGATCAGATGACTTCCACAATGAATTTCTTCATCAAACTTGGTATGTATGATCCTTATAACATATTGAGACCAATAGAAACAAGAATGACCAAAAAATTTGGAGTTATGGCCTCTGAAACCAAAACCCTAATTTCAGGTCATCTGTGCAGCCAAACCCTTGCTCAACTTCCATTCTTTGCCAGTTCTTGTGATTCTTTGGATTCCTTGATCTTTTGAGGATAAAATATGATGCTTTAACATTCATGGACCCTCTTGAAATGATTAGAGGCCTTTGGAGTGGCTCAGAAGGATCTTGGATTGCTCAGATCACAAACCCTAGATGCAGATGACTTTGAACCAATGCAGTGAAGCAAAAATGCAATATGAGATGATATGATTGAACTAATAAAAATGAAAAGATCACAAGCCTTTGTGTGAACTTAGTGAGGGCAAATTTGGGGTGTTTACAGCTGCCCCTATTCAAGCATGAGTTAGCTGTGCAGGATGTAAGCGATGGCTTAACAGACAAACAAGATAACTTGTGGTTGAATACCAAAGACAGTCCAAAATTTGCACTCATTGGGGAGAAGAAGAAAAGGGATATAGATTGTAAAAGAAAGTATAGTATGATTATAAAGTGCGGGCGATGGAGGACGACCATCGAGCAGAGGACGAATGCTGGGGATAAAGCAATGACGGGGATGGGCGACATGCTGGGGAAATAAAGAGATCATGACGGGGACGACCATCACATAAAGTAACAAAGTTCTCTGGGGATTAAAGGTAAAGTCAATGATGGGGACGGCCATCGGTTCAAAGCATAAATGAAATAAATGATGAGGTATGGTCGTCATCGGTGAAGGACGATCACCTAGCAGGGGACGGCTGCTCTGTTGGGGATAAGGTGAGGGACGATCATCTAGGGTGAAGGACGATCACCTGGCAAGGTACGGCTGCCGAAAGTATCACGACATGGGACGAACGCCGGATATAAAAGGTCGACGATGGGGATGACCATCGGGTAAGCATGATGAAGGACGATCATCAAGAGGTGAAGGACGATCACCTAGCAGGGTACGACTGCTCTCGGGGTTTATCATGACATAGGACGAATGTCAGATAACAAGATCAACGATGGGGACGACCATCGGATAAAATGATGAAGGACGATCACCTAGCAGGGGGCGGCTGCTAAATATCACGACATAGGACGAATGCCGGATAACAAAAGGGCTCCAATGATGGAGACTCCGTTGGGGGAATGATGAGGGACGGTCATCAAAAGGTGAAGGACGATCACCTGGCAGGGTACGGCTGCCGGAAGTATCATGACATAGGACGAATGTCAGATAGAAAAGAAATTTTGCTGGAGATTTGCTGGGGAATGGTAAACACGAACGAGTGTTTACATCCAAGAAATAAAAGGTATAAGTGTTTGACACTGTGTATAGATTGAATATGCAGACGAGCATCCTTAAGACCATGATACAGACGAGTATCGGTAGAAACAAACGCTGACGCGTGTTCAGAGATGATGATACGGACGAGTACCAACTGGTTAACAAAGAACACGGACGACTGTTGAATCTGAAGGGAAATAAGTGGTGTATACAAGATACGGACGAGTATCTGTATGAGTAAAAATAAACATGAGTGAGACACAGATAAGTGTTCAACTTGCTGGGGAGAATATGACACGGGCGAGTATCATAAGAGAAAGTGTGTAAATTATTCTGGCGACCTGTGGGGATAAGATGACACGGACGAGTGTCGAAAGAAATGTATTATAAGTGTTTGGGTAACTGTGCTGGGGGAAAGGTGACACGGACGGGTGTCAATGGAGTGTATATAGATGTATGTTTGTGGTTTATATCTGTAGGGGATGATATGACACGGACGAGTGTCGAGTGAGTATATATTAACATGTATTTGTGAGTGCAAAGGGGACGCTTTGGCTTTCTGCTGGGATTGTGAGCCTTTATATACATTGCTGATGGAAAGTTGATATTTACAGGTGACTGATTCAAACTTGACTTGTGATTTATGCAATATGCTTGATTTTTTCTGTAATGCTCCGTTTAGACGGAATGCTACGCTCTGAGGTGATTTATGATGCGAATGCTATGATTATGCAAAAGATACTGATCAGGGATTCGGATCCTGCTGTTGTGGAGATCTACGACTGATCTGCTTGCAAGGATATCCTAGCTGGGGATGAGATCATTGGTAGATCTGATATATAGCTTTTCTTGGGGAGATAGGTCACTGATAGACCTATCTTTGTAGTGAGGAGCCCAACTGAGGATATGGAAGCTTTCGTCACTTTGTTGTGCGGGAAATTCAGACATTGCTCTTCTGGGAGAGGCTGGAGCCCTGTGGGGAAATGGTTCCCTGTCTAGCACTCGGCTGGGGATGAAGAAGATCACTGAACGATCTTCTTAGAGCTTTCTGTGGGGATCCTGCTGAGGATGAGGATATCTGTCAACTCAGATGGGGATATGAGCATCTTCTGGTACTGCTCTGGAAGATGTGCTAAAAAAGTGATACCTGGCAGCTCTGATGGGGGAAAGCACTTCTGGTGCTGTTTGTAAGATGTATTGAGGAGATAATGATTTGGAAGCTTTGCTGGGGAACACCTTTCATGCCCCATGTTGGGTTTTGAATACAGGTACTCCTGTTAAGACAAAGAAACGCACAAGTATCCCAAGGTATCCCTTACCGGATTCCGTCATAGGAGTTTAGACACTCACGAGAGCAAATAATATATTTCCTGCAAGCATGTGATTAGAAGGGCTCATATGTTTTTATGCAACCGTTTTATCAAGGATATCGGACATTTTGCAAATGAAATAAAATGTACAAGACGGAGTATGACTGAAAATTCTGGTTTTATTAATTTGTGTGCCCTGAATTGGCAAGTACAGTCAAAGAAACAGATCCCCTAAAATGAGGAGATCGTTACAAAATTGAGAAACAAAAAAGGTGTTGGCAATGTTGACGACACTTTAGTGAGCTTCCCTTTGCTATGACCCGTATGAAGTTGACGTTCTTCTTATCCTGCTTTCTGAAGAAAGTTGATTCTGACCGATGCTTTAAACTTTCGAAGCTTACCATGTTGTGGGTGATACATACGAATTCAGAATGCAGTTGTTCGCTTATTCCCTTATTTTGCGTGGATCGCCCTTTCGGGTTTTCATTTCACCGGGATACCCATTTTTGCCTGAGCTGCCCAATGTGGCTTTTCAACTCAACGGGTGTACATTTTTTTGATTTTTCCCTTATTTTTGCCCGAGTCCTTTATTCTGGTTTTGACTCGCCGGGATGCCCTATTTTTGCCTGGACTTACATTCTGTTTTTATGTCCAACGGGTCATTTTATGCAAAGTATTTTTTAACTGCATCTGAATTCACAGGGGACAGGAAATCTTCATCATCCATAGTAGTGAGCATCAGTGCTCCACCAGAGAATACTTTCTTTACTATGAATGGACCATCATAATTCGGAGTCCATTTTCCCCTGTGGTCTGTATGAGGAGGGAGGCGTCTTTTCAGCACAAGATCTCCTACTTGGTATTCCCGAATCCTGACTTTCTGATCGAAGGCTTTCTTTATTCTCTTCTGATATAGCTGCCCATGACAGATTGCGGCTAATCTCTTTCCTTCGATCAGATTCAGTTGATCGTACCGAGAACGGACCCATTCTGCTTCATTCAACTTGACATCCATCAGTACTCGCAAGGAGGGTAATTCAACTTCAACAGGTAGGACTTCCTCCATACCATACACAAGCTGATATGGTGTTGCCCTAGTGGATGTTCTGATTGAGGTACGGTACCCATGCAAGGAAAATGGTAGCATTTCATGCCAGTCTTTGTAAGTGACCACCATCTTTTGCACAAACTTCTTGATATTCTTGTTAGCTGCCTCAACAACGCCATTCATCTTTGGCATGTAAGGAGAAGAATTGTGGTGTTGGATTTTGAAGTCCCGACATAGTTCTGCCATCATTTTATTGTTCAAGTTGGAACCATTATCAGTAATGATTTTCTCGGGCACTCCATACCGACAGATGATGTCCCTCTTCAAGAATCTGGCTACCACTTGTCTAGTGACATTTGCATATGAAGCTGCTTCAACCCATTTGGTGAAGTAATCAATGGCTACCAAGATGAATCTGTGGCCATTTGAAGCAGTCGGCTCGATCTTTCCAATCATATCAATGCCCCACATGGCAAATGGCCAAGGTAAGGACATTACGTTCAAAGGATTTGGAGGCACATGCACTTTGTCTGCATAAATCTGGCATTTGTGGCACTTTCTAGCATAAGCACAACAGTCTGCATCCATTGTAATCCAGTAGTAACTCGACCTTAGCAATTTCTTAGCCATTGCATGTCCTTCAGCATGGGTACCGAAAGATCCTTCATGCACCTCATGCATCAACAAGTTTGCCTCTGCCTTATCAACACATCTAAGAAGTACCATGTCAAAGTTTCTTTTGTACAAGGAGCCATCAACATTCAAGAAGAAGCTACCAGCCAGCCTTCTTAATGTCTTCTTATCATTGGATGATGCCCCAGGTGGGTATGTTTGATCCTCTAAGAAGCGTTTGATGTCATGGAACCAAGGCTTATCATCTTTAGCAAAGTCCACGGAGAACACGTATGCTGGTCTGTCAAGTCTGGATACTGAAATCCGAGGCACAAAGTTGGCAGCTTGAACTTTGATCATGGATGAAATGGTAGCCAGAGCATCTGCAAACTGATTTTCATCTCGAGGGATATACTCAAGTTTGACTGTAGTGAAGAAGGTCAGTAATCTCCTCGTATAATCCTAGTATGGAATCAGATGCTCCTGGTGAGTGTACCATTTGCCGTTGGTCTGATTGATTACCAAAGCTGAATCTCCGAATACGGTTAAAGTCTTGATCCTGAGGTCAATGGCTTCCTCAAGACCCATGATACAGGCTTTGTATTCAGCTTCGTTGTTAGTGCAGTTAAAGGTGAGTTTTGCCGAGAAGGGCATGTGAACCCCTTTAGGTGTAATGAGTATTGCACCAACCCCACGACCATTCATATTAACAGCCCCATCAAACATCATTGTCCATTCTTCTTCTGGGTCAGGCCCTTTAGTGTGAACAGGCTCTTCATGATCTTTTTCTTTCAGGAACATGATGTCTTCATCAGGGAAGTCAAATCTCATAGGCTGGTAATCATCAATGGGTTGCTCGGCTAGATAATCAGACAATACATTGCCTTTGATGGCCTTTTGGGATGTGTACTGAATGTCATATTCTGTGAGAATCATTTGCCATCTTGCAAACCGTCTGGTAAGTGTTGGCTTCTCAAATACATACTTGACTGGATCCATTTTTGAGATCAACAAGGTAGTGTGAGTCAACATATACTGTCTTAGGCGGCGAGCAGCCCACGCTAAAGCACATCAAGTTTTCTCGAGCAGTGAATAACGTTGTTCACAGTCGGTAAACTTTTTGCTTAGGTAGTATATTGCATACTCGTTTCGACCAGACTCGTCATGCTGGCCCAGCACACACCCCATTGACTCTTCTAATACTGTCAAGTACATTATTAGAGGTCTTCCTTCAACCGGAGGCATAAGAATTGTAGGCTCTTGTAAGTATTCCTTGATTTTGTCAAAAGCCTTCTGGCAGTCTTCATTCCACCTGACCGTTTGCTCTTTCCATAACAACTTGAACAAAGGCTCACAGGTTGCTGTAAGGTGAGATATGAACCGTGAAATGTAGTTCAATCTACCTAAGAACCCCCGAACTTCTTTTTCAGTCTTTGGTTCAGGCATCTCTTGAATGGCTTTGACTTTGTGAGGGTCAACGTCAATTCCCTTCTCACTTACAATAAATCCCAGCAGCTTACCGGATCGCACCCCGAATGTGCATTTGTTGGGGTTCAGCTTCAATTGGTACTTTCTCAGACACTTGAATAGCTTTAACACATTCACCAGGTGGTCTTCTTCTGTGAGGGACTTGGTAATCATGTCATCCACATAAAATTCAATTTCTTTGTGGATCATGTCGTGGAATAATGTCACCATAGCCCGTTGATAAGTGGCACCAGCATTCTTCAGTCCGAATGGCATTACCTTATAACAGAATGTGCCCCAGGGTGTGATGAAAGTTGTCTTCTCCATGTCTTCAGGTGACATCTTGATCTGATTATATCCTGAAAATCCATCCATGAAGGAGAACACCGAGAACTGAGTCGTATTGTCGACCAATACATCGATGTGAGATAATGGGAAGTCATCCTTAGGGCTGGCTCTGTTCAGGTCCCGGTAGTCCACACACATCCGCACTTTGCCATCCTTCTTAGGCACAGGTACAATGTTAGCAACCCACGACGGGTAACTAGTTACAGCAAGGAAACCGGCGTACCACTGTTTTTGTACCTCCTCTTTTATCTTCATAGCCATATCCGGACGAGTACGACGCAGCTTCTGTTTTACTGGAGGACAGTCTTCTTTTAGAGGCAGCTTGTGCATAACAATGTCGGTATCCAGACCTGGCATATCCTGATAAGACCAAGCAAAAACATCCACATACTCCCGAAGCATATCAATAAGTTGTTCCTTCACCGAATCTTGCAGACGGGCCCTGATCTTTACTTCCTTCAAGTCTTCTTTGGTACCAAGATTAACTGTCTCAACTTCCTCCTGATGAGGAGTAATAACCTTCTCCTGTTGTCTCAATAACCTGGCTAGCTCTTCGGGTAGCTCATAATCTTCTTCAACCCCTTCATCGGCTTGATTAATCGGATTGTCAAAGTCATACGAAGTCATAGCAGTGTCGTTGTCGGTGCAGTCTGGAGGGTACTCTCTGCAAGGGTTTAGATTGGTTCATTTTAGTGATCAGTTTTATCTTGCATAGAAAAAGTGAAAATGAAGTTATTATTTTGAAAAACATTGCCATTTTATTTTTGTACAAAAAATTAAAAATGAAAAACAGTGAGCGGGAAAAAAAAGGAGAGACTCGTTTGCAAAAGATGTCATGATATTCATTAATTGATCGTTTGCACAAAATACAAGATGGCCCGATTACAAAATGAGCGCTGACATCTTGGGCAAGATGCAGGACTTGATGCATGCTTAAAGACATGAAATAATAATTACTCTACAGGAGTAACTCTTATAATTTCCTTGGAAGACCAGTTTGAGACTTGGTTCCCCGGGGTCTTTGGACGTATCCAGTTTTCCAGGTTGCGTTCGTCTTCTTCCTCGTCTTCCAAACTGTTCACAGCATCCGGGGTAAGCATGTAAGCATCCCCCCGCTGACAAATTTGGGCTCCATTGCAGCCTCTGGTTGATCTTGTCGAGTTGGTCTGTAACCCAACCCGAATCTGTCTTCTTTCTTTTCAACTGGCAGCAGCTTGCCCCAGCCTTGAGCAGTACCCTCCTCAACAACCTTTCGGGCCTGTTGATATGAAGTGATGGAAGTTCCAGATACATCAGTTGCTTCATTAATGTTAAGGGCCTCAAACCCTTGACTCATGGTCTCGTGGATCTCCCCATCCATTTCTATGTACTTATAAGTAGCCAGCTGGCTAACAAAGATATCCTCTTCCCTGCAAATGGTGATGATCTGGCACTCCCATTCGAATTTTAACTTCTGGTGAAGGGTAGACGTAACAGCGCCAGCGGCGTGAATCCAGGGTCTACCCAACAGACAGCTGTAGGCCGACTGTATGTCCATCACAAAGAAGGTAGTTTTAAAGGTCTGCGGGCCAATCAACACAGGTAAATCGATCTCTCCAAGCACCAATCTCTTAGAGCCATCAAATGCTCTCACCACCAAATTACTTGGACGCAATGCCAAACCGTCATACTCCAACTTCACCAAGGCTTTCTTTGGGAGGACATTGAGTGAAGACTCAGTGTCCACCAGTACGTGAGAAAGGACAACACCTTTTCATTCCAAGGTGATGTGCAAAGCCTTGTTATGGTTGCGTCCCTCCGTTGTTAAATCAGCATTCGTAAAGTCCAGTCCATGACTGGTGTTGACATTTGCAACCACAGTTTCTAACTGATTAACAGTAATCTCTTCTGGCACGTATGTTGCATGCATGACCTTCAACAATGTGTTCCTGTGGGCTTCGGAACACATTATCAATGATAATATAGAGATTTTGGAGGGTGTCTGATGAAGCTGGTCCACCACTTTGTAATCACTCCTTTTGATTATTCTCATGAACTCGTCTACATCTTGTTCAAAAGACATCTTCTGAGTTTCTTTAGCAGTTGGCTCTTCGGGCACCACACTCTTCCCTTTTGCCTTAGCAGTAGCTTCTGCTTCAGCATTGGGTCTTGATGTTTGTGAGGCAAAAAGGCGTCCGCTTCTGGTGAAGCCTCCGCCTCCCCCAACATTGTCAACTTGTGGTGAAGAGGTAGCTGAATCTAGAGTGAACTTCTCCCCATTGCAGTAGAGTGTTTTGTATCGTTGATGAAGTTGGAATTAAGGAGACTAAGAAGGAGTTGATAAACCGTAGAGAGTTGGCGAAGCATTATGCTTACGGACTTTGAGCACGAGTTGAAGTACGCTATGGCGTTGGGTAATGAAGATTTATGCCTCTGTTATGGTTGTCGGATGTCTATTGATAAATTGAGGAACTGATCACCATTAATCTATTGTTGATAGTAGATGGAATCATAATTGATGGATAGATGTGTCATGCCAACTAGTATAGTATGTACGTTGAAATAATCGAAGTCGAGCCGAGTGCTTGAAGATTGTTTAAATTATCGATGAAGATTCGTATATAAGGGTATTAGTTGGATTCAAAGATGATAGTATGAAGTTGCGTTTGGACTGAATTGTAATAAGAAAACTCATAGTTGGACTCTGAATAATTGGAATATGTTTAGTGATGAATTAAGTAGCTTGAGACTTGAAGCTTTCTCGAGATGATTAGAAAGGAAAGTAGGTGGAAATGTAAAACGATGTTTGACAAGAATGTCGGACAAAGTTATGTTGCAAAGTATTACGAGAAGTGAAATTATAAGTTGGTTTATTAAGATGTGATTTGTGGTTGGACAAGAAGAGTGGTTGGTTGTGTCGATTCGAATAAGAATTTATGAAAAGTCGTGTCAGTATGAGTAAGAATCGAGAATTCGATTGATGAATTAGTTGGAAACAAAGAATATGAGTTATCTTGTGGAGATTCGTTGGACCCTTGTACCTTATGTTGTTGTAATGATGTTGCGTGATTAAGATGATTTGCGAAAGACATGTTGTTAAGAGATGATAAAGTTGTAGTTATGTTAAGGATAATTGGAAAGTGTAAGCACATATCATTCAAGATCGGGAAGTAGTCACCGTTGTAATTACGTCGAACGTTCAAAGTTGTTGTCTTATGGACCTATGTTGGAAGCATTTTGTAATTACAAGAGTTAGAATGCCTATTGGAAAGAAATTTCCAAGGGAATAAGTCGAAGGCTTTGTTGATATGTCAATTTTGGTGATTATAAGCTGGGCATAGACTCAATAAACTTGGTATTTTGCAAGTAATCAGAGTGCGCATCGAACGTGTGGTGTAGTGTTGTTTTTCTTATGTGAATGAGCTAAGATGTTGATAGTTGATTGAGTTGATGTTGTGTTTAAGTTGGGTGTTATTGTGTTGATATGTTCTAAGTTGTAAGTTCGTTACTCGTTGTGTTGTGTTGATGGTTGTCAAGTATATTGCTTGATTGTTGTTTATGTTGTTGTTAACATTGATGTTATGAATTTGTTGTCTGTATTATAAGTGGGGTTACCTTTTGGGGATGAGAGTTGATTAGTCGGAATAAATAAGTAGTTAGGGTATTTGAATCGGATAAATTTTCGAGGACGAAAATATTCTAAGTGGGGGAGAGTTGTAACACCCATTTATTTAATTAATTATTTAATTAAATATAAGTGTATTGCATTGTGTTGAATTGCGGTGATTTATGTATTTGAGTTGATTTAAGTTGATTTCCGAATTATCGGAATACTTCGTTGATGTTTACAAGTTGGAAAATAATATTGGATATTTCGCGTTTATAGTTGAATGTGTTGATTTGGTGGTTCGAGCGACTTATTTGATAGTCGGTAATTAGTCGATTTAGTCGGGAGAAATAATATTAGAATTAATATTATGGAATTATAAGAGTATTTAATTAAGTTGGCTTAGTTGTGGCGTTGATGGTTGAAGTCGTGGGGGTGTTGATTAGTAAGCCTAATTAAGATTTGAATTATAATAATTATTATAATAAAAAGAAATAATAATAAGTGGAGGTTAGTTTTTTGAGAAGTAGCAGTAAGAAGAGAGAGATCCTGAAAATTGGGGAACAAGGAAAAGTGGAGAAAGCTGTTACGAGAAGTCGTCGTCGGAAGCCAAATTGGAAAGTCGATCGGAGATTCGAAGCGGCTACCGATTAAGGTAAGGGTGGGGTTCGAATTATATAACTGGGATTATGATGATTAATATGTGGGATTGGGATTTTATAATTTCTATACTGTCAGATGTTGATTTTGTGTTGATCGTGTTATTTTGATTTGTTGTGAAGAACCTAATTTATGTGATAATTGAGTAGTCGATTTGTCAAAATTTATGGTTGGATTAATTGTTGAGAAATTGTTGTTAATTAATCGATTTTGAAGAAATTGAATTTGGGGACGAAACCCTCTTTATGTATTTCAGGGGTGGCGCAGGCCACCCGTTGCTCACAAGGGAGTGGCACAGGCCACCCTGAGTAAGATATTAGTGGCGTAGGCCACCTAGAGGTGGGCCTGACATAATGTTTCCCTCATCACCAAAAAGTAGCATATTTTAGCAGATCATTAGGAGAGACAGAAGTAAGAAATCAGTAACATGAGGTTTATGACAGAAGTAAGAAATCATACTAATGGTGATGTTAACGTGGTAGGTTGTATGACCAACGTTGGAAGTTATGGGCCTATGGCTAAAGTTGAATCGTGTTGAATTTAAGTTGATGAGTTGTTCGTTGTACGCTATTTTGAGTTGTTCATTGTTTATGTGTTGCGCTGTTATTTGCATGGCATACATTGCATTTCTAAGTTGGAGCGGATGCTCACCACGTTGGCCTAGATTGGAAAAATGATTAAGTTGAAGGCTTATGCCTTGCAGATATCTCGATAACCTGGTATATTTTTAAGTTGGGAGTTTTACTCCAATGGTACCACATGCATGTGCATAGTCGAGTCACATCATGTGTCACATTAATTATGTTGTTTATGTTGTTTATGTTGCCAAGTTGATAAAGTTGTTCATATCGCTTAAATTGACAAAGTTGTTTCAGTTGCTCAAGTTAAATAAGTTGTTTATGTTGATTTTAGTTGATTAAATGATTTATGTTAATTACGTTGAGTAAGTGGTCCATGTTGGATAAGTCGATTATGTTAAATAAGTTGATTATATGATTTTGTTGCCTGAGTTGTTTATATGTTTATGTTCGTAAAGTCGATGATGCTGATATTGAAGAAGTTGAATATGTTATATATGTTCGTCGAAGTTGAGGAAGGTGTCTATGCTGATTATATAGTTGAAAATTTGTTATGTTGATGTGTGAATTAAGTTGATAAAATATGTTGATTGTTTGGGGTGATTGGTAAGATGTTATTGTGGATAGTATGAAAATTGTATATGTCTATATAGCATATTAATTATCATATGTAAACACCCCAAATTTGCCCTCACCCATTCACACCATGGCTTGTGATCTTTTCATATGCATAAACTCAATCATAGCATCTCATATCACATTCTTTGATTCATTGCATTGGTTCAAAGTCATCTGCATCTAGGGTTTGTGATCTGAGCAATCCAAGAGCTTCTTGAGCCACTCCAAAGGTCATCAATCAATTCAAAGGGGTCCATGTGTGTTCAAGCATCATATTATATCCTCTCAAAGTCAAGAATGTCAAATAATCACAAGAACTGAGAATGGTATGGATGCAGAGCCAGGTTTAACTGCACAGATGACCTAGAATTAGGGTTTTGGTTTCAAAGGCCATAACTCCAATTTTTTTTGGTCATTATTGTTTCTATTGGTCTCTATATGGTATAGGGAGTATGCATATCAATTTTCATGAAGAAATTCCATGGGGAAGTCATCTGATCAAGAGTTGACTTTTCAAGCAAGTCAGTGCAAAATCAGGGCATCTGAGGCCCTCAATGACCCAACCATGGGGTGTTCTTCATCATTTTGATTGTATATGATCTTTATTTGATCATGGAAGGTGTTGGAAGTTTACAAAATTGAAGAATTTCAAGTCTTTTGCAAAGTTGACCTTTTGGGCAAGTTTGACTTTTGATGGAATTGTCACTTTAGGCAACTTTTTCAACCTTTACTTTTTGATTCAAAAAAGCTTCAAATGGAAAAACTTTGGTCATGAAAGTTGTAGAATGGATCATTCCCTTTTCAAAAATTACAAGAACATGACCTAATTCATTTTGGATCAAAAGTTATGGCTTGTCAAAGTTGGCAAAAATCACTAAATTTCAAGTTATGCACCAAAGAGGCAAAGTTGCAAATTCACTTCTCAAGGCAAATTTAGTCATCAAATGCATTTCAAAACTTCACCACATGATCATACATGACATAAAATCAGAATTGGCCCAAGGAATTTCTCATTTGTGTGCCTTGGTTTTCAAGTATCCATAAGCCATTTGCATAAAGGTGCAAAGAGGGATTCTTGGCAAAATCATTCTCCCATGCATTGTATGATCACTAATTGGTTTCTATGCATTGCCATGACTAAATGAAGTATCATGCACCAAAATTCAGCAAGGATTATCTCATGTACATAACCAAAAGTCATGAAATAACACAAGTGGGCAAGTTGCAAAATCTCTCACAACTCATGATCCAAATGCTGCAGACTTTCACAAGCAATCCAAGGGTCATCCTTGACTCAAGCTGAAGCAAGACATGCCCTTAGACTCCTGCTGCCATAGCGCATGCTGCAAGTACAAATCAACTTGACTTTTTGGCCAAAACCCCCATACTCTTGGAATAGTGATCAGCCACCCCTACTGACCTGCTCCACAGGCTACTCACACATCATGGGAGTGTTATAGCAACTCATTGGCCATTGAAACAACACACAACACAACCTTCACAAAAATCTGTCAAGAACTCCTCTTCTTCGAATCTCTCTCTACAGCCATCAAACACTCATTTTCTCTTCACCAATAAATCATACACACTCCAAAGAACCAGAATCCACCATTGAAACAGCTTGAAACCCTACAAATCACAACTGTGAAACCTGCCATATCAGAACTCAAGCTCTCAAATTAGCCACTAACAAAGGATTGTGAACATTCCATTGACATCAGGGGGTTCAGAGGAGACATTCTGCATCAAAGGAAGGCCTGGAGAGCTTATATCCATAGTTCACCACTTCAGGTAGCTTCAAATCTCAAACTTTTCAGAGCTTGTATTTTATGTTACAAATTGAAAGTGCATGTCTTGCTGATCATGGTGGTACCTTTAGAATAAAAAATAATGAAGAAATGAGTATTTGGTGGATCTCTGAAACTTCACCCGTGAAACTTGTTTGATTCGAATCTCTCTGTTTTTGAATGATAAATGTTGTTTGAGGGGTGGTTTGAATGGGGTTTGGGTAGAGGATCATTTCCCTGCTTTCAATTTGGTGAATGGTGGCCTGTAGCATGATTTAGGGTTTTCAACCCGCCGGAGAAGATGACCGGAGCTTCCCTCCGGTCACCTGAAAGTGCTTAACCCTAATCCCTAATTAATTTACCAGTTTGATTCATAGCCCTTGGATGATAATTAGGTTAAGTCATGCACGGCCCAGATTGATTCACTTAGCCCTAATCCTTTTTATTAAATTAATTAAGATTAATTAAGTTAATTAAATCAGAATCCATCCTGGCCATTAAAAGACGCGCGCAGTCAAGCCCTTTTTCTCAGATTCAAATCTCAGCCTTTGGATGAGATTACTTTTCATTTTCTTTAATTTTAATTCATTTGTTTTATATTTCTTTTGTCCATTTAATTTAAAATAGCAAAAATTATTCAAAAATTCTGAAATTTTTTGTATAAGCTTTTATTAATTTTCAGAAACCAAAAACATTTTTATTTTTATTTTTTGCATTAAAAAATATTTTTAAATTATTTAAAAGTTTATTTTTAATTAATTAATGAGAATTAATTAATTAAAAATACTTTTAGGCATTTAAAAATCACCAAAAAATTCATGAAACCTTCATAATCATTTAGAAACATTGTCCAACCCTCAAACCAAACTTCTTTTTTGATCTTGATGTCTTTTGAGAATTTTTCATGGAATTAAAATCATTTCAAGGCATTATTTTGATCCAAACTTCAAAAAATCATTTCTGCCTAACCATTGAGAGTTGGACTTTGATTCTTTTTGCATTGCATTTTGTGTAACATGTAGTTTGTGAGATTAAATTGGCATGATTTGATCTTTCATTTTCAATTTTTTTGGCATTTTTCTTGTTAAGGTACCCTAAAACCCTAGGAAACTTAGGAAATTCATAATTCTCATTAGGTTAAGAGTTGAAGCCTCTCCTTTGGGCAGAGAGATAGTATAGGTTTAGGGTTGCTTTGAATGCATTTTCAATTTTTTTATCTTGATGTTTGCTTCTGATTTTGGTTTTTTGTTTGATGTATTGATCATAAACCCTAATTTGAGCTTCCTTTTGCATTCATCTTGCATTTGCTTGCATACCATGACTTGCCATGACATTTTATGCATTCATTTGATTCATTAGACATATTAGGATATGTTGGAAGCATGTTTGATCATTGCATCATGTATTTGCCATGTTGTATGTCATTTACATCTCATAACTTTTCATGTGTGTTCATGGTTCTGAACTTGCTCCATTTGCATCCATTTGTTCATGTGATCATCCCCATGCCTTGTTTCATGTTTGCATCATTTCATAGCATCATTATCATCTCATATATGCTTCTGGTTTTGGTTTGCATCATGCCATTTCATCCCATTTTGCATTGCATTGCATTCCTTTCACTAACTTTTCAGGTGGTAAGCAACTTTGAGAAGTGAATTTGCCTTCACTTCTCACATTTCCTTTTCATCTCCCTTATGCATCATTGCTTCATTTTACTTTGTGTTTGAGATTGAGCTTGCTCTTTCTTCTTCATCTTACTTTCTTTCTTCAAGTGACTTGTCTTCTTAAATGAAGCAAGTTACTTTGTTTCTCCTGATCCTTTCATCTGCCTCCTGGTGGTTCCATTGAAGATTTCTCTTGTTAACCTCACAAACCTTAGGAGCAACCAAGCATGACAATGATTAGGGTTTTGTTTAGTCCCCCACTTAGTTTTACCTTTGTGTCTCTTTGAGTCTTCTCTTCTCACCTCATAATCAGGGACTAAACCCTAAAGGCTTTAAGGCTTTGTGATTAAGCTTATGCCTGCATCCTTCTATTAGGATGGAGTGTGTAACTTTAATCCTAAGTGTTAAACCCTTAATGTGTTTAAATCCTTTAATCAATTCATCTCATAATCATCAAGACATCAAACTTGTAACTTGGGCCTTGCATTAGGGTTCTAATTCTTCCTTAATTGGTTAAGAAGGACTAACCCTAGTGTTAATGGACAAGTTCCCCTCAAGTTGTCTTACAAACCCTAAAATTCACTTCATCATCTTACCATTAACTAAAATCCACTTAATAAAGGCTTTGTTTTGTCATGAGTTTAATCCCTAATCATGGATTAAGTTGAGGAGCTTTCCTCAGCTTAAACATTCTCATCTATTATCCTTCTATTAGGATGGTGTAATGAGTCTGTTTAATCCCTGATTATGGCTTAATCTCATTACTCAACACTAAACAAAAACAAAAAAAACATCTAAATAATCACAAGTAGGTTAATGATCTTAATCCTACACCAAAGGTGTTTAAGTGTGAGAATCTGACTTCACACTTAAGGTATTCTCATTACCCCTAATCAGAGGGAAAATGTGATGAGTTTCCTAACCCATTGGTTTAGGCATAAGCTCATTAACTTATGACAAATTTTCAAAAGCAATAAAAGACTGAAAATATAAAAAACAAACAATAATCGTCTCCTTCGGGATTCTTTTCTCATCACACTCACTCACAAACGAGAGCTCGCTTCTTCCGTCTAATGCAAGACAGTTTGCACCTGAGCCAGACAGGTCATACACTTGAGCATAGACAAGCAAGCAGTTCAAGTCAATTCATCTTTCAGTCTCTTTGGGTCGAACTACGGTGTTCTGACTTCCTCATTGCACGAGAGGATACGTAGGCATAACTTAACAGTTATCGAACAAAAGTCTCTGTATATTCCCCCCTCTTTCAGTATCATTCTTTAAGCCTCATAGTCTTGAGCATACCCTTGTTCCTACACTGACACATCATTTATACACTTCACACTTCTTTTACACTGACACCTATACATTTTCTTCCAGCCTCCTTACACACAAATTGCACTGACACTACCCCTTTAAAACACAAATCTTTTAAGCGTGGATCCCGTCGAGTACGACAGACAATCTGGGTGCTAATACCTTCCCAGGTTGTAACCAACCCCCTTTCTCAGTCTCTCTGGTTCGCAACCGTCTTATCCATATCTTTCTAGGTCTATGCAGCATTACCTTTCCTCCGGGATAAAAATGCCTAGCTGGCGACTCTATTCATTCCCCGTGAGTTCACTCCTGTGTGTTCTCACACCCCCCTTTCGCCGACCGTTCGCGTCTGTACCCCATTTGACCCGGCTTCATCTGGTGGGAGCGATATCATACTCTTGTTTATAGGGTTCGATATCTCACCCCTTTATTTTGTTGAATGTTACCTTGATTGGTAACGTGCAGGTATTTTAGAGTAGAGTTACTTACTTTCGTAGTCAAGTTGGTGTCGTTGCTCTGGTACGTAACACTTGGGGGTTGACATTTTCTATATCATTGTAGTTTTCCTTGTTGTTGTATTTAAAAGTTCAAGTTGAATAAAGGAATATGTTCCTATAAGTTGTTTTTCAAGTTGAATAATAAAGTGTTATGTCATGACAATATATTTGAAAATTTATGCACTTATTACTAATAATAAAGATGTTTGGTTTATATAGAATAAATGAAGTTGCTATTTGTCTCCCGGTTTACATGTGCTATGTACCTATGTTGATGTGCGATTAAATGTTGACGTTTTTAAGGTTGAAAAATGTAGCATCCTGTATTATTGTTGAATTTTTGAAACTCTGATTTATGAATTTCCGTCGGGTAGATTTGGGGTGTTACAATAGCTAATACCAAAAGCTAAAGAAAGCAAAGTCAGGAGGAAAAGTGTTCGCTTTAGCTGGGACTCAGACAACTAATGAGGACAAGGTCGTTAGAGGTACATGTTTCATTAATATTATTCATTTAATTACTATTATTGATACGGGTTCTACCCATTATTTTATTGCTGCTGATTGTGTTAAGAGGTTGGGTCTTGAGTTGTCTGAGATGAAAGGAGAAATGATCGTAGAAATTCCGACTAAGGGATCGATGATTACTTCTCTAGTGTGTTTGAGTTACCTGTTTTCTATCTTTGATAAAGACTTTTATGTTGATTTGGTATGTTTGTCGTTGACTGGGATGGATGTAATCCTAGGTATGAAATGGTTAGAGTATAACTATGTTCATATTAATTGTTTCCGTAATTCAGTGAGGTTTTCTACTCCAGAAGAGGAAGGAGTTGGGTTGTTGTCGTTTAGAGATTTGCAGAAGTTAATGAAAGAGGAAGCCCATATGTTTTCATTGATGGCCTCGTTATCTGTAGAGAGTAAAGCTAAGATTGAAGAGTTGAAGGTGGTGAATGAATTTCCTGAAGTTTTCCCTTATGAAATTCCTGATGTACCCCCTGAGAGAGAAATTGAGTTTGTGATTGATCTTGTACCTGGTACTAGACCTGTTTCTATGGCATCGTACAAGATGTCTGCATTTTATTTGGATGAATTAAAGAAGCGATTAGATGAGTTACTTGATAAGAAGTTTGTAAGGCCTAGTGTATCGTTGTGGGGAGCTCCAATTTTGTTAGTTAAGAAGAAAGATGGAAGTGTGAGGCTTTGTGTGGACTATAGACAGTTGAACAAGGTAACAATTAAGAAAAAGTATATGTAACCAAAAATAGATGATCTGATGGATCAGTTGGTATGTGCTTGTATGTTTAGCAAGATCGATTTGAGATCGGGCTATCATCATATTAAGGTAAAAGATGAGGATATTCAGAAGACGGTGTTCAGAACACGGTATGGAAATTACGAGTATTCAGTGATTCCTTTCGGCGTGACTAATGCACCAGGAGTATTCATGGAGTACATGAATCGTATTTTTCATACTTATCTAGATCGTTTTGTAGTTGTGTTTGTAGATAATATTTTGGTTTATTCTAAGTCAGAAGAAGAGCATGCAGAACATTTGAGAAAAATATTGGAAATTTTGAAGGATAAGAAGTTGTATGCAAAGTTGTCCAAGTGCGAATTTTGGTTGAAGGAAGTTAGTTTTCTTGATCATGTGATTTCAGATAGTGGTATTGCAGTGGATCATTCCAAGATAGATGTTGTGTTGCAATGGGAAACTCCAAAGTCGGCTACTGAGATTAGAAGTTTCTTGCGGTTGGCCAATTATTACTGAAGATTTATAGAAGGATTTTCTAAGTTCTCACTTCTGTTGACTTGGTTGACTTGTAAGAGTAAAGCCATTGTGTGGGATGTCCAATGTGATGAAAGCTTTGCAGAGTTAAAGAAGAGGTTGACGTCGGCTCCGGTCTTGACTTTACCAAATTCAAAAGAACCGTTTGTGGTGTATTGTGATGCTTCATTGATGGGTTTTAGAGGTGTTCTTATGCAGAATGGTAAGGTGATTGCTTATGCGTCGAGACAGTTGAGGATTTATGAAAAGAACTATCCTACACATGATTTGGAACTTGCTGCAGTTGTTTTTGTATTGAAAATCTGAAGGCATTATCGTTTTGGTACTATATTTGAAGTGTTTAGCGACCATAAGAGTTTAAAGTATCTGTTTGATCAGAAAGAGTTGAATATGAGGAAACGAAGATGGTTGGAACTGTTGAAGGACTATGATTTTGGTTTGAATTATCATCAGGGTAAGGCTAATGTAGTAGTTGATGCCTTAAGTCGGAAGATGTTGCATATGTCGGCAATGATGGTTAAGGAGTTAGAGTTGATTGAGCAGTTTCGAGATATGAGTTTGGTTTGCAAAGTGACGCCAAAGAGTGTTATGCTGGGTATGCTGAAGATTAATAATGATTTTCTGGACAATATTAGAGAAGCTCAGAAGTTAGATGTGAAATTAGTGGATGTCATAGTTGATTGTGGTGAATCAGAGAAGAATGATTTTAAGTTGGATGTGCATGGTGTTTTGAGATTTCATGATCGGATCTGTACTCCTAAGGATGCGGATATGAAGAGAATGATTTTGGAGGAAAGTCATAAAAGTAATTTGAGTATTCATCCAAGAGCGACTAATATGTATCAGGATTTGAAGAAGTTGTTCTGGTGTTTGGGATGAAGAACAATGTTATACGTTTTGTGTACGCCTGTTTGATTTGTCAGAAGCTGGAGGTTGAACATTAGAAGCCTGCTGGTCTGATGCAACCGTTGGAAATTCCAGAATTGAAATGGGATAGCATTTCTATGGACTTTGTAACAAGATTTCCTAATACTTCAAGAGGACATGATTCGATTTATGTGATTGTTGATAGGCTTACGAAGTCGGCTCATTTTATTCCTATAAACATCAGTTTTCCAGTATCGAAGTTGGATGAAATTTATGTCAGAGTGATTGTTAAGTTGCATGGTGTTCCTTTGTGTATTGTGTCAGACAGAGATCTGAGGTTTACATCGGAGTTTTAGAAGAATCTGCAAGAAGCTTTGGGTTCTAAGTTGAGGTTGAGTTCAGCGTATCATCCTCAGATATATGGTCAAATGGACATGACAATTCAGTCGTTGGAGGATTTGTTGAGAGCATGTGTACTTGAGCGTGAGGTTCGTGGGATACTTATCTTTCATTGATCGAGTTCACGTTAATAACAATTATCATTCTAGTATCGAAATGGCACCTTTTGAGGCGTTATATGGTCGGAGATGTAGGACTTCGATGTGCTGGTATGAATCTAGTGAGAGTGTGGATCTTGGACCAGAGATAGTTCGAGAAAATACCGAGAAGGTGAAGTTTATTCGAGAGAAGATGAAAGCTTCTTAAAGTCGGCAGAAGAGTTATCATGATAAGCGAAGGAAAGATTTAGAATTCCAAGTGGGTGATCATGTATTCTTAATAGTTACGCCTGTGACATGTGTTGGGCGAGCATTGAAATCTAAGAAGCTTACTCCTCGTTTTATTGGTCCGTATCAGATTTCAGATAGAATTGGGAATGTTGCTTATAGAGTGGCTTTACCGCCAAATTTGTTGAACTTGTATGATGTGTTCCACGTGTCACAACTCCGGAAGTATATTTTAGATCCTTCTCAAGTGATTAGTATGGATGATGTACAAGTACGGGATAATCTCACTGTGGAGACAATGTTAGTACGAAGTGAGGATCGTGAAATGAAGACATTAAGAGGCAAAGAGATTGCTTTAGTGAAAGTTGTTTGGTTGGGAGCTGCCAGAGAAAGTATAACTTGGGAGTTGGAAAGCAAGATGCAGGAATTATATCCAAAGTTATTTGAGCGACGTAAGAATTTTGAGGACGAAAATGTTCTAAGTGGGGGAGAGTTGTAACGCCTATATTTAAATAATTAATTTAATTAAATATTATCATGTATTTTTTCCGATTAATTGTTGTTAAGTGTTGTTTTGTTGTTTGTGTCGTAGAGTTGTTTGAGTTGATATTAAGTTGATGGTTAAGTCGTGTTCGGGTTGCTTAAAATTAATTAAGTCGGATAAAATAAAATAAGTATTAATAGTATAATATTAAGTTGGATTTAGTTGTGGTGTGAGAGAAGTCAAGTTGGGGGTGCTATTTTAGGCCCATTAGTAAGCAAGCTGATTAGTGATAATTTAGTAAAATTAGACAATAGACCTAATTAGGGTATAATCAGAATTTTGTAAGAGGGGAGAACAAGTCTTAGAGGAAGATCAAGAATTGGCTAGGTTGAGGATTTTCGCGGAGATTGTTGCTGTGAATTCGAGCATCCTTCAATCAAAGGTAAGGGTGGGGTTCGAATTTCATAACCGGGATTAGAAAATCCATATATAGGTTGGGATTTTGTATGATTTCGTCATTGTGTTTTCATATAATTTAGTTTTTGTGTTTTCATATGAATTTGATATGTATGATGTGTTGTTCTTGTTGTATTGTTGTTCTGAAAGTTGTCTATGATGTGGTAATTGTTGTTGTATCTGTGTTGTAGTTGTTAGACTGGTTGATACAGGAAATTCGTGTAGAAGAGGAGATTAGGGCTCGTAAATTCAGTCGTAGAAATTAGTAGAAGAATAGATACAGAAGATTCAGAGCATAATCTCAATGTAGAAACCCACTTAGGCATGAATGAAATGGTGAGGTTGTGTAATTCATAACAGAGGTAGGATTGTATGCATTCTGGTGTTTCACGTAACAAATTTGGTGCTACGTGTAACAAGGTAGGGAATTATGCGTAAAATATCCTAGTACGCAGGCATTATGCATAAGGAAGTACGACATTATGCATAAGAAGTGAGGCATTACGCGTATGGGCAGAGTAGTGTGCAGAAAATGGAGTTTTTGGCGATTCGTCCTGTTTTCGCATTTGTTTCGAGTTAAGTCGATCTTAAACTTTAAGTAGAGGTAAAGTAAGTTGATTATAGTAGATTGGAGGGTTAAAAATGATTAATTTAGAAACTTAATTGATTAAGCCGTAATTAGTCGTTTTCCATGTTGAAGTTGTATTAAGTTGTTATAAGTGGTGTTGTCCCAATCTTGGGGAAAATTATTAAGTTACATTTCGTTTGACCAACGTTGATTCTCATTGTTGTGGTGTTAAGTTGTTGATTATTTTGTTGTTGTATGTCATTCATAGTTGCATACATTTGCATATTTTCAAGTTAGAGCGAATGCTCGGTTCAAGTTGGCCTAGAATGGAAAATATGTTGTTGATGCCTCGATAAACTGGCAGGAATTTCAAGTTGGGAGTTTAATCCAAATGGTACCACATAAATTTATAAGTTGAATCACATTTGAGTTGCATTTTATCTATGTCATTAATTGTTGATTGGTTGCAAGTTGTACGTTGAGGTTGCTTGTTGTGTGAAGTGGGTGATTGTATGATCTCTTGCTTATATAAAAATTATCATACTCCTGTTTATGTTATTTGATATCTTACCCCTTCTGTTTGAATGTTTCCCTCTGTCGGTAACATGCACGTAATCAAGATTCAAGTACCTAGTTGTCTCAAGTTGGTATTTGTCGTTCTGATACATAGCACTTCGGGGGGATGAATGCATATTTTGTTTTTGTGGATTTTATCTAGTTTATGAACTCGTTTTTAGTTGTTTTATGTTGAAAACCATGTTGAAGTATTTGATGTTGATTAAACTTGAAATTGTTTTAAAGTTGCAAAATTTTGTTGAATCTGATGCGTAGTTTGTGAAACATGAATATTAAATGAAGTGTTGTTAGTTGAATTTAAAGTTGAAAATGTGATATCCCATGATTTGATGAATTTTTATATAACTCTGATTTATAATTAAAGTCGGGTAGAAATGGGGTGTTACAATTACAGCAGCTGCTCCACGGCATTGTTATAACCTAGTTCAAGGGTCTTCATGCAGTCACACGCAAGAACCCGAATCCGGGCAATCGGGTCACCCCGAGTTTTTAGGGCCACATCCTTTTCTCCCTCATCCTCAGCAGCAGAAACCAGCCCTTCCAGCTCCGCCACCCTTGCCCATAGACGCTCGGCCTCAGTAGTGGTCGTAACAAAGTCAACCTCCTTTAGCTTCAATTCCTTATTTTCCTCGATCAATGTCCCTTGAGCATTCTGGGCCTCCTCCAGATCGGTCATCAACCTGGCCTGAAGCTCATAATGGCTCTTGTATTGTTCAAAGTCATCCTTGATTTTATCCATCCTGACCCTCGTAGCCTTAAGCTTTACCCGGGCACTCTCTAAATCTTTAGTCAAGCAGGCATCATTGTTCAAAACCAAGGTCATCTCCATGACCCTGATCATAGAAGCAATGTACTTGGACAAAATTTTTCGCCGGTCGACTTGTCCAGACCCATGATGGCTTTGGCATCCTCATCGGGCACACTCACTGAACCTTCTTCTTTAAGAATCTACCTGCGAAGGTGGCAAGGGGGTAGCATGAACGTCCCTGACGCCCCGGTCAGATCGACGGCTGAGGGACCGTTATCACGCTTGCGCTTGGAGGGAGGAGTCTCAAGCTCGGGAGACTGGTTAGCAGAGGAAGTATAAGGAGGGGCATAGGAGATTTCCCTCTATGTGCTCAATAATCACCTTTTTGACTCGGCCTTTAATCCCCTTCTTCTGGGTTTTATTCGACAACTTCAGAACACACTCCTTAAGGGTGGCCATCACGACTACAAAATAGAAACAAAGTTAGTTATCAAACGAATGATCGTGAAAAAGATAGAGTCAAACAGACTTACCTAGAAGCCTAAGCACCTCCCTGCCAGTCCCACACTCGAGCAACTCTTTAGTATTTATTAGGCGAGCGCCATAGGTGGAATCCTTGGACTCAGCCAAGATAGGCTTGTCATTTTGATCCATGCATAAAGCCAGGGAAGCCCTTAACGAAGGCCACCAATTTGCTATATGCAGTCGTATCCTCGGCCCCCAAGTTCTCAGGGTTCACGAGGAACTGGTTAGTAGAACGCTTAAAATTCCCTCGCTGCCATTCGAGCGACATGGTTAAAATAAGGCTTTCCACGCCAATAGTGTCTCGCTGATTCGCGTATAAGCTCTTAATGGCCCAAGGAGTAAGGGACTTCATGATGTACCACTTGTCCTTGAAGCACCGGACATAATGAGCGTAAGTCTTGAATAATCTCCTCGATTGCTTGAATGAAACCTAATTATGCCTCCTATGCATAGAAGAGCATTGTAGGTGAAAGACTCGGAAATACAAGGCATGCATACAACTGATCTGGAGGTACTGGCACACCAGATCGAACGCCTGAATGAATGCGATGATGTTAGGGTACAATTGCGAGGGAGCTAAGTCAAACCATATGAAGATGCCCTCTTGAAACTCGTTGAGAGGAAGACGAAGCCTAGCCTCCTCGAAGGCGAACTCATACATAGGAAAACATATCTCCCAAAAACCGAGCAGACCCGCTGCTGAGGGTGGGGAGCGAAACAGTCCCAATTCTTAGGGGCTCATGGGGCCATTTCCTCCAAGACGTCATAGGCACCTTGGGAATAGTCCATGAAATGGGATCCCATCTCCAACGGCTCCTCCCCGACCCAAGACAAGTCATCCGCGACTTAGGTGGCGACCAGTGGATCCTGGTTGTTGACATCGAGCATATAATCATCTACTCCACGCTGGTCCATTTTTACTTAAAAAGCAAAAGGATACAATGAATTCAACGTTCGTATCAAATCCAACCTTCCATCGCAATTCAAGTGAAAGGGCGAGGAGTGGCGACAGGGAAGGATCTGTGCGACGAATGAAACGCTAAACACATCCCTACGGAAGAGCCTCCATGAGTCCCCTATTGAGGGAATCTCACGCCTATGGGAGGAGACCCCTCCTCGTCACAATCACTTAGAATCGCTAAAAGGAGGACACTCGGGGAGGACTGACCACGGCCTAAATATGCTAAACATCTACCAGAAAATCCATACTTTGGCCGGGAAAATCATCGGAAAGTTCATACCTATTCCTCGAGGAGAGTCCTCCCCGACTAGCTCCGATGAATATCTGCCAGAAAACCCATACGTTGGCCGGAAAACTCATCGGAGCATTCATGCATAGCCTTCGAGGAGAGCCCTCCCCGACTAGACTGATGCATGTCCACCAGAAAATAATAACCTACTCCTATGAGATGAAAGGAAAAGGAACTTACTTTGAGGTTATAGGGTGGCATGAGGGATTTCCTAGCAGCGGCAACGACGGAGGGAAGTGTTTTTCGGTGAGGACAAAGAGCTTCCGGTGAGGGCTTGTGGGACCTAAAGAACACCAAATAAGAAGTAAAAATGAATGTCTTCCCACAAGCTCCTCTTATAGCCCACACACGAGGAAACACGCCCTAGGCCATCATTGTCGAGATTACCTAGACTCCCCTAAGCAATGGTGACAATTAATGCGCCGCCACGTAGGAAGCGAGGAGAGAAACATTAATTGTGCAGTTACACGAAAAACGAAGAGGATGGCATACGTCATTATTGGGTTACCCAAGTGTTAGGATCCTCAATTTCCCAATGCACCGAACACGTCCCCTCATCGTCATCCAGAAATCGCCAAGAAAGTGGCAACGGGCACCCACGGCTGTCCGCGGTATTCAAACTGCACATGCGACAAACCTCAAACGTACGTCCCACCTCGATATAAAACTCGCCAGACATGTTATCGCATTTGATCCCGACAACCTGGATACCCCTTCTTCGACCGAAGGGTTAGAGAGCCACCCCGCTCGCAGCATGCTTGACTGAACCCTATCATTCCGACACGGCCCAAGCCAGTGGGCATGAGTCCAAGGCCCACAAGCTGATGGGCGTGGGGAGAATCTCCTTCACGTGCCCTTCAATCACGCTCAATCAATTGGTTTCCCCGTGATATTCTCCCACTTCCAAGATTCAAGGGGCAGTTGGACCAGGACGAAAACCCCATGCTAGGTATTCCCTACTTCTTTGCAGATCCGGGTAGTCTTCATCGTGGGCCTAGTCGATCCAACCCACAATGAGGACTTTGGCCCAACGTCGGGGGCACGTTATAAATACTCTCTTTTATTAGAGGGTCAAGTATTATAACTTTTCTACCTTTTCTCTGTATTTGATATTCCTCCGTTCTCATTCTCACTTTGACATCGAAGTACCTTGCAGGTACACTCCTCTTCTTTCCAACTGCTGAAGTTGTGCTAGTTCAGAAAATCCAATTTGATCAGGTGAGATCCGATGATTGTCTTTATATTTGTTTGACTTTCTATTAGGTGACTCTATTATTATTATTATTATTATTATTATTATTATTATTATTATTATTATTATTATTATTAATAAATAATTAAATACAAATAATAATTAAAGAAAAGATAAAAACACAATTAATATATCATCAATTTTAAATAAATAATTTTGAACATGATCCAAATCACACATAATTGATTTCTATCAATCTCATAAATTAAGTATGACAGAGTATCAACAACTACATGCATAAGACTATCAATTTAAAATATTAGATAAATCACATACAATTAATTTTATATCCATTCACATAAATTAAATATGATTCACTATAATACAGTTCAATAAAAAATAACACCATCAACTACCTGCATAATGTCACCAATATATCTTGCAAAAAAAAAAATTATACATTTTAAATTTGTTACATTTATATATTATTTATATTTATATATTATTTATCAATTATTTATAATAATAATAATAATAATAATAATTTTTTTAAAAATAATCACATAAAATTCTCTCAACTTAAATTATTTTATTAACAAATTAGAAATTATTTTCATTACCACTTCAAACTTAAATGGGGAATATCAATACTAATGATTTATTTAATATTTAATTTGTCTTTATTTATTCTTTTTAAATCTTCTTTCTTTTTTATTTTTACACAAATGCATAATTATTTTTTGAAAGTATCAAATTTTGTATTCAAAATTGTTACTCTTTTAAACTTATATCACATATAATTATAAGGGTGCCCCTTTAAGTAAGAAGTTTAGAGGATCATTCATATGATAATTTATACATACTATGTATATTAGTAGAATGTTCCTTAAAAAAGAGTTCTAAACAACTGTCCATATTAAAAGTACCACACTATTGTGTATCCAAAAAAAAAATACTACACTATTGAATAAAACAATTTGAATGTTAAAATTTAATTTAATGGTAAGGAATCTGTTATTACAAACTCCAATTTTTAAGTCAATGAAAATAAAAAGACAGAAAAAATTAATGTCTCCTAGTTGTTATTATTAAAGAATTTAGTAATAGAGTCTCCTAGTTGTTATTATTAAAAAATTATCATTAAAGCTAGTTAAAAATATGATAATATCTTTTTATTTTAAAAACATTGTATTTTTTCTTAGCAAAACATAAACAACTTTTATTATTATAGTTTTTTTTTTTCTTTTTTAGATATCCTCACCATTTTTATAATTTCTCGTTGAGATCACCTCACCAAGGATTTCAAATATTCCATCAACTAAAGGAAACATGTGCTGAATTATCATACAAATAAAAAAGAATTATATTTGGTATGAAAATCAAGTAGGTGGTGAACTATTCGAATATCCAACCAAGAATAACAAATAGAAAAGTAATTAATTAAATCTTTATGATAGGGGAAGAAAAATCAATAAATATATCAAATCAAAATATAAATTATAAGAGATTATTGAATTAATATATAAACATTTATGAGATATTACCACAAAAATTAGGTGTATATGTATAAAATATAATATAATATAATTTTTATATATTTACATATGAACAGTTATAACTTACTCAAAAACTTTGTTTTGATACAACCATTTTTTTATTATAACTTTTTTTAGTATATATATCTATCAACAATAATATTTAATTTAAAATATAATACTCACATACTTTTGTTCAAAATGATATTACAACTCATTAAGAGTTAAAATTATACATCCCTTCAAATATATCTCATATTTGTAAAGTTATTTTAATGTAATTACAAATAAAATTAATTTATTGACTAGTTTACATAAATTAATTAATTTTTTCATATTTACATGAAATATTATTAAATTTTCAAAATAAACTAATGTGCATTCCACAAGGGTAAACATTATCAAAAGCATTAAGTTGATGAAATAAAAGAAAATTCAAAAGAATCTGGTTAGAGATTTAAAATTTAATTTAGACTTTAACACATCCTTATAAATCAATCTATAAAGTGATAATTGTTACGAATTATAAATATATCTTCATATAATATTTCATTCGATTCTATATGAAACTCTTAACACACCATGTCGCACACATTATTATTGGATATGATGCTTGGATATAAATGATGAATGACCAGATAGTACCAGATAGTAGACACATAATATTAGATGGTCCAACTGATTTTGGATAGACTCTGATACCCTTATATTTTAGGTTAGGTCGAATTCATCTTTACAAAACCGACTTGTAAGATACTTTTTCTCCACTTATAAACACGTGTTCGTGCCATATTTAAATATATGTTAAACTCTTAACACTTTTTTTTTATCAGATCAAAGAATGAACAATAAGAAGAACAATGAAACAGAAGAAAAAAAACTCTTAAAGTTCATATGCACTATAAAATAAGACTTTGGGTATTAAAAAAGAACAAATGGAGAGGACTTTGGCCATGCATGGAGAGTCGACATCTAGTCGTAAGGGTGATGATAATATTCAAGAAGGAGTTGTGTAAACACCCCAAATTTGCCCTCACCCATTCACACCATGGCTTGTGATCATTTCATATGCATAAACACAATCATATCATCTCATATCTCAATTTTGATTCACTGCATAGTTTATAAGTCATCTGCACCTAGGGTTTGTGATCTAAGCAATCCAAGAGCTTCTTGAGCCACTCCAAAGGCTACCAATCACTTCAAAGGGATCCATGTGTGTTCATCTATCATATTACATCCTCTCAAGGTCAAGATTTCAAAAGAATCACAAGAACTGGAAATGGTGTGGATGCAGAGCCAGGATAGACTGCACAGTTGACCTAAAATTAGGGTTTTGATTTCAGAGGCCATAAACCCAAATTTTTTGGCCATTCTTGTTTCCATTGGTCTCTATATGGTATAGGGAGTATGCATATCAATTTTCATGAAGAAATTCCATGGGGAAGTCATCTGATCAAGAGTTGACTTTTCAGACAAGTCAGTGCAAAATCAGGGCATCTGAGGCCCCCAATGACCCCAACCAATGGGCATTCTTCATCATTTTGAGTGAATATGGTCTTTATTTGATCATGGAATAAGGTTGAAGTTCACAAAAATCAAGAATTTAGGGTTTTTTGCAAATGTTGACTTTTTGGGCATAGTTGACTTTTCAAGAATGCTTCATTTTAGGTCATTTTTCAAGCCTTGATTCTTGATCCAAAAATGCTTCAAATGGAAAAACTTTGGTCATGAAAGTTGTATATCACATTTTTCCCTTTTCAAAAAGTACAAGAACATGATCAAACTCTTCTTGGATCAAAAGTTATGGTGTGACAAAGTTGGCTAAAATCATTGATTTTCAAGACATGCCTCAAATGAGAATTTTGCAAAACCATGAACCAATGCCTTTTGTAACCTCTAGTTCATTTCAAACCATGACACAAACATTCTATAAGTCATAAAAATCAGAATTGAACCAAGAATGCTCATGTATTTTGGCTTGTGGGATAAGGAAATCACATGTGAACCATAAAGCAACAACTTGCAAAACTCATGATCACACTTCCTACAACTTGCAACCTTGGATGCTGACTTTGGCTAGCCTTTCCCCTCACCCTTGCTGCGCAGCCCCATGCCTTGTACTAGCCTAGAACCACACCATAATTCTCTTACACAAAAGGTGGACTTTGAGCAAAAGCAAACTTACCAATCACTATAGGCCATGTCAAATCATCTGACCTATAGGATTAAAATATACTATCCATTTGCAAGCCATTTCATAAAGGAAGCAAGGCTGAAACACTTCAACACATCACATACACAAAAACACTCCCTCTTGCAAATTGCTTCGAATCTCTCTGCCCAGCCATAAAACATTCAAACCATTTTCACCAACCAAATCGTCATGCTTCATTAAGCCCAAAGCAACCAAGAGCCAGGCCTGAAACAAGCTGTAACCTCACTTCACCATTTTCACTCCCTTTTGCAGTTTGCTTCGAATCTCTCTCCACAGCTCACAAACATCAAAACAAACTCCATAGACCATCTCCACTCATCATCTGGACCACAAACAACCACCTACATTGGCCTGAAACTGCCTGAACCACCATTGCCATTTCCAACTGAGCTGGAGCAGAAGCTTGTCAAACTCTTCATCCAGCCAATATAAACTTCTCCAAAGCATTCAAACATCATCAAGAGGTCCTAAGGAGTGGATCGCACAAGGAGAAAGGGTCTGAAAGTTGCTGGAGTGAAAGCTTCGAATCTCAGGTAGCTCAAGAAATATTTTTCCAGAAATCATTTTTTATGTTCTAAACTTGTTCTCCATGCTTCACTGAGTATCCTGATGCTTTTAGTTTTTGAAATGGTGATGAAATGAACATTTAATTGATCTCTGAAACTGGTTTGCCCTAAAGATTGTTTGTTTCGATTCATGCTTCTGGGGAAAAATAAATGAATTTGGGCATGGGGTTTTAATTCAGTGGATCATGGGAATCATTTCCCCTTTTTTAGATTTTGTTTTTGTTACGATTTGAGAGAGTTTGGAGATTTTCAGGTGGACTTCCCACCGGAGAAGACGACCGGAGGTCATCTCCGGCCACCTGAAAATCATTTGCCCTAATTACAGTCATTAACTCCCATTTGAATTTCGTGCGTTGGATGCCTTTGACCCGTTGACTACCCGCGCGCATGTGTGGTCCAGATCTGTTTGCTTAGCCCTAATCCACGTGTTTAGTTTAATTAATCTATAATTAAATTAATTTAATCTGAGCCAACCACAGCCCTTGGATAACGCGCGTGGTCAACCAATTCAAACTCAGACTCAATCCTGGCCCTCCACTCATTTGACTTTCTTTTTATTTTCATTTAATTCATTTTCTTTTCATTTGTTTTGCATAATTATTTTAAAATAGTAAAAAATGTGTAAAAATTATGAAACTTTTTCTCATAAGTTTTATTAATTTTTATGACACAAAAATATTTTTATTTTTATTTTTATCATTAAAAAGTATTTTAAAATATTTAAAATATTATTTTTAATCGATTAATGGAAATTAATTTATTAAAAATACTTTTAGGTATCTAAAAATCACCAAAAAATTCATGAAATGTTCTAAGACATTTAGAAACATTGTCCAACCTTCAAACCAAATTTCTTTTTTGATCTTGATGCATTTTGAGAATTTTCCATTGAATTAAATCATTTTTTGTGCATTATTTTGATCCTAAGTTCAAAAAATCATTTCTGCCTATCTATAAAGAGTTGGACATTGATTCTTCTTGCATTGCATTGTGTTTAGCATGTAGTTTCTAGGATAAAATGGTCATGATTTGACTCCTCATTTTCAATTTGATTGGCATTTCTTTTGTTTAGGAGCCCTAAAAATCCTAATAACTTGTAAAATTCATAACTTGAGATTGGTGAAGAGTTAAGACCTCCCCTTTGGACCTTGGTTTAGTATAGGGTTAGGGTTCCTTTGTGTGGCATTTTCCATTTTTTATCTTAGGGTTTGCTTCTGTTTTTGGTTTTTGTTTGATGTTTGGTTCATAAACCCTAATTTGGGCTTCCATTTGCATCCATCTTGCATTCTCTTACATAACATGACTTGCCATGACATTTCAAGCATCCATTTGATTCATTTGACATCTTAAGACATATAGAAAGCATGTTTGATCATTGCATCTTGCATTTTGCCATGTTGTTTGCCATGTATGTTTCATAACTTTTCATGTAAGTTCATGCTCCTTAACTTGCATCATTTGCATCCATGATCTTGTATGAACATCTCCATGCCTTGCCTCATGTTTGTAGTATAATCATTGCATCATTATCATCATCAACATGTTCCTGGTTTTTGTTTATCATCATGTCATCTTATCTCATTTGACTTTGCATTGCATTTCTTTTCTAACATTTCAGGTGGTAAGTGATTTTGAGAAGTGAATTTGCCTTCACTTCTCATAACTTTTCTTTTCATCTCTCTTGCATCCATTGCTGCATTTTTATATGTGTTAGAATTTGAGCTTGCTCATTCTTCTTCTTCCCACTTTCTTTCTTCAAGTGACTTGACTTCTTGAATGAAGCAAGTTGCTTTGCTTCTCTTGATCCTTTCATCTGCTTCCTGGTGGTTCCATTGAAGATCTTTCTTGTTTAACCTCACAAACCTTAGGAACAACCAAGCATGACAATGATTAGGGTTTTGATTAGTCCCCCCTCTTAGTTTTACCTTTGTGTCTCTTTCGAGTCTTCTCTTCTCATCTCATAATCAGGGACTAAACCCTAAAGGCTTTAAGGCTTTGTGATTAAGCTTATGCCTGCATCCTTCTCTTAGGATGGAGTGTATAACTTTAATCCTAAGTGTTAAACCCTTAATGTGTTTAAATCTCTTAATAAATCCACTTAATAAGTATCAAGACTTCACACTTGTAACTTGGGCCTTGCATTAGGGTTCTAATTCTTCCTTAATTGGTTAAGAAGGACTAACCCTAGTGTTAATGGACAAGTCCCCCTCAAGTTGTCTTACAAATCATAAAATCCATTTCATCATCATACCATTAATAAAATCCACTTAATCAAAGGCTTGTTTTGTCATGAGTTTAATCCCTAATCATGGATTAAGTTGAGGAGTTTTCCTCAGCTTAAACATTCTCATCTATTATCCTTCTATTAGGATGGTGTAATGAGTCTGTTTAATCCCTGATTATGGCTTAACCTCATTACTTAACACTAAACAAAAACAACAAAAACACCTAAATAATCACAAGTAGGTTAATGATCTTAATCCTAAACCATAGGTGATTAAGTGTGAGAATCTGACTTCACACTTAAGGCATTCTCATTACCCCTAAACAGAGGGAAGATGTGATGAGTTTACTAAATCCATTGGTTTAGGCTTAAGCTCATTAACTTATGACAAACTTTCAAAAGCAATAAAAGACTGAAAACACAAAAACAAACAATAATCGTTTCCTCCGGGATTCTTTTCTCATCACCTTCACTCATAAACGAGAGCTCGCTTCTTCCGTCTAATGCAAGACAGTTTGCATCTGTGCCAGACAGATTATACAATTGAGCATAGGCAAGTAAGCAGTTCACAAGTCAATTCATCTTTCAGTCTCTTTGGGTCGAACTACGGTGTTCTGACTTCCTCATTGCACGAGAGGATACGTAGGCATAACTTAACAGTTATCGAACAAAAGTCTCTGTACATTCCCCCTCTTTCCAGCTTCATTCTTTTAGCCTCATGGTCTTGAGCATCTCATCCTTTGTCCTTACACTGACACTGTATATCACACTTTGCACTTCTTTTACACTGACACCTGTACATCTTTTCCAGCTATTCTATACACAAATTGCACTGACACTACCCCTTTAAAGCACAAATCTTTTGAGCGTGGATCCCGTCGAATACGACGGACAATCTGGGTGCTAATACCTTCCCAGGTTGTAACCAACCCCCTTTCTCAGTCTCTCTGGTTCGCAAACCGTCTTATCCATCTCTTTCTAGGTCTATGCAGCATTACCTTTCCTCCGGGATAAAAATGCCTAGCTGGCGACTCTTTTCATCTCCAGTGAGTTCACGGCTGTGTGTTCTCATTGTCCCTCTCGCCGACCGTTCGCGTCTGTACCTTTATCTGGACTTAGCTTCATTTATCGGGAGCGACAGCTTGGCGACTCTGCTGGGGACCCTTATACTGCAACCAGGGCTTCTGGTTCTTTTTGTGGGTTCCTCCTAGCGCTTGATTGATTTGTGTTTACTAGGGTGTTATGTGCCTATGGGTGTTTGTATTTTTGTATTTATTTTTGCTTTATGTACAGTTGCTCTACTGCTTTCTTTATTGCTTTTGTATATATCATACTGTCATGCTGCTGGCTGGGTCTGGTCTTTATTTTGGTGGGTGGGTGATTCATTGAGAGTTAAGGTCCTATACCTGGGACCTGAGTGACACTTAGGCTAGAGTGAATCATATTCTTTCCCATTCCATCTCGGTCTGGTGCGGGAATATGAAACACGGTTCAGATATGGGTTTCTTCTTGAGAACTCTGTGTTGCAGATTTCCTGCAATGCTAGGGCTATCTGGGAAGCCTGCTAAGTCTGGATGACCTTTAGTATTGACCTTTAGAAGCTGAGGTAAATTAGAGGAGGAACTTTTATGGTTATTGTAAACACTGTACCTCCGGGTTAGAAGTGTTTACACTTCTCATAACTGATCCAAGTCTGAGGATCCTTGTTTTAGAACACTACCTGTGAGGGGGGTTGGGCTGTTTACAGGTTTGCAGGTACCTTGACCTCAGAATACCCTGTTACTTTGACTTGATTAAGAATACTCCATGTTGGAACAGTTCTTGTGATTCTAAACCCTGGACATGTGGCTCTTTATTTGAGTCCCCCACCTTGGTTACTGGATTTATAGACCTCATCTGGAATTCTTGAACACACTTGGACCTATATCAGGGCATTTTGATCAGATCCAGCTCAGTCACAGACCCTTGCATTTCATTTGCATACATAATCATTGCATCATATTGACATTTGCTTATTTGTGTTTCAGGATATCCATTTTCGTCTGGTTTTGGTTTTTACCCCATCTTCAGTATTGGCCCATCCTCATCAGCACCTGTTTCAGCTATCAGTCACCTGCACCAGCCAATCAGTGGCCCCCTTCTTCAGTATTATCATCAGCACCTGTCTCTACTCAGTCTCAGCATCATGGCTCCTAAAAAGAGCAACATCACCTATCACTTCTTCCAGCCAGAGCTATCAGATATCAGGAGGATTCAGACCATGATCACTCCAGATCACATACCTTTGTTCAGGGAAAGTTATGGAGATATACTTGATATGGTTATGGATCTGGACCCATCACAGAGAAGCCTGATCCACACTTGCATTCAGTTTTATGATCCCCCACTGAGATGTTTCACCTTTCAAGACTTTCAGTTGGGCCCCCTATTAGAAGAATACTCATCATTGGTTGGTTTGCCTATCAGGGGCGGAATCCCTTTCAACCCTGAGATGATCTTTCCTAGCAATGGAGAAGTAGCAAAGGCTCTGCATCTGGAGCCTGTCCTGATTGAGCAGCATATGACTTCTAAAGCTGGAATCCCTGGGTTCCATCTGGATTTCTTGATCTCTCAAGCTACCCTGAAAGCTTCTTTAGGAGAGTGGAAAGTTGTCTGTGCTCTATTGGCCTTGAGCATATATGGAATTGTATTGTTTGCAGATGAGCCTCGATTCATTAGCAAGAATGCAATCCATCTGTTCGTCCTGAAGAACCTAGTGCCAACTTTATTGGGAGATCTTTACTATTCAGTACATCAGAGGAATGAGAAGCAGAGGGGGAGATTGGTAAGGTGTTGTGCTCCATTGTTCCACACTTGGCTTCTCAGGCATCTACCCAGGACGGACGCATTTCTAAACCCTCATCAGCAGAGCAACTGGGCTAAGAGACTCACTGCTCTAACTTCAGCAGATATCAGATGGTGCACTCAAAGCACCAAGGGCAGGGATATCATCACCAGTTGTGGGCATTTTCCCAATGTGCCTTTGATAGGAGTTAAGGGTAGTATCAATTACAACCCTCTGCTGTTCAGAAGGCAACTGGGCTATGCACTGGTCCACACTCCTAGGGCACAGGACTTGGCTGAGACTCTCTATTGTGAGAACAAGATCAATTTGGCTATTGTTAGACAGGCTGCCTGGGCTTGGGATAATGTTCAAACCAAGGGAATAACCATTTTGGGGAAGTGAAACAATGTGGCATCAGCACAATATTATGAATGGTCCCGTGCCAGGGCTCAATTCTCTGGAATGCCCTTTACTATAGAAGATATGCCTGAGTCATCTTCAGCACCACCCCCTGCCACTGTCAGTTTGGAGGAGTATGAGAGTTTGAAGGAAAGAAATGAGAAGTTAACTCAAGCTTTGCAGAAGACCCTCCGGGAGAGGAGTGAGGGTATGAGGGAGATTGAGAGATTGGAGAAGTTGAGAGTGGAGCATCTGGTTAAGATTGAGAGGTCTGGAGATTATATCAAGAAGTCTAAAGCTGGAGAACAAATTTTGAAGAATGCTTTCAAGGAAGCCCAATTCCAGAGAGCAAGGACGGACTTGTATTTAAAGGAGAGTCAAGCCCGGTGGGTTAGGATCACCGAGGCTCGTACTCTAGAGGACAAGAGAGTTCAAGACAAGATGGAGCAACTGGAAGCTAGTGCAAAAGAACAGCAAGAAGCCCTGGCAGCAGCCCAGAGGGAGATATCGGAACTAAAGATCAAAGCAGGGGTGAAAAGGTCCAAAGACCAAAGTCAGCACAAGAAGCTCACTACGGCTGTTACAACCCGGAACCTCCTCATCAGGAATCTCACGGAGTGTCCGGCTGATCCTGTGACCGAAGCACTTCTCAAGGAAG
Source organism: Lathyrus aphaca (assembly GCA_963966055.1). NCBI lineage: Eukaryota > Viridiplantae > Streptophyta > Magnoliopsida > Fabales > Fabaceae > Lathyrus > Lathyrus aphaca. The sequence continues at coordinate 109,115,651 of OZ014523.1, forward strand.
TTCGTGAGGATGAGTTTGGTCTTGGTGTTTGACCATTTGTTTGTTGTTGCTTTCTTTCCATGTACTTTTATTTTCTTGTAATGTATTTTGACCCCTTAAAGGGCTTGTGTTGTAAAATGAACAAGTTGTATTATTTCACCTTCTGTAATATATTTGTGTTAGCTTGCTTCATCTGAGTTTTCCTCAAACAACAACAACAACATCATCAGGGGTCTGGAAGGGTCAAAACTGAAGGCCAAACCGGATACCTTGAGAACAAATAAGCATAACTGCATTGCATGCTAACCCTTTGTTTGTTTTGTAGGTTTTGTTTTATTGTTGCTAACTGTAAACACCCCAAATTTGCCCTCACCCATTCACACCATGGCTTGTGATCTTCTCATATGCATAAACACAATCATACCATCTCATATCACAATTTTGAGTCACTGCATAGTTTCTAAGTCATCTGCACCTAGGGTTTGTGATCTGAGCAATCTCAGGGCATCTTGAGCCACTCCAAAGGCCATCAATCACCTCCAAGGGATCCATATGTGTTCATCTATCATATTACATCCTCTCAAAGTCAAAATTTCCAAAGAATCACAAGAACTAGGGTTTGGATGGATGCAGAGCCAAGTTTGACTGCACAGTTGACCTAAAATTAGGGTTTTGGTTTCAGAGGCCATAACCCCAAATTTTTTGGTCATTCTTGTTTCCATTGGTCTCTATATGGTATAGGGAGTATGCATATCAATTTTCATGAAGAAATTCCATGGGGAAGTCATCTGATCAAGGGTTGACTTTCTGGACAAGTCAGTGCAAAATCAGGGCATCTGAGGCCCCCAATGACCCAACCAATGGGTGATCTTCATCATTTTGAGTGTATATGATCTTTATTTGATCATGGAAGAAGGTTGAAGTTCATAGAAATCAAGAATTTGGAAGTTTTGCAAATGTTGACTTTTTGGGCATAGTTGACTTTTCAAGAATGCTTCATTTTAGGTCATTTTTCAAGCCTTGATTCTTGATCCAAAAAAGCTTCAAATGAAAAAACTTTGGTCATGAAAGTTGTAGATCTCATCTTTCCCTTTTCAAAAAGTACAAGAACATGATCAAAATCTTCTTGGATCAAAAGTTATGGTGTGGCAAAGTTGGCTAAAATCATTGATTTTCAAGGCATGCTTCAAATGAGAATTTTGCAAAATCATGGACCAAAGCCAATTGTGACCTCTAATTCACTTCAAACCAGTATGCAAACATTCTACATGTCCTAAAAGTCAGAATTGGACCAAGGTTTCTCATGTTTTGGTTCATGTAACAAGACTTTTCTCATGGAGTTTCAAAAAGTAACAAGTTGCAAAACCACTCATTTCCCTTCACCAACTTGCTGCATTGGCCCTTGAACCAAGCTAGCCCTTTCCCCTCATTTTGCTGCGCAGCCCCATGCCATGTACTTGCCTAGATCATGAGCCATACTTCTCTTACACAAAAGGTGGACTTTGTGCAAAAGCAAACTTACCAATCACTATAGGCCAGGTCACATCATCTGACCTATAGGATTAAAATACATTATCATTTGGCAAGCCAAAGATATCAAGAGGCCAGGCTGAAACTCTCTCATTCAACATATACACCAAAACACTCCATTTTTGCATCTTCCTTCGAATTTGTTTTCTCAGCTTGCAAACATAAAAACCATTTCCATAGATCAACTCACCATACTTCATAGACCTCAAACCACCAAGAGCCAGGCCTGAAACAAGCAAGAACACCCTACTGCCATTCTTCACCGCAACTTGCAGTTCCATTCGAATCTCTCTCCCTAGCTCACAAACATCAAAACAAACACCACAGACCTTCTCCACACATCATCTGGATCACAAACAACCACTCACAATGGCCTGAAACTGCCTGAGTCATCCCTGCCATTTCTGACTGAGCTTGAGCAGAAGCTTGTCAAACTCCTCATCCAGCCAACATAAATTCCTTTTGAGCATTCAAACATCATCTGGGGATCAAGTGGAGTGGATTGCACTGAAGGAAGTGGCCAGAAAGTCATCAGAGTGAAAGCTTCGAATCTCAGGTAGCTTGAAAAACATTTTTCCAGAAATCATTTTTATTGTTATAAACTTGTTCTCTATGCTTCACTGAGTATCCTGGTGCTTTTGGTTTTTGAAATGGTGATGAAATGAACATTTAATTGCTCTCTGAAACTTGCGTGCCCTAGTTCTTATTTTCTTCGATTCAGCTTAGTTAGGAAGTATAAATTTGTTTTGAGAGAGGGTTTTGATTCGTGAGTGGTTGGAGAACATTTCCCAATTCTTAGATTTCGTTTTAGTTAGCTTTTTAGGGTTTTGGGGATTTCTCAGGGGAGATGCTGGCCGGAGAAGACGACCGGAAGTCTTCTCCGGCAGCCTGAAAGTGTTTAAGCCCTAATTGTGTAATTAATTGCCATTTGAATTTGGACCATTGGATGCGTTGAAAAAGTTGACTTCGCGCGCGTGTGGATGGCTAGGATGCAGTCATTAAACCCTAATCAGCATTATTTATTTAATTAATTAAGATTAAACCTGTTTGAATCTGGGCCATCAGATGGCGCGCGCAGTCAATGTTTTCAAACTCAGGCTCCATCCTGGCCCTCCATCCTGATTACTTTCATTTTATTTAATTTTAATTCATTTTCTTTTCATTTTATTTGCATAATTATTTAAAAATAGCAAAAATGTCTTAAAAATTATGAAACTTTTTCTTAAAAGTTTTATTAATTTTTAAGATCCAAAAATATTTTTATTTTATTTTTTATCATTAAAAAAGTATTTTTAAATATTTAAAAGATTATTTTTAATTGATTAATGGAAATTAATTAATTAAAAATACTTTTAGGTATTTAAAAATCACCAAAAAATTCATGAAATGTTCTAAGACATTAAGAAACATTGTCCAACCTTCAAACCAAATTTCTTTTTTGATCTTAATGCATTTTGAGAATTTTCCATTGAATTAAATCATTTTTGGTGCATTATTTTGATCATAAGTTCAAAAATTCATTTCTGCCTATCTAAGAGGAGTTGGACATTGGTTCTTCTTGTATTGTTTTGTGTTTAGCATGTAGTTTCTAGGATTAAAAGGCCATGATTTGTTCCTTCATTTTCAATTTGTTTGGCATTTCTTTTGTTTAGGAACCCTAAAAACCCTAATAACTTAGAAAAATCATAACTTGAGATTGGTTAAGAGTTGAGACCTCCCCTTTGGACATTGGTTTAGTATAGGTTTAGGGTTTCTTTGGTTGGCATTTTCCATTTTTTATATTAGGTTTTGCTTCTGTTTTTGGTTTTTGTTTGTTGTTTGATCCATAAACCCTAATTTGGGCTTTCATTTGCATACCTCTTGCATTCTCTTGCATAACATGACTTGTCATGACATTTCAAGCATTCATGTGATTCATTTGACATCATAAGACATATAGAAAGCATCTTTGATCATTGCATCTTGCATTTGCCATGTTGTATGCTTTGTATGCTTCCTAACTTTTCATGTGTATCCATGCTTCTAAGCTTGCCTCATTTGCATCCATGAACTTGTATGAACATCTCCATGCTTTGCCTCATGTTTATAGCACTCCATAGCATCATTATCATCATCAACATGCTTCTGGTTTTGTTTAGCATCATACCATTTCATCCCATTTTGCATTGCATTGCATTTCTTTTCTAACATTTCAGGTGGTAAGTGATGTTGAGAAGTGAATTTGCCTTCACTTCTCATGACTATTCTTTTCATCTATCTTGCATCCATTGCTGAATTCTTATATGTGTTTGAGTTTGAGCTTGCTCATCCTTGTTCTTCTTACTTTCTTTCTTCAAGTGACTTGACTTCTTGAATGAAGCAAGTCACTTTGCTTCTCTTGATCCTGTTCATCTGCATCCTGGTGGTTCTCTTTGAAGATTGCTCTTGAAAACCTCACAAACCTTAGGAACAACCAAGCATGACAATGATTAGGGTTTTGATTAGTCCCCCCATAGTTTTACCTTTGTGTCTCTTTGTGTCTTCTCTCCTCATCTCATAATCAGGGACTAAACCCTAAAGGCTTTAAGGCTTTGTGATTAAGTTTATGCCTACATCCTTATCTTAGGATGGAGTGTATAACTTTAATCCTAAGTGTTAAACCCTTAATGTGTTTAACTCCTTTAATCAATCCATCTAATAATCATCAAGACATCACACTTGTAACTTGGGCCTTGCATTAGGGTTCTAATTCTTCCTTAATCGGTTAAGAAGGACTAACCCTAGTGTTAATGGACAAGTCCCCCTCAAGTTGTCTTACAAATCATAAAAATCACTTCATCATCATACCATTAAATAAAATCCACTTAATCAAAGGCTTGTTTTGTCATGAGTTTAATCCCTAATCATGGATTAAGTTGAGGAGCTTTTCTCAGCTTGAACATTCTCATCTATTATCCTTCTATTAGGATGGTGTAATGAGTCTGTTTAATCCTTGATTATGGATTAATCTCATTACTTAACACTAAACAAAAACAACAAAAACATCTAATTAATCACAAGTAGGTTAATGATCTTAATCCTACACCAAAGGTGTTTAAGTGTGAGAAGCTGACTTCACACTTAAGGTATTCTCATTACCCCTAATCAGAGGGAAGATGTGATGAGTTTACTAAATCCATTGGTTTAGACTTAAGCTCATTAACTTATGACAAACTTCAAAAAGCAATAAAAGACTGAAAACTCAAAAACAAACAATAATCGTCTCCTCCGGGATTCTTTTCTCATCATCTTCACTCGCAAACGAGAACTTGCTTCTTCCGTCTAATGCAAGACAGTTAGCACCTGAGCCAGACAGGTCATACACTTGAGCATAGACAAGTAAGCAGTTCATCAGTCAATTCATCTTTCAGTCTCTTTGGGTCGAACTACGGTGTTCTGACTTCCTCATTGCACGAGAGGATACGTAGGCATAACTTAACGGTTATCGAACAAAAGTCTCTGTACATCCCCCCTCTTCCAGCATCTTTCTCTTAGCCTCATGATCTTGAGCATTTCACTCCTTTCTTACACTGACACTTTCATACTTCACATCACTTATACACTTCACTTCTTTTACACTGACACCTGTACATTCTTTTCCAGTTATTTTACACACAAATTGCACTGACACTACCCCTTTAAAACACAAATCTTTTAAGCGTGGATCCCGTCGAGTACGACGGACAATCTGGGTGCTAATACCTTCCCAGGTTGTAACCAACCCCCTTTCTCAGTCTCTCTGGTTCGCAACCGTCTTATCCATCTCTTTCTAGGCCTATGCAGCATTGCCTTTCCTCCGGGATAAAAATGCCTAGCTGGCGACTCTTTTCATCTCCAGTGAGTTCACGGCTGTGTGTTCTCATTGTCCCTCTCGCCGACCTTTCGCGTCTGTACCTTTATTTGGGCCGGTCCCATCTATCGGGAGCGACAGCTTGGCGACTCTGCTGGGGACCCTTATATTGCAACCAGGGCTTCTAGTTCTTTTTGTGGGTTCCTCCTAGCGCTTGATTGATTTGTGTTTACTGGGGTGTTATGTGCTTATTTGTGCTTGTATTTATTTTGCTTTATGTACAGTTTGCTTTACTGCTTTCTTTATTGCTTTTCATATATCATACTGTCATGCTGGCTGGATCTGGTTTTTCTTTGGTGGGTGGGTATTTCATTGTGTGTTGAGGTCCTATACCTGGGACCTGAGTGACACCTAGGCTAGAGTGAATCATATTCTTTCCCATTCCATTTCGGTCTGGTGCGGGAATATGAAACACGGTTCAGATATGGGTTTCTTCTTGAGAACTCTGTGTTGCGGATTTCCTGCAATGCTAGGGCTATCTGGGAAGCCTGCTAAGTCTGGATGACCTTTTAGTATTGACCTTCAGAAACTGAGGTGAATTAGAGGAGGAACTTTTATGGTTATTGTAAACACTGTACCTCCGGGTTGGAAGTGTTTACACTTCTCATAACTGATCCAAGTCTGAGGATCCTTGTTCTAGAACACCACCTGTGAGGGGGTTGGGCTGTTTACAGGTTTGCAGGTACCTTGACCTCAGAATACCCTGTTACTTTGTTTGTTAAGAGTACTCCATGTTGGACAGTTCTTGTGATTCTAAAACCCTGGACATGTGGCTCTTTATTTGAGTCCCCCACCTTGGTTACTGGATTTGTAGACCTCCATCTGGATTTCTTACACACATGGACCTATATCAGGGCATTTTGATCAGATCCAGCTCAGTCACAGACCCTTGCATTTCATTTGCATACATAATCATTGCATCATATTGACATTTGCTTATTTGTTTCAGGGTATCCATCTTCATTTGGTTTTGGTTTTGACCCCATCTTCAGTTTTGACTTGTCTTCATCAGCCATCTGCTTCAGCCAGTCAGTGGCCCACTTCTTCAGTATTATCATCAGCACCTGTCTCTACTCAGTCTTCAACATCATGGCCCCTAAAAAGAGAAACATCACCTATCACTTTTTCCAGCCAGAGTTATCAGACATTAGGAGGATTCAGACCCTGATCACTCCAGATCACATACCTTTGTTCAGGGAAGGTTATGGAGATATACTTGATATGGTCATGGATCTGGACCCATCACAGAGAAGCCTGATCCACACCTGCATTCAGTTTTATGATCCTCCACTGAGGTGTTTTACTTTTCAAGACTTTCAGTTAGGCCCTTTATTGGAAGAGTACTCCTCATTAGTTGGTATACCCATCAAAGGTGGAATCCCATTCAACCCTGAGATGGTCTTTCCTGCTAATGGAGAAGTAGCAAAGGCTTTGCATCTGGAACCTGTCCTGATTGAGCAGCATATGACCTCCAAAGCTGGAATCCCTGGTTTTCATCTGGACTTCTTAATTTCTCAAGCTACCCTGAAAGCTTCTTTAGGAGAGTGGAAGGCTGTCTGTGCCTTGTTGGCTTTAAGTGTATATGGAATTGTATTGTTTGCAGATGAGCCTCGATTCATTAGCAAGAATGCAATCCATCTGTTCATCCTGAAGAACCCAGTGCCCACTTTATTGGGGGATCTCTACTATTCAGTGCATCAGAGGAATGAAAAGCAGAGGGGAAGGTCAGTAAGGTGTTGTGCTCCATTGTTCCATACTTGGCTTCTCAGGCATCTACCCAGGACAGATGCATTTTTAAACCCTCATCAGCAAAGCAACTGGGCTAAGAGACTCACTGTTCTAACTTCAGCAGACATCAGATGGTGCACCCAGAGCACCAAAGGCAGGGATATCATCACCAGCTGTGGGCATTTTCCCAATGTACCACTAATAGGAGTTAAGGGTAGTATCAATTACAATCCTCTGCTGTTCAGAAGGCAACTGGGCTATGCACTGGTCCATACTCCTAGGGCACAGGACTTGGTTGAGACCCTCTATTGTGAGAACAAGATTAGTTTGACTGTTGTTAGGCAGGCTGCTTGGGCCTGGGATAATGTTCAAACCAAGGGAATAACCATCCTAGGGAAGTGCAACAATGTGGCGTCAGCACAATATTATGAGTGGTCCCGTGCCAGGGCCCAATTCTCTGGGATGCCCTTTACCATAGAAGACATGCCTGAGTCATCTTCAGCACCACCCCCTGCCACTATCAGTTTGGAGGAGTTTGAGAGCTTGAAAGAAAGAAATGAGAAGTTAACCCAGGCTTTACAGAAGACCCTCCGGGACAGGAGTGAAGGTATGAGGGAGATTGAGAGATTGGAGAAGATGAGAGTAGAGCATCTGACTAAGATTGAAAAGTCTGGGGATTATATCAAAAAGTCCAAGGCTGGTGAGCAAATCCTGAAGAATGCTTGTAAAGAAGCCCAGTTCCAGAGAGCAAGGACAGACTTGTATCTGAAGGAGAGTCAGGCTCGGTGGGTCAGGATCACCGAGGCTCGTACCCTGGAAGACAAGAGAGTTCAAGACAAGATGGAGCAACTAGAAGCAAGTGCAAAAGAACAACAAGAAGCCCTGGCAGCAGCCCAGAGGGAGATATCAGAATTGAAGGTCAAAGCAGGAGTGAAGAGGTCAAAGGACCAAGCTCAGCACAAAAAGCTGGCAGCAGCTGTTACGACCCGGAATCTCCTCATCAGGAATCTCACGGAGCGTCCGGCTGATCCTGTGACCGAAGCACTTCTCAAGGAAGTTCGTGAGGATGAGTTTGGTCTTGGTGTTTGACCATTTGCTTGTTGTTGTTTCTATTCCATGTACTTTTACCTTTTTGTGATGTATTTTGACCCCTTAGGGGGCTTGTGTTGTAAAACGAACAAGTTGTATTATTTCACCTTCTGTAATATATTGGTGTTAGTTTGCTTCATCTGAGTTTTCTTCAGGCAACAACAACATCTTCAAGGGTCTGGAAGGGTCAAAACTGAAGGCCAAACCGGATACCTCGAGAGCAAATAAGCAAAACTGCATTGCATGCTAACCCTTTGTTTGTTTTGTTTTATTGTTGCTAACCTCTGTTGTGATGTTCAGGAACTATTGCTAGGCGCCGAGTTTTTCCCCTCAACCGTCCGCACCATTATCCAACCCGAAATAACCTTCCGGGCATTCAAATGGATCAGATGCAGCAGGACCTTACTGAGGTCAGAAATCAAATGGCAAATGAAAGGCTAGAAATGAGGAATCAAATGACTCAGTTTATGGAAGTTATGAACAACATGGCTCAGAGCCAGGAAAGATTGAGAGCCATGGTGGAAAGGCAGAATCAAGAAGAGCCCCATGTGGGAACTGCTGGCACAAGTAACAACGAGAGGGTCCAACCTCATGTCAATCCCCCAGTTTTTGGACCCCATCTCCATCCAGAGGCCAACATCCCTGTCAATATACAAGGGACTGCCACAGCAGGGAGGGTACTACAGGAAGACCCTCAAGAAGACCAGTTCACAGTAATGGGTGCTGGGGAAGAAGCTTATGATAGGAGATTGGATGAGATGGCTGAGAAGTTGAGGTCCTTAGAATCTCAAAACTCTTTGGGCTTCGACGTCATGGACATGGGCTTGGTAGACGGGGTTAGGATTCCCCACAAGTTTAAGCCTCCATGTTTTGAAAAGTATAATGGGACTTCTTGTCCTCGAACCCATCTACAATCTTTTCTCGGGAGATTAAAAGCTTATACCATGGACGAGAAATTGTGGATGTTCTATTTCGAAGATAGCCTAACTGGAGCGTCAAGAGAATGGTACTCTCACTTGACAAGGGCAACTATTAGATGCTGGAAGGACCTGGCAGAGGCCTTCATCAGACAGTATCAGTATAATCTAGACATGGCACCCAACAGGACCCTCCTAATGGGAATGTCATAGTCGTCAAGGGAAAGTTTCCGAGAATATGCGCAGAGATGGAGGCAACTGGCTGCTGCTGTTCAACCACCTATGTCTGAACGGGAAATGGCAGATATGTTCATGAATACCCTTCAGGGAACATATATTGACAGGTTGGCTGCTTTCTCTTCCACTAGCTTTGCAGATGTTGTCATAGTCGGGGAGAGAATTGAAAGCTTGTTAAAAATGGGAAAGATCTCAGACAACGGTGCAAGCTCGTCCAGTAGTACAAGAAAGCCTTTTGCAGGCCCAAGAAGAACTGGCGAGACCAATGCCATCCATTCAAACAGGGGCAGGCCCCAGTATGTTCAGAGGTCAATAGCAGCAATCACCATTCCTGCTCCAGCTCATCCTCAGCCAGTCTATCAACCTCCTCAACAAAACTATCAACCACAACCTCAGTACCATCAACAAAATCAGTATCCTCCAAGGAATTACAACAATAGCAACACCAACAACAATAACCAGCAGAGGCCATTTCAGCAGAGGCCTACTCAAGCTAACAGAGTGATCGATCCGATCCCAATGCCATATGCTACATTGCTGCCACAGCTTCTGAAACTCAACCTGGTTGAGCTAAGAACGTTGGCACCTCCGGATCCCAACAGTCTACCGAGGAACTATGAATCCAACGCTAGGTGTGCCTTCCATTCAAACGCACCTGGCCACAGTACAGAAAAATGCAGGGCTCTGCATATGAAGGTACAAGACCTGGTAGACTCAAAAGCTCTGAATTTCTCACCACCACCCAATGTCAATAAGAACCCGATGCCAAACCACGGTGGTCCTAGAATTAACGCTATTGAAGAAGACAAACCGTCTTATTTAATAACCAGTGTGGGACAGATCAGGACGCCATTGGTAGAAATCAAGGCTCAGCTCTTGGAATGTCAGATGTTCCCAGGGTGTGAGTTGGGTTGTGCTTACTGCAATATCTCGGTAAATGGGTGCGATAATTTGAGGAATGGCATAGATGGCCTCATTCAGAGTGGCCAACTTCAGATCACCACATCATTTCCAACAAATCCAGCAATATCATCAGCAACGGTTTCAGAACCTCCTACAACTGCAGCAACTATTGTTCCTGACAATTCTTCGGTTTCATCAACAAGTACTTCATCTGTTATCTCAACTGGTCAGTTTTCAACAAATCTTCCTGCTACAACTTCAGCATCACTCCATTATGAAGCTCCTACAACGACAACATCCATTCTTCCACCATTGTCTCCTACAACTCCAGCAACAAATCATGAAGATGTCTCTACCGTCACAATATTTTATGATCCTGAGAATAACTCTGCCTACCATTCAGAAGGTGCTGCTCCCACCAGAGCACCAGTTACAATCTTTTATGATCCACAAACAATTACAGTCCCTTCAGCAGCAGCAATCAGTCCAGTCACTGTCACGATGCCTGGACCAGTACCATATGAAAGCAATAGGGCCATCCCTTGGCACTACGGCTCTGACGTGTACTGCGAAGGAAAAAGAATCACTCTTGAAACATCAACACCTGCACCACAAGTAGATAATGTGGGGGGAGGCGGAGGCTTCACCCGAAGCGGACGTCTCTTTGCTCCACCAATTCAAAGACCTACTGCCGAAGCAGAAGCTGCTGCCAAGGCAAAAGGAAAGAGCCCGGTGCAGGAAGATCAAGCTGTTAAAGAAACCTTGAAGACGCCGTTCGATCAAGAAGTTGATGAGTTTATGAGAATCATCAAAAGGAGTGATTACAAAATTGTGGATCAACTTCACCAAACGCCATCCAAAATCTCTATCCTCTCACTGCTTATGTGCTCCGAAGCCCATCGGAATGCACTACTCAAAGTCTTGCACGCAGCTTACGTGCCTGAGGAGATTACTGTCAACCAGTTGGAAACCGTGGTTGGAAATGTTACTGCTAGCAATGGGCTAGGGTTCACCAATACTGACTTGACAGCGGATGGCCGCAACCACAACAAAGCCTTGCACATCACCATGGAATGCAAAGGAGCTGTCCTTTCACATGTGCTGGTGGACACCGGTTCATCCCTGGATGTCTTACCAAAGAAGGCTCTGGTGAAGTTAGAATATGACGGATTGGCATTGAGACCCAGCAACCTGGTGGTAAGAGCCTTTGATGGTTCTAAGAGATCGGTTCTGGGAGAGATCGAGCTACCTGTGACAATTGGCCCACAGACCTTTAAAACTATCTTTTATGTGATGGACATTCAGCCCGCCTACAGCTGTTTGTTGGGTAGACCCTGGATTCACGCCGCCGGCGCAATAACGTCTACCCTTCACCAAAAGTTAAAATTTGAGTGGGAAGGCCAAGTTGTCACAATCTGCGGAGAGGAGGACATTTTTGTCAGCCACCTGGCAACCTAGAAGTACATTGAAATGGATGGGGAGATCCATGAAACAATGAGCCAGGGGTTTGAAGCTTTGAATGTGAATGAAGCATCTGCTGTATCTGGGATCTCCATGTCATCATACCAACAAGCCCGGAAGGTTGTTGAGGAAGGAACTGCCCTAGGCTGGGGCAAGGTTTTAGCTGTGGAGGAGAAGAAGGACAAGTTTGGGTTGGGTTACAAACCAACTCAACATCAAGCAAAGGCTGCTGGAGAGCCTGGTTTTGTCAGTGGGGGGATGCTTACCCCTGATGCTATCAACTGTCTGGAAGACGAGCTGGAAGAGGAGCGCAACCTGGAAAGCTGGATTCGTCCACAGATCCCGGGGAGCAGTGTCTCGAACTGGTCTTCCCAGGAAATTATAAGAGTTACTCATGCAGAGTAATTATCATTTCCTGTATTTTTATAAGCATGCATCAAAGTCTTGCATCTTGCCCAAGATGACAAGACTCATTTTGTAATCGGGCCATCTGTACTTTTTTGTGCAAACAAGATCAATTAATGAAATATCAGACATCTTTTTGCAAACGAGTCTTTTTTCTTTTCGTTCACTGTTTTTCCATTTTTTTCTTTTTGTACAAAAAATGAATGGCGGTGTTTTCAAAATGATAACTTTATTTCACTTTTTCTAAGGCAAGATTAAAATTAATCACTAAAATGAACAAATTAAACCCTTGCAGAGAATGCCTTCCTGACAGCACCGACAACAGCACGGCTATGACTTCGTATGACTTTGACAATCCAATCAATCAAGCTGATGAAGGGGTTGAAGAAGAATATGAGCTTCCTGAAGAGCTAGCCAGGTTGTTAAGACAAGAGGAAAAGGTTATTACTCCTCACCAGGAGGAGGTTGAAGTGATCAATCTCGGTACAGATGAAGACGCGAAAGAAGTTAGAATCGGGGCCTGCCTGCAAGACTCGGTAAAGAGACAACTGATTGACCTGCTTCAAGAGTATGTGGACGTGTTTGCTTGGTCTTACCAAGATATGCCAGGGTTGGATACCGATATTGTCGTACACAAGCTGCCTTTGAGAGAAGAGTGCCCACCGGTTAAACAAAAGCTACGCCGTACTCGCCCGGACATGGCTATGAAAATCAAGAAGGAGGTACAAAAGCAATGGGACGCCGGGTTCCTTGCCGTAACTAGTTATCCGCCGTGGGTTGCTAACATAGTACCTGTGCCTAAGAAAGACGGCAAAGTAAGGATGTGTGTTGACTACCGGGACCTGAACAGAGCCATCCCAAAAGATGATTTCCCTTTACCTCACATCGATGTATTGGTTGATAATACGGCTCAGTTCTCGGTATTCTCCTTCATGGATGGATTTTCAGGTTACAACCAGATCAAGATGTCACCTGAAGACATGGAGAAGACAACATTCATCACACCTTGGGGCACGTTCTGCTACAAAGTGATGCCTTTTGGGCTCAAGAATGCTGGTGCAACATATCAACGGGCTATGGTGACATTATTCCACGATATGATCCATAAAGAAATAGAATGTTATGTGGATGATATGATCGCCAAGTCCCTTACGGAAGAAGACCATCTGGTAAATCTGCTCAAATTGTTCAAGCGTCTGAGGAAGTACCAACTGAAGTTAAACCCCAACAAATGCACATTCGGGGTGAGATCTGGTAAGCTGCTGGGTTTTATTGTAAGCGAGAAAGGGATTGAAGTTGACCCTGATAAAGTCAAAGCCATCCAAGAGATGCCTGCACCGAAAACTGAGAAAGAAGTTCGAGGGTTCTTAGGTCGATTGAACTATATCTCACGGTTCATATCTCACCTCACAGCAACCTGTGAACCCTTGTTCAAGCTGTTAAGAAAAGAACAGACGGTCAGGTGGAACGAAGATTGCCAGAAGGCTTTTGACAAGATCAAGGAGTATCTGCAGGAACCTCCAATCCTTATGCCGCCAGTTGAAGGAAGACCTCTGATTATGTACTTGACGGTATTAGAAGAGTCAATGGGGTGTGTGCTGGGCCAGCATGACGAGTCTGGTCGAAAAGAGTATGCAATATACTACCTAAGCAAAAAGTTTACCGACTGTGAACAGCGTTATTCACTGCTCGAGAAAACTTGCTGTGCTTTAGCGTGGGCTGCTCGCCGACTGAGACAGTATATGTTGACCCACACTACCTTGCTGATCTCAAAGATGGACCCGGTCAAGTACATATTTGAGAAGCCAGCGCTTACCGGACGGGTTGCAAGATGGCAGATGATTCTCACAGAATACGACATCCAGTACACCTCTCAAAAAGCCATCAAGGGCAGTGTACTATCTGAATATCTTGCTGAGCAACCCATTGATGACTACCAGCCCATGAGATTTGACTTCCCTGATGAAGACATCATGTTCATTAAATCAAAAGATCATGAAGAGCCTATTCACACTGAAGGGCCTGACCCGGAGGAAGAATGGACTATGATGTTTGATGGGGCTGTTAACATGAATGGTCGTGGCGTTGGTGCAGTACTCATTACACCTAAAGGAGTTCACATGCCTTTCTCGGCAAAGCTCACTTTCGACTGCACTAACAACGAAGCTGAATACGAAGCTTGCATTATGGGTCTTGAGGAAGCCATTGACCTCAGGATCAAGACATTGATCGTATTCGGAGATTCAGCTCTGGTAATCAATCAAACCAATGGCAAATGGTACACCCACCAAGATCATCTGATACCTTACAGGGATTATACAAGAAGGTTATTGACTTTCTTCACAACAGTCAAGCTTGAGTATATCCCGCGGGACGAGAATCAGTTCGCAGATGCTCTCGCCACCATTTCATCCATGATCAAAGTTCAAGCTGCTAACTTTGTACCTCAGATTTCAGTGTCGAGACTCGACAGACCAGCGTATGTGTTTGCAGCAGATGTTGTCAAGGATGACAAGCCATGGTTTCATGACATTAAGTGCTTCTTGGAGGATCAGACATACCCACCTGGGGCATCTTCCAATGATAAGAAGACTTTAAGAAGGCTTGCTGGGAGTTTCTTTCTGAACACTGATGGATCTTTATACAAAAGGAACTTTGATATGGTGCTCCTCCGATGTGTTGACAAGACGGAAGCAGATTTATTGATGCATGAAGTGCACGAAGGCTCCTTTGGTACCCATGCTGGAGGACATGCAATGGCTAAGAAGTTGTTAAGATCAGGCTATTACTGGATCACAATGGATGCAAACTGTTGTGCTTACGCCTGAAAATGCCACAAGTGCCAGATCTATGCAGACAAAGTGCATGTGCCTCCGAACCCTTTGAACATTATGTCTTCACCATGGCCCTTTGCCATGTGGGGCATTGATATGATTGGCAAGATCGAGCCAACTGCTTCAAATGGTCACAGATTCATCCTGGTCGCCATTGACTATTTCATCAAGTGGGTTGAAGCAGCCTCATATGCAAATGTTACAAGGCAAGTGGTAGCCCGATTCCTAAAGAGAGATATCATCTGTCGGTACGGAGTTCCCGAGCGAATCATTACTGATAATGGTTCCAATCTAAACAACAAAATGATGGCTGAGTTATGCCGGGACTTCAAGATCCAACATCACAATTATTCTCCTTACAGGCCAAAGATGAATGGCGCTGTTGAGGCAGCAAATAAAAATATCAAGAAGATTGTGCAGAAGATGGTAGTCACTTACAAAGACTGGCATGAAATGCTACCGTTTGCCTTGCATGGGTACCGCACGTCAATCAGAACATCCACTGGGGCAACACCGTATCAACTTGTGTATGGTATGGAAGCAGTCCTACCAGTTGAAGTTTAATTACCTTCCCTACGGGTATTGATGGATGTTAAGCTGAACGAAGCAGATTGGGTTAGGTCCCGTTACGAACAATTGAGTCTGATCGAAGAGAAGAGATTGGCTGCAATCTGTCATGGGCAGTTGTATCAGAAAAGAATGAAGAGAGCCTTCGATCAGAAAGTCAAGCACCGAGGGTACCAAGTGGGAGATCTTGTGCTGAAGAGAATCCTCCCTCCTCATACAGACCACAGGGGCAAATGGACTCCGAATTACGAAGGACCATTTGTGGTAAAGAAAGTTTTCTCGGGTGGAGCACTGATGCTCAGCACCATGGACGGTGAAGATTTCCCGTCCCCTGTGAATTCAGATGCAGTTAAAAAATACTTCGCATAAAATGACCCGCTGGACACAAAAACAGAATGTAAGTCCAGGCAAAAAAATAGGGCATCCCGGCGAGTCAAAAACAGAATAAAAGGCTCGGGCAAAAATAAGGGAAATAAATGAAAAATGTACACCCGCTGAGTTGAAAAGCCGCATTGGACAACTCAGGCAAAAATGGGTATCCCGATGGATTGAAAACCCGAAAGGGCGATCCATGCAAAATAAGGGAATAAGCGAACAACTGCATTCTGAATTCGTCTGTATCGCTTACAACTTGGAAAGCTTCAACAAAGTCAAGCTTCAATCAGAATCAGCCTCCTTCAGAAAGCAGGACGAGAAGAACGTCATTGTCATACGAGTCATAGCAGAAGAGGAAGCTCCTTTGAAAGCGTCATCAACACTGCCAGCACTTTGTTCCTCAATTTGTAACAATCTCCTCATTTCAGGAGATATGTTTCTTTGACTGTATCTTGCCGATTCAGGGCACATGAATTAATAAAATCAGATTTTTCAGTCATGTTTCGCTTTGTATATTTTATTTGCAAAGGATGTCTGATGTCTCAAGAAAATCAATTGCATAAGTACAGATGCTTTTCTCCCAAAAATAATAATCAAAAAAAACACATGCTTACAGGGAATATACTTACTCTCGAAAATGCTTAACTCCTATGACGGAATCCAGAAAAGGATACCTCGGGACCTTTTGTGAGTTTCCTTATCTTTGCAGGATCGCAGGTATGCAGGACGCAACTTGGGGCATGCAAGTTACATCTCAACAAGCTGGCAAATCAACAAAAGATCTCAGCATCCGAAGTGCTCTATCCCCAGCTGAGTTGCCTCTTGTTTCTCTCCCCAGCTGAGTTGCCTCTCATAATTCCCCCAGCCGAGTTGCCATTTCATCCTCAGCTGAATGCAAAAGTCAGGGAACCGTCTCCCCACAGAGTTCCAGCCTCTATCCCGAAGAGCAACGCATGAAGATCACAACAGAGTGAAGAAGGTTTCTACAAACCCCAGCTGGGTCCCGCATTATAAGGATATGTCAACCAGGTGGAATATATCCCCAAGTGGATACATCTCCCCAAGTCTATCAATGACCTCATCCCCAGCTGGGAGGTCCATTTCAAACAGATCAGCCAGAGATCTCCGCAGCAACGGGATCCGAATCCCGGTTTGATATCTTTGCATAATCATGGCATTAGCATCATATTATCCCCTCAGAGCGTAGCATTCCGTATAATACGGAGCATTACGGCAAAAATCAAACGCATAGCATAATCATAAGCCATGTTCTGAATTAACATTTGTGAATAATAACCGTTCATCATCATTGTACAGAAATCCCCACCAGAGTCCCGACAAAGGCAGTTGCCTCACAAATCCCAAACACCAGTATATATTTCCTTTTGACACCCGTCCGTGTCATCATTCCCCAGCACAGTCGCCTGGACTTTGTATATCAGACACTTGTTTATATTACACTCTTCTCCTCTTGACACTCGTCCGTGTCTCCCTCCCCAGCAGATAAACACTCATCTATACACCACTCGCTTTTATACAGATACTCGTCCGTATCTTGTATATACTAGTTATATACCCACAGATTCAACAGTAGTCTTTGTTCTTTGTTAACCAGTTGGTACTCGTCCGTACCATCATCTCAGAACATTGCGTCTAGTGTTTGTTTCTACATGATACTCGTCCGTATCATAGTCTTAAGGATGCTCGTCCGCATCTTTAATCCATACACCGTGTCAAACACTTGTGTCTTCTTGAATATAGATGCTCGTCCGTGTCTACTATTCCCCCAGAAGAACCATCAGATTCAACACTCGTCCGTGTTCCTTGTTAACCAGTTGATACTCGTCCGTATCATCATCTCTGAACATGTGTCAGTTTGTTTCTACCCGATACTCGTCCGTATCGTAGTCTTAGGGATGCTCGTCCGCATCTTTAATCTATACATAATACCAAGCACTCATACCCTTTGTTTCTTGGATGTGAACACTCGTCCGTGTTTACTATTCCCCAGTAGATCGCAAACAAACTTTCCTTTTTATCTGACACTCGTCCTGTGTCATGATAAACCCGAGAGCAGCCGTACCCTGCTGAGTGGTCGTCCTCCACTTCTTGATGGTCGTCCTCCATCATGCTCATTCGATGGCCGTCCCCATCGTTGATTTTAGCAGCCGTCCCCTGCTAGGTGGTCGCCCTCCACCCCTTTGATGATCGTTCTTCATCATTCTATCCAATGGCCGTCCCCATTGTTGATTTTGGTTATCCGACATTCGTCCTATGTCATGAGAAACCTCGAGAGCAGCCGTACCCTGCTGAGTGGTCGTCCTCCACTTCTTGATGGTCGTCCTCCATCATGCTCGTCCGATGGCCGTCCCCATCGTTGACCTTTTCTATCCGATGGCCGTCCCCATCGTTGATATTTTCGGCAGCCGTACCCTGCCAGGTGGTCGTCCTCCACCTTTGATGACCGTCCCCATCATATTTCCTTTACTCCCCAACAGAGCAGCCGTTCCCTGCTAGGTGATCGTCCTTCACCTTTGATGGCCGTACCCCATCATCTGTTTATTTCATTCATTCTTTAACCCGATGGCCGTCCCCGTCGTGGTCCCTTTTCTTTTAGCCCGATGGCCATCCCCATCATTGGTTACTTTGCTTTGTGAACTTGATGGCCGTCCCCGTCATGTTTCATTAACCCCCAGAGATTTTTACAGTTTTATCGTGATGGCCGTCCCCATCATATATTTCATATTTGTAAACACCCCAAATTTGCCCTCACCCATTCACACCATGGCTTGTGATCATCTCATATCCATATACACAAAACATATCATCTCACATCTCATTTTGATTCACTGCATAGCTTTTAAGGCATCTGCACCTAGGGTTTGTGATCTGAGCAATCCCAAGGCCTCCTGAGCCATTCCAAAAACCACTAATCAACTCAAAGGGGTCCATGTGTGTTCTTATATCATGTTACATCCCCACAAAGTCAAAATTGCAGAGGAATCACAAGAATTAGGGTTTGAGTGGATGCAGAGCCAGGATGAACTGCACAGTTGACTGAAAATTAGGGTTTTGGTTTCAGAGGCCATAACCCCAAATTTTTTGGTCATTCTTGTTTCCATTGATCTTTATATGGTATAGGGAGTATGCATATCAATTTTCATGAAGAAATTCCATGGGGAAGTCATCTGATCAAGAGTTGACTTTTCAGACAAGTCAGTGTAAAATCAGGGCATCTGAGGCCCCCAATGACCCAACCAATGGGTGGTCTTCATCATTTTGAGTGTATATGATCTTTATTTGATCATGGAAGAAGTTTGAAGTTCATGGAAATCAAGAATTTAGGGTTTTTGCAAAAGTTGACTTTTTGGGTTTTGTTGACTTTTCAAGAATGCACCATTTTAGGTCAATTTTCAAGCCTTGATTCATGATCCAAAAAGGCTTCAAATGGAAAAACTTTGGTCATGAAAGTTGTAGATCTCATCTTTCCCTTTTCAAAAAGTACAAGAACATGATCTAACTCTTCATGGATCAAAAGTTATGGCCATGCAAAGTTGCCAAAAATCATTGTTTTTCAAGTTATGCACCAAGTGGAAATTTTGCTAAGTCTTGAATCAATGCATGATTGCTGCCTCAAATTCATGTCAAACCAGCATGTGAATGTTCTCTAAGTCACAAAAATCAGAAATGGACTAAGTTTGCTCATGGTTTGGTTCATGTAACAAGGCATTTCCATGGAAAACCATAAAGCTAGCCAACTTGCATTTTCACTCATGACTACTTCACCAACTTATGACATTGGCTGCTGACTTTGGGCTAGCCTCTCCCTCACCTTTTGCTGCACCAGCACCCAACTTGTACTTGCCTAGTATCATGCCATGCCCTATCTTACACAAAAGTGGATTTTTAGCAAAAGTAGCCTCACCTATCCCTGCAGGCCAGGTCACATCTCACAGCCACTTGCATTTGTTTATTCATTCATTTTGCTGGCCATAACACATGAGAACCAAGGCTGAAGCATTGACATTCACAACTTACAAAAAAACCTCCCAACTTGCAAGTTCTATCGAATTTCATTACACAGCCTGCAAACACCCAAACCTTTGCCTCCATTCATCTCACCTTGATCTATAGAACACAAAGCATCAAGAAACAAAGCCAAAAACACCCTGAATCCCCATCTGCCATAGCTCACCTTCATGCTGCAGATTCTATCGAATCTCTCTCTACAAGCCACAAACACATCAACCAACACCACAAGCCTTCTCAACACACCTCATAGGTCATAAACAACCCTTCTTCACAGCCTGAAAGTGCCAAGAACTCATCTGCCATTGTTGACTGAGCAGAAGCAGTTCTCTTCGAAACTCATCATCCAACAAATATAAGTTCCATTTGAGCATTCAAGCAGCTTTGGGGAACCAAGAGGAGCAGATTGAGCAAGGAGAAGAGGCCTGAAAGTTCCAGAATCAAAGTTTGCAAATCTCAGGTAGCTCCAAATTAATTTTTCCAGAAATCAATTTGATTGTTACAAACTTGCTCTACATGTCTTGCTGATCATTCTGGTACCATTGGTTTTGAAAATGGTTGCGTTTTGAGAGTTTAATTTCAGTTTGAAGCTTACGAACCCTAGAACTTAGTTGCTTCGATTCAGCTTGTTTAGGTTAGATAAATTTGTTTTAGGTTAGGGGTTTGATTCGTGGGAGTGTTAGGATCATTTCCTTGGTCTTAGTTTTCATTTATTTTACGTTTTTAGGGAGTTGGGTGATTTTCAGGTGACCCTCTGGCCGGAGAAGACGACCGGAGGTCTTCTCCGGCCACCTGAGATTAATTAGGGTTTAATCCCATAATTAATGTCAGTTTGAATGCTGGCCGTGGATATGCGTTGACCCATTGA
Organism: Lathyrus aphaca; assembly: GCA_963966055.1. Lineage (NCBI taxonomy): Eukaryota > Viridiplantae > Streptophyta > Magnoliopsida > Fabales > Fabaceae > Lathyrus > Lathyrus aphaca. The sequence continues at coordinate 109,136,441 of OZ014523.1, forward strand.
CTTCCCTCCCTTTCCAACGCTCCAGATCATTTCATTTGCCCTAATCCACGTGGTTAATTTTAATTAATTGTGATTAATTCAGTTTGAATCCTGGCCACAAGATTGCGCGCCAGTCAACACTTTTGAACCCAGACGCAATCCTGGCCATCCACCTTGTTTACTTTTCATTTTTATTTGTTTTAATTCATATTTATTTCATTTAATTTGTATAATTTATTTAAAATAGCTAGAAAATCATAAAAATTATGAAACTTTTTCTTTAAGGTTTTATTAATTTTTATGACACAAAAATATTTTTATTTTATTTTTTATCATTTAAAAAGTATTTTTAAATATTTAAAAGATTATTTTTAATTGATTAATGAGAATTAATTAATTAAAAATACTTTTAGGTATTTAAAAATCACAAAAAAATTCATGAAATGTTCTAAGACATTTAGAAACATTGTCCAACCTTCAAACAAAATTTCTTTTTTGATCTTGATGCATTTTAAGAATTTTTCATTGAATTAAACCATTTTTGATGCATTATTTTGGTCATATGTTTGAAAATTCATTTCTGTCTTTTGGTAAAGGTTGAGACATTGATTCTTTTTGCATTGTTTTCCATTTGACATGTACTTTCAAAGATAAAAAGGCCATGATTTGATCTTGCATTTTCTAATTGATTGGCATTTCTTTTGTTACAAACCCTAAAAAACCCTAGTAACTTGCAAAATTCATATCTTGGGTTTGGTTGAGAGTTGAGAGCTCCCCTTTGGGCAGTGGTTTGTTATAGGTCTAGGGTTTCTTTGGGTACCATTTTTCCATTTTTTATCTTAAGGTTTGCTTCTGTTTTGAGTTTGTGTTTGATGTTTGTTTCATAAACCCTAATTTGGGCTTTCCCTTGCATCCTTCTTGCATTTCCTTGCATGACTTGACTTGCCATTGCATTTTGTGCATTCTTATGATTCATTTAACATCTTAAGACATGTATGGAGCATCATTGATCATTACATTACACATTTGCCATGCCATTTGTCTTGTATGATTCATAACACTCCATGCTTATTCATGCTTCTTAACTTGCATCATCTGCATTCATGATCTTGTATGAGCATCCCTTTGCCTTGCCTCATGTTTGCAGCACTTCATAACATCATAATCATCATCACCATGCTTCTGGTTTTGCTTTGCATCATGTCATTTCATTTCATCTAGCATTGCATTGCATTTGTTTCTAACATTTCAGGTGGTAAGTAATCTTGAGAGGTGAATTTGCCTTCACTTCTCATAACTTTTCTTCTCATCTTCTCTTGCATACCTTGCTGCATTCTTACTTGTGTTTGAGTCTGAGCTTGCTCACTCTTCCTTCTCCCACTTTCTTTCTTCAAGTGACTTGACTTCTTGAAGGAAGCAAGTCACTTTGCTTCTCTTGATCTTGTTCATCTGTTTCCTGGTGGTTCATTTGAAGATTGTTCTTGAAAACCTCACAAACATTAGGACCAACCAAGCATGATAATGAATTAGGGTTTTGATTAGTCTCCCCCATAGTTTTTACCTTTGTGTCTCTCTTTGAGTCTTCTCTCCTCACCTCATAATCAGGGACTAAACCCTCAAGGCTTTAAGACTTTGTAATTAAGATCATGCCTGCATCCTTCTTTTAGGATGGAGTGTATAACTTTAATCCTAAGTCTTGGACCCTTAAGGTGTTGAACTCTCTTAATTAATCCATCTAATAATCATCAAGACATTACACTTGTAACTTGGGCCTTGCATTAGGGTTCTAATTCTTCCTTAATTGGTTAAGAAGGACTAACCCTAAAGTTAATGGACAAGTCCCCCTCAAGTTGTCTTACAAATCATAAAAAACACTTCATCATCATACCATTAATCTGAATAAAATCCACTTAATAAAGGCTTGTTTTGTCATGGGTTTAATCCCTAATCATGGATTAAGTTGAGGATCCTTCCTCAGCTTAAACACCCTCATCTATTATCCTTCTTTTAGGATAGTGTAATGAGCCTGTTAAATCCCTGATTATGGCTTAACCTCATTACTTAACACTAAACAAAAATCACAAAAACATCTAATTAATCACAAGTAGGTTAATGATCTTAACCCTACATCAAAGGTGATTAAGTGTGAGAAGCTGACTTCACACTTAAGGTATTCTCATTACCCCTAATCAGAGGGAAGATGTGATGAGTTTACCAAATCCATTGATTTAGGTTTAAGCTCATTATCTTATGACAAACTCCAAAAAGAAATAAAAGACTGAAAACACAAGAACAAACAATAATCGTCTCCTTCGGGATTCTTTTCTCATCATCTTCACTCATAACCGAGAACTTGCTTCTTCCGTCTAATGCAAGACAGTTTGCATCTGTGCCAGACAGATCATACACTTGAGCATAGACAAGTAAGCAGTTCATCAGTCAATTCATCCTTTCAGTCTCTTTGGGTCGAACTACGGTGTTCTGACTTCCTCATTGCACGAGAGGATACGTAGGCATAACTTAACAGTTATCGAACAAAAGTCTCTGTATATCCCCCCTCTTTTCAGCCTTATTCTTTGAGCCTCATGATCTTGAGCAATTCATTTCATTCCTGATCTCACACTGACACTTTCATGCTTCATATCACATTTCTTTTACACTGACACCTGTACATTCTTTTCCAGCTCATTTATACACAGATTGCACTGACACTACCCCTTTAAAACACAAATCTTTTAAGCGTGGATCCCGTCGAGTACGACGGACAATCTGGGTGCTAATACCTTCCCAGGTTGTAACCAACCCCCTTTCTCAGTCTCTCTGGTTCGCAAACCGTCTTATCCGTATCTTTTTCTAGGCCTATGCAGCATTGCCTTTCCTCCGGGATAAAAATGCCTAGCTGGCGACTCTATTCATTCCCCAATGAGTTCACGGCTGTGTGTTCTCACTGTTCCCTTCGCCGACCGTTCGCGTCTGTACCTTTATTGGGGCCTTGTCCCACTTATCGGGAGCGACAGCTTGGCGACTCTGCTGGGGAAAGTATGAGGCAACCAGGGCTTCTGGTTCCTTTTTGTGGGTTCCTCCTAGCGCTTGTTTGATTTGTGTTTACTGGGGTGTTAGGTGTTATTTGTGTTTGTATATTTGCTTTATTTACTGCTTTCTGTACAGCTTTATTTATTGCTTTCTTTACAGTTTTCATATATATCATACTGTCATGCTGTCTGTGTTGGATCTGGATTGTTTTGGTGGGTTGGGGTTCCATTGAGAGTTTAGGTCCTATACCTGGGACCTGAGTGACACCTAGGCTAGAGTGAATCATATTCTTTCCCAGTCAATTTTCAGTCTGGTGCGGGAATATGAAACACGGTTCAGATATGGGTTTCTTCTTGAGAACTCTGTGTTGCAGATTTCCTGCAATGCTAGGGGGATCTGGGAAGCCTGCTAAGTCTGGATGACCTTTTAGTATTGACCTTCAGAAATTGAGGTGAATTAGAGGAGGAATTGTTATGATAATTGTAAACACTGTACCTCCGGGTTAGAAGTGCTTACACTTCTCATAACAGATCCAAGTCTGAGGATCCTTGTTCTAGAACACTACCTGTGAGGGGGTTGGGCTGTTTACAGGTTTGCAGGTACCTTGACCTCAGAATACCCTGTTACTTTGACTTTGTTAAGAATGCTTCATGTTGGATAGTTCTTGTGATTCTAAAACCCTGGACATGTGGCTCTTTATTTGAGTCCCCTACCTTGGTTACTGGATTTCTTAGACCTCCATCTGGAATTCTTAGACACACATGGATCTATACCAAGGCATTTATTCAGATCCAGCTCTGTCACAGACCCTTGCATTTCATTTGCATGCATACTCATTGCATCATATTAACATGTGCTTATTTGTTTTTCAGGGTATCCATTGTTCATCAGGTTTTGGTTTTGACCCCATCTGCAGCTTTGACCCATCTTCATCAGCATCTGTTTCAGTTTTATCTGTCTGCTTCAGCACCAGCCAATCAGTGGCTCTCCCTGCTTCAGCATTCTGCTCAGTCTTCAACATCATGGCTCCAAAGAAGAACAACATCACCTATCATTTCTTTCAACCAGATTTGTCAGACCTCAGGAGGATCCAAACCCTGATTACACCAGATTACATCCCTTTGTTCAGGGAACATTATGGGGACATACTTGACCTAGTTATGGACATGGACCCGTCTCAGAGGAGCCTGATTCATACCTGCATTCAGTTCTATGACCCCCCATTGAGATGCTTTACATTTCAAGACTTCCAGTTGGGTCCGCTTTTGGAAGAATACTCATCTTTGACTGGTTTGCCTATCAAGAGGGAGATCCCATTCAATCCTGAAATGGATTTTCCCAGCAGTGGGGAGATAGCCAAAGCTTTGCACCTGGAACCTGCTTTGATTGAACAACACATGACCTCTAAATCTAGTGTCCCTGGATTACAGCTGGACTTCCTAATCTCTCAAGCTAGTCTGAAGGCCTCCCTGGGGGAGTGGAAAGCTGTTTGTGCTCTGTTGGCTTTAAGTGTGTATGGAATTGTGTTATTTGCAGATGAGCCCAGATTCATCAGCAAGAGTGCAATCCATTTGTTCATCTTGAAGAACCCAGTGCCTACCTTGTTGGGTGATCTCTATTACTCAGTACATCAGAGGAATGAGAAACAGAGAGGGAAGTTAGTGAGGATTTGTGCTCCACTATTCCATGCCTGGCTTCTCAAGCATCTACCTAAGACAGATGCATTCCTAAACCCTCACCAGCAAAGCAACTGGGCAAGGAGACTTTCTGTCCTAACTACAGCAGATATCAGGTGGTGCAATCAAAGTACCAAGGGCAGAGACATAATCACTAGCTGTGGGCATTTTCCTAATGTGCCTTTGGTAGGAGTCAAGGGAAGTATCAATTACAACCCCCTGCTGTTCAAGAGGCAATTGGGTTATGCACTGGTTCATGCTCCTAGGGAAAAGGACTTGGCTGAGACCCTCTACTGTGAGAACAAGGTTAGTCTGGCAACTGTTAGACAGGCTGCCTGGGCCTGGGATCATGTTCAAACCAAGGGAATCACCATTCTGGGGAAGTGCAATAACGTGGCATCAGCCCAATATCATGAGTGGTCCTATGCTAGGGCCCAAATCTCAGGATTGCCCTTCACCATCAAAGACATGCCTGAGTCATCATCAGCACCACCCCCTGCTACTGTCAGTTTGGAAGAGTTTGAAGGCTTGAAAGAAAGAAATGAGAAGCTATCCCAAGCCCTGCAGAAGACCCTCAGGGAGAGGAGTGAAGGTGTAAGGGAGATTGAAAGATTGGAGAAGCTGAGAGTGGAACACTTGACTAAGATTGAGAAGTCTGGAGACTATATCAACAAGTCTAGAGCTGGTGAGCAGATTCTGAAAAATGCTTGTAAAGAAGCCCAGTTCCAAAGAGCAAGGACAGACTTGTACTTGAAAGAGAGTCAGGCCAGGTGGGTCCGGATCGCTGAGGCCCGTACTCTAGAAGACAAGAGAGTTCAAGATAAGATGGAGCAGATGGAAAAAGCCCTGGCAGCAGCCCAGGAGGAAAATTCAGAGCTAAGAATCAAAGCTGGAGTGAAGAAATCCAAAGATCAAAGTCAGAACAAGAGGTTGACTGCAGCTGTTGCAACAAGGAACCTTCTCATCAGAAGTCTCACGGAGCGTCCGACTGATCCTGTGACCGAAGCACTTCTTAAGGAAGTTCGTGAGGATGAGTTTGGCCTCGGAGTTTGATCATTTGCTTGTTGCTATTTCTTTTCATGTACTTTTGCTTTTTGATTATGTATTTTGACCCCTAGAGGGCTGGTGTTGTAAGAATGAACAAGTTGTATTTGTTTCATCTTATGTAATATATTTGTTGGTTTCCATCTGAGCTCATTTCAGAAACAACCTCAAGCAGTATCGTCTTCAAGGGTCTGGACGGGTCAAAACTGAAGACCAAGCCGGATACCTTGATAGCAAATAAGCATAACTGCATTGCATACTAACCCTTTTGTTTGTTTTGTAGGTTTTGATTTATTGTTACTAACCTCTGTTGTGAATCTCAGGCAGTATTGCTCGTCGCCGGGTGTTTCCTCTCAACAGGCCACACAGGTACCCAACTAGAAGCAACCTTCCGGGCATCCAAATGGACCAGTTGCAGCAAGATCTCAACGAGGCCAGAACCCAGATGGCTAACGAAAGGGTGGAGATGAGAACCCAGATCACTCAATTCATGGAAGTGATGAATAACTTAGCTCAGAGTCAGGAGAGGCTTAGAGTTTTGGTAGAGGGAAGAACTCAAGAGGACCCCCATGTAGGAACTGCTGGCACAAGCAACAACGAAAGGGTGCAACCACATGTCAACCCCCCTGTGTTTGGTCCACATCTACATCCTGAGATTCATATTCCTGCAAACGTTCAAGGAACAGCCACTGCAGCCAGAGTACTTCAAGAGGATCCTCAGGAGGATCAGTTTACAGTCATGGGTGCTGGAGAGGAAACCTATGATAGGAGATTGGATGAGTTGGCTGAGAAGTTGAGGTCTTTGGAATCCCAAAATTCTTTGGGGTTCGATGTCATGGACATGGGTTTAGTAGAGGGGGTCAGGATCCCTCATAAGTTCAAGCCTCCTTGTTTCGAAAGATATAATGGGACTTCATGCCCCCGGACTCATTTGCAGTCATTCCTGGGAAGATTAAAAGCTTATACGATGGATGAGAAACTTTGGATGTTTTACTTCGAAGATAGCTTGACTGGAGCATCAAGGGAATGGTATTCCCACTTGACAAGGGCAACTGTGAGATGCTGGAAAGACCTGGCAGAGGCCTTCATCCGACAGTATCAATACAACTTGGACATGGCACCCAACAGGACTCTCCTAATGGGAATGTCACAGTCATCAAGAGAGAGCTTCAGAGAATATGCTCAAAGGTGGAGACAGCTTGCTGCTGCTGTCCAGCCACCTATGTCTGAAAGAGAGATGGCTGATATGTTCATGAATACCCTTCAGGGAACCTATATTGATAGGCTAGCTGCTTTCTCTTCCACCAGCTTCGCAGATGTTGTTATAGCCGGGGAGAGAATTGAAAGCCTATTAAAGATGGGTAAGATATCTGATAATGGTGCTAGTTCGTCCAGTGGTACAAGAAAGCCTTTTGCAGGCCCTAGAAGATCTGGCGAGACCAATGCCATTCACACCAACAGGGGCAGGCCCCAGTATGTTCCAAGAACAATAGCAGCAGTCACAATCCCTGCTCCAGCTCATCCTCAGCCCGTTTATCAACCTCCTCAACAAAATTTCCAACAACAACCCCAGTACCAGCAAAATCAATATCCTCCAAGAAACAACTACAACAACAACTCCAACAACAACAATCAACAGAGGCCATTCCAACAGAGGCCCTCTCAAGCTAACAGGGCGATAGACCCGATTCCAATGCCATATGCTGCCTTATTGCCACAACTTCTGAAACTCAACCTAGTTGAGCTAAGAACGTTGGCACCTCCGGATCCAAACAGTCTACCAAGAAACTATGACTCCAACGCTAGGTGTGCTTTTCATTCCAACGCACCTGGTCACAGTACAGAAAAATGCAGGGCTCTGCATATGAAGGTACAAGACTTGGTAGACTCCAAGGCTTTGAATTTTGCACCTCCGCCCAACGTCGACAAAAACCCAATGCCACACCATGGTGGTCCCCGGATTAATGCTATTGAAGAAGACCAACAGTCTTATTTGATAACTAGTGTGGATCAGATCAGGACACCATTGGTGGAAATCAAAGCTCAACTCCGTGAAAATCAAATATTTCCAGGGTGTGAGCTGGGGTGCCCTTATTGCAATATTTCATGGAATGGGTGTGAAGACTTGAGGAATGGCATTGACAGCCTTATCAAGAGTGGCCTCTTACAAATCACTACATCATTCCCGGCAAACCCGACGACTTCATCAGCAACGGTTTCAGATCCTCCTACAAATACAGCAACAATTGTTCCCAACAATTCATCAGCAACATCAGCAAGTACTTCATCTGTTCTACCCAATGATCAGTTTTCAACAGTTTCTCCTGCTACAACATCAGCTTCATTCCATTTCGACTCTCCATCTACAACAACAACAGTCCTTCCATCAGGACCTCCTACAACTCCAGCAAACGATCATGAAGATGTCTCTACTGTTACCATCTTCTACGATCCAGAAAATAACTCCGCCTACCATTCAGAGGGTGCTGCTCCCACTAGAGCACCAGTTACTATCTTTTATGATCCACAAACAATTGCAGTCCCTTCAGCAGCATCAATCAGTCCGGTTACCGTCACAGTACCTGGACCTGTACCGTATGAAAGCAATAGGGCCATCCCTTGGCACTATGGCTCTGACGTGTACTGTGAAGGGAAAAGAATCACTCTGGAAACATCAGCACCTGCACCACAAATTGATAATGTGGGCGGAGGCGGAGGCTTCACCCGAAGCGGACGTCTCTTTGCTTCACAAGTCCAAAGACCTAATGCCGAAGCAGAAGCTGCTGCCAAGGCAAAGGGGAAAGGCCCGGTGCAGGAAGATCCAGCTGTCAAAGAAGCCCTGAAGACTCCGTTTGATCAGGAAGTTGATGAGTTTATGCGGATCATCAAGAAGAGTGACTATAAAGTTGTGGATCAGCTTCATCAGACGCCGTCCAAAATCTCCATCCTCTCACTGCTCATGTGCTCCGAAGCCCATCGGAATGCACTACTGAAGGTACTGCACGCAGCTTACGTGCCCGAGGAGATTACTGTCAACCAATTGGAAACCGTGGTTGGTAATGTTACTGCTAGCAATGGGCTAGGGTTTACCAATTCTGACCTGACAGTGGATGGCCGCAATCACAACAAAGCCTTGCACATAACCATGGAATGCAAAGGAGCTGTCCTTTCACATGTGCTGGTGGACACAGGATCATCCCTGAATGTCTTACCAAAGAAGGCTCTGGTGAAGCTTGAATATGATGGACTGGCATTGAGACCCAGCAACCTGGTGGTTAGAGCTTTTGATGGCTCGAAGAGATCGGTTCTGGGAGAAGTAGAGCTGCCCGTGACAATTGGCCCACAGACCTTTAAAACTATCTTTTATGTGATGGACATTCAGCCCGCCTACAGCTGTTTGTTGGGTAGACCCTGGATTCACGCCGCTGGCGCAATAACGTCTACCCTTCACCAAAAGTTAAAATATGAGTGGGAAGGCCAAGTTGTCACAATCTGTGGGGAAGAGGATATATTTGTTAGCCACCTGGCAACCTACAAGTACATTGAAATGGATGGAGAGATCCATGAAACAATGAGCCAAGGTTTCGAAGCCTTGAACGTTAATGAAGCATCTGCTGTATCTGGTATCTCCATGTCATCTTACCAACAAGCCCGGAAGGTTGTTGAAGAAGGAACTGCCCAAGGCTGGGGCAAGGTTTTAGCTGTGGAGGAAAAGAAGGACAAATTTGGGTTGGGTTACAGACCAACTCAACATCAAGCAAAGGCTGCTGCAGAGCCAGGATTTGTCAGTGGGGGAATGCTTACCCCCGATGCTATCAACTGTTTGGAAGACGAGCTGGAAGAGGAGCGCAACCTGGAGATTTGGATTCGTCCGAAGGTCCCGGGGAGCAGTGTCTCGAACTGGTCTTCCCAGGGAATTATAAGTGTTACTCGAGCAGAGTAATTATTATTTCCTGTATCTTTTATAGCATGCATCAAAGTCTTGCATCTTGCCCAAGATGACAAGACTCATTTTGTAATCAGGGCCATCTGTACTTTTGTGCAAACAAGATTAAATTAATGAAATATCAGACAATCTTTTTGCAAACGAGTCTTTTTCTTTCTGCTCACTGTTTTTTCCATTTTTCTTTTTGTACAAAAATAAATGGCGGTGTTTTCAAAATGATAACTTCATTTCACTTTTTTCTAAAGCAAGATTAAAATCAATCACTAAAATGAACCGACTTAACCCTTGCAGAGAGTGCCTTCCAGATAGCACCGACAACAGCACAGCTATGACATCGTATGACTTTGACAATCCGATCAATCAAGCTGATGAAGGGGTTGATGAAGAATATGAGCTTCCTGAAGAACTAGCCAGGTTGTTGAGACAGGAGGAAAAAGTTATTACTCCTCATCAGGAGGAGATTGAAGTGATTAATCTTGGTACGGAGGAAAATGTGAAAGAAGTCAAAATCGGGGCCTGCCTGCAAGACTCAGTGAAGAGACAGCTGATAGATCTGCTTCAAGAGTATGTTGATGTGTTTGCTTGGTCCTACCAAGATATGCCAGGGTTGGATACCGATATTGTTGTGCATAAGCTGCCTTTGAGGGAAGAATGCCCACCAGTCAAACAGAAGCTGCGCCGAACTCGCCCAGACATGGCTATGAAAATCAAGGAAGAGGTACAAAAGCAATGGGACGCCGGGTTCCTTGCTGTAACTAGTTATCCGCCGTGGGTTGCTAACATAGTACCTGTGCCTAAGAAGGACGGAAAAGTAAGAATGTGTGTTGATTACCGGGATCTGAACAGAGCCAGCCCGAAAGATGACTTCCCATTACCTCACATTGATGTATTGGTGGATAACACGGCTCAGTTCTCGGTATTTTCCTTCATGGATGGATTTTCGGGATACAATCAGATCAAGATGTCACCTGAAGACATGGAGAAGACAACATTCATCACACCTTGGGGCACGTTCTGTTATAAAGTGATGCCATTCGGACTGAAGAATGCTGGTGCAACGTATCAACGGGCTATGGTGACATTATTCCACGATATGATCCACAAAGAAATAGAATGTTATGTGGATGATATGATCGCCAAATCCCTTACAGAGGAAGATCACCTGGTAAATCTGCTCAAGTTATTCAAGCGTCTGAGGAAATACCAACTAAAGTTGAACCCCAACAAATGCACATTCGGGGTGCGATCCGGTAAGCTGCTGGGCTTTATTGTAAGTGAGAAAGGGATTGAAGTTGACCCTGATAAAGTCAAAGCTATTCAAGAAATGCCTGCACCGAAAACTGAGAAAGAAGTTCGAGGGTTCTTAGGTCGATTGAACTACATTTCACGGTTCATATCTCACCTTACAGCAACTTGTGAACCCTTATTCAAGCTGTTAAGAAAGGAGCAAACGGTCAGGTGGAACGAAGACTGCCAGAAGGCTTTTGACAAGATCAAGGAGTACTTGCAAGAACCTCCAATCCTTATGCCTCCAGTTGAAGGAAGACCTCTGATTATGTACTTGACAGTATTAGAAGAATCGATGGGGTGTGTACTAGGTCAGCATGACGAGTCTGGTCGAAAAGAGTATGCAATATACTACCTAAGCAAAAAGTTTACCGACTGTGAACAGCGTTATTCACTGCTCGAGAAAACTTGCTGTGCTTTAGCGTGGGCTGCTCGCCGACTGAGACAGTACATGTTGACCCATACTACTCTATTGATCTCAAAAATGGATCCAGTTAAGTACATTTTCGAGAAGCCAGCTCTTACCGGACGGGTTGCAAGATGGCAGATGATTCTCACAGAATACGACATACAGTACACATCTCAGAAAGCCATCAAGGGCAGTGTAATATCTGAATATCTTGCTGAGCAACCCATTGATGACTACCAGCCTATGAGATTTGACTTCCCTGATGAAGACATCATGTTCATTAAATCAAAAGATCATGAAGAGCCTGTTCACACTGAAGGGCCTGACCCGGAGGAAGAATGGACTATGATGTTTGATGGGGCTGTTAACATGAATGGTCGTGGTGTTGGTGCAGTACTCATTACACCCAAAGGAGTTCACATGCCTTTCTCGGCAAAACTCACTTTCAACTGCACTAACAACGAAGCTGAATACGAAGCTTGCATTATGGGTCTTGAGGAAGCCATTGACCTCAGGATCAAGACATTGACCGTATTCGGAGATTCAGCTTTGGTAGTCAATCAGACCAACGGAAAATGGTACACTCACCAAGATCATCTGATACCTTACAGGGATTATACAAGAAGGTTATTGACTTTCTTCACAACAATCAAGCTTGAGTATATCCCTCGGGACGAGAATCAGTTTGCGGATGCTCTTGCTACCATTTCATCCATGATCAAAGTTCAAGCTGCTAACTTTGTACCTCAGATTTCAGTATCGAGACTTGATAGACCAGCATATGTATTTGCAGCAGATATTGCTGAAGATGATAAGCCTTGGTTCCATGACATCAAGTGCTTCTTGGAGGATCAAACGTACCCGCCTGGGGCATCTTCCAATGATAAAAAGACTTTAAGAAGACTTGCTGGAAGTTTCTTTCTGAACACTGATGGATCTTTATACAAGAGGAACTTTGATATGGTACTCCTCAGATGTGTTGACAAGACAGAAGCAGATTTGTTGATGCATGAAGTGCACGAAGGATCCTTTGGTACCCATGCAGGAGGGCATGCCATGGCTAAGAAGTTGTTAAGATCAGGCTATTACTGGATCACAATGGATGCAGACTGTTGTGCTTACGCCAGAAAATGCCATAAATGCCAGATTTATGCAGACAAGGTGCATGTGCCTCCCAATCCCCTGAACATAATGTCTTCACCCTGGCCCTTTGCTATGTGGGGCATCGACATGATTGGTAAGATTGAGCCAACTGCTTCAAACGGCCACAGATTCATCCTGGTCGCTATCGATTACTTCACCAAGTGGGTCGAAGCAGCCTCATATGCAAACGTTACAAGGCAAGTGGTAGCTCGATTTCTGAAAAGAGATATCATCTGTAGATATGGAGTGCCCGAGCGAATCATTACTGACAATGGTTCTAATCTCAACAACAAAATGATGGCCGAATTATGCCGGGACTTCAAGATCCAACATCACAATTCTTCTCCTTACAGGCCAAAGATGAACGGCGCTGTTGAGGCAGCCAATAAGAACATCAAGAAGATTGTGCAAAAGATGGTAGTCACCTACAGAGACTGGCATGAAATGCTACCATTTGCCTTGCATGGGTATCGCACCTCAATCAGGACATCCACTGGGGCAACACCGTATCAACTTGTATATGGTATGGAAGCAGTCCTACCAGTTGAAGTTGAATTACCCTCGCTACGGGTATTGATGGATGTCAAACTAAGTGAAGCAGAATGGGTTAGGTCCCGATACGAGCAACTGAGTCTGATCGAAGAGAAGAGATTGGCTGCAATCTGTCATGGGCAGTTATATCAGAAGAGAATGAAGAGAGCCTTCGATCAGAAAGTCAGGCACCGAGAATACCAAGTGGGAGGTCTTGTGCTGAAAAGAATCCTCCCTCCTCATACAGACCGCAGGGGCAAATGGACTCCAAATTACGAAGGACCATTCGTCGTCAAGAAAGTCTTCTCTGGTGGAGCACTGATGCTCAGCACCATGGATGGTGAAGATTTCCCGTCCCCTGTGAATTCAGATGCAGTTAAAAAATACTTCGCATAAAATGACCCGCTGGACATAAAAACAGAATGTAAGTCCAGGCAAAAATAGGGCATCCCGGCGAGTCAAAAAAACAGAATAAAAGACTCGGGCAAAAATAAGGGAAAATAAATGAAAAAATGTACACCCGCTGAGTTGAAAAGCCGCATTGGACAGCTCAGGCAAAAATGGGTATCCCGATGGATTGAAAACCCGAAAGGGCGATCCATGCAAAATAAGGGAATAAGCGAACAACTGCATTCTGAATTCGTCTGTATCGCCTACAACTTGGTAAGCTCCAAAGGATCAAGCTGCAATCAAAATCAACTCTCTCCAGAAAGCAAGACGAGAAGAACGTCATTGTCATACGAGTCATAGCAGAAGGGGAAGCTCCTTGAAAGCATCGTCAGCATCGCCAACACTTTATTTCTCAATTTGTAACAATCTCCTCATTTCAGGAGATATGTTTCTTTGACTGTATCTTGCCAATTCAGGGCACATGAATTAATAAAATCAGATTTTCGGTCATGTTTCGTTTTTACATTTATGTTTTGCAAAGAGTTGTCTGATATCTCTAAAAATACAATTGCATAAGTACAGATGCCCTTCTCTAAAAATAAAAGCACATGCTTACAGGGAATATACTTATTCTCGAAAGTACTTAACTCCTATGACGGAATCCAGTAAGGGATACCTCGGGACCTTTTGTACGTTTCCTTACCTTTGCAGGATTGCAGGTATCCAGAACGCAACCTGGGGCATGCAAGGTACATCCCAGCAAGCTGGCAAATCAACAAAAGATACCAGCATCCGAGATGCTCTATCCCCAGCTGAGTAGCTCCCCATTGCCTTCCCCAGCAAAGTTTCCAAATCAACAAACAGGCTTAACACTCAGAATGCTTTATCCCCAGCTGAGTCTGCCTCTTGTTGCTCTCCCTAGCTGAGTTGCCTCTCACAATTCCCCAGCCGAGTTGCCATGTCATCCTCAGTTGAATACAGAAGTCAGGGAACCATCTTCCCACAGAATCTTCAGCCTCTATCCAGAAGAGCAACGCACAGAGAAGTCACAACAGAGTACAGGAAGCTTCTACAAACCCCAGCTGGGTCCCGTATTATAAGGATATGTCAATCAGTGACATATATCCCCAGGCAGATACCTCATTAGATCTACCAATGATCTCATCCCCAGCTGGGAGGTCCATTTCCAACAGATCGACCAGAGATCTTCGCAGCAACGGGATTCGAGTCCCGAATCTACGCCTCTTTGCATAATCATAGCATTCGCATCATATTATACCCTCAGAGCGTAGCATTCCGTCCAATACGGACCATTACGGCAAAAATCAAATACATAGCATAATCATGAGTCATGTTGTGAATTAACACTTGTGAATAACAAACTGTTCATCATCACTGTACAGAAATCCCCATTAGAGTCCCAGCAAAAGCAGTTGCCTCACGAATCACAAACACCGGTATATACACCTTTTGGCACCCGTCCGTGTCATCTTTCCCCAGTAAAGTCGCCTGAACACCCTTTACAAACAAATCATCCTCATTACAAATACGTCCTGACACCCGTCCGTGTCATATCCCCAGCAGAAAGCCAAAGACACCCTCTTTGCACTTACATATACCTATACACTTTCTTGACACCCGTCCGTGTCATATCCCCAGCGTGGTCGCCTATACTTGTATATACACTTTCTTGACACCCGTCCGTGTCATATCCCCAGCGTGGTCGCCTATACTTGTATATACACTTTCCTGACACCCGTCTGTGTCATATCCCCAGCAGATAAACACTCACCTATACATTATATACTCACTACTCATTGGTACACCTACTCAGATACTCGTCCGTATCTTATATACACCATGTATATCCCCGCAGATTCGACAGTGGTCCTTGTTCTTTGTTGACCAGTTGGTACTCGTCCGTACCATCATCTCAGAACATTGCGTCTAATGTTTGTTCCTACATGATACTCGTCCGTATCATAGTCTTGAGGATGCTCGTCCGCATCTTTAATCCATACACCGTGTCAAACACTTATGTCTTCGTGAATATAGATGCTCGTCTGTGTCTACTATTCCCCAGAAGGATGCTTTCAGATGCAACACTCGTCCGTGTTCCTTGTTAACCAGTTGATACTCGTCCGTATCATCAGTTCTGAGCACGTGTCAGTTTGTTTCTACATGATACTCATCCGTCTCATAGTCTTAAGGATGCTCGTCCGCACCTTTAATCTATACACAATACCAAACACTTATACCTTTTGTTTCTTGGATGTAAATGCTCGTCCGTATTTACTATATCCCCAGTAGATCGCAGTCAAATTTCCTCTTTATCTAACACTCGTCCTGTGTTATGATACCTCTGAGAGCAGCCGTACCCTGCTGAGTGGTCGTCCTCCACTTCTTGATGGTCGTCCTCCATCGTGCTCATCCGATGGCCGTCCCCATCGTTGTTTTTTTTAGCAGCCGTCCCCTGCTAGGTGGTCGTCCTCCACCTCTTGATGATCGTCCTTCATCAACTTTATCCAATGGCCGTCCCCATTGTTGATTTTGGTTATCTGACATTCGTCCTATGTCATGACAAACTTTGAGAGCAGCCGTCCCCTGCTAAGTGGTCGTCCTCCACTTCTTGATGGTCGTCCTCCATCATGCTCGTCCGATGGCCGTCCCCATCGTTGACCTTTTCTATCCGATGGCCGTCCCCATCGTTGATATTTTGGCAGCCGTACCCTGCCAGGTGGTCGTCCTCCACCTTTGATGGTCGTCCCCATCATATTTCTTTTATGCCCAACAGAGCAGCCGTCCCCTGCTAGGTGATCGTCCTTCACCTTTGATGGCCGTACCCCATCATCTGTTTATTTCATTTATTCTTTAACCCGATGGCCGTCCCCGTCGTGGTCCCTTTTCTTTTTTAACCCGATGGCCGTCCCCATCGTTGGTTACTTTACCTTTGTGAACTTGATGGCCGTCCCCGTCATGCTTCACCAATCCCCAGAGAATGTTACTACTTTATCTTGATGGCCGTCCCCATCATATTATCTTAGTTTTCCCAGCTAGTCGGCCGTCCCCGTCCTAGCTTTATCTTTTATCCCCAGCATGTCGGCCGTCCCCGTCATCGCTTTGCTTCACATACCACCTTACCCAGCAGTCGTCCTCTGCTCGACGGTCGTCCTCCGTCGCCCACACTTTACAATATACTTTATTTGCTTTTACAATCTATATCCCTTTTCTTCTTCATTTCTGTGAGTGCAAATTTCGGACTGTCTTTGGTATTCAACCACAAGTTATCTTGTTTGCCTGTTAAGCCGCCGCTTACAACCTGCACAGCTAACTCATGTTCGAATAGGGGCAGCTGTAAACACCCCAAATTTTCCCTCACCCATTCACACCATGGCTTGTGATCATCTCATATCCATATACACAAAACATATCATCTCACATCTCATTTTGATTCACTGCATAGCTTTTAAGGCATCTGCACCTAGGGTTTGTGATCTGAGCAATCCCAAGGCCTCCTGAGCCATTCCAAAAACCACTAATCAACTCAAAGGGGTCCATGTGTGTTCTTATATCATGTTACATCCCCACAAAGTCAAAATTGCAGAGGAATCACAAGAATTAGGGTTTGAGTGGATGCAGAGCCAGGATGAACTGCACAGTTGACTGAAAATTAGGGTTTTGGTTTCAGAGGCCATAACCCCAAATTTTTTGGTCATTCTTGTTTCCATTGATCTTTATATGGTATAGGGAGTATGCATATCAATTTTCATGAAGAAATTCCATGGGGAAGTCATCTGATCAAGAGTTGACTTTTCAGACAAGTCAGTGTAAAATCAGGGCATCTGAGGCCCCCAATGACCCAACCAATGGGTGGTCTTCATCATTTTGAGTGTATATGATCTTTATTTGATCATGGAAGAAGTTTGAAGTTCATGGAAATCAAGAATTTAGGGTTTTTGCAAAAGTTGACTTTTTGGGTTTTGTTGACTTTTCAAGAATGCACCATTTTAGGTCAATTTTCAAGCCTTGATTCATGATCCAAAAAGGCTTCAAATGGAAAAACTTTGGTCATGAAAGTTGTAGATCTCATCTTTCCCTTTTCAAAAAGTACAAGAACATGATCTAACTCTTCATGGATCAAAAGTTATGGCCATGCAAAGTTGCCAAAAATCATTGTTTTTCAAGTTATGCACCAAGTGGAAATTTTGCTAAGTCTTGAATCAATGCATGATTGCTGCCTCAAATTCATGTCAAACCAGCATGTGAATGTTCTCTAAGTCACAAAAATCAGAAATGGACTAAGTTTGCTCATGGTTTGGTTCATGTAACAAGGCATTTCCATGGAAAACCATAAAGCTAGCCAACTTGCATTTTCACTCATGACTACTTCACCAACTTATGACATTGGCTGCTGACTTTGGGCTAGCCTCTCCCTCACCTTTTGCTGCACCAGCACCCAACTTGTACTTGCCTAGTATCATGCCATGCCCTATCTTACACAAAAGTGGATTTTTAGCAAAAGTAGCCTCACCTATCCCTGCAGGCCAGGTCACATCTCACAGCCACTTGCATTTGTTTATTCATTCATTTTGCTGGCCATAACACATGAGAACCAAGGCTGAAGCATTGACATTCACAACTTACAAAAAAACCTCCCAACTTGCAAGTTCTATCGAATTTCATTACACAGCCTGCAAACACCCAAACCTTTGCCTCCATTCATCTCACCTTGATCTATAGAACACAAAGCATCAAGAAACAAAGCCAAAAACACCCTGAATCCCCATCTGCCATAGCTCACCTTCATGCTGCAGATTCTATCGAATCTCTCTCTACAAGCCACAAACACATCAACCAACACCACAAGCCTTCTCAACACACCTCATAGGTCATAAACAACCCTTCTTCACAGCCTGAAAGTGCCAAGAACTCATCTGCCATTGTTGACTGAGCAGAAGCAGTTCTCTTCGAAACTCATCATCCAACAAATATAAGTTCCATTTGAGCATTCAAGCAGCTTTGGGGAACCAAGAGGAGCAGATTGAGCAAGGAGAAGAGGCCTGAAAGTTCCAGAATCAAAGTTTGCAAATCTCAGGTAGCTCCAAATTAATTTTTCCAGAAATCAATTTGATTGTTACAAACTTGCTCTACATGTCTTGCTGATCATTCTGGTACCATTGGTTTTGAAAATGGTTGCGTTTTGAGAGTTTAATTTCAGTTTGAAGCTTACGAACCCTAGAACTTAGTTGCTTCGATTCAGCTTGTTTAGGTTAGATAAATTTGTTTTAGGTTAGGGGTTTGATTCGTGGGAGTGTTAGGATCATTTCCTTGGTCTTAGTTTTCATTTATTTTACGTTTTTAGGGAGTTGGGTGATTTTCAGGTGACCCTCTGGCCGGAGAAGACGACCGGAGGTCTTCTCCGGCCACCTGAGATTAATTAGGGTTTAATCCCATAATTAATGTCAGTTTGAATGCTGGCCGTGGATATGCGTTGACCCATTGACTTCCCTCCCTTTCCAACGCTCCAGATCATTTCATTTGCCCTAATCCACGTGGTTAATTTTAATTAATTGTGATTAATTCAGTTTGAATCCTGGCCACAAGATTGCGCGCCAGTCAACACTTTTGAACCCAGACGCAATCCTGGCCATCCACCTTGTTTACTTTTCATTTTTATTTGTTTTAATTCATATTTATTTCATTTAATTTGTATAATTTATTTAAAATAGCTAGAAAATCATAAAAATTATGAAACTTTTTCTTTAAGGTTTTATTAATTTTTATGACACAAAAATATTTTTATTTTATTTTTTATCATTTAAAAAGTATTTTTAAATATTTAAAAGATTATTTTTAATTGATTAATGAGAATTAATTAATTAAAAATACTTTTAGGTATTTAAAAATCACAAAAAAATTCATGAAATGTTCTAAGACATTTAGAAACATTGTCCAACCTTCAAACAAAATTTCTTTTTTGATCTTGATGCATTTTAAGAATTTTTCATTGAATTAAACCATTTTTGATGCATTATTTTGGTCATATGTTTGAAAATTCATTTCTGTCTTTTGGTAAAGGTTGAGACATTGATTCTTTTTGCATTGTTTTCCATTTGACATGTACTTTCAAAGATAAAAAGGCCATGATTTGATCTTGCATTTTCTAATTGATTGGCATTTCTTTTGTTACAAACCCTAAAAAACCCTAGTAACTTGCAAAATTCATATCTTGGGTTTGGTTGAGAGTTGAGAGCTCCCCTTTGGGCAGTGGTTTGTTATAGGTCTAGGGTTTCTTTGGGTACCATTTTTCCATTTTTTATCTTAAGGTTTGCTTCTGTTTTGAGTTTGTGTTTGATGTTTGTTTCATAAACCCTAATTTGGGCTTTCCCTTGCATCCTTCTTGCATTTCCTTGCATGACTTGACTTGCCATTGCATTTTGTGCATTCTTATGATTCATTTAACATCTTAAGACATGTATGGAGCATCATTGATCATTACATTACACATTTGCCATGCCATTTGTCTTGTATGATTCATAACACTCCATGCTTATTCATGCTTCTTAACTTGCATCATCTGCATTCATGATCTTGTATGAGCATCCCTTTGCCTTGCCTCATGTTTGCAGCACTTCATAACATCATAATCATCATCACCATGCTTCTGGTTTTGCTTTGCATCATGTCATTTCATTTCATCTAGCATTGCATTGCATTTGTTTCTAACATTTCAGGTGGTAAGTAATCTTGAGAGGTGAATTTGCCTTCACTTCTCATAACTTTTCTTCTCATCTTCTCTTGCATACCTTGCTGCATTCTTACTTGTGTTTGAGTCTGAGCTTGCTCACTCTTCCTTCTCCCACTTTCTTTCTTCAAGTGACTTGACTTCTTGAAGGAAGCAAGTCACTTTGCTTCTCTTGATCTTGTTCATCTGTTTCCTGGTGGTTCATTTGAAGATTGTTCTTGAAAACCTCACAAACATTAGGACCAACCAAGCATGATAATGAATTAGGGTTTTGATTAGTCTCCCCCATAGTTTTTACCTTTGTGTCTCTCTTTGAGTCTTCTCTCCTCACCTCATAATCAGGGACTAAACCCTCAAGGCTTTAAGACTTTGTAATTAAGATCATGCCTGCATCCTTCTTTTAGGATGGAGTGTATAACTTTAATCCTAAGTCTTGGACCCTTAAGGTGTTGAACTCTCTTAATTAATCCATCTAATAATCATCAAGACATTACACTTGTAACTTGGGCCTTGCATTAGGGTTCTAATTCTTCCTTAATTGGTTAAGAAGGACTAACCCTAAAGTTAATGGACAAGTCCCCCTCAAGTTGTCTTACAAATCATAAAAAACACTTCATCATCATACCATTAATCTGAATAAAATCCACTTAATAAAGGCTTGTTTTGTCATGGGTTTAATCCCTAATCATGGATTAAGTTGAGGATCCTTCCTCAGCTTAAACACCCTCATCTATTATCCTTCTTTTAGGATAGTGTAATGAGCCTGTTAAATCCCTGATTATGGCTTAACCTCATTACTTAACACTAAACAAAAATCACAAAAACATCTAATTAATCACAAGTAGGTTAATGATCTTAACCCTACATCAAAGGTGATTAAGTGTGAGAAGCTGACTTCACACTTAAGGTATTCTCATTACCCCTAATCAGAGGGAAGATGTGATGAGTTTACCAAATCCATTGATTTAGGTTTAAGCTCATTATCTTATGACAAACTCCAAAAAGAAATAAAAGACTGAAAACACAAGAACAAACAATAATCGTCTCCTTCGGGATTCTTTTCTCATCATCTTCACTCATAACCGAGAACTTGCTTCTTCCGTCTAATGCAAGACAGTTTGCATCTGTGCCAGACAGATCATACACTTGAGCATAGACAAGTAAGCAGTTCATCAGTCAATTCATCCTTTCAGTCTCTTTGGGTCGAACTACGGTGTTCTGACTTCCTCATTGCACGAGAGGATACGTAGGCATAACTTAACAGTTATCGAACAAAAGTCTCTGTATATCCCCCCTCTTTTCAGCCTTATTCTTTGAGCCTCATGATCTTGAGCAATTCATTTCATTCCTGATCTCACACTGACACTTTCATGCTTCATATCACATTTCTTTTACACTGACACCTGTACATTCTTTTCCAGCTCATTTATACACAGATTGCACTGACACTACCCCTTTAAAACACAAATCTTTTAAGCGTGGATCCCGTCGAGTACGACGGACAATCTGGGTGCTAATACCTTCCCAGGTTGTAACCAACCCCCTTTCTCAGTCTCTCTGGTTCGCAAACCGTCTTATCCGTATCTTTTTCTAGGCCTATGCAGCATTGCCTTTCCTCCGGGATAAAAATGCCTAGCTGGCGACTCTATTCATTCCCCAATGAGTTCACGGCTGTGTGTTCTCACTGTTCCCTTCGCCGACCGTTCGCGTCTGTACCTTTATTGGGGCCTTGTCCCACTTATCGGGAGCGACAATATTCCCCAGCTAGTCGGCCGTCCCCGTCTTAGCTTTACCTTTTATCCCCAGCATGTCGGCCGTCCCCGTCATTGCTTTATTTTCGGCACTTTTCTCAGCATGTCGGTCGTCCCCGTCATTGCACTTTACCCAGCAGTCGTCCTCTGCTCGACGGTCGTCCTCCGTCGCCCACACTTTACAATATACTTTATTTTCCTTTTACAATCTATATCCCTTTTTCTTCTTCATTCTGTGAGTGCAAATTTTGGACTGTCTTTGGTATTCAACCACAAGTTATCTCGCTTGCCTGTTAAGCCGTTGCTTACAACCTGCACAGCTAACTCATGTTTGAATAGGGGCAGCTGTAAACACCCCAAATTTGCCCTCACCCATTCACACCATGGCTTGTGATCTTCTCATATGCATAAACATAATCATACCATCTCATATCACAATTTTGAGTCACTGCATAGTTTCTAAGTCATCTGCACCTAGGGTTTGTGATCTGAGCAATCTCAGGGCATCTTGAGCCACTCCAAAGGCCATCAATCACCTCCAAGGGATCCATATGTGTTCATCTATCATATTACATCCTCTCAAAGTCAAAATTTCCAAAGAATCACAAGAACTAGGGTTTGGATGGATGCAGAGCCAAGTTTGACTACACAGTTGACCTAAAATTAGGGTTTTGGTTTCAGAGGCCATAACCCCAAATTTTTTGGTCATTCTTGTTTCCATTGGTCTCTATATGGTATAGGGAGTATGCATATCAATTTTCATGAAGAAATTCCATGGGGAAGTCATCTGATCAAGGGTTGACTTTCTGGACAAGTCAGTGCAAAATCAGGGCATCTGAGGCCCCCAATGACCCAACCAATGGGTGATCTTCATCATTTTGAGTGTATATGATCTTTATTTGATCATGGAAGAAGGTTGAAGTTCATAGAAATCAAGAATTTGGAAGTTTTGCAAATGTTGACTTTTTGGGCATAGTTGACTTTTCAAGAATGCTTCATTTTAGGTCATTTTTCAAGCCTTGATTCTTGATCCAAAAAAGCTTCAAATGAAAAAACTTTGGTCATGAAAGTTGTAGATCTCATCTTTCCCTTTTCAAAAAGTACAAGAACATGATCAAAATCTTCTTGGATCAAAAGTTATGGTGTGGCAAAGTTGGCTAAAATCATTGATTTTCAAGGCATGCTTCAAATGAGAATTTTGCAAAATCAAGGACCAAAGCCAATTGTGACCTCTAATTCACTTCAAACCAGTATGCAAACATTCTACATGTCCTAAAAGTCAGAATTGGACCAAGGTTTATCATGTTTTGGTTCATGTAACAAGACTTTTCTCATGGAGTTTCAAAAAGTAACAAGTTGCAAAACCACTCATTTCCCTTCACCAACTTGCTGCATTGGCCCTTGAACCAAGCTAGCCCTTTCCCCTCATTTTGCTGCGCAGCCCCATGCCATGTACTTGCCTAGATCATAAGCCATACTTCTCTTACACAAAAGGTGGACTTTGTGCAAAAGCAAACTTACCAATCACTATAGGCCAGGTCACATCATCTGACCTATATGATTAAAATACATTATCATTTGGCAAGCCAAAGATATCAAGAGGCCAGGCTGAAACTCTCTCATTCAACATATACACCAAAACACTCCATTTTTGCATCTTCCTTCGAATTTGTTTTCTCAGCTTGCAAACATAAAAACCATTTCCATAGATCAACTCACCATACTTCATAGACCTCAAACCACCAAGAGCCAGGCCTGAAACAAGCAAGAACACCCTACTGCCATTCTTCACCGCAACTTGCAGTTCCATTCGAATCTCTCTCCCTAGCTCACAAACATCAAAACAAACACCACAGACCTTCTCCACACATCATCTGGATCACAAACAACCACTCACAATGGCCTGAAACTGCCTGAGTCATCCCTGCCATTTCTGACTGAGCTTGAGCAGAAGCTTGTCAAACTCCTCATCCAGCCAACATAAATTCCTTTTGAGCATTCAAACATCATCTGGGGATCAAGTGGAGTGGATTGCACTGAAGGAAGTGGCCAGAAAGTCATCAGAGTGAAAGCTTCGAATCTCAGGTAGCTTGAAAAACATTTTTCCAGAAATCAATTTTATTGTTATAAACTTGTTCTCTATGCTTCACTGAGTATCCTGGTGCTTTTGGTTTTTGAAATGGTGATGAAATGAACATTTAATTGCTCTCTGAAACTTGCGTGCCCTAGTTCTTATTTTCTTCGATTCAGCTTAGTTAGGAAGTATAAATTTGTTTTGAGAGAGGGTTTTGATTCGTGAGTGGTTGGAGAACATTTCCCAATTCTTAGATTTCGTTTTAGTTAGCTTTTTAGGGTTTTGGGGATTTCTCAGGGGAGATGCTGGCCAGAGAAGACGACCGGAAGTCTTCTCCGGCAGCCTGAAAGTGTTTAAGCCCTAATTGTGTAATTAATTGCCATTTGAATTTGGACCATTGGATGCGTTGAAAAAGTTGACTTCGCGCGCGTGTGGATGGCTAGGATGCAGTCATTAAACCCTAATCAGCATTATTTATTTAATTAATTAAGATTAAACCTGTTTGAATCTGGGCCATCAGATGGCGCGCGCAGTCAATGTTTTCAAACTCAGGCTCCATCCTGGCCCTCCATCCTGATTACTTTCATTTTATTTAATTTTAATTCATTTTCTTTTCATTTTATTTGCATAATTATTTAAAAATAGCAAAAATGTCTTAAAAATTATGAAACTTTTTCTTAAAAGTTTTATTAATTTTTAAGATCCAAAAATATTTTTATTTTATTTTTTATCATTAAAAAAGTATTTTTAAATATTTAAAAGATTATTTTTAATTGATTAATGGAAATTAATTAATTAAAAATACTTTTAGGTATTTAAAAATCACCAAAAAATTCATGAAATGTTCTAAGACATTTAGAAACATTGTCCAACCTTCAAACCAAATTTCTTTTTTGATCTTAATGCATTTTGAGAATTTTCCATTGAATTAAATCATTTTTGGTGCATTATTTTGATCATAAGTTCAAAAATTCATTTCTGCCTATCTAAGAGGAGTTGGACATTGGTTCTTCTTGTATTGTTTTGTGTTTAGCATGTAGTTTCTAGGATTAAAAGGCCATGATTTGTTCCTTCATTTTCAATTTGTTTGGCATTTCTTTTGTTTAGGAACCCTAAAAACCCTAATAACTTAGAAAAATCATAACTTGAGATTGGTTAAGAGTTGAGACCTCCCCTTTGGACATTGGTTTAGTATAGGTTTAGGGTTTCTTTGGTTGGCATTTTCCATTTTTTATATTAGGTTTTGCTTCTGTTTTTGGTTTTTGTTTGTTGTTTGATCCATAAACCCTAATTTGGGCTTTCATTTGCATACCTCTTGCATTCTCTTGCATAACATGACTTGTCATGACATTTCAAGCATTCATGTGATTCATTTGACATCATAAGACATATAGAAAGCATCTTTGATCATTGCATCTTGCATTTGCCATGTTGTATGCTTTGTATGCTTCCTAACTTTTCATGTGTATCCATGCTTCTAAGCTTGCCTCATTTGCATCCATGAACTTGTATGAACATCTCCATGCTTTGCCTCATGTTTATAGCACTCCATAGCATCATTATCATCATCAACATGCTTCTGGTTTTGTTTAGCATCATACCATTTCATCCCATTTTGCATTGCATTGCATTTCTTTTCTAACATTTCAGGTGGTAAGTGATGTTGAGAAGTGAATTTGCCTTCACTTCTCATGACTATTCTTTTCATCTCTCTTGCATCCATTGCTGCATTCTTATATGTGTTTGAGTTTGAGCTTGCTCATCCTTGTTCTTCTTACTTTCTTTCTTCAAGTGACTTGACTTCTTGAATGAAGCAAGTCACTTTGCTTCTCTTGATCCTGTTCATCTGCATCCTGGTGGTTCTCTTTGAAGATTGCTCTTGAAAACCTCACAAACCTTAGGAACAACCAAGCATGACAATGATTAGGGTTTTGATTAGTCCCCCCATAGTTTTACCTTTGTGTCTCTTTGTGTCTTCTCTCCTCATCTCATAATCAGGGACTAAACCCTAAAGGCTTTAAGGCTTTGTGATTAAGTTTATGCCTACATCCTTATCTTAGGATGGAGTGTATAACTTTAATCCTAAGTGTTAAACCCTTAATGTTAACTCCTTTAATCAATCCATCTAATAATCATCAAGACATCACACTTGTAACTTGGGCCTTGCATTAGGGTTCTAATTCTTCCTTAATTGGTTAAGAAGGACTAACCCTAGTGTTAATGGACAAGTCCCCCTCAAGTTGTCTTACAAATCATAAAAATCACTTCATCATCATACCATTAAATAAAATCCACTTAATCAAAGGCTTGTTTTGTCATGAGTTTAATCCCTAATCATGGATTAAGTTGAGGAGCTTTTCTCAGCTTGAACATTCTCATCTATTATCCTTCTATTAGGATGGTGTAATGAGTCTGTTTAATCCTTGATTATGGATTAATCTCATTACTTAACACTAAACAAAAACAACAAAAACATCTAATTAATCACAAGTAGGTTAATGATCTTAATCCTACACCAAAGGTGTTTAAGTGTGAGAAGCTGACTTCACACTTAAGGTATTCTCATTACCCCTAATCAGAGGGAAGATGTGATGAGTTTACTAAATCCATTGGTTTAGACTTAAGCTCATTAACTTATGACAAACTTCAAAAAGCAATAAAAGACTGAAAACTCAAAAACAAACAATAATCGTCTCCTCCGGGATTCTTTTCTCATCATCTTCACTCGCAAACGAGAACTTGCTTCTTCTTTCTAATGCAAGACAGTTAGCACCTGAGCCAGACAGGTCATACACTTGAGCATAGACAAGTAAGCAGTTCATCAGTCAATTCATCTTTCAGTCTCTTTGGGTCGAACTACGGTGTTCTGACTTCCTCATTGCACGAGAGGATACGTAGGCATAACTTAACGGTTATCGAACAAAAGTCTCTGTACATCCCCCCTCTTCCAGCATCTTTCTCTTAGCCTCATGATCTTGAGCATTTCACTCCTTTCTTACACTGACACTTTCATACTTCACATCACTTATACACTTCACTTCTTTTACACTGACACCTGTACATTCTTTTCCAGTTATTTTACACACAAATTGCACTGACACTACCCCTTTAAAACACAAATCTTTTAAGCGTGGATCCCGTCGAGTACGACGGACAATCTGGGTGCTAATACCTTCCCAGGTTGTAACCAACCCCCTTTCTCAGTCTCTCTGGTTCGCAACCGTCTTATCCATCTCTTTCTAGGCCTATGCAGCATTGCCTTTCCTCCGGGATAAAAATGCCTAGCTGGCGACTCTTTTCATCTCCAGTGAGTTCACGGCTGTGTGTTCTCATTGTCCCTCTCGCCGACCTTTCGCGTCTGTACCTTTATTTGGGCCGGTCCCATCTATCGGGAGCGACACTAACCTCTGTTGTGATGCCTCAGGAACTATTGCTAGGCGCCGGGTATTTCCCCTCAACCGTCCGCACCGTTATCCAACCCGAAACAACCTTCCGGGAATCTAAATGGATCAGATGCAGCAGGACCTTACTGAGGTCAGAAATCAAATGGCAAATGAAAGACTAGAGATGAGGAATCAAATGACTCAGTTCATGGAAGTGATGAACAATATGGCTCAGAGCCAGGAAAGATTGAGGGCCATGGTGGAAAGGCAAAATCAAGAGGATCCACATATAGGGACTGCCGGTACCAGTAACAATGAAAGGGTACAACCTCATGTCAACCCCCCGGTATTTGGACCACACCTCCATCCTGAGGTCAATATTCCAGCAAATGTTCAAGGGACTGCCACTGCAGCTAGGGTACTTCAAGAAGACCCCCAAGAGGACCAATTCACAGTAATGGGTGCCGGGGAGGAAGCTTATGATAGGAGGTTGGAAGAAATAGCTGAGAAGTTGAGATCCTTAGAGTCTCAAAACTCTTTGGGTTTTGACGTTATGGATATGGGCTTGGTAGACGGGGTTAGGATTCCCCAAAAGTTCAAGCCTCCATGTTTTGAAAAGTATAATGGGACTTCTTGTCCTCGAACCCATCTACAATCTTTTCTCGGGAGATTAAAAGCTTATACCATGGACGAGAAATTGTGGATGTTCTATTTTGAAGATATCTTGACTGGAGCTTCGAGGGAGTGGTATTCCCATCTGACAAGAGCAACAATTAGATGCTGGAAGGACCTGGCAGAGGCCTTCATCAGACAGTATCAGTATAATCTGGATATGGCACCCAACAGGACTCTCCTAATGGGAATGTCACAGTCATCTAGAGAAAGCTTCAGAGAATATGCTCAAAGATGGAGACAGCTTGCTGCTGCTGTCCAGCCACCTATGTCTGAAAGAGAGATGGCTGATATGTTCATGAATACCCTTCAGGGAACCTATATTGATAGGCTAGCTGCCTTCTCATCTACCAGATTTGCAGATGTTGTTATAGCCGGGGAGAGAATTGAAAGCCTATTGAAAATGGGTAAGATCTCAGACAATGGTGCAAGCTCGTCCAGTAGTACAAGAAAGCCTTTTGCAGGCCCAAGAAGAACTGGCGAGACCAATGCCATCCACACCAACAGGGGCAGGCCCCAATATGTTCACAGATCAATAGCAGCAGTCACCATTCCTGCTCCAGCTCATCCTCAGCCAGTCTATCAACCTCCACAGCAAAACTATCAGCCGCAACCTCAATACCATCAGCAAAATCAGTATCCTCCAAGAAATTACAACAACAGCAACACCAACAACAACAGTCAACAAAGGCCATTTCAGCAGAGGCCATCTCAAGCTAATAGGGTGATCGATCCGATCCCTATGCCATATGCTACTCTGCTGCCACAACTCCTGAAACTCAACCTAGTTGAGCTAAGGACGCTGGCACCTCCAGATCCCAACAGTCTACCTAGGAACTATGACTCCAATGCTAGGTGTGCTTTTCATTCAAACGCACCTGGCCACAGTACAGAAAAGTGCAGAGCCCTGCATATGAAGGTACAAGACCTGGTAGACTCAAAAGCTCTGAATTTCGCACCACCACCCAATGTCAATAAGAACCCGATGCCGAACCACGGTGGTCCTAGAATTAACGCTATTGAAGAAGACAAGCCGTCTTATTTAATAACCAGTGTGGGACAGATCCGGACACCGTTGGTGGTAATCAAAGCTCAGCTCTTGGAATGTCAAACGTTCCCGGGGTGTGAGTTGGGTTGTGCTTACTGCAATATCTCAGTAAATGGGTGCGATAATTTGAGGAATGGCATAGATGGCCTTATTCAGAGTGGCCAGCTTCAGATCACCACATCATTTCCAACAAATCCAGCAATCTCATCAACAACGGTTTCAGAACCTCCTACAACTGCAGCATCCATTGTTCCTGACAATTCTTCACTTTCATCAACAAGTACTTCATCTGTCATTTCAACTGACCAGATGTCAACAAATTTTCCTTCTACAACTCCAGCACCACTCCATTATGAAACTCCTACAACAACAGCATCCATCCTTCCACCGATGTCTCCTACAACACCAGCAACAAATCATGAAGATGTCTCAACTGTCACCATATTCTATGATCCTGAAAGCAACTCTGCCTACAATTCAGAAGGTGTTGCTCCCATTAGAGCACCAGTTACAATTTATTATGATCCGCAGACTATCACAGTTCCTTCAACAGCTGCAATCAGTCCAGTCACCATCACGGTGCCTGGACCGATACCTTATGAAAGCAGTAATGCCATCCCCTGGCATTACGGCTCTGACTTGTACTGTGAAGGACAAAGAATCACTTTTGAATCATCCACCCCTGCACCACAAATTGACAATGTGGGAGGAGGCGGAGGCTTCACTCGAAGCGGACGTCTTTTCGCCCCACAAATTCAGAGACCCACTGCCGAAGCAGAAGCTGCTGCCAAGGCAAAAGGGAAGAACCCTGTGCAGGAAGATCAAGCTGTTAAGGAAGCCTTGAAGACACCATTCGATCAAGAGGTTGATGAGTTCATGCGAATCATCAAAAAGAGTGATTATAAAATAGTGGATCAGCTTCATCAGACGCCTTCCAAGATCTCAATCCTATCATTGCTTATGTGCTCCGAGGCCCATCGGAATGCACTACTCAAAGTCTTGCACGCAGCTTACGTGCCTGAAGAGATCACTGTCAATCAGCTGGAAGCTGTGGTGGGGAATGTTAATGCTAGTCACGGACTAGGGTTCACCAATACTGATTTGACAACGGAAGGCCGCAACCACAACAAAGCCTTGCACATAACCATGGAATGCAAAGGTGCTGTCCTTTCCCATGTGCTGGTAGACACGGGGTCATCCCTTAATGTCTTACCCAAGAAGGCCCTGGTGAAGCTAGAATATGAAGGATTGGCATTGAGACCCAGTAACCTGGTGGTAAGAGCTTTTGATGGTTCAAAGAGATCGGTTCTGGGAGAGATTGAGTTACCCGTAACGATTGGCCCGCAGACCTTTAAAACTATCTTCTATGTGATGGACATTCAGCCCGCCTACAGCTGTTTGTTGGGTAGGCCATGGATTCACGCTGCTGGCGCCGTGACCTCTACCCTTCACCAGAAGTTAAAATATGAGTGGGAGGGTCAGATCGTTACAATCTGTGGGGAAGAGGACATTTTTGTCAGCCACCTAGCAACCTATAAGTACATTGAAATGGATGGGGAAATCCATGAAACAATGATCCAGGGGTTTGAAGCCTTGAATGTGAATGAGACATCTGCTGTATCTGGTACGTCAATATCATCATACCAACAAGCCCGGAAGGTTGTTGAGGAAGGAACTGCCCAAGGCTGGGGCAAGCTACTACCGGTGGAAAAGAAAGAAGACAGATTTGGGTTGGGTTACAGACCAACTCAACAAGATCAAACAGCGGCTGCAAAAGAGCCCAATTTTATGAGTGGGGGGATGCTTACCCCTGATGCCATCAACTGTCTGGAAGACGAGCTGGAAGAAGAACGCAACCTGGAAAGCTGGACTCGTCCAAAGATCCCGGGGAGCAGTGTCTCAAACTGGTCTTCCCAGGAAATTATAAGAGTTACTCATGCAGAGTAATTATTATTTCCTGTATTTTTATAGCATGCATCAAAGTCTTGCATCTTGCCCAAGATGACAAGACTCATTTTGTAATCGGGCCATATGTACTTTTTGTGCAAACAAGATTAATCAATGAAATATCAGACATCTTTTTGCAAACGAGTCTTTTTCTTTTTTCGCTCACTGTTTTTCCATTTTTTCTTTTTTGTACAAAAAAATAAATGGCAGTGTTTTCAAAATGACAACTCTATTTCACTTTTCTAAAACAAGATTAAAATCAAGTCACTAAAATGAACAAACTTAACCCTTGCAGAGAGTGCCTTTCAGACAACACCGACAACAGCACGGCTATGACTTCGTATGACTTTGACAATCCAATCAATCGAGCTGATGAAGGGGTTGATGAAGAATATGAGCTTCCTGAAGAGCTAGCCAGGTTGTTAAGACAAGAGGAAAAGGTTATTACTCCTCACCAGGAGGAGGTTGAAGTGATCAATCTTGGTACAGATGAAGAGGTGAAAGAAGTCAAAATCGGGGCCTGCCTGCAAGACTCAGTAAAGAGACAACTGATTGATCGGCTTCAAGAATATGTGGATGTGTTTGCTTGGTCGTATCAAGACATGCCAGGGTTGGATACCGACATTGTTGTGCACAAGCTGCCTTTGAGGGAAGAATGCCCACCGGTCAAACAGAAATTGCGTCGTACTCGCCCAGACATGGCTATGAAAATCAAAGAAGAGGTACAAAAGCAATGGGACGCCGGGTTCCTTGCTGTAACTAGCTATCCGCCGTGGGTTGCCAATATTGTACCTGTGCCTAAGAAAGACGGAAAAGTGCGGATGTGTGTTGACTACCGGGATCTGAACAGAGCCAGCCCGAAAGATGACTTCCCTTTACCTCACATTGATGTATTGGTTGATAATACGGCTCAGTTCTCGGTATTCTCCTTCATGGACGGATTTTCAGGATACAATCAGATTAAGATGTCACCTGAAGACATGGAGAAGACAACATTCATCACACCTTGGGGCACGTTCTGTTACAAAGTGATGCCATTCGGACTGAAGAATACTGGTGCAACATATCAACGGGCTATGGTGACATTATTCCACGATATGATCCATAAGGAAATCGAGTGTTATGTGGATGACATGATTGCCAAGTCCCTTACTGAAGAAGACCATCTGGTAAATCTGCTCAAGTTGTTCAAACGTCTGAGGAAGTACCAACTGAAGTTGAACCCCAACAAATGCACATTCGGGGTGCGATCTGGTAAGCTGCTGGGTTTTATTGTAAGCGAGAAAGGGATTGAGGTTGACCCTGATAAAGTCAAAGCCATCCAAGAGATGCCTGCACCAAAGACAGAGAAGGAAGTTCGAGGGTTCTTAGGACGATTGAACTACATTTCGAGGTTCATATCTCACCTTACAGCAACCTGTGAACCCTTGTTCAAGCTGTTAAGAAAAGAGCAAACGGTCAGGTGGAATGAAGATTGCCAGAAGGCTTTTGACAAGATCAAGGAATATCTGCAAGAACCTCCAATCCTTATGCCTCCAGTTGAAGGAAGACCTTTGATAATGTACTTGACAGTATTAGAAGAGTCAATGGGGTGTGTGCTGGGCCAGCATGACGAGTCTGGTCGAAAAGAGTATGCGATATACTACCTAAGCAAAAAGTTTACCGACTGTGAACAACGTTATTCACTGCTCGAGAAAACTTGCTGTGCTTTAGCGTGGGCTGCTCGCCGACTGAGACAGTATATGTTGACCCACACTACTTTGTTGATATCAAAAATGGACCCAGTTAAGTACATTTTCGAGAAGCCAGCTCTTACCGGACGGGTTGCAAGATGGCAAATGATTCTCACAGAATACGACATACAGTACACATCTCAGAAAGCCATCAAGGGCAGTGTACTATCTGAATATCTTGCTGAGCAACCCATTGATGACTACCAGCCTATGAGGTTTGACTTCCCCGATGAAGACATCATGTTCATTAAATCAAAAGATCATGAGGAGCCTGTTCACACTGAAGGGCCTGACCCGGAAGAAGAATGGACTATGATGTTTGATGGGGCTGTTAACATGAATGATCGTGGTGTTGGTGCAGTACTCATTACACCCAAAGGAGTCCACATGCCGTTCTCGGCAAAGCTCACTTTTAACTGCACTAACAAAGAAGCTGAATACGAAGCTTGCATTATGGGTCTTGAGGAAGCCATTGACCTCAGGATCAAGACCTTGACCGTATTCGGAGATTCAGCTCTGGTAATCAATCAGACCAACGGCAAATGGTACACCCACCAGGATCATCTGATACCTTACAGGGATTATACAAGGAGGTTACTGACTTTCTTCACAACAGTCAAGCTTGAGTATATCCCTCGGGACGAGAATCAGTTTGCAGATGCTCTTGCTACCATTTCATCCATGATCAAAGTTCAAGCTGCTAACTTTGTACCTCAGATTTCAGTGTCAAGACTTGATAGACCAGCATATGTGTTCGCAGCAGATGTTGTTAAAGATGATAAGCCTTGGTTCCACGACATTAAGTGTTTCTTGGAGGATCAAACATACCCACCTGGGGCATCTTCCAATGATAAGAAGACTTTGAGAAGGCTTGCTGGTAGTTTCTTCCTGAACACTGATGGGTCTTTATACAAAAGGAACTTTGATATGGTACTCCTCAGATGTGTTGATAAGACAGAAGCAGACCTGTTGATGCATGAAGTGCACGAAGGCTCCTTTGGTACCCATGCTGGAGGACATGCAATGGCTAAGAAGTTGTTAAGATCAGGCTATTATTGGATCACAATGGATGCAGACTGTTGTGCCTACGCCAGAAAATGCCATAAATGCCAGATTTATGCAGATAAGGTGCATGTGCCTCCCAATCCTTTGAACATCATGTCTTCACCATGGCCCTTTGCCATGTGGGGTATTGACATGATTGGCAAGATTGAGCCAACTGCTTCGAATGGCCACAGATTCATCCTGGTCGCCATCGATTATTTCACCAAGTGGGTTGAAGCAGCCTCATATGCAAATGTCACAAGGCAAGTGGTAGCCAGATTTCTGAAAAGAGATATCATCTGTCGATATGGAGTTCCCGAGCGAATCATTACTGACAATGGTTCTAATCTAAACAACAAAATGATGGCTGAGTTATGCCGAGACTTCAAGATCCGACACCACAATTCTTC
The DNA here is from genome assembly GCA_963966055.1 of Lathyrus aphaca. Classification (NCBI taxonomy): domain Eukaryota; kingdom Viridiplantae; phylum Streptophyta; class Magnoliopsida; order Fabales; family Fabaceae; genus Lathyrus; species Lathyrus aphaca. The sequence continues at coordinate 109,170,686 of OZ014523.1, forward strand.
TCCTTACAGGCCGAAGATGAACGGCGCTGTTGAGGCAGCAAACAAGAATATCAAGAAGATTGTGCAGAAGATGGTAATCACCTACAAAGACTGGCATGAAATGCTACCGTTTGCCTTGCATGGGTACCGCACATCAATCAGAACATCCACTGGGGAAACACCGTATCAACTTGTGTATGGTATGGAGGCAGTCCTACCTGTTGAAGTTGAATTACCCTCTCTACGGGTATTAATGGATGTTAAACTGAGTGAAGCAGAATGGGTTAGGTCCCGATACGAGCAGCTGAATTTGATCGAAGAGAAGAGATTAGCTGCAATCTGTCATGGGCAGTTATATCAGAAGAGAATGAAGAGAGCCTTCGATCAGAAAGTCAGGCACCGAAAGTACCAAGTAGGAGATCTTGTGCTGAAAAGAATCCTCCCTCCTCATACAGACCACAGGGGCAAATGGACTCCAAATTATGAAGGACCATTCGTGGTAAAGAAAGTTTTCTCTGGTGGAGCACTGATGCTCAGCACCATGGATGGTGAAGATTTCCCGTCCCCTGTGAATTCAGATGCAGTTAAAAAATACTTCGCATAAAAATGACCCGCTGGACATAAAAACAGAATGTAAGTCCAGGCAAAAATAGGGCATCCCGGCGAGTCAAAAACAGAATAAAAGACTCGGGCAAAAATAAGGGAAAATAAATAAAAATGTACACCCGCTGAGTTGAAAAGCCGCATTGGACAACTCAGGCAAAAATGGGTATCCCGATGGATTGAAAACCCGAAAGGGCGATCCATGCAAAATAAGGGAATAAGCGAACAACTGCATTCTAAATTCGTCTGTATCACTTGCAACTTGGAAAGCTTCAAAAGGATCAAGCTTCAATCAGAATCAGCCTTCTTCAGAAAGCAAGGCGAGAAGAACGTCATTGTCATACGAGTCATAGCAGAAGAGGAAGCTCCTTTGAAAGCGTCGTCAACATCGCCAGCACTTTGTTTCTCAATTTGTAACAATCTCCTCATTTTAGGAGATTTGTTTCCTTGACTGTATCTTGCCAATTCAGGGCACAAGAATTAATAAAAATCAGATTCTTCAGTCATGTTTCGTCTTGTACATATTTCGTTTGCAAAGAATGTCTGATGTCTCTAAAACTAATTGCATAAGTACAGATGTTTTTCACTAAAAATAGAAACACATGCTTGCAGGGAATATACTTATTTTTGAGAATGCTTAACTCCTATGACGGAATCCAGTAAAGGATACCTCGGGACCGTTTGTGCGTTTCCTTATCTTTGCAGGGTTGCAGGTATCCAGAACACAACTTGGGGCCTGTAAGCTTCATCTCAGCAAGTCGGCAAATCAACAAGTGATCTCAGCATCCGAAATGCTCTATCCCCAGCTGAGTTACCAACAACATTCCCCAGCTGTATTACCAATCGTTCTTCCTCGGCAGAATGCAAAGTCAGGGAATCATCTCCCCACAGAATCCTCAGCCTCTATTCAAAAGAGCAACGCATGAAGGAGTCACAACAGAGTACAGAAGGCTTCTACAAACCCCAGCTGGGTCCTATATTACAAGGATATGTCAATCAGTGACCTAGATCCCCAAGCAGATGCATCTCATCAGATCTGTCAATAATCTCACCCCCCAGCTGGGATGTCCGCTTCAAGCAGATCGACCAGGGATCTTCACAGCATCGGGACCCGAATCCCGGATCGATATCTTTGCATAATCATGGCATTTGCATCATATCCACCCACAAAGCGTAGCATTCCGTCTAATATGGAGCATTACGGCAAAATTCAAACACATAGCATAATTATAAGTCATGTTGTGAATCGAACACTTGTGAATAATAAACCATCTGTCAGTATACAGAATACAATACACAAAAATCCCCCGGAGTCCCCAGCAAAAGCAGTTGCCTCACAAATCACAAACACCAGTATATGCACCTTTTGACACCCGTCCGTGTCATCACTCCCCAGTAAAGTTGCCTGAATACACTTTACAAACAAGATCACCCGTACTACAGATACTTCCTGACACCCGTCCGTGTCAAATCACCAGCAGAAAGCCAAAGACATCCTCTTTGCACTCACATATACTTGTATATACACTTTCTTGACACTCGTCCGTGTCATATCCCCAGCGCAGTCGCCTAGACTTTGTATATCAGATATTTGTTCATATTACACTCTTCTCTTTCTGACACTCGTCCGTGTCACTCTCCCCAGCAGCTAAACACTCATCTATGCACCACTCGCTCTTATACAGATACTCGTCCGTATCTTGTATATACCAGTTACATCCCCGCAGATTCGACTTTGGTTCATGTTCTTTGTTAACCAGTTGGTACTCGTCCGTACCATCATCTCAGAATATGCGTCCAGTGTTTGTTTCTACATGATACTCGTCCGTATCATAGTCTTAAGGATGCTCGTCCGCATCTTTAATCCATACACCGTGTCGAAACACTCATGTCTTCTTGAATATAGATGCTCGTCCGTGTCTACTATTCCCCCGGAAGAACCTTCAGATTCAACACTCGTCCGTGTCCTTTGTTAACCAGTTGATACCCGTCCGTATCATCATCTCTGAACACGTGTCAGTATTTGTTTCTACCCGATACTCGTCCGTATCGTAGTCTTAAGGATGCTCGTCCGCATCTTTAATCTATACACAACGTCAAAACACTTATACCTTTTATTTCCTGGATGCGAACACTCGGCCGTGTTTACTATATCCCCAATAGATCGCCAACAAAGCAATTTCTGTTATCTGACACTCGTCCTGTGTTACGATAAACCCTGAGAGCAGCCGTACCCTGCTGAGTGGTCGTCCTCCACTTCTTGATGGTCGTCCTCCATCATGCTCATCCGATGGCCGTCCCCATCGTTGATTTTTAGCAGCCGTCCCCTGCTAGGTGGTCGTCCTCCACCTCTTGATGATCGTCCTTCATCATTTTATCCAATGGCCATCCCCATTGTTGATTTTTGGTTATCTGGCATTCGTCCTGTGTCATGAGAAACCTCGAGAGCAGCCGTCCCCTGCTAGGTGGTCGTCCTCCACCTCTTGATGGTCGTCCTCCATCATGCTCGTCCGATGGCCGTCCCCATCGTTGACCTTTTATCCGATGGCCGTCCCCATCGTTGATATTTTCGCCAGCCGTACCCTGCCAGGTGGTCGTCCTCCACCTTTGATGGCCGTCCCCATCATGTTTCCTTTACTCCCCAACAGAGCAGCCGTCCCCTGCTAGGTGATCGTCCTTCACCTTTGATGGCCGTACCCCATCAGCTGTTTATTTCATTTATTCTTTAACCCGATGGCCGTCCCCATCGTGGTCCCTTTTCCTTTTTAGCCCGATGGCCGTCCCCATCGTTGGTTACTTTACCTTTGTGAACTTGACGGCCGTCCCCGTCATGTTTCATTAATCCCCAGAGAATTTTGCAGCTTTATCCTGATGGCCGTCCCCATCATAATTTGATTTTCCCCAGCTAGTCGGCTGTCCCCGTCTTGGCTTTACCTTTTATCCCCAGCGTGTCGGCCGTCCCCGTCATTGCTTTGTTCCCCGCACTTTACAATATACTTTATTTTCCTTTTGCAATCTATATCCCTTTTCTTCTTCATTCTGTGAGTGCAAATTTTGGACTGTCTTTGGTATTCAACCACAAGTTATCCTGTTTGCCTGTTAAGCCGTTGCTTACAACCTGCACAGCTAACTCATGTTTGAATAGGGGAAGCTGTAAACACCCCAAATTTGCCCTCACCCATTCACACCATGGCGTGTGATCATTTCATATGCATAAACACAATCATATCATCTCATATCTCAATTTTGATTCACTGCATAGTTTATAAGTCATCTGCACCTAGGGTTTGTGATCTAAGCAATCCAAGAGCTTCTTGAGCCACTCCAAAGGCTACCAATCACTTCAAAGGGATCCATGTGTGTTCATCTATCATATTACATCCTCTCAAGGTCAAGATTTCAAAAGAATCACAAGAACTGGAAATGGTGTGGATGCAGAGCCAGGATAGACTGCACAGTTGACCTAAAATTAGGGTTTTGATTTCAGAGGCCATAAACCCAAATTTTTTGGCCATTCTTGTTTCCATTGGTCTCTATATGGTATAGGGAGTATGCATATCAATTTTCATGAAGAAATTCCATGGGGAAGTCATCTGATCAAGAGTTGACTTTTCAGACAAGTCAGTGCAAAATCAGGGCATCTGAGGCCCCCAATGACCCAACCAATGGGCATTCTTCATCATTTTGAGTGAATATGGTCTTTATTTGATCATGGAAGAAGGTTGAAGTTCACAAAAATCAAGAATTTAGGGTTTTTTGCAAATGTTGACTTTTTGGGCATAGTTGACTTTTCAAGAATGCTTCATTTTAGGTCATTTTTCAAGCCTTGATTCTTGATCCAAAAATGCTTCAAATGGAAAAACTTTGGTCATGAAAGTTGTAGATCACATTTTTCCCTTTTCAAAAAGTACAAGAACATGATCAAACTCTTCTTGGATCAAAAGTTATGGTGTGACAAAGTTGGCTAAAATAATTGATTTTCAAGGCATGCCTCAAATGAGAATTTTGCAAAACCATGAACCAATGCCTTTTGTAACCTCTAGTTCATTTCAAACCATGACACAAACATTCTATAAGTCATAAAAATCATAATTGAACCAAGAATGCTCATGTATTTTGGCTTGTGGGATAAGGAAATCACATGTGAACCATAAAGCAACAACTTGCAAAACTCATGATCACACTTCCTACAACTTGCAACCTTGGATGCTGACTTTGGCTAGCCTTTCCCCTCACCCTTGCTGCGCAGCCCCATGCCTTGTACTAGCCTAGAACCACACCATACTTCTCTTACACAAAAGGTGGACTTTGAGCAAAAGCAAACTTACCAATCACTATAGGCCATGTCAAATCATCTGACCTATAGGATTAAAATATACTATCCATTTGCAAGCCATTTCATAAAGGAAGCAAGGCTGAAACACTTCAACACATCACATACACAAAAACACTCCCTCTTGCAAATTGCTTCGAATCTCTCTGCCCAGCCATAAAACATTCAAACCATTTTCACCAACCAAATCGTCATGCTTCATTAAGCCCAAAGCAACCAAGAGCCAGGCCTGAAACAAGCTGTAACCTCACTTCACCATTTTCACTCCCTTTTGCAGTTTGCTTCGAATCTCTCTCCACAGCTCACAAACATCAAAACAAACTCCATAGACCATCTCCACTCATCATCTGGACCACAAACAACCACCTACATTGGCCTGAAACTGCCTGAACCACCATTGCCATTTCCAACTGAGCTGGAGCAGAAGCTTGTCAAACTCTTCATCCAGCCAATATAAACTTCTCCAAAGCATTCAAACATCATCAAGAGGTTCTAAGGAGTGGATCGCACAAGGAGAAAGGGTCTGAAAGTTGCTGGAGTGAAAGCTTCGAATCTCAGGTAGCTCAAGAAATATTTTTCCAGAAATCATTTTTTATGTTCTAAACTTGTTCTCCATGCTTCACTGAGTATCCTGATGCTTTTAGTTTTTGAAATGGTGATGAAATGAACATTTAATTGATCTCTGAAACTGGTTTGCCCTAAAGATTGTTTGTTTCGATTCATGCTTCTGGGGAAAAATAAATGAATTTGGGCATGGGGTTTTAATTCAGTGGATCATGGGAATCATTTCCCCTTTTTTAGATTTTGTTTTTGTTACGATTTGAGAGAGTTTGGAGATTTTCAGGTGGACTTCCCACCGGAGAAGACGACCGGAGGTCCTCTCCGGCCACCTGAAAATCATTTGCCCTAATTACAGTCATTAACTCCCATTTGAATTTCGTGCGTTGGATACCTTTGACCCGTTGACTACCCGCGCGCATGTGTGGTCCAGATCTGTTTGCTTAGCCCTAATCCACGTGTTTAGTTTAATTAATCTATAATTAAATTAATTTAATCTGAGCCAACCACAGCCCTTGGATAACGCGCGTGGTCAACCAATTCAAACTCAGACTCAATCCTGGCCCTCCACTCATTTGACTTTCTTTTTATTTTCATTTAATTCATTTTCTTTTCATTTGTTTTGCATAATTATTTTAAAATAGTAAAAAATGTGTAAAAATTATGAAACTTTTTCTCATAAGTTTTATTAATTTTTATGACACAAAAATATTTTTATTTTTATTTTTATCATTAAAAAGTATTTTAAAATATTTAAAAGATTATTTTTAATCGATTAATGGAAATTAATTTATTAAAAATACTTTTAGGTATCTAAAAATCACCAAAAAATTCATGAAATGTTCTAAGACATTTAGAAACATTTTCCAACCTTCAAACCAAATTTCTTTTTTGATCTTGATGCATTTTGAGAATTTTCCATTGAATTAAATCATTTTTTGTGCATTATTTTGATCCTAAGTTCAAAAAATCATTTCTGCCTATCTATAAAGAGTTGGACATTGATTCTTCTTGCATTGCATTCTGTTTAGCATGTAGTTTCTAGGATCAAATGGTCATGATTTGACTCCTCATTTTCAATTTGATTGGCATTTCTTTTGTATAGGAGCCCTAAAAATCCTAATAACTTGTAAAATTCATAACTTGAGATTGGTGAAGAGTTAAGACCTCCCCTTTGGACCTTGGTTTAGTATAGGGTTAGGGTTCCTTTGTGTGGCATTTTCCATTTTTTATCTTAGGGTTTGCTTCTGTTTTTGGTTTTTGTTTGATGTTTGGTTCATAAACCCTAATTTGGGCTTCCATTTGCATCCATCTTGCATTCTCTTACATAACATGACTTGCCATGACATTTCAAGCATCCATTTGATTCATTTGACATCTTAAGACATATAGAAAGCATGTTTGATCATTGCATCTTGCATTTTGCCATGTTGTTTGCCATGTATGTTTCATAACTTTTCATGTAAGTTCATGCTCCTTAACTTGCATCATTTGCATCCATGATCTTGTATGAACATCTCCATGCCTTGCCTCATGTTTGTAGTATAATCATTGCATCATTATCATCATCAACATGTTCCTGGTTTTTGTTTATCATCATGTCATCTTATCTCATTTGACTTTGCATTGCATTTCTTTTCTAACATTTCAGGTGGTAAGTGATTTTGAGAAGTGAATTTGCCTTCACTTCTCATAACTTTTCTTTTCATCTCTCTTGCATCCATTGCTGCATTTTTATATGTGTTAGAGTTTGAGCTTGCTCATTCTTCTTCTTCCCACTTTCTTTCTTCAAGTGACTTGACTTCTTGAATGAAGCAAGTTGCTTTGCTTCTCTTGATCCTTTCATCTGCTTCCTGGTGGTTCCATTGAAGATCTTTCTTGTTTAACCTCACAAACCTTAGGAACAACCAAGCATGACAATGATTAGGGTTTTGATTAGTCCCCCCTCTTAGTTTTACCTTTGTGTCTCTTTCGAGTCTTCTCTTCTCATCTCATAATCAGGGACTAAACCCTAAAGGCTTTAAGGCTTTGTGATTAAGCTTATGCCTGCATCCTTCTCTTAGGATGGAGTGTATAACTTTAATCCTAAGTGTTAAACCCTTAATGTGTTTAAATCTCTTAATCAATCCACTTAATAAGTATCAAGACTTCGCACTTGTAACTTGGGCCTTGCATTAGGGTTCTAATTCTTCCTTAATTGGTTAAGAAGGACTAACCCTAGTGTTAATGGACAAGTCCCCCTCAAGTTGTCTTACAAATCATAAAATCCACTTCATCATCATACCATTAATAAAATCCACTTAATCAAAGGCTTGTTTTGTCATGAGTTTAATCCCTAATCATGGATTAAGTTGAGGAGTTTTCCTCAGCTTAAACATTCTCATCTATTATCCTTCTATTAGGATGGTGTAATGAGTCTGTTTAATCCCTGATTATGGCTTAACCTCATTACTTAACACTAAACAAAAACAACAAAAACACCTAAATAATCACAAGTAGGTTAATGATCTTAATCCTAAAACATAGGTGATTAAGTGTGAGAATCTGACTTCACACTTAAGGCATTCTCATTACCCCTAAACAGAGGGAAGATGTGATGAGTTTACTAAATCCATTGGTTTAGGCTTAAGCTCATTAACTTATGACAAACTTTCAAAAGCAATAAAAGACTGAAAACACAAAAACAAACAATAATCGTTTCCTCTGGGATTCTTTTCTCATCACCTTCACTCATAAACGAGAGCTCGCTTCTTCCGTCTAATGCAAGACAGTTTGCATCTGTGCCAGACAGATCATACACTTGAGCATAGGCAAGTAAGCAGTTCACAAGTCAATTCATCTTTCAGTCTCTTTGGGTCGAACTACGGTGTTCTGACTTCCTCATTGCACGAGAGGATACTGTAAACACCCCAAATTTGCCCTCACCCATTCACACCATGGCTTGTGATCATCTCATATGCATAAACACAAGCATATCATCTCACATCTCATTTTTGATTCACTGCATAGCTTTCAAGGCATCTGCACCTAGGGTTTGTGATCTGAGCAATCCCAGAGCATCTTGAGCCATTCCAAAGGCAACCAATCAACTCAAAGGGGTCCATGTGTGTTCTTATATCATATTTCATCTCCTCAAAGTCAAAAATGCAGAGGAATCACAAGAACTAGGGTTTGAGTGGATGCAGGGCCAGCTTGAACTACACAGTTGACTGAAAATTAGGGTTTTGGTTTCAGAGGCCATAACCCCAAATTTTTGGTCATTCTTGTTTCCATTGATCTCTATATGGTATAGGGAGTATGCATATCAATTTTCATGAAGAAATTCCATGGGGAAGTCATCTGATCAAGAGTTGACTTTTCAGACAAGTCAGTGCAAAATCAGGGCATCTGAGGCCCCCAATGACCCAACCAATGGGTGATCTTCATCATTTTGAGTGTATATGGTCTTTATTTGATCATGGAAGAAGATTGAAGTTCATAGAAATCAAGAATTTAGGGTTTTTTGCAAATGTTGACTTTTTGGGCATAGTTGACTTTACAAGAATGCATCATTTTAGGTCATTTTTCAAGCCATGATTTTGGATCCAAAAATGCTTCAAATGAAAAAACTTTGGTCATGAAAGTTGTAGATCTCATCTTTCCCTTTTCAAAAAGTACAAGAACATGATCAAACTCTTCTTGGATCAAAAGTTATGGTGTGGCAAAGTTGGCAAAAATCACTAAAATTCAAGTTATGCACCAAATGGAAATTTTGCAAAACCTTGAACCAATGCATTTTGTAACTTCTAATTGGCTTCAAACCAGTATGCAAACATTCTACAAGTCACAAAATTCAGAATGGACTAGGCATTGCTCATGTTTCATGGCTTTTGGGACAAGATCTTTCCATGTGAACCATAAAGCAACAACTTGCAAAATCATCATTGTGCTTCTACCACTTGATACATTGGATGCTGCACTTTGGCTAGCCTCTCACCTCACCATGCTGCACCAGAACCATATCTTGTACTTAGCTAGAGCTTAGCCCATGCCCTCTCTTACAAAATTTGACTTTTTTGCAAAAGGTAACTTACCAATCAATAAAGCACATGTCCAATCAACTGACCAATGAGAGAGGTTTATGTGGACAAAGGGCAAGCCATTCCATACATCTAGCAAGGCTGAAAACACTTCATTGACCACATTCACAAAATCACCTCACATTGCAAAAACTTTCGAATCTGCCTCCACAGCCAAGAAACACTCAAACTTTCTTCATCATCCAACTCAACACACTCCATAGGCCTCAAACCACCAAAGCTCAAGCCTGAAACAAGCCTGACCTGAGCTCCACCATTTCTCACTTTCCAAACCAGTTCCCTTCGAATCTCACTACACAGCCATCAAACACTTCATCTCTCTTCACCAGCAAATCAGGAACACTCAAAGGAGTCCAAACCACCCATTACACTGACCTAAAACAGCCTACACACCAAGTCCATTCTCTGCTATATCAGTTTGGTAACTCTTGAAATAGCTTGCTAAAGCTCATTTCAAGCCTGCCATTAGCACCAGGGGAGTCATTGGAGCTAGCTTGCATCAAGAAATTGCTCTGAAAGCCCAGAAACAGGAGTTGTCACCTCAGGTATGGCCATGAAACTTCTTTCTCAAAGCTTTGATCTTTTGTTGTAAAGTGAAAGTGCATGCCTTGGGGATCATAGTGATATGTTTAGAAACAAAAATGGTGGAAAAATGAGCATTTTACAGTTGTCTGAAAGTTTGACACCATTTTTGTTTTTGTTTCGATTCAAGCTTTTCTTGCCAGTAAAATGATGTTTGATCATGGATTTGGGTTGTAGGAAGTGTGGGGAATGTTTCTGGGCAGTTAATTTGACACGGGTTGGCCTGGATAAGAAACTAGGGTTTTGGTATGGCCGGAGAAGACGACCGGAGCTCATCTCCGGTCGCCTGAGTGTAATTAGGGCTTAATCCAGTATTTAAATGCCATTTGAATTTGGGCCATAGGATCAGTTGACTCACTTGACTTCCCGCGCGCATGAAAGGCCAGGATCTGTTTGCTTAACCCTAATTTCGTTTAATTAATTTAATCCTGTTTAATTAAGTCAGGTGCAATCTCCACCATCCATTCACGCGCCAGTCAACACTTTTGAACCCAGAGCGCATCCTGGCCTTCCATTCAGCCTACTTTTATTTTATTTAATTTTTAATTCATTTTCTTTCTATTTAATTTGCATAATTAATTTAAAATAGCTAAAAAATCTTAAAAATTATGAAACTTTTTCTCAAAAGTTTAATTAATATTTAAGACCCAAAAATATTTTTATTTTATTTTTTATCATTAAAAAAGTATTTTTAAATATTTAAAAGATTATTTTTTAATTGATTAATGAGAATTAATTAATTAAAAATACTTTTAGGTATTTAAAAATTACAAAAAAATTCATGAAATGTTCTAAGACATTTAGAAACATTGTCCAACCTTCAAACCAAATTTCTTTTTTGATCTTGATGCATTTTAAGAATTTTTCATTGAATTAAATCACTTTTTATGCATTATTTTGATCACATGTTTGAAAATTCATTTCTGCCTTTTGAAGAAAGTTGAGACATTGGTTCTTCTTGCATTGTTTTGTGTTTAGCATGTATTTTCAAGGATAAAAAGGCCATGAATTGTTCTTGCATTTTCAAATTGTTTGGCATTTGTTTTGTTAAGAACCCTAAAAAACCCTAATAACTTAGAAAATTCATATCTTGAGTTTGGTTGAGAGTTGAGAGCTCCCCTTTGGGCAGTGGTTTATTATAGGTCTAGGGTTTCCTTGGGTACCATTTTCCATTTTTACTTTAGGGTTTTGTTTCTGTTTTTGGTTTGTGTTTGATGTTTGATCCATGAACCCTAATTTGGGCTTTAATTTGCATCCCTCTTGCATTTCCTTGCATAACATGACTTGTCTTTGCATTTTGTGCATACTTATGATTCATTTGACATCTTAAGACATATAGGAAGCATGTTTGATCATTGCATTGCATATTTGCCATGTCATTTGTCTTGTATGATTCATAACTTTTCATGTTCATTCATGCTCCTTAGCTTGCCTCATGTGCATCCATGATCTTATATGAACATCTCCATGTCTTGCCTCATGTTTGCAGCACCTCATAACATCATAATCATCATCAACATGCTTCTGGTTTTGCTTAGCATCATATCATTTCATCTCATCTTGCATTGCATTGCATTTTCTTTCTAACATTGCAGGTGGTAAGTAAACTTGAGAAGTGGATTTGCCTTCACTTCTCATACCTTTTCTTTTCACCTCTCTTGCATCCATTGCTGCATTTCTATTTGTGTTTGAGATTGAGCTTGCTCATTCTTCTTCCTCCCACTTTCTTTCTTCAAGTGACTTGACTTCTTGAATGAAGCAAGTCACTTTGCTTCTCTTGATCCTTTCATCTGCTTCCTGGTGGCTCCTTTGAAGATTGTTCTTGCAAACCTCACAAACCTTAGGACCAACCAAGCATGACAATGAATTAGGGTTTTGATTAGTCCCCCCATAGTTTTACCTTTGTGTCTCTCTTTGAGTCTTCTCTTCTCATCTCATAATCAGGGACTAAACCCTAAAGGCTTTAAGACTTTGTGATTGGGGTTATGCCTGCATCCTTCTCTTAGGATGGAGTGTATAACTTTAATCCTAAGTATTAAACCCTTAAGGTGTTTAAATCTCTTAATCAATTCACTTAATAATTATCAAGACATCACACTTGTAACTTGGGCCTTGCATTAGGGTTCTAATTCTTCCTTAAGTGGTTAAGAAGGACTAACCCTAGTGTTAATGGACAAGTCTCCCTCAAGTTGTCTTACAAACCATAAAAATCACTTCATCATCTTATCATTAACTAAAATCCACTTAATAAAGGCTTGTTTTGTCATGGGTTTAATCCCTAATCATGGATTAAGTTGAGGAGTTTTCCTCAACTTAAACATTCTCATCTATTATCCTTCTTTTAGGATGGTGTAATGAGTCTGTTTAATCCTTGATTATGGCTTAACCTCATTACTCAACACTAAACAAAAAAAACACCAAAAACATCTAAATAATCACAAGTAGGTTAATGATCTTAATCCTACACCAAAGGTGATTAAGTGTGAGAATCTGACTTCACACTTAAGGTATTCTCATTACCCCTAATCAGAGGGAAGATGTGATGAGTTTACTAAATCCATTGGTTTAGACTTAAACTCATTATCTTATGACAAACTCCAAAAAGAAATAAAAGACTGAAAACTCAAAAACAAGCAATAATCGTCTCCTTCGGGATTCTTTTCTCATCATCTTCACTCACAATCGAGAACTTGCTTCTTCCGTCTAATGCAAGACAGTAAGCACCTGAGCCAGACAGGTCATACACTTGAGCATTGACAAGCAAGCAGTTCACAAGTCAATTCATTTTTCAGTCTCTTTGGGTCGAACTACGGTGTTCTGACTTCCTCATTGCACGAGAGGATACGTAGGCATAACTTAACAGTTATCGAACAAAAGTCTCTGTATATTCCCCCTCCTTCCAGCTCATTTCTTTAGCCTCATTATCATGAGCATTTCATTCCTGGTCTCACACTGACACTGTATATATATCACACTTCACTTCTTTTACACTGACACCTGTACATTCTTTTCCAGCTATTTTACACACAGATTGCACTGACACTACCCCTTTAAAACACAAATCTTTTAAGCGTGGATCCCGTCGAGTACGGCGGACAATCTGGGTGCTAATACCTTCCCAGGTTGTAACCAACCCCCTTTCTCAGTCTCTCTGGTTCGCAAACCGTCTTATCCATATCTTTCTAGGTCTATGCAGCATTGCCTTTCCTCCGGGATAAAAATGCCTAGCTGGCGACTCTATTCATTCTCCAGTGAGTTCACGGCTGTGTGTTCTCACTGTTCCCTTCGCCGACCGTTCGCGTCTGTACCTTCATCTGACCCATTTTTCATTTGTCGGGAGCGACAGATACGTAGGCATAACTTAACAGTTATCGAACAAAAGTCTCTGTACATTCCCCCTCTTTCCAGCTTCATTCTTTTAGCCTCATGGTCTTGAGCATCTCATCCTTTGTCCTTACACTGACACTGTATATCACACTTTGCACTTCTTTTACACTGACACCTGTACATCTTTTCCAGCTATTCTATACACAAATTGCACTGACACTACCCCTTTAAAGCACAAATCTTTTGAGCGTGGATCCCGTCGAATACGACGGACAATCTGGGTGCTAATACCTTCCCAGGTTGTAACCAACCCCCTTTCTCAGTCTCTCTGGTTCGCAAACCGTCTTATCCATCTCTTTCTAGGTCTATGCAGCATTACCTTTCCTCCGGGATAAAAATGCCTAGCTGGCGACTCTTTTCATCTCCAGTGAGTTCACGGCTGTGTGTTCTCATTGTCCCTCTCGCCAACCGTTCGCGTCTGTACCTTTATCTGGACTTAGCTTCATTTATCGGGAGCGACAAGTTGTTCCTGTATATCTTCTAGATCACAAAAACATGTCTAGATCAGGGGTTTATAGAAACACTATTAAACAAAAGAGGAAAGAGAGTGCTAATAAATAAGATGTTTCTCAACCGAAATAACAATATGTGGTTGAAGACGAAATTTTCAAAGTTTTCTACACGGTAAAAGAAAGGTCAAGTAATGGAAGAAGTTAGGTATACAATCTACATTCATTGAGCCTAATTTTTTGAGAACACCCCAAAAATTGAGTGGCTTATTCGTTTAATTGGATTGTGGTTCACCAGAACTCATGTCACTCACCTAGAACTTAAATGCACATTCAATCTCAAAATAATTGGAGTGAAGAAAAGCCATAATGGCTCTATCTACACCTCTTTTGGTGTCATTATTGGAGTGAAGAAAAACCCTAATGGCTCTATGTACACCTCTTTTGTGTGGGTTAAATATGCACATGTAATCAACAATCTAAAAGCTCAACAACCTAAAAGTGTTAGTTATATAAATGTTGTTCTACTTATTTAAATTTAGATCGAGGATTGGATATAAAATATTTCTTCAATATTTTTTCATGTCTCATGTATGATAGTACCACCAAACGCTCTCAAATGTTTAATGAATGTTATACATATCGTTCTTGATACTTAAGATTTTGTTTGACTCATTTGAAAATAATTTATATTTGGTGACATGTCCTTGTATACCCTTCTTCTCTTTATTTTGATAACCAATGTTGAGGTGATCCTAGAAGAAGATTGAAAACTTATCTTAATTATTTTATTTGGATTGTTGTCACAATTGTTATGTTTTCTATTTTAAAGAATATACTAAATTAAGAACTACGCAATGTGCGGATGAATTTTTTTTCCAATAAGCAAGTTATGAGTTAATGCGAGAACAAAGGGTTCTCGAACCCACTTACAGAAAAATGAGACGAAGCTCGACAAAAAGGAAGATTACAAACCAATTAAACCTTAAGATAACAAAGGAAATTTGCTAATTCATAAAAGCTATAATTGGTACGAGTATTTTTCCCGATGAAATACCATCTCCGCACCAACGCCTTGATATTCCACACCGCATCAAAGGCATTCCAAATATCGTTCCTAAAGATGATATTGTTCCTCAAAGTCTACAAATACCAAGAAGTATGCGGCCAAATATATCCTTCCTTCTCGCTCTTCCCCCTATTTCGCTTACAAAACAAACTCCACTTTAAGAAACTTTCTTTGATATTACTAGAACCGAAATCCTTGAAATCAATCTACTCGGCCAATTCCTTCCAAACCAAAATCCCACAAAAGCCAATCTTTTCCATGCCAAGCTCCCACACAAGCTACCGATACATCTTTAAGACTAGATAGGTTGTAATGAGAGGGAATTTATCCTTTAAACAAAAAGTTATCTAACCACCAAGAATGCCAAAAAGAAAAGGTAAAGCCATTGCCAATGGAAAATCTACAATTCGAAACAAATAAATTGTCTGGAATGTCGTTATCCAACCCAATGATATCCCGCCACCAAAAGGAAAAATGACTTGTCCTACTTAAAGAATTCCCGGAACCCACCACCTTCAAATTGATAATGCCATACCGCGCCTTTAGCAGTTTATACCATAAAGATTTTGATTCCACTAAAATCCTCCATCTCCATTTATTAAGAAGAGCCAAATTAAAATCATCCACCATTCTCAACCCGAGTCCCCTCTTCTCGATTGGAAGACCAACCTCCTTCCATCTAATGCAATGAATATTCCTTTTATCCTTTGTACTTCCCCAAAGAAAATTACTTTAAAGTGTTGTAATCTCTTTTACAACCTTCACCGGAGCTTTATAGAAAGAAAGCATGAAAATCGATAGACTAGACAACACTGATTTCAACAAATTTATCCTACCACCAAAGCTAAGCAACCGGTTGTTCCAACAAGAGAGCCCCCTCTTAAACTTCAACACCAATTCTGACCACATGGAAATCCTACTAGAATTTAACCTAATAGGAATTCCAAGAAAAACAAACTTACTTTCCTTTCTCCCACACGAAAGAAAAGAAGAAGCCACCTCCATGAAGCGAGAATTAATATTAATTCCAATAAGTTTGCTCTTATTAAATTTAATACTAAAACCAAATATTATTTCTAAACCCCTCCAAACCGATTTGATAGCCCAAATATGCCTCTAACTACCATTACCTATCATTAAAGTATCGTCCTCAAATTGAAGGATATCCACAAAACATTTTCCCTTTAAATTGAATCCATCAAAATCTTTGTTCTCCACCAACTTACTCACCATTCCCCTCAAACCTTCCGCCATTATTACATAAAGAAATGAAGAAAGAGTATCACCTTATCTCAAGCCTTTCTCAATAAAAATTCCTTTGTAGGGCTACCATTAACTAATATCGACATTTTATTCGAGAAAATTAAAGCATCCATCCATTTCATCCAAACTTCACCGAAACCCATCTTCTTTAATATAAATTTAAGGAAATTCCAACTAACTTTGTCATACGCCTTTTCAAAGTCAACTTTGTAAAGCAAATAATCTCTTCCGTCATTTTTAGCAAAATCCACCAATTCATTAGCCACCAAAACACCATCAAGAAATTTCCTACCCAGAACAAAGAACTTTGGCAATTTGAAATAACTTAATTCAACACCACTTTTAATATAGCCGCCAAAAGCTTTGGTAGCTCTTTATAAACACAATCTACAAGGAAAATAATCCTATAAACATCCAAACACAAAGGATTAGAATATTTTGGCACCAAAGTAAAAAAAGAGGAGATGAACGTTTTAGAGAAAAAAGGCTCGGTATGAAAGCTTTGGACACATCAAATAAGTCTTCCTTCATGAAATACTGTAACACCCCAAATTTTCCCTCTCCTGTTTAGCATCATCATCATATCATAATCATCATCATCATATCGCATCCTTAGCATATTTCATAGAAAAATGAAGCACGACCGCGCATATTCCGGCATAAGGCATGTGATCAGTCATCGGGGAAATTCAAAGCTCGCAAGGCAGGTTACAAGGTTGACGGCAGGGTCAAAGCCTAAAGAAAGGATTGAGGATCAAAATCAGATCAAAACGGTTGGCACCGGCTTATTCTTGAAGGTTCCCACCAAAAGGAGGGAAATTCAAAATTTACTGGCGTTAACCGGTTAACAGATTGGTTAACCGGTTAACGACCACGAATTTTGAATTTCCAGCAGCAATTCAGCATGTGTGATTTTTGGTCAAATTCCCATTTTCTGATTTTTTATTCATCTTAATTTAATTGGAAATTAAAAATGAAGGATCTAGAGCACTTGTCCAAGCCTAATCCCATTGCAAAGTCTTAATCACACTACCCAAACCATAATTTTTGATCCCAAGCCTAATTTTTGGGCCCCAAACCTAAACCATATTTAATCATTTCTCTCCAAACCAAAGGAACCTCTCCCTCATTTTTCACTCTCATTTCTGAATTTTCACTCTTCTCACTCACAATTCTCTCACTTTTCTCTCCCAATTTTCCAAATCACTCAAAATTCCTCTTTGAAGATCACATAACCTTGCCTTGAGGTGTGTAGATCTTTAAACTAGACCTCCATCCATAACTTCATTGCATCTTTTTTCTGGTTTAAGTGGTGATTCAGATCTGGTTTGGGATCTAGAAGTGCTTTTGGATCCAAAATTCTACATCAAGAGCTTGTTCTTGCATTTATTTTGCACAGAGTGTGAAGTTTAGCACTGGATCTTCAAGGCTTTGCGTGAGATCTATCATTTTCAGTCCGATCAACAATTACCAAAGCATACCTCAACTTTGTAGGTTGGTTAATTTCAGATCTATCTCTGTTTTAGCTTATTGGCATGCTTGCGCTTTAGATCCTCCATGTGTTTGCGTATTTGTTTGTGTTGATTGAATTGATTGATTGATTTCTGACCGGATCCATGTGTTAATGTTCATAAGCTTGATGATGCCATTTAATGTGAATTGATGCACTATTTTCATGTTCAAATGCTTGCTGGTTTGGTACAGGATTATTTGATTAAGCTGGTTGCAAGCTAATTTTCTACAGGATTGCTGCTGTTTTAAAATCGTTAACCGGTTAATGGATTGGTTAACTGGTTAACGCACCTGAATTGTGATGTGTTTATGCAGGTTTTTGACTGGTTAACCGGTTAACGCTTTGGTTAACCGGTTAACACTGAAGCAGTGAGCCATTTTTGCCTTATTTCAAGCATGTTTGATCCTCTTACTTGTTTTAATTGCCATGGATTATTATATGATCATTGAACATGATATTTTAGGGTGATTTGCTTGCTGGATGATGTATGTTTTCATGTTCTCGACACGTAAATGCTTGTGTGCGCAATGTGACATGTTGTTAGATCTTTGTTAATGTGAGCTTTGAGCATGTCATTTCCATGATTATATTGATGAACATGTGTTAGATTTTGCTAACTTGCATGGACTAATGGTAAGAGGAGTGTGGATTTTCATCCATATTTCAACTCTTCACCCTTCTCTCTTTTTAAGTTGCTTTCTCTTTGTGCTTTTGATGTGCCTTATGCCATCATGTAATTCAACTCTTTTGTTCCCCCTTTAGGAGCAACTTATCTCCTTTAGAGGAGTAAGTTGCTTGCTAGCTCTTGCTTCCTCTTCCTCTTACTCTTCTTTAGTTTCTTTCCTTCCTTCTTCTTCATTAGGATAGTTGAAACCTCACTAACCTTAGGACCACTTTTGCATGCTAATATTAGGATTAGTCTATCCCCATTTTAGACTTTTACCTTTTGCTCCTTTGGTTTCTTTCTCTTCTCATCTCAAAACAAAACCTAAAAAACATTAATAAAAAGAAGTGACTTCTTGTGTAATAGCCTTATTCCATGGGGGCATATGTATTCATTCCATCTTGGAATAGTGCATTTGTCTAGCATGATGCACAAGTCGGATCATGAAGTCATCTTCATCAAGAAAAACCCTAAAAAAACACTTCTTCATTTTTAATCACTAAAACACCTAATAAATTCAACAAGTCAATGAATTTAGGTCATTGCCTTTGGAAACAAGTCTTGAATAAGTTCTCCTTACTTGGTATGCTTGTTCTATTATTCCATTTTGGAATGTAGTGACAAATACACATTCCATCGATAAGAGCTTGAGTTCATTCTCTTGTGCCACACTCATAAAAAAAGCTCTAAAAAACACAAACAAACAATAATCGTCTTTCCTTCGGGAATTCTTTTCTCATCTCCTTCGCTCCGTCCGCGAACTTGCTTCTTCTTGTCATTATGCAAGACGATAACCCACTCGTCATCCGAGCCTGCAACACCTAAGCATTGACATAGGCAGTTCAAGCCTTAAGACACAAGCAATCTTTTCCACCCCTAGTTAGGGGAACTACGGCGTCTCTGATCCTCATTCTCCCGATGAGGTACGTAGGCAGCGGGGTAGGGAAAATTCGAGCACAATCTTTATTTTCCCTACATTTTTCCTCTTGGTTTCTTTTCAGTTCTCTTTCCCATTTCGTTTCATTTTCAGTTTTGCAGCAGCTTTCACCCCCTCACCCTTTGAAACCATTTTCTTTGTAAGCGTGGATCTCGTCGGGTACGGCGGACGATCTGGGGTGCTAATACCTTCCCAGGTCGTAAACGACTCTCGAACCCAGTCTCTTTGGTTCACAGGACCTTTGTCCTTCCTTTTCTTTTCTTCTGGTTTATGCAGCATTACCATTCCCGTTCCTTCGGGATAAAAATGTCTGGCTGACGACTCTACCTCTTTCTGCGCCACTTTCGCGTTTGTACCCGGATGGAAATCCAGGGAGCGACAGCTGGCGACTTTGCTGGGGACATAAATCAGAGTTATCTCTGGTTCCCCTGAGAGACAATCCTAGCGCTTGCGTGTTTCTGTTTCGTTGTGTGTTGATTGTTTGCTGTTGCGTGTTTATTTTACTGTTGTTTATTTACAGTTTTATTTATAGCATTTATTTATATTTTTCAGTATTTATTTTCATGCATCATATTATACTAGACTGTCTGGCTGTGCTGGTTTCCTTTTTTTCTGTGGGATTGGAAATTGTTATTGAGAGATGAGCTCGTAACCGGGGCTCGAGTGCACCATAGGACTTAGAGTGGACAATCACTTTGGCTTCATGGCATTTTGCTATGTTGGTAGTTGTGAGTTATACACCCAGACTTGCGACCGTCTTGGAAATGTATTATGCCGGAATTTTTCTGGGGTAATACACAACCTCGATAGTTATGTGCATCTGGGGACTGATTATTGAGGACCTTTGTGGAAACATCCCTCTCCAGTGGTGACAGTGGCAGACCACATTTTGTGGCAAACCCATTCGCACCCGAGGGCCCATTTTGGAACTCGCATAGGATGGCCTGGTTCTTTTATAGGAACTCAGTCAAAGCATCTGGTCGTATGACAATAGTATTGTACCCTTCGGGATGAATGTACTATTGTTTCTCGATTACAGCGCTTGAAGCTGGGAACTTATAAAGGATGCTTGTTTTTCCCGGACTCACGCTGAGGCCTCCCTGACTAGTACATAATGCCAAAACGATTCCCTGATCTGGTCATGAGCCATTTCTCGGAAATGGTGAACGTATTATTGCTATTCGGCTTTGAGAGTCCGTGATGTTTGACCCGGAGCACACCCGTGATATTGGGAGGGGTTTATAAGTTTGCAGGAACCCTCGACCCCATCATACCTCATTGCTAGTACAGTTCTATGATTTGATAAGGCTACATGGATTTGGATCTTTGATTTTTGGGCTTATTTGAGACTGAATTCTTGTTCAGGGGGCTTTATTCAGAGGATCTTGGTTCTTGGTCACTTAGGTCTCGTATTCCGTAACCAGACAGTCCCAGTGGTTGATCACATTCCTGCATTACATTTGCATCGCATCATACTTGCATTAACTGTTTGTGTTTCCATTACAGGTTATCCTTCATCTCTGTACCCAATTCTGGTATTCATTGTTCCTCCAGATGACAGAAATCCAAGAGATACCCAGAAAAAGGAATGTTCATTTCACTTTCCCGCAACCCGAAACCGAGAGTATTCAGAAACTGGTAGACTTTATGAGTGACAAGGTTTCAGACGATTCAGAAGCCGGTATGGGAAGATCTTGGGTTACATGAATAAACCTACTGTCGATCAAAGAGATAGTCTTCATTCTTTGTTGCAGTTTTATGACCCTCAATTGAGAATTTTCATGTTTGCTGACTACTTCTTGGCTCCCACAATGGAAGAGATTTCTGACATCCTGAAGAGTCCATCAGGAATGGTGTTCCCTATTATGCTGCAGAGAGATGTCCCCCATACAAGGACATTGCAGGTGCCTGTCATTTGAGCATGCTTCGAGTTAAGATGGAGTTAGAAGCCAGTAAAGGGAAGGGATTCAATTTGGACTTTCTTATTACAGAAGCCTATGTGTTTGCTTTGGGAGGAAAGTGGTTAGAGTTCAGTGTGCTGTTAGCATTAATGGTCTACGGGATAAGTCTTTTCCCAGGAGAGAAAGGATGGGTAAGCTTGGATGCTATCACTCTTTTCGTTAAAAGAAACTCGGTGCCTACGTTAATGGGAGACTTTTATTTCGGCGTCCATCACAGGGATGAGAAGAGAAAAGGGTATGTAAATTGTTGTGCTCCATTGTTCGTTGAGTGGTTTGCTAAGAAGCTTCCAAAGTCAGGACCGTTCAAAGATCTTAAGCAAGATTGGAAGTGGGCTAGAAGATTGATGGGGTTAACATCGGATGACATAGCGTGGGGATGTAGCCGAAATTTGGTAGGAAGGGATTTTATTACAAGGTGTGGTGAGTTTCCCTATGTGTCGCTGTTAGGAAGAAAAGGAGTGATAAGTCATAACCCTGTGCTGTCCAGAAAGCAATTTGGTTATCCACTGAAGGATCCTCCATCAGATGAAGAAATAGCAAATACTTTGTATTTTCCGGCTGAAGGTAATGAGCAGTTGGTTATTCAAGCATCCCAAGCTTGGGAAATGAAGGTCAGAGAGGGTAAGAAAGAATTCGGAAAGGTAGACCCTAAGACTTATCCCTCTTTTGCTGCTTGGATAAAAAGGATGGTAGATACTTTCTTCCTTCCGTTCTCGATTGAGGCTCCACTATATCCAAAGGAGGTACCGGTACAAACCACTGTTTCTCTTGAAGATTACAAGAATTTGGAAGCTCAGTTGCACGAGATTCGGGTAGAGAATTCTGAAATGGCTAGCTTGTATCACCGTGCTAACCATGCTAAGCAAGAAGCGGAAGAAAAGCTACAGACGATGCAGGCTACCTTAGAAGTTAAAGAAAAGGAGTTTGTTGGGAGAGAAGCTCATTTTCAAAGATTGGGTTTAACGGAGTCGAAGAGAGAAGCGGAACACAAGAAGATTGTGAAGACTCTTAGAGAAGCTCGTCAATCCATTGCTTGGTTACAGGGCCAAAGAGAACAGGAGCAGAAGAAGTACAAGGAAAAGGAAGATTTCTTCGAGGCGCATATGGCATTCAAGAAGGAAGAGGTCGAACAAGCCCACAAGATACGAAGGGAAAAAACTCAGCAATTGGAGCAGAGCCAACTAGCCTTGAAGGAAGCAGTGAAGGAGATTGCAGATCTTAAGCTGAGAGCAGGCGTCAAGAAGAGCCGAGCAGAGGTGGTGACTGCAGAAGAGGAGCCTGGGTCTTCCTTTTAGCTTAGGGTTTTAGTTTATTATTGATTGTATTCAGACTACCTACAAGCTTGTTGTGGGAGTCTGGTTTTATCTTTCTGTCTTTTGCATTAAATTGTAACCCTTTGGGGAATGTTGTTTGTGTCTATGACTCTGATTGTTGATAGTTTGTTCATGATATGCAATGTTTATTCTCACTGTTTCTGAATGAGCAAAGTTGTTTGTCCTAAACCATCAGGATCTGAATACTCCTCGAAAAAGTTTGAAAAAGTTAGTTTCCAGCAAAGTCATCTGGAGTGTTTTTCGTCAAAATACCAGAACTGGGGCACATTAACGCCTGAACATGGAAACATGAATAGTTACATTGCATGCATATAAAGTGTTTGTTGTTTTGCAGGTATTTCTCTAGTGTTCTAACGTTCATGTCACTTTCAGGCACTATAGCTCCCAAGAAGGGTCAGAGACAGTCAACGGTGCACAGATACCCTACAAAGGTGAACAGAGAGAGAGCAATGCATCAGATGCAAGTGGATCTGGCTGACTTGAGGACGAGAATAGACAACTTCATGACCCTCATGGCTGGGATGGGCCAAACTCAAGAGCGTCTGCGTGAGATGTTGGAGAACAATCAAGTCAGGAACAATGGAACAACAGAAGGAGGTAATCGCAACGGAGCTGGCGCCCGTCATGTTGAAATCCCTGTGGTGCAACCAGGGGTCACTATTGTCAACGATGGAGTGAATAACCTGCAGATGGATGGGCAGGATGAGAAGTTCACTTTGTTGGATGAGGAAGAAGGCCAAGGAGTTGACACAAATAGAAGGTTTGAAGAAATGGCTGAGCAGATTCGCACTATTCAGTCTCAGAGCTCTCTGGGGTTTGACATCACTGATTTGGGCTTGGTGCCAGGGGTGAGAATTCCCTACAAGTTCAAGGTCCCCACTTTTGATAAGTACAATGGCACGACGTGCCCGAAAACTCATCTGCAGTCGTTTGTGGGAAGGACTGCAGACGGATGACGAAAAGTTGTGGATGTAGTACTTCCAGGATAGTCTTGTAGGAGCGTCCTTGGAATGGTACATGAAGTTGAGCAGAGTAAATATCCGAAGCTGGAAGGATTTGGCTGAGGCATTCGTGAAGCAGTATCAGTATAATTTGGATATGGCCCCAAATCGTACTCAGTTGCAGACAATGTCTCAGAATGCTAAGGAAGGGTTTAAAGAGTACGCCCAAAGGTGGCGTCAGCTTGCTGCTAGAGTGCAACCTCCCTTTCTAGAGAATGAAATGGCAGATATGTTTATGGGTACGTTGCAGGGGGTTTTTATTGAGAGACTGGCGTCTTGTTCGGCAACGAAGTTCAACGACATTGTGATAGCAGGAGAGAGGGTCGAAACTCTTTTGAAGATGGGGAAGATTCAAGACACTAGTGCAAGTAGCTCAGACGGTGTGAGAAAGGCTTTCAGTGGACCTCCAAGAAGAAGGGAGGGTGAAACTAATGTTGTGTTCGATCGAGGTCGGGGCCACGGATATAGAGGATCTTATGAGCAGGTGGCCGCTGTCACCATCCCCACAGGTCCTGTACAACAACAACAACAACAACAATAGCCGCAACGTAATAACTATCAGCAAAGGCAAGCTCGTCCAGCTAACAGGGTGCTCGAGGCTATCCTGATAACATACACGACATTACTTCAGAGATTGTTGGAGTTGAATTTGGTTCAGTTAAGGACGTTAGCATCACCTCCACCTGGAGAGCTTCCAGTGGGGTATGATGCTAATGCAAGATGCGCATTTCATTCAGGAGCTTCTGGGCACTCAACAGAGAAGTGCAGGGAATTGCAGCATAAGGTCCAAGACCTGATTGACTCGAAGGCGATCAACCTGGCACCGCCTCCAAATGTTACATCAAACCCCATTCCAAATCATGGAGGGGCCAGGATAAATGCCGTTAACGGTGGCGAGAGTTTGAATTTAATCTTGAACATGGAAGAGGTGAAGACTTCGTTGTTAGTCGTAAAGGACAGATTGCTGAAAGGGGAGGTTTTTCCAGGTTGTGATTACGACTGCGAAGGTTACTTGAATTCCGTTAATGGTTTTGGGGATTTGAAGGTTGGGCTGCAATGTTTTATCGATGAGGGGTCTCTACAGTTTGACAAAGTTTCTAACAGAAATGGTTGTGTGTCTATAGTGACAATCTACTTTGATCCTGCCGAAGTTCCTGTCCGGAGAGAGCCAGTGACCATTTATGTCCCCGAAGTGATTCCAGTGACCATTACTGTTTCGGGACCGGTTCCTTATGCCGATGACAAAGCCATCACGTGGCACTATGGCTCGGGCATGTACGTAGAAGGCCAGAAAGTGGAGAGTCAAGCGGTGACAAGTGACCCGACTGTGGTGAATGTCGGGGGAGTTGGGGGATTTACAAGGAGTGGGCGTCTTTTTGCTCCTCAAGCTCTTAGAAGTGATCCTGAAGCTGAAGCTACTGCGAGGGCTTAGGGTAAACAGATAGCCACTGAAGAGGTGACAATTCCTGCTACCGGTAAGGGTACTTTTGAAAAGGAAGTCGAAGAATTCATGAGAAGAATAAAGAAAAGCGACTATAAGGTGGTTGAACAGCTGAATCAGACCCCGTCCAAGATATCCATTCTGTCGTTGCTGATGTGTTCCCAAGATCATCGAGAGGCTTTGCTGAAAGTTTTGCAAATGGCGTATGTACCGCAAGAGATAATTGTCAACCATTTGGAAGCTGTGGTAGGCAGCATAAACTCCAGTCATGGGTTGGGATTCACATATAGAGATCTCACTTCTGAAGGACGCAATCACAACAAAGCCTTGCATATCACCATGGAGTGCAAGGGTGTTGTTCTATCACACGTCCTGGTAGATACAGGTTCTTATCTTAATGTACTCCCTAAGAAGGCCCTTATGAAGCTGAATGTCAATGGCATCGTCTTGCGACCCAGTGATTTGATTATGAAAGCTTTTGATGGGTCCCGAAGATCTGTGTTTGGTGAGGTAGAGCTACCAGTGAAGATTGGGTCTTAGGTGTTCAAAAGCATATTCTATGTCATGGATATTCAACCCGCTTATAGTTGTTTGTTGGGACGTCCCTGGATTCATGCTGCCGGCGCAATGACATCCACGTTGCATTCGAAATTGAAGTATGTGGTAGACGGACAGGTTATCACCGTGTGCGGAGAAGAGGACATTTTCGTAAGCCATCTGTCAACCTTCAAGTACGTAGAAATGGACGGGGAGATCCATGAGACGCTTTGTCAAGATTTTGAGACGGTCAATGTCGGTACTTTGTCTCCAGCAGTTCAGAATAGTGAGAAGGAATGGACTCCTATCTACTCCTACAAGCAAGCTAGGGAGGTAGTTCAATCCGGAAATGCCCAGTGCTGGGGCAAGTTGTTAGAAGTGGAAAAGAAAGACGACAAGTTCGGTCTCGAATATCAACCTGGTCAGTCCAGCTGGTCTCATGGCAGGAAGCCCATAGCATTCACCAGCACTGGAATGCTCGACTACAGCCATGTTTGCGCAACAGATGCCGACGGGGATAATGACTACAACTTGGATGATTGGATTCACCCATGCGTACCTGGGGAGGAGCTCCGGAACTGGTCTGCTGAAGATTTTGTTCAAGTTACTTGGCAGCCAAAGTAATTTTCTTTGTTTCCATTTTTTATCATACTGCATGTCAAATCCTGTACTCTGCCCAAGGTGCATGGATCCATTTGTAGGGCCACTATGTTTTAATGCATTTTCTTTTCCATGAAATAAAGGACATTTTTTCAAGAAAATTGTGTTCTCTTTCTTTCGTTTTAAGATTTTTCACAAAGCAAATAAAATGGCAATGTTTTTCTAGTGTTTTTGTGTGTTTGCGTCTCCTTCAGATTCTGAAATAAGCACATCTTGTGCAGTGTCGATCATTCGGATTCCCGTGACAACGTTCCTTCTATGACTATGCATGACTTCGACAATCCTATCTACCAAGCTGATGAAGGGGTTGAGGAAGACTGTGAACTCCCAGAAGAATTGGTCAGGTTGTTGAAACAAGAGGAAAGGGTCATTCAGCCTCATCAGGAAGAAATAGAGATCATCAACATTGGGACTGAAGATGTGAAGAGAGAGATAAAGATTGGGGCCAATCTGCAGGCCGGGGAAAGAAGGAGTTGATTGGTATGCTACATGAATATGTGGATATCTTCGCCTGGTCATATCAGGATATGCCAGGACTAGATACTGACATCGTGGTGTACAAGCTGCCATTGAGGGAAGACTATCCTCCTGTGAAGCAAACACTGAGAAGAACTAGCTCGGATATGGCTATGAAGATCAAGGAGGAAGTTCAGAAGCAGTGGGATGTCGAGTTCCTTGCTATGACTAGTTACCCACCTTGGGTAGCTAACATTGTGCCGGTACCGAAGAAAGATGGCAAGGTCCGGATGTGCGTCAATTATCGGGATCTAAACAGAGCAAGTCCAAAGGATGACTTTCCGTTACCTTACATCGATGTGTTGGTAGATAACACCGTTCAGTTCTCGGTATTTTCCTTCATGGATGGGTATAATCAAATCAAGATGGCACCGGAAGACATGGAGAAAACGACGTTCATTACCCCGTGGGGTACATTCTGCTAAAAGGTTGTGCCCTTTGGATTGAAGAACGTCGGGGCAACGTATCAGCGGGCTATGGTAACATTGTTCCACGACATGATACACAAAGAAATTGAGTGTTATGTGGACGACATGATTGCCAAGTCCCGGGACGAAGAAGAGCATCTGGTCAATCTCAAAAAGTTGTTTGATAGATTGATAAAGTACATACTGAGGTTGAATCCGAACAAGTGTACTTTCGGAGTGCGTTCCGGTAAGTTGCTGGGTTTCATTGTTAGTCAAAGAGGAATCGAGGTAGATCCTGCAAAAGTAAAAGCAATACAAGATATGCATGCACCGAAAACAGAAAAGGAAGTGTGTGGGTTTTTAGGGAGATTGAACTACATTTCTCGGTTTATATCTCATCTAACTGCCACATGCGAGCCAATATTTAAATTGTTAAGAAAAGAGAAAACGGTCAGGTGGAATGAGGACTGTCAAAGAGCCTTTGAAAAGATAAAAGAATATCTGCAGGAGCCTCCGATTCTAATGCCTCCAGTTCCAGGACGACTACTTATCATGTACTTGACTGTGTTAGAAGGGTCGATGGGGTGTGTTCTAGGCCAACATGACGAGTCTGGTCGAAAAGAGTATGCTATTTACTACCTTAGCAAAAAGTTTACCGATTGTGAATCCCGTTATTCGCTGGTCGAAAAAACTTGTTGCGCTTTGGTATGGGCTGCTCGCCGACTGAGGCAGTACATGTTGACCCATACCACACTGTTAATCTAAAAAATGGACCCCGTCAAGTAAATTTTCGAGAAACCAGCATTAACCGGAAGGGTTGCAAGGTGGCAAATGATCTTAACAGAGTATGACATACAATATACTTCCTAGAAAGCCATCAAAGGAAGTGTATTGTCAGATTATCTTGCACAGCAGCCACTTGAAGACGACTATCAGCCAATGAAGTTTGATTTCCTTGATGAGGACATCGTGTACCTCAATGCAAGAGATTGCGAGGAACCTCTTCCAGAGGAGGGGCCAGACCCTGGATCCAAATGGAAGCTGATGTTTGATGGGGCAGTCAATATCAACGGACGTGGAGTTGGTGTCGTTCTTATCACTCCCGAAAGTGTTCATTTTCCCTTCGCTGCCAAAATCACTTTTAGCTGCACCAACAATGAAGCGGAATACGAGGCGTGCATAATGGGAATAGTGGAGGCTATTAATCTTCGAATTAAGACCCTCGATATATTCAGAGATTCAACCCTCATTATCAATCAGATTATCGGCAAGTGGTATACACATCAAGAGCACTTAATTCCTTACAGGGATTATGCCAGAAGACTGTTCACATTCTTCACAACGGTTAAGCTTCAGTACATACCACGAGATGAGAATCAATTTGCCGATGCATTGGCTACTCTTTCTTCGTCCATCAAAGTCTTGTGTTGGAACTATGTAGATGCAGTGTCTGATGAGAAACCTTGGTACTTTGATATCAAGCTTTTCCTAGAAAAACAAGAATACCCAGCTGGGGCATCATCCAATGACAAAAAGACTTTAAGATGATTTGCTGCTAGCTTCTTCTTGAATACAGATGGTGTTTTGTATTAGAGGAACTTTGACATGGTCTTGCTCAGATGCGTGGATAGACACGAAGCCGACCTGTTAATACAAGAAGTCCACGAGGGATCTTTCGGTACTCATGTAGGAGGACATGCAATGGCTAAGAAATTGTTGAGATCAGGTTATTATTGGCTAAAAATGGATGCAGGTTGTTGTTCGTACGCCCGTAAATGCCACAAGTGCCAGATTTATGCAGACAAAGTGCATGTTCCTCCAAGCCCGCTCAACGTCATGTCATCTCCTTGGCCCTTCACTATGTGGGGCATTGACATGATCGGGAAGATAGAGCCTACTGCTTCAAACAGTCATCGTTTCATCTTGGTCGCGATTGATTACTTTACCAAGTGGGTTGAAGCAGCATCTTATGCCAATGTCACTCGTCAAGTGGTAGCCAGGTTTCTGAAAAGAGACATCATTTGCAGATACGGAGTGTCCGAGCGAATCATTAATGATAATGGTTCCAACTTAAACAACAAGATGATGGCAGAGCTGTGCTGGGACTTCAAGATTCAGCATCACAATTCTTCTCCTTACCGGCCAAAGATGAATGGCGCGGTAGAGGCAGCTAACAAGAATATTAAGAAGATTGTGCAGAAGATGGTTGTCACTTACAAAGATTGGCATGAGATGTTACCATTCGCACTGCATGGGTACCGAACGTCAGTCAGGACGTCAACTGGGGCAACTCCTTTCTCATTGGTGTATGGCATGGAGGCAGTCCTGCCTGTTGAGGTAGAAATTCCTTCGTTGCGTGTGATGATGGACGTGAAGCTTGATGAGGCTGAGTGGGTACATGCCCGATATAATCAGTTGCGCCTAATTGAGGAAAAAATATTAGCGGCTATCTGTCATGGTCAGCTTTATCAGAGGAGAATGAAGCAAGCATTCAACCAACGAGTACGTACTCGGGCGTATCAAGTAGGCGAGCTTGTACTCAAGAGGATCATTCCTCCAGGTTCAGATCACAGGGGCAAGTCGACCCCAAACTATGAAGGCCCATTCATAGTAAAGAAAGTTTTCTCAGGTGGGGCGCTGATGCTCACTACTATGGATAGAGAAGATTTCCAGTCTTCTGTTAACTCGGACGCAGTTAAAAATTACTTCGCATAAATAGACCCGCTGGACACAAAAACAGAATTAAAAGTCCAGGAAAGAAAAGGGCATCCCGGCGAGCTAAAAATAGAATAAAAAGCTCGGGCAAAAGTTAGGGAAATAAATATAAAAAATGTACACCCGCTGAGCTGGAATGCCACATCGGACAGCTCAAGCAAAAAAGGGTATCCCGGTGGATTGAAAACCCGAAAGGGCGATCCACGCAAAATAAGGGAAAAAGCGAACAACTGCGGTCCGGGTAATCTGAACCAAATCACCGTTTCATGCAGTCTGGAAGTATCAGAAGGATAGGAATCAGTCCCCTCATCTTCTTCGGAAAGCAAAGGCAAGAACAAAAAGTCATGAAGACATGCTGGTCATAGCAGGAAGGAAACTCATTGGAATGCCGTGTACATTGCCATTAGGATAGTTTCTTTTTCTCAATTTTTTAGTAGCTACCTCTTTCCAGATAGCTACTTCCTGATGTAAAACATTTCCTATTCAGAGGCCATTCAATAAATAAGTATTCAGTCAAAAGCTGCGTTGTGTTTATTTTGCAAAAAATGTCCTGAATTTTTGGCAAAAAGAACATTGCATTTGAAACATGTTGATTTTTCTGAAAAAATTGACATGGCAGGGAAACAATTAAAATCTTTGAGTGTCGGGTGATAATGAATGAACAGATCATACCACGCAAATCCCCGAGACATCTGTGTGTATACTGTTGTTGCAGGATTTGCAGGGCTATGTTGCATTTCCCCAAGCAGAGAATGCTCCCCGAGTGAGCCATGGAAAGTGGAATCCCTAGCAGATTTTCAAATCTAATCAGAGATGGTGGCCCCAAGTGGTGTTGCATCACAAGAAAGACGCGTGTTTTCCCCAGTAGAGTTCAGATGGAATCATCCCCAGCTGAACTAGAGCAGGTGAGATCCTCAGCGGAGTTTTGAGCCCAACTGAAGAGAGTTGAGGCGGGCGAAGACAATTTGACTGAATATTCCTCAGCCAGGTTAGGAGATCGTCTCTTCCTCGAAGTTCATATTTGGCATACCATCATTGAGATATCCCCAACGGGTCCACCAATTTATTTGTGGCCAGTGCGACAGAGTACTGCAGACATTTGCTCATCAGTCAAGTTTTGGCCAAGAGATCATGATTACTTCCCCAATGGAGTTTCAGGGTAATCTAACAGTTCTTCTCCCCAAGCGAGTTATTTTCCACAGTAAATTTCTAGTATGAAGCTGAAGGCCTTACTTCCCCACAGAGTTAGAATAGTCATAATTCTCTCCCCAGCAAGGGTTATTTAACCAAGCAGTTTCCCTAGTGAGCAACTGAATGCTTGTTTCCCCAGTGAAGTCCCTAGCTAGAGTCTGACCAATCATCATCCCCAGCCGGGTCTGAAGGTCGTCATTTCCCCGCAGAGTCATAATCGAGATTCACTCCCGCCGCTGGAGTATTCCCCAAAGAAGTCGCCAATCTATTTTGGCCATGTGATGATACAGGCTATCATTCATCTCCCCAGTTAGAGTTAGGTGTCGTCAAAGCCTTTGACCAGAGTTCCCCTGCAGAGTCGAGATTATTTGTTGCCAATCAGGGCATTTTGAAGTGTGCTCGTCCGTATCTCCTGGCACTCGTCTTTGTTGAATCTTCGTCTTGAGGCTCGTCTGCGCCTCCTGACACTCGTCTGTGTTGGGTATCTGTTATGTGCTCGTATGCATCCCTTTCAACACTCGTCTGTGTTTGACGTTTGGTAGTTGCTCGTCTGTATACTCCAGCATTCATCCGTGTTTATTGTTTGGTATCTTCTAGCTGCTAGTCTGCACTCCCAACACTCTCTCGGTCATAAATTGTATCCCCGACAGGGTCGTGTTTCTTGCTAGGAATTTAATTGCTCGTCCGCATTGCCCTAACACTCGTCTGTGTTTGGTATTTGTTGGGTGCTCGTCTGCATTACCAGCACTCACTCGTTTGTGAAATATTCTCACCACCAGGGTCGTGCTTATTACTGAGATGTCATTGCTCGTCCGCATTGCTCGACACTCGTATGTGTTTGACATCTGTTTATTGCTCGTCCGCATCTCCTGACACTCGTCTGTGTTGGGTATCCATTTTGTGCTCGTCCGCATCTCCTGGCACTCGTCTGTGTTGAATCTCCGTCTAGAGGCTCGTCTGCGTCTCCTGGCACTCGTCTGTGTTGGGTATCTGTTTTGTGCTCGTATGCATCCCTTTCAACACTCGTCTGTGTTTGACGTTTGGTAGTTGCTCGTCTGCATACTCCAGCATTCGTTCGTGTTTACTGTTTGGTATCTGCTAGTTTCTCGTCTGCACTCCCAGCACTCGCTCGGTCATGAATTATATCCCCGGCATGGTCGTGTTTCTTGCTAGGCATTTAATTGCTCGTCTGCATTGCCCCAACACTCGTCTGTGTTTGATATCTGTTGAGTGCTCGTCTGCATTCCCAGCGCTCACTCGTTTGTGAAATATTCTCCCCAGCAGGGTCGTGCTTATTACTGAGATGTCATTGCTCGTCCGCATTGCTCGACACTCGTCTGTGTTTGACATCTGGTTATTGCTCGTCTGCATTACTCGACACTTGTATGTGTTTGACATCTATTAATTGCTCGTCCTCATTGCTCGACATTCGTCGGTGTTTGACATATGTTTATTGCTCGTCCGCATCGCCCCAACACTCGTCAGTGTTCGTACTTTAACATTTCTCGTATGCTTTCCCCAGCAGTCACCTATGGTGAATAGATGCTAATGCTCTTCTGCACTTCCCAACACTCGTCTGTGTTTGATACCTGTTTGTTGCTCGTTTGCATTCTTCAGCACTCGTATGTGTGTAACATCCGTTTGATGCTCGACACTCATCTGTGTTTGTTATCTATTTGAAGCTCGTTTGCATTGTTGGATACTCGTCTGTATCATCCTTCCCACTCGTCTGTGTTGACTTATACCCATTTGAATGTTGATTGGATTTTTGGTACTCGTCTGTATTGCTACCCCTGGTGCTCGTCTGTGTTGGATTTTTGGTATTCGCATGTATTAGTGGCTGATATTCATCCATATCATCGCCTGAAGCGCTCGTCTGTGTTTCTTGGATCATCGTCTGATATTCGTTTATATCATTGACTTTGGGCACTCGTCTGGGTTCCCGTGATGATCACCCAATACTCGTCTGTATTGAAGAGGTTTGAAGTCCTGACGGTAGGATTAAACGTCAAAATGGTTACCGGTCCTGGCGTAACAGGTTTATCCGAAGGAGGTTCGTCTGTCTCAAGCACCGCTTATCTGCGCAAGATTTGTGAAGAGGGTTCGTCAAATCCAAATGTTGCACCTGGCGTAACAGGTTTCGTTCAAAGAAGACTCGTCTGTCTTAGACCATATATCCATAGATAATATATGAAGAAGGTTCGTCTATCCTAATTATGCATGTCTATCCCACAGACTTAAGTGCATCACCGGTCCTGGCGTAACAGGTTTATCCGAAGGAGGTTCGTCTATCTCAGGTCATATATTGCACGATGCATGAGGGCTCGTATGTCCAGTACCTGGCGTAACAGGTTTGGTTGAAGAAGACTCGTGTGTCCAGCACCTGGCGTAACAGGTTTGTTTGAGGACTCGTCTGTCTAAGGTCTTCTATCCGAAGTAACAATTCAACTTGGAAGGAGCTCGCTTGCTTTCTCCCCACTTCAGTCGCCAAAGCGTCATTTGTTTGGGTTTATTTCCCATTGCTTGCATTCTCCAGCAGAGTGCAAATTTCAGGTCTTCTTGGTATTCAACCATAGTTCATCTTGAACGGCTGATAGTCGTGCTACCGTCCTTTTCAGATTAACAGTTGCTTGAATAGGGGCAGCTGTAACACCCCAAATTTTCCCTCTCCTGTTTACCATCATCATCATATTGCATCCTTAGCATATTGCATAGAAAAATGAATCATGGAACATGCATATTCCGGCATAAGGCATGTGATCAGTCATCAGGGAAATTCAAACCTCGCAAGGCAGGTTACAAGGTTGACGGCAGGGTCAAAGCCTAAAGAAAGGATTGAGGATCAAAATCAGATCAAAACGGTTGGCACCGGCTTATTCTTGAAGGTTCCCACCAAAAGGAGGGAAATTCAAAATTTACTGGCATTAACTGGTTAACGGATTGGTTAACCGGTTAACGGCCTCAAATTTTGAATTTCCAGCAGCAATTCAGCATGTGTGATTTTTGGTCCAATTCCCATTTTCTGATTTTTATTCATCTTGATTTATATGGAAATTTAAAAAGAAGGATCTAGAGCACTTGTCCAAGCCTAATACCATTGCAAAGTCTTAATCACACTACCCAAACCAAAATTTTGGATCCCAATCCTAATTTTTGGGCCCCAAACCTAAACCATATTTAATTATTTCTCTCCAAACCAAAGGGACCTCTCCCTCATTTTTCACTCTCATTTCTGAATTTTCACTCTTCTCACTCACAATTCTCTCACTTTTCTCTCCCAATTTTCCAAATCACTCAAAGTTCCTCTTTGAAGATCACATAACCCTGCCTTGAGGTGTGTAGATCTTGGAACTAGACCTCCATCCATAGCTTCATTGCATCTTTTTTCTGGTTTAAGTGGTGATTCAGATCTGGTTTGGGATCTAGAAGTGCTTTTGGATCCAAAATTCTGCATCAAGAGCTTGTTCTTGCATTTATTTTGCACGGAGTGTGAAGTTTAGCACCAAATCTTTAAGGCTTTGCGCGAGATCTATCTTTTTCAGTCCAATCAACAATTACCAAAGCATACCTCAGCTTTGTAGGTTGGTTAATTTCAGATCTAGCTCTGTTTTAGCTTATTGGCATGCTTTCGCTTTAGATCCGCCATGTGTTTGCGTATTTGTTTGTGTTTATTGAATTGATTGATTGATTTGTGACCAGATCCATGTGTTAATATTCATAAGCTTGATGATCCCATTTAATGTGAATTGATGCACTATTTTCATGTTCAAATGGTTGCTGGTCTGGTACAGGATTATTTGATTAAGCTGGTTGCAAGCTGATTTTCTGCAGGATTGCTGCTGTTTTAACAGCGTTAACCGGTTAACGGATTGGTTAACCGGTTAACGCACCTGAATTATGATGTGTTTATGCAGGATTTTGACTGGTTAACCAGTTAACGCTTTGGTTAACCGGTTAACACTAAAGAAGTGAGCCATTTTTGCCTTATTTTAGGCATGTTTGATCCTCTTACTTGTTTTAATTTCCATGGATCATTATATGATCATTGAACATGCTATTTTAGGGTGATTTTCTTGCTGGATGATGCATGTTTTCATGTTCTCGACACGTAAATGCTTGTGTGCGCAATGTGACATGTTGTTAGATCTTTGTTGATGTGAGCTTTGAGCATGTCATTTCCATGATTATATTGATGAACAGGTGCTGGATTTTGCTAACTTGCAGGGGCTAATGGTAAGAGGAGTGTGGATTTTCATCCACATTTTAAATCTTCATCCTTCTCTCTTTTTAAGGTTCTTTCTCTTTGTGCTTTTGATGTGCCTTATGCCATCATGTAATTCAACTCTTTTCTTCCCCCTTTAGGAGCAACTTATCTCATTTAGAGGAGTAAGTTGCTTGCTAGCTCTTGCTTCCTCTTCCTCTTGCTCTTCTTTGGTTTCTTTCCTTCCTTCTTCTTCATTAGGATAGTTGAAACCTCACTAACCTTAGGAATACTTTTGCATGCTAATATTAGGATTAGTCTTTCCCCATTTTAGACTTTTACCTTTTGCTCCTTTGGTTTCTTTCTCTTCTCATCTCAAAACAAAACCTAAAAAACATTAATAAAAAGAAGTGACTTCTTGTGTAATAGCCTTATTCCATGGGGGCATATGTATTCATTCCATCTTGGAATAGTGCATTTGTCTAGCATGATGCACAAGTCGGATCAAGAAGTCATCTTCATCAAGAAAAACCCTAAAAAAACACTTCTTCATTTTTAATCACTAAAACACCTAATAAATTCAACAAGTCAATGAATTTAGGTTCTTGCCTTTGGAAACAAGTCTTGGATAAGTTCTCCTTGCTTGGTATGCTTGTTCTATTATTCCATCTTGGAATGTAGTGACTAATACACATTCCATCGAAAAGAGCTTGAGTTCATTCTCTTGTGCCACACTCATAAAAAAAGCTCTAAAAAACATAAACAAACAATAATCGTCTTTCCTTCGGGAATTCTTTTCTCATCTCCTTCGCTCCATCCGCGAACTTGCTTCTTCTTGTCATTAAGCAAGACGGTAATGCACTCATCGTCCGAGCTTGCAACACCTGAGCATTGACATAGGCAGTTTAAGCCTTAAGACACAAGCAATCTTTTCCACCCCTAGTTAGGGGAACTACGGCGTCTTTGATCCTCATTCTCCCGATGAGGTACGTAGGCAGCGGGGTAGGGCAAATTCGAGCACAATCTTTATTTTCCCTACATTTTTCCTCTTGGTTTCTTTTCAATTCTCTTTCCCATTTCGTTTCATTTTCAGTTTTGCAGCAGCTTTCACCCCCTCACCCTTTGAAACAATTTTCTTTGCAAGCGTGGATCCCGTCGGGTACGGAGGACTATCTGGGGTGCTAATACCTTCCCAGGTCGTAACTGACTCCCGAACCCAGTCTCTTTGGTTCGTAGGACCTTTGTCCTTCCTTTTCTTTTCTTCTGGTTTGTGAAGCATTACCATTCCCATTCCTTCGGGATAAAAATGCTTGGCTGGCGACTCTACCAATTTCTGCGCCACTTTCGCGTTTGTACCAGGATGGAAATCCGGGGAGCGAAAAATACCAACACTTCTTTATAAATAGAAAGGAGTATCCATCGGGACCCAGACTTTTGGAACTGCCACAACCCCACACCGCATCTTTAATCTCTACCTCCGAAAAAGGGGCTTCAAGAAAAGATCTATACAGAAAGTTAATACCTTTAAAAGAGAGACCTTCTAGACCGGGTCTATCCTTATCCGACTCGAAAAATTTAGAAGCATAATGACTACGAACTTCCTCCTTAACCTCTTCCACCTTCTCTACAATACCATGTAGGATGTGAGCGTCTTATCCGAATTCTATGTAATGAAATCATGTTATTGTTTTTGTTGAGGTAATTGTGTGCCCATGTGGCGTGTGAGTGGTTATAGGTGATCGTGTGCCCATGTGGGGTATGAGCGATCATAGATGTTGTGTTCCCATGTGGGGTGTGAGCGACTTATATGGAAATTCCGACAAGAATTGTCATCATGAAAAAGGGATCATATTCTAAAATAGGAATTGAATGGTACCACATCTATTAAGTCGAGTTGTGATCCTCATTGCATTTCATTATTTTTGTGTTGTGTTGTGAATTTTATGGTTATCTCTTTGTTTGGAGATTGTATGAAATGATTTGATGATAGGGTGAATTGTGTAATTATTTTATGCTTTTAGATTTATATTATGCATTTCTTTTGTTGATTAAGAATCTCACCTTTCTTTGTTCAAGGATAATGCATATAATCTCACCCTTTTGATTTGATTTCTTTTGTAATGATGTTTTATAGGACATCGTGCAAATAATCAAGGATAATGCATAGTTGAAGTTAGTGAAAATGAAGTTTTCTACTTTATTTTAGAGTCGTGTCTTCTCTAATGTGTAACATTGGGGATATGGAATACTTGATGTTATTTGCTTTATAAACCATTACTACTTTTGTTTAATTGATGTTGATGATGTGGTTTAAACATGCTATGTTTTGATTATTGATTTGAAGAAGTTTATGTTGCTTAATAATATGGATATTTAATTATGCTTTCATTATTACCGTTAATAATAATTTATGTGTTACATGCTGTATGCATGAGCAGGTGTATGTTGGAAAGTAACATCATATGTGCTGAATTTTTCATGAGTCATTGTTGTGTGACCGTTGACTACTGTCAATGTTGTTTCTTTAACCATTATGTTTTGTTGTTGATACGTAACAGATATAAAATGGCTAGAAGGAACGATGTTGCTATTGTTGCAGCTTTGTAGGCTGTTACTTAGGCGGTACCGAATCCGCCTAATGCTGGTGAGAATGATGAGTTTCAGAAGAATATACCACATACTTGTTAGACGATAGTGCGGATCTAGAAGGGGAGGTTGAATAGATCCCTTTTTAAAATTTACTTTTCAAAATTAAGTTGAAAAACTATTGCGGAAGTTTCCTGGAAAATCGTCTAGTTCAAATTAGAAGTCACCGGAGATCGGATATGCGTAAAACCCAATTGGAATGAAATGATAACTAGAAGAATTAATATTGCAGAAATGATTCACTTGATAATTCAACACTTGATAAAACTATTCTTAACAGTGATATGGAGAAGAAATTAAGCACAATCAAATTGAATTTGTGTGGTTAAGCTTTTTACTAAACACTTGGAGTGCACACACCAAAGATAATTTTGTTGTATCAAATAGTGCAAAATTTTACCCACTCTAGTTATCACTTTTGAGTGTAACAATTTATCAAACACTTTGAGTGCACTAATTTGATACACCAGAATTTTTAAGCACACAAGATCAATATGAACAAAAGTAAAATGCGAGAAAATGAACAGAACACGAGGAACTTGTTGAGGCAATTCCTACGTCGTCCTCGCTCGAAGTACCCTGCCCCCAATTCAAAATTGAATTGGGCAATTTTATTAAATCGCAATTGTTTTACAAGAAGAGAGATAAATGAACCAACAAACCAAACCGCATTGAATATGCTGTCAAATATTCTTCTTGTCCCTTGATCCAAAGTAGAATCAAGTCTTCCACGCGTGTCGAGAAAGCCTCCGATTAATTGCTCCCTTCTTGCAAGAATTCATGATTCTCCAAACTTTGAGCACGACTGAGTTTCTCCAACACCTGTGAACCCACAAAGACCTTCGCAATCCACAGTCTACCGTGATATGAGAGAACGATCCACTTGATCTTCAATCTACCTCACTCGGCTGAATCTACGAACGATCGATGTGTGCAAAAACCCCAAATCTTCAATGATCTTGGAAGAGAAAACTGTAAACACCCCAAATTTGCCATCACCCATTCACACCATGGCTTGTGATCATTTCATATGCATAAACTCAATCATAGCATCTCATATCACATTTTTGATTCACTGCATAGATTCAAAGTCATCTGCATCTAGGGTTTGTGATCTGAGCAATCCAAGAGCTTCTTGAGCCACTCCAAAGGTCATCAATCACTTCAAAGGGGTCCATGTGTGTTCAAGTATCATATTATATCCTCTCAAAGTCAATAATGAAAAAGAATCACAAGAACTGAAAATGGTGTGGAAGCAGAGCCAGGTTTAACTGCACAGATGACCTAGAATTAGGGTTTTGGTTTCAGAGGCCATAACTTCAAATTTTTTGGTCATTCTTGTTTCTATTGGTTTCTATATGGTATAGGGAGTATGCATATCAAGTTTCATGAAGAAATTCCATGGGGAAGTCATCTGATCAAGAGTTGACTTTTCAAGCAAGTCAGTGCAAAATCAGGGCATCTGAGACCCTCAATGACCCAACCAAAGGTTGTTCTTCATCATTTTGATTGTATATGATCTTTATTTGACCATGGAAGATGTTAGAAGTTCACAAATTTGAAGAATTTCAAGTCTTTTGCAAAGTTGACTTTTTGGGGAAGTTTGACTTTTAATGAAATTTCCATTTTAGGAAACTTTTTCAACATTTACTTTTTGATTCAAAAAAA
Source organism: Lathyrus aphaca (assembly GCA_963966055.1). Taxonomy (NCBI): domain Eukaryota; kingdom Viridiplantae; phylum Streptophyta; class Magnoliopsida; order Fabales; family Fabaceae; genus Lathyrus; species Lathyrus aphaca. Next base: position 109,210,380 of record OZ014523.1, read on the forward strand.
GCTTCAAATGAAAAAACTTTGGTCATGAAAGTTGTAGAATGGATCATTCCCTTTTCAAAAAGTACAAGAACATGACCTAATTCATTTTGGATCAAAAGTTATGGCTTGCCAAAGTTGGCAAAAATCACAAAATTTCAAAGTTTCTACCAAAGAGGCATTTTGCAAAATGACTTGATCAAGTGTTCTAAAGTTATCAAATGCATTTCTAATCTTCATACAAGCATGTACCAAGACCTAAAAGTCAGTTTGCATCAAAGAAGCAACACATTTCATGCCTTGAATCTCAAGAATTCACAAAGAGGCCAAATCTTGTGGAATTTGCAAAACACTACACAAACCATGATCAAGTTGCTGAATCACCTCATAAATCATTCCATGGCTCTCCCTAAACTCAGCTGAACTCAGCCATGCTCCTATCCTAGCCTGCCACTTGCCCATACCTCCAAGTACAACTTGCTTGACTTTTTGCAATTTGAAGCCATACCAATCCCACAGTGACACAACCACTCTCTGCCCAATCCAGACTTTACAAACATATCCCAAGGTTTCATTTCCACAACACACACAAGGATGAAACCTCCCACAAGACAGGATTCACAAAATCACTCCAACTTGCATTTTCCTTCGAAACACTCTCCACAAGCCTCAAACACAAAACCAAACTTCACAAACAATCTCAACTCATTCCACTGATCACAAATCACCCATCACCATAGCCTGAAAGCCACAAAATCAAAAATACGACCACCACCTTCCCTTGAGCAGAACTTCTGCCATTTCAAAAACTAGCCATTCTCAAAGCTTCCCGAGCTTCACCTCATCATCAGAGAGTTCAAAGGAGTGAGTTTGCACCAAGAAACAGCCCAGAAAGCACAGGATCAGAAAGCTCTATCTCAGGTATAGCTCAAGAACAAATTTTCCAGAACTTCATTTCCTTGTTATAAATTGATTCTACATGTTGTCCTGATCATCATGATGTGTTTGAAATTGAAAATGAGTGAAAAATGAGGATGTATTGATGTTCTGAAATTTCTCCCGTGAAAAATGTTTTCTTCGATTTGCTTGGTTCATGTAGTTTAAATGTTGTTTGATGGTTGATTTGTGTTCTAGGATGTTAGAGGATCATTTCCCTGTGTTTAATTTGAAGTGGGGTGGCTTGTAGTGAAACCTAGGGTTTTGGTTCGCCGGAGAAGACGACCGGAAGTCTTCTCCGGCCACCTGAGAACCATTAACCCTAATCAGTGTCATTAATTGATGTTTGAATTTGGTACGTTAGATGCGTTGACTTAGGCTGACTGGCGCGCGTTTGAGTGGCCAGGATGCATCCTCAGAAACCCTAATCTCCATTAACTTAATTAATCCCAATTAATTAATTCATAAACTTAATTTAACCTGATTTGAATATAGACCATTGGATTACGCGCCAAGTCAACAGGTCCTTCCCCAGAATCAATCCTGGCCCTCCATTGCGCATACTTTCTTTTTATTTCATTTTTAATTCATTTCTTTTGTTTTATTTTGTACATTTATTTAAAAATAGCAAAACAATTTTAAAAATTCTGAAATTTTTTATATAAACTTTTATTAATTTTCAGAAACCAAAAACATTTTTATTTTTATTTTGTGCATTAAAAAAAATTTTTAAATCATTTAAAAGTTTATTTTTAATTAATTAATGAGAATTAATTAATTAAAAATACTTTTAGGTATTTAAAAATCACCAAAAAATTCATGAAACCTTCATAATCATTTAGAAACATTGTCCAACCCTCAAACCAAATTTATTTTTTGATCTTGATGTCTTTTGAGAATTTTTCATGGAATTAAAATCATTTCAAGGCGTTATTTTGATCCAAACTTCAAAAAATCATTTATGCCTAACCAATGAGAGTTGGACTTTGATTCTTTTTGCATTGCATTTTGTTTAGCATGTAGTTTGTGAGATTAAATTGGCATGATTTGATCTTTCATTTTCAATTTGTTTGGCATTTTTCTTGTTAAGGTACCCTAAAACCCTAGGAAACTTAGGAAATTCATAACCCTAATTAGGTTAAGAGTTGGAACCTCTCCTTTGGGTAGTGGGTTAGTATAGGTTTAGGGTTCCTTTGAATGCATTTTCAATTTTTTATCTTGATGTTTGCTTCTGATTTTGGTTTTTGTTTGATGCATTGATCATAAACCCTAATTTGGACATCCTTTTGCATTCATCTTACATTTGCTTGCATACCATGACTTGCCATTGCATTTTATGCATCCATTTGATTCATTGGACATCTTAAGACATATTAGAAGCATGTTTGATCATTGCATCATGTATTTTCCATGTTGTATGTCATTTGCATCTCATAACTTTTCATGTATGTTCATGGTTCTAAACTTGCTTCATTTGCATCCATTTGTTCATGTGATCATCCCCATGCCTTGTTTCATGTTTGCATCATCTCATGACATCATTCTTATCATGTATGTTCCTCTGGTTTTGATTTACATCATGTCATTTCATCTCATTTTGCATTGCATTGCATTTCTTTCACTAACTTTTCAGGTGGTAAGTCACTTTGAGAAGTGAATCTGCCTTCACTTCTCACAATTTCTTTTCATCTCTTTCATGCATCCTAGCTGCATTTTATTATGTGTTTGAGAGTGAGCTTGCTCATTCTCCTTCTTCTCACTTTCTTTCTTCAAGTGACTTGTCTTCTTGAATGAAGCAAGTTACTTTGCTTCTCCTGATCCTTTCATCTGCTTCCTGGTGGTTCCTCTGAAGATCTTTCTTGAAAACCTCACAAACCTTAGGAACAACCAAGCATGACAATGATTAGGGTTTTGATTAGTCTCCCCACTTAGTTTTACCTTTGTGTCTCTTTGAGTCTTCTCTTCTCATCTCATAATCAGGGACTAAACCCTAAAGGCTTTAAGGCTTTGTGATTAAGCTTATGCCTGCATCCTTCTATTAGGATGGAGTGTATAACTTTAATCCTAAGTGTTAAACCCTTAATGTGTTTAAATCCTTTAATCAATTCACTTAATAATCATCAAGACATCAAGCTTGTAACTTGGGCCTTGCATTAGGGTTCTAATTCTTCCTTAATTGGTTAAGAAGGACTAACCCTAGTGTTAATGGACAAGTCCCTATCAAGTTGTCTTACAAACCCTAAAATTCACTTCATATTCTTATCATTAAATAAAATCCACTTAATAAAGGCTTTGTTTTGTCATGGGTTTAATCCCTAATCATGGATTAAGTTGAGGAGCTTTCCTCAACTTAAACATTCTCATCTATTATCCTTCTATTAGGATGGTGTAATGAGTCTGTTTAATCCCTGATTATGGCTTAATCTCATTACTCAACACTAAACAAAAACAACAAAAACATCTAAATAATCACAAGTAGGTTAATGACCTTAATCCTACATCAAGGTGTTTAAGTGTGAGAAGCTGACTTCACACTTAAGGTATTCTCATTACCCCTAATCAGAGGGAAGATGTGATGAGTTTACTAATCCATTGGTTTAGGCTTAAGTTCATTAACTTATGACAAACTTTCAAAAGCAATAAAAGACTGAAAACTCAAAAACAAACAATAATCGTCTCCTTCGGGATTCTTTTCTCATCTCTTCACTCACAAGCGGGAACTTTCTTCTTCCGTCTAATGCAAGACAGTTTGCACCTGAGCCAGACAGGTCATACACTTGAGCATAGACTAGTAAGCAGTTCACAAGTCAATTCATCTTTTAGTCTCTTTGGGTCGAACTACGGTGTTCTGACTTCCTCATTGCACGAGAGGATACGTAGGCATAACTTAACAGTTATCGAACAAAAAGTCTATGTATATTCCCCCTCTTTCCAGCTTTATTCTTTTAGCCTCATGTTCTTGAGCAATTCATTCTCATTCCTACACTGACACTGTATATATTACACTTTGCACTTCTTTTACACTGACACCTGTACACCTTTTCCAGCTCTCTTTATACACAAATTGCACTGACACTACCCCTTTAAACACAAATCTTTTAAGCGTGGATCCCGTCGAGTACGACGGACAATCTGGGTGCTAATACCTTCCCAGGTTGTAACAAACCCCCTTTCTCAGTCTCTCTGGTTCACAATCGTCTTATCCATATCTTTCTAGGTCTATGCAGCATTGCCTTTCCTCCGGGATAAAAATGCCTAGCTGGCGACTCTATTCATTCCCTGTGAGTTCACTCCTGTGTGTCCTCGCATCTCCTTTCGCCGACCGTTCGCGTCTGTACCCCATTTGACCCGGCTTCATTTGGTGGGAGCGACAGCTTGGCGACTCTGCTGGGGACCCTTATACTGTAACCAGGGCTTCTGGTTCTTTTTGTGGGTTCCTCCTAACGCTTGATTGATTTGTGTTTACTGGGGTGTTATGTGCTATTTGTGTTTGCATATTTATTTATTTTTGCTTTGTGTACAGTTGTTTTACTGCTTTCTTTATAGCTTTATACATATATCATACTGTCATACTATGCTGGATGGATCTGTTTTGTTGCTTTGGTGGGTGGGTGTTCTATTGAGAGTTGAGGTCCTATACTTGGGACCTGAGTGACACCTAGGCTAGAGTGGTTCATGTTCTTTCCCATTCCATTTCGGTCTGGTGCGGGAATATGAAACACGGTTCAGATATGGGTTTCTTCTTGAGAACTCTGTGCTACAGATTTCCTGTAGTGCTAGGGCTATCTGGGAAGCCTGCTAAGTCTGGATGACCTTTAGTATTGACCTTCAGAAATTGAGGTGAATTAGAGGAGGATCTTTTATGGTTATTGTAAACACTGTACCTCCGGGTTAGAAGTGTTTACAATTCTCATAACTGATCCAAGTCTAAGGATCCTTGTTTTAAAACACTACCTGTGAGGGGGTTGGGCTGTTTACAGGTTTGCAGGTACCCTTGACCTCAGCATACCCTGTTACTTTTTTTTGATTAAGAGTACTCCATTTTGGAACAGTTCTTGTGATTTTAACCCTGGACATGTGACTCTTTATTTGAGTCCCCCACCTTGGTTACCGGACTTATGAACCTCCATCTGGATTTCTTGAACATACCTGGACTTATATCAGAGCACTTGATCAGATCCAGCTTAGTCACAAACCCTTGCATATCATTTGCATACATCATCATTGCATCATTTTAACATTTGCTTATTTGTTTTTCAGGGTATCCATACCTTATTTTGGCTTGGTTTTGACCCCATCATCAGCATAGACCTATCCTCATCAGCATCTACTTCAGCTATCAGCTACCTGCTTCAGTCACCTGCACCAGCCTGTCAGTGGCCCATTTTCAGTGTTATTCTCAGCATCTGTCTCAGCTCTTCTTCAGCAACATGGCACCTAAGAAGAGTAATATCTCCTACCATTTCTTTGAGCCTGAGTTGGCTAACATCAGGAATATTCAGACCCTGATTACTCCAGACCATATACCACTATTCAGAGAACACTATGGAGGCATACTTGATGTGGTTATGGATTTGGACCCTTCACAGAGGAGCTTGATTCATACTTGCCTGCAGTTCTATGACCCCCCTCTGAGGTGCTTTACCTTTCAGTATTTTCAGTTGGGGCCTTTATTAGAGGAGTATTTATCATTGGTTGGTGTACCTATCAGGGGTGGGGTCCCCTTCAACCCTGAGATGGCTTTTCCCAGTAATGAAGAGATAGCAAAGGCATTACATCTGGAACCAGTTCTGATTGGGAAGAATATGACTACCAAGGCTGGAATCTCTGGTCTACATTTGGATTTCTTGACTTCTTAGGCCATCCTGAAGGCCTCCTCAGGAGAGTGGGAGGCAGTCTGTGCTTTATTGGCCCTTAGCATATATGGGGTCATTTTATTTGCAGATGAGCCTAAGTTTGTTAGCAAGAATGCAATCCATCTTTTTATCCTGAGGAACCCAGTGCCCACCTTACTGGGAGATTTCTACTACTCTGTCCATCAAAGGAATGAAAAGCAGAGAGGAATATTGGTGAGGTGTTGTGCTCCCCTTTTCCATACCTGGTTGCTCAGGAACTTGCCCAAGACTGATGCATTTTTGAATCCTCATCAGCAGAGGAATTGGGCTAGAAGACTCACTGCTTTAACTGCAGCTGATATCAGGTGGTGCACTCAAAGCACAAAAGGCAGGGACATCATTACCAGTTGTGGGCAATTTCCCAATGTACCCCTGGTAGGAGTAAAGGGTTGCATCAACTACAACCCTCTGCTATTCAAAAGACAACTGGGCTATGCATTGGTCCACACTCCTAAGGCACAAGACTTGGCTGAGACTCTTTACTGTGAGAATAAGCCTAATCTGGCCATTGTCAGGCAAGCATCCTGGGCTTGGGACAATGTCCAGACTAAAGGAGTAACCATTCTTGGGAGATGCAACAATGTGGCCTCAACACAGTACTATGAGTGGTCCCATGCCAGGGCTCAATTTTCTGGGATGCCCTTCACCATTGAGGATGCACCAGGACCATCCACAGCACCTCCTGCCACTGTCAGCTTAGAGGAGTTTGAGAATTTGAAAGAGAGAAATGAGAAGCTGACTCAGGCTCTACAGAAGACCCTCTGGGAAAGGAGTGATGGTCGGCTGGACATTGAGAGGTTAGAAAAGCTAAAGGTGGAGCATCTGGCTAGGATTGAGAAGTCAGAAGACTACATTAAGAAGTCAAGAGCAGGAGAGCAGATTTTGAAGAATGCCTGCAAGGAGGCTCAGTTCCAGAAGGCCAGGACTGATTTGTATCTGAAAGAGAGTCAAGCCAGGTGGGTCAGGATCACCGAAGCTCGTACTCTGGAAGATAAAAGGACTCAGGACAAGATTGAGCAGTTGGAGGCTAGTGCAAAGGAGCAACAGGAAGCCCTGCTAGCAGCCCAGAGAGAGATCTCCGAGTTGAAGATTAGAGCTGGTGTGAAGAGGTCAAAGGACCAGAGTCAACACAAGAAGCTAACTGCAGCTGTTACTACTAGGAATCTCCTTATCAGGAATCTCACAGAGCGTCCAGCTGATCCTGTGACTGAAGCACTTCTCAAGGAAGTTCAGGAGGATGAGTTTGGTCTTGGTGTCTGACTTTTGCTTGTTGTTGCTTTCATTTCATGTACTTTTATTTTTTATGTTGTATTTTTGACCCCTCAGAGGGCATGATTTGTAAGAAACAAACTATGTATCATTTACTTTTTGTAATATATGTATCAGTTCATTCGATCAGAGTTTCTTTCAACCAACATCACAAGCATCTTCCTCAAGGGTCTGGAAAGGTCAAAACCAAGTGCCAAGCCGGATACCTTGGAAACAAATAAGCATACTGCATTGCATGCTAACCCTTGTTTGTTTTGTAGGTTTGTTTTGTTTTTGTTACTAACTCTGTTATGATCTCAGGAACTATTGCTCGACGTCGGGTGTTCCCACTCAACCGTCCACACAGATATCCAACCCGTAACAACCTTCCGGGTATACAGATGGACCAGGTACAACAGGACCTTACAGAGGTCAGGAACCAAATGGCCAATGAGAGATTGGAAATGAGGAATCAGATGACACAATTTATGGAGGTGATGAATGGATTGGCACAGAGCCAAGAGAGATTGAGGGCTTTAGTAGAAAGGCAGACTCAGGAAGATCCCCATCTAGGGACTGGTGGGACAAGCAACAATGAGAGGGTTCAGCCTCATATCAACCCACCTGTATTTGGACCCCACCTTCATCCAGAGATTAATATCCCTGCTAATGTACAAGGGAATGCTACTACAGGGAGAGTATTGCAAGAAGACCCCCAGGAAGATCAGTTCACAGTGATGGGAGTTGGGGATGAGGCCTATGACAAAAGGCTAGATGAAATTGCTGAAAAATTAAGGTCCTTGGAATCTCAAAACTCTTTGGGATTTGATGTAATGGACATGGGCTTAGTGGACGGGGTCAGGATTCCCCACAAGTTTAAACCACCGTGCTTTGAGAAGTACAACGGGACTTCCTGTCCACGGACCCACTTACAATCCTTTCTGGGGAGGCTGAAGGCATATACCATGGATGAAAAGCTATGGATGTTTTATTTTGAGGATAGCTTTACGGGAGCTTCAAGGGAATGGTACTCTCATCTGACTAGAGCAACCATCAGGTGTTGGAAGGACTTGGCTGAGGCCTTTATTAGACAATACCAGTATAATTTGGATATGGCTCCCAACAGGACCCTCCTGATGGGAATGTCACAATCATCCAGAGAAAGCTTCCGGGAGTACGCCCAGAGGTGGAGACAGCTTGCTGTTGCTGTCCAGCCACCCATGTCAGAGAGGGAGATGGCTGATATGTTTATGAACACCCTCCAAGGGACATACATTGATAGGCTAGCTGCCTTTTCTTCTACCAGCTTTGCAGATGTCGTTATAGCCGGAGAAAGAATTGAGAGCCTATTAAAGATGGGCAAAATTTCGGACAACGGTGCCAGCTCATCCAGCAACACAAGAAAGCCTTTTGTGGGCCCAAGAAGAACTGGCGAGACCAATGCTATCCATGCCAGCAGAGGCAGACCCCAATATGTTCATAGGTCTGTGGCAGCGGTCACCATTTCCGCTCCAATTCATCCTCAACCAGCTTATCAACCACAGCAACAAAATTACCAGCAACAAACTCAGTATCCTCCTCAGAGAAATTATAACAACAACAACAACAACAATCAGCAAAGACCATTCCAACAGAGACCTTCTCAGGCCAATAGGGTGATCAATCCGATCCCTATGCCCTATGCCACATTACTGCCACAACTCCTGAAACTCAACCTGGTTGAGCTAAGGACATTGGCACCTCCAGATCCTGCCAGTCTACCCAGAAATTATGACGCCAGCGCCAGATGTGCTTTTCATTCGAATGCACCTGGCCATAGTACAGAGAAGTGCAGAGCTTTGCACATGAAGGTACATGACTTGGTAGATTCTAAGGCTCTAAACTTTGCACCACCACCAAATGTTAACAAGAACCCTATGCCAAACCACGGAGGACCCAGAATCAACGCTATTGAGGAAGATAAGCCGTCTTACTTAATAATTAGTGTGGGTCAGATTCGGACACCCTTGGTAGAGATCAAAGCTCAACTCCTTGAATGTCAAATGTTCCCTGGATGCGAGCTAGGGTGTGCTTATTGCAACATTTCAGTAAATGGGTGTGATAACTTGAGAGATGGCATAGATGGTCTCATCCAGAGTGGCTTGCTTCAAATCACAACATCAATACCTACCAATCCAGCAATCTCCTTAGCAACAGTTTCCGAGTCTTCAACAACTGCAACAACCATTGTTCCAAACAACTCTTCAATCTCATCAACAATTGCTTCATCTGTTACTTCAACGGACCAAATATCAACAAACACCCCTGCTACAACTTCAGCACCCCTTCATTCAGAATCTCCTACAACAGCAACACCCATCCATTCAACAGTGTCTCCTACAACATCAACAGCAAACAATGAGAGCGTCTCAACAGTTACAATTTATTATGATCCTGCAAATGATTCTGCCTACAAATCACAAAATGCCACCCCTGTCAGAGCACCGGTTACAATATACTATGATCCACATACTATCATGGTCCCTTCTGCAGCTGCTATCAGTCCAGTCACTATCACAGTGCCTGGGCCAGTGCCTTATGAAAGCAGTAATGCCATCCCTTGGCATTACGGCTCTGATTTATACTGCGAAGGAAAGAAAATCACTCTTGAATCATCAACTCCTTCACCACAAATAGACAATGTGGGGGGAGGCGGAGGCTTCACTCGAAGTGGACGTCTCTTTGCCCCGCAAATTCAAAGACCCAGTGCCGAAGCAGAAGCTGCTGCCAAGGCAAAAGGGAAGAGCATGGTGCAAGAAGAGCAAGTTGTTAAAGAAGCTTTGAAAACACCTTTTGATCAAGAAGTTGATGAATTCATGAGAATCATCAAGAAAAGTGATTACAAGATAGTGGACCAGCTTCACCAGACGCCTTCCAAGATCTCTATTCTATCATTGCTTATGTGCTCCGAGGCTCATCGGAACGCACTACTAAAAGTCTTGCACGCAGCTTATGTGCCAGAAGAGATCACCGTCAATCAGTTGGAAGCAGTGGTTGGAAATGTTAATGCTAGTAATGGACTAGGATTTACCAACACTGATTTGACTATGGAAGGCCGCAATCATAACAAGGCTTTGCACATTACCATGGAGTGTAAGGGTGCAGTTCTTTCCCATGTGCTGGTAGACACAGGATCATCCCTCAATGTCTTACCTAAAAAAGCCCTTGTGAAGCTAGAGTATGAAGGATTGGCATTATGCCCCAGTAACTTAGTAGTGAGAGCCTTTGACGGTTCTAAGAGATCGGTTCTAGGAGAAATTGAGTTGCCTATAACGATTGGTCCACAAACTTTCAAAACGACCTTCTACGTGATGGACATTCAGCCTGCCTACAGCTGTTTGTTGGGTAGACCATGGATTCATGCCGCTGGCGCAGTTACGTCTACCCTTCACCAGAAGTTAAAATTCGAGTGGGAGGGCCAAGTCGTTACTATTTGTGGGGAGGAAGATATTTTTGTTAGCCATCTGGCTACCTATAAATACATCGAGATGGATGGGGAGATCCATGAAACGATGAGTCAAGGGTTTGAGGCCTTGAACATAAATGAAACATCTGCTATACCTGGAACCTCAATGACATCTTACCAACAAGCCCGGAAGGTTGTTGAAGAAGGGACTGCCCAAGGCTGGGGCAAGTTGCTGCCTGTAGAGAAGAAAGAGGATAGATTTGGGTTGGGTTACAAACCAACTCAACAAGACCAAGCAGAGGCTGCTGAGAAGCCCAACTTTGTTAGTGGGGGGATGCTCACCCCTGATGCTGTCAACAATTTGGAAGACGAGGATGAAAGCGACCGCAACCTGGAAAGTTGAATCCGTCCAAAGATCCCGGGGAGCAGTATCTCAAACTGGTCTTCCCAGGAAATTATAAGAGTTACTCCTGCAGAGTAATTATTATTTCCTGTATTTTATAGCATGCATCAAGTCTTGCATCTTGCCCAAGATGACAAGACTCATTTTGTAATCGGGCCATCTGTAATTTTGTGCAACAAGATTAATCAATGAAATATCAGACATCTTTTGCAAATGAGTCTTTTTCTTTTCCGCTCACTGTTTTTCCATTTTTCTTTTTGTACAAAAAATAAATGGCTAAAATGAACAAACTGAACCCTTGCAGAGAGTGCCTTCCAGACAGCACCGACAACAGCACGGCTATGACTTCATATGACTTTGACAATCCAATCAATCAAGCTGATAAAGGGGTTGAAAAAGAGTATGAGCTTCCGGAAGAGCTAGCCAGGTTGTTGAGACAAGAGGAAAGGGTTATCACTCCTCATCAGGAGGAGGTAGAGACGATCAATCTTGGTACAGATGAAGACGTGAAAGAAGTTAAAATCGGGGCCTGCTTACAAGACTCAGTGAAGAGACAACTGATTGACCTACTTCAAGAATATGTGGATGTGTTTGCTTGGTCTTATCAAGATATGCCAGGGTTGGACACCGACATTGTTGTGCACAAGCTGCCTGTGAGAGAAGATTGTCCGCCGGTTAAATAGAAGTTGCGCCGTACACGCCCAGACATGGCAATGAAAATCAAAGAAGAGGTGCAAAAGCAATGGGACGCCGGATTCCTTGCTGTAACTAGCTATCCACCGTGGGTTGCTAATATTGTGCCTGTGCCTAAGAAATACGGCAAAGTAAGAATGTGTGTTGACTACCGGGACCTGAATAGAGCCAGCCCGAAAGATGATTTCCCATTACCTCACATCGACGTATTGGTGGATAACACGGCTCAGTTCTCGGTATTCTCCTTCATGGACGGATTTTCAGGATACAATCAGATCAAAATGTCACCTGAAGGCATGGAGAAGACAACCTTCATCACACCCTGGGGCACATTCTGCTACAAGGTGATGCCATTCGGACTGAAGAATGCTGGTGCAACGTATCAACGGGCTATGGTAACATTATTCCACGATATGATCCATAAAGAAATCGAGTGCTATGTGGATGACATGATTGCCAAGTCCCTCACTGAAGAAGACCACCTGGTAAATCTGCTAAAGCTATTCAAGCGTCTGAGGAAGTACCAACTGAAGTTGAACCCCAACAAGTGCACATTCGGGGTGCGATCTGGTAAGCTGCTGGGTTTTATTGTGAGCGAGAAAGGGATTGAAGTTGACCCTGATAAAGTCAAAGCCATTCAAGAAATTCCTGCACCGAAGTCAGAAAAAGAAGTTCGAGAGTTCTTAGGTCAATTGAACTACATTTCACGGTTCATATCTCACCTTACAGCAACCTGCGAACCCTTGTTCAAACTGCTAAGAAAAGAACAGACGGCCAGGTGGAACGAAGACTGCCAGAAGGATTTTGACAAGATCAAAGAATACTTGCAAGAACCACCAATCCTTATGCCTCCAGTTGAAGGAAGACCTCTGATAATGTACTTGACAGTATTAGAAGAGTCGATGGGGTGTGTGTTGGGCCAGCATGACGAGTCTGGTCGAAAAGAGTATGCAATATACTACCTAAGCAAAAAGTTTACCGACTGTGAACAGCGTTATTCACTGCTCGAGAAAACTTGCTGTGCTTTAGCGTGGGCTGCTCGCCGACTGAGACAGTATATGTTGACCCATACCACTTTATTGATCTCAAAAATGGACCCAGTTAAGTACATATTTGAGAAGCCAGCACTTACCGGACGAGTTGCAAGATGGCAAATGATCCTCACGGAATATGACATCCAATACACATCTCAGAAAGCCATCAAGGGCAGTGTATTGTCTGAATATCTTGCTGAGCAACCTATTGATGATTACCAGCCCATGAGATTTGACTTCCCTGATGAAGACATCATGTTCATAAAAGCAAAAGATCATGAAGAGCCTATTCACACTGAAGGGCCTGACCCAGAAGAAGAATGGACCATGATGTTTGATGGGGCTGTTAATATGAATGGTCGTGGTGTTGGTGCAGTACTCATTACACCTAAAGGGGTTCACATGCCTTTCTCGGCAAAGCTCACCTTTAACTGCACTAACAACGAAGCTGAATACGAAGCTTGCATTATGGGTCTTGAGGAATCCATTGACCTCAGGATCAAGACTTTGACTGTATTCGGAGATTCAGCTCTGGTAGTTAATCAAACCAACGGCAAATGGTACACCCACCAGGATCATCTGATACCTTACAGGGATTATACAAGGAGGTTATTGACTTTCTTTACAATAGTCAAACTTGAGTATATCCCTCGGGACGAGAATCAGTTTGCAGATGCCCTGGCTACCATTTCATCCATGATCAAAGTTCAGACTGCCAACTTTGTGCCTCAAATCTCAGTGTCCAGACTTGACAGACCAGCATATGTATTCGCAGCAGATGTTGTCAAGGATGATAAGCCTTGGTTCCATGACATTAAGTGCTTCTTGGAGGATCAAACATACCCACCTGGGGCATCTTCCAATGATAAGAAGACTTTGAGAAGGCTTGCTGGTAGTTTCTTCCTGAACACTGATGGTTCCCTGTACAAGAGAAACTTTGATATGGTACTCCTCAGATGCATCGACAGGACAGAAGCAGACTTGTTAATGCACGAGGTGCACAAAGGATCCTTTGGTACCCATGCTGGAGGGCACGCAATGGCCAAGAAGTTGCTAAGATCAGGCTATTACTGGATCACAATGGATGCCGACTGTTGTGCATACGCCAGAAAATGCCATAAATGCCAGATTTATGCGGATAAGGTGCACGTGCCTCCCAATCCTTTGAATGTGATGTCTTCACCCTGGCCCTTTGCTATGTGGGGCATCGACATGATTGGCAAGATTGAACCGACAGCTTCAAACGGCCACAGATTCATCCTGGTTGCTATTGACTATTTTACCAAGTGGGTCGAAGCAGCTTCCTATGCAAACGTTACAAGACAAGTGGTAGCCAGATTTCTGAAGAGAGATATCATCTGTCGATACGGAGTTCCCGAGCGAATCATTACTGACAATGGTTCCAACTTGAATAACAAAATGATGGCAGAGCTGTGTCGGGACTTCAAAATCCAACATCACAATTCTTCTCCTTACAGGCCAAAGATGAATGGCGCTGTCGAGGCAGCTAATAAGAATATCAAGAAGATTGTGCAGAAGATGGTAGTCACCTACAAAGACTGGCATGAAATGCTACCATTTGCCTTGCATGGGTACCGCACGTCAATCAGAACATCCACTGGGGCAACACCGTATCAGCTTGTGTATGGTATGGAAGCAGTCCTACCTGTTGAAGTTGAATTACCCTCCCTACGGGTATTGATGGATGTTAAGCTGAACGAAGCCGAATGGGTCCGGTCCCCATACGAGCAACTGAGCCTGATTGAAGAGAAAAGATTGGCTGCAATCTGTCATGGGCAGTTATATCAGAAAAGAATGGAGAAAGCCTTCGATCAGAAAGTCAGGCACCGAGAGTACCAAGTAGGAGATCTTGTGCTGAAAAGAATCCTCCCTCCTCATACAGACCACAGGGGCAAGTGGACTCCGAACTATGAAGGACCATTTGTAGTAAAGAAAGTTTTCTCTGGTGGAGCACTGATGCTCAGCACTATGGATGGTGAAGACTTCCCGTCCCCTGTGAATTCAGATGCAGTTAAAAAATACTTCGCATAAAAATGACCCGCTGGACACAAAAACAGAATGTAAGTCCAGGCAAAACTAGGGCATCCCGGCGAGTCAAAAACAGAATAAAAGACTCGGGCAAAAATAAGGGAAAATAAACAAAAAATGTACACCCGCTGAGTTGAAAAGCCGCATTGGACAACTCAGGCAAAAATGGGTATCCCGATGGATTGAAAACCCGGAAGGGCGATCCAGGCAAAATAAGGGAATAAGCGAACAACTGCATTCTGAATTCGTCTGTATCACCTACAACTTGGTAGGCCTCGAAAGGATCAAGCTTCTGTCAGAATCAGCCTTCTTCAGAAAGCAAGACGAGAAGAATGTCAAATGTCATACGAGTCATAGCAGAAGGGAAGCTTCTTGGAGTGTCGACAACATTGCCAGCCTCTTGTTTCTCAATTTGTAACAATCTCCTCATTTCAGGGGATATGTTTCTTTGACTGTATCTTGCCAATTCAGGGCACACGAATTAATGAAATCAGATTTTCAGTCATGTTTCGTCTTATACATTTTTATTTGCAAAAAATGTCTAATGTCTTTAAAACACTAATTGCATAAATACAGATGCTTTTCTTCTTCTAAAAAATACGTGCTTGCAGGAAATATACTTACTATCAGAAGTGTCTAAACTCCTATGACGGAATCCAGTAAAGGATACCTCGGGATTACTTGTGCGTTTCCCTATCTTTGTAGGATTGCAGGTATCCAAAGCGCAACTTGGGGCATGAAAGCTTCACCCCAGCAAGTTGACAAATCAACACTCAGTCTTAGCACCCAAAGTGTTTTCTCCCCAGCTGAGTTTCCACTTGCTATTCCTCCCCAGCTGAGGTGCCAACCATTCTTCCTCCACAGCCAAGTACAAAAGCCAGGGAGCCATTTCCCCACATAGCTTCAGCCTCTATCCAGAAGAGCAGCGCATGAAGGGATCACAACAGAGTGAAGAAAGCTTCTACAAACTCCTAGCTGGGTCCCTCATTAACTGAGATAGGTCTATTAGTGACCTACTCCCCCAAGTAGATATCATCTCATCAGATCTACCAATAATCTCACCCCCAGCTGGGATGTCCATTTCAAGCAGATCAACCTGAGATCTTCGCGGCAACGGGATCCAAATCCCGGTTTGGTATCTTTGCATAATCATAGCATTCGCATCATATTCACCCACAAAGCGTAGCATTCCGTCTGATACGGAGCATTACGGCAAAAATCCAACATATTGCATAATCATAAGCCATGTTCCGAATCAAACACTTGTGAATAATGACAATCCATCAATATGCAGAATACCCCCCAGATTCCCCAGCAAACACAGTTGCCTTACACTCCCAAACACTAGTATATACTCCCTGTGGCACTCGCCCGTGTCATATCCCCAGTAAAAGACCAAAGCGTCCCTTTTGCACTCACAAATACTCATATATACAATTCCTTGACATCCGTCCATGTCATTTCTCCCAGCACAGCAACATAAACACTTTGTGTATCAGATACTTGTTTATACTATACTTTTCTTCTTTTGACACTCGTCCATGTCCCTCTCCCCAACAGTTAAACACTTAAATATACACCACTCATACTTAATCTACTCATACAGATACTCGTCCGTATCTTGTATATATCACTTATATCCCCGCAGATTCAGCACTAGTCCATGTTCTTTGTTAACCAGTTGGTACTCGTCCGTACCATCATCTCAGAACATGCGTCAAGCGTTTGTTTCTACCTGATACTCGTCCGTATCATAGTCTTAAGGATGCTCGCCCGCATCTTTAATCCATACACCATGTCAAACACTCTTGTCTTCTTGAATACCGATACTCGTCTGTGTCTACTATTCCCCAGAAGAGTCCCCTCAGATTCAACACTCGTCCGTGTTCTTTGTTAACCAGTTGATGCTCGTCCGTATCATCATCTCTGAGCACGTGCCAGCGTTTGTTTCTACCCGATACTCGTCCGTATCGTAGTCTTAAGGATGCTCTTCCGCATCTTTAATCTATACACAAACATCTAAACACTTATACCTTTTGTTTCTTGGATGTAAACACTCGTCCGTGTTTACTATTCCCCAGTAAATCGCCTGCAAAGCAAATTTTCTTTTTATCTGACATTCTTCCTATGTCATGATAAACCCTGGGAGAAGCCGTACCCTGCTAGGTGGTCGTCCTCCACCTCTTGATGATCGTCCTTCATCATGCTCATCCGATGGCCGTCCCCATCGTTGATCTTCTATCCGACATTCGTCCTATGTCGTGATATTTAGCAGCCGTCCCCTGCTAGGTGATCGTCCTTCACCTTTTGATGATCGTCCTTCGTCATTTTATCCAATGGCCGTCCCCATTGTTGATTTTGGTTATCTGACATTCGTCCTATGTCATGATAAACCTTGAGAGCAGCCGTCCCCTGCTAGGTGGTCGTCCTCCACCTCTTGATGGTCGTCCTCCATCATGCTCATCCGATGGTCGTCCCCATTGTTGACCTTTTATCCGGCATTCGTCCTATGTCGCGATATTTTCGGCAGCCGTACCCTGCCAGGTGGTCGTCCTCCACCCTAGATGACCGTCCCTCATCTTATCCCCAACAGAGCAGCCGTCCCCTGCCAGGTGATCGTCCTTCACCTTTGATGACCGTACCTCATCATCTGTTTATTTCATTTATTCTTTAACCCGATGGCCGTCCCCGTCGTGGTCCCTTTTCCTTTTCCAGATGATCGTCCTTCATCAGTTTAGCCCGATGGCCGTCCCCATCGTTGGTTACATTACTTTATGAACTTGATGGCAGTCCCCGTCATGTCTCATTAATCCCCAGAGAATCTTACAGCTTTACTTGATGGTCGTCCCCATCATGATCCCTTTAATCCCCAGCATGTCGGCCGTCCCCGTCATTGCCTTATTTCCCGCACTTTTTCAGCATGTCGGCCGTCCCCGTCATGAATCTTTACCCAGCAGTCGTCCTCTGCTCGACGGTCGTCCTCCGTCGCCCACACTTTACAATATACTTTATTTTCTTTTACAATCTATATCCCTTTTCTTCTTCATTCTGTGAGTGCAAATTTTGGACTGTCTTTGGTATTCAACCACAAGTTATCTCGTTGGCCTGTTAAGCCGTTGCTTACATCCTGCACAGCTAACTCATGTTTGAATAGGGGCAGCTGTAAACACCCAAAATTTGCCCTCACCCATTCACACCATGGCTTGTGATCATTTCATATGCATAAACTCAATCATAGCATCTCATATCACATTTTTGATTCACTGCATAGATTCAAAGTCATCTGCATCTAGGGTTTGTGATCTGAGCAATCCAAGAGCTTCTTGAGCCACTCCAAAGGTCATCAATCACTTCAAAGGGGTCCATGTGTGTTCAAGTATCATATTATATCCTCTCAAAGTCAAGAATGCAAAAGAATCACAAGAACTGAAAATGGTGTGGAAGCAGAGCCAGGTTTAACTGCACAGATGACCTAGAATTAGGGTTTTGGTTTCAGAGGCCATAACTTCAAATTTTTTGGTCATTCTTGTTTCTATTGGTCTCTATATGGTATAGGGAGTATGCATATCAAGTTTCATGAAGAAATTCCATGGGGAAGTCATTTGATCAAGAGTTGACTTTTCAAGCAAGTCAGTGCAAAATCAGGGCATCTGAGACCCTCAATGACCCAACCAAAGGTTGTTCTTCATCATTTTGATTGTATATGATCTTTATTTGACCATGGAAGATGTTAGAAGTTCACAAATTTGAAGAATTTCAAGTCTTTTGCAAAGTTGACTTTTTGGGGAAGTTTGACTTTTAATGAAATTTCCATTTTAGGCAACTTTTTCAACCTTTACTTTTTGATTCAAAAAAGCTTCAAATGAAAAAACTTTGGTCATGAAAGTTGTAGAATGGATCATTACCTTTTCAAAAAGTACAAGAACATGACCTAATTCATTTTGGATCAAAAGTTATGGCTTGCCAAAGTTGGCAAAAATCACAAAATTTCAAAGTTTCTACCAAAGAGGCATTTTGCAAAATGACTTGATCAAGTGTTCTAAAGTTATCAAATGCATTTCTAATCTTCATAAAAGCATGTACCAAGACCTAAAAGTCAGTTTGCATCAAAGAAGCAACACATTTCATGCCTTGAATCTCAAGAATTCACAAAGAGGCCAAATCTTGTGGAATTTGCAAAACACTACACAAACCATGATCAAGTTGCTGAATCACCTCATAAATCATTCCATGGCTCTCCCTAAACTCAGCTGAACTCAGCCATGCTCCTATCCTAGCCTGCCACTTGCCCATACCTCCAAGTACAACTTGCTTGACTTTTTGCAATTTGAAGCCATACCAATCCCACAGTGACACAACCACTCTCTGCCCAATCCAGACTTTACAAACATATCCCAAGGCTTCATTTCCACAACACACACAAGGCTGAAACCTCCCACAAGACAGGATTCACAAAATCACTCCAACTTGCATTTTCCTTCGAAACACTCTCCACAAGCCTCAAACACAAAACCAAACTTCACAAACAATCTCAACTCATTCCACTGATCACAAATCACCCATCACCATAGCCTGAAAGCCACAAAATCAAAAATACGACCACCACCTTCCCTTGAGCAGAACTTCTGCCATTTCAAAAACTAGCCATTCTCAAAGCTTCCCGAGCTTCACCTCATCATCAGAGAGTTCAAAGGAGTGAGTTTGCACCAAGAAACAGCCCAGAAAGCACAGGATCAGAAAGCTCCATCTCAGGTATAGCTCAAGAACAAATTTTCCAGAACTTCATTTCCTTGTTATAAATTGATTCTACATGTTGTCCTGATCATCATGATGTGTTTGAAATTGAAAATGAGTGAAAAATGAGGATGTATTGATGTTCTGAAATTTCTCACGTGAAAAATGTTTTCTTCGATTTGCTTGGTTCATGTAGTTTAAATGTTGTTTGATGGTTGATTTGTGTTCTAGGATGTTAGAGGATCATTTCCCTGTGTTTAATTTGAAGTGGGGTGGCTTGTAGTGAAACCTAGGGTTTTGGTTCGCCGGAGAAGACGACCGGAAGTCTTCTCCGGCCACCTGAGAACCATTAACCCTAATCAGTGTCATTAATTGATGTTTGAATTTGGTACGTTAGATGCGTTGACTTAGGCTGACTGGCGCGCGTTTGAGTGGCCAGGATGCATCCTCAGAAACCCTAATCTCCATTAACTTAATTAATCCTAATTAATTAATTCATAAACTTAATTTAACCTGATTTGAATATAGACCATTGGATTACGCGCCAAGTCAACAGGTCCTTCCCCAGAATCAATCCTGGCCCTCCATTGCGCATACTTTCTTTTTATTTCATTTTTAATTCATTTCTTTTGTTTTATTTTGTACATTTATTTAAAAATAGCAAAACAATTTTAAAAATTCTGAAATTTTTTATATAAACTTTTATTAATTTTCAGAAACCAAAAAAATTTTTATTTTTATTTTGTGCATTAAAAAATATTTTTAAATCATTTAAAAGTTTATTTTTAATTAATTAATGAGAATTAATTAATTAAAAATACTTTTAGGTATTTAAAAATCACCAAAAAATTCATGAAACCTTCATAATCATTTAGAAACATTGTCCAACCCTCAAACCAAATTTCTTTTTTGATCTTGATGTCTTTTGAGAATTTTTCATGGAATTAAAATCATTTCCAGGCTTTATTTTGATCCAAACTTCAAAAAATCATTTCTGCCTAACCATTGAGAGTTGGACTTTGATTCTTTTTGCATTGCATTTTGTTTAGCATGTAGTTTGTGAGATTAAATTGGAATGATTTGATCTTTCATTTTCAATTTGTTTGGCATTTTTCTTATTAAGGTACCCTAAAACCCTAGGAAACTTAGGAAATTCATAACCCTAATTAGGTTAAGAGTTGGAACCTCTCCTTTGGGTAGTGGGTTAGTATAGGTTTAGGGTTCCTTTGAATGAATTTTCAATTTTTTATCTTGATGTTTGCTTCTGATTTTGGTTTTTGTTTGATGCATTGATCATAAACCCTAATTTGGACATCCTTTTGCATTCATCTTACATTTGCTTGTATACAATGACTTGCCATTGCATTTTATGCATCCATTTGATTCATTGGACATCTTAAGACATATTAGAAGCATGTTTGATCATTGCATCATGTATTTGCCATGTTGTATGTCATTTGCATCTCATAACTTTTCATGTATGTTCATGGTTCTAAACTTGCTTCATTTGCATCCATTTGTTCATGTGATCATCCCCATGCCTTGTTTCATGTTTGCATCATCTCATGACATCATTCTTATCATGTATGTGCCTCTGGTTTTGATTTACATCATGTCATTTCATCTCATTTTGCATTGCATTGCATTTCTTTCACTAACTTTTCAGGTGGTAAGTCACTTTGAGAAGTGAATCTGCCTTCACTTCTCACAATTTCTTTTCATCTCTTTCATGCATCCTAGCTGCATTTTATTATGTGTTTGAGAGTGAGCTTGCTCATTCTCCTTCTTCTCACTTTCTTTCTTCAAGTGACTTGTCTTCTTGAATGAAGCAAGTTACTTTGCTTCTCCTGATCCTTTCATCTGCTTCCTGGTGGTTCCTCTGAAGATCTTTCTTGCAAACCTCACAAACCTTAGGAACAACCAAGCATGACAATGATTAGGGTTTTGATTAGTCTCCCCACTTAGTTTTACCTTTGTGTCTCTTTGAGTCTTCTCTTCTCATCTCATAATCAGGGACTAAACCCTAAAGGCTTTAAGGCTTTGTGATTAAGCTTATGCCTGCATCCTTCTATTAGGATGGAGTGTATAACTTTAATCCTAAGTGTTAAACCCTTAATGTGTTTAAATCCTTTAATCAATTCACTTAATAATCATCAAGACATCAAGCTTGTAACTTGGGCCTTGCATTAGGGTTCTAATTCTTCCTTAATTGGTTAAGAAGGACTAACCCTAGTGTTAATGGACAAGTCCCTATCAAGTTGTCTTACAAACCCTAAAATTCACTTCATCATCTTATCATTAAATAAAATCCACTTAATAAAGGCTTTGTTTTGTCATGGGTTTAATCCCTAATCATGGATTAAGTTGAGGAGCTTTCCTCAACTTAAACATTCTCATCTATTATCCTTCTATTAGGATGGTGTAATGAGTCTGTTTAATCCCTGATTATGGCTTAATCTCATTACTCAACACTAAACAAAAACAACAAAAACATCTAAATAATCACAAGTAGGTTAATGACCTTAATCCTACATCAAGGTGTTTAAGTGTGAGAAGCTGACTTCACACTTAAGGTATTCTCATTACCCCTAATCAGAGGGAAGATGTGATGAGTTTACTAATCCATTGGTTTAGGCTTAGGTTCATTAACTTATGACAAACTTTCAAAAGCAATAAAAGACTGAAAACTCAAAAACAAACAATAATCGTCTCCTTCGGGATTCTTTTCTCATCTCTTCACTCACAAGCGGGAACTTGCTTCTTCCGTCTAATGCAAGACAGTTTGCACCTGAGCCAGACAGGTCATACACTTGAGCATAGACTAGTAAGCAGTTCACAAGTCAATTCATCTTTCAGTCTCTTTGGGTCGAACTACGGTGTTCTGACTTCCTCATTGCACGAGAGGATACGTAGGCATAACTTAACAGTTATCGAACAAAAAGTCTCTGTATATTCCCCCTCTTTCCAGCTTTATTCTTTTAGCCTCATGTTCTTGAGCAATTCATTCTCATTCCTACACTGACACTGTATATATTACACTTTGCACTTCTTTTACACTGACACCTGTACACCTTTTCCAGCTCTCTTTATACACAAATTGCACTGACACTACCCCTTTAAACACAAATCTTTTAAGCGTGGATCCCGTCGAGTACGACGGACAATCTGGGTGCTAATACCTTCCCAGGTTGTAACCAACCCCCTTTCTCAGTCTCTCTGGTTCGCAACCGTCTTATCCATATCTTTCTAGGTCTATGCAGCATTGCCTTTCCTCCGGGATAAAAATGCCTAGCTGGCGACTCTATTCATTCCCTGTGAGTTCACTCCTGTGTGTCCTCGCATCTCCTTTCGCCGACCATTCGCGTCTGTACCCCATTTGACCCGGCTTCATTTGGTGGGAGCGACAAAAACCCTTCAGATTTTTCCAAGGAAAACCCACACACTCTAAACCCAATCTGAAACTCTAATTAAGATTGAACGTTATCTTCGAAACAAGCACCATAATCAAACAAAGATTGTTGTGTGTGATTGTTGATTGATGCAAGAATGAAGAAGATGAAGAGAGATGTGTGTATATCTTTCACTTTCCTTATTCTCCTTCCCAAATGAAATAAAACAATTATTTATATTGGTTAAAGAAAGTAACATAAGAGAGGGAAAAATTATATGAAAAAAATGAGTCAGCACAGTAATGAGCCGACTCAAATCATTAAATGTGCCGGCTCAAAATACCAGATGAGCCGACCAAAATCAATAGAGAGGCAGCCTGTTGAGACCCGTAGAAAATGAATAGAAAATACTTCTTGATGAGTCGACTCATGAAGGTTTTAAGTCGGCTCATCCATACACATGAGTCGACCAAAATTGATGCTTCAGGAAGCCTGTTGGGACCCGTGCGTTTGGCACCAAATTACACTGAATGAGTCGGCTCATTGTGGAATTTGAGTCGGCTCATTCAGTTCATTTTTCCAAAAATGCCAATTCTTGCTTTTTTTTAGAGAACCACTTAAGCTTTCAATCATGCCAAGTTTTTGACACATTAAAAATCATGCCATGTCACACAAACTCCCCTTTTTTGATGATGGCAAAAACTTGATGAATCAATCGCCATATATTGTTGTTAAGCTCCCCCTGATTATATGACCCGATCTTATATACTATCAATATCAATATCATCTCCCCCTTTGACAACATCAAAAAGAAGATGAAACATATGAGTTAATCCACCAATGAAAATAGCATGCGAAACCTAATTTCAAATGAGAAACCAATTGCAATAGAAACACGCATTCACAAACACACAATTTGGAAAAGCGACTAAAGACAATGACAATAAACAGAACAATTTAATCAAAGGAAATATGATTTCATACAAAAAAACAACATTCATAATCATCACAAACACATATTATGCAATGATTCTCTCAAGCTTGGGGATTACGATCCCGAGTGGATGGGTAACGGCGACGATAAGTGATGGGTTGTGAGTCATCCATGTCGGTTTCGGTAAACTGAAGAAAACTACTGTTGAGAGAGTTGAAGGCAGTGTTCTGAGCAACCAAATGATCCTGCAGCGCGGTGTACCGAGTGTCTTGAATGGACACATAATCGGCAAAAGTGGTATCTTGCTCATTTAAACGTCGTTCTATCTCCGTGTATCTCTCAGTCTGAGTTGTGTAGTAAGCTTGTTATTGAAGTTGCATATTTTGGAGCATAACCATGATTCTGGAAGGATCATCTTGTTGCGGTTGAGACGGAGGAGGAGATGGAGGAGCAAAGCGAGTAGTAGTGTTTATCCACCCGGTGTGTTGCCATTCACCCCATCCTTGATTTTCATAGGAATTATTTGATGGGATGCCATGCCACTCTTCGTTGTCAGCGGGAAATTCTTCATTTGGAACCACATTTGGTTCATTTTGGTCCTCAGGATCATCCCCATCAGAATTGTCTTCTAACGGTTGATTTTGATCACTTCTTACCACATACCGATACCGTATTTCTTGAGAGTCCCATATGTGACCCATAAGACTTAGGGTCTTTTGTTGAAACCAATTTGTGTCAGGCACAGACACCATGGGTAAGTCACCACTAACAAGTTCCTCTTTGTTGATGATCTTCTGAATGATTGAAGGATATGCAAGAGCAACTCCTTTCTTTTCCTTTAAGGCAAAAATACGACTCGCAAAATAATGGGGCTAGTTTACTTTGACCTTGTTCCAAAGAATATATACCAAATGAACTTCACTCATATCAATACGAGAGAAGCCACCTTTCTTTGGACGTAAGTTGTGGGCAACAATCCAATGAAGGATATGATCCAACGACTTAACTTTTCCAGTAGTAGTTGTATTCGGAAATAATTCAGAATTAGCAATGAATTCAACAAAAGGTTCTTTAAGCATACCGTTTAGTTCAGAACGAAATGAGTAATTCTCCACTTGAGATGTATCGGTCATCAAGATACTAGCTTCCTCAGGATCAATGTGAAACAAATCTTTCCACACTTGAGCATTAACCACAAACATTCTAGAGCCCATACAGAAGTTGAATTCGAAACCCTTAAAAGTACCAACCAGACCAGCATAGAACATTTTGACCAAATCCTCATTATAGTCGACAGGACAGGAGAGAAAGGGATTGATACCTTGAAAATCCATCAGTTCAATAATATGAGGAATGTGCATTTGAGTAGCTGTTGTTCTTGAGTACACATATTGAGGAACAACATTCCTGTTCTTGAATATCTTGTTATAATCCTCAACCAAGTCAGGTGGAAGAAGATACAAAGCATTGACAGGGAGTGATGATTGAGAAGTAGAGCCACGTGACCTTTTACTTGTAGGTCTTGAAGGCATTGTTGAGAAATTTGAAGCTTTGAGAGAGGATTTTAGGGTTTGAGGTTGAAGAGATAATCTTGAGAGAATATGAAAATATGAGATGTTGATAATGATAAAATGAAATGTTAATGAGTTTTAATGAAGAAATCCATAAAGAAACCATAAATGAAAGTCAAAAGTGGATGGAAGTCATTGATGTGCCGACCTAGGGAGAGGGAATGGCAGGCGGCGCGTCTGTTCAAGACTGCCAAATGTCAGTTGACGCGATAATGAGCCGGCTCAAATTGTAAATTGAGTCATCTCAATTTGAATTTGAAATGAGTTGGCTCAATGAAGCAGAGAGGTTGACTCATAAGGTTCCATGAGCCGACTCATGAGTCAGCCTGTTGGGACCCGACAATTTTTAACAAAATTTTTCACCAAAAGCCACTTAAAACACCTCAAATCATGAAAATATCATCATTTATGCTAATTATTTGACAAACAATCAATCATAATCCAAGAGAATAGAAGAAATAGATAAATATACAAACATAAGCAATGCAACACAATTTTACTATATATATATATATCATGAATGAATAGAGATAACAAAGTATAGAAGGATATTACCTCGAGTATATGAGAAATAGATGTACGATAACACTATACAACAAGATGTTAGAGACAAGAGGAGTTGAACCAAATAATAATATACAAACAAAGCAATGATTATTAAGATCTATCCGAGATGTCAAGAACACCAAGTTCCCTACGGATAAAGAAGAAAGGATCGGTAGCTAGTGGTTTTGTAAAAATATCGGCTAGTTGATTTGAACTATCAACGTGATCAAACACCACATCACCTTTCTCTACATGATCCCTAAGGAAATGATGCCTTATTTCAATATGTTTAGTGCGTGAATGAAGAATAGGATTTTTGGTAAGATTAATTGCACTAGTGTTGTCACACAAAATTGGAATTTGTTTGAGAGAGATATTGAGGTCGAGCAATTGTTGTTTTAGCCATAAGATTTGGGCACAACAATTTCGGCTGCAATATACTCCGCCTCTGTAGTTGATAAAGGAACAGAAACTTGCTTTTTGCTATGCCAACTAACAAGAGAGCTTGAAAAGAAATGACAAGTTCCACTTGTGCTTTTCCTATCCACTTTGCAACTGGCAAAGTCGGAGTCGGAAAAACCTACCAAAGAGCAATCAATACCCTTAGGATACCATAAACCAAACTTAGGCGTACCACAAAGATACCTAAGTATGCGTTTAACTGATTTTAAATGTGATTCCTTAGGGCAAGATTGAAACCTAGCACACATACATACACTAAACATAATATCTGGACGCGATGCGGTAAGATAAAGAAGAGATCTGATCATACCTCGATACCTTTTTATATCTACATCCTTACCCTTTTCATCATGATCAAGACTTTCCGCAGTAGGCATTGGTGTATCAATAGACTTGGAGTTTGTCATATCAAACCTTTTGAGCAACTCATTGCTATATTTAGTCTGACTTATGAAGGTTCCATCTTCAAGTTGTCTAATTTGAAGTCCGAGGAAGAAATTTAGCTCCCCCATCATACTCATCTCAAATTCACCTTGCATAGACTTGAAAATTCTTTGACCAACTTCATGTTAGTAGATCCAAAAATAATATCATCTACATATACTTGAACTAATATAGAATGTTTTCCTTCACGTTTAATAAAGAGAGTAGTGTCAACCTTTCCTCTTGAAAAACCTTCATTGATTAAAAATTTTCTTAGACGCTCATACCAAGCTCTAGGAGCTTGTTTGAGACCATATAAAGCACGTTTTAGTTTGTAAACATGATTTGGTTTTTCTAAGTTTTCAAATCCAGGAGGTTGACACACATAAACCTCTTCATTTATATATCCGTTAAGGAAGGCACTCTTAACATCCATTTGATATAATTTGAAGTTTTGTGAACAAGCAAATGCAAGTAAAAGGCGTATAGCCTCAAGGCGGGCAACAGGAGCATACGTTTCCTCATAGTCTATGCCTTCCTCTTGATTATACCCTTGAGCAACAAGACGGGCCTTGTTGCGAATAATAGTGCCGTTTTCATCCAATTTGTTCCTAAAAACCCATTTGGTGCCAATTACTCGATGATCTCGCAGAGGTGGAACAAGGTCCCAAACCTCATTTCTTTTAAATTTATTTAGTTCCTCTTGCATGGCTAGGAACCAATTTTCATCAAGTAAGGCTTCTTTGGCATTTTTAGGCTCAATTTGAGATACGAAGGCATGATAAAAACAAAAGTTACTTAGTCTTGATCTAGTAATGACACCCTTTGAGATATCTCCAATGATGTTATCGATAGGATGATCTTTTGATCTCTTCCATTCCAATGGTAGATCATTTTGAAAGGATGCTTGACCTTCATCTTTAAGACTAGACACATCAACCGGTTCCTTATTAACAAAATCTGGAAAGGGTTCCACACGAGAAATATCAATGTCTTTAACAATCTCACTAGAGGATGCACCTGCACCAATAACAACACTACCTTTTCCGACAACATTCAGATAAGTTTCATCAAAAGATACATGTACAGATTCTTCAACTATAAGAAACCTTTTATTGTATATTCTATATGCTTTGATTGAATTAGAGTATCCAAGGAAGATTCCCTCATCCGCCTTTGAATCAAATTTACCAAGATTTTCTTTTCCATTATTTAGCACAAAGCATTTGCAACCAAAAGCATGAAGATGTGACACATTAGGCTTTCTTCCTTTTAATAGTTCATAGGGCGTTTTGTTTAGAATAGGTCGAATAGTGATCCTATTCAAAACATAGCAAACGGTGCTAATAGCATTGACCCAAAAATATTTAGGAACACCGCTATCATTAATCATAGTTCTTCCCAATTCCTCCAACACCCGATTTTTACGTTCCTCAACACCATTTTGTTGTGGTGTTCTAGGAGCGGAGAATTTATGATCAATGCCATGGACTTCACAAAATTTTTCAAAGAGATGATTTTCAAACTCACCTCCATGGTCACTTATAATAGTTACAATGTTTGTGCCAAGTTTATTTTGAGATAATTTGGCAAAAGTTTCAAAAGCCGAAAAGGTATCACTTTTACTAGCTAAGAAGATTGTCCAACAAAA
The DNA here is from genome assembly GCA_963966055.1 of Lathyrus aphaca. NCBI lineage: Eukaryota > Viridiplantae > Streptophyta > Magnoliopsida > Fabales > Fabaceae > Lathyrus > Lathyrus aphaca. The sequence continues at coordinate 109,238,769 of OZ014523.1, forward strand.
TCGAGAGTAGTCGTCAACAATAACAAAACCATAATAGTTCCCTCCTATACTTTTGATTCTAGAAGGACCAAAAATATCCATGTGTAGAAGTTCTAGAGGTTTAGAAGTAGAGACTAAATATTTTGATTTTAAAGATATTTTGGTTTGCTTTCCCATTTGGCAAGCATCACAAAGATGATCTCTAGTGAACTTTATGTTAGGCAAACCGACTACTATGTTTTTGGACACAACCTTATTTAGCAATTCAAAGTTGATATGAGCTAAACGTCTATGCCAAAGCCAAAAATCTTCATTTTTGGAAATAAGACATTTAGGATCACTCAAGGTCATCGAATTCAAATCAAGCATATAAACATTGTTAACCCTCAAGCCTTTAAACACATCCTCTTTGTTTTCATTATGTTCAATTATGCAACCTTCTTTAGAGAATGAGACATTATATCCCTTATCACATAATTGACTAATGCTAACAAGGTTATGTTTAAGACCCTCAACTAAAAGGACATTAGAGATAGATTTAGAAGAGGGATTACCTACACTACCTTGGCTGAGTATAGCTCCCTTGTTGTTATCACCATAGGTAACAAAGCCCTTCTTCTTAGCCACAAAGTCATAAAATAGGGAAATATCACCTGTCATATGTCTTGAGCATCCACTATCAAGAAGCCATCGTTTCTCCATAGTCTCAAGACACTCCACCTACATGATTAGACAAGAGAGAAAGGTACCCAATTTTCATTGGGTCCTAGAGTGTGAGTGAAAATTTTGTTGCTTTTAGGCAACCATTGATAAATGCCTTTAGGGACCAAGTATCTCCTATAACGACATTTGGCAATTGTATGACCTTCCTTGCAACAATAGTGACATTTCAAGAATGGTTTAGACTTGCATTGACTATTTTGATCCTTCACAACATAGGTATATTTTTGATATGGATTGTTCATTGATTCTCTAAAGTTTGAATGATCAATAGTGAATGTCATTTTTGGTTGTGACAACTTGTCTAGTTTGGCTTGAAGAGTTTTAACCTCTTTTTGCCAAATCCAACATGTTTCACAACTATGAAAGTTGTGCCATTCTCGCTTGTCTTCTACTATAGATTCTACCATCGATGCCTTAAGAGCTTTCATAGCATTTTCGTTATCCGAAACCTTTTTCTCTAAATGTGCAAAAATTCTTTTGTCGGATGCAATGCGCTTGAAATCTTCTTTAGCTTCTTGATGGAGAATATTAAAAGTATTAAGCAAATCATTATAAGACAATTTTTCATCATAATCATATTTAGCATGTCTTACCTCTTTCTTGCCTTTCTTATGAGCCATGAGGCAAAGATTTACTCTCTCTTCCTCATCGCTTGAGGTATCTTTGCTAGACGAATCACTATCGCTTTCCCAAGCAATATATGCTCTTCTAGTCTTGTTACCTTTTCTTTGATATTTGTCTTTTGTCTTGTCTTTCTTTAGCATAAGGCAATCCGGTTTGTAAGGTCCCGGTTTTCCATAGTTGTAACAAGATCCCTTGCCTTTAGTACTTTTAAAAAACTCTTTCTTGGAAGGATTAGATTTTCTTCGATAGTTAATGAGACGCTTGTCCGAATGGGAAATCTCATTCTTTATAAGATACCGATTGTATCTTCTTACGAATAAACCCATATCTTTGTTTGATTCGTCTTCATCATCACTTGAATCACTCCCACTATCTTTATTGGTGGAGGATTTTGAGGAAGAAGCTTTTAATGCAATATATTTCTTCTTCTCATGATCTTTATTTTTCTCGATCTTTTCTTTCTTTTCTTTGTCTTCATGCTTATTTAAGTTTAAGAGCTCTTGTTCATGCTCTTGTTGTTTTCCAATGAGTGTAGTTAGATCCAAATTTCCTACATCATTGGCTTCTTTGATTGCCGTAACTTTTGGAAACCATTCCCTAGTAAGACATCTCAAAATCTTGTTAGTTGCTACATCATTAGGAGTAGTTTTACCAAGAGAATTTAATCGATTTGTCAAGTGAGAAAATCTTTTTCCCATTTCACCAACGGTTTCCCCTTGGATCATGTGAAATCGATCGAACTCTTGTTGTAGAGTATTAATTCGAGAAAGCTTAACATCATCGGTTCCTTCATGGGCAACTTGTAAGTTTTCCCACATAGCTTTAGCCGATGTGTGATGATAAACTCGAAAATATTCATCTGCTCCCAAGGAAGCTATGAGTATGTTCCGAGCTTTCCAATCGTAGCTATATTTCTTTTCATCATTATCACCCCATTGTGCTTCCGGTTTTTCAATTTGGATATTATCCGGTCCGGCCATGGTTATTTGAAAAGGGCCTTCTTGAATAAATTTCCAAATTTTTCTATAAACAGAGTTGATATGGATGCGCATACAATCTTTCCAGTGACTATAGTTTTCTCCGGTAAAACCTAGAGCTCTATTATACGCCCCCGTTGGATTGTTGTCCAATTTCCAATAAGTTGTATGTGAAGCACTAGATGAACCGGTGCTCTTGATATCACTTGTTAGACGATAGCACGGATCTATAAGGGGGGTTGAATAGATACCTTTTTAAAATTTACTTTTCAAAATTAAGTTGAAAAAGTATTGCGGAAGTTTCCCGGAAAATCGTCTAGTTCAAATTAGAAGTCACCGGAGATCGGATATGCGTAAAACCCAATTGGAATGAAATGATGACTAGAAGAATTAATATTGCACAAATGATTCACTTGATAATTCAGCACTTGATAAAACTATTCTTAACAATGATTTGGAGAAGAAATTAAGCACAATCAAATTGAATTTGTATGGTTAGGCTTTTTACCAAACACTTGGAGTGCACACACCAAAGATAATTTTGTTGTATCAAATAGTGTAGAATTTTACCCACTTTAGTTATCACTTTTGAGTGTAACAATTTATCAAACACTTTGAGTGCACTAATTTGATACACCAGAATTTTTAAGCACACGAGATCAATATGAACAAAAGTAAAATGCGAGAAATGAAAAGAACACAAGGAATTTGTTGAGGCAGTTCCTTCGTCGTCCTCGCTCGAAGTACTCTGCCCCCAATTCAAAATTGAATTGGGAAATTTTATTAAATCGCAATTGTTTTACAAGAAGAGATATAAATGAACCAACAAACCAAACCGCGTTGAATATGTTGTCAAATCTTCTTCTTGTCCCTTGATCCAAAGTAGAATCAAGTCTTCCACGCGTGTCGAGAAAGCCTCCGATTAATTGCTCCCTTCTTGCAAGAATTCTCGATTCTCCAAACTTTGAGCACGACTGATTTTATCCAACACTTGTGAACCCACAAAGACCTTTGCAATCCTCCGTCTACCGTGATATGAGAGAACGATCCACTTGATCTTCAATCTACCTCACTCGGCTGAATCTACGAATGATCGATGTGTGCAAAACCCCCAAATCTTCAATGATCTTGGAGGAGAAAACCCTTCAGATTTTTCCAAGGAAAACCCACATACTTTAAACCTAATCTGAAACTTTAATTCACGATTGAACGTTATCTTCGAAACAAGCACCGTAATCAAACAAAGATTGTTGTGTGTGATTGTTGATTGATGCAAGAATGAAGAAGATGAAGAGAGATGTGTGTATATCTTTCACTTTCCTTGTTCTCCTTCTCAAATGAAATAAAACAGCTATTTATATTGGTTAGAGAAAGTAACATAAGAGAGGGAAAAATTAAATGAAAAAAATAAGTCAGCACAATAATGAGCCGACTCAAATCATTAAATGAGTCGGCTCAAAATACTAGATGAGCCGACCAAAATTAACAGAGAGGCAGCCTGTTGAGACCCGTAGAAAATGAGAAGAAAAGACTTCTAGATGAGTCGACTCACGAAGGGTTTTGAGTCGGCTCATCCATACCCATGATTCGACCAAAATTGATGCTTCAGGCAGCCTGTTGGGACCTGTGCGTTTGGCACCAAATTACACTGAATGAGTCGGCTCATTGTGGAATTTGAGTCAGCTCATTCAGTTCATTTTTCCAAAAATGCCAATTCTTGCTTTTTCTTAGAGAACCACTTAAGCTTTCAATCATGCCAAGTTTTTGACACATTAAAAATCATGCCATGTCACACAATACTTTCAACGGAAGATACGATCTAGATGGAGCACAGGATTGGCTCAAAGAGATAGAAAGGATATTATGGGTTATGGAATGTTCTGAGGCACATAAGGTGCGGTTAGGAACTCACATGCTGGATGAGGAGGATGATGACTGGTGGGTTAACACCCATCAATTATTGGGAGCAACGATAGAGGTAATCACTTGGGCTATGTTCGGTAGGGATTTATTGAGGAAATATTTTCCTGAAGATGTCCGTGGAAAGAAAGAGATTGAGTTTCTAGAGTTGAATCAGGGTAACATGCCAGTTATAGAATATGCTGCCAAATTCTTAGATCTTGATAAGTGTTATCCTCACTACAATGCGGCAATTGCTAAGTTCTCAAAGTGTGTCAAGTTTGAGAATGGTTTTAGTCCTGATATCAAACAGGCAATTGGTTATCAGCAAATCAGGAGGTTTCCAGATTTGGTGGATTGTTGTAGGATCTTTGAGGAAAATAGCATGGCTTGATCGACTCAATTTAAAGGGTTGGCCGAGAGAAGGGGAAACCAACATATGAACTGTGGGAAGCCTTATACATCTCTAACTGAGAAAAGTAAACAGAGATATATTGATGGAAATATTCCGAATGGGGGAGGTTCCACTACTCCTCTTAAGTGTTACAGGTGTGGTAAGTTGGGTCATCATGTTAATGAGTGCACAAGTGATGTGAATAAATATTTCAAGTGTGGACATGTAGGACATCTGATTGCTAACTACAAGATTATTGTGGTGACTTGTTACAACTGTGGAGAATAGGGCCATAGTAGTACTCATTACTAGAAGCTAAAGAAAGCTTCAACTAGAGGAGAGGTGTTCTCTTTAATAGGGACTCCGACTTATAGTGATGACAAACTGATTAGAGATATATGTTACATTAATAATATGCCTTTGATTGCTATTGTTTATACGGGTGCTACTCATTCTTTTATTGTTGCTGATTGTTTGAGAAGGCTAGGCCTTGTTATTTCTCCTATGAAGGGAGATGGTTATCGAGACTCCTTGTAATACCCCGTATTTAATTAAATGCTCTGGATAATAATAATTAAGATTAATAGGGTTTCGGGTGCTCTAAGAGTTTTAAATTGAAATAATCAGAGCAATCGACGAACTTAAATTAATTAATTAGTATTATCTGACTCAGAGGTTTTATTAAATAACTGACTCCGAGACATTTTCAGATACTCTCAATTTGGACCAGTTGTTACCAACTAAAGTTTCATAAGTATTTATATGGCATAATTAGTCTTGGAGTCCCATAACTTAATTAGTGGTTTCGCTTTAGTCCCGTAACAAAAAATCGTTTCAAAATAGTCCCATAATATTTGTTTCGTCAACACAATAAATCCTTTATGTTAGTTCCAGGCTACATCCGTTAGTTTTAGCCACGTCTGAATGCCAGCAAAGCGCCATGTCATAAAATGAGGCAACGTAGGTGTTTATAATGTGTGTTGTATGCCTCGCTTCATGCTTGTTATCCATTGTTAGGGTATAACTGAAGCTTGTATTTTCTTCAAGACAACTTCCTAAATCTTCAACCTTCTTCTTTCGTTTACATTTTTATTTCGTTTTCCTTCTTCTTACGTTTTCCTTCGTGTTTGCCATGTCTAAATTTTCAAGCTCTGATTCAGTCGAAACATCTGGCTCGGTAATTCGCAGAAACAAGTGCAAGGTATGCTTTTGCCAAGATGTTTGTGTGTTGCGTAATGTAGGTGACATGAATAGTATGAATTTTGGAAAAATGTTATATGGATGCAGAAATTTCAGAAATAATGAGAACAAAGGATGTAATTTCTTCAAGTGGTTCAATGACGACATTATCGATGAAAGAGATTTGAAGATCCAGAGGCAAAAGAAGAAGATATACAAGTTGAAGGTGGAGATAATGAACATTAGGGGATGGTTGAAATTGTGTGTAATTTTAGGGATACTCAGTCTATTGTGTAATGTCATCTTTGTAACAATTTTGTTTTAGGTTGCTTAGGGTTTGACCTAGTTGAAATGTATCAGTTTTGTACAAGTGTGATTATCAATGAAGTTTATCAGTTTTTGGCATTAGTTGAATTGTTTAAATTTGATGGGTGCTGCATAATGTTTAGTCTAATTTGATGGTGTAATATGCATAATGTTTAGTTGAATTGTATTAGTTGAATTGTGTAAATTTGTCATATTAGTTTGATTATCAATGAAACCAAAATTATTTGTAACCAAAATTTTGCATAATGTTTAGTTTGATTTACAAAATTATGCATTAGTGTTAAAGAAATAGAAGCAGCAAAATTATTTGTAACCAAAGTAGCAAAGAGGATTTTTGTAACCAGAATTATGCTTTATAACCAAAGAGGCTTTTTGTAACCAAAGTAGCAGCAAGTACAAGATTAATTAGCAGATATAGTAGATTAGCAACAAGTACAATTACATAACCAAAAGTGGCATTATATGCCCAAGTACAATTACATAACCAAAAGTGGCATTATATGCCCAAGTACAAATACTCCAGTAGATATATTACACTAAAATAAACATAAAATATAGGGTTTTCTTGAAGTAGGCTTTAGTCCCCTTTGAAGTCTTTTCTTCTTTTTGGATCCATGTGGTGCTGGTTGTGCAGAGGTAGTTGGAGTATGATCCATAGGTGGCGATGGTGCAGCAATTTATGTATGATCAGCAGTTTGTGTTGGTGCAACAGTTGGAGTAGCCTCAGTCTTTATTGTAGCATTTGCTGTTGGAAGCTTGCAAGTTGCTTTGTTATGGCCATCCTTATGGCACCTGCTGCACTTAATACCAAACTTTTCCCTTTTAAGTTGAGTAGCACTCCTTACTTGTTCACCATCCTCTTTGTTTCTTTTCTTCTTTGGCCTACCAGGCTGCCTTTTGATAGGGGGTGGCTATAGGTCAACTGCATTTGTCTTGGTCCAAAGTGATTTTCCATTGACTGGATAAATCACTGGTGCATAACAAGCCTCATAACACTCTTTTTTTGTAGTAATCAAGCACATATTCAGCTACTTCTAACCTTTGATCCTTCATACATGCTATGGAATAACAACAGGGTAATCCAGTCAACATCCATCTTTTACAAGAGAACTCTTTCTTTGACAGATGAACATAATGCTTTTCTTCAATTAGATATGTATGCCTTACGTCATACTCTACTTCTCTTGCACGCCTAATACCAATACAAACAGGTTAACACAATGTATACCTTAGAATCTACTTATCATAATGTATACCTATCAATTTACCTGACTAGCCAATTGTTTGTTCTTTGTGACTCCTTTTCCAATTTCTTTTTTATGTTAGGCAATATGGTGTCTTCATATTTACTAATTTTCTGTCTGTTAGATTCCCACCTTTGCATCAGGTATACTCTAATCTCTTCCAGCATGGTTACAATGGGATTGGCCCTAGCAGCTACAAACATTGAATTAAAATCTTCTGACATGTTGTTGACCAAAGTGTCACACCTAGGACTAGTTGTGAACCTTGATTTGCTCCAGAATCTTGGTGGGATCTTCCATAGATGCTTGAATGCTTCCTCATTAACCTCCTTCATCTCCCGCATTAACTTTTCCCACACACTCGGATAAGTTGCATTAGAAGCCTTCCATATAAGTTCCTTTAGCTTTTGACTTAGGAAATCTCTTTCTAAAGTTACTATATAAGTGCCTGCAAAAGATAGACAAACTCAAATAATACCAGGCAAACTCAGGAAATACTACCAGTCATACTACCTAATATATTACCTAACACAAAACCTCTGGTCAACTTGTGGCAATAACTCTTCAAGTGTAGGAAGTCACCCCTGTACAAAGTAATAATACAACAAGATCAGTGGTCATACAGAATTATGATACAAAGTGCAAAGTCATACAAAGTCACTTATAAGAAGTCATACAAAGTGCAAAGTCATACCTTTTGTTGATCACTTATAAAAGTATAAGTTTTGCATAGTCTGACACCTCCCAAATCAGTGGTCAAAAGTTCCAAAAACCAACTCCAAGACTCTTTGGTTTCACCCTCAACTACAACATAAGCTATTGGGAGCATTTGGTCATTAGGATCCCTCCCAATGGCTGCAAGAATATGTCCCCCATAATATCCTTTTAAGAAGTACCCATCCAAGCCTATTATAGGTATGCTCTTGAAGAAGCTTTCTTTACAAGCCTTGAGGCAGATATACATCCTTTGGAAATGTGGAGTCAAAGGCATGTCAATGTTCTCACTATCTTCCTCTCCACCTACACTTGGTTGGCTAGTGATATTTACAGTTGAACCAGGGTTTGACCTTAACAGCTCATAACCATAATCATGGAGTCTTGTATATTGCTCCCTAAATGAACCATCAATAATGTCAATAGCAATTGACTTAGCTCTGTAAGTAAGTGTTTTATTGATCCCTACATTCCATTTTTTTTTGTTTTCTCCATTATATCAGTCAACCTCAGATTTGGATTCTCTCTTAGATTACCTTGAAATTTCGAGCCTAACCATTTAGAAGTTAGAAACCTGACCTTGTAGTCCCTATTGTAGGTGTGCTTGTCCACAATCTTTCTCAACTGCCAGGTTGTATCATCTTGTAGTTTTGCACAGTAGCACTCCCATGGACATCCCTTCTTACATATAACTCTCATCCTGCTCTTATCATTTTTCTTAAATAAAAAATTTCTACTAGAATGAATAGCATAGGTTCTGATACCCTCCTTAAATTCTTCCCTAGTTGCAAAATAAGTCCCTAAATCCCACTTGTAATCAACCATACATTTTGGAAGCTTGAATGTTGGAAAATATTCTTTCACTATCTCATCAACTTCACTATCATAAGCCAGTGGTAACTCATCAGTGTCATAATCTTCAATATCACTCAAATCATTAAAGTTTTACTTGGAAGCCTTAGATTCATCTTTATCACCAAATAAACCACTACTCTCAGCTGTATCTTCCACCACTTTTTGTTTCCTTGGTCTCCCCTTCTTCTTACCCTTCTTAGCCTTGACCTTACCTTTTCCTCTAGCAACTTCAGTATCAACAGAAATACCTTCAGCTATTCCATCACCAGAATCCTCAAATAAATCCTTCAGAACACTATCATCTTCACTGATACCACAATCTGGTTCCTCACCTTTCTTGTTACAATCTGGTTCCTCATCTTCCTTGTTACAATCTTGTCCCTCACTTTCCTTGTTACAATATGGTACCTCACTTTCCTTGTTACAATCAGGTCCCTCACTTTCATTGTTAAATTTTGGTCCCTCACCTCCTATGTTACAATCAGTTTGAATACTAACCAAATAAGGTGTACCATCCAATATTTCATCTTGGTCAATGCTCACAGCTAAAGTAATATCCATTACTTGTTCTTCAGACACATTAACATCTTGGTCCCCCTTAAGGTCAACATCTGTGGTCCCATCCATATTAACATCCTCAAATGTGGGCCCCTCATTGTTACCTAAATTATTAAAATCTTCAAAGGTCCCTAGATCATCAAAAGTACCTTTCACCTCATTACTTAAATCGTCCTCTGTTTCATCTAAAGTGTCATTTACTTTATTAGTAGGACCTACTTGGTGTTCAATTGGTAGTATTTCCTATTCCCCACACACTGGATGCAATACATATAGATGCACACTCCCATTGATTAAAGCAATAGTTCTCATCCTATTTGTCCCTCCATCATCTTCTAACAACACTAACTCGTTATCAGCCAATGCATCATAATACCACATACTACTAACTTTAGGATACCCTAAGTCTTTTAACCCACCCAATACCTCAAAATAACTCCAAAAGTCAGGGTCAACATCCCATACCTCCTCCAAACTCTTATACCCATGTCTGTTAAACTCCACAAACATACCCCCATGGTGAATAACGCACTCAAACCTATCATTCATTTCCTAAGAACAACATAACGAAAATAATGAAAGAATCAGATACTACCAGTAGAAGAGAGTGAAAATATCTAGTTCACGCATGCGATTTAAACTCATAGGAAAGAATGGGGTACTTATAGTGAAATGGTGGATTCTTCTTCAGCTTACACTATCGTCTTCTTCGTCTACAAACAATCATCTTCAACCTCCATCTATGGTGGATTCTTCTTCATCTTACACTATCGCATTTGCTAGGTTAGGGTTTTTCAAAAGTACACAATCTGGTTTCTGAAATGTGTATGGAATGGAATACTAAGCGTGATTCTTCTCACTTTCTAAAATAAAAATGTCAATTTGCCAAATGATCACATAACAATGCCACCTTATCAAACAAACACGCCACATGTGTACTACCTAACAGTGATACACTTAAAATTAACAGAATGGATTTAATTGGCTAACGGAGTATGGTTAAAGGACTAGATTGTTACGATTTAGATTTGTGGGACCAAATAGAAACTATAAAATAAGATATAGGACTAAAAGATCAATTAAGCCTATTTATATTATGTTTTTTTTTGTTATAAGAGAAAGAAAGAAATAAAGTTGGTAAAGAAGAAAAAGAAGAAGAGAAAGAAAGAAAAGGAAGAGAAGAGAAAGAAGAGGGAGAGAAACCCTAGAAGAGGAAAATGCTTGGATCGCCACCATTTCTTGATCGAATCATCATCTACATCAAACTCCTCGTCGATTACAAGGTGGGTTCTAGATAGAGACTTTTATTTCTAAAGTTTTAGTGTTCTTGATATTTAGGGCAAAATGCTAGAATTCGTAGAATCAAGATTTTGAACAGGTAAAGTGTCGATTAAATGCTTGTGAATGATCATGTTATGTGTGGAAATAATCAACAATAAGTATAGTGAGGTTACTAGGTGTTATGGGTGAGAAAGAATGGAGTTTAGAAGTGATTTTTTAGGTTCATAATAGGTACAATTGATTGCAGCAGAGTGCAAATCGATTGCACCACAGTCCAGAAGCGTTTTCTGAAATTCTGGGACTGTGCAATCGATTGCAGTAGAGTTCAAATCGATTGCACTCTGTAGCTTTTCAAAAATGAAATTGAAACAAGCGTATCTTTTGAACCGTAAGTCTGTTTTGGTCCCCGTTCGAAGCGTTGGAAAGCTATGACAATGTACTATCCAATGGTAAAGGAAAATATTACTTTTGAAGTAGAAAATAATTATTTATTTTGAGCCGACTCTTATCCGACTTTTTCTGATTAATCGTAATTATGTTAGTTAGGAATTGTGGTATTAATCGAGTTATGGAACATAAGATTAATCATGAGGTTTGAATGAGAGTAGAGGCAATGAGATCATTATGAGATTAGTTTAATTGTGATAATTAAATTAAAATGTTAGAATTATATGTTTGATAACTATATAATTAAAAACATCAAGAATGGAGAAGAGTGAGGAAATCTTACTATAAACCAATAGTATGGCCTAGTATTGTGACTAGAAATTGTTAGATAGTATGATTTGTGGGATGCTTAGGTTTATCGTAGGTTGTTACGTAATCTTTGACGCGTGATATATGGTCCTCCGAAAAGTCTAGAGTAAGTCTTGAGGTGGGTATTACAATGAGTCCCACGGGAAGCATCCGTAAAGGCTTGAGGTACCGTTAGGATTGAGTAAGTCTTGAGTTGGGTATTACACTGAGTCCCACGGGAAGCATCAGTTTGAGTATGTCATGAGGTGGGTATTACAATGAGTCCCATGGGAAGCATCAGTTCGAGTAAGTCTTGAGGTGGGTATTACACTGAGTCCCACGGGAAGCATCGGTTCGAGTAAGTCTTGAGGTGGGTATTACACTGAGTCCCACAGGAAGCATCAGTTCGAGTAAGTCTTGAGGTGGGTATTACACTGAGTCCCACGGGAAACATCAGTTCGAGTAAGTCTTAAGGTGGGTATTACACTGAGTCCCACGGGAAGCATCAGTTCGAGTAAGTCTTGAGGTGGGTAATACACTGAGTCCCACGGGAAGCATCAATTTGGCTTAGGCTTGAGGTGGGTATTACATTGAGTCCCACGTGAAGTATCGAGGATGTTGTTTTGGTTATTCCATCTTGTTGTTTCCTTATGGAGGAGTGACCTTAGGCTTGAGATGGGTGTTATATCGAGTCCCATGAGAAGTATAAAGGTTTTATCCTAACTAGTGTTAGTAGGATTTGTAGAACTCTTGGACGTGGTTCCAATGAGTGCGAGACGTGTAAAATCAAGGTCGTTGTCCTTTTCCAAAGATTTGAGTTAGGTTTGTCAGAACCCTTAGAGCCGAGAGAACTCTGATATAGGGAACCCACTGAGATATTGTTATCTCACCCCACTATTGTTGTTGCTTTTCAGGTTTCCTTGCAGTTTTGATTTACAAGTGGAGTTATGCTCGAGATGTTTCAAGTGAAGCATAGTTTTAGTCTTCGCTGTGTATTTTCTGTATTTGTACAATAAAGGATATTGTATTGATCTTAGCTTTTTATTTTAGTATGATTTCCATGTCTTGTTCCATTGTTGTTTAAAATTTTAGAATTGGTCAAGAATGTAAATTATACTAGTAGGTATTTATGATGGTATCAGTACCAAAAATAACCCTTGTATGATATTATTCTAGATATATATTATATGGGTGTTACAGTTGGTATCAGAGCAGGTCGTATCCTCGACCTAGCCTTGAAACATCATAAGTAAATCTTTCCTGCCTCTTAAATGTGTCTGGCCGACATGATTCTTAATATCATATTATGTAGTATTGGGCCTGATCAACCTAATGCTATGTATGTGATAGGTAGAATCATGGTTGAGCGACCATGAGGACTCTGAAGTGTTGTCATAACTTGTGTTGTGAGAGTATACTCAAGCCAAGAGTTAGCAGAGGGAGCTTTGATCAGCTCAGTTGGGGTCATCATAAGTGTTTTACTTCCTGTAACATGGAGTTACAGAGTAGTGTGTTGTTTGAGAAATCCTTTGGAATGGATAGAGTCTGAAAGGTATAGATGTCTACAAGATGAGTGGTCAGTGCATCAGGGAATATTTAAAGTCACTAGTGGATCATTATTGGTCACTGGTGTGGACTAGAGTTTTGAGGAATCTCATTCCACAAAGAGAGAAGATGTTTTGTGGAACGTATGACTTAAGGTTCGGGAATGAGTTAATTGTCAGTGTTTCGGACCTAAGATCGTACTGTCATCTTGGATGAGCGAGAGTACTTCAAAGAATGTATTCGGATAATACCTTGTAGATGGATAGGAGTTACAAGTTAAGAATGGTCATTTTACTTTGAGAACCTAAAGTTTTAGTGAAACATGAAGAGAAACACAAGGATGTGATTACACGTTTCAAGTGAGACAAGTATACCCCGGACGAAGGATAGAAGACTAGAGTTGTATATCCAGTTGTGACCAAAGAGAAAAAGTTTAGAGTGGTACATCGAGAGGTTATATTTAGTAAGGGGTCAATTCAGAAACGTTGGATTACCCAAGGAATGGTATAAGGCATAATACCGTAGAGAGAATAAGCTCTATTTAGTAATATGAGGTGTATGTGGTACGGACTTGATGAAGTTATGATAAGTGTGGACTAAACACATTGGATTCAGGAGAATTTCTAGTAAGAAGAATTATGTTTCTAAATCTCCTTTAGCTACTGGAATCGGTTACCCTCCCGGTAGTGACCGGTTATCATTGTTATGTTTTGGAAAATTGGATTTTTCTAAGATGCATACATTGGGACTTGAGTGCCCGATCGAAGCGTTCATGGTACCGATGGGAACCTGTGGAAACGTTATATATAATGATTAGAAGTGGGTAAGGGAACCTCAATTGTTAAGTAGGCAGAGACAATAAGGTTTTTTAGGGGAGTGCTTTACCTCTATGTTCAGGTGTAAGGGGGGAACTCCTGTATTTGTGAACAATCGAAGTATTTGGATTATGCCTCTAGCGAGATTGGGGATGTTGTTGTTGATACTAATTCTCACCAAGGAATTTATAGAGAGAGGAAAAAGTTGTATACTAGAGATGAGATGTCCATTGTTTGTTTACCTAATAGGGATTGTGTATTGGAATTGTTTATGGACAAACCAAGTGTTAGCTTGCAACTAGAAACCTTTTGGGGTTATCATTGTCGTTTTCCTACTGACTCTGTTGTGCGAGTGGAATCAAACCATTCCATTGAGTATTCGTGTTGTGACCATAACCGAATGGCAGTTCTACTTCGTCGTTTGTTGGGTTCTGTGATCTGCATGTTGTGCTCGTCTATATTATCTCGTGTTGTGAATGGAGAACGTTTGTACTCATGTCTGGAAACCGAAAGTGAGAATCATCTTTCAAGATGGTGTGGTTTGGATTGGTAATTTTGAATTAGATTGTTTGTTAACAAAGAGGAATAAGTTTAGCTATGTTCGACTGTTTAGCCTTGAATAGGTAATCAATTGACACGTGACTTTTGTGGAGAACTTTACAGAATCGTACCTTATGAACTTCAAGTTTGTTTTAGTTTCCGCTCAAAGTGTCGGAAAATGAAGTGTTGGATTTTCCTTTGAGCATGTTCTAGTAAGCGGTAAATGATCTGGATAATTGGTGTGTCGTTGCGACTATTGAAAATTTAAGTTGCGAAACTATGCAAGGATCATGAAGTGTTGATCTTTCCGAAAATGTTTTGGTATTGGAAATTATTGTGTGGATAAGAGATAAACAATTGGTCAGTTTTAGTATCGTTAAATTCTTGACATCAAGTTATGGACTTCGTAAGAGTAATACCCGGTGTGTGCAGTTGAGCCGCACTCAGAGAGTTGGAGTTTGGGTTACTATCTAGGTAAGGGTGAGAGGTGAATATTCTGATGTTAAGCATGTAAGTTGGATCGCTTAAGGAACGAGGCCCTTGAGAGAAATGGATTCAAATGATAAGTTTTGTATGATCTTCAAAGGTGAGTATGTAGAATATTGTATGCAATAGGCAAGTGATGTGGGAAATTATGAATATACTAAGGATGATTGAGTCTGGTAATGGCGACTCACTAGTTATCGAAATTTTTGTGGCATGACTGCGTTGTTAATGATGGAGCTCTTATGTCAACAAAAATCTTGAGTGAATGGAATATTGTGAAGGGATTTGATATGGAGCATAGGAACCATGGTCAGATTGATTATGGGTAATTGGATAAATTGTTTCGAGTTTAAAATGGAATTGGAATTGTATTGGTTGTGGTTGTAGCAGTACAACCTTGTATCTTTGTTATTGGAGAGTTTGGACCGATGTTGTTAATTATGTAGTAGACAAGTGAATTGTTCTACCGTTGCATGTTGCAAGTCCTTATTCTATAGGTTGGTGAAAGCTCCGATGGATAAGTGTTTTCTCTGTAGACTATCAACTACTTAGTATTGTTTGAGAATTTATGGTGTCTCCACTATTAATATTTAGAAGCGTAGTGGAGGGAGACAGATAAAAGACTTAAGTCAGATTATGGGAATTTGAGGAGATTTTTTTATAATTGTTAGAGTAAGAGAATCTTGTTCTAAGTGGGTTGTCTATGGTAAGATACCTAGAGAATGAATCGTCCAATGTAAATGGTTACCGTTTTGATATAAGATCGAGTGAAGTTGGTAATGAAGTCATTTAACAACTTTGAAATGGCTTTAGTGATTGAAGGGTTGTAATAAGAGTTTCGTTGGAAAATTGTATGTGGTTAAGATTTCGCCAAGATACCTTGTGAAACTTTGTCGAGTATGGAATGTTTCAAAATCAAGTCGGAGTCTTATGCGTTGTGTTGTGATTCAATGAAAGAAATTAGAGTGGTATGCTTCCTCCGAGGGAGGAGTGAGACTAAGTGTTTAGTTTGAAGCAATATATGAATTGCGAAAATAGTAAGTTGGAAGTTAACCCAATATTGGAAACGAGTGTATGAGTAAGGACACGAGGTTTGATTTGTTATGAAATGAAAATTTTAAGCCGTGAAGTCAAATTGGAATTTGAGTATGCCAGAATATGTGAGAGAATTAAAGATAAGTGTGGATCTAAGACAGTGTTGTAAACAGTCGTTGTGGATGAGTAAAGGAAATTCGAGGACGAATTTCAATTCAAGGAGGGGAGGATATAATACCCCGTATTTAATTAAATGCTCTGGATAATATTAATTAAGATTAATAGGGTTTCGGGTGCTCTGAGAGTTTTAAATTGAAATAATCAGAGCAATCGACGAACTTAAATTAATTAATTAGTATTATCTGACTCAGAGGTTTTATTAAATAACTGACTCCGAGACATTTTCAGATACTCTCAATTTGGACCAGTTGTCACCAACTAAAGTTTCATAAGTATTTATATTATGTTTTTTTTGTTATAAGAGAAAAAAAGAAAGAAAGTTGGTAAAGAAGAAAAAGAAGAAGAGAAAGAAAGAAAAGGAAGAGAAGAGAAAGAAGAGGGAGAGAAACCCTAGAAGAGGAAAATGCTTGGATCGCCACCATTTCTTCATCGAATCATCATCTTCACTAAACTCCACGTCGATTACAAGGTGGGTTTGTTCGCTTGTGTTTTTGGCGAACAACCTCTGGTTTACCAATTCCTTGGAAAATGGTCACTTGCATGACCAACCACACAAGTCCTAGGACACATGTGCTAAATATTAAAGGATGAATTCTAAATATATGAGTTTTATTAATTCTTATATGTTTTGTCGAACAGTTACTCAACAAGATTGTTCTTATTGATATTGCAATAGGGAAATGTTTGTCTAATGAAACTAACAAAGAAACTTAAAGTTTGCATTAAAGGTTTGTTGAAATATAAATTAACTTGGAAGTAAATGACTGGAAAGTAAATTGCTTGAAAGTAAATGAAAACATGAACTTGAACAAGGAATGAGTGATAAATCTAATTTTATAACTGAAAATGGGATGGTGTTTACACATACATTTTTCCAGATAATTCTCCTTTCTCTTTACACACGAGTATCAGAGTAATCACAGAAATGTTGTACAAAATTTTACACAAACCCTTAATACAAAGCAAACTATCCTATTTATATACAAACAAAATAACCTTCGAATAACGGTCAAATCCTAAGACTTCGCCACTTGGCATCCTGCATACTACTAATCCCTAAGAATCCTCCACGTATCTACTATCTGACGAAAAATCGTTATTCATAGAAACTG
The DNA here is from genome assembly GCA_963966055.1 of Lathyrus aphaca. NCBI lineage: Eukaryota > Viridiplantae > Streptophyta > Magnoliopsida > Fabales > Fabaceae > Lathyrus > Lathyrus aphaca. Next base: position 109,255,971 of record OZ014523.1, read on the forward strand.
CCCTTGAAACTGACGAAACGATGCATCTCCTTGCCATATCGAATTCATTTGAAATTCAAATAGTACTAAAGCCTTCTTCATTGAATCCTCGCATTTATATCTCTTGTCGAAAAATACAAAAGGATTTCCCAATAGTGATGTGAAGAATTTCGTAAGGGGCAGACTTGTAACGCCCCGATTCGATAATTCCCATTGTGTTGGAGTCTTTTATTTTAATTGAGTAATTATTATTTTGTTTGTGAAATTAATATGATGATATTTGATGTTGAGGAATTAATGTGATATATTGCGTTGTGAGATTTTACCGTTTTATGAATTTCCGGGTAAAATTTGATAAAAGGGTATTTTAGGTATTTGTTAATTAGTGATAAGTTAGAATTAGTAGAATTGATATTTTGTGAGAAAATGATATTTGGTTGGAAAGTAATAGAATTAATAAGAGTAAGTATAGAAATAGAAAGAAAATAGTATAAGAGGAGAGAAAGAGGAAAGAGAGAAAAGTTGGAAAAGCTTCAAGATTGCTCCAAGGAATCAGAATAATCGGGTAAGGGTGATAAGCATTGTTATCTTAATATAGTGTATGATTATGTATGTGTTTGATTGGTTGAGTTTTGGTTTTGATGAGAGTTAGAGAAGATGAATAGTTAGGGTTTGAGAGAAAATGGGAGAAATTGGTGGATTAATCGGTTAGAACTTGATATAATCGAAGTATGATGTTAGATACATGCTATTGATCATGTTTGTATGAGTTTTGAGAGGTTTTGGAGTGATTAGGTTGGACTGTTCGCAACTGGTGTGTTGCTGAAATCGCAGTGGTCGCTCAGCGAGCTACCCCTCGCTCAGCGAAAGTTCCAGGGCGATTTTCGCTCAGCGAGCAAGAGGGCGCTCAGCGAGCCTGTAGGTTTCTGAGGGATTATGTGTTTCAATCCATAGCTTGAGTTTCGGGTATTCGTTTTTAGCGGTCCTTATATCAATTCGAAGCTAAAAACATGTAGAATCTATTGATGCTAAAATATGTAATTTTTAGCCGACTTTTTCTCGACTTTTCGGATAAAACGTAAATGAGTTAATTATGGAAATGTGGGTTTGTTATAATGTTGTGGCCATTGGGCAAGTGATTACTATGCTTAAATTGTATGCATATGTATGTTAATGGTATGTGTTGAATGCATAACTATATTGTGAATATGTATGCATTTTCAAGAATGTTGTATGTCATTTTGCATGTAAGCATATTGTACGCATTCTTGTGCTGTGGGATTCTTTGTGAATCCGTTGTAGCATCGTGTGCTCATGTGGAGTGTGAGCGATGACTACAACAAGATCGTGTGCCCATGTGGGGTGTGAACGATCGGATTGTGTGCCCATGTGGGGTGTGAGCAATCCAGAAACATCGTGTGCCCGTGTGGGGTGTGAGCGATGGGTGATTTATTCACATTGATTATGTGCCCGGTTGGGGTGTGAGCAATCAGATTGTGTGCCCGTGTGGGGTGTGAGCAATCCTGAAACATTGTATGCCCATGTGTGGTGTGAGCAATGGGGAACATCGTGTGCCTGACGGGGAGTTACTTTAGGTAACAAGCGATGATTCTATTTGGTTCCTGAGTGAACTTGCTGAATGTTGAGTCGGTACCGTATTGCATCTGCATAGAGTCGTATGTCGGTCTCTATGAGTTGCATTTTATACATTGTATGTATATGCTGAAATAAACATGATTGTGCATATGTTTATTTGGAATGTTGTGAAATGATTGGTATGTGTGAAGGACATACTTGCATATATATATATATATATATATATATATATATATATATATATATATATATATATATATATATATATATATATGTATGTGATTGTATACATTGTATGTATATGCTGAAATAAACATGATTGTGCATATGTTTATTTGGAATGTTGTGAAATGATTGGTATGTGTGAAGGACATACTTGCAGATATATATATATATATATATATATATATATATATATATATATATATATATATATGCATGTTGATATGTATATATGTATGTGATTTATACATTGAATGTATATGTGTGATTTAAACATAGCTTGTCGTATGTTTATGCGGGATGAATGTAAATGAAGAATAGACATAAATAATATAAGATTTATGTATGTTGGTAAATGAAGATACATTGCGATGTATGTGGGTTATGTGAACATGGTTGTATATGATTTGTGTTATGTGGAAGAAATGGTGATAAGTATGCGTATAAGTACGCTTTATGTTGTGTATGAATGATATGTTGTGGTGAGAATATGTTGAGATATATAATTATATCTAATATTATTATGATAATGTTTCTCACCCTTCTGCTGTTTTCTGATGCTCTACGAGGCATTGCAGATTAGGTGTGCCGGAGTCGATTTTGTGAAGCTTGTCTTCATATCTTTTGGTCGGTCGACTCTAATATGTAGCATCGGGTAGTTAGGTGGCTTTGTGCCTTTTTGGGAATACATTTGTATATGTATTCGTTGTGGACATGTTTTGTATAACATGATGTATTTGTACGCTTCTAACTTGTAGATATATTTTGATAAATATATAAGTTGAAGTTGTTGATGATTTAAGTTTTCCGCTGTGCAATTTATAATTGAGATATGGGTGTAAGGATTGAAATTCCTTTGTGAATAGCTACCCCATTCTTGCAAATCTGTTTGAGCAGGTGTTGTATGTTTTAATTTCAAGTAATGTGGCATGCTCCTTTTTATGCTTGATTTAAATTATACTCTGATGAAATTTTATCTATGCCTAAATGATTTAATGTATTATTTGGGGGTATAGAAATGGGGTGTTACAAGACTCATCCCCCTTCGACAGACATCCGTTCGTCGCAACAAGAGACCAAATAATCACAAACCATCTCAAGATTCTGGACATGTTTGGAAGAAAGAGTGATTTAGTCTTGTCGAAACCCTTCGAAGCCACATACATCACCCACTTAAAGTATGAGAAATGATGAGAAACTGCCACATTAAGTAATGATGACGTGTGAGGAAACAAAGCTTGACAAATCCATCAAATGTCAGAGACTCTCTCATGGTGTCGAAATTATATGCATACAAATTGCCCCCCAACAAAGATATTTCGACTGTTGTTTGGAAAAAGCATATTTGCTATCGAAACCTTCATTTCGACTCCATGTCGTGCATTAAATGCGCTGATCTTTGAGATCTTGCTTTTATCTTGCATTAAATGCGTTGATTCCCAAAAATCTCACTTTTTTTAAAATCATAAAAAGTAATGATCAGATTCTTCAACCCTTCACTTCCATCCCACGTTCTAGGACATGATCCCCATAACTCTATAGACCTAGGTCTGCCACATTTTTCCAACTTCCACTATCTCTCCCAGGTCCAATAACATGTCGACACGTGCCATAGCCATTTGAAAATCTCAAACGTTTTCTTCCCACCTTCTAATATAAATACCCCTTTTATCTCTTCTGGAAAGCTTTCGCTTCCATAACATCTCTCACTCTCTTACTTCTTACAAACCCAGAATCTTCTTCTTGTTCAAACTCTTTCCATCATCAACAATGACAACCTTAAGCAAGCAACAAGACCAGAACACATTAGCTCACCCCTGCGCACACAAGATCCTTGGGCCAAAGATCGTGGGGAACCAACAATACGTCCCAGAACCACCAAATGAGAGAGAAAAGGCCAGCGTTTACTATTCTCAGGTACTCATCCCTATTTCCATATATGGTAAATGTCATGCCATGTTAGGCCCTCTTCCTAACCCTAACAATGACCAAACTTGTCTTAAAGAGTTTTTTCCCACATATTATCGTACACATCCCATAGGTGCAGGAAAAATACCCAAACCCATTGATAAATCAATAGAGACTGCTGAACAAACCCCTAAAAAGGCAACCATAAACTTAACCTATCTGAATCAGCCTAGGATTTTTAGAAGTTGTCCCTAGTCGAAAGAACCTTCTGAATATGTGAACTGGGTATATAGGGTCGAAAAGGCTAAGGGTAAATTTTGGAAGAAAATTGGTATCTACGACTTGATCCAATTGTTGAGAGAAGGCCCTAACTATTGCACCAACATGAAACTTTCTTCCCTCTATTTTTGGGATAACACCTATAATACCTTTCATCTTCCTTGTGGGATGATAACCCCTACCCTCTTCGACCTGGATGCTATAGTAGGCCTTAGTCCGACAGGAGCAGTTTTTGATCCAATTGTATTGGATGACAACACCATAGTGTAAACACCCCAAATTTGCCCTCACTAAGTTCACACCATGGCTTGTGATCTTTCATATTTGCATTAGTTCAAGCATACCATATCATATTGCATTTTTTCTTCACTGCATTAGTTCAAGTTCATCTGCATATAGGGTTTGTGACTTGAGCCATCCAAGATTCATCTGAGCCACCCCAAAGGTCATCAATCATTTCAAGAGGGTCCATGTATGTTCAATAATCATATTTTATCCTCCAAAGATCAAGGAAGTCAAAGAATCACAAGAACTGGCAAAGCATGGAAGCAGAGCTAGGGTTTAACTGCACAGATGACCTGAAATTAGGGTTTTGGTTTCAGAGGCCATAACTCCAATTTTTTTGGTAATTATTGTTTCTATTGGTCTCAATATGTTAAGAGGATCATGAATACCAAGTTTGATGAATAGATTCATTGTGGAAGTCATCTGATCACTGGGTAACTTCTTGAGCAAGTCAGAGCAAAATCAGGGCATTTGAGGCCCCCAACATGGAACCAGAGTGGATTTTTCATCAAATTGAGATTATATGATCTTTATTTGATCATTTAAGTGCTTGGAAGGTCAAAAAATTGAAGAAAAGTGAGCTAAACCAAAAGATTCCAAAAATGGAAATGACTTGTAATGTAAACTTTCCATTTTGGGAAAGTTTTTCAACCTCCTCTTTCTCAACCAAAAATGCTTCAAATGAAAAATTGTTGCTCATGAAAGTTGTAGATTGGATCATTCCCTTTTCAAAAAGTACAAGAACAAGATCTAATTCATTTTGGAACTCAAGATATGGCTTGTCAAAGTTGGCAAAAATCCTATAAATTTCAAGAATGCACCAAAAGGGATTCTTTGCAAAACCACCTTCCATGGCTTTTTGTGACTTCAAAAACACTTCAATACATCATAACATCATAGTGCATTGCTTCTAGATCAGAATGGCCCAAGAAATTGCAAGATCACATGCCTTGAACATCAAGATTTCTCAAAGGGGCCAAAACTTCACATAATTGCAAAACACCCCATAACTTATTTCCCACATGCTGAATTGTCTCAAGAATGAATTTGTGGACTTCCTTGAAGTCAGCTGCGCATGGACATGCCCAAAGGCCAACTGAATCCTTGCCCATACCTCAAGTACACAAGTTGGTGACTTTTTGCAAGAAGGCCATGCCAATCACAATAGGGCACAACCACTCCACAGACCTATCACAAGTTGATATGTGGACCAAATGCTGGTCATAACACACAAAAACACAAGCTGAAACCTAAGAATCACCAAGTTCACAAAAACTCTCCCTCTTACAAAAGCTTTCGAATCTCCCAACTCATCCACTCTATCTTCAAACAAATTCCACCATTCATCTCTAAATCACTCACTGATCATGAACCACCCATTAAAACAGCCAAGAACACACCATAAACAAAATACGATTTTCAGCCAGTTGAGGTGCAAACTCACAAACCAGCCATCCACAAAGCTTTCCAAGCATTGCAACCTCTTCAAGAAGGTCATTAGAGGCATTTTGCACCAAGGAAGCAGCCAGAAAGCTCAAGGGTGAAAAGCTCCATCTCAGGTAGCCATTCGAATTAATTTTTCCAGAACTTCTTTTTTATGTTACAAAATGATTAAGCATGCTTCACTGATCACACTGAACTTGGAATTTTTGAAAATGGTTGAGAAATGAGAGTGTATTAATTGTCTGAAATTTTTGCCATGTTTATGTTTCTCTTCGAATCAGGAGTTTGAGTGAAAAGAAATTTGTTTTGAGAGTGGATTTGATCTTAGGAGAGTGAGAGGAGTGAATCTAGAGCTTTAGAGCTCCAGAAAGTACCTAGGGAAGAAGTTAGAAATTTTTCAGGTGAAGGTCTGACCGGAGAAGATGACCGGAGGTCTTCTCCGGCCACCTGAATGTCATTAGTGTCTTAATTAGGGTTAGGGCATAATTTGAATTGTGGCAGTAGGATTTGAGGTTCTCGCGTGAGATGAGTGGTCCAGATGCCATCATTAAACCCTAATTGCTTTAATTAATTTAATTAAATGAAATTATCTCAGTTTGAATTCGAGCCACTAGATCTGGCGCGCAGTCAACCAATGCTTTCCCAGATTCAATCCTGGCCCTTCCCTTTGCATACTTCAGTTTATTTTAATTTTAATTTCATATTTTTCTATTTGTTTTGTACATTTTATTTAAAATAGCAAGAAAATGCCAAAAATATTTGTATTCTGCATTTTGGTCCCAAATAATTTTCTTAACCCAAATTTTTTTTTATTTTTTATTTTTGCATTTAAAAATCGTTTTTTAGACATTTAAATGTTTATTTTAATTAATTAATGAAAATTAATTAATTAAAATATCATTTAGGTTTCTAAAAAATCCCAAAAAATTCATATTGCATCTTTAAACATTTAGAGACATTGTCAAACCATCTACACAAATTTATTTTTAGTTTTGAACCATTTTTGACAATTTTCTTGAATTTAAGGTTCATAAAATTCATATTTTGGAACCCTAACTTCAAGAATTATTTGCTGCCTAACCAAGAATGGTATGACAATGGTTCTTTTTGCATTGATCTTCATTTGAAATGTAGCTTCTAACATAATTTTGTCATGAATTTCTTCTGCGTTTTTGAATTGATTTGCATTTTTCCCCTTTAAGTACCTTAAAACCCTAGATAACTTAGAAAAATCATAACTTTCATTAGGTTAAGAGTTAGGTCTTCTCCTTTGGGGTGTGATATCATATGGGGTTAGGGTTCTTTTGGTTGCAATTTCAATTTTTTATCTTGTCATTTGCTTCTGCTTTTGACTTTTGCATCTCATGTTGCATGAAAACCCTAATTTCTCATCTTCCTTTGCATACATCTTGCATATGCTTGCATTCATGAACTTGCCATGACATTTCTTGCATCCACATGACATATAAGACATCCTAGGACACATTATAACCATGCTTGATCATTTCTTCATCCATTTACCATGTTAAGCATTCATTTCATTTCATGTGCATTCATGAACTTTCATGTTCCTTTCATGCTTCTTTTGCATTCTCATCACTTGTATGAACATTCATATCTCTTGGCATGATTTCATATCATCTCTTAGCATCATTTGAATCATAAATGTGCTTCTGGTTTTTGGTTTTCATCCTTGCATTCATTTCATTTTTTCATTTCATTTCCTTATGCTAACTTTTCAGGTGGTAAGTATTTTGAGAAGTGAATTTGCCTTCACTTCTCACAATCTCTCCTCATCTCTCTTATGCATCCTTGCTGAATTTTGTATTTGTTTTAGAGTGAGCTTGCTCATTCATGTTACTTCTTCACCTTCTTTCTTCAAGCAACTTATCTTCTTAAGTGAAGTAAGTTGGCTTGCTTCTTCTGCTTCTCCTCTTTCCATTTGCTTCTTCCTTGGTGGCTTTTCTTGAAGATCTCTTGCAAGCCTCATAAACCCTAGGAATACCCAAGCATGATAACAATTAGGGTTGATTAGTGCCCCATTTAGCTTTACCTTTGTGTCATCTTTTGTGTCTTCTCTTCTCACCTCTTAATCAGGGACTAAACCTTTAAGGTTTTAAGGCTTTGTGATTAAGGTTATGCCTGCATCCTTCTCTTAGGATGGAGTGTATAACTTTAATCCTAAGTGTTAAACCCTTAATATGTTTAAATCCTTTAATCAATTCATATAATAATCACTAAGACATCAAGCTAGTAACTTGGGCCTTGCATTAGGGTTCTAATTTTTCCTTAATTGGTTAAGAAGGACTAACCCTAGTGTTAATGGACAAGTCCCCCTCAATTTGTCTTACAAACCATAAAATTCACTTCTTAATATTATCATTAACTAAAATCCATTTTAATAAGGGCTTTGTTTTGTCATGAGTTTAATCCCTAATCATGGATTAAGTTGGGGTATCTTCCTCAGCTTAAATGTTCTCATCTATCATCCTTCTATTAGGATGGTGTAATGGGTCCATTAAATCCTTGATTATGGCTTAAACTCATTACTTAACACTAAACGAAAAACTCCAAAAACATCTAAAAAATTGCAAGTAGGTTAATGATCTTAATCCTACATCATGGTGATTAAGTGTGAGGTGTTCACTTCATACTTAAGGTATTCTCATTACCCCTAATCAGAGGGAAGATGTGATGAGTTTACTAACCCTTGGTTTAGGCTTAAGCTCATTTTCTTATGACTAACTCCAAAAAGCAATAAAAGATTGAAAACACAAAAAAACAAACAATAATCGTCTCCTTCGGGATTCTTTTCTCACCTCATTCACTCACAAACGAGAACTCGCTTCTACCGTCTAATGCAAGACAGTTAGCACCTGAGCCAGACAGGTCATACACTTGAGCATAGACAAGTAAGCAGTTCACAAGTCAATTTATCTCTCAGTCTCTTTGAGTCTAACTACGGTGTTTTGACTTCCTCATTGCACGAGAGGATACGTAGGCATAACTTAACTGTTATCGAACAAAAGTCTCTGTCTCTTCCCCCCTCTTCCAACATTATTCTTTTAAGCCTCATTCCTGAGCACCTTGTCGCTCCCGACAAATGGGACTGGCCCAGATAAAGGTACAGACGCGAACGGTCGGCGAGAGGGACAATGAGAACACACAGCCGTGAACTCACTGGAGATTAATAGAGTCGCCAGCTAGGCATTTTTATCCCGGAGGAAAGGTAATGCTGCATAAACCTGGAAGGTGATGGATAAGACGGTTGCGAACCAAAGAGACTGAGAAAGGGGGTTGGTTACAACCTGGGAAGGTATTAGCACCCAGATTGTCCGCCGTACTCGACGGGATCCACGCTTAAAAGATTTGTGTTTTAAAGGGGTAGTGTCAGTGCAATCTGTGTATGAAATAGCTGGAAGAGATGTACAAGTGTCAGTGTAAAAGAGAGTGAAGTGTATAAATGAAGTGTCAGTGTAAGGAAAGAGTATGCTCATGATCATGAGGCTAAGAGAATAAAGCTGAAAAGAGGGGGAATATACAGAGACTTTTGTTCGATAACCGTTAAGTTATGCCTACGTATCCTCTCGTGCAATGAGGAAGTCAGAACACCGTAGTTCGACCCAAAGAGACTGAAAGATGAATTGACTTATGAATTGCTTGCTTGCCTATGCTCAAGTGTATGACCTGTCTGGCTCAGGTGCAAACTGTCTTGCATTAGACGGAAGAAGCAAGTTCTCGTTTATGAGTGAATAAGATGAGGAAAGAATCCCGGAGGAGACGATTATTGTTTGTTTTTGGTGTTTTCAGTCTTTTATTGCTTTTTGGATTTTTTGTCATAAGTTGATGAGCTTAAGTCTAAACCAATGGATTTGGTAAACTCATCACATCTTCCCTCGGATTAGGGGTAATGAGATTACCTTAAGTGTGAAGTCAGATTCTCACACTTAATCACCTTTGATACAGGATTAAGATCATTAACCTATTTGTGATTATTTAGATGTTTTTGGTGTTTTTGTTTAGTGTTGAGTAATGAGATTAAGCCATAATCAGGGATTAAACAGACTCATTACACCATCCTAATAGAAGGATAATAGATGAGAATGTTTAAGCTGAGGAAAGCTCCTCAACTTAATCCATGGTTAGGGATTAAAATCATGACAAAACAAACCTTTATTAAATGGATTTTATTAATGATATGATGATGAAGTGAGTTTTATGATTTGTAAGACAACTTGAGGGGGACTTGTCCATTAACACTAGGGTTAGTCCTTCTTAACCAATTAAGGAAGAATTAGAACCCTAATGCAAGGCCCAAGTTACAAGTGTGATGTCTTGATACTTATTAAGTGAATTGATTAAGAGATTTAAACACATTAAGGGTTTAACACTTAGGATTAAACTTATACACTCCATCCTAAGAGAAGGATGCAGGCATAAGCTTAATCACAAAGCCTTAAAACCTTTAGGGTTTAGTCCCTGATTATGAGATGAGAGGAGAAGACTCAAAAGAGACACAAAGGTAAAACTAAGAGGGGAGACTAATCAAAACCCTAATCATTGTCATGCTTGGTTGTTCCTAAGGTTTGTGAGGTTTTCAAGAGAAGATTTTCAATGGAACCACCAGGAAGCAGATGAACAGGATCAAGAGAAGCAAAGTGACTTGCTTCATTCAAGAAGTCAAGTCACTTGAAGAAGGAAAGTGGGAGGAAGAAGAATGAGCAAGCTCAAACTCAAACACATAACAAAATGCAGCAAGGATGCAAGAGAGATGAAAAGAAAAGTTATGAGAAGTGAAGGCAAATTCACTTCTCAACCTCACTTACCACCTGAAATGTTAGAAAAGAAATGCAATGCAATGCCAAATGAGGTGAAATGACATGATGAAAAACAAAACCAGAAGCATGTTGATGATGATAATGATGTTATGAGATGCTACAAGCATGAGACAAGGCATGGAGATGTTCATACAAGATCATGGATGCAAATGATGCAAGTTAAGGAGCATGATCTTACATGAAAAGTTATGAAACATACATGGCAAACAAAATGGCAAATATGGGATGCAATGATCAAACATGCTTTCTATATGTCTTAAGATGTCAAATGAATCAAATGGATGCTTGAAATGTCATGGCAAGTCATGTTATGCAAGAGAATGCAAAAGGGATGCAAATGAAAGCCCAAATTAGGGTTTATGAAACAAACATCAAACAAAACTCAAAATCAGAAGCAAACCCTAAGATAAAAAATGGAAAATGCCACCCAAAGAAACCCTAAACCTATACTAAACCAAAGTCCAAAGGGGAGGTCTCAACTCTTAACCAAACTCAAGTTATGATTTTTTCTAAGTTATTAGGGTTTTTAGGACTCCTAAACAAAAGAAATGCCAAACAAATGAAAAATGCAAGATCAAATCATGGCCATTTTATCTCAAAAACTACATGCCAAATACAATGCAATGCAAAAAGAATCAAAGTCCAACTCTTCCTAGATAGGCAGAAATGATTTTTTGAACTTATGATCAAAATAATGCACAAAAAATGATTTAATTCAATGGAAAATTCTCAAAATGCATCAAGATCAAAAAAGAAATTTGGTTTGAAGGTTGGACAATGTTTCTAAATGTCTTAGAACATTTCATGAATTTTTTGGTGATTTTTAAATACCTAAAAGTATTTTTAATAAATTAATTTCCATTAATCAATTAAAAATAATCTTTTAAATATTTAAAAATACTTTTTTAATGATAAAAATAAAAATAAAAATATTTTTGTGTCATAAAAATTATTAAAACTCATGAGAAAAAGTTTCATAATTTTTACACATTTTTTGCTATTTTTAATAAATTATGCAAGTTAAATGAAAAAGAAATGAAATTAAATTAAAAGAAAAGAAAAGTCAACAGAAGGAAGGGCCAGGATGAAGTCTGGGTTTGAATTGGTTGACCACGCGCGTCATCCAAGGGTCCAGGTTGTTTCAGATTAAATTAATTTAATTATAGATTAATTAAGCTAAACACGTGGATTAGGGCTAATTGAAAGCATCTGGGCCTTCCATTTGCGCGGGGAGTCAACCAGTCAAAGGCAATCCACGGTCCAAATTCAAACTAGAGTTAATGACAGGATTAGGGCACAAATCACTTTCAGGCTGCCGGAGAAGACCTCCGGTCGTCTTCTCCGGCCAGCATCTCCCCTGAGAATCCCCAAAACCCTAAAAACCTAACTGAAATGAAATCTAAGAATTGGGAAATGATCCCCACTCACTCACGAACCAAAACCCCTAATCAAAGCAAATTTATATTTCCTAACAAGGCTGAATCGAAGCAAGAAAGAATTAGGGCACGCAAGTTTCAGAGAGCAATTAAACTCTCATTCCAACACCATTTGCAAAACCAAAGACATATTCATGATCAGGAAGACACAAAGAACAAGTTTAGAACAAAAGAAATGATTTCTGGAAAAAATATTTCTTGAGCTACCTGAGATTCGAAGCTTTCACTCTGATGACTTTCTGGCCACTTCCTTCAGTGCAATCCACTCTACTTGGTCCCCAGATGATGTTTGAATGCTTTGGAGAAGTTTATGTTGGCTGTGCGAAGAGTTTGAGCAGCTTCTGCTCAAGCTCAGTTGGAAATGGCAATGGTGATGCAAGCAGCTTCAGGCCAATGTGAGTGGTTCTGTGTGGTCCTGATGATGAGTGGAGAAGGTTTATGGAGTTTGTTTTGATGTTTGTGAGATGTGGTGAGAGTTTCGAAAGAAACTGCAACTTGGGGTGAAAATGGTGAAGTGAGGTTACAGCTTGTTTCAGGCCTGGTTCTTGGTTGCTTTGAGCTCAATGAAGCATGGTGAGTTGAGGTGTGAAAATAGTTTGGATGTTTGATGGCTGGGCAGAGAGATTCGAAGCAATTTGCAAAATGGTGTGTTTTTGTGTATGTGTTGCTATGTCTTGTTTCAGCCTTGCCTCTTGTTATATTTTGCTTGCCAAAGGATATTGTATTTTAATCCTATAGGTCAGATGATGTGACCTGGCCTATAGTGATTGGTAAGTTTGCTTTTGCTCAAAGTCCACCTTTTGTGTAAGAGAAGTATGGCTCATGATCTAGGCTAGTACAAGGCATGGTTCTGGTGCAGCATGGTGTGTGTGTGATGTTGGGAAGGTCCAGCAGCCAATGCATCAAGTGGAGAGAAGCATCATGATGGTTTTGCAAGTTGTCACCTTTTTTGAACTTCATGAAAAAAAAGTCTTGTTACATGAACCATGAACATGTGATTTTGGTTCAATTCTGATTTTTGGGACATATGGAATGTTTGTATACTGGTTTGAAGTGAATTAGAAGTTACAATTGGCTTTGGTTCATGATTTTGCAAAATTCTCATTTGAAGCATGCCTTGAAAATCAATGATTTTTGCCAACTTTTTCACACCATAACTTTTGATCCAAGAAGAGTTTGATCATGTTCTTGTACTTTTTGAAAAGGGAAAGATGTAATCTACAACTTTCATGACCAAAGTTTTTTCATTTGAAGCATTTTTGGATCAAGAATCAAGGCTTGAAAAATGACCTAAAATGAAGCATTCTTGAAAAGTCAACTATGCCCAAAAAGTCAACATTTGCTAAAACTCCAAGTTCTTGATTTTTGTGAACTTCAACCTTCTTCCATGATCAAATAAAGATCATATACACTCAAAATGATGAAGATCACCCATTGGTTGGGTCATTGGGGGCCTCAGATGCCCTGATTTTGCACTGACTTGTCTGAAAAGTCAACCCTTGATCAGATGACTTCCCCATGGAATTTCTTCATGAAAATTGATATGCATACTCCCTATACCATATAGAGACCAATGGAAACAAGAATGACCAAATAATTTGGAGTTATGGCCTCTGAAACCAAAACCCTAATTTTAGGTCAACTGTGCAGTCAAACCTGGCTCTGCATCCATTCAAACCCTAGTTCTTGTGATTCTTTTGAAATCTTGACCTTGAGAGGATGTAATATGATAGATGAACACACATGGATCCCTTTGAAGTGATTGGTGGCCTTTGGAGTGGCTCAAGAAGCTCTTGGATTGCTCAGATCACAAACCCTAGGTGCAGATGCCTTAGAAACTATGCAGTGACTCATAATTGAGATATGAGATGATATGATTGTGTTTATACATATGAAATGATCACAAGCCATGGTGAAATGGGTGAGGGCAAATTTGGGGTGTTTACAGCTGCCCCTATTCAAACATGAGTTAGCTGTGCAGGATGTAAGCAACGGCTTAACAGGCAAACAAGATAACTTGTGGTTGAATACCAAAGACAGTCCAAAATTTGCACTCACAGAATGAAGAAGAAAAGGGATATAGATTGTAAAAGGAAAATAAAGTATATTACAAAGCGGGAAACAACGCAATGACGGGGACGGCCGACATGCTGGGGATAAAAGGTAAAGCCAAGACGGGGACGGCCGACTAGCTGGGGAAAATCAAATTATGATGGGGACGGCCATCAGGATAAAGATGTAAAATTTATGGGAGTTAATGAAACATGGCGGGGACGGCCATCAAGTTCATAAAGCAAGGTAACCGATGATGGGGACGGCCATCGGGCTAAAAGAAAAGGAAAAGGGACCACGACGGGGACGGCCATCGGGTTAAAGAATAAATGAAATAAACAGATGATGGGGTACGACCATCAAAGGTGAAGGATGATCACCTAGCAGGGGACGACTGCTCTATTGGGTAATAAAGGAATTATGATGGGTACGGCCATCAAAGGTGGAGGACGACCACCTGGCAGGGTACGGCTGCCGAAAAATATCAACGATGGGGACGGCCATCGGATAGAAAAGGTCAACGATGGGGACGGCCATCGGACGAGCATGATGGAGGACGACCATCAAGAAGTGGAGGACGACCACTCAGCAGGGTACGGCTGCTCTCGGGTTTATCGGGACATAGGACGAATGCCAGATAACCAAAAATCAACAATGGGGACGGCCATTGGATAAAATGATGAAGGAAAATCATCAAAAGGTGGAGGACGACCACCTAGCAGGGGACGGCTGCTAAATATCAACGATGGGGACGGCCATCGGACGAGCATGATGGAGGACGACCATCAAGAAGTGGAGGACGACCACTCAGCAGGGTACGGCTGCTCTCGGGTTTATCGGGACATAGGACGAATGCCAGATAACCAAAAATCAACAATGGGGACGGCCATTGGATAAAATGATGAAGGCAAATCATCAAAAGGTGGAGGACGACCACCTAGCAGGGGACGGCTGCTAAATATCAACGATGGGGACGGCCATCGGACGAGCATGATGGAGGACGACCATCAAGAGGCGGAGGACGACCACCTAGCAGGGTACGGCTGCTCTCAGGGTTTATCATAACACAGGACGAGTGTCAGATAAAAAGAAAATTCGTTTTGCGATCTACTGGGGAATATCAAACACGGACGAGTGTTCACATCCAAGAAACAAAGGGTATGAGTGTTTAGATGTTGTGTATAGATTAAAGATGCGGACGAGCATCCTTAAGACTATGATACGGACGAGTATCAGGTAGAAACAAACTAACACGTGCTCAGAGATGATGATACGGACGAGTATCAACGGGTTAACAAAGAACACGGACGAGTGTTGAATCTGAGGGGACTCTTCTGGGGAATAGTAGACATAGACGAGTATCTATATTCAAGAAGATATAGTATTGACGCGGTGTATGGATTAAAGATGCGGACGAGCATCCTTAAGGTTATGATACGGACGAATATCATGTAGAAACAAACGCTTGACGCATGTTCTGAGATGATGGTACGGACGAGTACCAACGGGTTAACAAAGAACAAGGACTAGTGTCGAATCTGAGGGGATATAGAAGGTATATACAAGATACGGACGAGTATCTGAGTAGTATGAGTAGTTAACTGCTGGGGAGAGTGACACGGACGAGTGTCAAAAAGGAGAAAAAGTATAATATTAAACAAGTATATGGATTGTAGAAGTGTAGGCGACTGCGCTGGGGATATGACGCGGACGGATGTCAAGAAAGCGTTTATACAAGTATATGTGAGTGCAAAGAGGATGTCTTTGGCTTTCTGCTGGTGTTTTGACACGGACGGGTGTCAGGTAGTATCTGTAATACGGGTGATTTGGTGTGTAAAGTGTATTCAGGCAACTTTTCTGGGGAATGATGGCACGGACGGGTGTCCAAAAGGTGTATATACTGGTGTTTAGGATTTGTGAGGCAACTGCTTTTGCTGGGGACTTTGGGGGATTTTTGTGCATTGTATTCTGCATTCTAATGAATGGTTCATTATTCACAAGTGTTCGATTCACACCATGACTTATGATTATGCCATGTATTGGATTTTTGCCGTAATGCTCCGTGTTAGAACGGAATGCTACGCTTTATGGGTGAATATGATGCGAATGCTATGATTATGCAAAGAGGCACAGATCTGGGATTCGGATCCCGCTGCTGCAGAGATCCCTGGTTGATCTGTTTGAAATGGACATCCCAGCTGGGGGTGTGATCGTTAGTAGATCTGATGATATGATATTTGCCCACTTGGGGATGTAGATCGCTGATTGACATATCCTCGTAATATGGGACCCAGCTGGGGTTTGTAGCAGCTTTCTGTACTCTGTTGTGACTCCTTCACGCGCTGCTCTTCTGAATAGAGGCTGAGGATTCTGTGGGGAGATGATTCCCTGACCCTGTACTCGGCTGAGGGCGAGACGGCAACTCGGCTGGGGAGAAAGAGGGATCCTTGACTCAGTCGGGGATGTAGGTGCCTTCTAGGATGCTTAGCAACTCTGATGGAGATAAGTAATAGCTGGAAACTCCGCTGGGGGGATGTTATGAGAGGCAACTCAGCTGGGGAGAGAGCACCTCGGGTGCTGAGAATGAGTGTTGACTTGCCAGCTCGCTGGGATGAGGTTTCACGCCCCCAAGTTGCGTTCTGGATACCTGCAATCCTGCAAAGATAAGGAAACGCACAAAAGGTCCCGAGGTATCCTTTACTGGATTCCGTCACAGGAGCTCAGACACTTCTGAGAGTAAGCAAAATTTCCTGCGAGCATGTTTTTATTTGAAGATAAACATTTGTATTCTTATGCAATCAATGCTCTTTTAAGATATCAGACATTTTTGCAAAAATGAAAATGTACAAAACGAGACATGACTGAAAATCTGATTTTATTAATTCAATATGCCCTGAATTGGAGAGATACAGTCAAAGAAACATATCTCCTGAAATGAGGAGATTGCTACAAATTGAGAAACAAAAATGTTGGCAGTGTTGATGACGCTTTAAGGAGCTTCGTCTTCTGCTATGACTCGTATGACAATGACGTTCTTCTCGTCCGGCTTTCTGAAGAAGGCTGATTCTGATTGAAGCTTGATCCTTTAGAGCTTACCAAGTTGTAGATAATACAGACGAATTCAGAATGCAGTTGTTCGCTTATTCCCTTATTTTGCATGGATCGCCCTTTCGGGTTTTCAATCCATCAGGATACCCATTTTTGCCTGAGTTGTCCAATGCGTCTTTTCAACTCAGCGGGTGTACATTTTTATTTATTTTCCCTTATTTTTGCCCGAGTCTTTTAATCTGTTGTTGACTCGCCGGGATGCCTTATTTTTGCCTGGACTTACATTCTGTTTTTATGTCCAGCGGGTCATTTTTATGCGAAGTATTTTTTAACTGCATCTGAATTCACAGGGGATGGGAAGTCTTCACCATCCATGGTTCTGAGCATCAGTGCTCCACCAGAGAAAACTTTCTTTACCACGAATGGTCCTTCATAGTTCGGAGTCCATTTTCCCCTGTGGTCTGTATGAGGAGGAAGGATTCTTTTCAACACAAGATCTCCCACTTGGTATTCTCGGTGCTTGACTTTCTGATCGAAGGCTCTCTTCATTCTTTTCTGGTATAGCTGCCCATGACAGATTGCAGCCAATCTTTTCTCTTCTATCAGACTCAGTTGTTCGAACCGGGACCGAACCCATTCTGCTTCGTTCAGCTTAACATCCATCAATACCCGCAAGGAAGGTAGTTCAACTTCAACAGGTAGGACTGCCTCCATACCATACACAAGCTGATACGGCGTTGCCCCAGTGGATGTCCTGATTGACGTGCGGTACCCATGCAAAGCAAATGGTAGCATCTCATGCCAGTCTTTGTAAGTGACTACCATCTTCTGCACAATCTTCTTGATATTTTTATTTGCTGCCTCAACAGCGCCATTCATATTTGGCCTGTAAGGAGAAGAATTGTGGTGTTGGATCTTGAAGTCCCGACATAACTCAGCCATCATTTTGTTGTTTAGATTGGAACCATTATCAGTAATGATTCGCTCAGGAACTCCATACCAACAGATGATATCTCTCTTCAGAAATAGGGCTACCACTTGCCTTGTGACATTTGCATATGAGGCTGCTTCGACCCACTTAGTGAAATAATCAAAGGCGACCAAGATGAATCTGTGGCCATTCGAAGCAGTCGGTTCAATCTTGCCAATCATGTCAATGCCCCACATAGCAAAGGGCCACGGTGAAGACATGATGTTCAAGGGATTGGGAGGTACATGCACCTTATCTGCATAGATCTGGCATTTATGGTATTTTCTGGCGTAAGCACAACAGTCCGCATCCATTGTGATCCAGTAATAACCTGATCTTAACAACTTCTTAGCCATGGCATGCCCTCCTGCATGGGTACCAAAGGATCCTTCGTGCACTTCATGCATCAACAAATCTGCTTCTGTCTTATCAACACATCGGAGGAGTACCATGTCAAAATTCCTTTTGTATAAAGACCCATCAGTGTTCAGAAAGAAACTACCAGCAAGCCTTCTCAAAGTCTTCTTATCATTGGAAGATGCCCCAGGTGGGTATGTTTGATCCTCCAAGAAGCATTTAATGTCATGGAACCAAGGCTTATCGTCTTTGACAATATCTGCTGCAAATACATATGCTGGTCTGTCAAGTCTGGACACTGAAATTTGAGGTACAAAGTTGGTAGCTTGAACTTTGATCATGGATGAAATGGTAGCCAGAGCATCTGCAAACTGATTATCGTCCCGAGGGATATACTCAAGCTTGACCGTTGTGAAGAAAGTCAGTAACCTCCTTGTATAATCCCTGTAAGGTATCAGATGATCCTGGTGGGTGTACCATTTGCCGTTGGTTTGATTAACTACCAGAGCTGAATCTCCGAATACAGTCAATGTCTTGATCCTGAGGTCAATGGCTTCCTCAAGACCCATAATGCAAGCTTCGTATTCAGCTTCGTTGTTAGTGCAGTTGAAAGTGAGTTTTGCCGAGAAAGGCATGTGAACCCCTTTAGGTGTAATGAGTACTGCACCAACACCGCGACCATTCATATTAATAGCCCCATCAAACATCATAGTCCATTCCTCTTCCGGGTCAGGCCCTTCAGTGTGAATAGGCTCTTCATGATCTTTTGCTTTTATGAACATGATGTCTTCATCAGGGAAGTCAAATCTCATAGGCTGGTAATCGTCAATGGGTTGCTCAGCAAGATA
Source organism: Lathyrus aphaca (assembly GCA_963966055.1). NCBI lineage: Eukaryota > Viridiplantae > Streptophyta > Magnoliopsida > Fabales > Fabaceae > Lathyrus > Lathyrus aphaca. Next base: position 109,275,232 of record OZ014523.1, read on the forward strand.
TTCAGACAATACACTGCCCTTGATGGCTTTCTGAGAGGTGTACTGAATGTCATATTCTGTGAGAATCATTTGCCATCTTGCAACCCGTCCGGTAAGAGCTGGCTTCTCAAAAATGTACTTAACTGGGTCCATCTTTGAAATCAATAAAGTAGTGTGAGTCAACATATACTGTCTCAGTCGGCGAGTAGCCCACGCTAAAGCACAGCAAGTTTTCTCGAGCAGTGAATAACGTTGTTCACAGTCGGTAAACTTTTTGCTCAGGTAGTATATTGCATACTCTTTTCGACCAGACTCGTCATGTTGGCCCAACACACACCCCATTGACTCTTCTAATACTGTCAAGTACATGATCAGAGGTCTTCCTTCGACTGGAGGCATAAGGATTGGAGGTTCTTGCAAGTATTCCTTGATCTTGTCAAAAGCCTTCTGGCAGTCTTCGTTCCACCTGACCGTCTGTTCTTTCCTTAGCAGCTTGAACAAGGGTTCACAGGTTGCTGTAAGGTGGGATATGAACCGTGAAATGTAGTTCAATCTACCCAGAAACCCTCGAACTTCTTTCTCGGTTTTCGGTGCAGGCATCTCTTGAATAGCTTTGACTTTATCAGGGTCAACATCAATCCCTTTCTCACTTACAATAAATCCCAGCAGCTTACCAGATCGCACCCCGAATGTGCACTTGTTGGGGTTCAGCTTCAGCTGGTACTTCCTCAGACGCTTGAACAGCTTCAACAGATTCACCAAGTGGTCTTCTTCAGTAAGGGACTTGGCAATCATGTCATCCACATAACATTCTATCTCTTTATGGATCATATCGTGGAATAACGTCACCATAGCCCATTGATATGTTGCACCAGCGTTCTTCAGTCCGAATGGCATCACCTTGTAACAGAACGTGCCCCAGGGTGTGATGAATGTTGTCTTTTCCATGTCTTCAGGTGACATTTTGATCTGATTGTATCCTGAAAATCCGTCCATGAAGGAGAATACCGAGAACTGAGCCGTGTTATCAACCAATACATCAATGTGAGGTAATGGGAAGTCATCTTTCGGGCTAGCTCTGTTCAGATCCCGGTAGTCAACACACATTCTTACTTTGCCGTCCTTTTTAGGTACAGGTACTATATTAGCAACCCACGGCGGATAGCTAGTTACAGCAAGGAACCCGGCGTCCCACTGCTTTTGTACCTCTTCTTTGATCTTCATTGCCATGTCTGGGCGAGTACGGCGCAGTTTCTGTTTAACCGGTGGGCATTCTTCTCTCAAAGGCAGCTTGTGTACAACAATATCGGTGTCCAACCCTGGCATATCTTGATAAGACCACGCAAACACATCTACATACTCTTGAAGCAGGTCAATCAGTTGTCTCTTCACGGAGTCTTGCAAGCAGGCCCCGATTTTAACTTCTTTCACGTCTTCATCTGTACCAAGATTAATTGTTTCAACCTCCTCCTGGTGAGGAGTGATAACCTTTTCCTCTTGTCTCAACAACCTGGCTAGCTCTTCAGGAAGCTCATATTCTTCTTCAACCCCTTCATCAGCTTGATTGATTGGATTGTCAAAGTCATACGAAGTCATAGCCGTGCTGTTGTCGGTGCTGTCTGGAAGGCACTCTCTGCAAGGGTTAAGTTTGTTCATTTTAGTGATCTGATTTTAGTCTTATTTAGAAAGGTGAAATGAAGTTGTCATTTTGAAAACACCGCCATTTATTTTTTGTACAAAAAGAAAAATGGAAAAACAGTGAACGAAAAGGAAAAAGACTCGTTTGCAAAAAGATGTCTGATATTTAATTAATCTTGTTTGCACAAAAAGTACAGATGGCCCGATTACAAAATGAGTCTTGTCATCTTGGGCAAGATGCAAGACTTTGATGCATGCTTATAAAAATACAGGAAATAATAATTACTCTGCATGAGTAACTCTTATAATTTCCTAGGAAGACCAGTTCGAGACACTACTCCCCGGGATCTTTGGACGAATCCAATTCTCCAGATTGCGCTCCTCTTCCAGCTCGTCTTCCAGACAGTTGATAGCATCAGGGGTAAGCATCCCCCCACTCACAAAATTGGGCTCTTTCGCAGCCGCTGCTTGATCTTGTTGAGTTGGTTTGTAACCCAACCCAAATCTGTCTTCTTTCTTCTCTACCGATAGCAATTTGCCCCAGCCTTGGGCAGTTCCTTCCTCAACAACCCTCCGGGCTTGTTGGTATGATGATATTGGAGTACCAGGCACAGCAGATGTTTCATTCACATTCAAGGCTTCAAACCCCTGGCTCATTGTTTCATGGATCTCCCCATCCATCTCAATGTACTTATAGGTTGCCAGGTGGCTGACAAAAATGTCCTCTTCTCCACAGATTGTAACGATCTGACCCTCCCACTCATATTTTAACTTCTGGTGAAGGGTAGAGGTCACGGCGCCAGCAGCGTGAATCCATGGCCTACCCAACAAACAGCTGTAGGCAGGCTGAATGTCCATCACGTAGAAGATAGTTGTGAAAGTCTGCGGGCCAATCGTTACGGGAAGCTCAATCTCTCCCAGAACCGATCTCTTTGAGCCATCAAAAGCTCTCACCACCAGGTTGCTGGGTCTCAACGCCAATCCGTCATACTCTAGCTTCACCAAAGCCTTTTTAGGTAGGACATTAAGGGATGACCCCGTGTCTACCAGCACATGGGAAAGGACAGCACCTTTGCATTCCATGGTTATGTGCAAGGCTTTGTTGTGGTTGCGGCCTTCCGTTGTCAAATCAGTATTGGTGAACCCTAGTCCGTGACTAGCATTAACATTTCCAACTACTGCTTCCAGCTGATTGACAGTGATCTCTTCAGGCACGTAAGCTGCGTGCAGGACTTTGAGTAGTGCATTCCGATGGGCTTCGGAGCACATAAGCAATGATAGGATTGAGATCTTGGAAGGCGTTTGGTGAAGCTGATCCACTATTTTATAATCACTCTTTTTGATGATTCGCATGAACTCATCAACCTCTTGATCGAATGGTGTCTTCAAAGCTTCTCTAACAGCTTGGTCTTCCTGCACAGGGCTCTTCCCTTTTGCCTTGGCAGCAGCTTCTGCTTCGGCTGTGGGTCTCTGAATTTGTGGAGCGAAAAGACGTCCGCTTCGAGTGAAGCCTCCGCCTCCGCCCACATTGTCAATTTGTAGTGCAGGGGTTGATGATTCAAAAGTGATTCTTTGTCCTTCACAGTACAAGTCAGAGCCGTAATGCCAGGGGACGGCATTACTGCTTTCATAAGGTACGGGTCCAGGCACCGTGATGGTGACCGGACTGATTGCAGCTGTTGAAGGAATTGTAATAGTCTGAGGATCATAATAGATTATCACTGGTGCCCTGGTGGGAGCAGCACCTTCTGAGTTGTAGGCGGAGTTGTTTTCAGGATCGTAGAATATGGTGACAGTTGAGACATCTTCATGATTTGTTGCTGGCGTTGTAGGAGATAATGGTGGAAGGATGGATGTTGTTGTTGTAGGAGCTTCATAATGGAGCGGTGCTGGAGTTGTAGAAGGAACATTCATCGATATCTGATCAGTTGAAACGACAGATGAGGTACTCGTTGATGAAACCGAAGAATTGTCGGGAACAATGGTTGTTGCAGTTGTAGGAGGTTCTGAAACCGTTGCTGAAGAGATTGATGGATTTGTTGGGAATGATGTGGTGATCTGAAGCTGGCCACTCTGAATAAGGCTGTCTATGCCATTCCTCAAATTATCGCACCCATTTACAGAGATATTGCAGTAAGCACAACCCAACTCACACCCCGGGAACATTTGACATTCCAGGAGTTGAGCCTTGATTTCTACCAACGGTGTCCGGATCTGACCCACACTGGTTATTAAATAAGACGGCTTGTCTTCTTCAATAGCGTTAATCCTGGGACCACCGTGGTTTGGCATTGGGTTCTTATTGACATTGGGTGGTGGTGCGAAATTCAGAGCTTTTGAGTCTACCAGGTCTTGTACCTTCATATGCAGGGCTCTGCACTTTTCTGTACTGTGGCCAGGTGCGTTTGAATGAAAAGCACACCTAGCATTGGAGTCATAGTTCCTGGGTAGACTGTTGGGATCTGGAGGTGCCAGCGTCCTTAGCTCAACTAGGTTGAGTTTCAGGAGTTGTGGCAGCAGGGTAGCATATGGCATAGGGATCGGATCGATCACCCTATTAGCTTGAGATGGCCTCTGTTGGAATGGTGTTTGTTGACTGTTGTTGTTGGTGCTGCTGTTGTTGTAATTCCTTGGAGGATACTGATTTTGCTGATGGTACTGAGGTTGTTGTTGATAGTTTTGCTGCGGCGGTTGATAAACTGGCTGAGGATGAGCTGGAGCAGGAATGGTGACCGCTGCTATTGACCTTTGAACATATTGGGGCCTGCCCCTGTTGGTGTGGATGGCATTGGTCTCGCCAGTTCTTCCCGGGCCTGCAAAAGGCTTTCTTGTACTACTGGACGAGCTTGCACCGTTGTCTGAGATCTTTCCCATTTTTAACAAGCTTTCAATTCTCTCCCCGGCTATGACAACATCTGCAAAGCTAGTGGAAGAGAAAGCAGCCAACCTGTCAATATATGTTCCCTGAAGGGTGTTCATGAACATATCTGCCATTTCCCGTTCAGACATAGGTGGTTGGACAGCGGCAGCCAGTTGCCTCCATCTCTGTGCATATTCTCGGAAACTTTCCCTTGACGACTGTGACATTCCCATTAGAAGAGTCCTGTTGGGTGCCATATCTAAGTTATATTGATACTGTCTGATGAAGGCCTCTGCCAGGTCCTTCCAGCACTTAATAGTTGCCCTTGTCAAGTGAGAGTACCATTCTCTTGATGCTCCGGTTAAGCTGTCTTCGAAATAGAACATCCAGAGCTTCTCATCCATTGTATAGGCCTTCAGCCTTCCCAGAAATGACTGTAAATGAGTCCGGGGGCATGAAGTCCCGTTGTATTTTTCAAAGCAAGGAGGCTTGAACTTATGGGGGATCCTGACCTCGTCTACCAAGCCCATGTCCATGACATCGAAGCCCAAAGAGTTTTGAGATTCTAAGGACCTCAATTTCTCAGCTATCTCATCCAATCTCCTATCATAAGCTTCTTCCCCAGCACCCATTACTGTGAATTGGTCCTCCTGGGGATCCTCTTGAAGTACCCTAGCTGCGGTGGCAGTCCCCTGAACATTTGCAGGAATATTGACCTCAGGATGGAGGTGTGGTCCAAATACCGGAGGGTTGACGTGAGGTTGGACTCTTTCATTGTTACTGGTACCGGCAGTCCCTATATGTGGATCTTCTTGATTCTGCCTTTCCACCATGGCCCTCAATCTTTCCTGGCTCTGAGCCATGTTGTTCATAACTTCCATAAACTGAGTCATTTGATTCCTCATTTCTAGCCTTTCATTTGCCATTTGATTTCTGACCTCAGTAAGGTCCTGCTGCATCTGATCCATTTGAATGCCCGGAAGGTTGCTACGGGTTGGATAACGGTGCGGACGGTTGAGGGGAAATACCCGGCGCCTAGCAATAGTTCCTGAGACATCACAACAGAGTTAGCAACAACAAAACAAAACCTACAAAATAAACAAAAGGGTTAGCATGCAATGCAGTTATGCTTATTTGTTCTCAAGGTATCCGGTTTGGCCTTCAGTTTTGACCCTTCCAGACCCTTGAAGATGCTGTTGTTGTTGCTTGAAGAAAACTCAGATGAAGCAAACTAACACCAATATATTACAGAAGGTGAAATAACATAACTTGTTCATTTTACAACACAAGCCCTCTAAGGGGTCAAAATACATTACAAGAAAATAAAAGTACATGGAAAGAAAGCGACAACAAACAAATGGTCAAACATCAAGACCAAACTCATCCTCACGAACTTCCTTGAGAAGTGCTTCGGTCACAGGATCAGCCGGACGCTCCGTGAGATTCCTGATGAGGAGATTCCGGGTTGTAACAGCTGTAGTGAGCTTCTTGTGCTGAGTTTGTTCTTTGGACCTCTTCACCCCTGCTTTGATCTTTAGCTCTGATATCTCCTTCTGGGCTGCTGCCAGGGCTTCTTGCTGTTCTTTTGCACTAGCTTCAAGCTGCTCCATCTTGTCTTGAACTCTCTTGTCTTCCAGGGTACGAGCCTCGGTGATCCTGACCCACCGGGCTTGACTCTCCTTCAAATACAAGTCTGTTCTTGCTCTCTGGAACTGGGCTTCCTTGCAAGCATTCTTCAGAATTTGTTCTCCAGCCTTAGACTTTTTGATATAATCCCCAGACTTCTCAATCTTAGTCAGATGCTCTACTCTCATCTTCTCCAACCTCTCAATCTCCCTTATACCCTCACTCCTCTCCCGGAGGGTCTTCTGCAAAGCTTGAGTTAACTTCTCATTTCTTTCCTTCAAACTCTCATACTCCTCCAAACTGATAGTGGCAGGGGGTGGTGCTGAAGATGACTCAGGCATGTCTTCTATGGTAAAGGGCATCCCAGAGAATTGGGCCCTGGCACGGGACCACTCATAATATTGTGCTGATGCCACATTATTGCACTTCCCCAGGATGGTTACTCCCTTGGTTTGAACATTATCCCAGGCCCAGGCAGCCTGCCTAACAACAGTCAAACTGATCTTGTTCTCACAATAAAGAGTCTCAACCAAGTCCTGTGCCTTAGGAGTGTGGACCAGTGCATAGCCCAGTTGTCGTCTAAACAGCAGAGGGTTGTAATTGATACTACCCTTAACTCCTATCAAAGGCACATTAGGAAAATGCCCACAGCTGGTGATGATATCCCTGCCCTTGGTGCTCTGAGTGCACCATCTGACGTCAGCTGAAGTTAGAACAGTGAGTCTCTTAGCCCAGTTGCTTTGCTGATGAGGGTTTAAAAATGCATCGGTCCTGGGTAGATGCCTGAGAAGCCAAGTGTGGAACAATGGAGCACAACACCTCACTAATCTTCCCCTCTGCTTTCCATTCCTCTGATGCACTGAATAGTAAAGATCCCCCAATAAAGTTGGTACTGGGTTCTTCAGGATGAACAGATGGATTGCATTCTTGCTAATGAATCGAGGCTCGTCTGCAAACAATACAATTCCATATATGCTCAAGGCCAGTAAAGCACAAACAGCTTTCCACTCTCCTAGAGAAGCTTTCAGGGTAGCTTGAGAGATCAAGAAATCCAGATGGAAGCCAGGGATTCCAGCCTTAGAGGTCATATGCTGCTCAATCAGGACAGGTTCCAGATGCAAAGCCTTTGCTACTTCTCCATTAGCAGGAAAGACCATCTCATGGTTGAAAGGGATTCCAGCCCTGATAGGCACACCAACCAAAGATGAGTATTCTTCTAAAAGAGGGCCCAATTGAAAGTCTTGGAAAGTGAAACATCTTAGTGGGGGATCATAGAACTGAATGCAGGTATGGATCAGGCTTCTCTGTGATGGGTCCAGATCCATAACCATATCAAGTATATCTCCATAACTTTCCCTGAACAATGGTATGTGATCTGGAGTGATCAGGGTTTGAATCCTCCTGATGTCTGATAGCTCTGGCTGGAAAAAGTGGTAGGTGATGTTGCTCTTTTTAGGAGCCATGATGCTGAGACTGAGTAGAGACAGGTGCTGATGATAATACTGAAGAAGTGGGCCACTGACTGGCTGGTGCAGGTGATAACTGAAGCAGATAGCTGATGAAGACAAGTCAATACTGAAGATGGGGTCAAAACCAAAACCAGATGAAAATGGATACCCTGAAACACAAATAAGCAAATGTCAATATGATGCAATGATTATGTATGCGAATGAAATGCAAGGGTCTGTGACTGAGCTGGATCTGATCAAAATGCCCTGATATAGGTCCAAGTATGTTCAAGAATTCCAGATGGAGGTCTATAAATCCAGTAACCAAGGTGGGGGACTCAAATAAAGAGCCACATATCCAGGGTTTTAGAATCACAAGAACTGTCCCAAATTGAAGTATTCTTAAACAATCAAAGCAACAAGGTATTCTGAGGTCAAGGTACCTGCAAACCTGTAAACAGCCCAACCCCCTCACAGGTGGTGTTCTAAAACAAGGATCCTCAGACTTGGATCAGTTATGAGAAGTGTAAACACTTCTAACCTGGAGGTACAGTGTTTACAATAACCATAAAAGTTCCTCCTCTAATTCACCTCAGTTTCTGAAGGTCAATACTAAAGGTCATCCAGACTTAGGCAGGCTTCCCAGATAGCCCTAGTACTGCAGGAAATCTGCAACACAGAGTTCTCAAGAAGAAACCCATATCTGAACCGTGTTTCATATTCCCGCACCAGACCGAAATGGAATGGGAAAGAATATGATTCACTCTAGCCTAGGTGTCACTCAGGTCCCAGGTATAGGACCTTAACTCTCAATGGAACACCCACCCACCAAAGCAGACAACAGATCCAGCCAGCAGTATGACAGTATGATATATACAAAAGCAATAAAGAAAGCAGTAAAGCAAAAATAAATACAAGTATACAAACACAAATAAGCACATAACACCCCAGTAAACACAAATCAATCAAGCGCTAGGAGGAACCCACAAAAAGAACCAGAAGCCCTGGTTGCAATATAAGGGTCCCCAGCAGAGTCGCCAAGCTGTCGCTCCCGACAAATGGGACTGGCCCAGATAAAGGTACAGACGCGAACGGTCGGCGAGAGGGACAATGAGAACACACAGCCGTGAACTCACTGGAGATGAATAGAGTCGCCAGCTAGGCATTTTTATCCCGGAGGAAAGGTAATGCTGCATAAACCTGGAAGGTGATGGATAAGACGGTTGCGAACCAAAGAGACTGAGAAAGGGGGTTGGTTACAACCTGGGAAGGTATTAGCACCCAGATTGTCCGCCGTACTCGACGGGATCCACGCTTAAAAGATTTGTGTTTTAAAGGGGTAGTGTCAGTGCAATCTGTGTATGAAATAGCTGGAAGAGATGTACAGGTGTCAGTGTAAAAGAGAGTGAAGTGTATAAATGAAGTGTCAGTGTAAGGAAAGAGTATGCTCATGATCATGAGGCTAAGAGAATAAAGCTGAAAAGAGGGGGAATATACAGAGACTTTTGTTCGATAATCGTTAAGTTATGCCTACGTATCCTCTCGTGCAATGAGGAAGTCAGAACACCGTAGTTCGACCCAAAGAGACTGAAAGATGAATTGACTTATGAACTGCTTGCTTGCCTATGCTCAAGTGTATGACCTGTCTGGCTCAGGTGCAAACTGTCTTGCATTAGACGGAAGAAGCAAGTTCTCGTTTATGAGTGAATAAGATGAGGAAAGAATCCCGGAGGAGACGATTATTGTTTGTTTTTGGTGTTTTCAGTCTTTTATTGCTTTTTGGATTTTTTGTCATAAGTTGATGAGCTTAAGTCTAAACCAATGGATTTGGTAAACTCATCACATCTTCCCTCTGATTAGGGGTAATGAGATTACCTTAAGTGTGAAGTCAGATTCTCACACTTAATCACCTTTGATACAGGATTAAGATCATTAACCTATATGTGATTATTTAGATGTTTTTGGTGTTTTTGTTTAGTGTTGAGTAATGAGATTAAGCCATAATCAGGGATTAAACAGACTCATTACACCATCCTAATAGAAGGATAATAGATGAGAATGTTTAAGCTGAGGAAAGCTCCTCAACTTAATCCATGGTTAGGGATTAAAATCATGACAAAACAAACCTTTATTAAATGGATTTTATTAATGATATGATGATGAAGTGAGTTTTATGATTTGTAAGACAACTTGAGGGGGACTTGTCCATTAACACTAGGGTTAGTCCTTCTTAACCAATTAAGGAAGAATTAGAACCCTAATGCAAGGCCCAAGTTACAAGTGTGATGTCTTGATACTTATTAAGTGAATTGATTAAGAGATTTAAACACATTAAGGGTTTAACACTTAGGATTAAACTTATACACTCCATCCTAAGAGAAGGATGCAGGCATAAGCTTAATCACAAAGCCTTAAAACCTTTAGGGTTTAGTCCCTGATTATGAGATGAGAGGAGAAGACTCAAAAGAGACACAAAGGTAAAACTAAGAGGGGAGACTAATCAAACCCCTAATCATTGTCATGCTTGGTTGTTCCTAAGGTTTGTGAGGTTTTCAAGAGAAGATCTTCAATGGAACCACCAGGAAGCAGATGAACAGGATCAAGAGAAGCAAAGTGACTTGCTTCATTCAAGAAGTCAAGTCACTTGAAGAAGGAAAGTGGGAGGAAGAAGAATGAGCAAGCTCAAACTCAAACACATAACAAAATGCAGCAAGGATGCAAGAGAGATGAAAAGAAAAGTTATGAGAAGTGAAGGCAAATTCACTTCTCAACCTCACTTACCACCTGAAATGTTAGAAAAGAAATGCAATGCAATGCCAAATGAGGTGAAATGACATGATGAAAAACAAAACCAGAAGCATGTTGATGATGATAATGATGTTATGAGATGCTACAAGCATGAGACAAGGCATGGAGATGTTCATACAAGATCATGGATGCAAATGATGCAAGTTAAGGAGCATGATCTTACATGAAAAGTTATGAAACATACATGGCAAACAAAATGGCAAATATGGGATGCAATGATCAAACATGCTTTCTATATGTCTTAAGATGTCAAATGAATCAAATGGATGCTTGAAATGTCATGGCAAGTCATGTTATGCAAGAGAATGCAAAAGGGATGCAAATGAAAGCCCAAATTAGGGTTTATGAAACAAACATCAAACAAAACTCAAAATCAGAAGCAAACCCTAAGATAAAAAATGGAAAATGCCACCCAAAGAAACCCTAAACCTATACTAAACCAAAGTCCAAAGGGGAGGTCTCAACTCTTAACCAAACTCAAGTTATGATTTTTTCTAAGTTATTAGGGTTTTTAGGACTCCTAAACAAAAGAAATGCCAAACAAATGAAAAATGCAAGATCAAATCATGGCCATTTTATCTCAAAAACTACATGCCAAATACAATGCAATGCAAAAAGAATCAAAGTCCAACTCTTCCTAGATAGGCAGAAATGATTTTTTGAACTTATGATCAAAATAATGCACAAAAAATGATTTAATTCAATGGAAAATTCTCAAAATGCATCAAGATCAAAAAAGAAATTTGGTTTGAAGGTTGGACAATGTTTCTAAATGTCTTAGAACATTTCATGAATTTTTTGGTGATTTTTAAATACCTAAAAGTATTTTTAATAAATTAATTTCCATTAATCAATTAAAAATAATCTTTTAAATATTTAAAAATACTTTTTTAATGATAAAAATAAAAATAAAAATATTTTTGTGTCATAAAAATTATTAAAACTCATGAGAAAAAGTTTCATAATTTTTACACATTTTTTGCTATTTTTAATAAATTATGCAAGTTAAATGAAAAAGAAATGAAATTAAATTAAAAGAAAAGAAAAGTCAACAGAAGGAAGGGCCAGGATGAAGTCTGGGTTTGAATTGGTTGACCACGCGCGTCATCCAAGGGTCCAGGTTGTTTCAGATTAAATTAATTTAATTATAGATTAATTAAGCTAAACACGTGGATTAGGGCTAATTGAAAGCATCTGGGCCTTCCATTTGCGCGGGGAGTCAACCAGTCAAAGGCAATCCACGGTCCAAATTCAAACTAGAGTTAATGACAGGATTAGGGCACAAATCACTTTCAGGCTGCCGGAGAAGACCTCCGGTCGTCTTCTCCGGCCAGCATCTCCCCTGAGAATCCCCAAAACCCTAAAAACCTAACTGAAATGAAATCTAAGAATTGGGAAATGATCCCCACTCACTCACGAACCAAAACCCCTAATCAAAGCAAATTTATATTTCCTAACAAGGCTGAATCGAAGCAAGAAAGAATTAGGGCACGCAAGTTTCAGAGAGCAATTAAACTCTCATTCCAACACCATTTGCAAAACCAAAGACATATTCATGATCAGGAAGACACAAAGAACAAGTTTAGAACAAAAGAAATGATTTCTGGAAAAAATATTTCTTGAGCTACCTGAGATTCGAAGCTTTCACTCTGATGACTTTCTGGCCACTTCCTTCAGTGCAATCCACTCTACTTGGTCCCCAGATGATGTTTGAATGCTTTGGAGAAGTTTATGTTGGCTGTGCGAAGAGTTTGAGCAGCTTCTGCTCAAGCTCAGTTGGAAATGGCAATGGTGATGCAAGCAGCTTCAGGCCAATGTGAGTGGTTCTGTGTGGTCCTGATGATGAGTGGAGAAGGTTTATGGAGTTTGTTTTGATGTTTGTGAGCTGTGGTGAGAGTTTCGAAAGAAACTGCAACTTGGGGTGAAAATGGTGAAGTGAGGTTACAGCTTGTTTCAGGCCTGGTTCTTGGTTGCTTTGAGCTCAATGAAGCATGGTGAGTTGAGGTGTGAAAATAGTTTGGATGTTTGATGGCTGGGCAGAGAGATTCGAAGCAATTTGCAAAATGGTGTGTTTTTGTGTATGTGTTGCTATGTCTTGTTTCAGCCTTGCCTCTTGTTATATTTTGCTTGCCAAAGGATATTGTATTTTAATCCTATAGGTCAGATGATGTGACCTGGCCTATAGTGATTGGTAAGTTTGCTTTTGCTCAAAGTCCACCTTTTGTGTAAGAGAAGTATGGCTCATGATCTAGGCTAGTACAAGGCATGGTTCTGGTGCAGCATGGTGTGTGTGTGATGTTGGGAAGGTCCAGCAGCCAATGCATCAAGTGGAGAGAAGCATCATGATGGTTTTGCAAGTTGTCACCTTTTTTGAACTTCATGAAAAAAAAGTCTTGTTACATGAACCATGAACATGTGATTTTGGTTCAATTCTGATTTTTGGGACATATGGAATGTTTGTATACTGGTTTGAAGTGAATTAGAAGTTACAATTGGCTTTGGTTCATGATTTTGCAAAATTCTCATTTGAAGCATGCCTTGAAAATCAATGATTTTTGCCAACTTTGTCACACCATAACTTTTGATCCAAGAAGAGTTTGATCATGTTCTTGTACTTTTTTAAAAGGGAAAGATGTAATCTACAACTTTCATGACCAAAGTTTTTTCATTTGAAGCATTTTTGGATCAAGAATCAAGGCTTGAAAAATGACCTAAAATGAAGCATTCTTGAAAAGTCAACTATGCCCAAAAAGTCAACATTTGCTAAAACTCCAAGTTCTTGATTTTTGTGAACTTCAACCTTCTTCCATGATCAAATAAAGATCATATACACTCAAAATGATGAAGATCACCCATTGGTTGGGTCATTGGGGGCCTCAGATGCCCTGATTTTGCACTGACTTGTCTGAAAAGTCAACCCTTGATCAGATGACTTCCCCATGGAATTTCTTCATGAAAATTGATATGCATACTCCCTATACCATATAGAGACCAATGGAAACAAGAATGACCAAAAAATTTGGAGTTATGGCCTCTGAAACCAAAACCCTAATTTTAGGTCAACTGTGCAGTCAAACCTGGCTCTGCATCCATTCAAACCCTAGTTCTTGTGATTCTTTTGAAATCTTGACCTTGAGAGGATGTAATATGATAGATGAACACACATGGATCCCTTTGAAGTGATTGGTGGCCTTTGGAGTGGCTCAAGAAGCTCTTGGATTGCTCAGATCACAAACCCTAGGTGCAGATGCCTTAGAAACTATGCAGTGACTCATAATTGAGATATGAGATGATATGATTGTGTTTATACATATGAAATGATCACAAGCCATGGTGAAATGGGTGAGGGCAAATTTGGGGTGTTTACACACCTCACTTCACTTTCTTGCACTGACACTTGTACATTCCTTTTCCAGCTTTTTGCACACAGATAGCACTGACTCTACCCCTTTAAACACAAATCTTTTAAGCGTGGATCCTGTCGAGTACGACGGACAATCTAGGTGCTAATACCTTCCCAGGTTGTAACCAACCCCCTTTCTCAGTTTCTCTGGTTCGCGACCGTCTTGTCCACATCTTTCTAGGTTTATGCAACATTACCTTTCCTTCGGGATAAAAATGCCTAGCTGGCGACTCTATTGATTTCATTTCATTTTCTCCTTTCGCCGACCGTTCGCACTTGTACCAGGATGTAAATCTTTGTGAGTGACACATAGGTTTTGAGACTAGCTTTGCCTCATATTCCCACTTTATCTCTCACTACCATGTCAAAGACTCTACTGAAGTATCAGACGTGGAACACATAGCTTTCCTCACCTTTTGGCTGTCGAAATTTGTGTTCTTCACAAGGTCCCTTCAAGTAGTGAAGAAGTACATCCCCCTAGCAAATCAACTTCACGCTGGCAAGAATTTGCGCCTTAGTGAATTAATTCTAGCCAACCTGTATGAGTCCCTAAGTGAGATTGTCGAATCTCTCAAGCAAGTTAAAGACAAAGGAAACCTGAGTTTAGCAGATCCTTTCTGGCTTCTTCAATTATGGCTCAATGCCACTTTCGAATCTGGACTTCCTGACAAAGGTTTAGTAGACAAAGAATATGTCAAGGATAGGCACATCGAATGGGCAAGACTGGCGCAGCTGACTCCTTCTGAAGAAGGATTAGGGCTTCGATGGTCTTTCATGAACTACGTGAATATGTTCACCAAAAGCTATGACTTCAAGGATAACATGGCACCTTTCGTCAACAGGACTGTTGGACCCTAGTGGTTCACAAGACAAATACCCGTAGAACACCAAAACGAAGATGACAGTTTTCTAACCATCTGGAAATTGTTCCTTACACCCAGGTCCTTACCTTCTTATCTCACCATGTCTAACTCAAAGGTGGCCCTGATAATCTATCATCCAAATCTAGTGGCTCGACAGTTTGGACTGATACAACTGAAGCCAATGTCCCTCTATCCCAAAAAGGGATCCATCATTTTCTACAACTCAACCTCTACCAAGTCGAAGAGTCCGGAGCTTTCAGAAAAGCTACAAGATGTTGCTTTGGAAATCCATCCAGTGGTCTTTCGACCAGTCTTCCTCTGCACTCAGGAGTTCGACGTTTGGTGGAAAGAATATTATCTCGTCAAGTTTTATGACGTATCTAACATCCAAACCCTTCTGACCAATGCCTTTGCTTTCATGCAGGATCGAACAAAGAAAGGTACTCAACAACATATTAAAGAAGTTCAAAAATTCCAAAAATATTTTGAAACAATTTACAGGCCAGATGATCTTAGGCGAACCATAGGCGAAGCAGCTGTGACTCTTAAGCATAAATTTATAGAAAAATTGGAGAAGTTGGTAATACCTTCATATATTCCTAAAGATGCGCGTTATAACTTTGTGTATACTAGCTATCCACCAAAGTTTCCGCCTCTACCAACTGCTAGTTTTGGTGTGGCTCTGAGCCCACCTTTTCCAGATTGGTTTGTATGTGGCTCCGACTTAAAATTGCTTCAAGAGTCACGAAAAAAGCTTGTTGAGCGTGTGGTTGCAACCAAATATCATCTGGATGATTACCCAGGGCACCTTCATATTGGAATAGAACACGTTTGCGTGGAATCTACCATTCTTGAAGGTGCAACCAAGATTTCAACTTCACCTTTATATTCAATACCTATTATTTTTAGTCTCTTCTTTTTCTAATTTCTCTCTTTTTTCAACTGCTAAGATTACTAGTAAGAAGAGCTCTGTCGAAGATAAGCCCATCAAGACCACTAAAAAATCCACCTCCACCAAAAAGGTTCTTTTATATCCTTTTGCCAATAGAATATCTCAGTTATACAATTATTTCGCCTACTAAACTTTCTTTGGTTTTTTAGATGAGTCGAAAGCCCCATACTCCTCAAAAGAGAAAAATAGAGGAAGTGAAGGTTCCTTCTAAGGATTCAGGTGACGAATTTCCAGACACACAACCCTTGAAGAGGAAGAAGTCTACAAAAATAAAGACGATTTCCTCCCAACGATCGTAGTGACGTCGATGAAGACTCCCCCTACAAGCCCAATAAAAAATCTTGCTCAAGATGCAGAGAGTGGAAACTCTAATTTCCACACCATAATCCCTCAGGTAATTTACCTTCGACAAATTATCACTTTGAACTTTATATACTCTTGGTATTTTATTAAAAATATTTTGTTTTAGGTTCAAATCCCTACTGAGGAACATCCCATAACCCTACAAGATTCTCCTCTTGGTGGAATCGAAAAAGTCCAGGAAGAAAGTACACCCAAGAGTGGTAGGATGGAACCCCAAACTGAGGTTGAGTTCGACATCACCATGGAGGAAGGTTCTGCCGACAATTCTCCTGACCAGCCAAAGTCTAGTGCCAATAAAGAAAGTCCTCCTAAAGAGGACAAAGGAAAAAAGGTTGATGTCGATCCCAACGTCGAAGAAAAGGAAGCGCAACTAAATCCCCAAGATGCTGGTGAAGAGAACCCTAAAGACAAGAGAAACGCAGGCAAAGGTCAGTCGAAAGGGAAGGTTGGGCCTAGCGCTCACATCCCTCTTGACCTAGTACCAAGCAACCCTCCATCTTCTAGTTCGACTGTCTTCTCACGCGAGGAGCTTGAAAACCTGAAGACAAGGAAACCCTTGGAATACTTGAGGGCCATGCTCACCAATCACTATATCTTTCTAGATTCTTCTGGCAGTTCGACTAATTCTGGGGCCACCTCTAAGGTCAAGGCTCTCAGTTCCGTCATGGCTGAAGTCAAAACCAAAATTATTGGTGTCGATATATTCCAAACTTTGGAGGAAGATCCTATCCAACAGTCTGAATTGAAAGCGCTTCTGAAACAAGTCAATGTCTTGGAGGCCAGTGCTGATGAGACTCGTCTGGTCATGATTCTCGCACAAATAATTGATGTGGTAGCTGGAGATCTTGGTTGTCGAAAGGATTTCATGTAGATGATTTCCAACAAGAGAGAGACCCAAGCTGTTGAGTGGGATGTTGTGGCAGCTTCGATTGAGAAGGTTTCAGAATTGTCGAAAATTTCTGATGCTTATTCACAAAAAGTAGCTGAATGTGATAGAAATATCCACAGCTTCAAGAAACAAATAGCCCAGCTTGAAGCCAAGATTTCCCAAGAGCAGAAGAGTAAGGCTGACCTTCAACAACCTAAGAAGGATGAAGTCGAAAAGGAGATCAAAGTAGGGCTTCATCACGTAGACAGAGCTCAACAATTGGGCAAAGAGATCAACGATATGTCTTATAACAAAAGTCTGTGTAACTGTCGAATATCAGTTCAGAAAAGGAAATTCATAGAGCTCAAGGAGTCTTTCCTTTAGAGTCAAATTTTGTAATAGAAAACTAGGTTTATGTATTTTCTTTTTATTTCGTAGCCCTAGAAGGCCTCTTTTGTAATGACTCCATTGCTTTTTGGCAGCATAATTAATACAATTATTCTACTTTTATCTTTACTTCTTGCAAAATTGGTTTTTATTTTTTCAAGTATTTTCCATTTATTTTAAATATTCTTTCGTCTTTTCCTATTTCTTCGATTTCATAAGCACCGTTCAAAAAAATACTTAAAATTTTAAAAGGCCCTTCCCACTTGGGGGACCATTTGCCCATTAATCTATCTTTTCGATCCATTGGAAGTATTACTTTCCAAACTAAATCGCCCACACAGAGGACCTTAAATTTTACTTTTTTGTTGTAAGACTTTTCGACTCTTTCTTTTTGTCTCCTTATTAAGTCTAACGCACGTAGTCTTTCTTCATCTAAGTCCACCAACTCGTCCATCATCATGCTCCAATATATTTCTGAAGGGATCTTATCATGTCTTTGAACCCGTATGGACTGCAAATAGATTTCGACTGGAAGTACTGCATCATGTCCATATGTCAGTTTAAATGGAGTAGAGTTAGTGGCCTCTTTGGGTGACGTTCGACAAGCCCATAAAATTTGCTCCAAGGTTTTATGCCAATTTCTAGGCTTTTTATCTACGTGCTTTTTAATCAAATTTATTATCACTTTGTTTGCTGTTTCGACTTGTCCATTCGCCTGGGAATAATAGGGTGTAAAGGTTAATAACTTAAACCATGTTTCCTTTGCAAAAGCTTGCATAATTCTACCAGTAAACACAGACCCTTGATCAGTGGTTATTGTTTCTGGTATTCCAAATCTATAAATTATATGTTTTTGGATAAATTCTATGACTGCTTCCTGATCTGCATTCACCAATGGTATGGCTTCAATCCATTTAGTAAAGTAATCAACTCCTACTAATAAATATTTTTGTCCTTTCGACGAGGCTGGTCGAAATTCTCCAATTAGATCCAGGGCCCAACCTCTGAATGGCCAGGGTTTTATGATTGAATGCAATTCGCTCGCAGAAACATGTGGTATGCCTGCATGGAGTTGACACTCTTGGCAACCTTTTTCGAATTCGACACAATCTTTTAGCATGTTTGGCCAATATAAACCTTGTCTAAATAACAACCTCTTCATCTTGTGCCCTTCCTGGTGTGCACTACACGTACCACTATGTACATTCGATAAAGCTATGTAGGCTTCTTCTTCGCCTAAACATCTTAGCAAAACTCCCTCTGCAGTCTTTTTTAATAGTTCATTTCCAAAAAGTACATAGCTTAAAGCTCTGTATCTAACTTTTCTCTCTACCTTTTGGTTTGGGTCTTGGAGATATTCTTTGATGGGTTTTCTCCAATCTTCTTTCTCTAAATTATCTATGTTAAAGATTTCAAAGTTTTCATCATCCCCATAACCAAGTTTTATTGTTTCTAAATCTGATGGGGATAATTTGGTCGACACAACTCTTCCCTTTACTTCAATAGCAGTCTCTAGTTTTTCTTTCGACACTTTATAACCTGATGCGATTTGAGCCAGGTCATTGGCTTCTTGATTTTTTATTCTAGGGATATGTTGGAAAACCACCGTGTCGAATTGTTTGAGGAGTCTGTTGGCTATAACGAAGTACATGATCAAATTTTCTTTGACACATCTGTATTCTTTGGTTAATTGTTTTATTAATAGTTCTGAGTCGCCCATTATTTTGACTCTTAATGCCCCCAATTCCAACAATACTTCAAGTCCAACAATTAAAGCTTCATATTCGGCTTCATTATTTGAACACGAGTTTTCGACCTTATACTTGAGTTTTGTTGGAATTTTATCAGGAGAAATAATCAATACTCCAACACCTACACCATTTTTGTGGCTGGAACCATCAAAATATAGCCTCAATGGTTGTAATTCGACGTATTTTATTTCATTATCATCTATGGAGTGGTCAACTATAAAGTCAGCCACCACTTGTCCTTTTACAGCTTTCAAAGGTAGGTATTTCAAGGAATATTCAGTTAATGCTAAAGCCCACTTCCCGATTCGACTATGTAAAATAGGTTTAGACAACATATGTTTTATTACATCAAAATGAGATGATACAAATACATCAACTGGTCTTATATAGTGCTTCAACTTAGTACAATAAAAATATACACACAAACATAATTTTTCTATTACATTATATCTAGTTTTAGCGTCGTTTAAGACTCTGCTGAGATAGTAAATGGCTCTATCGACGCCATTTTCATCCTCTTGACACAACATACTTCCTAAAGTCTTGTCGGATGCTGATATGTACAATCTCATGCTTCTTTTCCCATTGGGAGGAATCAAGACTGGAGGACTGGCTAGGTATCCTTTTATCCAGTCGAAAGCATCTTGCTGCTCTTGCCCCCAAGTGAAGTCTTCTTTCTTGAGTTGAAGCAGAGGAGAGAAAGCTTGCGTCTTCCCGCTGAGGTTTGAAATGAATCTTCTTAGAAAATTGATTTTTCCCATCAGTGATTGGAATCCTTTCTTTGTGGATGGCGTTTTTGCCTCCATTATTGCTTTATCTTTGTTAGCATTTATTTTGATTCCCTTTTTGTGGACCACAAAACCTAGGAAATCTCCAGCCTGCACACCAAATGTACATTTGAGGGGATTCATCTTTAAACCAAATTTCCTCATCCTTTCAAAGGATTGTCTAAGATGGTCTAAATGATGCTTTCTTGAAATAGACTTTATCACAATATCATTAATATACACTTGCATAAATGTTTCAATGAAATCATGAAAAATAGAATTCATGGCCCTTTGGTACGTAGCTCCAGCATTTTTTAAACCAAAGGGCATAACTAACCATTCGTCGGTCCCTATTGCTCCAAGACAACAAAAAGCTGTTTTGGCAACATCCTCTTCTGCAATGAAGATTTGGTTGTAGCCAGAGTATCCATCTAGCATGCTCAGGTACTCATGGCCTGCTGCAGAGTCTACTAACATTTCTTCCACTGGCATAGGATATTCATCCTTGGGTGTGGCTGAATTTAGGTCTCTAAAATCAATACACACCCTTAATGTGCCATTTTTATTTATGACAGGTACAATATTCGCAATCCATTCGACATACCTGGTTGGGCGAATGAATTTGCATCTGAGAAGTCTTTCGACCTCCTCTTTTATTTTTGACAGGACTTCTGGTGCGAATCTCCTTGGAGTCTGCTTTACAGGCTTTTTCCCTTCCATGATAGGAATTTTTAGTTCGACTAAACTTCTATCAAGGCCAGGCATTTCGTCATAGTCCCATGCGAAGCAGTCTTTGAACTCTTCCAGTAGCTGAACTAATTCGACTCTGAACTGGGGGTCCATGTTAGCACTTATATAGGTTGGTCTTCTTTCTGCTCCCAGCCCTAGATTGATTTCCTCCAAAGGATCTTGCACCACCATCTTCAAGCTAGTTGATACTGGATCTTTTTCGAACCCCAAAGGTTCGTCATCATAAATGGCATCAAGCTTTTGTTCTTGCCATCTGTCTATCATGTCTTCTTTATCTTCTCCGTCAATGCCCTGGGGAGGGCATGGTGAGCCTAAATCTTCTTTGTTGGCTTCGACAACCATGTCTTTTATTTTGGCTTCTAGATCCGCTTTTAGTTTATTTTCGGCCATATAGGTCGTCAGTTTATTTAATGTTGATGTTTCATTCATCATCATCGTCGAACTCGCTACCCCAGCCAGTTGGCTCTATGTTAGAGGTTCCCCATACATGACTTGGTTCACCAATTACTTCTTTGTCCCATTGGAAACCATGTGTTGGATGTAGGGACGTTGAGCAATTGGCATTGTCTGATGCTTTCAAATCAAACACAGCTGGATTGCAAGGAGCTATGTGAGCCAAGTTTCTATCGAAGCTTCGATTGTTTACGTTGTTCACATCAGTCATGAAGTAGCTTTGGTCTTCTTCGATGTTTTCGACGATGCCATCTGGGTGCCAGATGACTATGCGCTGATGCATAGACGAAGGTACAACTCCCACTCCATGGATCCATTCCCTTCCCAACAACAAATTGTAGTTGGCCCTGGAAGCTATGACTATAAACATTGTTGGTTTGGTGATAGTGCCAACCGTCAAATCCACCTGAATAACGCCCATAGTTGAGCCCACTTTTCCTTCATAGTTCGAAGGACCATTTTGTGTGGTTTCACATCAGAGTCATCTTTTCCAATCTTTTTCAGCAAGTAATGGGGCATTAGGTTCACTGCAGCTCCCCCATCCACTAGTATTTTGTTGACTTCTGTATCTTCGACCTTTCCTTTTATGAATAAAGGTTTCAAATGCCCTCTCATCGATTCGTCTGGCTTCTCAAAGAAAACATTATGTTCCTCGACACAGCCATTGTTCATGATGTAATAACACACAGGCCTTGGTCCCACAGTACTATCTATCATATTTTCTTCTTCATCTTCGATTTCCATTATTTTTTCATAGTCCCTAGGAAGGACTGAAACCACATTTCATATTACGTCGAATGACCCTTCTTCGTCAGACTCAAAATTGTCAGTTGCTTTGTCACCTTCTGATATTGTGTTAGTGGGCTTTGACAACTGCAACATGTTGCTGGTGTTGTCTCTTTTGAGAGCTTTGTCTTTCTCTGCCTGAGTGTTTCTGCTGGACTCTGCCTTATTTTCTCCAGTATTTTTCTTCTTAACATCGAGTCCTTCTGCTGCGTCTCTCTCAGCCCTTTTTTGCCTCTGGAACCTCCTCCATTGAGACTTCGACATGGGACTTTTTCCTTTATAGTTCTCTGAGGGGTAAGGTCTTGATTTTTGTTTCCCAGTTTCTTTCTTCACTTCGACTGAAGAACCTCTTTGGACTTCAAAATTCTTCCATCTTCTTGGCACTTGGGAATCTCTAATGGGTTGCACCCATTAATCATCAGGTACCTCGCCAGAAGGTTTGTAAGTGTTGTGGTATCTGCCCCCAGTGTTTTGAAAGTGGTATTGTCCTTTTCTTGGATCACACCTACATGTTTCGAATGCTGGTCTTGGTCCCCAGTTTCCCCTTACTTTAGTCTTCTCCACAGCCTCCAAATTTGCTGCTGCTTTTTTGTCGAATACGGTGCTGCATCTTGGGCATAACATCACTTCAGTCTTCTTCTTTTGACATCTTTGGATAAATTCTGCCAAGTTCTCTTCTTCTTTTGGGTAGACTGTCCTTTGGTATTCCTCTTGACGGCATTCCTTTTTTTATTTATTCTTTTGAGAGGCTTCCACCTTATTGATGTCTATTTTCTTTCCTCCAGCAATGCTCAGCTTGTCCATCTTTTCAATGAGGATCGCTTCGATAGTTTCTGCCCTGACTTGCATAGTGCCCTCGTTTGCAGTTTCGACTACAATGGTGAGGTCCTTGACCTCCTCTTCTTCTGTTTGGTTAGGAGCAACAACTTCAACAATTTTGTCTTTGTTGTTGAGGCCTTCAGGAGCCTATTTCTCAATGCTGAAGGGAACATCAGATCCTTTCTCATTGTTCTAAAAAATGTCTCCCCAACCTGTTGGCTGGATTTTGTTGATGTCAAACTGGGCACAGGAAGGAGCGGTGTATTTCAACAAATAGTCAAACTTTCCACTAGGCTCTCCCAAAGTGTCCCATATTATTCTTTTGTCGAAACCCTCAGTAGCTTCTTTCCTCATGCCCTCAGAGTTTTCAGTAACCCTGGTTTTATCTTGATGGTTGAAACCCTCAGTCGCCTCAACTTTGTTCTGGTCATTGAAATTTTCAATAATTTCCACGTTGATGGCCTTACTGAGACCCTCAGTAGCCCTAGCCTGTTTTGGAGCGTCAAAACCTTCAGTGGTCTTGATGTCCTTCTTTACCTCCGGGTCTTCAGTAACCTTGATCAGTGCAGGAATGGTTAATTCGTCTTCGGATACTTCTTCCATGTTGGGTTGGACTGGGAGATCTTCATTCACCCCTACCATATTAACGTAGGTGTCGAAACCTTCAGTGGCTTCGATCATCTCGAAGTTATCATCAGACATTTTCTCTATTTCGACCAAATTCATGTCGAATGGTTTAGCATAGTGTGCCTCCAGGATCTGCATAGGATTGTTGTCAATCCTCATTTGCTGTTTTGGTTTGTCTCCAAACCTCAACCTTCCATCCTGGATTGCATTTGGCACTATGTCCTTGAAAAGAAAACATTGAGAAGTTTTATGGCCCAAGAAATTATGGTACTTACAAAAACCTCTCTTTTTCTGTTGGTCAATAGGGGGTTCCTTAACCTCTGGAGGTTTGATTAATTGACCATCCTTTACCAACAAATCAAATATTTCGTCACATTTGGTGACGTCGAACGTATATGTTCTTTTAGGGAATTTATTGCTCTTCTCTGGTTCGATAGAATTCTTTCCATTCGACGGAGTTAACATTTTGCAAGCATATGGTGGACCCTGCTTTAATTCTGCCAGGTCAATTTCTTGATCTTCGAAAATGACTGTTTCGTCCTCGTTACAATCATCTTCTTGGCACATTCCTATATAAGCTACCCTTTCTTTTTTACCTTTGTTGGCTCTAAATTTCTCGGCTTTTAGCCTTTCGATCTGCCTTACCCTATCTGCTAATTGTGCCATATCCTTTAAGTATTGAGTATCTAGTTTCTTCCTAATGGAATAGTCTAGACCTCCTGCAGCCATTTCGACCAATTCTTGTTCCGACACTTGCGTGAAACATCTCGCTTTTAGCAATCTGAATATATTAAGGTAGTCATCTATAGGCTCTGAGAATTTTCTCTTGACGCTTGCCAATTCTTTCAGACTTATCTTAGTTTTTCCCATGTAGAATTGTTCATGGAACAATCTTTCCAACTGAGTCCATGTATGTATGGAACCTGCTGGTAGGGATGTAACCCATGTAAATGCGTTCCTTGTTAAAGAGCTTGGGAAGTATTTCATCTTTAGATTTTCATTACGTGTTATTTCGCCTGCCTCGATCAAGTAACACGCAATACGTTCTATGGTGGATTCACTAGTATCCCCTGAAAATTTTGTGAATTTGGGGATTTTCCACCTATAAACACCCCAAATTTGCCCTCACCCATTCACACCATGGCTTGTGATCTTTTAATATGCATAAGTTCAATCATAGCATCTTCTAATTGCATATTTGCTTCACTGCATTGTTTCTAAGTCATCTGCATCTAGGGTTTGTGATCTGAGCAATCCAAGAGCCATTTGAGCCACTCCAAAGGTCTTCAATCATTTCAAAGGGTTCCATGCATGTTCAAGCATCATATTATATCCTCTCAAAGTCAAGAATGTCAAAAAATCACAAGAACTGGGAATGGTATGGAAGCAGAGCCAGGATTGACTGCACAGATGACCTGAAATTAGGGTTTTGGTTTCAGAGGCCATAACTCCAAATTTTTTGGTCATTCTTGTTTCTATTGCTCTCTATATGGTACAAGGATCATGCATATCAATTTTCATGAAGAAATTCCATGGGGAAGGCATCTGATCAAGAGTTGACTTTTTAAGCAAGTCAGTGCAAAATCAGGGCATCTGAGGCCCTCAATGACCCAACCAAAGGGTGTTCTTCATCATTTTGATTATGTATGATCTTTATTTGATCATAGAATATGTTAGAATTTCACAAAATTGAAGAATTTCAAGCCATTTGCAAAGTTGACTTTTTGGGAAAATGACTTGTAATGGAAACTTGCCATTTTGGGAAACTTTTTCAACCCTTGCTTTTTGATTCAAAAATGCCTCAAATGGGAAAAATTTGGTCATGAAAGTTGTAGAATGGATCATTACATTTTCAAAAAGTACAAGAACTCATTCTAATTCATTTTGGATCAAAAGTTATGGCTTGTCAAAGTTGGGAAAAATCACATAATTTCAAGTTTTCTACCAAAGAGGCAAAGTTGCAAAATCCCTTGCCAAGGCAAATTGAGACCTCAAATGGACTTCTAATCTTCACACAAACATGAACCAATGTCTAAAAGTCAGATTGCATCAAAATTTCACTCATTTTCATGACTTGTGGATCAAGAAACTTCAAAAGGGCCAAAGTTGATCAAAATTGCAAAACCTCATTCAAACCCTAATCCATGTGCTGGCTGATTTCAAATTTGATCCTATGGTTCTCCACACTTCTTGCTGCGCAGGACACCCCTCTTGTCCTTGGCTAGCTATGAGCCCATACCTCTCTTACACAAAGATTGACTTTTTTGCAAAAGACCCATACCAATCACCATAGGCCACCAACAACTCTCTGACCTATCACCACTTGATACATGGACCAAAAGCAGCTCAACACACCATACACAAAATCCTGAAACTCTCTCTAAGCCAACATTCTCATTTTTCACCTCTTATGCAACTTCCTTCGAAACTCATCATACAGCCTTCAAACACAAAAACAAACTTCATAGAACATCTCAGCATGTTCCACTGATCACAAACCAACCATTGTTTTGGCCTGAAACCTCCCATATCACAAATACGATTTTCACACTCCCTTGGCCTGAGCTTCTGCCAACTCCCTCTAGAGGCCATATAAACTCCAGCTAAGTGTCAAAAGCTTCAAAGGAGGATCATTGGAGCTTGTTTGAACCAAAGAAGCAGCCAGAAAGTCCCTATTTCAGAAGCTCAATCTCAGGTAGCATGATGAACAAGTTTTCCAGAACTTTAATTTCTTGTTAGAATATTGTTCTATATGTTGCCCTGATCATGGGGATCTATTTATTTTTGAAAATGAGGCAGAAACAAGCATGTTATGATGATCTGAAAGTTTGCCCGTAAAAATGTTTTTGCTTGTTTCCTTTGATTCAGTGAAAATAAATGTTGTTTGATTTAGGGTTTATGCTTAGTGGTGTTCATAGATTGATTCTGGAGAGTTTTGTAAGGATTTGATGCGTATTGAGAGAGATAGAGATTTTGGCCTGCTGGAGAAGATGATCGGAACACTGTTCCGGTCATCTGAAAGTGATTAGGGCACAGGATTAGGGCTTAATCATAATTAGGGAGATTTGAATTCTGGCCGTCCAGATGCGCGCGTAGTCAATTCCCGCCCCTGTGAGTTTGAATCTCACCCATTGGATTGGCTGACTTTCTTCTTTTTCATTTAAAAATTCATTTTATTTTCATTTGTTTTGATTTATTTTGTACGAATTATTAAAAATAGTAAAAAATGTTTAAAAATTATGAAAAATTTTGTCAAGATTTTCATTATTTTTCAGAACACAAAAATATTTTTATTTTTATTTTTTGCATTAAAAAAGTATTTTTAAAATATTTAAATGTTATTTTTAATTAATTAAAGTCTTTTAATTAATTAAAAATACATTTAAGTTTCTAAAAATCACAAAAAAATTCATGTAACATTTAAAAACATTTAGAAACATTGTCCAACTCTCAAACCAAATTTAGTTTTTGTTCTTGATGCCTTTTGACTATTTTCTTTGGAATTAAATTCATTTTGAGGTATTATTTTGGTTCAAACTTTGAAAATTCATTTCTGTCTAACCTTTGAGAGTTGGACAATGATTATTTTTGCATTGCATCTTGTATAGCATTTAGTTTATAGGATAAAATTGGTTTGAATTGATCTTGCATTTTCAATTTGTTTTGCATTTTTCTTGTCAAGGTACCTTAAAACCCTAGCAATCTTAGGAAATTCATAACTTTCAATAGGTTAAGAGTTAGATCCCCTCCTTTGGGCAGTGAGTTTGTGTAGGTTTAGGGTTCCTTTGATTGCATTTTCAAATTTTTATCATGCCTTTTGCTTCTGATTTTGAATTTTGCTTTGTGTGTTGATCATAAACCCCAATTTGTGCTTTCTCTTGCATCCACCTTCCATTTGCTTGCATACCATGACTTGCCATGACATTTTGTGCATCCATTTGATTCATAATACATCTTAAGACATATTAGAACCATGTTTGATCATTTCATCTTTCATTTTCCATGTTATATGTCTTTTGCATTTCATAACTTTTCATGTATGCCCATGGTTCAAAGCATGCTTCTCTTGCATCCATATGTTTGTATGATCATCCTCATGCCTTGCCTCATGTTTGCATCATCTCTTAGCATCATTAACATCATGTGTTTGCTTCTGACTTTGGTTTGCATCATCACATCTCATCTCATTTGCATTACATTTCATTTCTTTTGCTAACATTTCAGGTGGTAAGTTGTTTGAGAAGTGAATTTGCCTTCACTTCTCACATTCTCTTTTCATCTCTTTCATACTTCCCTTGCTGAATTTTGTATGTGTTTTGGTTTGAGCTTGCTCATTCTTGTTCATCTCACCTTCTTTCTTCAAGCAACTTGACTTCTTGAGTGAAGCAAGTTGTTTTGCTTCTCTTTGTTTCTGGATCCTTTCATCTGCTTCTTTCCTTGGTGGTTCCTTGAAGATTCTTTCTCTATTCAACCTCACAAACCCTAGGAATGACCAAGCATGATAACAATTAGGGTTTTGATTAGTCCCCCACTTAGCTTTTACCTTTGTGTCTCTTTGAGTCTTCTCTTCTTATCTCATAATCAGGGACTAAACCTTAAAGGTTTTAAGGCTTTGTGATTAAGCTTATGCCTGCATCCTTCTATTAGGATGGAGTGTATAACTTTAATCCTAAGTGTTAAACCCTTAATGTGTTTAAATCCTTTAATAAATTCACCTAACAATCATTAAGACATCAAGCTTGTAACTTGGGCCTTGCATTAGGGTTCTAATTTTTCCTTAATTGGTTAAGAAGGACTAACCCTAGTGTTAATGGACAAGTCCTCCTCAAGTTGTCTTACAAACCCTAAAATCCACTTCTTAATCATACCATTAAATAAAATCCATTTAATAAAGGCTCTGTTTTGTCATGAGGTTAATCCCTAATCATGGATTAAGTTGAGGAATCTTCTTCAGCTTAAACATTCTCATCTATTATCCTTATATTAGGATGGTGTAATGAGTCTGTTTAATCCCTGATTATGGCTTAATCTCATTACTCAACACTAAACAAAAACAACAAAAACATCTAAATAATCACAAGTAGGTTAATGATCTTAATCCTACATCATGGTGGTTAAGTGTGAGGTGTTTACTTCATACTTAAGGTATTCTCATTACCCCTAATCAGAGGGAAGATGCGATGAGTTTACTAACATTTGGTTTTGGTTTAGGCTTAAGCTCATTATCTTATGACAAACTCCAAAAAGCAATAAAATATTTAAAACACAAAAACAAACAATAATCGTCTCCTCCGGGATTCTTTTCTCATCTCATTCACTCACAAACGATAACTTGCTTCTTCCGTCTAATGCAAGACAGTTTGCACCTGAGCCAGACAGGTCATACACTTGAGCATAGACAAGTAAGCAGTTCACAAGTCAATTCATCCTTCAGTCTCTTTGGGTCGAACTACGGTGTTCTGACTTCCTCATTGCACGAGAGGATACGTAGGCATAACTTAACAGTTATCGAACAAAAGTCTCTGTATATTCCCCCTCCTTCAGTCTTATTCTTTCAGCCTCATGATCTTGAGCATTTCATCCTTATTTTCACACTGACACTTCATTTATACACTTCACAATTATTTTACACTGACACTCGCATTCTTTTCCAGCTATGATACATAAATTACACTGACACTACCCCTTTAAAACACAAATATTTTAAGCGTGGATCCCGTCGAGAACGGCGGACAATCTGGGTGCTAATACCTTCCCAGGTTGTAACCAACCCCTTTCTCAGTCTCTCTGGTTCGCAACCGTCTTATCCATATCTTTTCTAGGTCTATGCAGCATTACCTTTCCTCCAGGATAAAAATGCCTAGATGGCGACTCTTTCTTTCCTAAGTTCACCCTTGTGTGTTCTCTTCCTCTTTCGCCGACCGTTCGCGTTTGTACCCCTCTTGACCTGAGGTGTCATTTGGTGGGAGCGACAGCTTGGCGACTCTGTTGGGGACCCTTATACTGTAACCAGGGCTTCTGGTTCTTTTTGTGGGTTCCTCCTAGCGCTTGTTTGATTTGTGTTAACTGGGGTGTTATGTGCTAATTGTGTTTGTATATTTGCCTTATTTACTGCTTTATGTACAGTTATTTACTGCTTTCTTTACAGCTTTATATATCATACTTGTCGCTCCCGACAAATGAAAATGGATCAGATGAAGGTACAGACGCGAACGGTCGGCGAGAGGGACAATGAGAACACACAGCCGTGAACTCACTGGAGATGAATAGAGTCGCCAGCTAGGCATTTTTATCCCGGAGGAAAGGCAATGCTGCATAGACCTAGAAAGATACGGATAAGACGGTTGCGAACCAGAGAGACTGAGAAAGGGGGTTGGTTACAACCTGGGAAGGTATTAGCACCCAGATTGTCCGCCGTACTCGACGGGATCCACGCTTAAAAGATTTGTGTTTTAAAGGGGTAGTGTCAGTGCAATTTGTGCATAAAAAGAGCTGGAAAAGATGTACAGGTGTCAGTGTAAAAGAAGTGAAGTGTAATAAATGTACAGTGTCAGTGTAAGATCAGGAATGAAATGCTCATGATCATGAGGCTTAAAGAATAGAGCTAGAAAGAGGGGGAATGTACAGAGACTTTTGTTCGATAACTGTTAAGTTATGCCTACGTATCCTCTCGTGCAATGAGGAAGTCAGAACACCGTAGTTCGACCCAAAGAGACTGAAAGATGAATTGACTTGTGAACTGCTTGCTTGTCAATGCTCAATTGTATGACCTGTCTGGCTCAGGTGCAAACTGTCTTGCATTAGACGGAAGAAGCGAGTTCTCGTTTGTGAATGAAGGTGATGAGAAAAGAATCCCGGAGGAGACGATTATTGTTTGTTTTTTGTGTTTTCAGTCTTTTATTGCTTTTGAGAATTTGTCATAAGTTAATGAGCTTAAGCCTAAACCAATGGGTTAGTAAACTCATCACATCTTCCCTCTGATTAGGGGTAATGAGAATACTTTAAGTGTGAAGTCAGATTCTCACACTTAATCACCTTTGATGCAGGATTAAGATCATTAACCTACTTGTGATTATTTAGATGTTTTTGGTGTTTTTGTTTAGTGTTGAGTAATGAGGTTAAGCCATAATCAGGGATTAAACAGACTCATTACACCATCCTAATAGAAGGATAATAGATGAGAATGTTTAAGCTGAGGAAAGCTCCTCAACTTAATCCATGATTAGGTATTAAACCCATGACAAAACAAGCCTTTGATTAAGTGGATTTTATTTAATGATATGATGATGAAGTGTTTTTTATGGTTTGTAAGACAACTTGAGGGGGACTTGTCCATTAACACTAGGGTTAGTCCTTCTTAACCAATTAAGGAAGAATTAGAACCCTAATGCAAGGCCCAAGTTACAAGTGTGATGTCTTGATGATTATTAAGTGAATTGATTAAGAGATTTAAACACCTTAAGGGTTCAAGACTTAGGATTAAAGTTATACACTCCATCCTAAGAGAAGGATGCAGGCATAAGCTTAATCACAAAGTCTTAAAGCCTTTAGGGTTTGGCCCCTGATTATGAGATGAGAAGAGAAGACTCAAAGAGAGACACAAAGGTAAAACTATGGGGGGACTAATCAAAACCCTAATTCATTGTCATGCTTGGATGATCCTAAGGTTTGTGAGGTTTGCAAGAACAAATCTTCAGAGGAGCCACCAGGAAGCAGATGAATAAGATCAAGAGAAGCAAAGCAACTTGCTTCATTCAAGAAGCCAAGTCACTTGAAGAAAGAAAGTGGGAGGAGAAAGAATGAGCAAGCTCAAACTCAAACACATATAGAAATGCAGCAATGGATGCAAGAGAGATGAGAAGAAAAGTTATGAGAAGTGAAGGCAAATTCACTTCCCAAGTTTACTTACCACCTGAAATGTTAGAAAGAAATGCAATGCAATGCTAAATGAAATGAAATGACATGATGCTAGACCAAACCAGAAGCATGTTGATGATGATAATGATGCTATGAGATGCTGCAAACATGAGGCAAGGCATGGGGATGTTCATACAAGATTATGAATGCAAATGATGCAAGTTAAGGAGCATGAATGAACATGAAAAGTTATGAATCATACAAGACAAATGACATGGCAAATATGTAAGGCAATGGTCAAACATGCTTTCTATATGTCTTAAGATGTCAAATGGATCACAAGAATGCACAAAATGCAAAGACAAGTCATGTTATGCAAGGAAATGCAAGAAGGATGCAAGAGAAGCCCAAATTAGGGTTTATGGATCAAACATCAAACCAAAACCCAAAACAGAAACAAACCTTAAGATAAAAAATGGAAAATGCTACCCAAAGAAACCCTAAACCTATAATAAACCACTGCTCAAAGGGGAGCTCTCAACTCTCAACCAAACTCAAGTTATGATTTTTTCTAAGTTATTAGGGTTTTTTAGGGTTCTTAACAAAAGAAATACCAAACAATTTGAAAATACAAGATCAAATCATGGCCATTTTACCCTAGAAACTACATGCCAAACACAAAACAATGCAAGAAGAATCAATGTC
This sequence comes from Lathyrus aphaca, assembly GCA_963966055.1. NCBI lineage: Eukaryota > Viridiplantae > Streptophyta > Magnoliopsida > Fabales > Fabaceae > Lathyrus > Lathyrus aphaca. The sequence goes on from OZ014523.1 coordinate 109,306,942, forward strand.
TCAACCTTCTCCAATAGGCAGAAATGAATTTTTGAATTTAGGATCAAATTAATGCACAAAATATGATTTAATTCAATGAAAAATTCTTAAAATGCATCAAGATCAAAAAAGAAATTTGGTTTGAAGGTTGGACAATGTTTCTAAATGTCTTAGAACATTTCATGAATTTTTTTGTAATTTTTAAATACCTAAAAGTATTTTTAATTAATTAATTCCCATTAATCAATTAAAAATAATCTTTTAAATATTTAAAAATACTTTTTTAATGATAAAAAATAGAATAAAAATGTTTTTGTGTCTTAAAAATTAATAAAACTTTTAAGAAAAAGTTTCATAATTTTTAAGAATTTTTAGCTATTTTAAAATAATTATGCAAAGCAAAAGAAAAATAAAAGAAAATAAATGAATTAAAACTGAATTAATGAGAAGTAATCAAATCCTAGGGTTGAGATTTAAACTGGCCAGCGCGCGCATTGACTCCCCGCCACATCTCACGGCTCAAATTCAAACTTGCTAATCACCCTGATTAAACCCTAATTGTGCCCTAATGACATTCAGGCGACCGAAACAGTGTTCCGGTCGTCTTCTCCGGCCATCCCCAAAATCAAACTCTCTCCCTAGGCCAAATCAGAAGCCCTAAGTCTCCAGAATCCATCTACCAACTATCCTAAGCACGAATCCATCCTCAAATCATGTTTAAACTCACACACAAACAAGAATCGAAGCAAATAAAATTCTAGGTCAAACTTTCAGAAGACCATTACATGCTCATTTCTGGCTTATTTTCAAAAGTAAAGAGATCCCAATGATCAGTGTAACATGCACAACAAGATTTTAACAAGAGAAATGAGTTCTGGGAAAAAAGTTCATGGTGTCACCTGAGATGGAGCTCTTGATTCAGGAGCTCTTTGGATGATTCTTTGGCTCAATCTGGTCCCAATGGTCCACCTTTGAAGCTTTGGATGCTTAGTTGGAGTTTAAACAACCTCCTGAGTGAGTTTGCAGCAGCTCTGACCAAGGGAGGATGAAAATCGTATTTGAGATATAGGGTGTTTCAGGCCAAAACAAAGGGTGGTTTCTGGTCAGTGAGGTGAGTGGAGATTGTTGGTGGAGTTTGTTCTTGTGTTTGAGGTTTATGGAAGGAGATTCGATGGAAAATGCAGGCTGAGGGTGAGCAATGGCTATGGAGTATTCTGGTTGTTTCAGGCTTGGGTTCTTGGTGTTTTGTGGTCTATGGAGCAAGGTGAGTTGAATGGTGAAGTTGGCTTGAGTGTTTGGTGGCTGTGTAAGCAGATTCGAAGACAAATGCAATGTGGTGTGTTTTTGTGAATGTGATGAATGAGGATGTTTCAGCCTTGCCTTGTGTTATGTCTAGCTTGCAAATGGATAGTATAAACTAATCCAATTGGTCAGAGGATGTGACTTGTGCTTTATGGATAGGTGTAGCCACTTTTGCAAATATGTCAACTTCTTGTAAGATAGGGCATGGGCAACTTCTAGCCAAGTACAAAGGGCATGGTCTGCGCAGCAAAGTGAAGGGAAAGGCTAGGCTTGGTCCAACATTCAAGGCAGCAAGTTGGTAGAATGTTATGAGTGGTTTTGCAAGTTGTTGCTTTTTGCCTTTTCATGAAAATCTCTCATTACACAAACCATAAACATGTGAACCTTGGTCCAATTCTGATTTTTCTGACTTAGAGAATGCTTGTGTAATGGTTTGAAATGAACTAAAGGTCACAATTGGCTTTGGTTCAAGACTTTGCAAAATTCTCACTTAGGGCATGCCTTGAAAATCAATGATTTTAGCCAACTTTGCATTGCCATAACTTTTGATTCAAGAGGAGTTTGATCATGTTCTTGTACTTTTTGAAAAGGGAAAAATGAGATCTACAACTTTCATGACCAAAGTTTTTCCATTTGAAGCATTTTTGGATCAAGAATCATGGCTTGAAAAATGACCTAAAATGATGCATTCTTGAAAAGTCAACTATGCCCAAAAAGTCAACATTTGCAAAAACCCTAAATTCTTGATTTCTATGAACCTCAACCTTCTTCCATGATCAAATAAAGATCATATACACTCAAAATGATGAAGATCACCCATTGGTTGGGTCATTGGGGGCCTCAGATGCCCTGATTTTGCACTGACTTGTCTGAAAAGTCAATTCTTGATCAGATGACTTCCCCATGGAATTTCTTCATGAAAATTGATATGCATACTCCCTATACCATATAGAGATCAATGGAAACAAGAATGACCAAAAAATTTGGAGTTATGGCCTCTGAAACCAAAACCCTAATTTTAGGTCAACTGTGCAGTTCATCCTGGCCCTGCATCCACTCAAACCCTAGTTCTTGTGATTCCTCTGCAATTTTGGCTTTGAGGAGATGGAATATGACATAAGAACACACATGGACCCCTTTGAGATGATTGGTGGCCTTTGGAATGGCTCAAGATGCTTTGGGATTGCTCAGATCACAAACCCTAGGTGCAGATGCCCTAGAAACTATGCAGTGAATCAAAAATGAGATGTGAGATGATATGTTTGTGTTTATGCATATGAGGTGATCACAAGCCATGATGTGAATGGGTGAGGGCAAATTTGGGGTGTTTACAGCTGCCCCTATTCAAACATGAGTTAGCTGTGCAGGATGTAAGCAACGGCTTAACAGGCAAACAAGATAACTTGTGGTTGAATATCAAAGACAGTCCAAAATTTGCACTCACAAAATGAAGAAGAAAAGGGATATAGATTGTACAAGAAAAATAAAGTATATTGTAAGGTGTGGGCGACGGAGGACGACCGTCGAGCAGAGGACGACTGCTGGGTAAATAGCAATGACGGGGACGACCGACATGCTGGGGATAAAAGGTAAAGCCAAGACGGGGACGGCCGACTAGCTGGGAAAAATAAAATCGTGATGGGGACGGCCATCGAGATAAAGTTGTAAAATTCTCTGGGGATTAATGAAACATGACGGGGACGGCCATCAAGTTCATAAAGTTAAAGTAACCAACGATGGGGACGGCCATCGGGCTAAAAGGAAAAGGGACCACGACGGGGACGGCCATCGGGTTAAAGAATAAATGAAATAAACAGATGATGGGGTACGGCCATCAAAGGTGAAGGACGATCACCTAGCAGGGGACGGCTGCTCTGTTGGGGATAAAAGGAATATGATGGGGACGGCCATCAAAGGTGGAGGACGACCACCTGGCAGGGTACGGCTGCCGAAAATATCAACGATGGGGACGGCCATCGGATAGAAAAGGTCAACGATGGGGACGGCCATCGGACGAGCATGATGGAGGACGACCATCAAGAAGTGGAGGACGACCACTCAGCAGGGGACGGCTGCTCTCGAGGCTTATCATAACACAGGACGAGTGTTAGATAACCAAAAATCAACAATGGGGACGGCCATTGGATAAAATGATGAAGGACGATCATCAAGAGGTGGAGGACGACCACCTAGCAGGGGACGGCTGCTAAAATCGACGATGGGGACGGCCATCGGATGAGCATGACGGAGGACGACCATCAAGAAGCGGAGGACGACCACTTAGCAGGGTACGGCTGCTCTCAGGGTTATCATAACACAGGACGAGTGTTAGATAAAAGAAAATTTGTTGGTGATCTACTGGGGAATAGTAAACACGGACGAGCGTTTACATCCAAGAAAAGAAAGTATAAGTATTTGGTATTGTGTAGATTAAAGATGCGGACGAGCATCCTTAAGGCTATGATACGGACGGGTATCATGTAGAAACAAACTGACACATGTTCAGAGATGATGATACGGACGAGTATCAACGGGTTAACAAAGAACACGGACGAGTGTCGCATCTGAAAGGACTCTTCTGGGGAATAGTAGACACAGACGAGTATCTATATTCAAGGAGACATAAATGTTTGACACGGTGTATGGATTAAAGATGCGGACGAGCATCCTTAAGACTATGATACGGACGAGCATCATGTAGAAACAAACACTAGACGCAATGTTCTGAGATGATGATACGGACGAGTACCAACTGGTTAACAAAGAACAAGGACTACTGTCGAATCTGTGGGGATATGAGTGATGATGTATACAAGATACGGACGAGTATCTGTATAAGTGTACCAATGAGTAGTGAGTATATATATAAGTGTTTATCTGTTGGGGATAGTGACACGGACGAGTGTCAAGAGAGAAAAGTATAGTATCAACAAGTATATGGGTTGTAAAAGTGCAAGCGAACGTGCTGGGGATATGACACGGACGGGTGTCAAGAAAATGTATATATAAGCATATGTGTGGGTGCAAAGAGGATGTCTTTGGCTTTCTGCTGGTAATATGACACGGACGGGTGTCATGAAGTATGAAGTATCTGTAATACGGGTGATTTTGTTTGTAGAGAAAGTTCAGGCGACCTTACTGGGGAGTGATGACACGGACGGGTGCCAAAAGGTGTATATACTGGTGTTTGTGATTTGAGAGGCAACTGCTTTTGCTGGGACTCTGGTGGGAGTTTTTCTGTACAATGATGATGAACGGTTATTATTCACAAGCGCTAATTCATAACATGGCTTATGATTATGCTATATGTTTGATTTTTGCCGTAATGCTCCGTATTAGATGGAATGCTACGCTCTGAGGGGATATTATGATGCAAATGCCATGATTATGCAACGAGGCGAAGATTCGGGATTCGGATCCCGTTGCTGCAAAGGTCTCTGGTCGATCTGCTTGAAGTGAACATCCCAGCTGGGGATGAGATCATTGGTAGATCTAATGATGTATCTGCTTGGGGACATAGGTCACTGATTGACATATCCTTATAATACGGGACCCAGCTGGGGTTTGTAGAAGCTTTCTTCACTCTGTTGTGATCTCTTCATGCGTTGCTCTTCTGGATAGAGGCTGGAACTCTGTGGGGAGATGGTTCCCTGACTTCTGTATTCAGCTGAGGATGACATGGCAACTCGGCTGGGGAATTGTGAAAGGCAACTCAGCTGGGGAGAGCAACAAGCGGTAACTCAGCTGGGGATAGAGCATTTCAGATGCTGAGATTGAGTGTATGTTGATTTGGCAACTTTGCTGGGGAAGTGGGCACCTTCCAGTGCCACGTGGAAGATAGACCGAGTTGATAATGATTTGCCAGCTTGCTGAAACGTAATTTGCATGCCCCAGGTTGCGTTCTGGATACCTGCAATCCTGCAAAGATAAGGAAACGCACAAAAGGTCCCGAGGTATCCTTCACTGAATTCCGTCAAAGGAGTTAAGCATTCTCACGAGTAAGTATATTCCCTGCAAGCATGTGTTTTATTATTATTACTTTTGGGAGAAAAGCATCTGTACTTATGCAACTAGTTTTTTTAGAGACAGCAGACATCCTTTGTAAATAAAAATGTACAAGACGAAACATGACTGAAAAATCTGATTTTATTAATTCATATGCCCTGAATTGGCGAGATACAGTCAAAGAAACGAATCCCCTGAAATGAGGAGATTGTTACAAATTGAGAAACAAAATGCTGGCAGTGTTGGCGACGCTTTGAGGAGCTTCCTCTCCTGCTATGACTCATATGACAATGACGTTCTTCTCGTCTTGCTTTCTGAAGAAAGTTGATTCTGATTGAAGCTTGATTCCGTCGAAGCTTTCTAAGTTGTAAGCGATACAGACGAATTCAGAATGCAGTTGTTCGCTTATTCCCTTATTTTGCATGGATCGCCCTTTCGGGTTTTCAATCCATCGGGATACCCATTCTTGCCTGAGTTGTCCAATGCGGCTTTTCAACTCAGCGGGTGTACATTTTTCATTTATTTCCCTTATTTTTGCCCGAGTCTTTTATTCTGTTTTTGACTCGCCGGGATGCCCTATTTTTGCCTGGACTTACATTCTGTTTTTATGTCCAGCGGGTCATTTTATGCGAAGTATTTTTTAACTGCATCTGAATTCACAGGGGACGGGAAATCTTCACCATCCATGGTGCTGAGCATCAGCGCTCCACCAGAGAAAACTTTCTTTACAACAAATGGTCCTTCATAGTTTGGAGTCCATTTGCCCCTGTGGTCTGTATGAGGAGGGAGGATTCTTTTCAGCACAAGATCTCCCACTTGGTACTCTCGGTGCCTGACTTTCTGATCGAAGGCTCTCTTCATTCTTTTCTGATATAACTGCCCATGACAAATTGCAGCCAATCTTTTCTCTTCAATCAGACTCAGTTGTTCGAATCGGGACTGAACCCATTCTGCTTCACTCAGTTTAACATCCATTAATACCCGTAACGAGGGCAGTTCAACTTCAACAGGTAGGACTGCTTCCATACCATATACAAGCTGATACGGTGTTGCCCCAGTGGATGTCCTGATTGACGTGCGGTACCCATGCAAGGCAAACGGTAGCATTTCGTGCCAGTCTTTGTATGTGATTACCATCTTCTGCACAATCTTCTTGATATTCTTATTTGCTGCCTCAACAGCGCCGTTCATCTTTGGCCTATAAGGAGAAGAATTGTGATGTTGGATCTTGAAGTTCCGGCACAGCTCTGCCATCATTTTGTTGTTTAGATTGGAACCATTATCAGTAATGATTCGCTCGGGCACTCCATACCGACAGATGATATCTCTCTTCAGAAATCTGGCTACCACTTGCCTAGTAACATTTGCATATGAGGCTGCTTCAACCCACTTGGTGAAATAGTCGATGGCGACCAGGATAAATCTGTGACCATTTGAAGCAGTTGGCTCAATCTTGCCAATCATATCAATGCCCCACATAGCAAAGGGCCATGGCGAAGACATGATGTTCAAAGGATTGGGAGGCACATGCACCTTATCTGCGTAGATCTGGCATTTATGACATTTTCTGGCGTAAGCACAACAGTCTGCATCCATTGTGATCCAGTAATAGCCTGATCTTAGCAACTTCTTAGCCATGGCATGCCCTCCGGCATGGGTACCAAAGGATCCTTCATGCACTTCATGCATCAACAAATCTGCTTCTGTCTTGTCAACACATCTGAGGAGTACCATATCAAAGTTCCGCTTATATAAAGACCCATCAGTGTTCAGAAAGAAACTACCAGCAAGCCTTCTTAAAGTCTTCTTATCATTGGAAGATGCCCCAGGCGGGTATGTTTGATCCTCCAAGAAGCACTTAATGTCATGGAACCAAGGCTTATCATCTTTGACAACATCTGCTGCAAATACATATGCTGGTCTATCAAGTCTGGACACTGAAATCTGAGGTACAAAGTTAGCCGTTTGAACTTTGATCATGGATGAAATGGTAGCCAGAGCATCTGCAAACTGATTCTCGTCTCGAGGGATATACTCAAGCTTGACTGTTGTAAAGAAAGTCAATAACCTTCTTGTATAATCCCTGTAAGGTATCAGATGATCCTGGTGTGTATACCATTTCCCATTGGTCTGATTGATTACCAAAGCTGAATCTCCGAATACGGTCAATGTCTTGATCCTGAGGTCAATGGCTTCCTCAAGACCCATAATGCAAGCTTCGTATTCAGCTTCGTTGTTAGTGCAGTTGAAAGTGAGTTTTGCCGAGAAAGGCATGTGAACTCCTTTAGGTGTAATGAGTACTGCACCAACACCGCGACCATTCATGTTAACAGCCCCATCAAACATCATAGTCCATTCTTCCTCCGGGTCAGGCCCTTCAGTGTGAATAGGCTCTTCGCGATCTTTTGCTTTAATGAACATGATGTCTTCATCAGGGAAGTCAAACCTCATAGGCTGGTAGTCATTAATGGGTTGCTCAGCAAGATATTCAGACAATACACTGCCCTTGATGGCTTTTTGAGAGGTGTACTGGATGTCATATTCTGTAAGGATCATTTGCCATCTTGCAACCCGTCCGGTAAGCGCTGGCTTCTCGAAAATGTACTTAACTGGATCCATTTTTGAGATTAATAAGGTAGTGTGGGTCAACATATACTGTCTAAGTCGGCGAGCAGCCCACGCTAAAGCACAGCAAGTTTTCTCGAGCAGTGAATAACGCTGTTCACAGTCGGTAAACTTTTTGCTTAGGTAGTATATTGCATACTCTTTTCGACCAGACTCGTCATGCTGGCCCAGCACACACCCCATTGATTCTTCTAATACTGTCAAGTACATAATCAGAGGTCTTCCTTCAACTGGTGGCATAAGGATTGGAGGTTCCTGCAGATACTCCTTGATCTTGTCAAAAGCCTTCTGGCAATCTTCGTTCCACCTGACCGTTTGTTCTTTTCTTAACAGCTTGAACAAGGGTTCACAGGTTGCTGTAAGGTGAGATATGAACCTTGAAATGTAGTTCAATCGACCTAAGAACCCTCGAACTTCTTTCTCTGTTTTAGGTGCGGGCATTTCCTGAATAGCTTTGACTTTGTCAGGGTCAACCTCAATCCCTTTCTCGCTTACAATAAAGCCCAGCAGCTTACCGGATCGCACCCCGAACGTACATTTGTTGGGGTTCAGCTTCAGTTGGTACTTCCTCAGGCGCTTGAACAACTTCAGCAGATTTACCAGGTGTTCTTCCTCTGTAAGGGACTTGGCAATCATATCATCCACATAACACTCGATTTCCTTGTGGATCATATCGTGGAATAATGTCACCATAGCCCGTTGATATGTGGCACCAGCATTCTTCAGTCCGAATGGCATCACTTTGTAACAGAACGTGCCCCAAGGTGTAATGAATGTTGTCTTCTCCATGTCTTCAGGTGACATCTTGATCTGATTATATCCTGAAAATCCATCCATGAAGGAGAATACCGAGAACTGAGCCGTGTTATCCACCAATACATCAATGTGAGGTAATGGGAAGTCATCTTTCGGGCTGGCTCTGTTCAGATCCCGGTAATCAACACACATTCTAACTTTTCCGTCCTTCTTAGGCACAGGTACTATGTTAGCAACCCATGGCGGATAACTAGTCACAGCAAGGAACCCGGCGTCCCATTGCTTTTGTACCTCTTCCTTAATTTTCATAGCCATGTCTGGGCGAGTTCGGCGCAGCTTCTGTTTCACTGGTGGGCATTCTTCCCTCAAAGGCAGCTTGTGCACAACTATATTGGTGTCCAACCCTGGCATGTCTTGATACGACCAAGCAAACACATCAACATACTCCTGAAGCAGATCTACCAGTTGCCTCTTCACTGAGTCTTGCAGGCAGGCCCCGATTTTAACTTCTTTCACGTCTTCGTCAGTACCAAGATTAATCACTTCAATCTCCTCCTGATGAGGAGTAATAACCTTCTCCTCTTGTCTTAACAATCTGGCTAGCTCTTCAGGAAGCTCATATTCTTCATCAACCCCTTCATCAGCTTGATTGATCGGATTGTCAAAGTCATACGATGTCATAGCCGTGCTGTTGTCGGTGCTGTCAGGAAGGCACTCTCTGCAAGGGTTAAGTTTGTTCATTTTAGTGATTGATTTTAATCTTGCTTTAGAAAAAAGTGAGATGAAGTTATCATTTTGAAAACACCGCCATTTATTTTTGTACAAAAAGAAGAATGGAAAAACAGTGAGCAGAAAAGAAAAGACTCGTTTGCAAAAAGATGTCTGATATTTCATTAATTTAATCTTGTTTGCACAAAAGTACAGATGGCCCTGATTACAAAATGAGTCTTGTCATCTTGGGCAAGATGCAAGACTTGGATGCATGCTATAAAAATACAGGAAATAATAATTACTCTGCATGAGTAACTCTTATAATTTCCTGGGAAGACCAGTTCGAGACACTGCTCCCCGGGATCTTTGGACGAATCCAATTCTCCAGATTGCGCTCCTCTTCCAGCTCGTCTTCCAAACAGTTGATAGCATCGGGGGTGAGCATCCCCCCACTGACAAAACCTGGCTCTGCAGCAGCCTTTGCTTGATGTTGAGTTGGTTTGTAACCCAACCCAAACTTGTCCTTCTTTTCCTCCACAGCTAAGACCTTGCCCCAGCCTAGGGCAGTTCCTTCCTCAACAACCTTCCGGGCTTGTTGGTATGACGACATTGGAGTACCAGATACAGCAGATGCCTCATTCACATTCAAAGCTTCAAACCCCTGGCTCATTGTTTCATGGATCTCCCCATCCATTTCAATGTACTTATAGGTTGCCAGGTGGCTGACAAAAATGTCCTCCTCTCCACAGATTGTGACAACTTGGCCTTCCCACTCAAATTTTAACTTTTGGTGAAGGGTAGACGTTATTGCACCGGCGGCGTGAATCCAGGGTCTACCCAACAAACAGCTGTAGGCGGGCTGAATGTCCATCACATAAAAGATAGTTTTAAAGGTCTGTGGGCCAATTGTCACGGGCAGCTCAATCTCTCCCAGAACCGACCTCTTCGAACCATCAAAGGCTCTTACCACCAGGTTGCTGGGTCTCAATGCCAATCCATCATATTCTAACTTCACCAGAGCCTTCTTTGGTAAGACATTCAGGGAAGAACCTGTGTCCACCAGCACATGAGAAAGGACAGCTCCTTTGCATTCCATGGTTATGTGCAAGGCTTTGTTGTGATTGCGGCCATCCGCTGTCAAGTCAGAATTGGTAAACCCTAGCCCATTGCTAGCAGTAACATTCCCAACCACGGTTTCCAATTGGTTGACAGTAATCTCCTCAGGCACGTAAGCTGCGTGCAAGACCTTGAGTAGTGCATTCCGATGGGCTTCGGAGCACATAAGCAGTGAGAGGATAGAGATTTTGGATGGCGTCTGGTGAAGTTGATCCACAATTTTGTAATCACTCTTTTTGATGATTCTCATAAACTCATCAACTTCTTGATCGAACGGTGTCTTCAAGGCTTCTTTGGCAGCTGGATCTTCCTGCACCGGGCTCTTTCCTTTTGCCTTGGCAGCAGCTTCTGCTTCGGCAGTAGGTCTTTGAACTTGTGAGGCGAAGAGACGTCCGCTTCGAGTGAAGCCTCCGCCTCCCCCCACATTATCTACTTGTGGTGCAGGTGTTGATGTTTCAAGAGTGATTCTTTTTCCTTCGCAGTACACGTCAGAGCCATAGTGCCAAGGGATGGCCCTATTGCTTTCATATGGTACTGGTCCAGGCACCGTGACAGTGACTGGACTGATTGCTGCTGCTGAAGGGACTGTAATTGTCTGTGGATCATAAAAGATTGTAACTGGTGCTCTGGTGGGAGCAGCACCTTCTGAATGGTAGGCGGAATTATTTTCAGGATCGTAGAATATGGTAACAGTGGAGACATCTTCATGATTGATTGCTGGAGTTGTAGGAGGTATTGTTGGAAGGACTGTTGTTGTTGTTGATGGAGATTCGAAATGGAATGAAGCTGAAGTTGTAGCAGGAGAAACTGTTGAAAACTGATCATTTGGGAGGACAGATGAAGTACTTGTCGGTGTTGCTGATGAATTGTCGGGAACAATAGTTGCTGCGGTTGTAGGAGGTTCTGGAACCGTTGTTGATGAAGTTGTCGGATTTGTCGGGAATGATGTAGTGATCTGTAGCAGGCCACTCTGAATAAGGCTGTCAATGCCATTCCTCGGGTCCTCACACCCATTCCATGAAATATTGCAATAGGGACACCCTAGTTCACACCCCGGAAATATTTGGTTTTCACGGAGTTGAGCTTTGATTTCCACCAATGGTGTCCTGATCTGATCCACACTAGCTATTAAATAAGACGGTTGGTCTTCTTCAATAGCGTTAATTCGGGGACCACCATGGTTTGGCATTGGGTTTTTATTGACATTGGGCGGCGGTGCAAAATTCAGAGCCTTAGAGTCTACCAAGTCTTGTACCTTCATATGCAGAGCCCTGCATTTTTCTGTACTGTGACCAGGTGCGTTTGAATGGAAAGCACACCTAGCGTTGGAGTCATAGTTCCTTGGTAGACTGTTGGGATCCGGAGGTGCCAACGTTCTTAGCTCAACTAGGTTGAGTTTCAGAAGTTGTGGCAGCAAGGCAGCATACGGCATTGGGATCGGGTCGATCACTCGGTTAGCTTGGGATGGCCTTTGTTGGAATGGCCTCTGTTGATTGTTGTTGTTGGAGTTGTTGTTGTTGTAGTTCCTTGGGGGATATTGATTCTGCTGATACTGAGGTTGTTGTTGGAAGTTTTGTTGCGGAGGTTGATAGACTGGCTGAGGATGAGCTGGAGCAGGAATGGTGACTGCTGCTATTGACCTTTGAACATATTGGGGCCTACCCCTGTTGGTGTGAATGGCATTGGTCTCGCCAGTTCTTCTCGGGCCTGCAAAAGGCTTTCTTGTACTACTGGACGAGCTTGCACCGTTATCAGAGATCTTACCCATTTTTAGCAGGCTTTCAATTCTCTCCCCAGCTATAACAACATCTGCGAAGCTAGTGGAAGAGAAAGCAGCCAACCTGTCAATATACGTTCCCTGGAGAGTGTTCATAAACATGTCTGCCATTTCTCTCTCAGACATTGGTGGTTGAACGGCAGCAGCCAATTGCCTCCATCTCTGGGCATACTCTCGGAAACTTTCCCTTGACGACTGTGACATTCCCATTAGGAGAGTCCTGTTGGGCGCCATGTCTAGATTATACTGATACTGTCTGATGAAGGCCTCTGCCAGGTCCTTCCAGCATCTAATTGTTGCTCTTGTCAGATGGGAATACCACTCCCTCGAAGCTCCAGTCAAGCTATCTTCAAAATAGAACATCCACAATTTCTCATCCATTGTATAGGCCTTCAGCCTTCCCAGAAATGATTGTAGATGAGTCCGGGGGCATGAAGTCCCATTATACTTTTCGAAACAAGGAGGCTTGAACTTATGGGGGATCCTGACCCCGTCTACCAAACCCATGTCCATGACGTCGAAGCCCAAAGAATTTTGAGACTCTAGTGATCTCAACTTCTCAGCTATTTCCTCCAATCGTCTATCATAAGTTTCCTCTCCAGCACCCATTACTGTAAATTGATCCTCCTGAGGGTCTTCTTGAAGTACCCTGGCTGCGGTGGCTGTTCCTTGAACATTTGCAGGAATGTTAATCTCAGGATGTAGATGTGGGCCAAACACAGGAGGGTTAACATGGGGTTGCACCCGTTCATTGTTACTTGTGCCAGCAGTCCCCACATGGGGCTCATCTTGATTCCTTCCTTCTACCAAAGCTCTGAGCCTCTCCTGGCTTTGAGCTAAATTGTTCATTACTTCCATGAACTGTGTTATCTGAGTTCTCATCTCCAACCTTTCGTTGGCCATCTGGTTTCTGACCTCCGTAAGGTCCTGCTGCATCTGATTCATCTGAATTCCCGGAAGGTTGTTTCTAGTTGGGTACCTGTGTGGCCTGTTGAGGGGAAATACCCGGCGGCGAGCAATAATTCCTGAGATTCACAACAGAGGTTAGTAACAAAACAAAAACCTACAAAACAAACAAAAGGGTTAGTATGCAATGCAGTTATGCTTATTTGTTCTCAAGGTATCCGGTTTGGCCTTCAGTTTTGACCCTTCCAGATCCTTGAAGATGATGCTGTTGAAGTTGCTTTTGAAGTGAACCCAGATAGAAACCAACACAAATATATTACATAAGATGAAATAATACAACTTGTTCTTTTTTACAACACAAGCCCTCAAAGGGGTCAAAATACATCACAACAAGCAAAAGTACATGAAAAGGAAATAACAACAAGCAAATGATCAAACCCCAAGGCCAAACTCATCCTCACGAACTTCCTTAAGAAGTGCTTCGGTCACAGGATCAGCCGGTCGCTCCGTGAGACCTCTGATGAGAAGGTTTCTTGTTGCAACAGCTGCAGTCAACTTCTTGTTCTGACTTTGGTCCTTAGACCTCTTCACTCCAGCTCTGATTTCTAGCTCCGATATTTCCTTCTGGGCTGCCGCCAGGGCTTTTTCCATCTGTCCCATCTTGTCTTGAACTCTCTTGTCTTCTAGAGTACGGGCCTCAGTGATCCGGACCCACCTGGCCTGACTCTCTTTCAAATACAAGTCTGTCCTTGCTCTCTGGAACTGGGCTTCTTTACAAGCATTCTTCAGAATCTGTTCACCAGCTTTAGACTTGTTGATATAATCTCCAGACTTCTCAATTTTAGTCAAGTGTTCCACTCTCAATTTCTCCAATCTCTCAATCTCCCTCACACCTTCACTCCTCTCCCGGAGGGTCTTCTGCAAAGCCTGGGTTAACTTCTCATTTCTTTCCTTCAAGCTCTCAAACTCTTCCAAACTGATAGTGGCAGGGGGTGGTGCTGAAGATGACTCAGGCATGTCTTCTATGGTGAAGGGCATTCCAGAGAATTGGGCCCTAGCATGGGACCACTCATAATATTGGACTGATGCCACATTATTGCACTTCCCCAGAATGGTGATTCCCTTGGTTTGAACATGATCCCAAGCCCAGGCAGCCTGCCTAACAGTTGCCAGACTTATCTTGTTCTCACAGTAGAGGGTCTCAATCAGGTCCTGCTCCCTGGGAGTATGGACCAGTGCATAGCCTAATTGCCTCCTGAACAGTAGAGGGTTGTAATTGATACTTCCCTTGACCCCTATTAAAGGCACATTGGGAAAGTGCCCACAGCTTGTGATGATATCTCTGCCCTTGGTGCTTTGAGTACACCATCTGATGTCTGCTGAAGTGAGAGTAGTGAGCCTCTTAGCCCAGTTGCTCTGCTGATGAGGATTGAGAAATGTATCTGTCCTGGGTAGGTGCTTGAGAAGCCAAGTATGAAATAATGGAGCACAAATCCTCACTAATCTTCCCCTCTGTTTCTCATTCCTCTGATGCACTGAATAGTAAAGGTCCCCCAATAAAGTTGGCACTGGGTTCTTCAGGATAAACAGATGGATTGCATTTTTGCTAATGAATCGAGGCTCATCTGCAAACAACACAATTCCATATACACTTAAGTCCAACAGAGCACAAACAGCTTTCCACTCCCCCAGGGAGGCTTTCAGACTAGCTTGAGAAATCAGGAAGTCAAGATGAAAACCAGGGATCCCAGCTTTAGAGGTCATATGCTGCTCAATCAAAGCAGGTTCCAGGTGCAGAGCTTTTGCTACTTCTCCATTAGCAGGAAAGACCATCTCAGGGTTGAAAGGACTTTCTCTCCTGATAGGCATGCCAACTAATGAGGAGTACTCTTCCAATAAGGGGCCTAACTGAAAGTCTTGAAAAGTAAAACATCTCAGTGGAGGATCATAAAACTGAATGCAGGTGTGGATGAGGCTCCTCTGCGAAGGGTCCAGATCCATAACCATGTCCAGTATATCTCCAAAACTCTCCCTGAACAAGGGTATGTGATCTGGAGTGATCAGGGTTTGGATCCTCCTGATGTCTGATAAGTCTGGTTGGAAGAAATGATAGGTGATGTTGCTTTTCTTTGGAGCCATGATGCTGAAGACTGAGTAGGGTGCTGATGAAGATGTTGAGGAGTGGGCCACTGGCTGGCTAGTGCAAGTAACTGGAGTATATGGCTGACAAGCTGAAGCAAGTGCTGGTGGAGACAGGTCAAAACTGCAGATGGGGTCAAAACCAAAACCAGATGAAGGTGGATACCCTGAAACACAAATAAGCAAATGTTAATATGATGCAATGAGTATGTATGCAGATGATATGCAAGGGTTTGTGACTGAGCTGGATCTGATCAAAATGCCCTGATATAAGTCCATGTGTGTCCAAGAATTCCAGATGGAGGTCTATAAATCCAGTAACCAAGGTAGGGGGACTCAAATAAAGAGCCACATGTCCAGGGTTTTAGAATCACAAGGACTATCCAACATGGAGCATTCTTAACAAAGTCAAAGTAACAGGGTATTCTGAGGTCAAGGTACCTGCAAACCTGTAAACAGCCCAACCCCCTCACAGGTGGTGATCTAGAACAAGGATCCTCAGACTTGGATCAGTTATGAGAAGTGTAAACACTTCTAACCCGGAGGTACAGTGTTTACAATAACCATAACAATTCCTCCTCTAATTCACCTCAGTTTCTGAAGGTCAATACTAAAAGGTCATCCAGACTTAGCAGGCTTCCCAGATAGCCCTAGCATTGCAGGAAATCTGCAACACAGAGTTCTCAAGAAGAAACCCATATCTGAACCGTGTCTCATATTCCCGCACCAGACCGAAATGGAATGGGAAAGAATATGATTCACTCTAGCCTAGGTGTCACTCAGGTCCCAGGTATAGGACCTTAACTCTCAATGAAACACCCACCCACCAAGGCAAACAACAGATCCAGCCAGCAACAATGACAGTATGATATATATAAATGCAATAAAGAAAGCAGTAAAGTAACTGTACATAAAGCAATAAACAAAATAAATACAAGCACAAATAAGCACATAACACCCCAGTAAACACAAATCAATCAAGCGCTAGGAGGAACCCACAAAAAGAACCAGAAGCCCTGGTTGCAGTATAAGGGTCCCCAGCAGAGTCGCCAAGCTGTCGCTCCCGACAAATGAAAATGGATCAGATGAAGGTACAGACGCGAACGGTCGGCGAGAGGGACAATGAGAACACACAGCCGTGAACTCACTGGAGATGAATAGAGTCGCCAGCTAGGCATTTTTATCCCGGAGGAAAGGCAATGCTGCATAGACCTAGAAAGATACGGATAAGACGGTTGCGAACCAGAGAGACTGAGAAAGGGGGTTGGTTACAACCTGGGAAGGTATTAGCACCCAGATTGTCCGCCGTACTCGACGGGATCCACGCTTAAAAGATTTGTGTTTTAAAGGGGTAGTGTCAGTGCAATTTGTGCATAAAAAGAGCTGGAAAAGATGTACAGGTGTCAGTGTAAAAGAAGTGAAGTGTAATAAATGTACAGTGTCAGTGTAAGATCAGGAATGAAATGCTCATGATCATGAGGCTTAAAGAATAGAGCTAGAAAGAGGGGGAATGTACAGAGACTTTTGTTCGATAACTGTTAAGTTATGCCTACGTATCCTCTCGTGCAATGAGGAAGTCAGAACACCGTAGTTCGACCCAAAGAGACTGAAAGATGAATTGACTTGTGAACTGCTTGCTTGTCAATGCTCAAGTGTATGACCTGTCTGGCTCAGGTGCAAACTGTCTTGCATTAGACGGAAGAAGCGAGTTCTCGTTTGTGAATGAAGGTGATGAGAAAAGAATCCCGGAGGAGACGATTATTGTTTGTTTTTTGTGTTTTCAGTCTTTTATTGCTTTTGAGAATTTGTCATAAGTTAATGAGCTTAAGCCTAAACCAATGGGTTAGTAAACTCATCACATCTTCCCTCTGATTAGGGGTAATGAGAATACTTTAAGTGTGAAGTCAGATTCTCACACTTAATCACCTTTGATGCAGGATTAAGATCATTAACCTACTTGTGATTATTTAGATGTTTTTGGTGTTTTTGTTTAGTGTTGAGTAATGAGGTTAAGCCATAATCAGGGATTAAACAGACTCATTACACCATCCTAATAGAAGGATAATAGATGAGAATGTTTAAGCTGAGGAAAGCTCCTCAACTTAATCCATGATTAGGGATTAAACCCATGACAAAACAAGCCTTTGATTAAGTGGATTTTATTTAATGATATGATGATGAAGTGTTTTTTATGGTTTGTAAGACAACTTGAGGGGGACTTGTCCATTAACACTAGGGTTAGTCCTTCTTAACCAATTAAGGAAGAATTAGAACCCTAATGCAAGGCCCAAGTTAAAAGTGTGATGTCTTGATGATTATTAAGTGAATTGATTAAGAGATTTAAACACCTTAAGGGTTCAAGACTTAGGATTAAAGTTATACACTCCATCCTAAGAGAAGGATGCAGGCATAAGCTTAATCACAAAGTCTTAAAGCCTTTAGGGTTTGGCCCCTGATTATGAGATGAGAAGAGAAGACTCAAAGAGAGACACAAAGGTAAAACTATGGGGGGACTAATCAAAACCCTAATTCATTGTCATGCTTGGATGATCCTAAGGTTTGTGAGGTTTGCAAGAACAAATCTTCAGAGGAGCCACCAGGAAGCAGATGAATAAGATCAAGAGAAGCAAAGCAACTTGCTTCATTCAAGAAGCCAAGTCACTTGAAGAAAGAAAATGGGAGGAGAAAGAATGAGCAAGCTCAAACTCAAACACATATAGAAATGCAACAATGGATGCAAGAGAGATGAGAAGAAAAGTTATGAGAAGTGAAGGCAAATTCACTTCCCAAGTTTACTTACCACCTGAAATGTTAGAAAGAAATGCAATGCAATGCTAAATGAAATGAAATGACATGATGCTAGACCAAACCAGAAGCATGTTGATGATGATAATGATGCTATGAGATGCTGCAAACATGAGGCAAGGCATGGGGATGTTCATACAAGATTATGAATGCAAATGATGCAAGTTAAGGAGCATGAATGAACATGAAAAGTTATGAATCATACAAGACAAATGACATGGCAAATATGTAAGGCAATGGTCAAACATGCTTTCTATATGTCTTAAGATGTCAAATGGATCACAAGAATGCACAAAATGCAAAGACAAGTCATGTTATGCAAGGAAATGCAAGAAGGATGCAAGAGAAGCCCAAATTAGGGTTTATGGATCAAACATCAAACCAAAACCCAAAACAGAAACAAACCTTAAGATAAAAAATGGAAAATGCTACCCAAAGAAACCCTAAACCTATAATAAACCACTGCTCAAAGGGGAGCTCTCAACTCTCAACCAAACTCAAGTTATGATTTTTTCTAAGTTATTAGGGTTTTTTAGGGTTCTTAACAAAAGAAATACCAAACAATTTGAAAATACAAGATCAAATCATGGCCATTTTACCCTAGAAACTACATGCCAAACACAAAACAATGCAAGAAGAATCAATGTCTCAACCTTCTCCAATAGGCAGAAATGAATTTTTGAATTTAGGATCAAATTAATGCACAAAATATGATTTAATTCAATGAAAAATTCTTAAAATGCATCAAGATCAAAAAAGAAATTTGGTTTGAAGGTTGGACAATGTTTCTAAATGTCTTAGAACATTTCATGAATTTTTTTGTTATTTTTAAATACCTAAAAGTATTTTTAATTAATTAATTCCCATTAATCAATTAAAAATAATCTTTTAAATATTTAAAAATACTTTTTTAATGATAAAAAATAGAATAAAAATGTTTTTGTGTCTTAAAAATTAATAAAACTTTTAAGAAAAAGTTTCATAATTTTTAAGAATTTTTAGCTATTTTAAAATAATTATGCAAAGCAAAAGAAAAATAAAAGAAAATAAATGAATTAAAACTGAATTAATGAGAAGTAATCAAATCCTAGGGTTGAGATTTAAACTGGCCAGCGCGCGCATTGACTCCCCGCCACATCTCACGGCTCAAATTCAAACTTGCTAATCACCCTGATTAAACCCTAATTGTGCCCTAATGACATTCAGGCGACCGGAACAGTGTTCCGGTCGTCTTCTCCGGCCATCCCCAAAATCAAACTCTCTCCCTAGGCCAAATCAGAAGCCCTAAGTCTCCAGAATCCATCTACCAACTATCCTAAGCACGAATCCATCCTCAAATCATGTTTAAACTCACACACAAACAAGAATCGAAGCAAATAAAATTCTAGGTCAAACTTTCAGAAGACCATTACATGCTCATTTCTGGCTTATTTTCAAAAGTAAAGAGATCCCAATGATCAGTGTAACATGCACAACAAGATTTTAACAAGAGAAATGAGTTCTGGGAAAAAAGTTCATGGTGTCACCTGAGATGGAGCTCTTGATTCAGGAGCTCTTTGGATGATTCTTTGGCTCAATCTGGTCCCAATGGTCCACCTTTGAAGCTTTGGATGCTTAGTTGGAGTTTAAACAACCTCCTGAGTGAGTTTGCAGCAGCTCTGACCAAGGGAGGATGAAAATCGTATTTGAGATATAGGGTGTTTCAGGCCAAAACAAAGGGTGGTTTCTGGTCAGTGAGGTGAGTGGAGATTGTTGGTGGAGTTTGTTCTTGTGTTTGAGGTTTGTGGAAGGAGATTCGATGGAAAATGCAGGCTGAGGGTGAGCAATGGCTATGGAGTATTCTGGTTGTTTCAGGCTTGGGTTCTTGGTGTTTTGTGGTCTATGGAGCAAGGTGAGTTGAATGGTGAAGTTGGCTTGAGTGTTTGGTGGCTGTGTAAGCAGATTCGAAGACAAATGCAATGTGGTGTGTTTTTGTGAATGTGATGAATGAGGATGTTTCAGCCTTGCCTTGTGTTATGTCTAGCTTGCAAATGGATAGTATAAACTAATCCAATTGGTCAGAGGATGTGACTTGTGCTTTATGGATAGGTGTAGCCACTTTTGCAAATATGTCAACTTCTTGTAAGATAGGGCATGGGCAACTTCTAGCCAAGTACAAAGGGCATGGTCTGCGCAGCAAAGTGAAGGGAAAGGCTAGGCTTGGTCCAACATTCAAGGCAGCAAGTTGGTAGAATGTTATGAGTGGTTTTGCAAGTTGTTGCTTTTTGCCTTTTCATGAAAATCTCTCATTACACAAACCATAAACATGTGAACCT
The DNA here is from genome assembly GCA_963966055.1 of Lathyrus aphaca. NCBI lineage: Eukaryota > Viridiplantae > Streptophyta > Magnoliopsida > Fabales > Fabaceae > Lathyrus > Lathyrus aphaca. The sequence continues at coordinate 109,327,378 of OZ014523.1, forward strand.
TGGTCCAATTCTGATTTTTGTGACTTAGAGAATGCTTGTGTAATGGTTTGAAATGAACTAAAGGTCACAATTGGCTTTGGTTCAAGACTTTGCAAAATTCTCACTTAGGGCATGCCTTGAAAATCAATGATTTTAGCCAACTTTGCATTGCCATAACTTTTGATTCAAGAAGAGTTTGATCATGTTCTTGTACTTTTTGAAAAGGGAAAAATGAGATCTACAACTTTCATGACCAAAGTTTTTCCATTTGAAGCATTTTTGGATCAAGAATCATGGCTTGAAAAATGACCTAAAATGATGCATTCTTGAAAAGTCAACTATGCCCAAAAAGTCAACATTTGCAAAAACCCTAAATTCTTGATTTCTATGAACCTCAACCTTCTTCCATGATCAAATAAAGATCATATACACTCAAAATGATGAAGATCACCCATTGGTTGGGTCATTGGGGGCCTCAGATGCCCTGATTTTGCACTGACTTGTCTGAAAAGTCAATTCTTGATCAGATGACTTCCCCATGGAATTTCTTCATGAAAATTGATATGCATACTCCCTATACCATATAGAGATCAATGGAAACAAGAATGACCAAAAAATTTGGAGTTATGGCCTCTGAAACCAAAACCCTAATTTTAGGTCAACTGTGCAGTTCATCCTGGCCCTGCATCCACTCAAACCCTAGTTCTTGTGATTCCTCTGCAATTTTGGCTTTGAGGAGATGGAATATGACATAAGAACACACATGGACCCCTTTGAGATGATTGGTGGCCTTTGGAATGGCTCAAGATGCTTTGGGATTGCTCAGATCACAAACCCTAGGTGCAAATGCCCTAGAAACTATGCAGTGAATCAAAAATGAGATGTGAGATGATATGTTTGTGTTTATGCATATGAGGTGATCACAAGCCATGATGTGAATGGGTGAGGGCAAATTTGGGGTGTTTACAATACTGTCATACTGTTATCTGGATGGATCTGGTTTATTGTTTTGATGGGTGGGGTTCACTGAGTTTGAGGTCCTATACCTGGGACCTGAGTGATACCTAGGCTAGAGTGGTTCATGCTCTTTCCCATTCCATTTCGGTCTGGTGCGGGAATACGAAACACGGTTCAGATGTGGGTTTCTTCTTGAGAACTCTGTGCTACAGATTTCCTGTAGTGCTAGGGCTATCTGGGAAGCCTGCTAAGTCTGGAAGACCTTTATTATGACCTTCAGAAACTGAGGTGAATTAGAGGAGGATCTTTTATGGTTATTGTAAACACTGTACCTCCGGGTTAGAAGTGTTTACATTTCTCATAACTGATCCAAGTCTGAGGATCCTTGTTTTAGAACACTACCTGTGAGGGGGTTGGGTTGTTTACAGGTTTGCAGGAACCCTTGGCCACATCATACCCAGTTACTTGTTGTGTTTAAGAATGCTTCACTTTGGACAGTTCTTGTGATTTAACCCTGGACATGTGACTCTTTATTTGAGTCCCCCACCTTGGTTACTAGACTTTTGAACCTCCATCTGGACTTCTTGAACATACATGGACCTTTATATCAAGGCATTAATCAGATCCAGCTTGATCATAAACCCTTGCATATCATTTGCATACTCATAATTTGCATCATTTAACATTTGTTTATTTGTTTTTCAGGGTATCCATATTACATCTGGCTTGGTTTTGACCCCTTCATCTGCATAGACCCCTGTTCACCTTTATCTGCTTCAGTTATCTTCATCAGTTGCCTGCTTCAGCTACCTCCATCATCTTCCTCAGCCTATCAGTGGCTCATCTCCAGTATCAGTCTTCATCATCAGCATCTGTTTGCAGCTCTTCATCAGCAGTCATGGCACCCAAGAAGAGCAACATTTCATACCATTTCTTTGAGCTTGTGCTGGCTGGCATCAGGCAGGTCCAGACACTTATCACTCCAGACCACATCCCATTATTCAGAGAACATTATGGAGGCATCCTTGATATAGTCATGGATTTAGACCCTTCTCAGAGGAGTTTGATCCACACTTGCCTATTAGGGGTGTGTGAAAGCACTGTATTTAGAGCCTGTTTTGATTGAGCAGAACATGACAACAAAGGCTGGGATCCATGGATTACACCTAGACTTTCTGATTTCTCAGGCTATCCTGAAGGCCTCCTTGGGAGAATGGAAGGCAGTTTGTGCATTGTTAGCCCTCAGTATATATGGGGTTATACTTTTTACAGATGAGCCCAAGTTTATCAGCAAGAATGCTATTCATCTCTTCCTTTTGAGGAACCCAGTGCCCACCTTGCTGGGAGATTTCTATTATTCTGTTCACCAAATGAATGAGAAGCATAGAGGGAGATTGGTGAGATGTTGTGCTCCTCTATTTCACACATGGCTGCTTAAACACTTACCCAAGACTGATGCCTTCTTGAACCCTCACCAACAGAAGAATTGGGCCAGGAGGCTTATTGCTTTGACTTCAGATGACATCAGATGGTGCACCCAGAGCACCAAAGGAAGGGACATAATCACTAGTTGTGGGCAATACCCCAATGTACCTCTAGTGGGAGTAAAGGGTTGCATCAATTACAATCCTTTGCTGTTCAAGAGGCAATTGGGCTATGCTTTGTTTCACCCTCCTAGAGTGCAAGACTTGGCTGAAACCCTATATTGTGAGATAAAGCCTAATCTAGTTGTTGTCAGACAAGCATCTTGGGCTTGGGACAACATCCAGACCAAAGGGATGGCCATTCTTGGGAGATGCAACAATGTGGTTTCAGCTCAGTACTATGAGTGGTCTCATGCTAGGGCTCAGATTTCTGGGATGCCTTTCACCATTGAGGATACACCTGGACCTTCCACAGTGCCACCTCCAGCCACTGTCAGCCTGGAAGAATTTGAGAAGCTGAGGGAAAGGAATGAGAATCTGTCTCAAGCTCTGAAGAAGACCCTCTGGGAGAGGAGTGATGGCCGTATAGACATTGAGAGGTTGGAGAAACTCAGAGTGGAACATCTGGCCAAGATTGAGAAAGCAGAAGACTACATCAAGAAATCAAGAGATGGAGAGCAAATTTTGAAGAACGCCTGTAAAGAAGCCCAGTTTCAGAAGGCTAGGACTGATCTCTATCTGAAAGAAAGTCAAGATAGGTGGGTCAGAATCACTGAAGCTCGCACTCAAGAGGATAAGAAAACTCAAGCTAGGATTGAGCAGTTGGAGGCTAATGAAAAGAAACAACAGGAAGCTTTGCTGGCAGCCCAGAAGGAGATTTCAGAATTGAAGCTTAAGGCTGGTGTGAAGAGGTCAAAGGACCAAGACAGGCACAAGAAGCTGACCACTGCTATTGCCACCAGAAACCTTCTTATCAGGAACATCACAGAGCATCCGGCTGGTCCTGTAACTGAAGCACTTTTGAAGGAGGTTAAGGAGGATGAGTTTGGCTTAGATGTTTGACTTATTTGCTTGTTGTTATTCCCATTTCATGTACTTTTCTTTGTGTTGTATTTTGACCCTTCAAGGGCATATGTTGTAAAAAACAGACTATGTATTATTCAACATCTGTAATATATTTGTTAGTTTGTTTCACCGAGTTCCCTTTCTCTCAAGCAACATCAAAGCATCTTCCTCAGGGTCTGGGAAGGTCAAAACCAAGTGCCAAGCCGGATACCTTGGAAACAAATAAGCATATTGCATTGCATACTGACTATTTGTTTTGTTTTGTAGGTTTTGTCATTGCTTTATTTTGTTTCTAACTCTGTTGTGGTTCAGGAATTATTGCTCGTCGTCGGGTGTTCCCTCTCAACCGTCCGCACAGATATCCTACTCGCAACAATCTTCCTGGTATCCAGATGGATCAAGTACAGCAAGAGCTGACAGAGGTCAGAACCCAGATGGTTAATGAAAGGCTGGAGATGAGAAACCAAATGACCCAGTTCATGGAAGTAATGAATGGCTTGGCTCAAAGTCAAGAAAGATTGAGGGAATTGGTAGAAAGACAAACCCCGGAAGAACCTCCCTTGGGAACTGGAGGAACAAGTAACAATGAAAGAGGTCAGCCTCATGTTAATCCACCAGTATATGGGCCTCATCTACATCCGGAAGTCAACATCCCGGGTAATGTGCAAGGAAATACCACTGGAGGAAGAATCTTACAAGAAGACCCCCAGGAAGAGCAGTTCACTGTGATGGGAGCTGGGGATGAAGTTTATGACAGGAGGTTTGATGAAATTGCTGAGAAATTGAGATCTTTGGAGTCTCAAAACTCTTTAGGTTTTGATGTCATGGATATGGGGTTAGTGGATGGGGTAATAATTCCCCATAAGTTTAAACCCCCGTGCTTCGAAAAGTACAATGGAACTTCCTGTCCACGAACTCACTTGTAGTCTTTTCTGGGAAGACTTAAAGCGTACACCATGGATGAGAAACTGTGGATGTTCTATTTTGAAGATAGTTTGACAGGGGCTTCAAGGGAGTGGTACTCTCACTTGACCAGAGCTACTATCAGATGTTGGAAGGACCTAGCTGAAGCTTTCATCAGACAGTACCAATACAATCTAGACATGGCTCCTAACAGAACCCTTTTGATGGGAATGTCTCAATCCTCCAGAGAAAGCTTCAGGGAATATGCCCAGAGGTGGAGACAACTTGCTGCTGCTGTCCAGCCACCTATGTCGGAAAGAGAAATGGCCGACATGTTTATGAATACCCTGCAAGGAACATATATTGATAGGCTAGCTGCCTTTTCTTCCACCAGCTTCGCTGACGTAGTCATAGCTGGAGAAAGAATTGAAAGCCTTCTAAAGATGGGTAAAATTTCTGATAATGGTGCAAGCTCGTCAAGTAATCCCAGGAAGCCTTTTGTGGGACCAAGAAGAACCGGTGAGGAAAATGCCGTTTATGCCAACAGGGGCAGACCTCAGCATGTCCACAGATCAGTAGCAGCTGTCACTATTCCAGCTCCGATTCCTCAGCAACCAACATATCAACCACAACAACAACCACACTATCAACAGCAAGTTCAGTATCCGCCACAGAGAAACTACAACAACAACAACAACAACAACAACAATCAGCAGCAAAGACCCTTTCAGCAAAGACCATCACATGCAAATAGGGTGATTGACCCTATCCCTATGCCTTATGCCGTTTTATTGCCACAACTCCTGAAACTCAACTTGGTTGAATTAAGGACATTGGCACCACCAGATCCCTCCAATTTGCCAAGAAACTATGATGTCAACGCCAGATGTGTTTTCCATTCCAATGCACCTGGCCACAATATTGAGAAATGCAGGGCCTTACAAATGAAAGTGCAGGATCTAGTGGATTCCAAAGCCCTCAACTTTGCACCCCCGCCAAATGTCAACAAGAATCCCATGCCCAATCATGGAGGACCAAGAATTAATGCCATTGAGGAAGACAAGCCATCTTTCCTAATCACCAGTGTTGGGAAGATTCGGACACCTCTGGTAGAAATTAAAGCTCAGCTCTTAGAGTGCCAGATGTTCCCCGGATGTGAGCTTGGTTGTGGTTATTGCAACATTTCGGTCAACGGGTGTGATAACTTGAGAAGCGGCATAGATGTTCTTATCAAAAGTGGTATCCTTCAGATCACAACATCAGCGCCTACAAATCCAGCAATCCCTTTGACAACAATTCCTGATTCTTCTACAACTGCAACAACAATCATTCCGACCAATTCGTCAGTATCATCAACAATGGCTCCATCCATCACTTCAACAAATCAGATGTCAACAACCATTTCTTCTACAACATCAGCACCCATTTATTCAACAGAATCTTCTACAACGCCAACAGAAAATAATGAAGATATTTCAGCAGTCACCATCTACTATGACCCATCATATGTTACTCCAAACAACAACTTTCAACAACAAGCAGTGGCATCTCCTGCCAGGTCACCAGTCACCATTTACTACGATTCGCACACCATTTCAGTACCCTCCTCTGCTGCAGTCAGTCCAGTTACCATCACGGTGCCTGGACCCGTTCCATATGAAAGTAGTAATGCCATCCCTTGGCATTATGGCTCTGATCTCTACTGCAATAGGGAGAAAATCACCTTGGATTCTTCAACTCCTTCTCCACAAATTGATAATGTTGGGGGAGGCAGAGGCTTCACCAGAAGCGGACGCCTTTTTGCCTCACAATTGCAAAGACCTAATGCCGAAGCAGAAGCTGCTGCAAAAGCAAAGGGGAAGAGTGTGGTACCTGAAGAACCAGTCACCAAAGAAACTCAGAAGACATCTTTTGAATAAGATGTAGACGAGTTTATGAGAATTATAAAAAGAAGTGATTACAAGGTGGTGGACCAGCTTCACCAAACTCCCTCGAAGATCTCCATATTATCCCTGTTGATGTGTTCTGAAGCTCACAGGAATGCATTACTGAAAGTCTTGCACGCAGCATACGTGCCAGAGGAGATCATTGTTAATCAGCTAGAAACTGTGGTGGCAAATGTCAATACCAGTCATGGACTGGGCTTTACCAATGCTGATTTAACAACTAAGGGACGTAACCACAACAAGGCTTTACACATCACTCTAGAATGCAAGGGTGATGTTCTATCCCATGTACTGGTGGACACTGGGTCTTCACTCAATGTTCTACCGAAGAAAGCCTTGGTGAAGCTGGAGTATGATGGCTTGGAACTGCATCCAAGTAATTTAGTGGTGAGAGCATTCGATGGCTCTAAAAGATCAGTGCTAGGGGAGATTGATCTGCCTGTGATGATTGGCCCACAAACTTTTAAGATTACCTTCTATGTGATGGACATTCAGCCGGCCTACAGCTGTTTGTTGGGTAGACCTTGGATCCATGCCGCTGGCGCAGTTACGTCTACCCTTCACCAGAAGCTGAAATTCGAGTGGGAAGGCCAGATCATCACCATCTGTGGTGAATAGGACATCTTTGTTAGCCATCTGGCTACGTACAAATACATTGAAATGGATGGAGAAATTCATGAAACCATGAGCCAGGGGTTTGAGGCCCTGAACATAAATGAATCATCTGCTATACTGGGAACCTCCATGACATCTTATCAGCAAGCCAAGAAGGTTGTTGAAGAGGGTACTGCCCAAGGATGGGGCAAGCTGTTACCTGTGGAGAAGAAGGAGGACAGATTTGGGTTGGGTTACAAACCAACTCAACAAGATCAATCAGAGGCTGCTAAGAAGCCCAATTTTGTCAGCGGGGAGATGCTCACCCCGAATGATGTAAACAACTTGGAAGATGAGTCGGAAGATGAACGCAACCTGGAGAGCTGGATACGTCCAAGGATCCCGGGGAGCCATATCTCAAACTGGTCTTCCCAGGAAATTATAAGGGTTACTCCTGCAGAGTAATTATTATTTCCTGTATATTTTAAGCATGCATCAAGTCTTGCATCTTGCCCAAGATGTCAAGACTCATTTTGTAATCGGGCCATCTTGTAATTTTGTGCAAACAGATCAATCAATCAATATCGGACATCTTTTGCAAATGAGTCTTTTTTCTTTTTCGCTCACTGTTTTTCATTTTTCTTTTTGTACAAAAATAAAATGGAAATGTTTTCCAAAATGATAAACTTCCTTTCACTTTTTCTAAACAAGATTAAAATCAATCACTAAAATGAACAATCTAAACCCTTGCAGAGAGTGCCTTTCAGACTGCACCGACAACAACACAGCTATGACTCTGTATGACTTTGACAATCCAATCAATCAAGCTGATGAAGGGGTTGAAGAAGATTATGAGCTACCTGAAGAGCTAGCAACGTTGTTAAGGCAAGAGGAGAAGGTTATCACTCCTCATCAGGAGGAGGTCGAAACGGTTAATCTCGGTACAGAAGAAGAGGTGAAAGAGGTTAAGATCGGAGCCTGCCTACAAGACTCAGTGAAGGAACAACTGATTGATATGCTTCGGGAGTATGTGGATGTTTTTGCTTGGTCTTATCAGGATATGCCAGGGTTGGATACCGACATTGTCATGCACAAGCTGCCACTGAAAGAAGACTGCCCACCAGTTAAACAGAAACTACACCGTACTCGCCCAGATATGGCAATAAAGATTAAGGAAGAGGTACAAAAGCAATGGGACGCCGGGTTCCTTGCTGTGACTAGCTATCCGCCGTGGGTTGCTAATATTGTACCTATGCCTAAGAAAGACGGCAAAGTGAGGATGTGTGTGGATTACCGGGACCTGAATAGAGCCAGCCCGAAAGATGATTTCCCTTTACCTCACATTGATGTATTGGTTGATAATACGACTCAGTTCTCGGTGTTCTCCTTCATGGACGGATTTTTAGGATACAATCAGATTAAGATGTCACCTGAAGACATGGAGAAGACAACTTTCATCACACCCTGGGGCACATTCTGTTATAAGGTGATGCCATTCGGACTGAAGAATGCTGGTGCAACCTATCAACGGGCTATGGTAACATTATTCCATGACATGATCCACAAAGAAATTGAATGTTATGTGGATGATATGATTGCCAAGTCCCTCACAGAAGAAGACCACCTGGTAAATCTGTTGAAGTTATTTAAGCGTCTGAGGAAGTACCAACTGAAATTGAACCCCAACAAATGCACATTCGGGGTACGGTCTGGTAAGCTACTGGGATTTATTGTAAGTGAGAAAGGGATTGAAGTTGACCCTGATAAAGTTAAAGCCATTCAAGAAATGCCTGCACCTAAGACAGAAAAAGAAGTTCGAGGGTTCCTAGGTAGATTGAACTACATTTCACGGTTCATATCTCACCTTACAGCAACCTGTGAACCTTTGTTCAAGCTGTTAAGAAACGAACAAACGGTCAGGTGGAACGAAGACTGCCAGAAGGCCTTTGATAAAATCAAGGAATACTTACAAGAACCTCCTATCCTTATGCCTCCAGTTGAAGGAAGACCTCTAATAATGTACTTGACAATATTAGAAGAGTCAATGGGGTGTGTGTTGGGGCCAGCATGACGAGTCTTGTCGAAAAGAGTATGCAATATACTACCTAAGCAAAAAGTTTACCGACTGTGAACAACGTTATTCACTGCTCGAGAAAACTTGCTGTGCTTTAGTGTGGGCTGCTCGCCGACTAAGGCAGTATATGTTGACTCACACTACCTTATTGATCTCAAAGATGGATCCAGTTAAGTACATTTTTGAGAAGCCAGCACTTACCGGACGGGTTGCAAGATGGCAAATGATCCTCACAGAATATGACATCCAGTACACATCTCAGAAAGACATCAAGGGCAGTGTACTGTCTGATTATCTTGCTGAGCAACCTATTGATGATTACCAGCCTATGAGATTTGACTTCCCTGATGAAGACATCATGTTCATAAAAGCAAAAGATCACGAAGAGCCTATTCACACTGAAGGGCCTGACCCAGAAGAAGAATGGACTATGATGTTTGATGGGGCTGTTAATATGAATGGTCGTGGTGTTGGTGCAGTACTCATTACACCTAAAGGAGTTCACATGCCTTTCTCGGCAAAACTCACCTTTAACTGCACTAACAACGAAGCTGAATACGAAGCTTGTATTATGGGTCTTGAGGAAGCCATTGACCTCAAGATCAAGACTTTGACTGTATTCGGAGATTCAACTCTGGTAATCAATCAAACCAACGGCAAATGGTACACACACCAGGATCATCTGATACCTTACAAGGATTATACAAGGAGGTTATTGACTTTCTTCACAACAGTCAAGCTTAAGTATATCCCTCGGGACGAGAATCAATTTGCAGATGCCCTTGCCACCGTTTCATCCATGATCAAAGTTCAAGCTACCAACTTTGTGCCTCGGATTCCAGTGTCCAGACTTGACAGACCGGCATATGTGTTCTCAGCAGACATTGTTAAATATGATAAGCCTTGGTTCCATGACATTAAGTGCTTCTTGGAGGATCAAACATACCCACCTGGGGCATCATCCAATGATAAGAAGACTTTAAGAAGGCTAGCTGGTAGTTTCTTCCTGAATACTGATGGTTCCCTCTACAAGAGAAACTTTGATATGGTACTCCTCAGATGTGTACTCCTCATATGGTACTTCGTGCATCAACAGGTCTGCTTCTGTCCTGTCAACACACACCAGGTATGAAATGCTACCATTTGCCTTGCATGGATACCGTACGTCAATCAGAACATCCACTAGGGCAACACCGTATCAGCTTGTTTACGGTATGGAGGCAGTCCTACCTGTTGAAGTTGAATTACCCTCCCTGCGGATACTAATGGATGTTAAGCTGAATGAAGCAGAATGGGTCCGATCCCGATACGAACAACTGAGTCTGATTGAAGAGAAGAGATTAGCTGCAATCTGTCATGGGCAGCTATACCAGAAAAGAATGAAGAAAGCCTTCGATCAGAAAATCAGGCTCCGAGAGTATCAAGTAGGAGATCTTGTGCTGAAAAGACTCCTCCCTCCTCATACAGACCACAGGGGCAAATGGACTCTGAACTATGAAGGGCCATTCGTAGTAAAGAAAGTTTTCTCCGGTGGAGCACTCATGCTCAGCACTATGGATGGCGAAGACTTCCCGTCCCCTGTGAATTCAGATGCAGTTAAAAAATACTTCGCATGAAAATGACCCGCTGGACATAAAAACAGAATGTAAGTCCAGGCAAAAATAGGGCATCCCGGCGAGTCAAAAAAAGAATAAAAGACTCGGGAAAAAATAAGGGAAATAAATAAAAAATGTACACCCGCTGAGTTGAAAAGCCGCATTGGACGACTCAAGCAAAAATGGGTATCCCGATGGATCGAAAACCTGAAAGGGAGATCCATGCAAAATAAGGGAATAAGCGAACAACTGCATTCTGAATTCGTCTGTATCACTTACAACTTGGTAAGCTTCGAAAGGATCAAGCTTCTTTCAGAATCAGCCTTCTTCAGAAAGCAAGATGAGAAGAACGTCAAATGTCATACGAGTCATAGCAAAGGGAAGCTCCCTGAAGCATCATCAACATTGCCAATACCTTTTATTTCTCAATTTGTAACGATCTCCTCATCTTAGGGGATTTGTTTCTTTGACTGTATCTCGCCGATTCAGGGCACACGAATTAATAAAATCAGACTTTCAGTCATGTTTCGTCTCGTACATTTTATTTTCATTTGCAAGAATGTCCGATGTCTTTAAGATACTGATTGCATAAATACAGATGCTTCTCTTCTAAAAAATACGTGCTTGCAGGAAATATGTTTACTCCCGGAAGTGTCTAAACTCCTATGATGGAATCCAGTGAAGGATACCTCGGGATTACTTGTGCATTTCTCTGTCTTTTCAGGATTGCAGGTGTTCAAAGCACAACATGGGGCATGAAAGCTCCACCCCAGCAAGCTGACAAATTATCATCTGCTCAGTCTTAGCACCGGAGGTGCTTTCTCCCCAACTGAGTTGCCATTTGTTATTTCCTCCTCAAGCACAAAAGCCAGGGAACCATCTCCCCACAGAGCTTCAGCCTATATCCAGAAGAGCAACGCCTGAAGATCTCACAAACAGGGTGACGAAAGCTTCTACAAACCCCCAGCTGGGTCCCTCATTACCAAAATAGGTCTATCAGTGACCCACACCCCCAAGCAGAGTTCCATATGTCAGATCTACCAATGATCTTATCCCCAGTTGGGATGTCCACTTCAAGCAGATCAACCAGAGATCTTCATAACAACGAGATCCGAATCCCGAGTCTTCGCATAATCATAACATTCGCATCATATTCTCCCCACATAGCGTAGCATTCCGTCTAATACGGAGCATTACGGAAAAAATCAAACATATTGCATAATCATAAGCCATGGTCTGAATCAAACACTTACAATTCATCAAAGATATACAGAAAACTTTCCAGATTCCCCGACAGAGAACCAGAGCATGTGCCTTACACTCATAAATACAGATGCACACTCCTTTTGGCACTCGTCCGTGTCAGCATTCCCCAGTAAAGTCGCCCGAGCATTTCTTTACAAAACAGACACTCTTATATTACAGATACGTCTTGACACCCGTCCGTGTCATATCCCCAGTAGAAAGCCGAAGCGTCCTCTTTGCATTCACAAATATATATATATATATACCATACACTTGTTTATAATATACTTTTTCCGACACTCGTCCATATCACACTCTCCAGCAAGTTAAATACTCACCTGTACACCACTCATACCTATTACTCCTGTTTCACTTATACAGATACTCGGTCGTATCTTATATATATCACTCAAATCCCTTCAGATTCGACACTCGTCTGTGGTCTTTGTTAACCAGTTGGTACTCGTCCGTATCATCATCTCATAGCACGCGTCAAGCGTTTGTTTCTACCTGATAATCGTCTGTATCATAGTCTTAAGGATGCTCGTCTGCATCTTTAATCCATACACGTGTCAAACACTTATGTCTTCTTGAATTTAGACACTCGTCTGTGTCTACCATTCCCCAGAAGAGTCCCCTCAGAATCAACACTCGTCCGTGTTCCTTGTTAACCAGTTGATACTCGTCCGTATCATCATCTCTGAACTTGCGTCAGGCGTTTGTTTCTACCTGATACTCGTCCGTATCATAGTCTTAGGGATGCTCGTCCGCATCTTTAATCTATACACCGTACCCAAACACTGATATCTCTCATTTCTTGGATGTAAACACTCGTCTGTGTTTACTTTTCCCCAGCAAAGTCCCAGCAAAACTTCTTTTCTATTTCACATTCGTCCTATGTCATGATACCTTTCGGCAGCCGTACCCTGCCCGGTGATCGTCCTTCACCTTTGGATGACCGTCCCTCATCCTTTCCCCAGCGGAGTCTCCATTATTGGACCCTTTTCTATCCGACATTCGTCCTATGTCGTGACTTTCAGCAGCCGTCCCCTGCTAGGTGATCGTCCTTCACCTTTTGATGATCGTCCTTCATCACTTTATCCGATGGTCGTCCCCATCGTTGATCTTGTTATCTGACATTCGTCCTATGTCATGATAAACCCTGAGAGCAGCCGTACCCTGCTAGGTGATCGTCCTTCACCTCTTGATGATCGTCCTTCATCATGTTTATTCGATGGTCGTCCCCATCATCGACCTTTTATCCGGCATTCGTCCTATGTCGTGATTTTTGGCAGCCGTCCCCTGCCAGGTGATCGTCCTTCACCTTTTGATGATCGTCCTTCATCATTTTATCTGATGGCCGTCCCCGTCGTTGATCTTGTTATCTGACATTCGTCCTATGTCATGATAAACCCTGAGAGCAGCCGTACCCTGCTAGGTGATCGTCCTTCACCTCCTGATGATCGTCCTTCATCATGCTTATCCGATGGCCGTCCCCATCGTCGACCTTTTATCCGACATTCGTCCTATGTCGCGATACTTTTGGCAACCGTACCTTGCCCGGTGATCGTCCTTCACCTTAGATGACCGTCCCTCATCTTATCCCCAACAGAGCAGCCGTCCCCTGCTAGGTGATTGTCCTTCACCTTTGATGATCGTACCTCATCATTTATTTCATTCACCTATAATCCCTAGAGAGTCTTATATCTTTTCCTGGTGGCCGTCCCCATCGTAATCTCTTATATCCCCAGCATGTCGGCCGTCCCCGTCATTGCCCTTTCCCCAGCAGTCGTCCTCTGCTCGACGGTCGTCCTCCGTCGCCCGCACTTTATAATATACTTTATTTTCCTTTACAATCTATATCCCTTTTCTTCTTCATTCTGTCAGTGCAAATTTTGGACTGTCTTTGGTATTCAACCACAAGTTATCTTGTTTGCCTGTTAAGTCGATGCTTACATCCTGCACAGCTAACTCATGTTTGAATAGGGGCAGCTGTAAACATCCCAAATTTTCCCTCACCCATTCACACCATGTCTTGTGATCTTTTCATATGCATAAGTTCAATCATAGCATCTTATATTGCATATTTGCTTCACTGCATTGTTTCTAAGTCATCTGCATCTAGGGTTTGTGATCTGAGCAATCCAAGAGCCATTTGAGCCACTACAAAGGTCTTCAATCATTTCAAAGGGGTCCATGCATGTTCAAGCATCATATTATATCCTCTCAAAGTCAAGAATGTCAAAAAATCACAAGAACTGGGAATGGTATGGAAGCAGAGCCAGGATTGACTGCACAGATGACCTGAAATTAGGGTTTTGGTTTCAGAGGCCATAACTCCAAATTTTTTGGTCATTCTTGTTTCTATTGCTCTCTATATGGTACAAGGATCATGCATATCAATTTTCATGAAGAAATTCCATGGGGAAGGCATCTGATCAAGAGTTGACTTTTTAAGCAAGTCAGTGCAAAATCAGGGCATCTGAGGCCCTCAATGACCCAACCAAAGGGTGTTCTTCATCATTTTGATTATGTATGATCTTTATTTGATCATAGAAGATGTTAGAATTTCACAAAATTGAAGAATTTCAAGCCATTTGCAAAGTTGACTTTTTGGGAAAATGACTTGTAATGGAAACTTGCCATTTTGGGAAACTTTTTCAACCCTTGCTTTTTGATTCAAAAATGCCTCAAATGGGAAAACTTTGATCATGAAAGTTGTATAATGGATCATTCCCTTTTCAAAAAGTACAAGAACTCATTCTAATTCATTTTGGATCAAAAGTTATGGCTTGCCAAAGTTGGGAAAAATCACATAATTTCAAGTTTTCTACCAAAGAGGCAAAGTTGCAAAATCCCTTGCCAAGGCAAATTGAGACCTCAAATGGACTTCTAATCTTCACACAAACATGAACCAATGTCTAAAAGTCAGATTGCATCAAAATTTCACTCATTTTCATGACTTGTGGATCAAGAAACTTCAAAAGGGCCAAAGTTGATCAAAATTGCAAAACCTCATTCAAACCCTAATCCATGTGCTGGCTGATTTCAAATTTGATCCTATGGTTCTCCACACTTCTTGCTGCGCAGGACACCCCTCTTGTCCTTGGCTAGCTATGAGCCCATACCTCTCTTACACAAAGATTGACTTTTTTGCAAAAGACCCATACCAATCACCATAGGCCACCAACAACTCTCTGACCTATCACCACTTGATACATGGACCAAAAGCAGCTCAACACACCATACACACAATCCTGAAACTCTCTCTAATCCAACATTCTCATTTTTCACCTCTTATGCAACTTCCTTCGAAACTCATCATACAGCCTTCAAACACAAAAACAAACTTCATAGAACATCTCAGCATGTTCCACTGATCACAAACCAACCATTGTTTTGGCCTGAAACCTCCCACATCACAAATACGATTTTCACACTCCCTTGGCCTGAGCTTATGCCAACTCCCTCTAGAGGCCATATAAACTCCAGCTAAGTGTCAAAAGCTTCAAAGGAGGATCATTGGAGCTTGTTTGAACCAAAGAAGCAGCCAGAAAGTCCCTGTTTCGGAAGCTCAATCTCAGGTAGCATGATGAACAAGTTTTCCAGAACTTTAATTTCTTGTTAGAATATTGTTCTATATGTTGCCCTGATCATGGGGATCTATTTATTTTTGAAAATGAGCCAGAAACAAGCATGTTATGATGATCTGAAAGTTTGCCCGTAAAAATGTTTTTACTTGTTTCCTTTGATTCAGTGAAAATAAATGTTGTTTGATTTAGGGTTTATGCTTAGTGGTGTTCATAGATTGATTCTGGAGAGTTTTGTGAGGATTTGATGCGTATTGAGAGAGAGAGAGAGATTTTGGCCTGCCGGAGAAGATGACCGGAACACTGTTCCGGTCATCTGAAAGTGATTAGGGCACAAGATTATGGCTTAATCATAATTAGGGAGATTTGAATTCTGGCCGTCCAGATGCGCACGTAGTCAATTCCCGCCCCTGTGAGTTTGAATCTCACCCATTGGATTGGCTGACTTTCTTCTTTTTCATTTAAAAATTCATTTTATTTTCATTTGTTTTGATTTATTTTGTACGAATTATTAAAAATAGTAAAAAATGTTTAAAAATTATGAAAATTTTTGTCAAGATTTTCATTATTTTTCAGAACACAAAAATATTTTTATTTTTATTTTTTGCATTAAAAAAATATTTTTAAAATATTTAAATGTTATTTTTAATTAATTAAAGTCTTTTAATTAATTAAAAATACATTTAAGTTTCTAAAAATCACAAAACAATTCATGTAACATTTAAAAACATTTAGAAACATTGTCCAACTCTCAAACCAAATTTATTTTTTGTTCTTGATGCCTTTTGACTATTTTCTTTGGAATTAAATTCATTTTGAGGTATTATTTTGGTTCAAACTTTGAAAATTCATTTCTGTCTAACCTTTGAGAGTTGGACAATGATTCTTTTTGCATTGCATCTTGTATAGCATGTAGTTTATAGGATAAAATTGGCTTGAATTGATCTTGCATTTTCAATTTGTTTTGCATTTTTCTTGTCAAGGTACCTTAAAACCCTAGCAATCTTAGGAAATTCATAACTTTAAATAGGTTAAGATTTAGATCCCCTCCTTTGGGCAGTGAGTTTGTGTAGGTTTAGGGTTCCTTTGATTGAATTTTAAAATTTTTATCATGCCTTTTGCTTCTGATTTTGAATTTTTCTTTGTGTGTTGATCATAAACCCCAATTTGTGCTTTCTCTTGCATCCACCTTCCATTTGCTTGCATACCATGACTTTCCATGACATTTTGTGCATCCATTTGATTCATAATACATCTTAAGACATATTAGAACCATGTTTGATCATTTCATCTTTCATTTGCCATGTTATATGTCTTTTGCATTTCATAACTTTTCATGTATGCCCATGGTTCAAAGCATGCTTCTCTTGCATCCATATGTTTGTATGATCATCCTCATGCCTTGCCTCATGTTTGCATCATCTCTTAGCATCATTAACATCATGTGTTTGCTTCTGACTTTGGTTTGCATCATCATATCTCATCTCATTTGCATTACATTTCATTTCTTTTGCTAACATTTCAGGTGGTAAGTTGTTTGAGAAGTGAATTTGCCTTCACTTCTCACATTCTCTTTTCATCTCTTTCATACTTCCCTTGCTGCATTTTGTATGTGTTTTGGTTTGAGCTTGCTCATTCTTGTTCATCTCACCTTCTTTCTTCAAGCAACTTGACTTCTTGAGTGAAGCAAGTTGTTTTGCTTCTCTTTGTTTCTGGATCCTTTCATCTGCTTCTTTCCTTGGTGGTTCCTTGAAGATTCTTTCTCTCTTAAACCTCACAAACCCTAGGAATGACCAAGCATGATAACTATTAGGGTTTTGATTAGTTCCCCACTTAGATTTTACCTTTGTGTCTCTTTGAGTCTTCTCTTCTTATCTCATAATCAGGGACTAAACCTTAAAGGTTTTAAGGCTTTGTGATTAAGCTTATGCCTGCATCCTTCTATTAGGATGGAGTGTATAACTTTAATCCTAAGTGTTAAACCCTTAATGTGTTTAAATCCTTTAATCAATTCACCTAACAATCATCAAGACATCAAGCTTGTAACTTGGGCCTTGCATTAGGGTTCTAATTTTTCCTTAATTGGTTAAGAAGGACTAACCCTAGTGTTAATGGACAAGTCCTCCTCAAGTTGTCTTACAAACCCTAAAATCCACTTCTTAATCATACCATTAAATAAAATCCATTTAATAAAGGCTTTGTTTTGTCATGAGGTTAATCCCTAATCATGGATTAAGTTGAGGAATCTTCCTCAGCTTAAACATTCTCATCTATTATCCTTCTACTAGGATGGTGTAATGAGTCTGTTTAATCCCTGATTATGGCTTAATTTCATTACTCAACACTAAACAAAAACAACAAAAACATCTAAATAATATCAAGTAGGTTAATGATCTTAATCCTACATCATGGTGGTTAAGTGTGAGGTGTTTACTTCATACTTAAGGTATTCTCATTACCCCTAATCAGAGGGAAGATGTGATGAGTTTACTAACATTTGGTTTAGGCTTAAGCTCATTATCTTATGACAAACTCCAAAAAGCAATAAAATATTTAAAACACAAAAACAAACAATAATCGTCTCCTCCGGGATTCTTTTCTCATCTTATTCACTCACAAACGATAACTTGCTTCTTCCGTCTAATGCAAGACAGTTTGCACCTGAGCCAGACAGGTCATACACTTGAGCATAGACAAGTAAGCAGTTCACAAGTAAATTCATCTTTCAGTCTCTTTGGGTCGAACTACGGTGTTCTGACTTCCTCATTGCACGAGAGGATACGTAGGCATAACTTAACAGTTATCGGACAAAAGTCTCTGTATATTCCCCCTCCTTCAGTCTTATTCTTTCAGCCTCATGATCTTGAGCATTTCATCCTTATTTTCACACTGACACTTCATTTATACACTTCACAATTCTTTTACACTGACACTCGCATTCTTTTCCATCTATGATACACAAATTACACTAACACTACCCCTTTAAAACACAAATCTTTTAAGCGTGGATCCCGTCGAGAACGGCGGACAACCTGGGTGCTAATACCTTCCCAGGTTGTAACCAACCCCCTTTCTCAGTCTCTCTGGTTCGCAACCGTCTTATCCATATCTTTTCTAGGTCTATGCAGCAGTACCTTTCCTCCAGGATAAAAATGCCTAGCTGGCGACTCTTTCTTTCCTAAGTTCACCCTTGTGTGTTCTCTTCCTCTTTCGCTGACCGTTCGCGTCTGTACCCCTCTTGACCTGAGGTGTCATTTGGTGGGAGTGACACCACCTTGGGGGTAGTTCTTGTTGTAGAACATATTCAGAGAGTGGGGAAGTATAACTAGGCATTTTGAATCCCATGTTTGCTCCATTTTGCGACATTATTCTCTCGACCATGACTGCCAAATTGTTTTCGACAGGTGGGTTATTGTACTGCATTCTTCGTTGTAAGATGTCATCAGCATCTTGACCTCTCTGTACTAACAACCTCCTAGGCTCCTGTTGGATAGGGACTTCGATGCGAGGGTGTTCGACAATCTCTTCTTGGATCCTTAGATTTTCCTGAGGCTTGTTTAAAGGTCTTTGATTTATTGTCGGTTCTTCTTCGACATTGATTACTGGATTATGGACCACCGACTCTCTCTGTCGAATTTGGGGAACTCCAAAGAATTCAGCAATACACACCATTTGTGTTGCCAATATCTGGTTTGTTTGAGTGGTTCTTTGTATTAAAGGGTTAAACACTTCCCCCATTTGTTGAGTCAACCTATGGACCATTTCATGGTTACTTTCGTCCATTTGTTGACGGATTTCCTGTGCAGAATTAGTTGTAATTGCTGGTATGTGGAATCCTAGTGGGGGTTGGTTTGGTCTACTAACGTTCCCACCATAACCTGAACCTTGTAGTGGCGAAGACATGTGGGCCACGGTATCAGAATATAATGGTGTTACGTTATGAAAACTAGCCATCACTGAAGATGGCATTCCATAAGGTTGTTCCCTTCCAAACATAGGTGTGGAAAAATTTGTTTGATAGGGCCTGAAGTTATTTCCCCCCAGAGGGAGGAGTACTCATAGGTATTGAATGCCCTATGTTGGAGGAACTGGGTCTGCTTTGAGACAACGACACCCCTGGTATCGATCCAGACATTGAGGGATTTCCTCCTTCTAAAACATGGAGTGTTTCCTCATTCCTTCCTGTCGAAGGAATGACATTGGAAACTGGAATTTCGCCAGTAAACTCTTTTTGGATTGAGAATCCTTATTATTACTTTAGCACTGTCCCACCGGGCGTGCCAATTTGTTCGCTTGTGTTTTTGGCGAACAACCTATGGTTTACCAATTCCTTGGAAAAGGGTCACTTGCAGGACCAACCACATAAGTCCTAGGACACATGTGCTAAATATTAAAGGATGAATTCTAAATATATGAGTTTTATTAATTCTTATACGTTTTATCGAACAGTTACTCAACAAGATTGTTCTTATTGATATTGCAATAGGAAAATGTTTGTCTAATGAAACTAACAAAGAAACTTAAAGTTTACATTAAAGGTTTGTTGAAATATAAATTAACTTGGAAGTAAATGACTGGAAAGTAAATTGCTTGAAAGTAAATGAAAACATGAACTTAAATAAGGAATGAATGATAAATCTAATTTTATAACTGAAAATGGGATGGTGTTTACACGTACATTTTTCCAGATAATTCTCCTTTCTCTTTACACACGAGTATTAGTGTAATCACAGAAAGGTTGTACAGAATTTTACACACACCCTTAATACAAAGCAAACTATCCTATTTATACACAAACAAAATAACCGTCGAATAATGGTCAAATCCTAAGACTTCGCCACTTGGCATCCTGCATACTACTAATCCCTAAGAATCCTCCACGTATCTACTATCTGGCAAAAAACCGTTATTCATAGAAACTACCCTTGAAACTGACGAAACGATGCATCTCCTTTCCATATCGAATTCATTTGAAATTCAAATAGTACTCAAGTCTTCTTCGTTGAATCCTCGTATTTATATCTCTTGTTGAAAATAGAAAAGGAGTTCCCAGTAGTGATGTGAAGAACTTCCTAAAGGGCAGACTCATCCCCCTTAGACAGACATTCGTTCGTCACAACTAGAGACCAAATCATCACAAACCTTCTCAAGATTCTGGAAATGATTGGAAGAAAGAGTGATTTAATCTTGTCGAAATCCTTCGAAGCCACATACATCATCCACTTAAAGTATGAGAAATGCTGAGAAACTGCCACGTTAGGTAATGATGACGTGATAGGAAACAAAGCTTGACAAATCCATCAACTTCTAGGGACTCTTTCATGGTGTCGAAATTATATGCATACAGGGTTCTAGATAGATACTTTTATTTCTAGAGTTTTAGTGTTCTTGATATTTAGGGAAAAATGCTAGAATTCATAGAATCAAGATTTTGAACGGTTAAAGTGTCGATTAAATGCTTGTGAATGATCATGTTATGTGTGGAAATAATCAACAATAAGTATGGTAAGGTTACTAGGTGTTATGGGTGAGAAAGAATGGAGTTTAGAAGTGATTTTTCAGGTTCATAGCAGGTACAATCGATTGCAGCAGAGTAAAAATCGATTGCACCATAGTCCAGAAGCGATTTCTGAAATTTTGGGACTGTGCAATCAATTGCAGCAGAGTGCAAATCGATTGCACTCTGTAGCTTTTCAAAAATGAAATTGAAATGGGCGTATCGTTTGAACCGTAAGACTGTTTTGGTCCCCGTTCGAAGAGTTGGAAAGATATGACAACGTACTATCCAATGGTAAAGGAAAATATTACTTTTGAAGTAGAAAATAATTATTTATTTTGAGCCGACTCTTACCCAACGTTTCTGATTAATCGTAATTATGTTAGTTAGGAATTGCAGTATTAATCGAGTTATGGAACATACGATTAATCATGAGGATTGAATGAGATTAGAGGCAATGAGATCATTATGAGATTAGTTTAATTGTGATAATAAAATTAAAATGTTAGAATTATATGTTTGAAAACTATATAATTAAAAGCATCAAGAATGGAGAAAGAGTGAGGAAATCTTACTATAAACCAATAGTATGACCTATTATTGTGACTAGAAATTGTTAGATGGTATGATTTATGGGATTCTTAGGTTTAACCTAGGTTGTTACGTAATCGTTGACGCGTGACATATGGTCCTCCGAAAATTCTAGAGTAAGTCTTGAGGTGGGTATTACACTGAGTCCCACGGGAAGCATCCGTAAAGGCTTGAGGTACCGTTAGGATTGAGTAAGTCTTGAGGTGGGTATTACACTGAGTCCCACGGGAAGCATCAGTTCGAATAAGTCTTAAGGTGGGTATTACACTGAGTCCCACGGGAAGCATCAGTTCGACTAAGTCTTGAGGTGGGTATTACACTGAGTCCCATGGGAAGCATCAGTTTGAGTAAGTCTTGAGGTGAGTATTACACTGAATCCCACGGGAAGCATCAGTTCGAGTAAGTCTTGAGGTGGGTATTACACTGAGTCCCATGGGAAGTATCAGTTTGAGTAAGACTTGAGGTGGGTATTACACTGAGTCCCACGGGAAGCATCAATTTGGCTTAGGCTTAAGGTGGGTATTACATTGAGTCCCACGTGAAGTATCGAGGCTATTGTTTTGGTTATTCCATCTTGTTGTTTCCTTATGGAGGAGTGACCTTAGGCTTGAGATGGGTGTTATATCGAGTCCCATGAGAAGTATAAAGGTTTTATCCTAACTAGTGTTAGTAGGATTTGTAGAACTCTTGGACGTGGTTACAATGAGTGCGAGACGTGTAAAATCAAGGTCGTTGTCCTTTTCCAAAGATTTGAGTTAGGTTTGTCAGAACCCTTAGAGTCGAGAGAACTCTAAGATAGGGAACCCAATGAGATATTGTTATCTCACCCCACTATTTTTGTTGCTTTTCAGGTTTCCTTGCAGGTTTGATTTACAGGTGGAGCTATGCTCGAGATGTTTCAAGTGAAGCATAGTTTTAGTCTTCCGCTGTGTATTTTCTTTATTTATACAATAAAGGATATTGTATTGATCTTAGCTTTTTATTTTAGTATGATTTCCATGTCTTGTACCATTGTTGTTTAAAATTTTAGAATTGGTCAAGAATGTGAATTATACTAGTAGGTATTTATGATGGAATAAGTACCAAAAATAACCCTTGTATGATATTATTCTAGATATATATTATATGGGTGTTACACTCCTATAAAGGGATCAGTGACTACTTCCCTAGTGTTTTTTAATCGTCCCCTATCATATTAACTATTTAAATAAGTTGGTGCGATTTCTTGCTCTCGATGAAGAGGGAGAAGACAGTTTTCTATCTGCTAGAGAGTTGAGGGAGCTCTTAGAAGAAGAAACTCAAGTGCTTGAATTTTTTGCATCCTTGTCAGTGGAGAGTGAGTTGGTGATTAATGTATTGCAGGTAGTGCGTGAATTTCCAGAAATAATTACGGATGATATTGTTGAATTACCGTCAGAAAGAGAAGTGGAGTTTACTATTGATCTTGTCCCCAATACCAAACCAATTTTTATGGCATCATACAGGATGACGACATCAAAGTTAGCAAAGTTGAAGAATCAACAGGAAGAATTGCTAGAAAATAAATTTTTAAGACCAAGTGTATCACCTTGGGGAGCTCCAGTGTTATTGGTGAAGAAAAAGGATGGCATTATGAGGTTATGTATAGATTATAGGAAGCTGAATAAAGTGACGATTAAGAACAAGTATCCGCTTCCAAGAATAGATGACTTGATGGATCTGTTACTAGGTTCTCGGGTGTTTAACAAGATTGACTTGAGGTCAGATTATCATCAGATACGGGTAAAGGATGAGGGTATTCTGAAGACGGCTTTCAGGACTCGGTATGAACATTATGAGTATGTAGTGATGTTGTTCGGATTCACTAATGCACCTGTGTATTCATGTAGTATATGAATCGAATTTTTGATGCTTACATGGATCGATTTGTGGTTGTATTTATTGATGACATTCTAATCTATTCTAACTCAGAAGAGGAACATGCTAAGCATTTGCGGATTATGTTGTAAGTGTTAAAAATGAAAAAGCTTTATGTTAAGTTATCTAATTGTGAATATTGGTTGAGAGAGGTGAGTTTACTTGGTCATGTTATTTCAGGTGATGGTATTGATGTGGATCCATCCAAGATAGATGTAGTTCTAAAGTGGGAAGCTTCGATGTCAATGACTGAGATTAGAAAAGTTTTGGGCTTGGTTGGTTATTACCGTAGATTTATTGAAGGTTTTTCGAAGTTGGCACTTCTGTTGACCCAGTTGACTTATATAAAGCGTTTGTGGGGATGTTCACTATGAGAAGAGTTTCATTAAGCTAAATAAGAGATTGACTACAACTCGATTTTTGATTCTACCTGAACCAAATGAACCATTTGTGGTGTATTACGACGTCTCTTTAATGGGTTTAGGGGGTGTGTTAATGCAGGATGGTAAGGTGGTGGCTTATGCTTCGTGATAGTTAAGATTTCATGAGAGGAATTATCCAACTCACGATTTGGAGTTAGCTGCAGTGGTATTCATATTGAATATTTGGAGGCAGTATCTTTATGGTTCCATGTTTGAGGTGTATAGTGATCATAAGAGTTTAAGGTATTTGTTTGATTAGAAGAAGTTGAACATGAGGCAGAGATGGTGGTTAGAGTTCTTAAGAGATTATGATTTTGGCTTGAAATATCATCCCAATAAAGCTAATCCCGAGGCTGATGCTTTGAGTCGGAACACTTTGCATATGTATGTTATGATGGTTAGAGAGTTGGAATTTTTTGAGCAGTTCAGAGATATGAGTTTGGTTTGTAAACAAACACCGTATAATGTAATGTTGGGTATGTTGAATGTAACACCCAAATATTTAATTAATTATTTATTTAAGTATTTAATTAATTATTTGTGTTCGCCGGTATATTTTATGTTGAAGTTGAATAAGTTGATAAGCCGGAAAAATAAGTCGGAAGTCGTAGAATTATTTATTATAATTAATACTATAGTTGTTGAAGTGGATTAATTGGTGGGCTTGAAACCGTGTCTGAATTAGTAAAATAGGGGGTGTTATGTTAGGCCCATTAGTAATTATAATATTTAATTAGTTTATTAAAAAGAAAATAAAAACAACATAAGTGGTAGAAACAAAAGTTAGAAAGATCAGTAGAAGAGGGAAATTGAAACTGCTACACGAGCGTGAGAGAACGAAGAACGAACCGCCATAATCTGATTATTAGAGCATCCTTCGATCCAAAAAGCTAAGGTAAGAGTGGGTTTGATTCTTATAATCGGGTATGAAATTCGATACTTTAATTTGGGTTTTATTCGGGTAGTTAGGTTGTGAAATCTATACTATTAAAATTGATTTGTTCCTTGTTGTTATGGTGAATATGCATGTGAAAATCAATTGGCTGATATTGAATTTTGTTAATTATAACCTGTATTATTTATGTTGGTGGTTGCTGGAATTATCGCGTTGATAAATAATTCTGAAAAATATGTTTATTTGAGGATGACGAACAAGACTTGTAGTGGAATTTGGTGACACATGGCGCATGCCATGTTAGTGGGGGGAAACAAGCCACTTTTGATGGCTACCGTATGAATAGATGGTGCATGCCATGCTTGGTTATTGGTGGGGGTCACACATCTTCATATGTGTGATAGCATGATATGGCGCATGCCATGTCCTTTATGGCCATCATGCTATGGCACAAGCCATGCCCTTATGACCATCATGTTATGGCACATGCCATGCTGATGAGAGAGGTAAGGGTGGCGCAAGCCACCCTGTTATTTAAGGGGGGTTTCATTTTATTAAATCCCCATTTTTATAATTAATTTTATAAATAATCCAAATACTTTTATGACTTAAATCTAAATTATATAATTTCTAAATTATGAATTAGTAGACTTATGAAGAAATATAATTGGTAATAAGGAGTAGTATTTTAACTACATGGAGCACGAACAGTAAGAAAACAGGTCTTTAAAAATAGCACTGTGTTATGTAGTTTTAGCAGAAAGTTGCAGGTTTAGGAATTTAACAGAAACATAGTAGCAGTATATCTTACATGACAAATAATTGTTAACAGAACATAGAAAATTCAAGTTTTGTAATAAAATCGTGTTAATCGCAGAAAGTTAGAAAACAATATCGGTTTAGCCGAATTAGGCGAAAAACGAAGTTGCTCGGAATTTAACAAAATTTGTCAGGGTAAGTAGGATAATATTATAGTTGATTTTGACACGTTGTTTTTGTTGAAATTAATTTTTAAAGTGGTGTTATAGGTACAACTGAGTTGGTATGTTGTTCCGGTAAAGGAAAATCTTAAAGTTGCTATGTTGTAGGCTTTATAAGCCAAAGTTGAATATAAGTTGATTATGTTGTAAACAATGTTGAGTTGCTCTTGTTGTTATGTTGTCTGAGTTTAAAGTCGTGTATGACATTTAAGTCATTTGCATTTGTCGGAGTCGTTGCTCACTCCACGTTGGCCTGGATTGGCAATTTAAGTTGAAAGTTGAAGGCTTATACCTTGATGCCTCGATAACCTGGCAATTATTTAAGTTGGGAGTTTTACTCCAATGGTACCACATGCATAATTAGTCGAGTCGCAGTATAGTTGCATTTTTGTTGAGTTGTTTGTGTTGATGTTTGGTTGAAGTTATGAAGTGGTGTTTTGTTTACGATCCTTATTCATTGTATTGTTTTTAATATATTGTTTATAATTATCGTAAGCCACCCCTTTTGTTTGAATGTTGTCCTTATGTTGGCAACATGCAGGTAATCCTGAGGAGTAGCCAGTTACCTTTAGTCGAGTCGGTGGTTATTCGCTATGATACTTAACCCTCGGGGGGATTGACGCGTGTCTGTTTCGATGAACTGCTTACATTGCTGAATTTTATTTTAATTGAAGAACTTAGAATGCTTTTTAGTATTTCAAAATTGTTTTATGTTGTTTAAAGATGCTATGAATCAATTTTATGAATTCGTTGTGTGACATTTAATGAAGTTGAATTATTGGAGTGAATGATGTTATTTATGTTGATTTTATGAAAAGTGCTATGTATTAAGAATGAATTACCTTAAGTTGGAATTTGTTTAAAGTTGAAAATGTGATATCCCATTTTTGTGGACAAATTTTGTAAACTCTGATTTCAGTTATATTCGCGGGTAGAAAATGGGGTGTTACATTGAAGATCAACAATGAATTTCTTGATAGTATCAGAGAGGGTCAAAAGTTGCATGTGAAACAAGTGGATTTGATGGTTGGAAATGATCAAGCATAAAGTAATGAATTCATTGTGGACAAACAAGGTGTGTTGAGGGTACATGATAGGATTTGTATTCCTGATGTTTCTGAGTTGAAAAGGATGATTCTAGAAGAAAGTAATAGGAGTAGTTTGAGTATCCGTCCAGGAGCTACAAATATGTAGCGAGACTTGAAGAAAATATTTTGGTGGCCTAGATTGAAACACGATGTGGCTCAATTTTTGAATGCTTGTTTGAATTGTCAGAAGTCGAAGATGAAATGTTAGAAACCTGTTGGCTTAATGCGACCGTTATATTTCCTAGAGTGGAAATGGGATAACATTTCTATGGGCATGATGTTATTTGGGTAGTTTTGGATAGACTGACGAAGTCGACACATTTTATTTTGATTAGAATCATTTTTTATTTGCAGAAGATGACAGAGATTTATATTCGCGTGATTATGAAGTTACATGGAATTCCGTTAAGTATTGTGTCAGATAGAGATCTGAGGTTCACTTCCAGATTTTGGGAGAGTTTGCAATAAGCATTAGGTTCGAAGCTGAGGTTGAGGTCAACTTATCACTTGCAAACGGAGAGAACCATCCAGTATTTAGAGGATTTGTTGAGGACTTGTGTGCTTGAACAAAGAGGTGCTAGGGACGACCATTTTTCGTTGATTGAGTTCACTTATAATAATAGTTATCATTTTAGTATTGGAATATCACCTTTTGAAGCTTTGTATGGTCGGAGATGTTGAACGCCTTTTTGTTGGCATGAATCTGGTGACAGTATGGTACTTGGACTTGAGATTGTTCAGCAGACTACTGAAAAGGTGAAGCTGGTTCAGGAAAATATAAAGCTCTTCAGACTAGGCAGAAGAGCTACCATGAGTTTCAAGAAGGAGACCATGTGTTCTTGAGAGTCACTCTGGTGACAGGTGTTGGACATGAGCTGAAGTCGAGGAAGCTTACTCCTCGATTTATTGGTCCATATCTAATTTCTGAAAGGGTTGGACCTGTTGCATACATAATTGCGTTTACACTGAATTTTTCGAATTTACATGATGTGTTCCATGTTTCGAAGCTTCAGAAGTATGTTCCAGAACTGTCGCATGTGATTCCGATGGATAATGTTGAAGTAAGAGATAAACTTACAGTTGAGGCTTTACTAATACGGATTGAAGACCACGAGGTGAATCAATTGAGAGGCAAAGAGATCACTCTTGTGAAGGTAGTGTAGGGAGGCGGTATTGGTGGAAATATAACTTGGGAGTTAAATAGCAGGATGCGGGAGTCGTATCCGAAGTTGTTCGTATTATGT
Source organism: Lathyrus aphaca (assembly GCA_963966055.1). Lineage (NCBI taxonomy): Eukaryota > Viridiplantae > Streptophyta > Magnoliopsida > Fabales > Fabaceae > Lathyrus > Lathyrus aphaca. The sequence continues at coordinate 109,355,363 of OZ014523.1, forward strand.
AAATTTTCGAGGACAAAAATATTCTAAGCGGGGGAGAGTTGTAATTCCCCGATAATTATAATTTGTTTGATTTGTGATTAATCTTGTGTATTTGTGATTTATGTGATATGTGGTATGTTTTGGTGTGTTCATGTGTTGGGTAGTGTAGAGCTATATGAGTATTGTGGCTTATTTTTAATTTAAATAATTTAGATGAGATTATTTAGATTTAAAAACAATTTAATTGGAATATTAGTAATATTAATTAAATAATTAAAAAAAGAATTTAGTTAGAATTATTTAGATTTAAATAATTAGTATAATTATTTTATTAATTTAAAATTTGATATTATGAGTAAAGAATTAGTGAGGGAAAAGTGGACCATTCATGAGGATTAGTAAGGGTAAGGAAGGAAAAACATATTAGGGGTCTAAGGGTTATAGTAGGAAAAGAAGAAAATTAGAAAGTGAGAGTCATTGTTGAACGATCGTATTTTGGAGAAAAGAGAAAAGGAAGGGAGAAGCATAGTTAGGGCTTAGAGAAACTCCATTAAAGACTTTGAAGAATCATCACTAAGGAAATGGTGGGGTTCTTTGATCACTTACGGGATGAATAATATATGTTTGAGAGTGGTTAAATCAATAGGGTTCATATCTATGCATCTCTCTAATTGTTTTGGTTTTTTCGGTGAAAATTTGAAGTTGTGTGTCAGTGTTCGTAATAATATGTAAATTGCATAAATTGATCGTTTGAGTTGTGGTTTTTGTGTTGTAAGAGGTTCTGATTAATGTGTATTGTTGCATAATGATTTAATAATTCGAATTTTGTGATATATGATGTGCGGAGTTGTTTGGATGGGCAAAATATGTGCTTTTTCATGGTAGAAGAACAAAAAATTGTAAGAACAAGAGTTGTCTCTGCATTTCATATCTATGTTTAGATGATCACAATGAAGTATTAGTGAAAGAAAAAATTTATGTTATAATGTTTGTTACTGTGCAGATTATGTTTATAAAGCAATCAGATCTAACAAACATACTCAAGATGTGTGCTAAAGATTATATTTGAGTTACTATGTGTAACACAAGTCGCAAGCATGCTGAAGAAGCAAGGATGCTTTTGTATCTAATCACAATCAGAAATATCCAAAGATGTTGATGTTGCTGTTGCAATGATTTTACGGATGCTGTTTTGAGAATAGTCCTGATTCTGAAGCTAGTGAAGCTTCTGAAGTTATAATCTTCTGAAGAACTAAGTGTTGAAGACTCTAATGATTTGAAGACTTGAAGATTGAAGGTTCTGAAGACCAAGTGCAGAAATACTCTAAAGACTTAAGGGTTGTGAATATTAAGATTTTGAAGACCAAGTATTGAAGACTCTAAAGACAAGGTTCTAAGTGAACAATGTTCTGAAGACTCTAAAGACTTGAAGTTATGAAGACCAAGGGTTTCAAAGACAAGTGCTCAAGTTCTGAAGACAAGGTTCTGAGTGAACAAGTTATGAAGACTGAAGACTTGAGATTTTGAAGACCCAACTATCACGTCTCTACTCATGCTTCAATCATCTACAATCAGAAGCCTCTGAAGTCCATAATACAATGTTACCGTTAGTAAAGATAGTACACAGTACGAAAATGATTTATCCCACTACCTCTCCACTTACCTTAAATTGTGGAAAAAGAACAGACGTGGTAGTAGTATTTTCATTTTTGTGTAACAACATTCCTCAGTAGCCAACTACTTTCTAATGGCTCTATTTTCCTTAGCTATAAAAGGAAATGCTCACATGTCTATGTGAGGTTGTCGAACATACTACCAAGTGATGTTGTTGGAATATAACCAAATTATCAACAAGTATAACAACAACAAGAACAACTATTGTCTAAATGTTTCTTGAACCATGTTGTTGATGTTTTCATACAATCATATGAGGTTGATGATTACAAGATAAAAATAGTAAATACCATGATAAGCGAAAATGAATATGCAGCTCAAAGATGATATAGGTATTGGACAATTTGATTAAGCAACCTGCTTATGCAGAAGTTGAAGATTCACAAGTGCTTAATTTCATATGTGTCATACCCCAAATTTGTCCTACCCGTATATTTACTTTTATTATTCAAAAATCCAAAAATATTTGCTTCAGTTCGTTTAATTGAGGTTTTATTCAGGTTTACCAGGTCGTATGTGTATGGTAAAATCGACGGAGGCCCAATTTTGATCATTATCCATTTTTTGGTTTTAATTAAAAATTATTTTTTTAAAAAATCAAAATTTTCTTATCCTTCATTATTTTTATTATTATAATTACTATTTTTATTATTACTATTATTTTTTTATTACTTTATTTTTGCTCTTATTTTTATTATTATTATTTAATTTATTATTTGTACTACTTTTCCATTTTATTTATTTATTTCCCATATTATTATTATTATTATTATTACAATTATTATTATTATTATTACTAATTTTCTTTTTTTCTAATCCATTTTTTAACAAAGTTAACAAAAAGGTTTCATTAGGCCCATTTATTTATCGCATTCCCACACAAAAAACAAATCAGCATAATTCTTTTATCAAACTAGCCAGCAAATGTATATTAACAAATGTGGCCCACACGGTACAAAATCTATCAGCAGCATTATACCCAATTCACACAAGATTCCAAATGCAGCCTTCCATTACGCAGCGTACGATTCCAGCCAGTACCATAAAACACATACAATAATAACTTTGTACAAATTCATGTGACCTCACAACGGTTTTGCAACGCCATACACACAACAATGCCTTCCACTCCCGACGCACACATTCCGCAACGAAAGAGGGGGAGGAGAGAAAAAATAACGCAGACATAAACAACCATAAACACAAAACCTTCTTCAATAAATCAACTTCTCACCCCTGCAAAAAAACCAGAAAAATCTATCATACACATTAACCTCCATCTTCAAACAACCCTCAAATAACTACAACCTTCATACAAACTCCAAAACCATAAACAAATCCACAACTCCATTTTTTTTCATATTCAATTTCAACCTTCAATCCACCATTTATTTCGTTCTTCACCTACATAAAACGTTGAGAGTGAGATTCTGAGCAACCATAACCGCGACAATCCTCGCCGCACCGCAAATCCGCTAAAACAGAGCGAGTGAGAACCTAGGAAAACTGAGACCGCCGAAAGAGGAATCCGAGTGAGCCGCGATTCGCACAGAGGGAGGCCGACGAAAACGTTGGAGTTGAAAGATGGAAAGGCTGCTGGTGGAGGCTCGTTCGGATTTGAGCCATCGATCCTTTTTTGAGGTTGAACACGAGGTTGGGTTTTCTGCTTTTCGTTCTGTTTTGCTGATAAATCTAATATATATGTTTGTTTTCTATATTTATTAAACTCTTGTTCTTTTATTTTATTTTATCTTCCATATATTAGATTCGGGCTTAGTTTTTATTTACATTATAAATGGCCTGTTTATGTTCTGCTATCCACATACTACACAAATCGTTGCACCCTCTTCTCTCTCATATTTTCATATTTTTTATTGTTTCCTATTATTGTTTTCTTAATTGTCTTCATACATTTTCTTGTTTTTTTTACTAAATTTCTTGATTTGTATTTGTTAGATTTGCTTTTAATTTTCTTTTCTTTATATTTCAGTCTATGATGTAGATGCGATTTTTCGATATTCGATTTTAAATCGACGTTATCAAAATCGTTATGAGACCATTTTTGTTTCTCTTGATTTCTAATTATATTTAGATAATTTGTTTATCGATTTATTCTTTATGATGGGCCGATGATATAATACATGGTTTATCGATATTCGATTTTTTAATAGACGTTATCTAAACTTATATGAGGCCAACCTTTATCTTTTTCCATTATTTATCGATTTATTCTTTTATTTTATGGTCCATGGTATTATTATCCGATTTTTTAACATTTGATTTCATAAATAAATCTACATTGTCTAAAATCGATATGAGACCCCTTTTCTATTATTTTTATGATTTTTAATTAATTTTAGATCCATTGTTTTATCGATTTTATTATTATTTTGGCCAATGATAAATGGTGATATTTGATTTCTAATAAATCGACGTTATCCCCTAATTTGAGGTCACTCCTTTATTTTCCTTATTATTTCTCATTGTCCCGATTTATTTGGCCGATGAATAATGTTTAGATATTTGATTTCGAATAAATTGACGTTATCTAAACTAAATATGAGGCCATTCCTTTATCTTTATTATTTTTTCGACTTTACTTTATTTTTATGGTCGATGATATAACAAACGATCTAAATGTTATATTTCGACAAATTGACGTCATTTAAATCAATATGACACCAATTTTATTTTTTATCGCATTTCTTTTATTTAAATAATTATTTGATTATAAAGTGACGCTTGACTTCTCATAGAATGATTCTAACATTTAATCGATTCTAAGATAGTTAAAGAGCTAAATTTTGATGCTTTCGGTTTATTTTCAAGGTCCAACGCCTTTGTATAGTTTAGGACACTTCACACACGCTTCCTCTTGGGAAAATACAATGAACCCTTTTATTTTGTTCAATCTCGTGTAACTTACCTGTACCACTCTCCCAGTTCTGATGTATGTCATTTATTTACTCGTTTTCGCTTCTTTCGTGAACCCTTGGTCCAACGCCAAGTGGTTTCACTCTCACACTTGCACTTCCTTTAGGTTTTGGTATCATTTACTAGGCGCCTTCCTTAGGACTAGGATTCGATTCCACGTAACCAATCAACCCTTACACTCCATTTGAATTCACCCTTCATGAGCGCTTTGTGCCTCGCAATCGACGTACCCTTTAACCAAGATGGTTCTTTTAGATCCAAACCCTTGATCCAATGTCAAGTGGTCTTAGGTAATAAAACACATTAATAATATGAGAAGAATTGTATGCCACGAGCCTTAAGTGGTAGAAAGGAGGATAATGAGCTCTCGTTACTCGCTCTGATTATTTTCTTCGCAAGACGCTTGGCTTGTTGGTTTGGAATAATCACCTCTACACATAGCCTTTAGTGCAATTCGACTCCTAAATTCTTTTTTGAAAGAAAGGTAAATAAAATCTACCACCATCCGTAGTGAGCCGAACTATGAAGCTCTGACTTTCCCATTGCACGAGGGAATACGTAGGCACACAGATCTCAATCCCTGCAGAGCACCTAAGATCAATCAAACTTTAATATCAACTCTTTTCCCCTTAGAAAGTAATTCATTAGGCATAGACATCCTTTTGCGCGTGACAATTTAGATGGTTCCCATCGAGTACGATGGATGTAGGGGGTGCTAATACCTTCCCTTTGCATAACCGACTTCCGAACCCAGGGAATGGTTTCAACGACCTTGTCTTTATCCCTTTCTTCCCTGGTTTTATCTATATTTTCCCTTTCCCTATTTTGGGATAAACAAAAATTAGGTGGCGACTCTCTAGTCAGCCAAGCCGCGACCGCATTCGCGAGGATCATATTTTTCGAGGTACGACAATATGCTGCAGAAGAATTGCAAAGTCACAGATGAAAAAAGAAGATGATCATGGAAGATCATATTACAAATCTATAATTGAATGTTGTGTTCTAAATCGATCATTAGATTGAATAGAATAAGGGTTGTTGTCCAGAATGTTCTAATGTGAATCAAGATGAAAAAGTCTTTCTATATGCTCATCAAAGATCAACTAAGCTTTCAGAAGCTTATGAAGAAGAAAACTTCAGCATTTCAAGTGCTTTGGGTTGTTGACTGTGAAGAAGAAACATGAAAAAGAATAAGACTCCACACATTTATGCTACAAAACAATGTAATATCTTAGTGTGTATTAGGATCTTCTGATGTACTTAAATGTGTATACACGTGCTTATGTAAGAAGCAAACATTTGTAAACGTTACCCACTATCCGTAAAGGACCGAGTGAAGGTCAGAACTTTAAAAGGATCATGAATTTACAGTTTGGTGTTCTCTCAGAACTTGGTTCTCTAGTGATTTCTCAGGGGGTAACTTTCTGGTTCTGCTCAGGACTATGTGTCACGGTGCCTGGAAGTCGCATCAGCTAGTTGTGCCATTTGGTAAGTCACTTTAGTTGGTTGTGCAGTTAGTCACAACAGGTAGTTGTTTAGTGGAAGTCTCAACTGTTGTTGTATAGTTAGTCACGACAGGTAGCCATGCAAGGAAGTCACAGTTGTTGTTGTGGAGTTAGTCACAGCAGGTAACAACGCAAGGAAGTCTCATATCTATGTGTAGTTAGACACGACAGTTGGCCGTGCCTTGTAATCAGTTTGGTTATAGTGAATTAAGTCCTTTTCTAAGGAAAATCACCTTGCGGGGAGGACTGGACTTGCTTGAGAATTTCTCAAGTGAACCAGGATATATCGTGTGTTATTTACTCTTGCTTATGCTTTAGTTTATTATTTATGCTCCCGCAACACAACTCAAAGCATCATTTAACGCAACAATGTTAAGTGTTGAAAAGTTGACAAGAGTGAAAACCCCAATTCAAACCCCTCATTTCTTGTATTTTTCTCACACCTTCAATTGGTATTAGAGCATGGTTCTATTATTGATGGATATCAAACACCTAATATTTTAAGATAAAGATCCAAATGCTGTATGAGAAATAATCTGGGTGAGATTCTACTATGCTTACAATTTCAGTATCATATCAATAGATGATGATGAAGATTGAGTACTGAATCATAACCAAACGGATTACCTTGATCAAGTCACTAATTCTTTGAAGTTTGAAGTTGTCAACAACAAAATATTTTCTATTGGAGAATAAAATAATATTGAAGAGTCAGCTAATAAGATAGATTCATCAGATAAGGAGTAATATATGTTGAATTCTAATCTTAAAATACGATTAGATGAACAATGTATTTGCTCAAAGATCAAATCATCAGAAAGCAAGAAATCTTGTTTGCTGAAGATTAATTCTTTGTGAGTATGAGATGTTTTCAAGAAACAGATTAGTCCACCCTTGACTTTCTCATATGATACTCATTAGGAATTTTCTTAAGGAAGAAAGATTGTTGGCGTATGATTTTGATGCATAAGAACTTCATGATGAAGTCTGCAGAAAAAGTCAAAAATCATGAATAGAGGAATTCAAATTCTTAGAAATTATTTTTTTAGAACATTTGAATCCTAATTGATCAATAAGTTAGAAGATATAATGCAGAAAATATGAAGATTGTTTTCTTTGAAAAGCTTCACAGAAAACTGAAGAGTATTCAGGAAAGGAAGCTTAATGATTCATCAGGAATTTGAGCAAAGAAGTTATTCATAATACATAAAATCCTTTGAGTATCTATGGAAGGTAACATAGACAATTAAGTTATGATTAATTTGAGATTTTATCTCAGTTGAACAAACTTTAATGAGTCAGAATGTTATCTGATATTCCTCTTTGAAATTCATGATGTATGAGTCATGGAATCAAAGTTGTTTGGAAAGATGCAAAGATAAAAGCTATCCACTCAGAGTTAAAAAGGATTAATGTCACTGATGTTGTTAAGAATGATGAAATCAGCAGACATCCTTTTCAGAAGCATATATGTTGTCAATCTTTGATGAACTAACTCTGAACGTGTTAGCTCAACATTGTAAGAATAAGACTGTTATTCAAAACCTTTCGTGAAATTTCATCTAGGTTTGATGACACTTGTATCTGATAAATTTTTTCATCTAATCAAGGAGACAAAGTCAGAAGATGTTAGGATATGTTAGTTAATTCTCTCAAGCACATAACTTTTCAGGAGTTTATGTTTAAGCTAAGGAATTATTGACCTTCTAAAAACAAGATTTTGATAAAAGAAAGCTTGATAGAAGATAGATTATCTAATGATGAAGACTAGAGTAAGAATGTGATTCTTCTCTATTACTCAAAAAGATTTGTTTCATCAGAAAGGAAGATGGAGAACCTCTGAAAGTGACTAAAGCACTGCAGAATGCTTTCAGAAATTCTATCGTTAATTATGACTAGAAGACTAGTTCTAGTAACTAGACTAGAGGTCGGCTTTCAGAAGAAACTTATATTATTTAGAATATAATTCAGGAGAGCTTCTGATAAATTTGTGATGTTAGAAGAAAAACCAGCAAATATCTATCTGCATCCAATGAATGTTCTGAAGAAAGAAAAAGTTGAATGAAGTAGTCAGAAGCTCTGTCAAAGAAAAAAGTTGAAGTCAGATTCAAAATAGAAAGCAATCAGAGAAAGACATTCAGAATCAAAAGGTAATGTTTTCTTATTTATGACTAATTTTAATATACCTTTTGAAAGATACTTCTACAAGTTAGAAGATGTTTTGATCATAAGCATGATAGTCAGATGCTTGTATGACTCTAAAACGTGAACTTTCAGAACAATGAAAGTATCATGAGTAAGAATGTTTTCCCTCCAAGAGAAAATATTTTGATTTATTCTCTGGATGTTAAACAATAACATCATTTAATGTTGTTACTCCATCTAAAATGGTGTGAACTAAGATTGTGAATCATGTCATAATTATTAATCATGGATTAACACATTAGGTTTTGTAAGTTATGTTGAGAATAATTTTAAAACTCTTTCTTATTCTCCTTCTCAACACTCAATATGATATGATGTTTTTGAGACTGTTAAGCATATTGAAAATAAGTTATTTTTGTCATAACATTTATTGTGAGTCAGTTATCCTTTGTCACTTATGATCCTACATTGATTAGTATCCTTAGTAATGATATTTTGATATCCCCTCACAATATAGACTACTAACTCCTTTCGTATTCCGAGTTAAGTTTGTCCTTTGCTCTACTCTAGGTACTCAAAACCTGCCTAGGAAATATCGTTAGTTACTCGCATCAATCTTTTGAGTCTTTACTCTCATTTAATTTTATCCACTCTTGTCCATCTCCAAATAGGTTCAACTATCCTTTCACATTTTATCATCCTTGGTACATTAAGTCAATCGAGTTAGTAAAATCTAATTCTTCCTCATCAACATGTCTTCAAGAACATTCCTAGGAAATGAATTTTTCTTAGAACTCATCCCTAAAAAATTACCCTTTTTTTGCTAAGCTCAAGAATGATGGGTTGAACATTTTAAGGAGCATGCAACTTCAAGCATGGTCGGGATATTATGCCACCTTGAATGGACCCATCTTTCCAAATCTTGTGAAGGAGTTTTAGAAGTTTTCCCTAATTGGAGATGAAGGTAAATCTATTCGGTCAAAAATCTACGGTGTTCCCTTTGAGATTACACCTTCTTCCATAGCTAAAGCGATTAATTGTGTTACCTCTAGAGTGACCGTTGAGGACTACCAGTCAAATCTAAAGCTTATTGAGAAGCTCATTGTTCTTCATGATGGTTTTTTTCCTATCTATGAACAAACCAATCCAACCACACTCCTTCATGTTGCCAAAATATGGTTTAAATTCTCACTAGTTAATCTTCATTCAAGAGGAATAGCCAGATGTATCCTATCATGTGATGACATAATTTTTAACTACCTCTTAATGCATCATGTCAACATCAACCATCCTCAAACGTTCTTCAATCACTTAAAGCATTCCATTGAAATCTCAAGAAGACAGATAAAATCCTACATTCCATATGGAAGGGTTATATCTGAATTATTTATCAAGGAGGAACTTATGGAACTAGTTAGAAGGGTTGGACCAGAAATTGCCTTGATCGAAGAAAAATGTATTAATGTGGGTAGTGTTGAATATTTTGATGATTGATGTTGATGTGAATTGTTGGTGATGATTAGGTAGGGTGTTCTTGTATAGTCTATGTCTGTTTCCGTCTGTCAAATTGTTGTATCTCAATCTTTTTTTCAATGAAGCATCTTTCTCTTCTTCTCTATCCTTGAATGGATTTTTTTTTAAAGAATGTTTAATCTTATATTTATATTATCATTATGCATTGCTTAAATTGATATGCATGATTCAAATTTCTAATAGATTCATTATCATAATGAATATGCCATAAAATGCTCAAATGTTCTAACCTTTTTGATTATGTAAAAAAGAGGGAGAAGTATAATATGATTTTGATAGACCTTAAAAAGAATGAAAAAATCAAACAATAATCAAATGATATAAAATGCGCTTTCCACTAACATTTGTTTGTTTGATGTTTAATCAAGGAACTCTGAACAAGTTCACTAGGCAATCTAAGACAAGGCAAAATGAAAGAACTATATTAAGTTCTTAAGAACTGATTGCTCATATAATCAAAGTTGTACACTTCGTGAACATATGTTCAAAATCAAATAGACCAAATACTGTTCAGAAGTTGAGAACTTTCTTAAAGTTTAAGTCATCTTAATTTTGTATCATAATGTTCAGAAGTCCTAAACTGTCTGAGAATATAATATTTAGAACATAAGAATCATAAGCAGAAATCTTCCTGAAAGTAGTCAAAGACAAATTGTTTATTCAAAAATGCTTTTCTGAAGAACTAAGAAAATCAGAAGTCAAAGATTTTCTGAAGATCGGGATAAGAAGATCCAAGAATAAGTTCTAATAAACCAAACAATGGTATCAGACTCAGAATCAAGCATTGATTGATCACAAAATTCTACCAATTAGATCAAAAATCAAGCTTTGATAAACCATCAAGTTCTAATAGAAACAATGTTCTGAGATGAAATCATGTGTTCTAGTCAGACTCTGATGAGTCAATATAGGGAAATGCTTATTCTTTATTCTATGTTCTGACAACTCAAAATTTCTATTTTGTGAGTCTTAGGATCAGAGGGAGACTCTGAACACAAATAAATAAAATTTTAGGGTTAACACATTCAGGGGGAGTTGTTGCTCAATACTTTGAATATGGTACGATTGGTAATTACCCTGTTATGTTTGGTGATTACCTTGTGTAAAATGTTCTATCAAAATACATGGTTTTTTCATCATAAAAAAGGGGGAGATTGTAAGAACAAGAGTTGTCTCTGCATTTCATCTCTATGTTTTGATGATAATAATGAAGTATTTATGAAAGAACAATTTTATGTTCTAATGTTTGCTATTGTGCATATCATGTTTATAAAGCAATCAGATCTAACAAACATACTCAAGATGTGTGCTAAAGATTATATGTGAGTTACTATGTGTAACACAAGTCACAAACATGCTTAATAAGAAAGGATGCTTATGTATCTGATCACAATCAGAAAGATCCAAAGATGTTGATGTTGCTATTGCAATGCTCTTGTGGATGTTGTTTTGGGAGTGGTTTTGATTCTGAAGCTAGCAAAGCTTCTGAAGTTATATTCTGAAAAACTAAGTGTTGAAGAATCTTATGACTTGAAGTTCTAAAGACTGAAGGTTCTGAAGACCAAATACAGAAAGACTCTAAAGAATTAAGGGTTTTGAAGATTAAGGTTCTGAAGACCAAGTGCTGAAGACTCTGAAGGCAAGGTTTTGAGTGAAAAACAATCCGAAGACTCTGAAGACTTGAAGTTTTGAAGACTAAGGGTTTCAAAGACAAGTGCTGAAGTTCTGAAGAAAAGGTTCTGAGAGAATAATTTCTGAAGACCAAAGACTTTAAATTCTGAAGACCCAACTATCACGTCTCTACTCATGCTTCAATCATCTACAATTAGAAGCCTTTGAAGTTCAGAAGATAGTGTTATCATTAGTAAGGATAGTACACGATACAAAAATGCTTTATCCCACTACCTCTCCACTAACCTTAAATTGTAGAAAAAGGACATACATGGCAATACTATTTTCATCCTTGTGTAACGAAATTCCTCACTAGCTAGCTGCTCTCTAACTGATCTATTTTTCTTGGCTATTAAAGGAAATACTCACATGTCTATGTGAGGTTGTCGAACATATGACCAAGTGATGTTGTTGGAATACAACCAAGATATCAACCAGTATAACAACAACAAGAATAATTGTTGTCCAAATGGTTCTCGAACCATGTTGTTGACGTTTTCATACAATCACATGAGGTTGATGATTACAAGATAACAATTGTAAAAACCATGATGAGCATAAATTAATATGCAACTCAAAGCTAATATTGGTATTGGGCAATTTGATTAAGAAACTTGGTGATGCAAAAGTTTAAGATTCACAAATGCTTAATTTCATATGCTGTGGAAGACTTGGAAAGTCCTAGATGAAATAAGAAGATGATCATAGAATCTCATCTTACAAATCCACAACTGAATATTGTGTTCTAAAGTGATCATTAGATTGAATAGAACAAAGGTTGATGTCCAGAAGTTTCTAATGTGAATCAAGATGAAGAAGTCCTCATATGTGCTTATCAAAGATCAATTAAGCTTTCAGAAGCTTATGAAGAAGAAGACTTCAACACTTTAAGTGTGTTGGGCTATTGTCCGTGAAGAAGCAACTTGAAGAAGAAGAAGACTCCACACATTTGTACTACAATACAATGTAATATCTTAGTGTGTATTAGGATCTTCTGATGTACTTAAATGTATTTACACATGCTTATGTAAGAAAAAAACATTTGTAAACGTTACCCACTATCCCTAAAAGACCGAGTGAAGGTCAGAGATTTAGGAGGCTCAGGAGTTAGTAGTTTGGTGCTCTCTCAGAACTTATTGTTCTGATGATTGCTCAGGGGCTAATATTCAGGTGTTGCTCAGGATTATGTGTCCTGGTACCTGGAAGTCACATCAGCTAGTAGCGTCATTTGGTAAGTCGGTTTAGTTGGTTATGCAGTTAGTTATAGCATGTAGTTGTGCAGTGGAAGTCACAATTGTTGTTGTGTAGTTAGTCACGGCAGTTAGCCACGCAGGGAAGTCGCAATTATTGTTGTGTAGCTAGTCACGTCAGGTAGTCGCACAAGGAAGTCACATGTTATGCATAGTTAGTCATGGCAGTTAGTCGCGCCTTGTAATCAGTTTGGTTATAGTGTATTAAATCCTTTTCTAAGGCAAATCACCTTGTGAGGTGGACATCTAAGGTAACCGGTTACCATTGGCACGAACATAAATTTATAAACTTAAAAAATTCATATCTTTTGGTCCGTAAGTTCATTTCAGTCACCGTTCGAAACGTTGGAAATCTTGTTTCGTGTACTTTCATTTAAAATTATTTTCAGTACCAGAATTCCAACAATTTGATGCGTTATTTGTGTTTTCATGTATGTTGAGATGTGTTGAATTGTGGAATGATGATTTCGGTTATGTGAATGCTTGTTGTGGTTGTGGATTGAAATTGTTACATGTTTGGGAAGGTATATGTTATGTGTTGGCCAGTTTTAGCGTGATGTATTGATTGTTGTGATAATCATGTGCATTTTTCGTTGTTTTATGTTGTCGTTGAAATGCATGGCATGTTTGCATAAGTCGTGGGATTGGTTGTGTGCCCATGTGGGGTGTTAGTGGTGGAGTAAGCTCTAATAGCCAATCAATATTGGCTTAATATGGTTTTGTATCTTGACCTTGATATATATTGTTTGTTAATATATATACTTATTAGGCATTGTATTTATTATGTTATGTATATGAAATAATAAAGTCCATAGAATAAATAGTCTATTAATGAGCTATTTAGTGTGACTTAATTGTGAGACCTCATTAAACATAAGGATGTTATTTTTAAAGTATCCGTAGTCAAGGTTTACTGTCATATAGGACAACAATAATGAATAAAGACTATTATGTGATAGACTGATGACTGAATCTCACAAGACATATATATGAGATATCAAGTCTTCAAATAGGTATAAATATTAGAACTAATAATTATACTAGATTGATCCACCATGAGAATACTACATAGTTTGTTATGTAAGTGTCATAAATTATTCTAATAGTGATAGTGATGTATACCACGCTTCGACCTGAAACCACTATGGACCCTAGATGTGGAGTCAGATACTTTATTTACAATCAAACATTGTCCATAACATAATGACCATAACGATGTTTGATGGGTGCTTCACAAATCTTGTTGAGGGATATGAGTGACCTGGATGGGATTTGCCCCTCCTACATATACAGGAGTAATATCTATGGGCCCCTTGATATAGTATGACTATAAAATGCATGGTCGTGCTCAAATAAGTCAATATGAGATATTGAGTTTATTTGTTATTATCAAGTATACTCGGGGATCAAGGAATAAAATATTGGACTATACAAGGTGTAAAACCTCAAAATTTTCCCTTTCATTTTTCATGGAATTTAGCATATCACTTTGCATACTCAAATTCATAGCATGGCTCAAAGCATTGCGTCATAACCATCATTGCAAAGGCATAGGCTTGTGATCAGTGATTGAATCAGTTGAAGACTATCGAAAGACAATCAAAGGGGAAATGTGACTTCTCAACATTGTGCAAAGGGTTCAAAACATCCCACAAGTTTTCATTTGAAGCCGCAAGTCCCAGAAAGAAGTGGATTGATCAGAGAAGTCAAGCAGTGCAACATCTCTTGACAAAACAAGGCCAAATTAGGGTTTCTGATTAACTAAGATTCCCAAGGAAATTTTGATTCAAACTTGATTTCATTTTTTTCTACCTGATGTTGGGTACCTAGGGTTCAAATTTCATCCATGGAATCATTTTGGAAGGTCCTCAATTGTCCAGTTGATTAAAAATCAGGAAATTGGGAAAACGTCAACCAGGTTGAGTAAAAAGTCAACTCTTGACTTTTTGAGATCAAAATTATGAAATTAGGGTTACGATAATCCTATAGATCAAATTTGATCAAGAAATAATGGAGGAATCGTGAAATATCAAGAAAACCAAAACTTACCATTTTTGGAAAATTAGGGTTTCCAAAAATGGCAAGTTTTGGCCATTTATGCAGCCACTTCAAGAGATGCCTTCTCCCAAATTAAAAAGAAAATGAAAAATCCACTTGGGCTGTTTGAAATAGGGTATCTTAAGTTTCAAATCCATAGGTGGAACACATTCATAGCATTAAAATTGAGAGAGTTGTGATCATTCAAAGATTGGACAAATCAAGGCAAAAACTAAGCCATAGGCTAGGCAAGGCAAGGCCTGCGCGCATGACTTGCCAGGAAATTTGTCAAAAAGGTGGTGTGACACAAGTTTTGCCATTTTTATACATCAAGATGACCTCAAATGAAAAAACCTCCAACATCAAAGTTGTTCCTTGCCATATTTTCTACATGTTTCATGTTTACCATTTTTTCATTTGATCAAGTTATCAAGGACATATGAAAGGTCAAAGTGTGGATGTTCAAAATGAAAATTCACAAGCCACTGGCCCAAGGCAAGCCAAGTCCCAGCAGGCCAATTATGCAGTTATGTGACACAAAGGTTAATGATCATGTTGAGTGACTTATAAGTTTCATTTTCATTTTGTGTGAACATCAATCTTGTTGTATGATGTTTGTCCTTCAATTTGACCCCAAGAACTTCTCCATTTGGTACCTTGATCATGAAGCTATTCCCCATTAAAGATCATAACTTGAAATAAGGTTTCTTACTTTCCAAGGAAATGTTTAAGTGTGCAATCTCAACTTAATTCATCTTGTTTGTATTAGGCAACATGCTTTGTTCATTCAACATTGCACTATGAACTTCAAATGATCATCTACATGCAGGATCACACTCATTTTCCATGCATACCATGAATACTTAAGCCAAATGATGATTCTATAACATTGCACTTCAAGCTGCAATCATGGGATCAGGGCAGGTGCATTATATTCCACTAATCCTCATTATTATTGTCATGGATACTTCACCATTGGATTGAGCTCGAGCATGGAAGCTTCTAGATAATTTCAGTTGCATAACCAACTTGACTCACTCAACTCAGTTAACCAGGGTTTTAACCCTGGTTCTAACTGTTAACTAAGGGTCCAAAGCACTATAAAAGCATGAGAGGTGATTGATTTAAGGGTTGGATCTTTTTGCTCGAACCACTTCACCAAATTCTCAAGTTTTTGCTATGCTCTATCACTACAAATTCAGTGCATATTGTGAGGATCAAGCTTCATCAATCACCAGGATTCATCATCTTCTTCTATTGAGCTTCTTCATCATCAATTCAAGCTGCAATTCCATGGAAGAATCCTGCTGAAATTCTCAAGTTGCACCAGTGCAAGATCACTACATTTTGGCTCGAGCAACCTCAATCTTCATCAAGTCAGCATCAACTATCATCTATTCATCATCAAAATCATGAGTTGCAGCATTTCCATGGATTTAAAGGATTGAAATACCAAGGTCACATCTCTGCAAGTTCTCTACATCAGATCCATTTCCTCAAGATTCTACATCAACGGAGTGTTTATTTCATTCTGGAAAGGATTAAGATCAAGCATAGAAGCAAATGGAACCTCCTATATGGATTTCTACAACTCTAAGCATCACTGCATTTCAGGTTTTACATTAAATTCATCTTGCATGAATTCATTTAATTTTAGTTGATTTATGGTGATATGAGCTCAATAGGAGCAATGCTTATGTTGGCTAGTTGATAGGCACCTTAGGTGCTTAGATTTAGTTTTTAGGTTGATTTTTGTGTGCTTCGATTTGCATTATTCATGAAACTTGGAGAGAAGAATCCATCCATGGTCTTAGTTGTCATTTTGGTGGCGTTTTTGGTCATTCCCTAGCCAGGAGTCACCGGAGAAGACAACCGGAAGTCATCTCCAGTGACCGGAACAGGAACCCTTTAGAATTAATGAAGGATTATCACACATCCATCATATCATCTCTATCTAATGCTTGTGAAGGTGCCACGGAATTAATGGAGACCCTCTTTCTCACGTGCCATGAAGGGAAAGCCTGAGTGATCTTGTGTGTGCATCCCCAGAGTTCTTGCCATGTGTCCATTTCATTATTGGTTTGTTCATTTTGTGAGGAATGATAGGAAGCGCATGATCAATCTGAGGGTCCAAGAAGAGTCAAATTTGTTGACCTAAAGCCCACCATAAGCCTTGTGTACAACACCTTGGACCTGGGCTTCCATTTCTATTCACACGTCACCTCATAAAGGCCCAGGTGTGTTTGAACTAAATTTCCTTCCTAAATGCACCCCTGCTCAATTCTCACTTTATTTTCTATTATGTTACCTTTTTCATTTTGATTTTGTAAAAATACCAAAATAACTCCAAAAATCCCAAATAAATTAACACTTGATTTTCTTCATTTTAGAAATTTTATACATTTTTTATTTTCATTTTCCATTTATTTATAAACCAGAATTAATTTTCCAATTAATTTCTTCCTATTTTCTTCACTTTCTGATCAACCATTTTGTTCATTTTTATTCTCCTAAACCATAATTGATTTTGATACCATTCTTCTTTCCCTAATTAGAGGACATCTTGAATACCCCAAAAATATTTTTGGTACAATTTTTAGGTCATTGTTGTACCATTTTGAGTTTATTCTTTTTCCTTGATCACAAAAAAACCCTAATCCACTTCAAGCCTTCATTTGAATAGGCAAAAATATGAATTTTCAAGAGATTTTCTAGAGGTATATCACCTTCTGGATTTTATATTTGATTGTCAATTTTTATATTTTTTTCAAGGTCATTTTCTATTTTTCCATGTATTTGGCATCATAAGTCACATTTTTGGTCATTCTTCCTTCTCCTTTTGTTCAAAATTGGTAAGGCATTTATGTCATTCATGTAAGGTCTTAAATTTGAGTCTTATAGGGTCCATTAGAGGTCATGGAATGTTGAGTGTCCATTTTAGGTCATGGTATTTTTATTTGTGTTGATTACTTGAACCATAAGTCACATATGCTTTCTTAAATCCTAATTATTCTCCTTCTTCCATCTTAGCCCTTCAAAACCAATCTTGTGATCATTATTTTGTGTTTAAACCACATCTTAACACTTCACCAAGTCCCTGGTTTTTGTATGAATAATTCAAATCCCATTATTCATGTTTGATTTTATTCTAAGTCTTTTTCTTCCTTTGAAGTTCAATGTGCATTTCTTCTCATTCTCACACCATTCTACATAGTGTTTGGACCTCTTTCACTTGAATCTCTTTGTTCCTATTTTGTTTTACATCTTAGGATGCTCTCATTAAGTTTTAGCTCCTGGATTTTACATTCACCTTTGACTTCATACAAGTTTAGCATACTTAACCATTTAAGTTTCTTTTGTAACTTCATTTTAACTCCTATTAGAGTTTAGCTTCCTTTTAGGGTATAGTTTGAGGTTGTTCATTCTTAGGGCTTTATAATACCTTAGTGTGAGTTAGCTACTGACTTTAGAAGTTTGCTACTTTATACGAACCCTTAGCTTTAGGTCTTATCCTTTGAAGTTCATTAATGCTTTCCTTTAGCTAGTTTGAACTCTCCTTGAGCTTTGCCATGCTTATGTGTTCAATTTCTTCATCATGCTAACTTTTGTTTTGTAGGGGGAACGATTAAGGTAAGAATCACTTCATTCCTATCTCTTATGCATTTTAAATGTGTTATCTTAGAACCTTGTGTTTTGCTCATAGGCTTTCCCTTTCTTTAGAGACAACATAACTTCCTTAGGAAGTAAGTTGGTTTCTAATGCTCTTTTCTTCTTTTCCTTTCTCTTTAGGATTAGAAAACCTCACAAACCTTTAGGGCATCCTTTTTAATACAATAAATGACTTAGGGTTGTGTCTTAGTCCCCCTAGTTTTGTCCTTTCTCCATTTGAGTCTTCTTCTCTCATCTTCAAACAAAAATCCAAAAGACACTTAATAAAGGATAGAAGTAGTCTCTTGTGTATAGCCTTATTCCATGGGGAACTCATATTCATTCCATCTTGGAATAATGCAGGCTTGTCTAGCATGAGGTACAAGTCCGATCATGAGACTATCTTCACAAAGAAAACATAAAAGACATTTCTTTAAAAACTACAAAAACATGTAATAAGTTCAACAAGCTAGTGAACTTAGACCCTAATCCTTGGAAACAAGTCTTGGATAAATTTTCCTTACTTGGTGTGCTTGTTCTACTATTCCATCTTGGAATGTAGTAGCATGTACACACTCCATTGAAAAGAGTTTGAATTCACTTCCTTATTCCAAATTCATAGAAAACTCTTAAAAAGAAAACAACAAACAATAAACAACTTTCCTGTGAGAATTCTCTCCTCATCTCACTCACTATAAACGCGAACTTGCGACGACTTGTCTCACATGCAAGATGGTAAACGCACTCGTACCAGACGAGTCTGCAACACCTGAGCATAGGCATATGCAGTTCCAGTGCATAAAAAACACAATCAAATAGTTCCCGCCTTAGTTAGGCGAACTACGTCGACTCTGATCCTCATTTTCCCGATGAGGTACGTAGGCAGCGGGGTAGGGCCTGTTTGAGCAGTACTCTTTATTTTCCCTACATTTTCCCCATTCTTTCTTTTTGTTCTTTTTTTCCATGTCCCCTTTCTCATTTCATTTTCCATCCTAGTAGCGGTTTATTTCAGCAGCAACTTTATTTTCTTACCCTTTGAAACAAACAAGCAAGCGTGGATCCTGTCGGGTACGAAGGACGATCTGGGGTGCTAATACCTTCCAAGTTCGTAACTAAATCATGAACCTAGATCTTTGGTTCGCAGGACCTCGTCCTTTCCTTCTTCCTCAAGTTTGTGCAACATTACCTTTCCCATTCATTCGGGATAAAATGTCTGGCTGGTGACTCTAACTTTTCCGCGCCATTTTCGTGTTTGTACAAGGATGAAAATCCAGGGAGCGACAGCTGGCGACTTTGTTGGGGATACAACTCAGAATCTCTGGTTTCCCTCGTAGAGTCAATCCTAGCGCTTGTTTGCTTTTGTTTCCTTGGGTGTTTATGTGTGTGTTGCTATGTGTTTCTTTACTGTTTTCATTTACAGTTTACTTTACAACATTTATTTACTGCTTTCAGTATTTATTTTCACATGCATTATATACTGGACTGTGCTAGTTTCTTTTTTTCCGTGGGATGGGATTTGTTACTGTGAGATGAGCTCTTAATCGGGGCTCGAGTGCACCTTAGGACTTAGAGTGGTTCCACTCTGGCTTCATGGCATCTTGCTATGTTGGTAGTAGTGAGTTCCCCACCCAGACTTACGACCTTCTTGGAAATGTATTGATACCGGAATCTTTCTGGCGCAATACACAACCTTGATAGTTATGTGCAGTCAAAGGACCGATCATTGAGAACCTTTGTGGAAACATACCTCTCCAGTGATGACAGTGGCATATCACATTTGTTGGCAAACCCACTCGCATCCGAGGGCCCACTGGGAACTCGCATAGGATGGCCTGGTTCTCTCATAGGAATCCAGTTAAAGTAAATCGTACATATGATGATAATATTGTATCCCAAGGGTTGAATGTACTATTGTTTCTTGATTCAGTTCTTGAAACTGGGGACTTATGAGGGATGCTTGTTTCCTTGGACTCAGCTGAGACCTCCCTGAGTAGTACATAATGCCAAACTGATTCCCTTATTTGGCCATGAGCCATTTCTCGGAGATGGTGAACGTATTATTGCTACTCGGCTTTGAGAGTCCGTGATGTTGACCCGAGTAGCACACCTGTGAGATTGGGAGGGGTTTACAGGTTTGCAGGGACCCTAACCTTCAACACATCCATTATGCCAGTATGATTCAGTATTGTGATCAGTTCTCTTGTACATTGATTCTAAGATTTGAACCTCTTATCAGAAAGATATTTGTTTTGATGTCGTGATGTTGTGATCCTACACAGACACTTTCTTATATGATTGACACTACACAAACACATCATTGATCACATGTCTTGCCTTGCATAAGCATCATGACATCATTAATCATATGTGTTCTTTTTATTCTCAGGGTTCATATTACTTCCGATTCCCGGTCACACTGCTACTTCAAGATGGAAACTCTAAGGAAGAAGAATGTTCACTATACTTTCCTGCAACTAGAGACAGAGGGTATTCAGAAGTTAATTATCGTAATGAATGACAAAGTTCTGGATGTCTTCAAAAGAGAGTATAGGAAGATCTTGGAATATGTGAATAAGCCAACAATTGATCAAAGGGATAGCTTGCATTCCTTGTTGCAATTCTATGATCCATAATTACGAGTCTTCATGTTTCTAGATTACATTTTGGCACCTACCTTGGAAGAGGTCTCCAGCATCCTGAATGTTCCCATCAGAGAAGGTATGCCTTATTATGCTTCAGAGAGGATCCCTCCTTATGAAGACATTACTGATTCCTGTCACTTGAGTATGCTCAGATTCAAGATGGGGCTAGAAGCCAACCAGGGTAAGGGGATCTCTTTGGAGTTTCTCATCACAGAAGCTCATGTTATGGCATTAGGTAACAAATAGGCAGATTTCAGGGCATTTCTAGCTATGATGGTATATGGGATAAGCTTATTCCCAGGAGAGAAAAGGTTAATTAGCATAGAGGCTATTACTATCTTTGTCAAAAAAAACCAGTGCCTACATTGCTTGGTTATTTCTACTATGGGGTCCATTACAGGAATGCAAAAAGAAAAGGATGTGTGAATTGTTGTGCTCCTTTGTTTGCTGACTGGTTTGTAAGGCAACTCCCAAAATCAGGACCTTTCCAAGACTTGAAACAAGCTTGGAAGTGGTCCAAAAGATGGGCTTAACCTCAGACAACATATCTTGGTGATGCAATAGGGACTTGATAGGCAAATAAATTATTGCTAGATGTGGCACTTTCCCCAATGTACCCTTGCAGGGGAAAAAAGGGGGAGTAAACTACAATCCTTCTTTGTCAAGAAAACGATTTGGTTACCCTCTGAAAGTTCCACCTTCAGCTGAGGAAGTAGCTGAGTCATTGTATTTCTCAACATAAGGGAATATGGAGTTATGTATACAGGTATCCCAAGCTTGGGATGTCAGGACAAAGAAAGGAAAGAAAGAATTTGGGAAGGTGGACCCAAAAACATATGATCCTTTTGCTACGTGGTTGAAAGATCGTGTAGAAGTCTTACTTCTCCTATTTTCTATGGAGTCCCCTTTGTACATTTGTTTATAGAGTTGGACAAGAATGTGAATTATACTAGTAGGTATTTATGATGGTGTCAGTACCAAAATAACACTTGTATGATATTATTCTAGATATATATTATATGGGCGTTACAATACCCGTCAGCGTCTGGAGGATGAGGGTGTTGTGGTGACTTGGACTGTGTTTAAGGCGGAGTTTCTTAAGAAGTATTTTCCTGAAGATGCTCGTGGTAAGCTGGAGGTAGAGTTCCTTGAACTGAAGCAGAGAAACATGACGGTAGAAGAGTATGCTGCCAAATTTGAAAGGCTGGTGAAGTTTTGTCCTCATTATAACAGGGCAGATTATGAACTTTCGAAGTGCCTTAAGTTCGAGAATGGGATGAGACCCGAAATCAAGCAGGGAATTGGATGCCAACAGATTCGCAGATATGCAGAATTAGTGGATAAGAGTCGTATTTATGATGAGGATAGCCGAGCTCACTCTGCTCACTATAAGAAACTGAGCGAGAAGAAAGACAAGAGTCAGTATAGAGGGAAGCCTTATGTGACTACCGATGATAAAGGGAAACAGAAGGCATGATATGAGAAAAAGAAAAGTAGGGGAGCTGCTAACGTACCTTTTAAGTGTTACAAATGTGGAGAAACAGGTCATAAGGCTGATGTGTGTACCACCAGAGTTCTGGAATGTTATCGTTGTGGTAATCTTTGACATAAGTTGAGTGATTGTCCGAATGAGGGTCCAACCTATTACAATTATGGTCAACAGGGGCATATCAACGCCCAATGCCAGAAACCGAAAAAGACTGCTGCTACTACTCATAATGCTGGGAGATTTTTTACTTTAGCTGGTTTAGAGGCTCCGAAGAAAGACAACTTGATTAGAGGTACCTATTTTATTAATAATACTGATTTGATTTATATTATTGACACTGGAGCTAGAAATTCATTTATATCTCTTGAGTGTGCTAATAGATTGGGTTTAAAGTTGTCTAATATGAATGGTAATATGATAATAGAGACTCCTGCTAATGGTTTTGTGACTACCATGCTTGTTTGTTTGAAGTGTCCTCTGACAATTTTTTAGAAGAATTTTGTGATGGATTTGGTGTGCGTACCTTTGTACCAAATTGATGTTATTCATGGTATGAATTGGTTAGAATTCAATTATGTTCATATTAACTGTTATAGTAAGACTGTGAGGTTCCCTGAATTGAGCGAGAATGGCGAGTTGTTGTTCCTATCTGCTAAGCAAGTGGATGAACTTTGGTTAGATGAAGCCTTGATGTTTGCGGTGTTTGCATCATTGCAAGTTAATTATAAGACCGTAAGTGCAGAGTTGCCTGTGGTTTGTGAATTTAAAGATGTGTTTCCTGATGATATAAGTGACTTACCTCCCGAACGTGAAATTGATTTTTCTGTGGACTTAGTACCAGGTCTAGTCATGTCTCGATGCCCATGTATAGAATGTATGCTTCAGAGTTGAATGAGTTGAAGAAGAAACTAGAAGAATTGTTAGAGAAGAGGTTCATTAGACCTAGTGTTTCTCCTAGGGGTGCTCCGGTGTTGCTTGTTAAGAAGAAAGATGGTAGTATGAGGTTGTATGTTGATTACCGACAACTGAATAAAGTAACTATCAAGAATAAGTACCCACTTCCGAGGATTGATGATTTGATGGATCAACTTATAGGTGCTTGTGTATTCAGTAAGATTGATCTGAGGTCTGGTTATCATCAGATTTGAGTTAAAGCTGGTGATATTCCGAAGACAAATTTCAGGACGAGATATGGACATTACGAGTATACAGTGATGTCGTTTGGTGTTTCTAATGCGCCTGGTGTGTTTATGGAATATATGAATAGGATCTTTCATGAGTATCTTGATAAATTTGTGGTGGTTTTCATAGATGACATCTTGGTATATTCTAAATCAGAAGAGGAACATGTCGAGCATTTGAAAGTTGTGTTGCAAGTGTTAAGAGAGAAGAAATTGTTTTCTAAATTATTCAAGTGTGAGTTCTGGTTGAAGGAAGTGAGTTTCCTCGGCCTGTAATTTCAAGTGGCGGAATTTCTGTAGATCCTTCAAAGATTGATGCGGTATTGCAGTGGGAGACTCCAAAATCGGCTACAGAAATTCCTAGTTTTCTTGGGTTGGTTGGTTACTATCGTAAGTTCATTGAAGGTTTTTCTAAGATAGCTTTATCATTGACGCAATTGACTAGGAAGGTTCAGGCGTATCTGTGGGATATCGCTTGCGAAAAGAGTTTTGTAGAGCTGAAGAAAAGGTTAACGACCGCACCAGAGTTAGTTTTACCGAATCCGGATGAGTCCTTCGTGGTTTATTGTGATGCTTCCAAGATGGGTCTTGGTGGATTTTTGATGCAGGATAATAAAGTTGTTGCTTATGCTTCTAGAAAGTTAAGAGTTCATGAGAGGAACTACCCTAATCATGACTTAGAGTTGGCAGTTGTGGTATTTGTATTTAAGATTTGGAGGCACTATTTGTTTGGTTCAAAATTTGAAGTATTCAATGATCACAAAAGTTTGAAGTACTTGTTTGATCAAAAGGAGTTAAATAGGAGGCAGAGGTGGTGGCTCGAATTATTAAAAGATTTTGATTTTGATTTGAATTATCATCCTGGTAAGGCAAATGTTGTGGCTGATGCTTTGAGTAGGAAGTCATTGCATATTTCGATGCTTATGGTGAGAGAACTGGAAATGATTGAGCAATTCAGAGACATGAGCTTATTGTGTGAAACTACTACAAATAGTGTGAAAATTTGTATGGTAAAGCTGACTAGTGGGATTTTGGAAGAAATTCGTGAGGGTCAGAAATATGACTTGAAATTAGTTGATTAATTGATGTTGATTGATCAAGGTAATGAAGCTGATTTCCGAATTGATGAAGATGGAGTTTTGAGATTTCGGGATAGAGTATATGTTCTGGATATTCTTGAAATTAAAAAGAGTATTTTAGAAGAAGGACATAAGAGTCGACTGAGTATTCATCCTGGCGCTACGAAGATGTATCAGGATTTGCGCAGGTTATTTTGGTGGCCGGGTATGAAAAGAGATATTGCTGGATTTGTGTATGCTTGTTTGACATGTCAGAAGTCGAAGATTGAACATCAGAAACCTTCAGGTATAATGCAACCTTTGAATTTTCCTGAGTGGAAATGGGATAGTATTTCTATGGATTTTGTGACTGGATTACCTAAGACTACAAGATGTAATGATTCGATTTGGGTGATAATTGATTGATTAACTAAGTCGGCACATTTCTTGCCGATGAAGATTAATCATTCCATGAAAAGGTTAGCTAAGATTTATATTGAGGAAATTGTGAAGTATTGTATCAGATAGAGATCCGCGGTTTACGTCGAGGTCTTGGAAGAGTTTACATGATGCTTTGGGTACTAAGTTGAGGATGAGTTCTGCTTATCATCCGCAAACGGATGGTCAGACGGAAAGAAAGATCCAATATTTAGATGATTTGATGAGAGCTTGTGTATTGGACCAAGGAGGATCTTGGGATAGTCATTTTCCGTTGGTTGAGTTTAAATACAATAACAGTTTTCATGCTAGTAATGGAATGGCTCCGTATGAAGCATTGTATGGTAGATGTTGTCGTACTCCGTTGTGTTGGTATGAGTCAGGAGAGAGTTTGGTGCTTGGGCCTGAGATTGTTCATGAAACAACTGAGAAGATAAGAATGATTCGGGAAAGAATGAAGACGTCGTAGAGTCGTCATAAGAGTTATCATGATAAGAGAAGAAAAACACTTAAGTTCCAAGAAGGAGATCACGTGTTCTTAAGAGTTACTCCTATGACTAGTGTGGGAAGAGCTTTGAATTCTAGAAAGCTCACTCCATGTTTCGTCGGTCCGTATCAGATTATGCAGAAGATAGGAGAGGTTGCCTATCGAGTGCCTTTACCACCGTCGCTGGCGAATTTGCATGATGTATTTCATGTATCACAATTGAGGAAGTACATTTTGGATCTGTTGCATGTGATACAGGTAGATAATGTTCAGGTGATGGATAATCTGACAATTGAAGCTTTACCGATAAGAATTGAGGGCATAGAATTGAAGCAATTGCGAGGTAAAGCAATTGCTTTAGTGAAGGTATTGTGGGGTGGACCAGCTGGAGAAAGTTGGACTTGGGAACAAGAAGATCAGATGAGGGAATCGTATCCGACTCTGTTTACTTCAGGTAATTTTCGAGGACGAAAATTCTTTAAGTAGGGGAGAGTTGTAACGCACCGAAAATATAAATTTAATTATTTATTCGATTATTTAATTAATTTAGAAGGATTGGAGAATTTTTATTAAAATGAAGAATTTTGGAGAAAAATGTATTTTTATATAATAAGGATAGATAGTATATTATTATACTATTTTGTTATTATTATTAAAAATATTATAAAGAAAAGGGTAAGGTGGTAATTATGTGAAAAGTATGAGGGTAATATGAGAAAAGACATAACTGAGATAATTTTGATCAAAAAGGATTATACAATCAAAATGCTCATTTTATCATGTTTTGGTGAAGGGTTCTGAAGAAAAAGGAAGGATAGGAAGCTCAGAGTCAGGAAGTTGTAAAGAACCTTGGAGAAGAGCGTATATCGGTAAAATTCTCTAAGGTATGGGGAGTTTTCATAATCTATTGTAATCATAGAGAAATCAGATTATGAGTAGATTAGATTTGCATGAGTTTTTGTGAATTTTAGGGGTCTTGACTTAGGTTGAGTGTATGAGCATAATTTATGAAATTGGAGTAATTAGAATGTGTTAGAATCATATAATTGATGTGTGAATAGATGTCTTAATGTTGTTTGTATTTGATTGATGTTGGGAATGAGTTTTGGAAGGTATTAGGATGAAAATCATATGAAAATTTTGGGGTTTTGGGTGTTGAATTCGTAAACAGTAGAGAATTTGCTGATATACGTGTGTTAACCGGTTAAACATTTCAAATTTGGTATTTTTCTGAAGTTTTGCATGCGTTAACCGGTTAAAGCTATGGGTTAACCAGTTAACACTATGTTGATGGAAGATTTTGAAATCTTTAAAAATTCTTAACTTTTTAACCGTAAGTCCGATTTGCATTCCGTTTGAAGCGTCATAAAGAGAATAAAATAATCTTTGTTTTGATGAATAAAAATGAGAGGAGTGAAATAATTTTTCAGAACTGAATTTTTCGAAAAACCTTGTAAATTGTATCATGGTTTTATCGGGTTCGGGTTATGTATTGATGAGTTGAGGTTGCTAATAAAATGAGGTTTTTGGTATGTTGTTACCATGAAAATGTGTGGTTAACTGATGTTGAGTTATTGATATGAAATGAATGATGCAAATTTGAATTTTGATGAGTTTTACGGTGTAACACATCATTACATTTCATGACATTCACGATGGGGATTCGGCCTATTTGGTAGCTTCAATCCCATTGTGTGGATTGAAGTGATTTGATGATTACGGTGTGCTCCCTAGTGAAGGGTTGATGGTGATTTATCCATTTCACGATGAAATTGGTACCACATGTATATTGCATATCAGGATAGTTGGAATTGCATATTTCTGGATGAATTCATGACTGTATTGTTGTTGCTGAACTTTATTATGGATGATGTTATGACATGCTATTCTAATTTATTTATATTCCATATTCTTGTATGTTTATGATATATTATGATTACTCACCCTTCCTGCTTGAAAATGTTACCTCCTTTGTGGGTAACTTGCTGATGATAAAGATTAGCCTTGTGCTGCAAGAGGAGTTTTTCACGGGTCTCAGAGCGTGCCTTATTTTTACTTTAGGAGTGTTTTGGAGTCTTTGTGTCCTGCTCTGTGTCATGTAACACTGGGACGGGGTTTAGTTATTAAACTTGTGTCAGTTATGTTATTATTTGAAGGATGTTTTCTTATTTTATGATGTTAAATTTCGGATGGAGAAAATTATGATTATGAAGTGATTTAATGATGTTTGACTATGAAGTTTTATTCCGCTGCAAAATGATTATATATTGATATTTGGATGTTGATTAACCCGTGTTACGAGACAAGACATTGTATTTTGATGTTTTCGATAGATATATGATACCCTTTTGTGGTTACTCTGATATTATTTTAAATATTTTGTTTTGGGTTAGAAGGGTGTTACATTTACCGCTTTCATTTTTTATTTTCCATGCATCATATATACTAGATTGTGCTGGTTTTCATTTTTTCTGTGGGTGGGAGTTACTATGAGATAAGCCAACTACCCGGCTTGAGTGCACCATAGGATTAGCATGGACATAGATTGTACTCCCATGGTATCTCACAATGATGAGTGGCGATGTGTTCCACACTCGAATTGCGACCTTCTTGGAACTATTCCGTGTGGGGATTACTCCACTTCAGGGTATGACCTTGATAGTTATATGCATCTGGTGACCGATCATTGAGGACCTTAGTGGAAACATCCCTCTCCAGTGATGACAGTGGCAGACCACATTTGTTGGCAAACCCACTCGCATCCGAGGGCCCACTGGGAACTCGCATAGGATGGCCTGGTTCTCTCATAAGAACTCAGTTAAAGCAAATTGTTCGTATGAAGATAGTATTGTACCCTTTGGGATGAATGTACTATTGTTTCTCGATTCTGTGCTTGAAGTTGGGGACTTATGAGGGATGCTTGTTTCCTTGGAATCAGTTGAGACCTCCCTGAGTAGTACATAATGCCTAACTGATTCCCTAATTTGTTCATGATCCATTTCTCGGAAATGGTGAACGTATTCTTACTATTCGGCTTTGAGAGTCCGTGATGTTGACCCGAGTAGCACACGTGAGATGGGAGGGGTTTACATGTTTGCAGGAACCCTAAAACTTCCAACATACCCACTTTGTCAGTATTGTTCAGTATTGTGATTTGGTTCTTTGGTTCTTTGGTTCTGAGATCAGGGATTTATGTTCAGAGAATTGATGTTGTGATTGTGACCTTGCACAGACACTAGGTTATTTTGATATGCACATCACAGACATGTCACTGATCACATGCCTTGCATTGCATAAGAATCATGACATCATTAATCATTGTGTTCATTTTCATTCCCAGGGTTCATACTACTCCCGGTTCCCGGTTATACTTCTGCTTCAGAAACGGAAGATGTCTGAAAGAGGAATGTGTTCTACAAATTCTTTGATACCAAAGTAAATTTGCTTAATCAGATGGTGTCTCTTATTACCTCGGGTCATTCAGGATACTTCAAAGAGAGCTACGGTGACATTCTGGATCTGGTAGTCAACCTGGATAGTTCCCAAAGGAGTGTCATTCATACTTTGTTGCAGTACTATGATCTGCGGTTCAGATGCTTCATGTTCCCTGACTTCCAGCTGGGTCCACTGCTTGAAGAGTATTCTGAGATTTTGGGAGTGCCTCTCAAAGATCAAATTCCCTTTAATTCAAAGATGACCATACCAACTCATCTTGACATTTCCAAAGCTCTTTATTTGAGCTCATCAGAGGTATCAGATAACCTGACTGCTACTAAAGTTGGGGTGCTTGGCTTTCCTTTGGAATTCTTGGTGAGAAGAGCTGGAGAACTTGCTGCAGTTAATCGATGTGATTCAGTTTGTATTATCCTAGCATTGTCTATATATTGGATCATCCTTTTCGCTAATATGGATAAATTCGTGGATATGAATGCTATCAATTTGTTTTTGCTAAAGAATCATGTGCCCACTCTCCTTGGTGATCTATATTATTCAGTGCATTACAAGAACGAGAAGAAGCGGGGTGGTTTGGTTAGGTGTAGTGATCCTCTATTCTACCGATGGTTTATGAGGCAATTACCCATCACAGAAGCTTTCATTGATCCCAAGGTGATCTGGGCCCATAAGCTAAGCAAGTTGTCTGCCAAGGAAGTCAGGTGGTTCACTTTGAAGTTGAAAGGAAAAGATCTCATCTTTAGTTGTGGAGGTTATCCCAATGTTCTACTCTTGGGAGTAGCTGGGGGCATCAATTACAACCCCAATCTCCTGAGAAGACAATTGGGATATGCATTCAAAACTGTTCCTAAAGAATCAGAGCTAGTTCAGACCTTATATTTCTTTGTGAACGATAATCTCCCCTTGGTCCGAGAAGCTGCAGGTGCTTGGAAACTTGTCAAATGGAAGGGTATAAAGCGCTTGGGCAAGAGAAATAATCAAATGTTCCCCGAATTCGAAGCCTGGATAAGAGAGAAGGCTCAAGTATCTCTAATCCATTTCTCTGCACCAGTTCCACCTCCTGCAATTGTGCCATTGGAGGATTACCAGAAGTTGGAGGCCTTGGTCCAATAACTTAGAGCAGAAAATAAAGAGGCCAATAATTCTTGTCAGAAGCTAATGATTCAGAACCAGAAGCTAGAGGAGAGAGTTCATCAACCCGAAGATTTAGTCAGGCTCAAGCAGCAGGACTTCGAAGAACGAGAGCTCTACTTCAAGAAGAGAATTTTGGCTGAAACCCACAGGGCGAGTCAGCGCCGGAAGTATACGAAATCTTTAGACGAAGCTAACAAAGTTGTGACCCTCTGGCAAGAGAAGTGGGAGGACCATCTGAAAAAGAAGAAATAGATAGAGATCGAGTACAGGCTGAAGATCAAAGGCCTTCAAGAGACTCTGGATGAGAAGGGAGAGCTGCCCCAGAAAGCCCACGAGCAACGGAAAGACTTTCCTTCAGAAGTCGGCAAAGAGTCAGCAAGCAGCTGAAGACGTCCAGAAGGAGGTAGAAGAGTTGAAGCTTCAGGCCGATGTCAAGAAAGTCAAGACTGAGCCGAGCCCTAGCAATGGAAAAGAGTAGGTATTCCTACAACAGATCAATGAACTGCATGCTTCCTTCAATCAAAGGGATCTTCTTATTCAGAAGCTCATCCAGGAGCTGAATCATCCAGACATTTCCTAGTTGTTCCAAGACGTCAAGCGTCTTAGCTGAAGGCTGCAAGATCAAGGGACGTAAAACACAAGGAAGGGGGGTTGGAATTGGGTTTTCAATAACAAATAAAATTGACTTCAGAGACACTTTAATTTATCCTAGTTCGTTTGAACTCAAACTACATCCAATCCACCCGCCAAGGTGATTTTTCCTCTATCAATGAGGTCTTAATCCACTATTCAAAATATGAATACACACAATGACCTACAGTCAATGTCCTCTTGAGTCTACTGACTGAAACTAGTCACTCAAGGGAATTTATGTATCTTATACAATGATAAAGAAA
The DNA here is from genome assembly GCA_963966055.1 of Lathyrus aphaca. Taxonomy (NCBI): domain Eukaryota; kingdom Viridiplantae; phylum Streptophyta; class Magnoliopsida; order Fabales; family Fabaceae; genus Lathyrus; species Lathyrus aphaca. The sequence continues at coordinate 109,386,517 of OZ014523.1, forward strand.
AGTAACTGACTTGCTTCTAATAAGCTATAATCACAAAGTGATTTGTTACAAAAACATATGGCGCAATATGAAGAAGTATGAGATATTTCGTGAGAGACAGAGCTTCAAATCTTCAATTTGATTCCTTTATATAATGCTTGAATGATATAGCTGTTGGGGACACCTTGAGCTGATTTTGGATATTAGTTAATACCATAAAATCCTTCCATAACAAGAGATATTTGTTCTCAGCATTAATTCATATTTTCTTTAATTAAGCTTTAATGAAAGAATCACCATCTTATAAACATGAATCAGAGTAAATCAATTCTTGGTATGCAGCTTTTAATGATGTCTTTAATGAGAGATTCTCTTAATCATATATAACTTCTATATGATAGCGCAAGTCTTCTTCAATTCAAACAAGCCTTATTTTTAATAACTTCCTTTTTAAGAACTTATACAATGCATAATTAAGTAAGTTATTCTCAACATATATTAGAACTTCTATTCTTGCATAATAATAATTTTTATCATCAAAACTACTAGAGGATTAGAATCAAAATTGTTCTAACAATCTCCCCCTTTTTTATGATGACAAAACATTTATTTTGATTTAAGAATAGAGCTAAGGGTTAGAAGGACTCCCTTTGGTTAATGAGAATTATCCTTTCAGAGATTTCCATTAGAAGTTCTTTCAGCAAATTTAATTCTTCCATCAGAAGTTCTTTGCTTTAGCTCCCCCTGAGTTGATTACTTAACCTGTTTCTTTTTAGAATCACAACTCAAACAGTTTAATCAAAACATTAATATGTTAGAGGTTAATCTTGATAAACTGCTATAGATCAAAATCTTCTACATTTCTCCCACTTTTTGTCATTACTCAAAAAGTAAAAAAATGCATAAGTAAAACATGAGTATAAAGAGACAAAACAGAACAAGTTTTCATTAATCAGAGGCAAAGCCAAAAGCAAACAAAGAACAATGAAATAAACAAATAGAAAACAAAACTAAAAATTTAACAAAATTCAGGGAATGGGATTCATCTTAGTAACTAATGCTTCTAGAAGAGACTTGATTTCAGAAGATGACTCCACTTGTTTGCCAATCATATTCTTCAATTCAGCATTAGTTTCATCCTGCTTGTCCAACCTCTGATTGACCATTTCATTTTCTTCTTCAGTTCTTCTAATGTCTTCAGCACAAGAGACGTTGGTAGAGTTTCTTCAGTAGATGCAGCAGCTTGTTCTTCAGAATTTCCCTCAGCAGAATGTCGCTCCCCCGAAATGACACAAGGGTCCTAGGGTACAGACGCAAACGGTTGGCGAAAAGAGAAATGAAATGAAGATGAATAGAGTCTCCAGCTAGGCATTTTTATCCCGAAGGAAAGGTAATGCTGCATAAACCTAGGAAGATATGGATAAGACGGTTGCGAACCAGAGAAATTGAGAAAGGGGGTTGGTTACAACCTGGGAAGGTATTAGCACCCAGATTGTCCGTCGTACTCGAAGGGATCCACGCTTGAAGGTTTGTATTTAAAGGGGTAGGGTATGTGCTATCTGTGTGCAAAATCTGGAAAAGAAATGTACAAGTGTCATTGCAAAAGGGTGAATGCTCAGGAACTGAGGCTTAAAAAGAATGCTGAAAGAGGGGGAAGACAAAGAGACTTTTGTTCGATAACAATTAAGTTATGCCTACATATCCTCTCGTGCAATGAGGAACTCAGAACATCGTAGTTCGACTCAAAGAGACTGAAAAAATAAATTGACTGTGAACTGCTTGCTTGACTATGCTCAAGTGTATGACTAGTCTGGCTCGAGTGCTAACTGTCTTGCATTAGACGGAAGAAGCAAGTTCTCGTTTATGAATGAGTTTGATGAGAAAAGAATCCCGGAGGAGACAATTATTGTTTGTTTTTGTGTTTTCAGTTTTGTTATTGTTTTTTGAGTTTTGCATAAGTTAATGAGCTTAAGCCTAAATCAAGGGCTTGTAAACTTATTATATCCTCCCTGATTAGGGATAATAAGCCTACTTAAGTATGAGATAAGAATCTCAACTTAATTTCCATGATGATGTAGGATTAAGATCATTAACCTACTTGTGATTAATTAGATGTTTTTGGGTTTTTTGTTTAGTGTTAAGTAATGAGTTTAATCTCTAATCACAGATTAGTGAACTCATTACACCATCCTAATACAAGGATAATAGATGAGAACACTTAAGCTGAGGAAGATACCTCAACTTAATCCATGGTTAGGGATTAAATTCATTATATAACAAGCCTTTATTAAGTGGATTTTAACTAAGGGATGAGGTTAAGAAGTGAATTTTATGATTTGTAAGACAACTTGAGGGGGACGTGTGCATTAAACACTAGGGTTAGTCCCTCTTAGCCATAAGGAAGAGTTAGAACCCTAATGTAAGGCCCAAGTTACAAGATGATGTCTTAGTGATTATTAAGATGATTTTATTAAGAGGTTTAAACAAATTAAAGGTTTAACACTTAGGATTAAAGTTATACACTCCATCCTAAGGGAAGGATGCAGGAATAACCCTAATTCCAAAGTCCTAAAACTTTAAGAGTTTAGTCTCTGATTATTGAGATGAGAAGAGAGACTCAAGGAGACTCAAAGGTAAAAATCTAAGGGGGACTAATCACAACCCTAATTATTATCATGCGTGGATATTCCTATGGTTTATGAGGCTTAAGAAAGATCTTCAAGAAAGCCACCAATGGAAGAAGCAAATGAAAGGAGGAAGAAGCAGAAGAATAAGTTTCTTACTTCATTGAAGAAGATAAGTAACTTAAAGAAAGAACGTGAGAGAGATGGAACACAAGTGAACAAGTTCACTTAAAATACAAGCAAGAATGCATATGAAAGAGATAAGAAGAAGTGAGAGGTGATGGAAAACCCACCTCCCAAAATAACTTACCACCTGAAAGTGTTAGCATGAATGCATAAAGTATAAAGCATAAAGAAATGAAGTGAAATGAGATGAAATGACCAAAGTCAGAAGTGATTATGCAATGCAAATGTCATGTAAGATGATGCAAAGGCAAACAAAGTGCATATGTGTGATCATACAAGAATGAGATGCAAAGGAAGCATGCTTTGAAGTTTGAAAACACATGAAAGTTTATGAAATGAAATGAATGCTAAACATGGAAAATGAATGAAGAAATGATCAAGCAAGGTTCTAACATGGCCTAAGATGTCTAAGATGACATATGAATGCATGAAATGTCATGGCAAGTTTAATGATGCATATGCAAGGTGAATGCAAATGAACATGAGAAATTAGGGTTACATGGACATATGAGATGCAAATGGATAAAACAGAAGTAAATGACATGATAAAAATTTGAAATCAAACTCAAACTAACCCTAATCCCACATTAGGTCACACCCCAAAGGAGAAGGTCAGAAGCCTAACCTATCAAAAGTTATGATTTTCCTAAGTTTTCTAGGGTTTTTGGGTGGTTCAAAGGGAAAAAATGCAAATCAATTTGAAAATGCAAGATAAATTCATGAGTAAAAAGACCTATAAACTACATGCAATTTGTGACACAATGCAAAAATAATCAACTTCAAACTCTTCTTGGTTAGGCAGCAATGATTTTTTCAAGTTAGGGCTCAAAAATATGATTTTAATGACCCTTAATTCAAAGAAAATTGGCAAACTATGATCAACCTAAAAAGAAATTTGTGTGAAGAGTTTGAAAATGTTTCTAAAAGCATTGGAATGATGCATGATTTTTTTGGTGATTTTTAGAAACCTAAGTGTATTTTTAATTAATTAAAAGACTTTAATTAATTAAAAATAACATTTAAATATTTTAAAAATACTTTTTTAATGCAAAAATAAAATAAAAATCATTTTTGGAATGAGAAAAATATTTAAAGTCAGAATGCAAAAGAAAATATTTTTTGGATGCATTTTGATATTTTAAATTAATTATGCAAGAAAATACAAATAAAAATGAATAAAAATGTAATAAAAATGAAAGTATGCAAATCTGATGGTTGAGGTTTGAACTGGGGAATGAGGCATTGACTGCACGCGTAGATCAATGGTTGACATTTAAACTGGCTAATTAAATTGATTAAATTAATTAATTAAAATTAGGGTTTATGTGAAATGGGAGGATCCAATGCATTTTGGGTTTAAGTGAAATGGGTTTAAATAAAATTAGGGTTTAAGTGAAATGGGTTTAAATAAAATTAGGGTTTAAGTTAAAATTAATTAAAATTAGGGTTCAAGTGGATGGGAGGATCCAATGCATTTTGCAATTTTTTAAAGTTTTGGCCCTTTTGTGATTTCTTAAAGTTCAAGTCATGAAAACCCTAGGTTTGATGCACAATTCTGATGTTTAGAGGCCCAATTGACATATTGTGAAGTGTTTTTGTACATTTGAAGTCATTAGAATGCTTGAACATGCCAATTTGCAAAATCCCTCTTTGACATGAAACTTGAAATTATAGGATTTTTGCCAACTTTGAAAGGCCATATCTTGAGTTCTAGGATGAATCAAGACATGTTCTTGTACTTTTTGAAAAGGGAAAGATCCCATCTACAACTTTCATGACCAAGAATTTTTCATTTGAAGTTATTTTGGTTAAGAAAGAGGAGGTTGAAAAACTTTCCCAAAATGGAAAGTTTGCATTTCAAGTCATTTCCATTTTTGGCAAGTTTGCAATTGGCTCAGAATTCTTTAATCTTGTGAACTTCCAACCTCTTTTAAGATCAAATAAAGATCATAGAACTTAAATTTTATGAAAATACCCCTTTGGTTCCATTGTTGGGGGCCTCAGATGCCCTGATTTTGACTTAACTTGCTCAAGAAGTTACCCAGTGAACAGATGACTTCCACAATGAATTTCTTCATCAAACTTGGTACATATGATCCTTATGACATATTAAGAACATTAGAAACAAGAATGGCCCAAAAATTTGGAGTTAAGGTCTCTGAAAATAATAATAATAATATATTATTTAAAGTTATTAATAACAAAACAAAATTAAAAAATTAAAAAAAAAATCAAAAATTAAACCCCCCCCCCCACAGGCATGGCCCGCGCCATGCCCACCCACACGACCTGCGCCGCGCAGCCATGGCCTGCGCCATTTTCCAAACCCCCAAGCATGGCCGGCGCCATGCCTTTTACGTGGGGGCCACCATTTTTATTTCTTTGCATTATTTTATTTAGTTATTTTTGCTGTACTTTTTGTTTTGATTATTTTTTATGCATAACTTTTAACTCTTATTTTTTCAACATACTATATTTTCTTACTACATTTCACATTTCCACATACATTTTCCCTTTTAAATTTTTGCATGCATTAGTCATATCTATACTTACAAATGTCCTTCATGCATAATTAATATCCATGCATTATGACATTTGTCATAAACATTTCAAATTTCAAATTTCAAATTCAAATTTCAAATTTCAAAATTTACCTCCAAAAATTAATTACCAACTGCCCCCATTTAATTCTTCACTCCTATAAATACCCCTCTAACTCTACATTTTTCTTACACTCAAAAATATATTTTCTACTATAAAATTTCTTTATAACCTTAAGTGTAAGAAAGCAAGAGAGAAAATTATGGAGCAAAATCCAGGATCCCGTATCCTTTTCAGAAATCAGGCCCAAGCCGATTTATTCCGAAGTCTTCTCGACCGAGGTATTGAGTCCACAAGGTATGCCGATTTAACCTGTTTAGAAACTTTAGGTTTGAAAGAAAGTGTTGATATATTGCTCGAAAGAATTCATTTAAAATACTTTCTATCTTTCCATGATCATGTTTATATTCGGTTAACCGCAGAATTTCTGAGCTCATTAATTATTGATGATGAAAATCAAACAACCTGTTTTCGAATGTTTAACGAAAATTACACTTACACTTTTGATCAGCTTGCTGTTTTGTTGAGATTTCCTGTAGGGGAGGGTGTGCGATATGAAATGCCCACCGGGGAACAATGGGTAAGTTCGTATAAAATTTTTTGGAAAGGAATAACGGGAACTTTCTTACAAAATATCGAAGGTGTTAGAGCCACCCTTATTCACAACCCGGCCATCCGCTATTTTCGTCAGATTTTAGCCACAACTGTTTTTGGTCGGTCAAACACGAGTAAGGTAAATGAACGCGAACTGATGTATCTCATGGCTGCTTTTGCTCAAATTAAAATAAATCATGTCCCGTTTATTCTTCATCATATGAAAACTTTAGCCGCCGGCAAAGGACCTATATCCTTTGGCGGTCTTATTACAACAATTGCTAGGGCCTTAGGCCTAGAAGCACATTTCTCTACAATGGAATCAATTCCCGTCGAAACCATCGATTTAAATACAGCAAGGAATATGAAATTAGTAAAACCACGTAGAGATGGAAAATACGAGCTTTTAATTGGTAATAAAGTGTTAACGGGTTTTATTTTACCAAACCCGAGTCGCACTGACGTGACTAACGAGAGGAATTTTCTATATTTTGACACACGCCCCGCGAACATTTCGATGAATGATGCCGCTGGCGGGGCTGATGATGAACCTAACCCACCCGCACAAGATGCGGAATTTTCTTCTGATTATGTTGCAGGTACTTCTACAAGGCGAGTCCTGAGGAGACCAGAGGACGAACCACGTGAAGGTCTTGAAGAGGTTCTACATGAGTTGATGCTACAAGGCGAAGCAAATGCCTTAAGAGACCAAAGAATCCAAAATCTGACAACTCAGCAAGCATTACTGTTGCAGCAACAAAACCAGATGTATGCTCAACAAACTAAGATGCAGGCTCATCAGACCAACATGCTGCAAATCTTGACCCAAATGCAACAAGGACAAAACCGTATGGCAGAGCTTATCCATGGAATGGCCGGCATGTCCTTCCACACCAAAGAAGAGAATCCAGACGTGGGCACGTCAAGAAATGTCAGATGCACACGAGGCAGAGGCAGTCGTGGGTAGCTGACATCACAGGTTTCACTTTCCTTTTTCCACCTTATTTTGACGCATTGGGGACAATGCTCGATTTAAGTGTGGGGGAGGAAATTTATTGCTTTTAATTTTTGCTTTCTAGATAGAAATTTTAATTTCGCATTTCATAAAAAAAAAAATTGTTTTTTTAAATCGAGCCATTTCACGAAATTTCTGTTTCGAATCAGATTTACCCAATTTTCTTGAACCATATATATATATATATATATATATATATATATATATATATATATATATATATATATTATTTTAGAAATGACACGATGCTAGAAACAGGCCATTCTAGAAAGACTTAGGAAAAGTATTGATAATATAGGTACCGTCCTTACACCTTGAACCCCTTGATTATGCGGATGAATTTAAATACTTATTATGTCAAAACCACCCTCTTTATTAGTTTATATTAGCAGTCAGCACCATCCTAAGCACACACTAAGTAGGAAGTCGATGCAAATAAGTGTATGATCTCAAAGTTAAAAGAATAAATCAAGAGAAAAAAATGAATGAATGAAAAGAAATTCTCCTTCTAAGTTAGGTGGTCCTTACCCGATCATTTAGCCCAACGGTGTAAAATTCTTTATTTTATTGATATGTGCAAAAGAAAAAAAAAATTGATGAAAATGAGATCATAGTCACTAACAGGCTATCCTACCATGAGTGTGAAGGGATAACGGGCTTAATGTGATTGCGCTAGAATGAAAGAGAGGTGTGTGGGTTGAGGTATAATAACATGATTCGGATTTGTCTGTATAAGATAGGAGTTCTCGATTATTTTTCAAGATAAAAAGTGTCATTACGGTATCATTAGTATCAATACATAGTACTTATCTTTATAACTAATGTCTATGATACTCGTGTCTAATCTAAACTAGCACTTAGATTGTTTCATTATTTTTGCTTGAGGACAAGCAAAGGTTTAAGTGTGGGGGAATTTGATAACACGAAATTATATCGTGTTTTTGGCTTGATTTACATAAATAAATATTATATTTTATTAAGTTTTCCGAATTTATTTTTTGCTATTTACTATATTTACTTATTATTGCAGAAAATCGAGTCGGTTGGAAAAAAGTCGAAAAAGTGAAGAAAAGAATTAAATTGAAGAAAAAGAATTAAATTGAAGAAAGAAAATGAGAAGAAAGAAAATGAGAAGAAACGAAATAGAAGGAAAGAAAAGGAAATGGAAGGAAAATAAAGGTGGTGGGACCCACCACACATACACATGGCGCAAGCCATGAGGTGTGGCGCCCACCACACCTTTATGTACGTGGCGCAAGCCACATATGAACGTGGCGCATGCCACTTTCCCTAGTCTTTGCCCGCCCGGTCTTTACGGCGCCCACTTCTCATGCAATCAGTCTGTTTTGAAGCCCAATAAAAGGCCCATTAAATCCTATATTTTCTCAACCTATTATGGACTGCCACTCCTATAAATAGCATCAGTTTCCATTATTTTTTACACAGTTTTTTTTTACGGAATTGGAGCAACAAAACAAGAGCATTATTTTCCAGTTTTATTAATTTATTTTAGTCAGTATTTTTGCTATTTCTCTTGTACGGATTGGAGCTTGGAACCAAGAATTATCACATCAAGTATTATTATTCAGGTTTTTATATTATTGTTTATTTAATTTATTATGTTTGATTTATTTATTATGAGTAGTTTATTTAAATTATATTTTTCCTGCATTGTTATTTTATTTATTATGTTTAGCTAAATTTTATATATATCCGTATGTAGACGAATTAATCGGGAGGAATTAAATTAAAATCAGTATAAATTATTTCACTAAATTTACAAATTAGGCGAGATCTCTTAAATTAATTTTAATACTTTTTGGTATGAAAATAAGGAAAGTAAATTAAGGTAAATTCAATAGAACGAAAGTTTGCGAATTTAACCGGATAGCTGAGGTTTAGCATTTATTCTGAATTTAATAGAACGAAAGTTTGAGGATTTAAAATTAATTGGGATTTATTTATTTTCAAAAAGGATTTCTAAACACTTATGGGCTAGCGAAAGCAGGCATAGGACTTTAGTAATTTAATCTAAATCAAAAGAGCGAAAGTTTGAGACAAGGATTTTTAAATGAGTATTTTCCACTAAGAAGTATTTTTAGCATACTAGCCTTAACTGATATTTAATTTAATTCCCGACAATTAACGAGTTACATACGGATATATTATTATTATCCATTAATTAAACTTTAGATCTAATTATTTCTGCCCTAAACCAACCAAAAGAAACAATCAGCCTTGGCTTTACACCGTGATACTAGATAACGTTAGATCGATTTTTAAGTCTCTGAGGGATCGATAATCTTTAAAACTACACGTACGATTGTGCACTTGCAGAACCATTCCTTTAGATATATAGTCAAGCGACCATGTTTACAGCTGCCCCTATTCAAGCATGAGTTAGCTGTGCAGGGTGTAAGCGCCTGGCTTATCAGACAAACAAGATAACTTGTGGTTGAATACCAAAGACAGTCCAAAATTTGCACTCGCTGGATAAAAGAAGAAAAGGGATATAAATTGTAAAAGGTAGTATAGTATGATTATCAAATGAAGGCGATAGAGGACGACCATCAAGCAGAGGACGACTGCTGGGGATAAATCGGTAAGTAAAGCAATGACGGGGACGGTCGACAAGCTGGGGAAATGAAGAAACCATGATGGGGACGGCCATCGGGTAATAAAATTCTCTGGGGATTAAAGTAAGCAATGATGGGGACGACCATCAGGCTTGGAAAGTAAAGTAAACAACGATGGGGACGGCCATCAGTTCAAAGAATAAATTAAATAAATGATGAGGGATGGTCTTCAAAGGTGAAGGACGATCACCTAGCAGGGGACAACTGCTCTTTATCACGACATAGGACGAATGTCGGATAGAAAAGGTCTACGATAAGGACGGCCATCGGATAAAGTGATGAAGGACGATCATATAAAGGTGAAGGACGATCACCTAGAAGGGTACGACTGCTCTCGGGGTTTATCACGACATAGGACGAATGTCGGATAACAAGATCAACGATGGGGACGGCCATCAGATAAATGATGAGGGACAGTCATCAAAAGGTGAAGGACGATCACCTAGCAGGGGACGGCTGCTCTTTATCACGACATAGGACGAATTTCGGATAGAAAAGGGTTCCACTAACGGGGACTCCGCTGGGGAAAGGATGAGGGACGGTCATCCAAAGGTGAAGGACGATCACCTGGCAGGGGACGGCTGCCGAAAGTATAATGACATAGGACGGATGTCGGATAAGAGGAAGTTGTTTTGTTGGTGACTTACTGGGGAACGATAAACACGGACGAGTGCTCTCACTCAAGAATAAAAAGGTTTAAGTGTTCAACGACGTGTATAGATTAAAAATGCGGACGAGCATCCTTAGGACCATGATACGGACGAGTATCGATAGAAACAAACGCTGACGCGTGTTTAAAGATGATGGTACGGACGAGTACCAACTAGTTAACAAAAAACACGGACGAGTGTTGAATCTATTGAGGAGTAATATATCAACAAGATACGGACGAGTATCAAAGACTTCTGTATAAGCAAGAGTGAGTATGGGTTTGTTGGTGAAGTATGAGCAAGACACGGACGAGTGTTTGACTCGCTGCGGAAGTATGACACGGACGAGTGCCAAAGAAGAATACATATAAGTTATGAACAAATATTTGTATGTGAGAGTGCAAAAAGGTGTTCTAGCGACCTGTGGGGATAAGATGACATGGACGAGTGTCAAAAAAGTGTGTATAACCAAGTATTTGTTTGCAGAAGGTGTTCTAGCGAACTTGCTGGGGAAGTATGACACGAATGAGTGTCAAAAAGGATATGCATAAGTATCTGTTCTGAGAATGCAAAGGGGACGCTTTGGCTTTTAGTTGCAGGGGGTGTATTTATATTATTGCTGACGAAATATTGATGGTAACTGCAGGTGACTGGCTCGAACCTGGCTTGTGATCATGCAAATGTTTGATTTTTTCCGTAATGCTCCGTATTAGACGGAATGCTACGCTCTGTGTGAGGAAAATGATGCAAATGCTATGATTATGCAAAGGGGAGACTGATCCGAGGCTCGGATCCCACTGAGATAAAGATCTCTGGCTGATCTGCTTGGAAGAATAACCCGGCTGGGGAAGAGATCATTGATAGATCTACCAGGGGGAAAACCCTGCTTGGGGAAATAGATCATTGGTAGATCTATCCGTAAGGAGAACTCAGCTGGGGAGAAGGAAACTTCTGTCACTTTGTTGGGTAAGAGCTTCAGGCATTGCTCTTCTGAGGAGAGAATGGAAACTCTGTGGGGAGACAATTCCATTACCTTTGATGAAGATGAGAGAGATCTGGCACTCTGGTGGGGATCTCGGCTGGGGAAGTTCCTGTTGAGTAGACTTGTGCTGGGGATGAGGAGGCTTTGGCAACTTTGCTGGGGAAAAGCAGTTCAGCTATTGCTCGGGAGATCCTGCTTAGGGAAGTAGCATGCTGGGGATTCGATGCTTGGCATGTCCCATGTTGCGTATTGAATACCTGCAACCTGTTAAGACAAAAGAAACGCACAAGTATCCCGAGATATCCCTTACCGGATTCCGTCATAGGAGTTAGGCTTTCCTGAAAGTAAATTTATTTCCTGCAAGCATTTATTAAAAATGGCTCATTTGTTTTATGCAAGTACTTTATCATGAATATTGGACATTTTGCAAATGAAACAAAAATGTACAAAACGAGGTGTGACTGAAAACTCTGATTTTATTAATCTGGGTGCCCTGAATTGGAAAATACAGTCAAAGAAACAGATCCCCTAGAATGAGGAAATTGTTATAAACTGAGAAAATAAAAGTGTTGGCAATGCTGACGACGTTCTGGTGAGATTCCTTTGCTATGACCTGTATGACCTTGACGATCTTCTCATCTTGCTTTCTGAAGAAGGTTGATTCTGACTGATGCTTTATCCTTTCGAAGCTTGCCGTGTTGTGAATGATACAGACGAATTCAGAATGCAGTTGTTTGCTTATTCCCTGATTTTGCGTGGATCGCCCTTTCGGGTTTTCAATCCACCGGGATACCCATTTTTGCCTGAGCTGTCCAATGCGGCTTTTCAACTCAACGGGTGTACACATTTTTTTCAATTTTCCCTTATTTTTGCCCAAGTCTTTTATTCTGTTTTTGACTCGCCGTGATGCCCTATTTTTGCCTGGACTTACATTCTGTTTTTATGTCCAGCGGGTCATTTTATGCGAGGTATTTTTTAACTGCATCTGAATTCACAGGGGATAAGAAATCCTCGCCATCCATAGTAGTGAGCATCAGTGCTCCACCAGAGAAAACCTTCTTTACTATGAATGGGCCATCGTAGTTTGGAGTCCATTTTCCCCTGTGGTCTATATGAGGAGGAAGGAGTCTTTTCAGCACAAGATCTCCTACTTGGTATTCCCGAAGCCTGACTTTCTGATCAAAGGGTTTCTTCATCCTTTTCTGATATAACTGCCCATGACAGATAGCAACTAATCTCTTTTCTTCGATCAGATTCAATTGATTGTACCGAGACCGGACCCATTCTGCTTCGTCCAGCTTTACATCCATCATTACCCGTAAGGAGAGTAGCTCAACTTCAACAGGTAGGACTGCCTCCATATCATACACAAGTTGATACGGTGTTGCCCCAGTAGACGTTCTGATTGAGGTTCGATACCCATGCAAGGCAAATGGTAGCATCTCATGCCAGTCTTTGTAAGTAACCACCATCTTCTGCACAATCTTCTTAATGTTCTTGTTAGCGGCCTCAACAATGCCATTCATCTTTGGCCTATAAGGAGAAGAGTTGTGATGTTGAATTTTGAAGTCCCGACACAGTTCTACCATCTTTTTTTGTTCAAATTGGAACCATTATCAGTGATGATTCGCTCGGGTACCCCATATCGACATTCAAGGTTTTGATCCTGAGGTCAATGGCTTCCTTAAGACCCATGACACAAGCTTCGTATGTAGCTTCGTTGTTGGTGCAGGCAAAGGTGAGTTTTGCCGAAAAAAGCATATGAACTCCTTTAGGTGTAATGAACACTACACCAACTCTACGACCATTCATATTGACAGCCCCTTCAAACATCATCGTCCATTCTTCTTCTGGATCAGGCCCTTCAATGTGAATAGGCTCTTCATGATCTTTTTCTTTTAAGTACATGATGTATTCATCAGGGAAGTCAAATCTTATTGGCTGGTAATCATCAATGGGTTGCTCAGCCAGATAGTCAGACAGTACACTGCCCTTGATGGCCTTTTGAGATGTGTACTGAATGTCATACTCTGTCAGAATCATTTTCCATCTTGCAACCCTTCCGGTAAGTGCTGGCTTCTCAAATATGTACTTGACGGGGTCCATTTTTGAGATCAATAAGGTAGTGTGAGTCAACATATACTGCCTTAGTCAGCGAGCAGCACACGCTAAAGCACAACAAGTTTTCTCGAGCAGTGAATAACGTTGTTCACAGTCGGTAAACGTTTTGCTTAGGTAGTATATTGCATACTCTTTTCGACCAGACTCGTCATACTGGCCCAACACACACCCCATTGATCCTTCTAATACTGTCAGGTACATTATTAGAGGTCTTCCTTCAACTGGAGGCATGAGAATTGGAGGTTCTTGCAGGTACTCCTTGATCTTGTCAAAAGCCTCCTGACAATCTTCGTTCCACCTGACTGTTTGTTCCTTTCTTAACGATTTGAACAGGAGTTCACAGGTTGCTGTAAGATGAGATATGAACCTTGATATGTAGTTCAATCTACCTAAGAACCCCCGAACCTCCTTTTCAGTCCTAGGTGCAGGCATCTCCTGAATGGCTTTGACTTTGTCAGGATCAACTTCAATCCCCTTTTCACTTACGATAAATCCCAGCAACTTACCAGAACGTACCCCGAATGTGCATTTGTTGGGGTTTAGCTTCAGCTGATACTTTCTCAGACGCTTGAACAACTTCAGCAGATTTACCAGGTGATCTTCTTCAGTGAGGGACTTGGCAATCATTTCATCCACGTAGCATTCAATTTCTTTGTGGATCATATCGTGGAATAACGTTACCATAGCCCGCTGATAAGTGGCACCGGCATTCTTTAGTCCAAAAGGCATTACCTTGTAACAAAATGTGCCCCAAGGTGTGATGAAGGTTGTTTTTTCCATGTCTTCGGGTGACATCTTGATCTGATTATACCCAGAAAAACCATCCATGAAAGAAAACACCGAGAACTGAGTTGTGTTGTCAACCAATACATAATGTGAGGTAATGGGAAATTATCCTTTGGGCTAGCTCTGTTCAGATCCCGATAATCCACACACATACGTACTTTTCCATCCTTCTTAGGAACTGGTACAATATTAGCGACCCACGGCGGGTAACTAGTTACTGCAAGGGAACCGGCGTCCCACTATTTTTGTACTTCTTCTTTAATCTTCATGGCCATATATGGGCGAGTACGGCGTAGCTTTTGCTTCACTGGAGGGAAATCTTCTTTTAATGGCAGCTTGTGCATAACAATATCCGTATCTAGACCTAGCATGTCTTGATAGGACCAAGAAAAGACGTCGACGTATTCTCGAAGCATGTCAATAAGTTGTTCCTTTACTGAAGCTTGCAGACCGACCCCAATCTTCACTTCTTTAAAATCTTCCTCGGTACCAAGATTAACTGTTTCAACCTCCTACTGATGAGAAGTAATCACTTTCTCTTCTTGCCTCAACAACCTGGCTAACTCTTTAGGTAACTCATAGTCTTCTTCAACCCCTTCATCAGCTTGATTAATTGGATTGTCGAAGTCATACAAGGTCATAGCAGTGCTGTTGTCGGTGCAATCTGGAGGATAATCTCTGCAAGGGTTGAGATTTGTTCGTTTTAGTGATCAAATTTAATCTTGTTCAAAAAAAATGAAGTTATTTATTTGAAAACATTGCCATTTTATTGTTTTGTACAAAAGTGAAAAATGAAAAGACAGTGAGCGAAAAAGAGACTTGTTTGCAAAAGATGTCTGATATTCATTGATATTCCATTTGCACAAAATTACAATATGGCCCTATTACAAAATGATTTCTGACACCTTGGGCAAGATGAAGGACTTGATGCATGCTGAAAAAAGCAGGAAATAATAATTACTCTATAGGAGTAACCCTTATAATTTCCTAAGAAGACTAGTTAAGGACTTGATGACCCAGGATCCTTGGATGTATCCAGCTCTCCAGGTTGAGGTCGCTTTCCTCCTCGTCTTCCACGTTGTTGACAGCATCTGGGGTTAGCATCCCCCCACTTACGAATTTGGGCTCCTTAGCAGCCTCTACTTGATCTTGTCGGAATGGTTTGTAACCCAAACCGAATCTGTCCTCCTTCTTCTCCACCGGTAGCAGCTTTCCCCAGCCTTGGGCATTTCCATCTTCAACAACCTTCTGGGCTTGCTGATAGGAGACAATTGAAGTACCCATCCTATCCTCCTGGGATGCAGCAAATACTTCAGTCGTCGCCTCATTGACGTTCAGTGCTTCGAACCCTTGGCTCATGGTTTCATGGATTTCACCATCCATCTCAATGTATTTGTATGTAGCCAGATGGCTAACAAAGATGTCCTCTTCACCACAGATGGTGATAATCTGTCCTTCCCACTCATATTTAAATTTCTGGTGAAGGGTCGACATAACCGCGCCAACAGCGTGAATCCATGGTTGACCTAACAAACAGCTGTAGGTCGGCTGAATGTCCATCACATAGAAAGTAGTCTGAAAGATCTGCGGACCGATTATCACAGGCAACTCCACCTCTCCAAGAACAGACCTCTTGGAGCCATCAAAATCCCTGACCACCAGATTGCTTGGTCGGAGAGATATACAATCATATTCGAGCTTGACAAGAGCCTTCTTTGGCAAGACATTGAGTGAAGACCCAGTGTCAACAAGAACATGAGAGAGCACAACCCCTTTACACTCTAGGGTGATGTGCAAAGCTTTGTTGTGGTGACGTCCTTCCGTTTTCAAGTCAGCATTGGTGAAACCTAGCCCATGGCTAGTATTAACATTAGACACCACTGTCTCGAGCTGATTCACTGTAATCTCCTTCGGCATGTAGGCAGCGTGCAAGACTTTAAGTAGTGCATCCCGATGAGCTTCGAAACACAACAGCATGGATAAGATGGAGATCTTGGAAGGAGTCTGGTGGAGCTGATCCATAACCTTGTAGTCACTTATTTTAATTATCCTCATAAATTCATCCACATCTTGATCAAAGGATGATTTATGAGTCTCTTTTGGTGCAGGTTCTTCTGGTGCCACACTTTTCCCTTTAGCTTTGGCAACAGCCTCTGCCTCAGTACTAGTTCTTGGGGCTTATGACGCGAAGAGGCGTCCGCTTCGGGTGAAGCCTCCGCCTCCCCCGACATTATCCACTTGTGGAGTGTGAACCGAAGAATCAAGAAGGACTTTTACTCTGTTGCAGTAACGGTCTGAACCATAGTGCCATGGTACAACATTGTCTTTATCATATGGAATAGGCCCTGGCACCATGATGGTGACTGGACTAACTGCAGCAGAGGTTGAGACCATTATTGTCTGTGGATCATAAAAGATGGTGACAGGACTTCCGGTGGATGTTGGTGGTGATTTATTGAAGCTTGGTTGTTGCTGAATTTGTTGTTGAGATTGTTGTTGAGATTGTTGTTGAGATTGTTATTGATAATTGTTGGAAACATGGACCGTTACAGGGTCGTAATAGATGGTGATTGTGGAGACGTCGTTGTTGGTGGTTGTTGTAGTTGTAGAAGTGGGTGCAAATGAAATGTTGTTTGTTGAAGTGATGTAAGAGGTGGTTGCTGATTTTGTAGACGAGTCTGTAGGAACAATTGTCTTTGCAGTTGTAGGAGAAACACTTGTTGTTGAAAAAGGAGTTGCTGGTGTTGTAGAAGCGGTTGTGGTTATTTGCAGGATACCTTCTTTGATAAAGCCATTGATGCCATTCCTCAAGCTTGCACACCCGTTTACGGAAACCTTGCAAGATTCACAACAGGCCTCAAAACCTGGAAACACCTGGCATTTTAAAAGCTGAGCTTTAACCTCTGCCAGAGGTGCCTGAATACTTGTAGTATCTTCAATCAAACTCATGGGTGAGCCCTCCTCTATTGCATTTATCCTTAGCGCACCATGGCTGGGCATAGGATTCTTCGTGACATTAGGAGGTGGTGAAAAATTTAGGGCTTTTGAATCTACCAGATCCTGGACCTTCATGTGTAGAGCCCTGCACTTTTCTGTAGCATGACCAGGTGCATTAGAATGAAAAGCACACCTGGCGTTGACGTTGTAATTTCTCGGAAGGTTCTGAGGATCCGGTGGAGCCAATGTCCTTAACTCGACAAGATTAAGCTTTAGGAGTTGTGGCAATAATGTGGCATACGACATTGGTATAGGGTCAATCACCCTATTGATCTAAGATGCCCGCTGCTGAAAAGGGTGTTATTGTTGGTTGTTGTTATTGTTGTTGTAGGATCTTTGTTGAGGAAACTGTGGCTGTTGAGGAAAGTGTTGTGATTGTTGAGTATATTGAGGAGGTGGAGTAGGAATAGTGACGGCGGCAACTGTTCTTGGCAGATATTGGGGTCTCCCTCTTCCCATATGTACATAATTTGTTTCACCGGATCTGCGGGGCCCTACAAATGGCTTCCTTGCACTGCTTGAGCTGGCGCCGTTGTCAGAGATCTTTCCCATCTTCAATAAGCTCTCAGTTCTTTCCCCAGATATAACCACGTCTGCAAAGCTGGTGGAAGAAAATGCAGCCAACCTGTCAATATAAGTCCCCTGGAGGGTGTTCATGAACATATCTGCCATTTCCCTTTCTGACATCGGGGGTTGAACGGAAGCAGCTAATTGCCTCCATCTTTGGGCGTACTCTCTAAAGCTTTCCCGGGAAGACTATGACATTCCCATCAGAAGGGTTCTGTTCGGAGCCATGTCCAGATTATACTGATATTGACCAATGAAAGCTTCAGCCAAGTCTTTCCAATTCCTAACCGTGGCCCTGGTCAAATGAGAGTACTACTCTTGGGATGCCCCTGTCAAGCTATCCTCAAAGTAAAACATCCACAGCTTCTCATCCTTGGTGTAAGCTTTCAATCTTCCCAGGAAAGACTGAAGATGGGTACGGGGGCAGGATGTGCCATTGTATCTTTCAAAACAGGGAGGTTTGAACTTGTGAGGAATTCTAACCCCCTCCACTAATCCCATATCCATGACATCAAAACCCAGAGAGTTTTGGGATTCAAGAGACCTTAGCTTTTCTGCTATTTCGTCCAACCAACGATCATAGACTTCGTCTCCAGCCCCAACCACAGTAAATTGCTCTTCTTGAGGGTCCTCCTGCAAAGCCCTCCCCCCAGTGTTGCCTTGGGTGTTTCTTATAGCATTGATTTCTGGGTTCAGATGAGGTCCAAACTCTGGGGGATCAGTACGAGGCTGTACGTGATCGTTGTTGCTGGTACCTCCTGTACCTAGGTGGTTTTCCTTGGGAGTTTGCTGCTCGACTAACTCTCTCAGTCTCTCCTGGCTCTGAGCCAATCCAGTCATCACTGCCATAAATTGATTCATTTGGGCCCTCATCTCTGTCCTTTCATTGGCCATTTGGGTCCTCACGCCAGTCAAGTCCTATTGAACCTGATCCATTTGTAAGCCCGGAAGGTTGTTTCTTGTCGGATATCGGTGCACTCTATTGACGGGGAACACTCTTCTACGAGCAATGTTTCCTGAAACCACAACAAAGTGAGAAACAACAACGAAACAGAAAACCTACAAAACAAAGAGAAGATGTTAGTATGCAATGCAGGATGCCTATTTGTCTTCCAAGGGAATCCGGTTTGGTTCTTTTTGGTTTTGACCTTCCGGACCTCAAATAGATGATGATGTTGCAGAGAGATAAAGCCCATGAAATAATACAAACCATATATTTCAAAAATGTGAAGATACATAGTTTGATTACAGCAAAGTTCCCATGGTGGGTTGAAATACAACAACAAAATCAAAAGTACAAAAAAAAGAAAGTATAAGTACAGAGAAATCAAACATCCAGTCCAAAGTCATCCTCTCTGACTTCCTTCAGGATAGCCTCAGTCACTGGATCAACTGGGTGCTCTGTGATGGTCCTGATTAGAAGGTTCTTGGTGGCAATGGCACTGGTCAACTTCTTATGCTTATCCTGGTCCTTTGATCTCTTCAACCCCGCCCGAAGCTTCAACTCAGAGATCTCCTTCTGTGCTGCTAATAAAGACTCTTGACTCTTATTTTCATTGGCTTCCAGCTAATCTATCCTAGCTTGGGTCCTTTGATCTTCTTGTGCACGAGCCTCAGTGATCCTAATCCACCTAGCCTGACTCTCCTATAAGTAATGCTCGGCTCTGGCCTTCTGAGTCTTAGCTTCCTTGCAATCATTCTTCAGCACTAACTCCCATGCTCTAGCCCTTCTGATGTAATCATTTGTCTTCTCAATCTTGGTCAAGTTCTCAATCCGGAGCTTCTCTAACCTTTCATTATCCAGACGACTATCATTCCTCTCCCAGAGGGTCTTCTTCAAGGCTTCAGAGAGGTGAGTGTTCCTTTCCTTCAATTTCTCAAACTCCTCTAGACTGACAGTAGATGCAGGCTCCACTGCTGATGGTCCAGGTACATCCTCTAAGGTGAATGGCATATGGGTGATATGTCCCCTGGTATGAGACCAATCAAGATACTGAGCTGAAGCTATGTTGTTGCACTTGCCAAGAATAGTTGTCCCCTTAATCTGAATATTGTCCCAAGCCCAGGCTGCCTGTCTGACAATGGCAAGGTGGTGCTGAATGTCACAATATAGGGTCTCTGTCAAGTCTTGCTCTCTTGGTGGATGTACTAAGGCATACCCTAATTGCCTTTTGAAAAGCAAAGGATTGTAGTTGATGAAACCCTTCACTCCAATCAGGGGTACATTGGGATACTGCCCATAGCTAGTGATGATATCTTTGCCTTTGGTGCTCTGAGTGCACCATCTGATGTCTTCTGATGTAAGGGCAATCATTCTCTTGGCCCAGTTCCTTGGCTGATGAGGATTCAAGAAAGTGTATGACTTTGGCAAGTGCCTTAACAACCAACAGTAGAAGAGAGGGGCACATCATCTGACCAATCTTCCCCTCTGTTTTTCATTCCTTTGATGCACTGAGAAGTAGAAGTCTCCAAGTAGGGTAGGGACTGGATTCCTCAACAGGAAGCGGTGAATAGCACTCTTGCTTACAAACTTCGGCTCGTCTGTGTCGCTCCCACTAAAAGACACCCGGGTCAGATAGGGTACAGACGTGAACGGTCGACGAAAGGAGGAAATGAATGTGAACTGAATAGAGTCGCCAGCTATGCATTTTTATCCCGAAGGAAAGGTAATGCTGCATAAACCTGGAAGGGTATGGATAAGACGGTCGCGAACCAGAGAAACTGAGAAAGGGGGTTGGTTACAACCTAGGAAGGTATTAGCACCCAGATTGTCCGTCGTACTCGACGGGATCCACGCTTGAAAGTTGGTGTTTAAAAGGGGTAGTGTATGTGCTATCTGTGTGCAAAAGCTGGAAAAGGATGTACAAGTGTCAGTGCAAGAAAGTGAAGTGAAATACTCAGGAATAAGGCTTAGAAAGAATGCCGAAAGATGGGGAAGACACAGAGACTTTTGTTCGATAACAGTTAAGTTATGCCTACGTATCCTCTCGTGCAATGAGGAGGTCAGAACACCGTAGTTCGACTCAAAGATACTGAAAGATAAATTGACTTGTGAACTGCTTGCTTGTCTATGCTCAAGTGTATAACTCGTCTGGCTCGAGTGCTAACTGTCTTGCATTAGACGGAAGAAGTAAGTTCTCGTTTGTGAGTGAAGATGATGAGAAAAGAATCCCGGAGGAGACGATTATTGTTTGTTTTTTGTGCTTTCAGTTTTGTTACTGCTTTTTTTGTGTTTGTCATAAGTTAATGAGCTTAATCCTGAACCAAGGGTTAGTAAACTCATCATATCCTCCCTTTGATTAGGGATAATGAGAATACCTTAAGTATGAGATAAGCATCTCAACTTAATTACCATGATGATGTAGGATTCAGATCATTAACCTACTTGTGATTATTTAGGTGTTTTTGAGTTTTGTTTAGTGTTAAGTAATGAGTTTAAGCCATAATCAAGGATTAGTGAACTCATTACACCATCCTAATAGAAGGATAATAGATGAGAACACTTAAGCTGAGGAAGATACCTCAACTTAATCCATGATTAGGGATTAACCTCATGACAAAACAAGCCTTTATTAAAGTGGATTTTAATTAAGAGTGAGATTAAGAAGTGGATTTTATGGTTTGTAAGACAACTTGAGAGGGACTTTTCCATTAAACACTAGGGTTAGTCCTTCTTAACCAGTAAAGGAAGAATTAGAACCCTAATGCAAGCCCCAAGTTACAAGTTAATGTCTTAGTAATTATTAAGATGTATTGATTAAGAGATTTAAATAGATTAAGGGTTTAACACTTAGGATTAAAGTTATACATTCCATCCTAAGAGAAGGATGCAGGCATAACCCTAATCACAAAGCCTTAAAACCTTACAGGTTTAGTCTCTAATGATGAGGTGAGAAGAGAGACACAAAGAAGACACAAAGGTAAAAGCTAAAGGGGGACTAATCAAAACCCTAATTAGTGTCATGCTTGGATGTTCCTATGGTTTGTAAGGCCTGAGAAAGATCTTCAGAGAAGCCGCCAATGGAAGAAGTAGATGAGAGGAGGAGAAGCAGAAGAAACAAGTTACTTACTTCACTGAAGAAGATAAGTAACTTGGAGAAAGAAAGTGAATGATGAACATGAATGAGCAAGCTCACTCTAAAGCAAATGAAAATGCAGCAAGGATGCATATGAAGAAAGATGAAGAGAAGTGAGAAGTGAAGACAAATTCACTTCTCATGTTACTTACCACCTGAAAATGTTAGCATAAGGAAAGAAAAGAAATGAAATGATGCATATGAATAGGCATATGCTAAAACCAGAAGCAATCACATGATGCAAATGATGCTATTAGATGATGCAAAGGCATACCAAGTGTTATGAATGTTCATACAAGAGAATGGATGCAAATGAAGCATGCTTTGAAGCATGAAAACACATGGATGTTTATGAAATGAAATGGATGCAAGGCATAGCAAATGTATGAAGAAATGACCAAGAAATGTTCAAGAAATGTCTTAAGATGTCTAAGATGGCATACAAATGCTTAGAATGTCATGGAAAGTTCATATGTTCATGCAATGCAATGTAAGATGCAAGTATGGATGCAAGATTAGGGTTACATGGAAGGATGAGATGCAAAAGTCAAAACCAGAAGCAAATCACAAGATAAAAAATTGCAAATGAACTCAAAGGAACCCTAAAACCATATGATATCTCACCCCAAAGGAGAAGGTCTAACTTTTAACCTAAAGAAAGTTATGAATTTTCTAGGTAAACTAGGGTTTTTGGGTACCTTAAGAGGGAAAATGCAAATCAAATTGAAAATGAAAGATAAATTCTTGGCAAAAATATGCTAGATACTACATGCTATATAGAAAACAATGCAAAAGGAACCATTGTCAAACCCTTCATGGTTAGGCAGAAAAGAATTTTCAAAGTTAGGGTTCTAAAAAAGGAATTTTATGAACCCTAAATTCAAAAAAAATGTCAAAGTTGGATCAAAACCAAAAAGAAATTTGTATGAATGGTTTGACAATGTTTCTAAATGTCCTAAGATGCAATGTGAATTTTTTTGGAATTTTTGGAAACCTAAATGATATTTTAATTAATTAATTTCCATTAATTAATTAAAATAAACATTTAAATATTTTTAAAATGATTTTTTAATGCAAAAATAAATAAAAATAAAATGTTTTTGGGTGAAGAAAAATATTTGAAGACAAAATGCAGAAGAAAAATATTTTTTGGAATTTTCTAAGTATTTTAAATAAAATGCACAAAATAAATGCTATTTAAATGAAATAAAATTAAAATAAGAGAAAGTATGATGATCTGATGGACGGGATTTGAACTGGGGGGATTCTGGTTGACCAACGCGCAATCTAAGGGTCCATATTCAATCTGGCCTAATTTTAATTAATTAAATAAATCAAAAAGATTAGGGTTAAGTGAAAAGATCTCAGCCCTCTACACACGCGCGAAACTAAGATCCTACGCTCCAGATTCAAACTTGGCTAATCACCTGAGATTAGCCCTAATTATCCTCAGATGACCGGAACAGTGCTCCGATCATCTTCTCCGACAGCCCAAAATGCTATTTCTCTCCCTAAGCCCCTAAAACCTAATCTCGCTGCCCAGAATCAAACCCCACGCATCAAATGACAAGAATCATCCATCAAAACAGATTTATTTCACATATTCAAGCTGAATCGAAGCAAATTAGTTCTAGGTCAAAAAAATTCAGAGAGCTCATACATGCTTAATACTCAATCATTTTCGAAACTAAACACATCAGGATCATCAATGAATCATGAAGAATCAATTAGGAACTTAAAAACACATTTCTGGCAAAAATGTTCTTGAGGTTACCTGAGCTTGAGCTTTCTCAGTTTGGAGCTTTTGGACCTCATCTCTTGTGAAAAACCAACCCTCTTGACCTCCTGATGAAGTTGCAATGCTTGGAAGGAGCTTAGAATGGCTGGAATGAAGGCTAGAAACTCAATTGGCCAGAAATTGTGTTTATGTTTTGTTGGCTTTTAGGCGTGTTTGGTGGTTGGTTTATGTTCTAATGATGATGGTGAGTTGAATGGTAAAGTTTGTTTGAAGTTTTTGTGGCTGAGCAGAGTGTTTCGAAAGCTCTTGCTTTTGGGGTGATTTTTAGAAACTTGGTGATTTTGAGGTTTCAGGATTGTGTATTGTATCTTATGAGTTGCTTTTGATCCACATAACAATGTTTGATAGGTCAGAAAGTAGGTGGTGGCCTGTGGTGATTGGTATGGGCAAGTTGCCAAAATGTCAATATAGCTTTTACTTGAGGTATGGGCTATGGAAAAGGTTGTACAAGGGCATGTTTGTCCTCATCATTGATCAAGGAGAGCCATGGGAAGGAGATTATGCAGCTGGATGGCTTAGAAACAAAGATCTCATAGGTTTTGCAAGTGTTATGTGATTTCCCCCCTTTGAGAAATCTTGAAGTGCAAGGCATGAAAGCAAGTGATTCTTTGGGCAATCTTGGTCACAATACATTGTATCATGTGTGTATGATGTTTAGAGAGTGATTAGAGGTCACAAAATGACTTGGTTTTTGAATTTGCAAAAAATCCTCTTTGGTGTGAAAGTGAAAATTATGTGATTTTTGCCAACTTTGCCAAGCCATAACTTGAGTTCCATAATGAATTAGGACTTGTTCTTGTACTTTTTGAAAAGGTAATGATCCAATATACAACTTTCATGACCAACAATTTTTCATTTGAAGCATTTTTGGTTGAAAAAGAGGAGGTTGAAAAACTTTCCCAAAATGGAAAGTTTCCATTACAAGTCATTTCCATTTTTTGGCAACTTTTGGTTTAGCTCACTTTTCTTCAATTTTGTGAACTTCCAAGCACTTAAATGATCAAATAAAGATCATATAACTTCAATTTGATGAAAAATCCACTTTGGTTCCATTGTTGGGGGCCTCAGATGCCCTGATTTTGCTCTGACTTGCTCAAGAAGTTACCTAATGAACAGATGACTTCCACAATGAATTTCTTCATCAAACTTGGTACATATGATCCTTATAACATATTGAGACTATTAGAAAAAGGAATGACCAAAAAAATTAGAGTTATGGCCTCTGAAACCAAAACCCTAATTTCAGGTCATCTGTGCAGTGAAACACTAGCTCTGCTTCCATGCTTTCCAAGTTCTTGTGATTTCTTGACTTCCTTGATCTTTGAGGGATATAATATGATGATAAAACACACATGAACCCTATTGGAATGAATGGAGGCCTTTGGAGTGGCTCAGATGAATCTTTGGATTGCTCAGATCACAAACCCTAGATGCAGATGAACTTGAACTAATGCAGTGAAGCAAAAATGCAATATGAGATGATATGCTTAAACTTATGCAAATATGAAAGACCACAAGCTATGGTGTGAACTTAGTGAGGGAAAATTTGGGGTGTTTACAGTCTGCAAACAAGATAACTCCATATATGCTGAGGGCCAGAAGAGCAAAAACAGTGTCCCACTTCCCTACTGCAGCATGCAGGGTGGCCTGGGTAATCAAGAAATCCAAGTGAAGGCCTGGAATTCTAGCCTTAGTGGTCATGCTCTGGTCAATGAGGATGGACTCCAAGTGCAAAGCCTTAGCTATATCTTCATTCTTGGGAGCAGCCATCTCAGGGTTGAAAGGAATCCCTCTCCTGATGGGGACACCCAACAACATGGAGAACTCTTCCATCAAAGGGCCCAACTGGAAATCTGGGAAAGTGAAACATCTGAGTGGAGGGTCATAGAACTGGAGACAGGTGTGGATCATACTCCTCTGGGAGGCATCCAGTTCCATGATTATGTCCATAATGCCTCCATAATGTTCCCTAAATAAAGGGACATGATCAGGAGTGATGAGAAACTGAATCTGTCTGATGCCTGTCAGAGTGGGCTCGAAGAAATGATAGGTGATATTGCTCTTCCTGGATGTGTCCATGTTGACAATGGATGCTGGTGAAGAAGACTGAGGATAACTGCTGATGAAGGCAACTGA
Organism: Lathyrus aphaca; assembly: GCA_963966055.1. Lineage (NCBI taxonomy): Eukaryota > Viridiplantae > Streptophyta > Magnoliopsida > Fabales > Fabaceae > Lathyrus > Lathyrus aphaca. The sequence continues at coordinate 109,412,265 of OZ014523.1, forward strand.
AGAAGATGCTGAAGAAAAGTCTCTGATGAAGACAACTGATGAAGGGAGCTGAAAAGAATCTCTGGTGAAGATAACTGATGAAGATGCTGGTGCAAATAACTGAAGGGATCTGAGTAGTAGAACATGTCAAAACCAAACCAAAGATAAGATGTGGATACCCTGTAAAACAAATAGACAAATGTTAAATGATGCAAAATGATGTATGCAGAATGAAATGCAAAGGGTTTGTGATCAAGTGTTGGATCTGTTATCTGCCTTGGTAGGGTCCATGTGTGTTCATAAGTCCGGATGAAGGCTTAGAAAACCAGTAACCAGGTGGGGGAATCAAATAAAGAGTCACAAGACCAGGGTTTCACAAGAATAGTCCAAAATGATACAACCTTAACAAAACTAGTAACAAGGTATGATGAGGCCAAGGGTTCCTGCAAACCTATAAACATCCCAACCCCCTCACATGTATTGTTCTAGAACAAGGATCCTCAGACTTGGATCAGTTATGAGAAGCGTGAACACTTCTAACCCGGAGGTACAGTGTTAACAATAACCATAAAAGATCCTCCTCTAATTTACCTCAGATGTTGAAGGTCATAAAAAGGTCATCCAGACTTAGCAGGCTTCCCAGATAGCCCTAGTACTACAGGAAATCCATAACACAAAGTTCTCAAGAAGAAACCCATGTCTGAACCGTGTTTCATATTCCCGCACCAGACCAAAATGGAATGGGAAATAATATGAAGCCACTTTATCCTATGTGTCACTCAGGCTCCCGGTATGGAACCTTAATCACTCAACAATCCCACCCACCAAAGCAGACAAGAGATCCAGCACGAATGATATGATAACAGTATGAAATGCATATAAACAGTAAATAAAGAAATAAGTAAGGTTGTACAGAAAGCAATAAATAAGCAATAATCAACAAGCACAAGTAGCACATAACACCCCCGTAAACACAAATCAAACAAGCGCTAGGAGAAACCCACAAAAAAGAACCAGAAGCCTTGGTTGCAAGATAAGGTCCCCAGTAGAGTCGCCAAGTTGTCGCTCCCCCGAAAAGACACATGGGTCCCAGGGTACAGACACGAATGGTCGGCGAAAAGAGAAATGAAATAAAGATGAATAGAGTCTCCAACTAGGCATTTTTATCCCGAAGGAAAGGTAATGCTGCATAAACCTAGGAAGATATGGATAAGACGGTTGCAAACCAGAGAAACTGAGAAAGGGGGTTGGTTACAACATGGGAAGGTATTAGCACCCAGATTGTCCGTCGTACTCGACGGGATCCATGCTTGAAGGTTTGTGTTTAAAGGGGTAGGGTATGTGCTATCTGTGTGCAAAAGCTGGAAACGAAATGTACAAGTGTCAGTGCAAAAGGGTGAATGCTCAAGAACTGAGGCTTAAAAAGAATGCTGAAAGAGGGGGAAGACAAAGAGACTTTTGTTCGATAACAGTTAAGTTATGCCTACGTATCCTCTCGTGCAATGAGGAAGTCAGAACATCGTAGTTCAACTCAAAGAGACTGAAAAAATAAATTGACTGTGAACTGCTTGCTTAACTATGCTCAAGTGTATGATTCGTCTGGCTCGAGTGCTAACTATCTTGCATTGGACGGAAGAAGCAAGTTCTCGTTTATGAATGAGTGTGATGAGAAAAGAATCCCGGAGGAGACTATCATTGTTTGTTTTTGTGTTTTCAGTTTTGTTATTCTTTTTGGAGTTTTACATAAGTTAATGAGCTTAAGCCTAAATCAAGGGCTTGTAAACTCATTATATCCTCCCTGATTAGGGATAATGAGCCTACTTAAGTATGAGATAAGCATCTCAAGTTAATTTCCATGATGATGTAGGATTAAGATTATTAACCTACTTGTGATTAATTAGATGTTTTTGGGTTTTATTATTTAGTGTTAAGTAATGATTTTAATCTCTAATCACAGATTAGTGAACTCATTACACCATCCTAATAGAAGGATAATAGATGAGAACACTTAAGCTAGGGAATATAACTCAACTTAATCCATGGTTAGGGATTAAATTCATTATATAACAAGCCTTTATTAAGTGGATTTTAACTAAGGGATGAGGTTAAGAAGTAAATATTATGATTTGTAAGACAACTTGAGGGGGACTTGTCCATTAAACACTAGGGTTAGTCCCTCTTAACCATAAGGAAGAGTTAGAACCCTAATGTAAGGCCCAAGTTACAAGATGATGTCTTAGTGATTATTAAGATGATTTTATTAAGAGTTTTAAACAAATTAAAGGTTTAACAATTAGGATTAAAGTTATACACTCCATCCTAAGAGAAGGATACATGCATAACCCTAATTCCAAAGTCCTAAAACTTTAAGAGTTTAGTCTCTGATTATTGAGATGAGAAGAGAGACTCAAGGAGACTCAAAGGTAAAAAGCTAAGGGGGACTAATCACAACCCTAATTATTATCATTCTTGGATATTCCTATGGTTTATGAGGCTTAAGAAAGATCTTCAAGAAAGCCACCAATGGAAGAAGCAGATGAAAGGAGGAAGAAGCAGAAGAATAAGTTTCTTACTTCATTGAAGAAGATAAGTAACTTAAAGAAAGAAAGTGAGAGAGATGGAACATAAGTGAACAAGTTCACTTAAAAGACAAGCAAGAATGCATATGAAAGAGATAAGAAGAAGTGAGAGGTGAAGGCAAATCCACCTCCCAAAATAACTTACCACCTGAAAGTGTTAGCATGAAGCATAAAGTATAAAGCATAAAGAAATGAAGTGAAATGAGATGAAACGAAAAAAGTCAGAAGTGCTTATGCAATGCAAATGTCAGGTAAGTTGATGCAAAGGCAAACAAAGTGCATATGTGTGATCATACAAAAATGAGATGCAAAGGAAGCATGCTTTGAAGTTTGAAAACACATGAAAGTTTATAAAATGAAATGAATGCTAAACATGGCAAATGAATGAAGAAATGATCAAGCAAGGTTCTAACATGGCCTAAGATGTCTAAGATGACATATGAATGCATGAAATGTCATGGCAAGTTCATGTAATGATGCATATGCAAGGTGAATGCAAATGAACATGAGAAATTAAGGTTACATGAACATATGAGATGAAAATGGATAAAACAGAAGCAAATGACATGATAAAAATTTGAAATCAAACTCAAATAAACACTAATCCCACATTAGGTCACATCCCAAAGGAGAAGGTCAGAAGCCTAACCTATCAAAATTTATGATTTTCCTATGTTTTCTAGGGTTTTTGGGTGGTTCAAAGGGAAAAAATGCAAATCAATTTGAAAATGCAAGATAAATTCATGAGGAAAAAGACCTATAAACTACATGCAATGTGTGACACAATGCAAAAAGAATCAACTTCAAACTCTTCTTGGTTAGGCAGCAATGATTTTTTCAAGTTAGGCCTCAAAAATATGAATTTAATGACCCTTAATTCAAAGAAAATTAGCAAACTATGATCAAACCTAAAAAAGAAATTTGTGTGAAGAGTTTGAAAATGTTTCTAAATTCATTGGAATGATTCATGATTTTTTTGGTGAATTTTAGAAACCTAAGTGTATTTTTAATTAATTAAAAGACTTTAATTAATTAAAAATAACATTAAAATATTTTAAAAATACTTTTTTAATGCAAAAATAAAATAAAAATCATTTTTGGAATGAGAAAAATATTTAAAGTCAGAATGCAAAAGAAAATATTTTTTGGATGCCTTTTGATATTTTAAATTAATTATGTAAGATAATACAAATAAAAATGCATTAAAATGTAATAAAAATGAAAGTATCTAAATCTGATGGTTGAGGTTTGAACTGGGGAATGAGGCATTGACTGTGCGCGCAGATCAATGGCTGACATTTAAATTGGCTAATTAAATTGATTAAATTAATTAATTAAAATTAGGGTTTAAGTGAAATGATCCTGGCCACAGAAACACACGATAAACCTAATCCTACGGCCCACATTCAAACTGGGGAGATTAGCCCTAATCCTAACCCTAATCACTTTCAAATTCTGAAATTACTCCCTAGGCCACCCCAAGCCTCCAAATGCTCCAGAATCAATCATCAAACATCAACAAACAAGAATCTAGGCACACAAAACATTTATCATGCATCAAAAGAGAGAATCGAAGCAAAACATTTTCAGATCAAAAAGTTTCAGAACATCAATACATCCTGGTTTCTCAACCATTTTCAAAATAAACATATCAGGATGATCAGCTAAACATGTAGAATCATATTTTAACTTAAATAGCAAGTTCTGGAAAAAAAAGTTCATGAAGCTACCTGAGTTGAAGCTTTGTGTTCTTGAGCTTTCTGGCCTCCCTCTTGGTTCAAATCCACCCCAATGATCTTCCTGATGATGAAGATGAGCTTAGAGCAAGCTTGTGATGGCCATTTTGAAGTGTTTGGTTCTGAGTATGCAGAAATCGTATTTCTGATTGGGGGTGCTTTTGGCTATGGTGAAGGGTGGGAAATGATCCTGAGGTGTTTTTGAGTTGATTGGTGAAGGAAGCTTGAAGTTTCAGTGGCTGGTTTTTGAGATTCGAAGAGAGGAAGTTTTTGACAAATTTAGTGAATGCTGAGTTCTTGGAGGTTTCAGGCTCTTGTGTGTTATGAAATGTGTTCCATATTGTTTGATTAAGCCAATGGGATTGCTCAGATAGTTGTTGTGGCACAGGTTGATTGGTATGGGGTGTTTTGCAAAAAAGTCAAGATTTGTGTACTTGAGGTATAGGCCATGGCAGGTCTGATTTCTTGGGGTGTCTGGCCTCAGCAAGTTTCATGGAGAGCCATGGAATGGTTTTGATGCAGCTGGCACAAGTGGATGGGAGGATCCAATGCATTTTTTAAAGTTTTGGCCCTTTTGTGATTTCTTAAAGTTCAAGTCATGAAAACCCTAGGTTTGATGCACAATTCTGATGTTTAGAGGCCCAATTGACATATTGTGAAGTGTTTTTGTACATTTGAAGTCATTAGAATGCTTGAACATGCCAATTTGCAAAATCCCTCTTTGACATGAAACTTGAAATTATAAGATTTTTGCCAACTTTGAAAGGCCATATCTTGAGTTCTAGGATGAATCAAGACATGTTCTTGTACTTTTTGAAAAGGGAAAGATCCAATCTACAACTTTCATGACCAAGAATTTTTCATTTGAAGCATTTTTGGTTAAGAAAGAGGAGGTTGAAAAACTTTCCCAAAATGGAAAGTTTGCATTTCAAGTCATTTCCATTTTTGGCAAGTTTGCAATTGGCTCAAAATTCTTTAATCTTGTGAAATTCCAACCTCTTCTAAGATCAAATAAAGATCATATAACTTCAATTTCATGAAAATACCCCATTGGTTCCATTGTTGGGGGCCTCAGATGCCCTGATTTTGACTTAACTTGCTCAAGAAGTTACCCAGTGAACAAATGACTTCCACAATGAATTTCTTCATCAAACTTGGTACACATGATCCTTATGACATATTAAGAACATTAGAAACAAGAATGGCCCAAAAATTTGGAGTTAAGGTCTCTGAAACCAAAACCCTAATTTTGGTCATATGTGCAGTGAAAACCCTAGCTCTGCTTCCATGCCTTTGCCAGTTCTTGTGATCCCTTGACTTTCATGAACTTTGAGGAGCATATTATGATGATAGAACACTCATGGACCCTCTTGGAAAGCTTTGAGGCCTTTGGGATGGCTCAGATGGATTCTTTGATTGCTCAGATCACAAACCCTAGATGCAGATGAACTTGAACTATGTAGATGAAACAAATATGCAATATGAGATGGTATGCTTATGCTAATGCAAAAATGAAAGATCACAAGCCATGGTGTGATATGAGTGAGGGAAAATTTGGGGTGTTTACACAGAAGGTACTTGAACAAATTCATTTTCCTGAACTTCCTCAGAGGGAACTAAAACCATCTGAAGATCAGAGTATGATTCCATAGGTTCTGGTTCAGTCCAGGGCTTATCATCTAGAAGTAAAGGTTTGTACTTTTCAATGTTAGAGACCACTTCTTTGAGATACTCGCAAAAGTTATCGTGAGCGATATCATAGTAGATATCTTTCAGCTTTTTGGTCTCAATGTTGAACCATTTTCTGAACGTTGCCCATAGAAAGTCAGAAGCTGCTGGATCAGGAAGCTCTGAGCAGGCTACCTTCAGATTCTCTAATCTGATTTTCATTTCTGCTTCAAAAGCTAGCAGCAGTGAATCAATGTCTGTTTTTGTGGTTTTATGTTTTGGAACAGGGATAGCAGTTTTGTTTGAGACAGAAGATAATTTGTGTAGAGCCTCTATGTCAGTAGATGTTCTAAGTGGGTCTTCTAGTTCAGAGTTTTCAGGAGGAGTATCTAGAATTGTTATGAATGTAGGAGTGTTAGGTGGAGTGGATTCATAGGAGGACAAAGAGTTTTCTCTTATTGGGGATAGATCAAAAACGAGTGTGTGGAAGTCAGCGTTCAGAGGATGGAATGCACTAGGTTGTTGTGTTTCAGAAGTTTGAACAGGAATATTTTGTTGGGATTCAAAGGGTTGAAATGCATCAATGTCAAATATAACATTTTGAAGTTCTGTATGGGTTTCAACAAAGTGGGATGTGTTTATATCAGAGGATGGTGTTGGATCTATGGGTATGTAAAAATCATCTAGAGTTTGTGGTTGATTAGGTTCATTTTCTGATTGATTGAGTGGTGGTATGATAGAGGGTATGGCAGCAGTTGTGGGTATCACAGAAGGATTTGGTTCAAAAGCAAAAATGGGTTAAGAAGAGGGGATTGGTTCAGAAGGAATGGGTTCAGAAGGAGTTGGTTCAGACATGACCAATTTTACTGCTTCTACAACAAAAATAAAATCAGATTGAGAGGATGAAGTATTACCTTTCTTTTTTATTGTTTTAGCATCCTTCTGAGAAGTTCCTTCACCAGCTTTCCTCTTCTTATTCTTCTTTAAGACAACTTCTGGATCTGGTTTTCTGAGTTCTTCTGGGTTGAACATTGGGTCCACCCCATCCAGCTTGCATGATTCCAAATATCTGACGACAACCTCTGGAGGTGTGTCAGAAGAGAACATAGGGAAGTTCTGTAGAGGAATCTTCCTTGTTGTGATGACTTCTCTGGAATGAAGAGTTGGGTCCTTTTTTATAGAACCAATGAACTTTATCTTTTTGAGGTTCTTTACATTCAGAGGTTTCCCAACGTTTGTCTCCAGCAAATCAATCTATTGTGCCTCAGCCAGATGATCCACAAGTTTGTTTTTAGTCAAAATATCAGAAATTAATCTTCCTAGAGGTATCCAATCCCTCTTAGTCTTTTCTCCTTCTCTAATTTCCTTTACACTGTTTTTCAGATGATTAAAGAGAGAATGTGCTAGGTTGACTTTCTTCTTCTTGGAGATGAAATAAAGAAGAAACTGCTGATCCATGTTAATATAATTAGGAGAGTTTGTTTCTTTCCTGTGACATATGCTTCCCAGAATAATTTTAGCCCAGATCCTCAGATGATCCTTCAGATCTTTGATTTTGTTTGAAGGTTGTCCATGGGTGAAAATTTCTTTAGCCACCAATTTTGTGTCTGAGAGTTTATCCATTTCATTGCACTTAATTCCATTTCCATCAGATTGAATGAGCCTTGAATGTGATCTTCTGAGATGATAATCCTCTTCCCCATAACGTAAGAGGTAACATGGGAATTTGAAGCACTTGCAAATACCCAGAATTCTTTAACAAGATTGGGGAACACTGGGCCCATGAGACGATCAAAGTACTTCTCCCAACCTTGAGCTTTGATGACAGGATGAAGATCAAACCCATTCTCTTTCAAGCTTTCAAAATCTACGAACAACTCACACAAAACTTCAAGCTTATCAGTAGAGGTGAGAAGAGTTTTGACTGGAGAATCATGTAGCAGTTTTGATGATGGATCCTTTGGTGGTTGAGAAGCTGAAGCCATTGTTACTAAGATGAGGGGTTTAGGGTTTTTCTTAAAAAATTGTAGAGAAAGGAGTAAAGGTGAGGGTGAAAAAGAGAGAGTAAAAAACGTGAGAGTGAAAGGTAAAAGTGAAAAGTGAAGGTGAAAGTGAGTTTAAATAGAAAATAATGAATTTAATAAAAAACATAATTAGTGGAAATAATAAATGTTGAAAACATCATGATTAGAAAGTAATAAATGAGAGCTGACAAAAAAAAGGAAGGCTTAGAGAACATAGAACAGTTACCAAAAAGATTTGCTCCTCTATTATGTCAATTCAGCCTTTTCAGTTTCCCAGAATTTGAACGCGTGTCCTTCTGTAGAGGATAGTTGTCTGATTGCATGTTTTGTCTTGCTTCAGAGTTTGAACATGTATTTTGATTCTTCTAGGGGTCCTCAGAGGTTGAGTGACACGTATTGATGTCAGAATCTGTATGTTATTCTTTTGAAACAGAAGTTCTCATAGATAAACATTCAGATCATTAAACTAACTTCTGAATGAATAAAACAATCAGTTCAAAGTTCAGAACTTCTGAGAGATAAAAACATATAATTAAAACATTTTTCATTCTGGACATAATTCCATACTAAGATTAGTTAGAATGAAATTAAATCTATCTTCAGCAAGGGGTTTTGTAAAAATATCAGCCCATTGGTGATTTGTATCTATGAATTTTAATAATAAGATTCCCTTCTGAGTATAGTCCATAATGAAATGATGTTTAACTTCTATGTGTTTAGCTCTAGAGTGTAAAATTGGATTTTTAGAGAGACAAATAGTAGAAGTATTATCACAGAGGATGAGAATGTTATTCTCATAAATATTGAAGTCCTTAAGCTGATTTTTCATCCAGAGCATCTGAGTACTGCATCCAACTACTGCAATGTATTCAGCTTCTGCAATTGATAATGATATGGTTGACTGCCTTTTGCTAGACCAAGAAATGAGATTGTCTCCCAGAAATTGACAACTTCCAGAAGCACTTTTTCTTTCTGTTCTGTCTCTATCAAAATCAGCATCACAATAACCTACAAGCTTGTAATCCTTGGATCTTCTGTAGCATAGACCGAGATTAGTAGTACCTTTCAGATATCTAAAGATTCTCTTAACTGCTGTTAAGTGAGTTTCTATAGGATCTAATTAGAATCTGGCACATAAACATACACTATATAGAATATCTGGTCTAGATGCAGTTAGATAGAGGAGAGAGCCAATCATACCTCTGTAGATCTTCTGATCTACTTTCTTACATACCTCTTCCTTCTCCAGAGTACTCGTGGGATGCATAGGAGTCTTAGAGAACTTACTTTCTGATGGGTCAAATTTCTTCAGAAGTTCTTTGACATATTTTCTTTGATGGATATATGTTCCTTCTGATGTTTGATTCATTTAGATTCCCAGAAAGAACTTTAGTTCTCCCATCATGCTCATCTCAAATTCTGCTTGCATAGAATCAACAAATTCCTTTCCCAGAGCAATTTTCGTAGAACCAAATATAATATCATCTACATAGATTTGGCATATCAGAATATCATTTTTAATGTTTTCACTGAAAAGAGTTGTATCCACTTTCCCTCTAATGAAATTATTTTCCAGAAGAAAATTACTTAGTCTTTCATACCAAGCTCTGGGAGCTTGTTTCAGACCATATAAATATTTTTTAAGTTTAAAAACATGTTCTGGAAATTTTGTATTTTCAAAACCAGGGGGTTGGTGCACATGCACTTCTTCATCAACATAACCATTTAAAAATGTACTTTTGACATCCATTTGGTATAGAATGATATCATCATTAATAGAAAATGAAATTAGAAGTCTAATTGATTCTAACCTGGTGACTAGTGCATAGGTTTATGTATAGTTTATTCCTTCTTGTTGACTATAACCTTGTGCAACCAGTCGTGCCTTGTTTATAACAACTTCTCCTTGTTCATTTAGCTTGTTTCTGAATACCCACTTGGTGCCAATGATGTTGAATCCTCTAGGTCTAGGCACTAAGTCCCACACATCATTTCTGGTCAATTGATTGAGTTCATCTTGCATTGAAAGTATCCAATCATTTTCTGAGAGTGCTTCTTCTACAGAAGTTGGTTCAATCAGAGAGACTAGTCCCATTAGAGATTCTTCAGAATTTCTAAATGATGACCTTGTTCTGATTGGATCATCCTTCTTTCCCAAGATTTTATCTTCTGGATGATTCACCGTTCTTCTGGATTGTTTCTTCTGAGTGGGTTCTTTATAACTTGTTGGAGTGATTGTCTTGTCTTGTTCTGTAGATGGTTGATCTTCAGATGTTCTTTCTGTAGTGATTTCAACTTCTATATCTGCAAGAGATTCATTCTGCTTTGGTTTTTCAGAACCAAGCTTATCATCAAATCTGACATAGATAGATTATATGACAATTCGTGTTTCTGTATTGTATACTTTGTAACCTTTTGAACATTCAGAGTATCCTAACATATAACACTTTTGTGCCTTATAATCAAACTTATTCAGAGGATCATTAGTATTCAGAATAAAACAAGTGCATCCAAAAGGATGAAAATATGAAATGTTGGGCTTTCTGTTTTTCCACAATTCATAAGGAGTCTTTTCCAGAATAGGTCTTATAGATATTTTATTCTGAATGTAGCATGATGTATTTACTATTTCTGCCCAAAAATGTTTAGCCATGTTAGTCTCATTGATCATGGTTCTGGCCATCTCTTGCAATGTTCAGTTCTTACGTTCTACAACTCCATTTTGTTGTGGAGTTCTAGGGCAAGAGAAATTGTGAGAGATTCCATTTTCATTAAAAAATGATTCCAATTTTTTGTTTTCAAATTCTCCACCATGATCACTTCTGACTTTAACAATTTTAAACTCTTTTTCATTTTGAACTTGTTTGTAGAAGTTGGAAAATACAGCAATTAACTCATCCTTGTGTCTACGAAACGTTACCCATATCCATCTGTTATAGTCATCTAAGATCACTAATCCATACTTCTTGCCACTGACTGAAGCAGTTTTCACTGGTCCAAACAAATCAATGTGCAGAAGTTCTAATGGTCTAGAGGAAGATACAACATTTTTAGATTTAAAAGCAGGTTTTGAAAATTTGCCTTTCAGACATGCTTCACACAGAGCTTATGAGTTGAACTTCAAATTTGGAAGTCCTTTGACCAGATTGAGTTTGTTAATTTGAGATAATCTTCTCATATTAACATGTCCCAATCTTCTGTGTCAGACCCATTGCTCAGTTTCCACAGACATTAGACATTTTACATTCTGACTTTTCAGTTCAGAAAGTTTTATTTTATATATGTTGTTCTTTCTCTTTCCACTAAAGAGGTTTGTTCCATTTTTCTGACTAACAACTTTACAGAACTTTTGATTAAAGATTATGTCATAGCCATTATCACTTAATTGACTTATGTATAATAAATTATGCATTAATCATTCTACTAATAGAACATTAGAGATAGAGGGAAGGGTGCCATTAACAATAGTTCCAGAGCCAATAATTTTTCCTTTTTGGTTGCCTCCAAAACCTACATAGCCTCCAGCTTTCAGCTCAAGACTTTGGAACATATGCTTTCTTCCCATCATGTGTCGTGAGCATCCAAAGTCCAGGTACCAAGATTGGTGTTTCAGTTTGGCTGTTAAATACATCTGCAACATACACAATTTTATCTTTGAGTACCCATATCTTTCTGGGTCCTTGTTTGTTAGTTTTTACAAACTTCTGATTGATCTTACGTTTCATATCAGAACTTGTAGAACAAGATGACTCACTAGTGTATATTAGATCATGATTATGACCATAGGTAAAATTAGAACTTAAAGGAGTATTAACTTTTATGACCATGTCATCAATCTTTTTAAACTTCGGAATTTCCTCTCCTTTAGTTTTCACATACCCTATACATCTTCTACCATTTCTGCTAACTCCATAGATCATAGAGGCAATTTTGCTTCTGTCTATGTTTTTATCTAGAAATTTTTTAAAACTATAATCATATTTCTTTATGATACTATCAGAATTAAGTAGAACTTCTGATTCAGATTCCTTCTGAGCTTTAAGTTTTTCAAAAGAAATTTTACATTAAAAAATATTTTCTTTCAACTCAGAGTTTTCTGATTTAAGTTTTCGAACTTCTTCTAATTCAGATACTAGACTTTGTTTCATGTCTTTGTATTTGAATTGAAGCTTCTGATATTTTTCAAGATATTCTGAGAGGCTGTCTTCTAATTGAGATCTATAAAATTTACAGAATACCTCTTCTATGTCAGAATCTGACTCTGATTCTGATACTTGAACATCTTCTGGTATTTTTTTCCATTAATGCAATGTTTGCATGTTCATCTTCTGAGTCTGAATCAGCTTCAGATGATTCTGAATCATCCCATGTTGCCATGAGACTCTTTTTCTTTTCTCTGTTGAATTTCTTTCTGGGTTTCTCTTTCTGGAGTTTTGGATAGTCACTTTTGTAGTGTCCAGGTTTTTTGCATTCGTAGCATACTACTTCTTTGCTTCTAGGTTTCCTGTGACCAGAAGATGCTTCAGAGTGATTGCTAGATCTTATGGTATTTCTGAACTTCTTCTGACGATGCTTCCAGAGTTGTTGAACTCTTCTGGATAGAAGAGATAATTCATCTTCTTCTGATGAGCCTCCAGAGCTTTCTTCTTCTTCTGTCTGCAATGCTTTAGAATCAGATTTGTTAGATTTAAGAGCAACAGACTTACCTTTCTTCTAGGGTTCATCTTCTTCTAGTTCTATCTCACGACTTCTCAAGGAGCTGATCAATTCTTCTAAAGATATTTCGTTCAAATTTTTTGATAGCTTCAAGGCAGTGACCATGGGTCTCCAAACCTTTGGCAAGCTTCTGATAATCTCCTTCACATGATCTGTTGTTGAGTAGCCTTTTTCCAGAATTTGAAACCTTGATAACATCTTCTCAATTGTTTCATCTTCTTCCATTTTGAATGCTTCATACTTCTAGATGAGATCCAGAGCTTTTGTTTCCTTGACTTGAGTGTTGCCTTCATGTGTCATCCTCAGGGAGTCAAACATGTGTTTGGCTGAATCTCTGTTTGTGATCTTCTCATATTTTGTATATGAAATAGCACTCAGAAGTATGGTTCTAGCTTTGTGATGATTTCGGAATTCCTTCTTCTGTTGAGTTGTAATGTTCTTTCTTTCAATCTTCTGACCATCTGCTCCAACAGGATGAATGTATCCATCTGTCACCATATCCAAAGATCTCCATCCAAAGCCAGAAAGAAACTTTCCAGAACATCCTTCTAGTAATCAAAGTTGTCACTATTGAACACTGGAGGTTTTACATTAATCTTGTCATTTTGGTAGTCATTGTTGTTGTTGCCAGCGTCTGCCATTGTGTTTTAACTTCTGGATCTTTTACTGACACTGTTAAGTGTATATCTCAGAACCTAGCACTCTGATGCCAATTGAAGGGACGTAAAACACAAGTAAGGGGGGTTGGAATTGATTTTTCAATAACAAATAAAAATGACTTAAGAGACACTTTAATTTATCCTGGTTCGTTTGAACTCAAACTACATCCAGTCCACCCGCCAAGGTGATTTTGCCTCTATCAATGAGGTCTTAATCCACTATTCAAAATATGAATACACACAATGACCTACAGTCAATGTCCTCTTGAGTCTACTGACTGAAACTAGTCACTTAAGGAAATTTACGTATCTTATACAATGATAAAGAAAAGTAACTGACTTGCTTCTAATAAGCTATAATCACAAAATGATTTGTTACAAAAATATATGGCGCAATATGAAGAGGTATGAGATATGTCGTGAGAGCCAGAGCTTCGAATCTTCAATTTGATTCCTTTATATAATGCTTGAATGATATAGTCGTTGGGGACATCTTGAGCTGATTTTGGATATTAGTTAATACCATAAAATCCTTCCATAACAAGAGATACTTGTTCCCAGCATTTATTCAGATTTTCTTTAATTAAGCTTTAATGAAAGAATCACCGTCTTCTAGACATGAATCAGAGTAAATCAATTCTTGGTACACAACTTTTAATGATGTCTTTAATGAGAGATTCTCTTAATCATATATAACTTCTATATGATAGCGCAAGTCTTCTTCTATTCAAACAAGCCTTCTTTTTAATAACTTCCTTTTTAAGAACTTCTACAATGCATAATTAATTAAGTTATTCTCAACATATATTAGAACTTCTATTCTTGCATAATAATAATTGTTATCATCAAAACTACTAGAGGATTAGAATCAAAATTGTTCTAACACAAGACATGGAGCTTCCAAGGGTTTAGTCTCGTATTCTTGTACATGGATTACCCGTAGGCCTGTCATTGGGATTCCTTTTACTTTGCTTTGCTATTCTTTTGATGTATGAATTGGCACCCTTCGGGGAAGTGGTTATATTCAGATCTCAGTTTATGATATATTTGATTTAGTTTGAATCTCTAGTTGTTATCTCTTGCACTGACACAGGGTAATAAGCACCAATCCTCCATGATTATCATCTTATCTGAATATCATGCGGGGTTTTCTTCCCTAAATCTGAAAAGGCTATCAAAATTCTCAAATAACGGAACGGGAACGTAAAAAAAACCTTGAGAATGAAATGAACACATTGCATGCATATCATTTGCATTTTTTTCTCTTTTGCAGGTTTTCCATGGTTCTTAACTTATCTTCACTTTCAGGAAGGATTGCGAGAGCCTCAAAGACTCGTCTTCTCAGGTAAGATATCCCTTCACACCGGTCTGCTACTCACCGTAATCAAAGACACATCATGAAAATAGTACATACCGATCTGAATGAACTTCGCACCCGGATGGTGGAGTTCATGACAATGATGCAGGGTATAGCCATGGGGCAGCAAAAGATGAGGGTTGCTATGCAAAGGCTTAACCCTCCACAAACATATCTTTCGGTAGTCACCTTGGATGCTCAAGGAAATCCAATCAACAACAAAGGGCATGGACCTTCAACTCCAGAGACTGGCAGCCCTACTCCGGTCCTCGTACAAGACCGCCAGGAAGATCAGTTCACCCTGGTCAACGAAGATATGGGTTTTGGTATTGGAGCTAACAATCAGGACTTCCAGATGCTGGAAGAGAAGGTGAGGGCCTTGGAATGCAAAGATACTCTTGACATTGACGTTTCCGATATAGGCTTGGTTTCAGGGGTGGTTATCCCTCCAAAGTTCAGACCTCCAAGTTTCGACAAGTACAACGACAACTCTTGCCATAAGACTCACATGCATGCCTTTTATCGCAAGATCGCTACACATACCAGAGACGAGAAGCTTTTGATGTACTACTTCCAGGACATCCTGTCTGGGGGTTCACTGGAGTGGTACATGAAACTGGAGAAGAACTATGTCCGTAATTGGAAGGAGCTTGGGAGGCTTTCCTCAAGAAATACCAATACAACATCGACATGGCGCCCAGCCGGACTCAACTATAGAGCCTGTCACAAAAGAACTTTGAAAGTTTCAAAGACTATGCGCAGAGGTGGCGTTAGGTTGTAGCCAGAGTTCAACCCCCGTTGCTGGAAAGGAAAATGGTTTATCTCTTCATGGATACCCTCCCGGGGCATTTCATGGAAAGACTGGTCGGTTGTTCCTCCAGCGGTTTTTCCGATATATTCTTGACAGGCGAAAGAATCAAGAGCTGGATGAAACAAGGAAAGATTCAGAGTGGAGGAGCGTCAACTTCCGAGGTCAAAAAGCCTTTTGCGAAACAAAGGGAAGGAGAAGTCGGGGACGTATATGCTCATAAGAAGAGGGGGAATCGAAATGCTTACCATCAGGAAGCTCCTGTCACTATTTTTGCTCTAGCTAATCAGCAATAGGTTCAACAGAATTACCAACAACAGAGGGCTTCTCATCCGTACTACCCTCCCAGGCCAAAAGATAGGCATCTCGAGAAGCCTCCGGTGTCCCACTCTCAGTTACTACAGAATCTTCTTCAACTTCAGATGATCCAATTAAGAACTTTGTGGCCCCCACAGCCGGGGAAGATTCCTAAGGGCTATGACGCTAATGCTCATTGCGAGTTTCACTTTGGAGCACCAGGCCACAATACTGAAAATTGTAAAGCCCTTAAACACAAGGTGCAGGATCTGATAGATTCCAAGGAGATCAACTTCACTCCAACCCTGAATGTGCTACAGAACCCCATGCATGACCATGGAAGGATCGTAGGAGCGGTTGATAGTAGGGAATGTTTGAATATGGTATCTGATGTCAAAGTCCTAAAGACTTCATTGTTGGCTGTAAAGGCTTGTCTGGCTAAGGAGGACATATTTCTAGGTTGTGAAAAAGATTGTTCAGACTGTGTCAATTTCGTCGATGGTTGTGACCAATTGAGATCGGGAATACAAGGGATGATGGATGAGGGAAGTATATAGTTTGAAAAGATCGTGAAAGAGGACGAATTATCAAATGTTACTATTTACTAAAATCTGGCACAAGTTCCAGCACCATCAAGGGTGGCACCGGTAACCATTACTACTTCTGGACCAGTTCCGTACCAGAGTGATAAAGTTGTCCCGTGGAATTATGGGGGAGAGGTTTATTGCAATGGTTAGAAGCAGAACATGGCCACATCCAGTTCATCTCCGCACCAAGTTGAGAATGTTGGGGTCAGAGGATTCACTAGAAGTGGTAGACTGTTTGCACCAGAGGCATTTAGAAATAATGTGTTACCACCGAAGGACAGTCTGAAGGCTCAAGCCAAGGCCAGGGGCAAGCAGCCTGTGACAAGTGATACTCCAGCGTCAACTTTGGAGCCTGATATCACCTTTGATGAGGAGGTGGAGGAATTCCTGAGAATAATCAAGAAAAGTGATTACAAGATTGTTGATCACTTGCAGCAAACTCCTTCTAAGATCTCGATCTTATCCCTGTTGATGTGTTAAGACTCACACCTGAAGGCTTTGTTGAAGATATTGAACAATGCATACGTGCCACAAGACATATTCGTAAATCAACTAGAGACGGTGGTGTCAAGTGTAAATGTCAGCCATGGGTTGGGATTTACGGATATGGACCTGACAACTGAGGGACACAGTCACAATCGCGCTCTACACATTTCTATGGAATGTAAAAGAGCTTTTCTCTCTCATGTGCTTGTAGACATGGGGTTATCCTTGAATGTTCTTCCTAAGAAAGCACTAATTAAGCTGGATTATGATGGAGTTGTGCTTAGGCCAAGTGATTTGGTCGTTTAGCTTTCGATGGATCGAAAAGGTCAGTATTTGGAGAGGTGGAACTGCAGGTCAAGGTAGGACCACGGATCTTCAATGCTACTTTTTATGTCATGGATATCCAACCGGCCTACAGCTGTTTGTTGGGGTAACCTTGGATAAACTCAGCACGCGCAATGTCTTCTACCCTTCACCAAAAGCTTAAATTTGTCTGGGAAGGACAAAGTGTGACATTGTGTGGGGAAGAAGATATTTTCATCAGCCACTCGGCCTCGTTGAAGTACGTAGAGATGGATGGGGAGATTATTGAAACTCAGTGCCAAGCCTTTGAGCCCATCAGGACTGCAAACGCATCATCGTTAGCTGCCTTATCAAAGGATACAAAGAATGGAGCGATCATAACCTCCTACAATCAAGCCCTAAACGTTATGGAATCGGGCACAAATGAGGGATAGGGCAAGATGATTGAAGTCCTAGAGAAGAAGGATATCTTAGGGGTTGGCTACCAACCTGGTCAGTCAACACCAGGGCAAAGCGCTAGAGTTCGGAAAGGACCAATTACCTACACCAGTGCGGGATGGTTTAATCACGACAACGTCTATGCAGTGCAGGAAGAAGTGGTTGATAGTGATTGCGAACTGGATGAGTGGATAAGGCCCTGTGTCCTAGGGATGAAACTCAACAACTGGTCGGTCAAAGCGATCATCACCGTCACTCAGCCAGAAGAGTAATGGTTTTATGTTTCTATTCTCCTGTATACTAGCTTTATGCTTTGCCCGGGGCATATCGGCTCGTTGTAAGGGTTCATTGTTCATGATGCAATATCATAATCATTAATAAAGTGGACGTTTTTGCATTCATTCATGTGTTCCTTGTCTTTCATTTTTGTTTTGAAAAAATAAATAAATAATAAATGGAAATGTTTTTCCACGTCTCCCACTCCTTCTAAAATCTAGCATGAATCAGCATTCATGTAGATGCTCCTCATTGGGTCTCATCAGTGACGACCTTGTTATGGCTCAGTATGACTTCGACATTCTAATTTACCTAGTCGGCGAGGAAGGTGAAGAAGATTGTGAACTACCCGAAGAACTAGCCAGATTTCTCAAGCAAGAGGAGAAGATGATTCAGCCACACGAGGAAGCCATCGAGGTGGTAAACCTAGGTACAGAGAAAGATAGAAAAGAGGTTAAGATCGGGGCTGCGTTGGAAGAACCTGTCAAGAGCCGCTTGATCTCCATGCTCTGAGAATATGTCGACGTCTTCGCTTAGTCTTACCAGGACATGCCAGGGTTGGATACCGATATTATAGTGCACAAGCTTCCACTCCGAGAAGACTGCCCGCCGATAAAGTAGAAGTTGAGACGAACTCGACCCGACATGGCCATCAAAATCATAGAAGAGGTGCAAAAGTAGTTTGACACTGGATTCTTGGCCGTGACAAGTTATCCTCCATGGATTGCGAACATCGTGCTAGTCCCTAAAAAGGATGGTAAAGTCAGAATGTACATGGACTATCGGGACTTGAATCGGGCAAGCCCTAAGGATGATTTTATGTTGCCGCACATTGACATGCTAGTTGACAACATTGTCCGATTCTCTGTGTTTTCCTTCATGGATGGCTTTTCAGGCTATAATCAAATCAAAAAGTCGCCAGATGACATGGAGAAAACTACATTTATTACCCCGTGGGGCACCTTCTGTTGCAAAGTCATGCCTTTTGTTTGAAAAATGTTGGAGCTACATACCGACGTGCAATGGTGACTCTATTCCATGATATGATTCATCACGAGATTGAGGTCTACGTCGATGACATGATCGCGAAGTCACCAACAGAAGAAGAACATCTATTCAACCTAGCCAAGTTATTTGACAAGCTTCGGAAGTTCAGACTGAGATTGAACCCGAATAAATGCATATTTGGGGTGCATTCCAGAAAGTTGTTGGGCTTCATTGTTAGTGAAAAGGGGATTGAGGTCGACCCTGCTAAAGTGAAAGCAATTCAGGAGATTCCTGAACCAAAAACCTAGAAAGAGGTACGGGGCTTCTTGGGGAGGTTGAACTACATTGCACGGTTTATATCTCACCTAACATCCATGTGTGAGCCTATTTTCAAACTTTTGAGGAAGAAGCAGGCCATCAAATGGAATGATAACTATCAACAAGCTTTCGACCGAATCAAGGAGTATTTGCAAGAACCTCCGATTCTCATGCCTCTGATGTCATGGAGACCTTTAATCATGTACCTCACAGTGCTAGAGGGATCAATGGGTTGTGTGTTGGGTCAGTAGGACGGGTCTGGTCGAAAAGAGCATGCAATCTACTACCTTAGCTAAAAGTTTACCGACTGTGAGACTCGCTACTCACTGCTCGAGAAAACTTGTTGCACTTTGGCATGGGATGCTCGCCGACTAAGACAGTACATGCTGACTCACACCACCCTGTTAATTTCCAAGATGGACCCTGTTAAGTACATCTTTGAAAAGCTAGCTCTAACCGGAAGAGTAGCCCGATGGCAAATGAATCTGACGGAATACGATATCTAGTACACTTCACAAAAAGCCATCAAGGGCAGTGTATTATCGGATTATCTGGCCCAGTAGCCAATTGATGATTACCAGCCAATGAGGTTCGAATTTTCGGATGAGGACATCATGTTCCTCAAGTCGAAAGACTATGAAGAACCACTCCTTGAGGAGGGGCCAGACCCCGAATCCAAATGGAGTATGAATTTTTATGGAGCCATTAACATGAACGGCAGTGGAGTTGGTGATGTCATTATCTTGCCTGAAGGGATCCATATGCCTTTCACTGCTCGGCTGACATTCGAGTACACTAACAATGAAGCAGAGTACGAAGCCTGCATAATGGGGATCGAGGAAGCAATTAATTTGAGAATCAAGAACCTCGAGATCTTCGGAGATTCGACTTTAGTCATCAACCAAGTTAACGGCAAATGACCAGGAGACTACTAACTTTCTTCATAAAGGTCAAACTGCACCATATACCTCGGGACGAGAATCAGTTTACTGATGCCTTGGTAACCTTATCTTCCATGATTAAGGTTCATCAAAAGAACTATGTGCCTAGAATCGATGTATCTTGTCTCGAGAGACCGGCATACGTGTTTGCAGTTGACAGCACTGACGATAACAAACCCTAGTATTACGATATCTAAGCAATTCTTGAAGTCTCAAGAATACCCGGCAGGGGCGTCAAGCAAAGACAAGAAGACCCTCAGGAGGTTGGCAGGCGGGTTCTTCTTAAACCAGGATGATGTGCTCTACAAACGGAACTTCGACATGGTCTTGCTCAGATTCATGGATAGACACGAAACATACTTGTTGATGCAAGAAGTTCACGAAGGCTCCTTTGGTACCCATGCTGGATGGCATGCTATGACAAAGAAACTTCTCAAGTCGGGGTATTATTGGATCACCATGGAATCCGATTGCTGTAAATACTCCCGCAAGTACCACAAGAGCCAAATCTATGTTGATAAGGTCCATATACCTCCAAATCCATTTAGTATCATGTCTTTACCTTGGCCTTTCTCCATGTGGGGCATTGATATGATTGGAAAGATTGAACCAACTACTTCCAACGGTCACCGCTTCATCCTATTTGCCATAGACTATTTCACGAAGTAGGTCAAAGCGGCATCTTATACCAATGTCACGAAATAGGTGGTAGCCTGATTCATCAAGAGGGACATTATCTTCCAGTATGGAATCCCTGAGAGAATCATTAATGACAATGGTTCTAATATTAACAGTAAGATGATGGCAGATCTATGCCGGGATTTCAAGATTGAGCATCACAACTCTTTGCCGTATCGTCCGAAGATGAATAGCAACGTCGAGGCGGCCAACAAGAACATCAAGAAGATTGTTCATAAGATGTTTGTAACATACAAAGATTGACATGAGATGCTACCATTTGCACTGCATGAGTACCGGACGTCGGTACGCACCTCAACTGGGGCAACCCCGTTCTCACTTGTATACGGTATGGAAGCAATCCTACCGTTTGAAGTCGAGATCCCATCTTTGAGATTAATGATGGATGTCAAGCTTGACAAGCTGAGTGGTTTCGATCCAGGTACAATCAGCTGAGCCTCATTGAAGAGAAACGCCTAGCAGCTGTATGCCATTAACAGTTGTATCAACGGCGAATGAAACGGGCTTTCGACCAGAAAGTACACCCTCAAAGGTACATACCTGGCGATCTAGTGCTGAAAAGGATTCTTCCTCCTAACACAGATTATAGGGGCAAGTGGACACCCAACTATGAAGGTCCATTCGCGATTAAAAAGGTCTTCTCGGGCGGAGCCTTGATGCTAACAACCATGGATGGCGAAGACTTCCAATCCCCCGTCAACATAGACGCAGTGAGAAAATACTTCTTGTAAAGAGACCCGCTGGACAAAAACAGAATAAAGGTCCAGGAAAAAATGGGAATCCCGACGAGCAAAAAACAAAATAAAAGGCTCGGGAAAAAGTTAGGGAAATATCTGAAAAGATGTACACCCGCTGAGCTGAAAAGCCACATCGGACAACTTAGGCAAAAAAGGGTATCCCGGTGGATTGAAAACCCGAAAGGGCGATCCACGCAAAAGAGGGACTAAAACATACAACTGCGATCTGCGAGATCTGTGATGCGTCGTCAACAATCAAAGGTAATCCAAAGGTTGAAGATAAATTTAATCATCTTCCTCCAAGCGAAGCGAGCGGAGAATCTTGAGAATATACAAGTCATAGCCGGGTCGGAGCTTGATGAGACCTGGTTTTCACATTTCCATTAGGATAGTTTATTTTCCTTTTGTGCAATTTCCTCTTTCCAGGGGTTGCTTCCCGGTGTAATGCCTATTCATGGCCATTCTCCCATCAATAAAAAGCAACTTCGTTCAAATTTGTTTCCATATGTTTTTTTTTCATCTGCCATTGATTGATTGCAAAAACGTCCACCAAATTATGAAAAACAATTGCATTATGAATATATGAATGCCTTCTAACCCATGCAGGAGAGTAAAAAAACATTTGACACATATCTGATGTGTTGGGTGACTGGGATGGTGATTCAGACCATGAGCCCCAAGCATGCAGGCCAAACTAACTCTCATTTCTCAAGTACTATCAGTTGTTTCATTAACATGCAGGTACAGGCATTGCCAACAAAGCCATCGCCAGCACAAAGCTTCAATAAGCCTCTTCCTCAGCAGATCCTAAAGCGTGACTCCTCAGCAAGTCTCATAAGATCATCCCCTCTCCATCAGAGCCATGGCAAAGAGAATAATACTTCCCGAGCAGAAGGGTATCATTAATCTCTTATGCCCAACGGAGAATGCCTTCCACTTCTCATCTCCAGCATGAGACGCCTTCCACTTCTCATCGCCAGCATGAGACACATCCTACCTCTCACTCCCGGTAAGAGGTGATCAAAACTCCTATTTCCAACAGGAAATATCCCCAACAGAGTTCTCCATTATCCCCAGCAGATTTCGAAATGGGGATCTTTCCCAGCTTAACGATAGAAGGCAGCAGATGTACTCTCCCAAGCAGAGATCCCTCCTCCAACGGAGGAGTATCCCCAATCAGGGTCTTCATATCTCCAGCAGTACAGGATAATTCATCATTCCCCAGTAAAGATGAAGATATAGAAGATCCCGGAAGTTCTCTTCCTTGCCCGACAATGTTCGCCATTTTCCCTAGTGGGTTCGCCAAATGGAGTCCAATCCTCATTGGCATCTTTTCCCCAAGCAGAAGGGAGTGTATCTTAGGAGTCCCCGACAGATCTCTTCCCCAAGCCGAAGATGGTGCATCTAAGGGATTTCCCAGCAAGTCTCTTCCTCAGCATAGTACGTACACATCTGATTCCCCCAACCGGGTCAGAAGAGTATCACTTCTCCAACAGAGTTCGGCGGGTAGCGTACCTCCCAAGTCAAGTTCATACTCAACAGGGTCTTGGATCTCCAATCTCAAAGTGCAATTTATTTTTGGCAATGAAGGAAGTTCAGAGCCAATGTATCAAACATTATTCCCCTTAGAGTCGGATGTTCCACAGGGATTCATCACAATCAATACAAAAATTGGTTCTTCCCCAACGAAGCCGTTAAGGATACATGTTGTCTTCTCATTAGGAGATCATCTTTGCATTTTCATTTATTAATCCTCATTACATTTTCATCCTCAAAAAGCGTAGCATTTCCATCTTTATGGAGCATTACGCAATGGAAAAATTAAAACATATGCATACGAAGCATAAGCCAGTTTTTGTACCTTGCATAGAAGCCCGAAACATCAGTTCATCGATCAGACCGAAGTATCCCCATAGAATGCCGATTTTATTTCCCAATGTGGTTATTTCTACCAAGTCATGTTTTGTTATCCCTAGTTGAGTCTCCATTCCACTAATGGTCTCCTTTTTCGCGTCTCCGTTTCAGTACAACGGTCGCGTCACGGGTAATCATTTAAGTACAATGATACCACTTCTTTGATCTCATCTAAGTACGATGATTTCAATTCCTCGATTCCATTTCAGTACAATGGTCTTGTTTTGAGTATCGTTTCAGTACAACGGTTTCATTTTTCCACATCTCCGTTTAAGTACAACGGTCGCATCGCAGGTAATCATTTAAGTACAAGGATCCCGTTTCTTTGATCTCATCTAAGTACAATGATTTCAATTCCTCGATTCTATTTTAGTATAATGGTCTCATGCTTGAGTATCGTTTAAGTACAACAAGCTCACATTCCTCATTTTCGTTTAAGTACAACAAGCTCACTTTCCTCGTTTTCGTTTAAGTACAACAGTCACGTCTCGGTTATCATTTCAGTACAATGATCTCATTCCTTTGATTTCATCTAAGTACGATGATTTCAATTCTTCTAGTTTCCATTTAAGTACAATGGTCTCGTCTTTGAGCCTTGTTTAAGTATAACAAGCTCACTTTCCTCGTTTGCGTTTAAGTACAACGATCACGTCTCGGGTTATCATTTCAGTATAATGATCCCGTGGTTCCATTTAAGTACAATGGTCTCACGTCCTTCCGATTTCGTCTAAGTACGATGGTCTTGTTCCCTTTGAGTATCATTTAATTATAATGAGCTATTCCCTCTTGTCATGTCCTAGGTCAACGACATGTTTCAAGATGTCATCCGAGAGTGACATTTGTTCCCAACTTGTTCTCATATCCCACAGAGTGCACATTTTCTGGTTTATTCGGATATTCAATCAATTCATACCTTGAAAGTCTGAAAACTATTGCTATCATCCATTCAGGTCTATAGATGATTGAATACGGGCAGTTGTAATACCCTAAAATTTTCCCTCTTATTTACTGCCAACCTCAAGTGGTTTATGCTTCGTCATCTTGCATATCCGTTCATATTGCATTCAAAAAATAAAAATAAAAAATAAAATAATCATCATCATTTGCATGTGCATGAGGCATATGATCAAGTGATACTTATTGATCATTGGTGCTCAAGAAGGAAAATAATGCCACTCAAATAACCCGGTCCACTTCCAAGCTAAACCACCAAAGGAAAATAAAAATTCATTTTTTTCATCCGTTAACCGGTTAAAGCCTGAGGTTAACCGGTTAACGGAGGCGAATTTTGAACAAAAAACTTCAAAAATTAGTTGCTTTCTCTTTTCCCTCCACTTTCTTCCTTCACTTTTTCCACCTTGTTTCACACTCCACTTTCACATTTCATTCACTTGAAACTTCTACCACATTCTAGACCCTTCCACACTCTTCCAAGGAATATTCCCTAAACCCTAACTAACTTTAACTAACTCCTACCCTTAGCTTAGGACCCAAGCCTAAACTCTAACTTAACCCTCACTCCAAACCTAACCACTATAAAAAGATCTCTTCACTCCCAAAAAAAGTCTTAGCTTCACTTCCACCATTATTCTCACAATTTCAACAATTTCTCTTCATCTCTCTCAATTTTCTCAAACTTTTCCTCCATTTTTAACCATTCACAAAAGCATCATTTTCATCACGGTCCTTCAAGTTTCACATCGAAACTCAATAGATAGGAAACTTAGCCTCCATCATCTTCACCAATTCAGTGGTTAATTGAAGATTTGACACTATTACGGTGTTTATTTCACCAATCAGAAGCGTTTCAGATCGATTTCATTTATTTTGCATTCTTGCGGATCGAAGTTTGAAGCCTCTGATGTTCTCTTCATTTGTGCATCGATCAAACCTCAACATTGGTTTGCTTGCAATTTGTTCGATTTACTTGTTAGTAGCTAGAATTGTAGCTTATTATTGATGCTAATAGGTGTTAGAAATCTATATTTGAGTAGAAACTTCATGCTAGCATGTTCATGGATGTAATAGGAGTCTCTAGAAGTAAGTTAGTGGCTGAAAGTGCTTATTTCATGACTTTTTTAGACATTTTGTTTAGTGTTAACCGGTTAACCCCTAGGGTTAACCGGTTAACACGTGATTTTCATACCTGTTTGCTAGTTTTTTAGGGCCATTAACCGGTTAACCTCCTGCGTTAACTGGTTAACGCTGTTTAGAATTGCGCAATTTGTTTGTTTCATTGCATACCTCATCTTCATTGTTCCTTTAATCTTCATAAGTTGATAGAGCATGATTTTAGGGAATTTTCAAGATCATTTTAGGTGTTTGATTCCATAGTTTTGAGTCGTTTCGACATGCATATTCATTACTTTTCTATGTTTTGTGCTTATTTGTGAAAGTATGCATAAAATGATTTGTGAATGTTGTTGCTATGTTCAAACCCATTGATCCACATGCCAATATTTGTTCCAAGTTCAGTTTTGCTTCGTGTTCACGATCCATGCAAGTTTCGATCGATTAAGTGTTCAAATGCTATGATAATTTGCTTGAAAATGAACATTCACATGTATGCACATTCTTGCATTTTTACTTGATTGATCATATTTTAATGTTGATACCAATTCTGATTTTTGTACCAAATTGCATGTTTAGTCATTGATCTTAGTGATACATGTTCACAATCCATGTTTTTATTTGCTTATTTGCTCAAAACTTGAAAATGCATACTTGTCGCGTTTGTTATTTTTGTGCATTCTTTAATAGGCAAGTCATTGTAACTGCTCACATGTTCATAATCCATGTTTATCTTTCATGTGGATGTTGCTTTGGTCACATTATATGATGTTTGTTCATTAGTTATCACTCATTGTATGCATTTGAAAAATATTCAAATCTGCCTAGTTTCCATAGTTGCATTTTGAAACAGGTGCTGTAAAAACATGTTGCATTCATGATGTTTTGACTTTCTACACCTATTTTGCATGTAGTTTGTTAGCTGTAATATGTTGTTTGCAATTTTCATTGCATTTGGTAGCTATTTATGCCATAGGAGTTGTAGTATCTGCTGGATTTTTGCTTTGCATAGTTTTAGGTCTCTTAGACTTAGGATTGAGTCTAGATTAGGTCCTAGAGGAATTAGGATTTGTTTGGTACTTGTTTACCTCATTCCTTTTATTATGTTTATCCTACTAACTTTTGTTTTGTAGGGAGGTAAAGGTAAGGTCACACAACTTCATCCTTTTAATTCATTTATGCTTTCTCAAGTGTATTTGTTTTAGCATTTTGTACTTAGCTTACATAACTTCATGCTAATCCCCTTTAGAAACGACTTAGCTTCCTTAGTAAGTAAGTCGATTTCTAATTCCTTTTCCTTTTTCTAATTAGGATTAGAAAACCGCACTAACCTAGGTTCATCCATGCATGATAACACTAGGATAACTAGTCTCCCCTTAGACTTTTACCTTTAGTTCGCTTTGCTTTGTTTCTTATCTCAAAAGAAAAGTAAGAAACACCTAATAAAGGTTGATCTTCTCGTACGCCATGAGACATTGCCGTGGGTTACTTATACATGTTCCATTTCGGGGCGAGGTGTAAGGCATTTACCACGATGAACAAGTCTTAGTATGAGAAGGTTCACAAACAACAATCTCAGAAAACACTTTTTTAAAAGACAGTACACCAACAACACTATTCTTTTCCTTCGGGAATTCTTTTCTCACCTCACTCACTCTAAATGCAAACTTGGGACGACTTGTCTCATTTACAAGATGGTAACGCACTCGTACCAGATGAGCCTGCAACACCTGAGCATGGACATACGCAGTTCAGCTCTAAAAAACACATAGTTTCTACCTTAGTTAGGTGAACTACGTCGACTCTGATCCTTATTTTCCCGATGAGGTACGTAGGCAGTGGGGTAGGGCCCGTTCGAGCGTACTCCTTATTTTCCCTAAATTTCTCCCCTTTTGATCTCTTCCCTAATTCCCTTTCTAATTCCCACTTCCATTCCAGTTAGCGGGCTTGTTCAGCAGCATCTTATTTCTCACCCTTTGAAATAGACAAACAAGCGTGGATCCCGTTGGGTACAACGGACGGTCTGGGGTGCTAATAACTTCCCAGGTCATAACCGACTCCCGAACCCAAATCTTTGGTTCGTAGGACCTTGTCCTTTCCTTCTCTCTTTGGTTTATGCAGCATTACCTTTCCCATTCATTCGGGATAAAAATGTCTGGCTGGCGACTCTGACTTTTCCGTGCCACTTTTGTGTTTGTACTAGGATGAAAATCCCGAGTGACACTTCAGGTTCTACAAAGGGTAAAGATAAGGAGATTTGATTATCTTTGCTTGTTTGATGACTTCTTCTGTTGTGGACTTTTGAGATCTTCAGGACTAGTTCTTAGACTTTTGTGTGGTCCCAGATGGTTCACTAGGGCTTTTTCCAACTCCCCCACAAGGAAACTTCATATGGACTCTGTTGGAAATTGGGAAGCCTTTTTAATTCCCAGATTCTTTATTTACAGGCTAAATGGTGGAAAACCCGACACAGTCCTTATTGCTTACTAACCCAATTTAGTTTCTAGGCAGTTTGGGCTGAGTCAGAGCTTCCCCAGATGCCTCTATGATAGAAAGGGCCAAGTCATTTTTTTACAACAACACTTTCGATGAGGATGATGTTGCTTGCATCTTCTCCAGATAGGAATCCTAGAAGGTAGTCATGTCTCCTATCTTCTTTCAACCTTTGACCCAGCGCACCCATCTCTTTAATGATTGGTAGCGCAAGTACTACAGTGAGAACTTTCTCACTGCCACTAAATTTTCTGCCCAACTTGACCTTGCTTTTGTTAATGTGATGGAGAAGGTCAAGGAAAGTAAGTCTGCTCACATCCAAGAGATACAAGCTTTCCAAAAATACTTTGAAACTGTCTATCGACTAGATGATCTTAGTCGAACCATTCGTGAGGTTGTTGTCACTTTAAAGGAGAAATGTTTACAAAAGATGGATAAGTTGAAAATCCCCCCAAACGTTCCTCGTGAGAGGCGGTATGAGGTGGCTTTTTGACTTTTTTCCCCAAAATTCCCTCGACTTCCTACTGCTGATTTTAGAGTGGCCCTTGCCCCTCCATTTCCAGACTGGTTTGTCTGCGGGGATTCGATTAAAATCCTTCGATAACAATCCCAACTGAAAGCTCAAAGAGTGGTTGCGACTAAGCACATGCTGGACAGTTTCAAAGGGCACCTTCATATAGGGCTCGAAGACGTTCACGTCAAATCCGATACATATGAAGGTTTGAGGTCTTTATTTTCCCCTTACTGAGTAATCAACTATTAACTCATAACAATTTTTTTTGCCATTTCCAGCAATCACCAGAAAAACCGCTGCCAACAAAGGCGTGGTAACACAGACGGAGAATAAAGAAGGCACTAAGGTATTTCATCATCCTTACTTTCTGTAACTTCTCAAGTGTCCTCCTTCTAATGTTTGGTCTTTCTGTTAGACAACCAAAAAGCCTTCAATGTCCCCAAGGAAGGGAAAAAAGACTTCAAGTGTTGTTATCGTTGTGGATGATGATGAATCCCCTGAGGAGCTTCCCCTCGAGAGGAAGAGGAAGACTACACAGTCTCCTAGTGTTGTTGGCCAACCTTCATCCAAGGTGGCCAAAATTTTGAAAAAGGAACCCACCAAAGGTGGTATCAAAGCTAAACTTCCCACTCATGTGATTTTGGATATGATTATAGCTCTTTGGGTGAGAATAACCAACCTATATATATGACAGCTTCCCCTCCTTCAACAGTCGAAGCCGAACAAAACTCTTTTTCTAAAATAGCTACTCAGTAGTCTCACACTAATGATTCAGAGTGTGAGTACGAGAATGTTATTGACAAGGACTTTTCTAGCCAGACAAGCAGGCTTGCTAAGGAGAAGGACACAACCTTTGCTGTTGAAGAAGAAGAAAATGATAAAGAGACTGAAGAACCTGCCCCCTCTAGCCCAAAAGGTATAAAGCCAGAGATTGTGGATAATCCCCAAGTTTTTGCTCAAGACAAAGTCCTAAATGATCCTTAGCAGGAGGATGAAGAGGATGTGGAAGAGGATGATGATCAAGACAAGGATGAGGCTGAATAAGAGACAGAGCCTGAAAAGACTCAATCAATCCTACCTGAAGGAGGTTCTCAACAAACTCCTATCATCCAACTTCCGACTCCTGTAGCTGGGGACCAAATGATAATTCTGAAGCATTCGAACCTCAGGGAGTATGCTAGGTTGAAGCTTAGGAAGAGCCTTGGATTTTTTGGAAGCAGCTCTTCAATAGCTCATGGGGCCTATGCTCCTGATGATTTTGTTGGTCCAATCTTCAAGAAAATAAAGGGAAAATTCTTCAAGAGGGATATCCGCACTACTTTGGATACAAACCCTACTGCTCGCCTTTACCTGAAAGACACACTACAACTACTGGACCTCTCGACCCTTGATCCTAAGATATCTACTGCTCTTAGGGAGCTAAGTAATACGGTGAACCAGATATCTGGTGATCTTAAGCTGGCCCTAAAGGTTGAAGAAATCATTCATAAAACTAGAGTCAAGAGTGGTAATGCATGGGATCAAGCTAGGGAAGCTGAGAATGAATTTGAAAGGCTAGAAGGCCTAAAGGCTAAGAGGGAGAGACAAATAGCTTCCAATAACTCATCCCTTGAGGTTTGGGAAAAAGAGCTTGAACAACTTCAAAATAAAATTGTTGAGGCTAAGCAGCGCAACCTTGAGCTAAGTCAGTTCGACAATGTTGAACTGACTACTGAATTGAAGCGCACTATTGACCTCATCGACACTGCTGAGGTGCTTAACAAGGAGCTTGCTGCTGCCAAACTTGACAAAGCTTTCTGTTAAAACCGCCTTCTAATTATCCAGCATAATTTTCTTCAATTGCAGTCAAAGCTCCCCTTCTGATCTTCGATGACTTCTGTCATATCTTAGGGCTTTTTGTTTCCCTCTTTATGTAATTTTCTTTTGGCCCTATTATGGCCTTTATGTAATGACAATTTAGGGCATCATTGCCCCATTTAATTTATGCATTTTTATCACTTTCAACTTACGTTCTCTAATGTGTTTGTTTTTTATTTGGTTGTTGACATAACCTTTAAGTTAGTCAGAAAGATTCTAACTTAAATTTGGGTCAAAGCGTTATTGCTCTACCCTTAATTATGGCATCGGCGTTTCGGCTTTCAATGCCACACACTTATTTAACACATCGAAGTCAGTCATTATTACTGCCTTCGCTTCCCCATCCTGTGGGCCGGATTTCAGGATCAGGGAAATAAGGTGGGAGATTTCCTGGTTCTCCTACAACCTCTCTATCCTAGTGGAATCCTTCGATGGGATGGAGGTTCAATGTGCATTATGCATGATCATCTGGTGTAAACTCGAATCCTGCTGGTGCACATGGACCAATATGTGCCAGATTCTTATCGAACTCCACACCTTCTACGTGATTCACTGGTACCTTAAATTACCCCTGATCAGCTTCGATGTTTTTGGCAATACCATCTTGCCTCCATATGGTGACCCTTTGGTGCATTGAAGATGGCATTGCTCATATGCCTTGTATCCATTCTCTCCCTAATAGGAGGTTGTAGTTAGCCTTACTCTCTACCACCATAAAAAGAGTGGGCCTTGTGATTGTCCCCATAGTCAAGTCAACTTGTAGGACCCCCCATAGTAGGTCCAATCTTTCCCTCATAGTTCGACAGGACCAAGTTGTGGGGTTTTAGGTCTATGTCGAATTTTCCAATTCTAGGTAGCAAGAAATGTGGCATTGTATTTACTGTAGCGCCACAATCAACCAGAATCTTGTCGATGGCCACATTTTCTACTTTTCCAATAATATAAAGGGGTTTTAGGTGCCCCCTCATGGCCTTAGTGGGTCTTTCAAAGAAAGCATTCTGCTCTTCGACGCAACCGTTGTTCATTACATAGTAGCACCCTGGTTGATGTGCTGCCATTTCTTCTTCAGTATTAGCATCCAGATTTTCCACCTCAGTGATGCGGTCATACTCTCTAGGCATTACTGAAACTACATTAACCAAAACGTCCAGAGAAGCCCCAGATTCACAGTCAAAGCTATCTATCATATGTTCATCTTCGACAACCTTCAACTCAGCTTTTATTTTTACCTTAATGTCAACTTCTTTGTTCCTGAACGAAAGTTCTTTGTGCCCCACAGGCACTTTGTTATTCACTTTGAGGTTGTCCCTAGTTTCACAAAGGACACTTGTGATGGATTCAACACAATCACCTCTATAGGCTTCCCTTTAAGCTTTCCTCCTGCGTTGATAGGGGTTAGCAAGTCTTGGGTCAAAACGGGCATGCCTTTGGGCAGTTTTTGCCTTCTGCCCCCCATGCACCTTATTTGTCTATTGAAGACTTCGAGAAGCCTTCTTGTCAAAGATGGAACTACATCTTGGACAGAGCATTACTTCTGACTTCTTGTTTTGGCATCTCTGCAATAAATCAACAATTGTCTCATCCTCCCTGGGATAAGCCTTCTTATAGTGGTCTTTCTGGACTGCAGAAAGATCCACCTTCAGTACCTGGTTGTCTGTTACTTCGACCATATTAATATTAACTTCATCCTTGAGTTCCATCTTGGAGAAGTTTAGTTCTAGGCCATCAGTGGCCTCATCTATCTTCACGAAACTCTCAGTAGTTTCTTTGGTAATGAGTGGGAGGCTTGACTCTTCGACCTCCTCATGGGGGACGATGGTAACCACCACGTTAAGCCTTTCGACATCTGATGATATCTTGAAGAATCCTTCAGCAGCCTTGCATATCAGTTGTTCCTATTGCTCACTGGTCAACTCCTCATTGGCCTTGAACACTATAGCCTCATTGTTGGGGTTCTCAGTAACCTCAACTACCACGGGATCAACTATAGCTTCAATTGAATCGGGACTTCTGTTGTCATTAGCAACTTTCTCAACGACATCAACCCAGTTCACTTCAGAAGGTTCAGAGTAATTCTCCTTAGCCATCTGAAGAGGATCAGTTTCTATCTTCATTTTCTCTTTTGGCTTGTCTCCGAACTTAAGTTTTCCTTCCTGGATTGCATTTTGCACCAAATCCCTAAAATGAAAACATTGAGAAGTTTTATGACCCAAATAATTATGGTATTTACGAAAACCTCTTTTCTTTCTCTGATCTAAAGGTTGTGTTTTAGCACCAGGAGGTACAAGTATTTGTCCATCCTTAACTAGTAAATCAAATTTTTTGTCAAACTTGGTAATGTCGAAAGTATATGTTTTCTTTGGAAATTTGTCGTTTTTCTCAACTTCGACGAGATTCTTTCCATTTGAGGGAACTAATAGTTTACAGGAATAAGGAGGACCCTATTTAAGTTCAGTTAAGTCTATCTCGTTATCATCTAGAGGTAGAGTTTCGTCATAGACGTTTTTGACCTCATCTTGATATTCAGCGTAAGCTATCTTTTTATATTTTTTCGCCCTAGGTTTCTCGTCCTTAAGACGTTCAAGCTGTCGAACTCTGTATGCTAATTGGGCCATGTCTCTCAAGTACCGAGTATCCAGCTTCTTCCTGATTGAATAGTCAAGGCCACTAGCATCCATTTCGACCAATTCACGCTCTGGTACTTGAGTAAAACACCTGGCCTTAAGCAGTCAAATTGTTTTTCAAGTAGTCATCAATGGACTCATTGAAATTTTGTTTGACACTGGCTAATTCTTTCAAACTAATCTTAGTCAGACCCGTATAGAATTGCTCGTGAAACAAACGCTCTAATTGAGTTCAATTACATATCGAACCGGGTGGCAGAGTAGTAAACCAAGTGAAAGCATTCTTGGTGAGGGAGCTAGGGAAATATTTAATTCTTAGACTTTCATCATTAGCAATCTCCCCAGCCTCTATCATGTAACGTGCCACATGTTCGACCGTAGATTTTGTTGTATCCCGTGAGAACTTGGTAAATTTGGGAACCTTCGTCCTAGGGGGAAATTTTGATTGGGGTATATAGTCCACTATTGGCGAAGTAAAGTTTAGCCTAGCAAAACCGGTGTTTATTTCATTTCGCGCCATTATTCGTTCGACAAGGGCTGCCACGTTATTCTCTACTACCAGATTATTCTATCGAACTTGTTGGACTACATGCTCTGCATCTTGATGTCTATTTACCATCGTTACTCTTGGCTCCTCTTATATTGGTACATGTCTTGGATTTCTAATGGGTTCGACGTCTACAGGTTTGACCACAGGTGGATTCTCTTGGTTTAATGGCTGCATAGCTTCTCTTACATTTGGTAAGTGATGGGGGTTGTCGAACTGGTGCTAGGAATCCCATGAATTCTGCTATGCACGCCATTTGAGACACGTTCTGTTGATTCCTCTGAGTCGTATTTTGAATCAAAGGATGAAAAATCTCTCCCATAGTTTGGGATAGAGTATGAACCATTTTCATGTTTCTTTCATCCATCGGTTGCCTTAAATAGGCCACAGGTTCATTTATCAAAGCATGACTCTGAGTCGAATGCCCCAAGCCACTAGTCTGGTTATTCCTCCTCATATTTATTGCAGAACTAGATTCCTGCAAAGGTGAAGGGACAATGTTGTCTAAATAAACTGGGGGAACATTTCTCAATCCTGCCATGGTGGTTGACGCACCAAAGATTCTGGGAAAAGCCTGAGAAACTGATGTGGGCATATAGGGTCTAAATGCAGACGAACTTGGTGGTGGAGTTTGAGAATTTGGCCTAATATACTCCAACACTGGCTGAGTATAGTATCTATTAACCGTTTCTCCTGGTCCTGTCAAAGGGGCTGGTTCTGGCGTCACATTTGGTGTGGTCGAAGCTCCTGTCAGAGGGTTAGAGGTTGGGATGGCCTCATTTCTTGGTCCATCTTGTGTGTTTGTACTTCGAATGTTCAAACTATCCACTTGAGGATTCGACCCACTTGTTGCGGGTATTGAATCACTTGGGTTTCCTTGGCTAGATGACATCCTTCTTGTGTTTCTTTTTATGAACACTTCTAAAAAAACGTTTTTTTCTTAGCACTATCCCACTAGGCGTGCCAATTTGTTTACCCCCAAAATTGGTAAATAACTGTTGGTCCTCTGAAGATATCAAAATACCCTTAGTTACTCGCAGGATCGACCAGATTGATCCTAGGACATATGTTAAAAAAAAGGTTGATTTGGTATATAATGTTTTTTGGAAAAAAAAGGGTCTTGAATCTTTCAACAAGATTCAGAAATTGTTTTAAAAAGGAAAATAAAGTAAAAGACAAAGGATTTCAAAATAAATTAAGGTAAAGGACAAGGCTTGAAAATTTAAAGGAAAGTAAAGACAAGACTTGAAAGTAAATGAAATTTAAAGGCAAAGTGAGGAATGTTAAATTTCTGGAAAGATAAAGGGGCTGGAATTGTAAAGGAAATGCGGTAAGTTGTTGAAAAGATAAATGACTTTGAAATATAAATTGCTTTAAAATAAAGGCTTGTAAAGGATAAATGGCTTCAAAAGTAAATGACTTGAAGATAAATTTGACATTGAAGATAAATTGGTGGTGTTTCAATCACGTACATTCTCACTGCACTCGTTTTTCTACACGCTGATACTTTGAGTATATGGAGTTACTAGTACATATGATTTCCACACACTTATTCTAACACTAGACTAAGCTATTTATATACATTACAAAGTAACCGCTCTCGATGGTTTCTCTTACAACTATCCTAAGATGATGACACTTGTCCCACTATATATTGAAGAAGCTTCATCTTACGCCGCTTGTCCCTACCTTTGAATTGAAAACTACACACTTTCCCTCCAAAATTGAACAACCTTGGTAACTGCCATCTTTGTCGAACATACACTTGGTCGAATCCCCCCAACACTTAGAAAATATTTCAAACTTAGAATTTCTCTAAGCATGAAACTTGTAGGCAGGTTTCTTCGATTTTCATCCTTTAGTAAGTAAGGTCGAAACCTTACTTTTAGCTTATCACAAGAAAACTCTTTTATTAAGTCAAAATAACCTCATTAATTGCTAGCGTCGAAAATTAGGGATAACAGGCACGTTGTGTCGGGTTTATTAGTGTTCGAGTTCAAAGTGTTGCTAATGTGTGCAAGAGGTCTAGAGATTTATTGTAGTTGTGTTGTTGGAAAATCGGTGGAAGAGTCATCATTCAATTCACGTCTGTATTTTCGATTATTCATCCAGACCATCATCCATCTAAACAATCCCTTATCCATTTTCAAATATCCAATCACTTTTTTTAATTAGTTCCCACTTTTTCTTATTTTCTCAATATCCAATTAAACTATTATTATTATCCAAATTTATTTTTTATCCATAATTCCATTTTTATTATTACCATAATCCATCCCTATTATTATTATTTTTTATCATCTTTATTATTATTATTATTATTATTATTATTATTATTATTATCATCAACGTAAACACGTTTCCGTCTAACAAAACACTCACGCTCTGAACAAGATCACATTCAAAATTCATTTTCACGAGAATCCTGCCAACGTCATAATTCTGACCCTTCATCGTACTATCATCGACACAAATAAAAGATCCGATGGAATTGCCTACAACTTCGAAAAACTTGATATTCCAAACATGTAACGGAACTCCATAAACCCTCACCCACATGACTCTAACATCATCAATGTCCCTCTCCTACCAAGGTTTGATAATTGTGACACCTTTGTTTGCCACTTCATCCACGAAAGATCTATTTCCTTCTATAAAACCACCCCTGTAACGAGGAACACCCTGACCACGAACTGTCCTGACCCTAGTGATAACTCAAATTCATATCGATTTTTTAATACGATTTCCGATTATTTAAAATATTTATTTATTTGTTTTGGACGATTTTTGCGCAAATTGTGTTTGTTTTACAAACATTCGATCGGAAACGTCGTTTGGAGGCAAGAATGTGAAAAGGAAGCTTTTAAGCCAAGAAACCGAGGAAAACACAAGGAAAATGACAGAAAAATGCAATTCTACATTTTTTCTATGAAACAGTCGTCTCACTATCCAGACGGTCGTCTCATTTGATGAGATGCCCAACTTGGAAATGATTTGGTCGTTTGATACCTTAGTTGGTTGTTTCACTTATAAGACGCTCGCTTCATATTAATGACTTAGTAACGCAAATTTCATAACAGAAGCAACACAAAGTCAAACCAGTAGAGA
The DNA here is from genome assembly GCA_963966055.1 of Lathyrus aphaca. Taxonomy (NCBI): domain Eukaryota; kingdom Viridiplantae; phylum Streptophyta; class Magnoliopsida; order Fabales; family Fabaceae; genus Lathyrus; species Lathyrus aphaca. The sequence continues at coordinate 109,448,987 of OZ014523.1, forward strand.
TTTTCGTTCAAAGCCAGAGAAGTTTTCTCAACCCTAGTCCATAAAATTCCAAAAAACTCAGTAAAAATCCCATCAAAGTCCAAGTCGTATTTTTCTCAACAAACTCTATCACAACATCTATAAATAGAGCTCTCTGCCACTGTACCGAGAGAGCTTCGATTTACGTCCAATTGTTGCCTTTTTTATTTCGAAGTTTGCCTTTTACTTTTATTGTTCATTTGCTTTTTTATTTCTTTACCGAACCTTAGTGATAGTTTCCTCCATTAGGGAACTATCACCATTTTTATTGTATCTAGCCACTGCAATTTTTGTTTACCGTTCAAGTTTTGAAGTTTGGTTGATCAATAATATTACAACTAGGTTTCTTATTTTAATGATATTTTATTTATTTAATATCGCATTTATTTACATTATGCAATTTCTCTCCTTCTACCTTTCTTTAATCAGTATGTTAGTTGAAACCGTTAATCGGTATGTAATTGTATAAACCGGGACGAATTCGATAGAATTAGGCTAAAACCTTAAATTAACTTTCGTTACGAGAGTAAGGGAGTCTAAAAGATTAGGATTAAGACCACGGGAGTGTGAGATTCTAGTCAGATAGCTGAAATCGAGCATTAGTTTTAAACACAGTGAGAGCGCTTTAAAACTAATTAGAACCTTTAGGTTTCCAAAAATTATTTCTAACTTGAATTAACATAGCGAAAGCGCTCAATTGAACTTAGGAGTATAGTATTAGGCAAGACCACGAGAGTGTGAGTCGAGGACTTTTAGACCGATAGTTTCTACGGAAAGATAACTTAATAAACCTTTACAAGCCGACCCTCTATTGAATTCGCGAAGACGAAATCAATTACGTACCGATAGTTTATACCATTAATTTAATTTAGTTAATTCTTAACCCTTCAAACTTAAAACATCGCTCGCCTTAGCTAAACATAGCGACACCCGACTACACTAGGTTGATTATCTAGTCTCTGTGGGATCGATATCTTTTATTACTACGCGATAGACTGTGCACTTGCAGTTCTGTTAGACTCAGAAAGTCACGACCAAGTTTTTGGCGCCGTTGTCGGGGACTTAGATTTAGTCAATAGTGTATTAAGTTGTTGCGCCACCTAGACTAGGGCAACCAAAATTTACCTTTCCTTTATCGATTGTATGCGCAGTACTCGCTCCCGGGTCGAAGACTTAGAACCCCTGATCTACGAAGTGGAACATTTCTTAAGTTCGAGACGCCGAACTAAACCCAACGAAAACCTTATTCCTGAAATTACTATACCAGAACCAGTTGAAGAACCAATCATGGCCTAAGAAAACAGAGGACCACCTCGTTCAGTTAAGTCCTATGAGACTTCTAGCCAACTAGAACCATGCAACAGTATTGCCGCACTAGCCATAGCCTGAAACAATTTCGAAATGAAACCTTCATTGCTGCAAGCTGTACAACAGAACTAGTTTTCTAGAAGTCTGACAGACGATCCGAATGAAGACCTGACGAAGTTCGTGCAATACACAAATATTGTGAAAGCAAATGGTGTAAATCAAGACGCAATCAAACTAAGACTCTTTCTGTTCTCTTTAAGAGACAGAGCATGGGCTTGGTTACAATTGTTACCAGCCAACTCTATCACAACATGGGCAGAACTGAAGAAAGTCTTCTTATCTCGTTATTTCCCACCAAGCAAAAAAGCTATGCTGAGAGCCCAGATTAATGGATTTCGACAGAAAGATGCCGAATCACTTTATGAAGCGTGGGAAAGATACAAGGACGTGTTAATATTATGTCCACACCATGGGTTTGAAAAATGGGTAACCATAATAACCTTCTATAATGGACTTCTATACAACACCAGGATGACAATAGACGCTCCCGCGGGCGGCACTCTTATGGATAAACATTACAAAGAAGCCTATAACCTCATTGAAAACATGGTCAGAACCATTGCCGGGAGGAGAAAAAACGCCTGTAGAGAAGAACCATACTAAAGGAGGAATGTAAGAAGTGAACAGTTTCAATCATGTAAATGCGAAGATGGATTCCATGGTTCAGAAGATTGATAACTTGACCATAACACCACCAGCCACCATGGTTTCCGTAACTCCAAATTGCAAGATTTGTGGAATCCCAGGACACATGCAACCCAGGATGGAAGAATCACCCAAATTTATCTTACAAAAATAAAAACACCTTGTATGCACCAAATCAAGCACCAAATGCACCACCAGGATATCAGAAAGCTATTGCACCCAATCCTGATGTTCCTAGAAAATCAAACCTTGAACTGATGATGGAAAATTTCATAGCTACCTAAGCTTAAACGAACAAGGATTTCCTAAATCAGAACATCCATACTAGTGAACATATAAAGCAATTGGTATCCAAGGTAGATGCTTTAGCTACTCATAATAAGATGCTAGAATCCTAACTTTCTCAAGTAGCTCAACAACAAGCATCAACTGCTGCTCCAGCTGGAACTTTTCCTGGACAATCGCAACCAAATCCCAAGGGTCATGCAAATGCGGTTATACAAAGAAGTGGAAAAGAATTGGACGGACCTGCCGACCCTATAATCGAAAACCCAACCATGTATCAACAACCTCAACCTGAGAAATAAACTGACAAAAATGATAAATCCCAGGAAAAGGAAACTAACGAACAAGAGGCTAAGGAGAAAGAAAAACCTTATGTACCTCCGCCACCATATAAACCACCAATTTCGTACCCGCAACGGTTAACAAATTCTAAAACAATGGGACAATTTAAGAAATTCATAGAGCTTCTAAAACAATTAAACATTGCCATACCTTTTACTAAAGCTATAACTCAGATTCCTTCGTATGCTAAATTTTGGAAAGACATCCTATCTAACAAGAAGAAAATCGAAGAAAACGAAACAGTTACACTTACTACTGAGTGTAGTGTTATTATTCAAAATAATATGCAACGTAAACTGAAGGATCCAAGAAGTTTCTCTATTCCTTGTGTAATAGGAAATTTCGTCATAGACAAAGCTCTATGTGACCTAGGAGCCACTATAAGCGTTATGTCGTTATCTATTTGTAAGAAACTCGATATGGGACAAGTTAGACCAACTAAGATGTCAGTTCAGTTAGCCGATCGCTCAGTCAAGTTTCTGGTTGGTATTTTAGAAAATGTTCCTTTATGAATAGGCCAGTTCTACATCCCGGCTGATTTCATAATCATGGACATCAAATAAGATGCTACGACCCCTATCATATTAGGAAGACCATTCTTAGCCACGGCCGGAGCAATTATAGAAGTAAAGAAAGGAAGACTGACATTCGAAGTAGGAGAAGAAAAAGTCGAATTCATTTTAACCCAATTTCTCCAACCTCTAGCCATAAACGACACCTGCTATTTCATAGACGTCATTGACGAATTCAGACGAGAAATGGAGAAAGAAGAGATTACCTATTCTGACATAATGAAGATCCCATCTCCTTTAATATTCGAAGACGATAATTGGAAAGAACCATATAAAGAGGAAAGCTTAAATGAAAGCTTAGCTCTTACACCTGACCATATGTCATACCCAAAGAAACCCGATCTTGAAATCAAGACATTGCCTAACAATCTTAGATACGAATTTCTCGATTCGGAACTTAAAAGACCAGTTATTGTAAACGCAAACTTAGGACAGCTCGAAACAAAAAAACTTTTAGACGTCCTGAGAAAATACCCAACCACGTTAGGTTATAACATATCCGATCTGAAAGGAATAAGCCCTTCGATATGTATGCACTACATTATGCTGGAGGAAGATTGTAAAACCTCTAGAGAGCCTTAGAGAAGGATTAATCCTATACTAAGTACTGTAGTCAATGATGAAGTAAAAACGTTGTTAGACGCATGGTTTATATATCCAATATCCGACAGTCAGTAGGTTAGCCCAGTGCATGTCGTACCAAAGAAGGGAGGCATTACAGTCAATAAAAACGCCATAGGCGAGCTGTAACGCCCCGAAAATCTAAATTTAATTATTTAATCTTTTATTTAATTAATTTATAAAAATTGGAGAGTTTGAACTATTTTGAGAATTTTGGAGAAAATGAGTAATTTTTTTATATAATAAGGATAAATAGTGTTTTATTATGCTATTTTATTATTATTATTAAAAATATATTAAAGAAAAGGGTAAGTTGGTCTTTTTGTGAAATTATGAGGGTAAAGTGGGAAAAGGCTAAACTGGAATAATATATCCAAACAAGAGAATACGATCAGTTTCTCATATTTTTGTTTTTCCTATCGTGTTTGGGAAGTGCTCTGAAGAAAGGAGAAGCTCAGAGTCAGGAGGCTGTGGAGAACCCCAAAGAAGAGTGTAAAGCGTCGAAATTCTCTAAGGTATGGGGAGTTTTCATAATCTATGATAAATGTATAGGAATTGGAATATGAATGGATTAGGATGGTATGAGTTTTAGGGTTTTTGGGGTTTTTAGTTAGGTCGAGTTTTATGAGAAATCTTGATGAATTAGAGCGATTGGAATGAGTTATAAATGTATATTTGTTTGTATAATTGTTGTTTGGATGTTGTTGAGGTTTAATTGATGTTTTTGAATGATTTTTGAGTGTTATGATGTGAAATCCGTAATGGGGTTTGGGAGTTTTTGGAAATTGGAACAGTCTGCAATTGTATAGCAGAGAACTGCTGGAAAACGTGCGTTAACCGGTTAACGCTATGGGTTAACCGGTTAACCATTGTAAATTTTTGGAAAATTCTGGAATTTCGTCGGCGTTAACCGGTTAACGCTATGGGTTAACCGGTTAACACTGTTGGGATGACAAATTTTAATTCTTTGAAAATTCATATCTTTTAAACCGTAAGTCCGATTCGCATTCCGTTTGAAGCGTCGAAAAGTGTACAAATTGAACTTTATTTTAATGAATAGAAACAAGAAAAATGTAACAATTTTTGATAAATGAATTTGTGAAATAACCTTATAATTACCTTATAAATTACCGGGTACGGGTTAATCCTTGATGTGTTAGAGTGGTTAGAAAACCAGTGTTCAGGGTGTAATGTCATGATGATATATATGAATATTTGATGTTTGTTTTGCTGATTGAAATGAATGATGCGAGTTGTTTTGATGAATTTTTCGATATAGCGCATCATTGCATTTCATAACATTCACGATGGGGCTTCGGCCTATTTATTTGCTTCAATCCCATTGTGTGGATTGAAGTGTCTCGATGATTATGGTGTGCTCCCTTGTGGAGGGTTGATGGTCATGTATCCATCTAACGATGAAAATGGTACCACACGCATATTGCATATCAGGATGTTAGAATTGCATATTTCTGGATGAATTTCATGACTGTGTTGGTGTTGATTGATTTCATGATAGTGTTGTGGTTGATGCTGAATTTTGTAGTTGACGATGTCATGATATGTGTACTAATTTATTTATGATTCTATATTCTTGTAAGTTTATGATATATTATGATTACTCACCCTGCCTGCTTGGAAATGTTGCCTCTTTCGTGGGTAACTTGCAGATGTCGAAGAATAGTCCTGCAGTGCAATAGGAGTAATTCATGAGTCTCGGAGCATGCTTTAGTGTTCCTTAGGAGTGGTTCTGGTTTATGTGTCCTGCTCTGTGTCATGTAACACTGGGATGGGTTTCTTTTGTTAATTGTTTTCAGTATGTTGTTATCTGGATAATGTTTTCCATTTTATGATGTTAAATTCAGGATGGTGAAAATGATTTTTTATGAAGTTTTAAATTATGAAGTTAAATTCCGCTGTGAAATGATTTATGTTATTTTGATGTTGATTAACCTGTGTTACGGGACAGGACACTGTTGTGTTGATTTTTGAAGATATGTAATACCCTTTTGATGATTACTCTGATATTATTTAAATATTATGTTTTGGGGTTGAAGGGTGTTACATTAGTGGTATCAGAGCAGGTCGGTCTGTCCGGCCAAGTCTTGTTGTTGTCAGTCAGTTGTCAATGTTGTTATTTATTTAACGATTATTCTCTTCTGATGTGGTAAGTGTTGTGCAGAATGGATGGAAACAACTCGCGTGCCCTCGCTGATGCTATTGCAGCTCTTGCTCAGACTGCTGCTCGAAACAATGCGCATGATGAGTTTCGTGCATTGGAGAAGTTCCAGAGGAATAATCCACCTGTGTTTGAAGGAACTCATGACCCGACGAGCACACAGAAGTGGCTCAAGGAAATTGAGAAGATTTTCAGAGTGATGGCGTGTGCTGACGCATAGAAGGTTCAATTCGGAACTCATATGTTGTCTGAGGAAGCTGAAGACTGGTGGGACAATACTCGTCAGTGTCTCGAGGATGAGGTTGTTGTGGTGACTTGGACTGTATTTAAGGCGGAGTTCCTTAAGAAGTATTTTCCGGAAGATGCTCGTGGTAAGTTGGAGATAGAATTCCTTGAGCTGAAGCAAGGAAACTTGACTGTGGCAGAGTATGCTTCCAAATTTGAAAGGCTGGTGAAGTTTTGTCCTCACTACAACAGGGCAGATGCTGAACTTTCCAAGTGCCTTAAGTTTGAGAATGGGCTGAGACCTGAAATTAAGCAGGGAATTGGATGCCAACAAATTCGCAAGTATGCAGAGTTGGTGGATAAGAGTCGTATTTATGATGAGGACAGCCGAGCTCGGTCAGCTCACTATAAACAGCTGAGCGAGAAGAAAGGCAAGAGTCAGTATAGAGGGAAACCTTATGTAGCTACTGGTGATAGAGGGAAGCAGAAGGCATCTGATGAGAAGAAGCAAAGTAGGGGAGCTGCCAATGTGCCAGTTAAGTGTTACAACTGTGGAGAGGTAGGTCATAAGGCCGATGTGTGTACCACCAGAGTTATGAAATGTTACCGTTGTGGCAAGCTTGGGCATAAGATAAGTGATTGTCCTAATGAAGGCCCAACCTGTTACAATTGTGGTGAACATGGGCATATCAGCACCCAATGCCAGAAACCAAAGAAGAATATTGCTACTGCTCAGAATGCTGGAAGAGTGTTTGCATTAGCTGGTTCAGAAGCTCCAAAGAAGGACAACTTGATCAGAGGTACCTGTTTTATTAATAATATTGAGTTGATTGCTATTATTGACACTGGAGCTACACATTCATTTATTTCTCTTGAGTGTGCTAATAGATTGGGTTTAAAGTTGTCTAATATGAATGATAATATGATAATAGAGACTCCTGCTAATGGTTTTGTGACTACCATGCTTGTCTGTTTGAAATGTCCTTTGACAATTTTCGAGAAGAATTTTGTGATGGATTTGGTGTGCCTACCATTACACCAAATCGATGTTATCCTTGGTATGAACTGGTTGGAATTCAATTATGTTCATATTAATTGTTATAGTAAGACGGTGCAATTCCCTGATTTGAGCGGGAATGGTGAGTTGATGTTTTTATCTGCTAAGCAAGTGTATGAACTTGTTTTAGAGAAAGCTTTGATGTTTGCAGTGTCTACCCCATTGCAAGTTGATGATAAGACTATCAGTGCAGAGTTGTCTGTGGTTTGTGAATTTCAAGATGTGTTTCCTGATGATATAAGTGATTTACCACCGGAACGTGAGATTGATTTTTCTGTGGACTTAGTACCGGGTACAAGTCCTGTCTCGATGGCTCCTTATAGAATGTCGGCTTTAGAGTTGAATGAGTTGAAGAAACAATTAGAAGAATTGTTAGAGAAGAGGTTCATTTGACCCAGTGTTTCTCCTTGGGGTGCTCCGGTGTTGCTTGTTAAGAAGAAGGATGGTAGTATGAGATTGTGTGTCGATTACCGACAGTTGAATAAAGTGACTATCAAGAATAAGTACCCACTCCCGAGGATCGATGATTTGATGGATCAGCTAGTAGGTGCTTGTGTCTTTAGTAAAATTGATTTGAGGTCTGGTTATCATCAGATTCGAGTTAAAGCTGATGATATTCCGAAGACAGCTTTCAGGATGAGATATGGGCATTATGAGTATACGGTGATGCCGTTTGGGGTTTCTAAGGCACCTGGTGTGTTTATGGAATATATGAATAGAATCTTTCATGAGTATCTGGATAAGTTCGTGGTGGTTTTCATAGATGATATCTTGGTATATTCTAAATTAGAAGAGGAACATGCCGAGCATTTGAGAGTTGTGTTGCAAGTACCGGACGTCGGTACGCACCTCAACTGGGGCAACCCCGTTCTCACTTGTATACGGTATGGAAGCAATCCTACCGTTTGAAGTCGAGATCCCATCTTTGAGATTAATGATGGATGCCAAGCTTGACAAGCTGAGTGGTTCCGATCCAGGTACAATCAGCTGAGCCTCATTGAAGAGAAACTCCTAGCAGCTGTATGCCATGAACAGTTGTATCAACGGCGAATGAAACGGGCTTTCGACCAGAAAGTACACCCTCAAAGGTACATACCTGGCGATCTAGTGCTAAAAAGGATTCTTCCTCCTAACACAGATTACAGGGGCAAGTGGACACCCAACTATGAAGGTCCATTCGCGGTTAAAAAGGTCTTCTCGGGCGGAGCCTTGATGCTAACAACCATGGATGGCGAAGACTTCCAATCCCCCGTCAACATAGACGCAGTGAGAAAATACTTCGTGTAAAGAGACCCGCTGGACAAAAACAGAATAAAGGTCCAGGAAAAAATAGGAATCCCGATGAGCAAAAAACAAAATAAAAGGCTCGGGAAAAAGTTAGGGAAATATCTGAAAAGATGTACACCCGCTGAGCTGAAAAGCCACATCGGACAACTTAGGCAAAAAAGGGTATCCCGGTGGATTGAAAACCCGAAAGGGCGATCCACGCAAAAGAGGGACTAAAATGAACAACTGCGATCTGCGAGATCTGTGATGCGTCGTCAACAATCAAAGGTAATCCAAAGGATGAAGATAAATTTAATCATCTTCCTCCAAGCGAAGCGAGCGGAGAATCTTGAGAATATACAAGTCATAGCCGGGTCGGAGCTTGATGAGACCTGGTTTTCACATTTCCATTAGGATAGTTTATTTTCCTTTTGTGCAATTTCCTCTTTCCAGGGGTTGCTTCCCGGTGTAATGCCTATTCATGGCCATTCTCCCATCAATAAAAAGCAACTTCGTTCAAATTTGTTTCCATATGTTTTTTTTTCATCTGCCATTGATTGATTGCAAAAACATCCACCAAATTATGAAAAACAATTGCATTATGAATATATGAATGCCTTTTAACCCATGCAGGAGAGTAAATAAACATTTGACACATATCTGATGTGTTGGGTGACTGGGATGGTGATTCAGGCCATGAGCCCCAAGCATGCAGGCCAAACTAACTCTCATTTCGCAAGTACTATCAGTTGTGTTCATTAACATGCAGGTACAGGCGTTGCCAACAAAGCCATCGCCAGCACAAAGCTTCAATAAGCCTCTTCCTCAGCAGATCCTAAAGCGTGACTCCTCAGCAAGTCTCATAAGATCATCCCCTCTCCATCAGAGCCATGGCAAAGAGAATAATACTTCCCGAGCAGAAGGGTATCATTAATCTCTTATGCCCAATGGAGAATGCCTTCCACTTCTCATCTCCAGCATGAGACGCCTTCCACTTCTCATCGCCAGCATGAGACACATCCTACCTCTCACTCCCGGTAAGAGGTGATCAAAACTCCTATTTCCAACAGGAAATATCCCCAACAGAGTTCTCCATTATCCCCAGCAGATTTCGAAATGGGGATCTTTCCCAGCTTAACGATAGAAGGCAGCGGATGTACTCTCCCAAGCAGAGATCCCTCCTCCAAGGGAGGAGTATCCCCAATCAGGGTCTTCATATCTCCAGCAGTACAGGATAATTCATCATTCCCCAGTAAAGATGAAGATATAGAAGAGCCCGAAAGTTCTCTTCCTTGCCCGACAATGTTCGCCATTTTCCCCAGCGGGTTCGCCAAATGGAGTCCAATCCTCATTAGCATCTTTTCCCCAAGAAGAAGGGAGTGTATCTTAGGAGTCCCCGACAGATCTCTTCCCCAAGCAGAAGATGGTGCATCTAAGGGATTTCCCAGCAAGTCTCTTCCTCAGCATAGTACGTACACATCTGATTCCCCCAACCGGGTCAGAAGAGTATCACTTCTCCAACAGAGTTCGGCGGGTAGCGTACCTCCCAAGTCAAGTTCATCCTCAACAGGGTCTTGGCTCTCCAATCTCAAAGTCCAATTTATTTTTGGCAATGAAGGAAGTTCAGAGCCAATGTATCAAACATTATTCCCCTTAGAGTCGGATGTTCCACAGGGATTCATCACAATCAATATAAAATTGGTTCTTCCCCAGCGAAGCCGTTAAGGATACATGTTGTCTTCTCATTAGGAGATCATCTTTGCATTTTCATTTAGTAATCCTCATTACATTTTCATCCTCAAAAAGTGTAGAATTTCCATCTTTATGGAGCATTACGCTATGGAAAAATTAAAACATATGCATACGAAGCATAAGCCAGTTTTTGTACCCTGCACAGAAGCCCGAAACATCAGTTCATCGATCAGACTGAAGTATCCCCATAGAATGCCGATTTTATTTCCCAATGTGGTTATTTCTACCAAGTCATGTTTTGTTATCCCTAGTTGAGTCTCCATTCCACTAATGGTCTCCTTTTTCGCGTCTCCGTTTCAGTACAACGGTCGCGTCACGGGTAATCATTTAAGTACAATGATACCACTTCTTTGATCTCATCTAAGTACGATGATTTCAATTCCTCGATTCCATTTCAGTACAATGGTCTTGTTTTGAGTATCGTTTCAGTACAACGGTTTCATTTTTCCACATCTTCGTTTAAGTACAACTGTTGCATCGCAGGTAATCATTTAAGTATAAGGATCTCGTTTCTTTGATCTCATCTAAGTACGATGATTTCAATTCCTCGATTCTATTTTAGTATAATGGTCTCATGCTTGAGTATCGTTTAAGTACAACAAGCTCACATTCCTCGTTTTCGTTTAAGTACAACAAGATCACTTTCCTCGTTTTCGTTTAAGTACAACAGTCACGTCTCGGGTTATCATTTCAGTACAATGAGCTCATTCCTTTGATTTCATCTAAGTACGATGATTTCAATTCTTCTAGTTTCCATTTAAGTACAATGGTCTCGTCTTTGAGCCTTGTTTAAGTATAACAAGCTTACTTTCCTCGTTTGCGTTTAAGTACAACGATCACGTCTCGGGTTATCATTTCAGTACAATGATCCTGGGTTCCATTTAAGTACAATGGTCTCACGTCCTTCCGATTTCGTCTAAGTACGATGGTCTTGTTCCCTTTGAGTATCATTTAATTACAATGAGCTATTCCCTCTTGTCATGTCCTAGGTCAACGACATGTTTCAAGATGTCATCCGAGAGTGACATTTGTTCCCAACTTGTTCTTATATCCCACAGAGTGCACATTTTCTGGTTTATTCGGATATTCAATCAATTCATACCTTGAAAGTCTGAAAGCTATTGCTATCATCCATTCAGGTCTATAGATAATTGAATACGGGCAGTTGTAATACCCTAAAATTTTCCCTCTTATTTACTGCCAACCTCAAGTGGTTTATACTTCGTCATCTTGCATATCCGTTCATATTGCATTCAAAAAATAAAAATAAAAAAATAAAATAATCATCATCATTTGCATGTGCATGAGGCATATGATCAAGTGATACTTATTGATCATTAGAGCTCAAGAAGGAAAATAATACCACTAAAATAACCCGGTCCACTTCCAAGCTAAACCACCAAAGGAAAATAAAAATTCATTTTTTTCATCCGTTAACCGGTTAATGCCTGAGGTTAACCGGTTAACGGAGGCGAATTTTGAACAAAAAACTTCAAAAATTAGTTGCTTTATCTTTTCCCTCCACTTTCTTCCTTCACTTTTTCCACCTTGTTTCACACTCCACTTTCACATTTCATTCACTTGAAACTTCTACCACATTCTAGACCCTTCCACACTCTTCCAAGGAATATTCCCTAAACCCTAACTAACTTTAACTAACTCCTACCCTTAGCTTAGGACCCAAGCCTAAACTCTAACTTAACCCTCACTCCAAACCTAACCACTATAAAAAGATCTCTTCACTCCCAAAAAAAGTCTTAGCTTCACTTCCACCATTTTTCTCACAATTTCAACAATTTCTCTTCATCTCTCTCAATTTTCTCAAACTTTTCCTCCATTTTTAACCATTCACAAAAGCATCATTTTCATCACGGTCCTTCAAGTTTCACATCGAAACTCAATAGATCGGAAGCTTAGCCTCCATCATCTTCACCAATTCAGTGGTTAATTGAAGATTTGACACTATTACGGTGTTTATTTCACCAATCAGAAGCGTTTCGGATCGATTTCCTTTATTTTGCATTCTTGCGGATCGAAGTTTGAAGCCTCCGATGTTCTCTTCATTTGTGCATCGATCAAACCGCAACATTGGTTTGTTTGCGATTTGTTCGATTTGCTTGTTACTAGCTAGAATTGTAGCTTATTCTTGATGCTAATAGGTGTTAGAAATCTATATTTGAGTAGAAACTTCGTGCTAGCATGTTCATGGATGTAATAGGAGTCTCTAGAAGTAAGTTAGTGGCTGAAAGTGCTTATTTCATGAATTTTTTAGACATTTTGTTCAGTGTTAACCGGTTAACCCCTAGGGTTAACCGGTTAACACGTGATTTCATACCTGTTTGCTAGCTTTTTAGGGCCATTAACTGGTTAACCTCCTGCGTTAACTGGTTAACGCTGTTTAGAATTGTGCAATTTGTTTGTTTCATTGCATACCTCATCTTCATTGTTCCTTTAATCTTCATAAGTTGATAGAGCATGATTTTAGGGAATTTTCAAGATCGTTTTAGGTGTTTGATTACATAGTTTTGAGTCGTTTCGACATGCATATTCATTACTTTTCTATGTTTTGTACTTATTTGTGAAAGTATGCATAAAATGATTTGTGAATGTTGTTGCTATGTTCAAACCCATTGATCCACATGCCAATATTTGTTCCAAGTTCAGTTTTGCTTCGTGTTCACGATCCATGCAAGTTTCGATCGATTAAGTGTTCAAATGCTATGATAATTTGCTTGAAAATGAACATTCACATGTATGCACATTCTTGCATTTTTACTTGATTGATCATATTTTAATGTTGATACCAATTCTGATTTTTGTACCAAATTGCATGTTTAGTCATTGATCTTAGTGATACATGTTCACAATCCATGTTTTTATTTGCTTATTTGCTCAAAACTTGAAAATGCATACTTGTTGCGTTTGTTATTTTTGTGCATTCTTTAATAGGCAAGTCATTGTAACTGCTCACGTGTTCATAATCCATGTTTATCTTTCATGTGGATGTTGCTTTGGTCACGTTATATGATGTTTGTTCATTAGTTATCACTCATTGTATGCATTTGAAAAATATTCAAATCTGCCTAGTTTCCATAGTTGCATTTTGAAACAGGTGCTGTAAAAACATGTTGCATTCATGATGTTTTGACTTTCTACACCTATTTTGCATGTAGTTTGTTAGCTGTAATATGTTGTTTGCAATTTTCATTGCATTTGGTAGTTATTTGTGCCATAGGAGCTGTAGTATCTGCTGGATTTTTGCTTTGCATTGTTTTAGGTCTCTTAGACTTAGGATTGAGTCTAGATTAGGTCCTAGAGGAATTAGGATTTGTTTGGTACTTGTTTACCTCATTCCTTTTATTATGTTTATCCTACTAACTTTTGTTTTGTAGGGAGGTAAAGGTAAGGTCACACAACTTCATCCTTTTAATTCATTTATGCTTTCTCAAGTGTATTTGTTTTAGCATTTTGTACTTAGCTTACATAACTTCATGCTAATCCCCTTTAGAAACGACTTAGCTTCCTTAGTAAGTAAGTCGATTTCTAATTCCTTTTCCTTTTTCTAATTAGGATTAGAAAACCGCACTAACCTAGGTTCATCCATGCATGATAACACTAGGATAACTAGTCTCCCCTTAGACTTTTACCTTTAGTTCGCTTTGCTTTGTTTCTTATCTCAAAAGAAAAGTAAGAAACACCTAATAAAGGTTGATCTTCTCGTACGCCATGAGACATTGCCGTGGGTTACTTATACATGTTCCATTTCGGGGCGAGGTGTAAGGCATTTACCACGATGAACAAGTCTTAGTATGAGAAGGTTCACAAACAACAATCTCAGAAAACACTTTTTTAAAAGACAGTACACCAACAACACTATTCTTTTCCTTCGGGAATTCTTTTCTCACCTCACTCACTCTAAATGCAAACTTGGGACGACTTGTCTCATTTACAAGACGGTAACGCACTCGTACCAGACGAGCCTGCAACACCTGAGCATGGACATACGCAGTTCAGCTCTAAAAAACACATAGTTTCTGCCTTAGTTAGGTGAACTACGTCGACTCTGATCCTTATTTTCCCGATGAGGTACGTAGGCAGCGGGGTAGGGCCCGTTCGAGCATACTCCTTATTTTCCCTAAATTTCTCCCCTTTTGATCTCTTCCCTAATTCCCTTTCTAATTCCCACTTCCATTCCAGTTAGCGGGCTTGTTCAGCAGCATCTTATTTCTCACCCTTTGAAATAGACAAACAAGCGTGGATCTCGTTGGGTACAGCGGACGGTCTGGGGTGCTAATAACTTCCCAGGTCGTAACCGACTCCCGAACCCAAATCTTTGGTTCGTAGGACCTTGTCATTTCCTTCTCTCTTCGGTTTATGCAGCATTACCTTTCACATTCATTCGGGATAAAAATGTCTGGCTGGTGACTCTGACTTTTCTGTGCCACTTTTGTGTTTGTACTAGGATGAAAATCCCGACTGACACTTCAGGTTCTACAAAGGGTAAAGATAAGGAGATTTGATTATCTTTTCTTGTTTGATGACTTCTTCTGTTTTGGACTTTTGAGATCTTCAGGACTAGTTCTTAGACTTTTGTGTGGTCCCAGATGGTTCACTAGGGCTTTTTCCAACTCCCCCACAAGGAAACTTCATATGGACTCTGTTGGAAATTGGGAAGCCTTTTTAATTCCCAGATTCTTTATTTACAGGCTAAATGGTGGAAAACCCGACACAGTCCTTATTGCTTACTAACCCAATTTAGTTTCTAGGCAGTTTGGGCTGAGTCAGAGCTTCCCCAGATGCCTCTATGATAGAAAGGGCCAAGTCATTTTTTTACAACAACACTTTCGATGAGGATGATGTTGCTTGCATCTTCTCCAGATAGGAATCCTAGAAGGTAGTCATGTCTCCTATCTTCTTTCAACCTTTGACCCAGCGCACCCATCTCTTTAATGATTGGTAGCGCAAGTACTACAGTGAGAACTTTCTCACTGCCACTAAATTTTCTGCCCAACTTGACCTTGCTTTTGTTAATGTGATGGAGAAGGTCAAGGAAAGTAAGTCTGCTCACATCCAAGAGATACAAGCTTTCCAAAAATACTTTGAAACTGTCTATCGACTAGATGATCTTAGTCGAACCATTCGTGAGGTTGTTGTCACTTTAAAGGAGAAATGTTTACAAAAGATGGATAAGTTGAAAATCCCCCCAAACGTTCCTCGTGAGAGGCGGTATGAGGTGGCTTTTTGACTTTTTCCCCCAAAATTCCCTCGACTTCCTACTACTGATTTTAGAGTGGCCCTTGCCCCTCCATTTCCAGACTGGTTTGTCTGCGGGGATTCGATTAAAATCCTTCGATAGCAATCCCAACTGAAAGCTCAAAGAGTGGTTGCGACTAAGCACATGCTGGACAGTTTCAAAGGGCACCTTCATATAGGGCTCGAAGACGTTCACGTCAAATCCGATACATATGAAGGTTTGAGGTCTTTATTTTCCCCTTACTGAGTAATCAACTATTAACTCATAACAATTTTTTTTGCCATTTCCAGCAATCACCAGAAAAACCGCCGCCAACAAAGGCGTGGTAACACAGACGGAGAATAAAGAAGGCACTAAGGTATTTCATCATCCTTACTTTCTGTAACTTCTCAAGTGTCCTCCTTCTAATGTTTGGTCTTTCTGTTAGACAACCAAAAAGCCTTCAATGTCCCCAAGGAAGGGAAAAAAGACTTCAAGTGTTGTTATCGTTGTGGATGATGATGAATCCCCTGAGGAGCTTCCCCTCGAGAGTAAGAGGAAGACTACACAGTCTCCTAGTGCTGTTGGCCAACCTTCATCCAAGGTGGCCAAAATTTTGAAAAAGGAACCCACCAAAGGTGGTATCAAAGCTAAACTTCCCACTCATGTGATTTTGGATATGATTATAGCTCTTTGGGTGAGAATAACCAACCTATATATATGACAGCTTCCCCTCCTTCAACAGTCGAAGCCGGACAAAACTCTTTTTCTAAAATAGCTACTCAGTAGTCTCACACTAATGATTCAGAGTGTGAGTACGAGAATGTTATTGACAAGGACTTTTCTAGCCAGACAAGCAGGCTTGCTAAGGAGAAGGACACAACCTTTGCTGTTGAAGAAGAAGAAAATGATAAAGAGACTGAAGAACCTGCCCCCTCTAGCCCAAAAGGTATAGAGCCAGAGATTGTGGATAATCCCCAAGTTGTTGCTCAAGACAAAGTCCTAAATGATCCTGAACAGGAGGATGAAGAGGATGTGGAAGAGGATGATGATCAAGACAAGGATGAGGCTGAATAAGAGACAGAGCCTGAAAAGACTCAATCAATCCTACCTGAAGGAGGTTCTCAACAAACTCCTATCATCCAACTTCCGACTCCTGTAGCTGGGGACCAAATGATAATTCTGAAGCATTCGAACCTCAGGGAGTATGCTAGGTTGAAGCTTAGGAAGAGCCTTGGATTTTTTGGAAGCAGCTCTTCAATAGCTCATGGGGCCTATGCTCCTGATGATTTTGTTGGTCCAATCTTCAAGAAAATAAAGGGAAAATTCTTCAAGAGGGATATCCGCACTACTTTGGATACAAACCCTACTGCTCGCCTTTACCTGAAAGACACACTACAACTACTGGACCTCTCGACCCTTGATCCTAAGATATCTACTGCTCTTAGGGAGCTAAGTAATACGGTGAACCAGATATCTGGTGATCTTAAGCTGGCCCTAAAGGTTGAAGAAATCATTCATAAAACTAGAGTCAAGAGTGGTAATGCATGGGATCAAGCTAGGGAAGCTGAGAATGAATTTGAAAGGCTAGAAGGCCTAAAGACTAAGAGGGAGAGACAAATAGCTTCCAATAACTCATCCCTTGAGGTTTGGGAAAAAGAGCTTGAACAACTTCAAAAGAAAACTGTTGAGGCTAAGCAGCGCAACCTTGAGCTAAGTCAGTTCGACAATGTTGAACTGACTACTGAATTGAAGCGCACTATTGACCTCATCGACACTGCTGAGGTGCTTGACAAGGAGCTTGCTGCTGCCAAACTTGACAAAGCTTTCTGTTAAAACCGCCTTCTAATTATCCAGCACAATTTTCTTCAATTGCAGTCAAAGCTCCCCTTCTGATCTTATACGACTTCTGTCATATCTTAGGGCTTTTTGTTTCCCTCTTTATGTAATTTTCTTTTGGCCCTATTATGGCCTTTATGTAATGACAATTTAGGGCATCATTGCCCCATTTAATTTATGCATTTTTATCACTTTCAACTTACGTTCTCTAATGTGTTTGTTTTTTATTTGGCTGTTGACATAACCTTTAAGTTAGTCATAAAGATTCTAACTTAAATTTGGGTCAAAGAGTTATTGCTCTACCCTTAATTATGGCGTCGGCGTTTCGGCTTTCAATGCCACACACTTATTTAACACATCGAAGTCAGTCATTATTACTGCCTTCGCTTCCCCATCCTGTGGGCCGGATTTCAGGATCAGGGAAATAAGGTGGGAGATTTCCTAGTTCTCCTACAACCTCTCTATCCTAGTGGAATCCTTCGATGGGATGGAGGTTCAATGTGCATTATGCATGATCATCTGGTGTAAACTCGAATCCTACTGGTGCACATGGACCAATATGTGCCAGATTCTTATCGAACTCCACACCTTCTACGCGATTCACTGGTACCTTAAATTACCCCTGATCAGCTTCGATGTTTTTGGCAATACCATCTGGCCTCCATATGGTGACCCTTTGGTGCATTGAAGATGGCACTGCTCATATGCCTTGTATCCATTCTCTCCCTAATAGGAGGTTGTAGTTAGCCTTACTCTCTACCACCATAAAAAGAGTGGGCCTTGTGATTGTCCCCATAGTCAAGTCAACTTGTAGGACCCCCCATAGTAGGTCCAATCTTGCCCTCATAGTTCGACAGGACCAAGTTGTGGGGTTTTAGGTCTGTGTCGAATTTTCCAATTCTGGGTAGCAAGAAATGTGGCATTGTATTTACTGTAGCGCCACAATCAACCAAAATCTTGTTGATGGCCACATTTTCTACTTTTCCAGTAATATAAAGGGGTTTCAGGTGCCCCCTCATGGCCTCAGTGGGTCTTTCGAAGAAAGCATTCTGCTCTTCGACGCAACCGTTGTTCATTACATAGTAGCACCCTGGTTGATGTGCTGTCATTTCTTCTTCAGTATTAGCATCCAGATTTTCCACCTCGGTGATGCGGTCATACTCTCTAGGCATTACTGAAACTACATTAACCAAAACGTCTAGAGAAGCCCCAGATTCACAGTCAAAGCTATCTATCATATGTTCATCTTCGACAACCTTCAACTCAGCTTTTATTTTTACCTTAATGTCAACTTCTTTGTTCCTGAACGAAAGTTCTTTGTGCCCCACAGGCACTTTGTTATTCACTTTGAGGTTGTCCCTAGTTTCACAAAGGACACTTGTGATGGATTCAACACAATCACCTCTATAGGCTTCCCTTTAAGCTTTCCTCCTGCGTTGATAGGGGTTAGCAAGTCTTGGGTCAAAACGGGCATGCCTTTGGGCAGTTTTTGCCTTCTGCCCCCCATGCACCTTATTTGTCTATTGAAGACTTCGAGAAGCCTTCTTGTCAAAGATGGAACTACATCTTGGACAGAGCATTACTTATGACTTCTTGTTTTGGCATCTCTGCAATAAATCAACAATTGTCTCATCCTCCCTGGGATAAGCCTTCTTATAGTGGTCTTTCTGGACTGCAGAAAGATCCACCTTCACCACCTGGTTGTCTGTTACTTCGACCATATTAATATTAACTTCATCCTTGAGTTCCATCTTGGAGAAGTTCAGTTCTAGGCCATCAGTGGCCTCATCTATCTTCACGAAACTCTCAGTAGTTTCTTTGGTAATGAGTGGGAGGCTTGACTCTTCGACCTCCTCATGGGGGACGATGGTAACCACCACGTTAGGCCTTTCGACATCTGATGATATCTTGAAGAATCCTTCAGCAGCCTTGCATATCAGTTGTTCCTATTGCTCACTGGTCAACTCCTCATTGGCCTTGAACACTATAGCCTCATTGTTGGGGTTCTCAGTAACCTCAACTACCACGGGATCAACTATAGCTTCAATTGAATCGGGACTTCTGTTGTCATTAGCAACTTTCTCAACGACATCAACCCAGTTCACTTCAGAAGGTTCAGAGTAATTCTCCTTAGCCATCTGAAGAGGATCAGTTTCTATCTTCATTTGCTCTTTTGGCTTTTCTCCGAACTTAAGTCTTCCTTCCTGGATTGCATTTTGCACCAAATCCCTAAAATGAAAACATTGAGAAGTTTTATGACCCAAATAATTATGGTATTTACAAAAAACTCTTTTCTTTCTCTGATCTAAAGGTGGTGTTTTAGCACCAGGAGGTACAAGTATTTGTCCATCCTTAACTAGTAAATCAAATTTTTTGTCAAACTTGGTAATGTCGAAAGTATATGTTTTCTTTGGAAATTTGTCGTTTTTCTCAACTTCGACAAGATTCTTTCCATTTGAGGGAACTAATAGTTTACAGGAATAAGGAGGACCCTATTTAAGTTCAGTTAAGTCTATCTCGTTATCATCTAAAGGTAGAGTTTCGTCATAGACGTTTTTGACCTCATCTTGATATTCAACGTAAGCTATCTTTTTATATTTTTTCGCCCTAGGTTTCTCGTCCTTAAGACGTTCAAGCTGTCGAATTCTGTATGCTAATTGGGCCATGTCTCTCAAGTACCGAGTATCCAGCTTCTTCCTGATTGAATAGTCAAGGTCACTAGCATCCATTTCGACCAATTCACGCTCTGGTACTTGAGTAAAACACCTGGCCTTAAGCAGTCAAATTGTTTTTCAAGTAGTCATCAATGGACTCATTGAAATTTTGTTTGACACTAGCTAATTCTTTCAAACTAATCTTAGTCAGACCCGTATAGAATTGCTCGTGAAACAAACGCTCTAATTGAGTTCAATTACATATCGAACCGGGTGGCAGAGTAGTAGACCAAGTGAAAGCATTCTTGGTGAGGGAGCTAGGGAAATATTTAATTCTTAGACTTTCATCATTAGCAATCTCCCCAGCCTCTATCATGTAACGTGCCACATGTTCGACCGTAGATTTTGTTGTATCCCGTGAGAACTTGGTAAATTTGGGAACCTTCGTCCTAGGGGGAAATTTTGATTGGGGTATATAGTCCACTATTGGCGAAGTAAAGTTTAGCCTAGCAAAACCGGTGTTTATTTCATTTCGCGCCATTATTCGTTCGACAAGGGCTGCCAAGTTATTCTCTACTACCAGATTATTCTATCGAACTTGTTGGACTACATGCTCTGCATCTTGATGTCTATTTACCATCCTTACTCTTGGCTCCTCTTATATTGGTACATGTCTTGGATTTCTAATGGGTTCGACGTCTACAGGTTCGACCACAGGTGGATTCTCTTGGTTTAATGGCTGCATAGCTTCTCTTACATCTGGTAAGTGATGGGGGTTGTCGAACTGGTGCTAGGACTCCCATGAATTCTGCTATGCGCGCCATTTGAGACACGGTCTGTTGATTCCTCTGAGTCGTATTTTGAATCAAAGGATGAAAAATCTCTCCCATAGTTTGGGATAGAGTATGAACCATTTTCATGTTTCTTTCATCCATCGGTTTCCTTAAATAGGCCACAGGTTCATTTATCAAAGCATGACTCTGAGTCGAATGCCCCAAGCCACCAGTCTGGTTATTCCTCCTCATATTTATTGCAGAACTAGATTCCTGCAAAGGTGAAGGGACAATGTTGTCTAAATAAACTGGGGGAACATTTCTCAATCCTGCCATGGTGGTTGACGCACCAAAGATTCTGGGAAAAGCCTGAGAAACTGATGTGGGCATATAGGGTCTAAATGCAGACGAACTTAGTGGTGGAGTTTGAGAATTTGGCCTAATATACTCCAACACTGGCTGAGTATAGTATCTATTAACCGTTTCTCCTGGTCCTGTCAAAGGGGCTGGTTCTGACGTCACATTTGGTGTGGTCGAAGCTCCTGTCAAAGGGTTAGAGGTTGGGATGGCCTCATTCCTTGGTCCATCTTGTGTGTTTGTACTTCGAATGTTCAAACTATCCACTTGAGGATTCGACCCACTTGTTGCGGGTATTGAATCACTTGGGTTTCCTTGGCTAGATGACATCCTTCTTGTGTTTCTTTTTATGAACACTTCTAAAAAAACGTTTTTTTTTCTTAGCACTGTCCCACTAGGCGTGCCAATTTGTTTACCCCCAAAATTGGTAAATAACTGTTGGTCCTCTGAAGATATCAAAATACCCTTAGTTACTCGCAGGATCGACCAGATTGATCTTAAGACATATGTTAAAAAAAAGGTTGATTTGGTATATAATGTTTTTTGGAAAAAAAAAGGGTCTTGAATCTTTCAACAAGATTCAGAAATTGTTTTAAAAAGGAAAATAAAGTAAAAGACAAAGGATTTCAAAATAAATTAAGGTAAAGGACAAGGCTTGAAAGTTTAAAGGAAAGTAAAGACAAGACTTGAAAGTAAATGAAATTTAAAGGCAAAGTGAGGAATGTTAAATTTTTGGAAAGATAAAGGGGCTGGAATTGTAAAGGAAATGCGGTAAATTGTTGAAAAGATAAATGACTTTGAAATATAAATTGCTTTAAAATAAAGGCTTGTAAAGGATAAATGGCTTCAAAAGTAAATGACTTGAAGATAAATTTGACATTGAAGATAAATTGGTGGTGTTTCAATCACGTACATTCTCACTGCACTCGTTTTTCTACACGCTGATACTTTGAGTATATGGAGTTACTAGTACATATGATTTCCACACACTTATTCTAACACTAGACTAAGCTATTTATATACATTACAAAGTAACCTCTCTCGATGGTTCTCTTACAACTATCCTAAGATGATGACACTTGTCCCACTATATATTGAAGAAGCTTCATCTTGCGCCACTTGTCCCTGCCTTTGAATTGAAAACTACACACTTTCCCTCCAAAATTGAACAACCTTGGTAACTGCCATCTTTGTCGAACATACACTTGGTCGAATCCCCCCAACACTTAGAAAATATTTCAAACTTAGAATTTCTCTAAGCATGAAACTTGTAGGCAGGTTCCTTCGATTTTCATCCTTTAGTAAGTAAGGTCGAAACCTTACTTTTAGCTTATCACAAGAAAACTCTTTTATTAAGTCAAAATAACCTCATTAATTGCTAGCGTCGAAAATTAGGGATAACAGGCACGTTGTGTCGGGTTTATTAGTGTTCGAGTTCAAAGTGTTGCTAATGTGTGCAAGAGGTCTAGAGATTTATTGTAGTTGTGTTGTTGGAAAATCGATGGAAGAGTCATCATTCAATTCACGTCTGTATTTTCGATTATTCATCCAGACCATCATCCATCTAAACAATCCCTTATCCATTTTCAAATATCCAATCACTTTTTTTAATTAGTTCCCACTTTTTCTTATTTTCTCAATATCCAATTAAACTATTATTATTATCCAAATTTATTTTTTATCCATAATTCCATTTTTATTATTACCATTATCCATCCCTATTATTATTATTTTTTATCATCTTTATTATTATTATTATTATTATTATCATCAACGTAAACACGCTTCCGTCTAACAAAACACTCACGCTCTGAACAAGATCACATTCAAAATTCATTTTCACGAGAATCCTGCCAACGTCATAATTCTGACCCTACATCGTACTATCATCGACACAAATAAAAGATCCGATGGAATTGCCTACAACTTCGAAAAACTTGATATTCCAAACATGTAACGGAACTCCATAAACCCTCACCCACATGACTCTAACATCATCAATGTCCCTCTCCTACCAAGGTTTGATAATTGAGAACCACTCTTTCCACCAACGTTCACCCTCCGAAGCCAAATCCTGAATGAATCATTTCTCCAAATCCTCCAATAAACAAAGAGAACCACCCAACGGCGTGACTTTAATAGAGAAGATACCCTTAGTCTCAAAACTAGTTTGCAAGTTATATGTGCTTCCCAGAATAAGAACCTTCCCTACGTAAGACTTTTTCAATCTTACCTTGTCCTCATTCTTCGATTCAAAATGGAACAAACACGTAACATTTGAAGCCTGCTTTGTGACACCTTTGTTTGCCACTTCATCCACGAAAGATCTATTTCCTTCTATAAAACCACCCCTGTAACGAGGAACACCCTAACCACGAACTGTCCTGACCCTGGTGATAACTCAAATTCATATCGATTTTTTAATACGATTTTCGATTATTTAAAATATTTATTTATTTGTTTTGGATGATTTTCGCGCAAATTGTGTTTGTTTTACAAACATTCGATCGGAAACGTCTTTTGGAGGCAAGAATGTGAAAAGGAAGCTTTTAAGCCAAGAAACCGAGGAAAACACAAGGAAAATGACAGAAAAATGCAATTCTACATTTTTTCTATGAAACAGTCGTCTCACTATCCATATGGTCGTCTCATTTGATGAGATGCCCAACTTGGAAATGATTTGGTCGTTTGATACCTTAGTTGGTTGTTTCACTTATAAGACGCTCGCTTCATATTAATGACTTAGTAACGCAAATTTCATAACAGAAGCAACACAAAGTCAAACCAGTAGAGATTTTCGTTCAAAGCCAGAGAAGTTTTCTCAACCCTAGTCCATAAAATTCCAAAAAACTCAGTAAAAATCCCATCAAAGTCCAAGTCGTATTTTTCTCAACAAACTCTATCACAACATCTATAAATAGAGCTCTCTGCCACTGTACCGAGAGAGCTTCGATTTACGTCCAATTGTTGCCTTTTTTATTTCGAAGTTTGCCTTTTACTTTTATTGTTCATTTGCTTTTCTATTTCTTTACCGAACCTTAGTGATAGTTTCCTCCATTATGGAACTATCACCATTTTTATTGTATCTAGCCACTGCAATTTTTGTTTACCGTTCAAGTTTTGAAGTTTGGTTGATCAATAATATTACAACTAGGTTTCTTATTTTAATGATATTTTATTTATTTAATATCGCATTTATTTACATTATGCAATTTCTCTCCTTCTACCTTTCTTTAATCAGTATGTTAGTTGAAACCGTTAATCGGTATGTAATTGTATAAACCGGGACGAATTCGATAGAATTAGGCTAAAACCTTAAATTAACTTTCGTTACGAGAGTAAGGGAGTCTAAAAGATTAGGATTAAGACCACGGGAGTGTGAGATTCTAGTCAGATAGCTGAAATCGAGCATTAGTTTTAAACACAGTGAGAGCGCTTTAAAACTAATTAGAACCTTTAGGTTTCCAAAAAGTATTTCTAACTTGAATTAACACAGCGAAAGCGCTCAATTGAACTTAGGAGTATAGAATTAGGCAAGACCACGAGAGTGTGAGTCGAGGACTTTTAGACCGATAGTTTCTACGGAAAGATAACTTAATAAACCTTTACAAGCCGACCCTCTATTGAATTCACGAAGACGAAATCAATTACGTGCCGATAGTTTATACCATTAATTTAATTTAGTTAATTCTTAACCCTTCAAACTTAAAACATCGCTCGCCTTAGCTAAACATAGCGACACCCGACTACACTAGGTTGATTATCGAGTCTCTGTGGGATCGATATCTTTTATTACTACGCGATAGACTGTGCACTTGCAGTTAGTAACTGTTAGACTCAGAAAGTCACGACCAAATTTTTGGCGCCGTTGTCGGGGACTTAGATTTAGTCAATAGTGTATTAAGTTGTTGCACCACCTAGACTAGGGCAACAAAAATTTACCTTTCCTTTATCGATTGTATGCACAGTACACGCTCCTGGGGCGAAGACTTAGAACCCTTGATCTACGAAGTGGAACATTTCTTAAGTTCGAGACGCCGAACTAAACCCAACGAAAACCTTATTCCTGAAATTACTATACCAGAACCAGTTGAAGAACCAATCGTGGCCGAAGAAAACAGAGGACCACCTCGTTCAGTTAAGTCCTATGAGACTTCTAGCCAACTAGAACCATGCAACAGTATTGCCGCACTAGCCATAGCCTGAAACAATTTCGAAATAAAACCTTCATTGCTGCAAGCTGTACAACAGAACTAGTTTTCTAGAAGTCTGACAGACGATCCGAATGAAGACCTGACGAAGTTCGTGCAATAC
The DNA here is from genome assembly GCA_963966055.1 of Lathyrus aphaca. NCBI lineage: Eukaryota > Viridiplantae > Streptophyta > Magnoliopsida > Fabales > Fabaceae > Lathyrus > Lathyrus aphaca. Next base: position 109,474,487 of record OZ014523.1, read on the forward strand.
GCAGATATTGTGAAAGCAAATGGTGTAAATTAAGACGCAATCAAACTAAGACTCTTTCTGTTCTCTTTAAGAGACAGAGCATGGGCTTGGTTACAATCGTTACCAGCCAACTCTATCACAACATGGGCAGAACTGAAGAAAGTCTTCTTATCTCGTTATTTCCCACCAAGCAAAAAAGCTATGCTGAGAGCCCAAATTAATGGATTTCGACAGAAAGATGCTGAATCACTTTATGAAGCGTGGGAAAGATACAAGGACGTGTTAATATTATGTCCACACCATGGGTTTGAAAAATGGGTAACCATAATAACCTTCTATAATGGACTTCTATACAACACCAGGATGACAATAGACGCTCCTGCGGGCGGCACTCTTATGGATAAACATTACAAAGAAGCCTATAACCTCATTGAAAACATGGTCAGAACCATTGCCGGGAGGAGAAAAAACGCCTGTAGAGAAGAACCATACTAAAGGAGGAATGTAAGAAGTGAACAGTTTCAATCATGTAAATGCGAAGATGGATTCCATAGTTCATAAGATTGATAACTTGACCATAACACCACCAGCCACAATGGTTGCCATAACTCCAAATTGCAAGATTTGTGGAATCCCAGGACACATGCAACCCAGGCTAAGGAACAAGAGGCTAAGGAGAAAGAAAAACCTTATGTACCTCCGCCACCATATAAACCACCAATTTCGTACCCGCAACGGTTAACAAATTCTAAAACAATGGGACAATTTAAGAAATTCATAGAGCTTCTAAAACAATTAAACATTACCATACCTTTTACTAAAGCTATAACTCAGATTCCTTCGTATGCTAAATTTTGGAAAGACATCCTATCTAACAAGAAGAAAATCGAAGAAAACGAAATAGTTACACTTACTACTGAGTGTAGTGTTATTATTCAAAATAATATGCAACGTAAACTGAAGGATCCAAGAAGTTTCTCTATTCCTTGTGTAATAGGAAATTTCGTCATAGACAAAGCTCTATGTGACCTAGGAGCCACTATAAGCGTTATGTCGTTATCTATTTGTAAGAAACTCGATATGGGACAACTTAGACCAACTAAGATGTCAGTTCAGCTAGCCGATCGCTCAATCAAGTTTCTGGTTGGTATTTTAGAAAATATTCCTTTATGAATAGGCCAGTTCTACATCCCGGCTGATTTCATAATCATGGACATCAAATAAGATGCTACGACCCCTATCATATTAGGAAGACCATTCTTAGCCACGGCCAGAGCAATTATAGAAGTAAAGAAAGGAAGACTGACATTCGAAGTAGGAGAAGAAAAAGTCGAATTCATTTTAACCCAATTTCTCCAACCTCTAGCCATAAATGACACCTGCTATTTCATAGACGTCATTGACGAATTCAGACGAGAAATGGAGAAAGAAGAGATTACCTATTCTGACATAATGAAGATCCCATCTCCTTTAATATTCGAAGACGATAATTGGAAAGAACCATATAAAGACGAAAGCTTAAATGAAAGCTTAGCTCTTACACCTGACCATATGTCATACCCAAAGAAACCCGATCTTGAAATCAAGACATTGCCTAACAATCTTAGATACGAATTTCTCGTTTCGGAACTTAAAAAACCAGTTATTGTAAACGCAAACTTAGGACAGCTCGAAACAGAAAAACTTTTAGACGTCCTGAGAAAATACCCAACCACGTTAGGTTATAACATATCCGATCTGAAAGGAATAAGCCCTTCGATATGTATGCACTACATTATGCTGGAGGAAGATTGTAAAACCTCTAGAGATCCTTAGAGAAGGATTAATCCTATACTAAGTACTGTAGTCAATGATGAAGTAAAAATGTTGTTAGACGCATGGATTATATATCCAATATCCGACAGTCAGTAGGTTAGCCCAGTGCATGTCGTACCAAAGAAGGGAGGCATTACAGTCAATAAAAACGCCATAGGCGAGCTGTAACGCCCCGAAAATCTAAATTTAATTATTTAATCATTTATTTAATTAATTTAGAAAAATTGGAGAGTTTGAACTATTTTGAGAATTTTGGAGAAAATGAGTAATTTTTTATATAATAAGGATAAATAGTGTTTTATTATGCTATTTTATTATTATTATTAAAAATATATTAAAGAAAAGGGTAAGTTGGTGTTTTTGTGAAATTATGAGGGTAAAGTGGGAAAAGGCTAAACAGGAATAATATATCCAAACAAGAGAATACGATCAGTTTCTCATATTTTTGTTTTTTCTATCGTGTTTGGGAAGTGCTCTGAAGAAAGGAGAAGCTCAGAGTCAGGAGGTTGTGGAGAACCCCAGAGAAGAGTGTAAAGCGTCGAAATTCTCTAAGGTATGGGGAGTTTTCATAATCTATGATAAATGTATAGGAATTGGAATATGAATGGATTAGGATGGTATGAGTTTTAGGGTTTTGGGGGTTCTTAGTTAGGTCGAGTTTTATGAGAAATCTTGATGAATTAGAGCGATTGGAATGAGTTATAAATGTATATTTGTTTGTATAATTGTTGTTTGGATGTTGTTGAGGTTTAATTGATGTTTTTGAATATTTTTGAGTGTTATGATGTGAAATCCGTAATGGGGTTTGGAAGTTTTTGGAAATTGGAACAGTCTGCAATTGTATAGCAGAGAACTGCTGGAAAACGTGCGTTAACCGGTTAACGCTATGGGTTAACCGGTTAACCATTGTAAATTTTTGGAAAATTCTGGAATTTCGTTGGCGTTAACCGGTTAACGCTATGGGTTAACCGGTTAACACTGTTGGGATGACAAATTTTAATTCTTTGAAAATTCATATCTTTTTAACCGTAAGTCCGATTCGCATTCCGTTTGAAGCATCGAAAAGTGTACAAATTGAACTTTATTTTAATGAATAGAAACGAGAAAAATGTAACAATTTTTGATAATTGAATTTGTGAAATAACCTTATAATTACCTTATAAATTACCGGGTACGGGTTAATCCTTGATGTGTTAGAGTGGTTAGAAAACCAGTGTTCAGGGTGTAATGTCATGATGATATATATGAATATTTGATGTTTGTTTTGCTGATTGAAATGAATGATGCGAGTTGTTTTGATGAATTTTTCGATATAGCGCATCATTGCATTTCATAACATTCACGATGGGGCTTCGGCCTATTTATTTGCTTCAATCCCATTGTGTGGATTGAAGTGTCTCGTTGATTATGGTGTGCTCCCTTGTGGAGGGTTGATGGTCATGTATCCATCTAACGATGAAAATGGTACCACATGCATATTGCATATTAGGATGTTAGAATTGCATATTTCTGGATGAATTTCATGACTGTGTTGGTGTTGATTGATTTCATGATAGTGTTGTGGTTGATGCTGAATTTTGTAGTTGACGATGTCATGATATGTGTACTAATTTATTTATGATTCTATATTCTAGTAAGTTTATGATATATTATGATTACTCACCCTGCCTACTTGGAAATGTTGCCTCTTTCGTGGGTAACTTGCAGATGTCGAAGAATAGTCCTACAGTGCAATAGGAGTAATTCATGAGTCTCGGAGCATGCTTTAGTGTTCCTTAGGAGTGGTTTTGGTTTATGTGTCCTGCTCTGTGTCATGTAACACTGGGATGGGTTTCTTTTGTTAATTGTTTTCAGTATGTTGTTATCTGGATAATGTTTTCCATTTTATGATGTTAAATTCAGGATGGTGAAAATGATTTTTTATGAAGTTTTAAATTATGAAGTTAAATTCCGCTGTGAAATGATTTATGTTATTTTGATGTTGATTAACCCGTGTTACGGGACAGGACACTGTTGTGTTGATTTTTGAAGATATGTAATACCCTTTTGATGATTACTCTGATATTATTTAAATATTATGTTTTGGGGTTGAAGGGTGTTACATTAGTGGTATCAGAGCAGGTCGGTCTGTCCGGCCAAGTCTTGTTGTTGTCAGTCAGTTGTCAATGTCGTTATTTATTTAACGATTATTCTCTTCTGATGTGGTAAGTGTTGTGCAGAATGGATGGAAACAACTCGCGTGCTCTCGCTGATGCTATTGCAGCTCTTGCTTAGACTGTTGCTCGAAACAATGCGCATGATGAGTTTCGTGCATTGGAGAATTTCCAGAGGAATAATCCACCTGTGTTTGAAGGAACTCATGACCCGACGAGCGCACAGAAGTGGCTCAAGGAAATTGAGAAGATTTTCAGAGTGATGGCGTGTGCTGACGTGTAGAAGGTTCAATTAGGAACTCATATGTTGTCTGAGGAAGCTGAAGACTGGTGGGATAATACTCGTCAGTGTCTCGAGGATGAGGCTATTGTGGTGACTTGGAATGTATTTAAGGCGGAGTTCCTTAAGAAGTATTTTCCGGAAGATGCTCGTGGTAAGTTGGAGAAAGAATTCCTTGAGCTGAAGCAAGGAAACTTGACTGTGGCAGAGTATGCTTCCAAATTTGAAAGGCTGGTGAAGTTTTGTCCTCACTACAACAGGGCAGATGCTGAACTTTCCAAGTGCCTTAAGTTTGAGAATGGGATGAGACCTGAAATTAAGCAGGGAATTGGATGCCAACAAATTCGCAAGTATGCAGAGTTGGTGGATAAGAGCCGTATTTATGATGAGGACAGTTGAGCTCGGTCAGCTCACTATAAACAGCTGAGCGAGAAGAAAGGCAAGAGTCAGTATAGAGGGAAACCTTATGTAGCTACTGGTGATAGAGGGAAGCAGAAGGCATCTGATGAGAAGAAGCAAAGTAGGGGAGCTGCCAATGTGCCAGTTAAGTGTTACAAGTGTGGAGAGGTAGGTCATAAGGCCGATGTGTGTACCACCAGAGTTATGAAATGTTACCGTTGTGGCAAGCTTGGGCATAAGATAAGTGATTGTCCTAATGAAGGCCCAACCTGTTACAATTGTGGTGAACAGGGGCATATCAGCACCCAATGTCAGAAACCAAAGAAGAATATTGCTACTGCTCAGAATGCTGGAAGAGTGTTTGCATTAGCTGGTTCAGAAGTTCCAAAGAAGGACAACTTGATCAGAGGTACCTGTTATATTAATAATATTGAGTTGATTGCTATTATTGACACTGGAGCTACACATTCATTTATTTCTCTTGAGTGTGCTAATAGATTGGGTTTAAAGTTGTCTAATATGAATGGTAATATGATAATAGAGACTCTTGCTAATGGTTCTGTGACTACCATGCTTTTCTGTTTGAAATGTCCTTTGACAATTTTCGAGAAGAATTTTGTGATGGATTTGGTGTGCCTACCATTACACCAAATCGATGTTATCCTTGGTATGAACTGGTTGGAATTCAATTATGTTAATATTAATTGTTATAGTAAGACGGTGCAATTCCCTGATTTGAGCGGGAATGGTGAGTTGATGTTTTTATCTGCTAAGCAAGTGGATGAACTTGTTTTAGAGAAAGCTTTGATGTTTGCAGTGTCTACCCCATTGCAAGTTGATGATAAGACTATCAATGCAGAGTTTCCTGTGGTTTGTGAATTTCAAGATGTGTTTCCTGGTGATATATGTGATTTACCACCGGAACGTGAGATTGATTTTTCTGTGGAATTAGTACCGGGTACAAGTCCTGTCTCGATGGCTCCTTATAGAATGTCGGCTTCAGAGTTAAATGAGTTGAAGAAACAATTAGAAGATTTGTTAGAGAAGAGGTTCATTAGACCCAGTGTTTCTCCTTGGGGTGCTCCGGTGTTGCTTGTTAAGAAGAAGGATAGTAGTATGAGATTGTGTGTCGATTACCGACAGTTGAATAAAGTGACTATCAAGAATAAGTACCCACTCCCGAGGATCGATGATTTGATGGATCAGCTAGTAGGTGCTTGTGTCTTTAGTAAAATTGATTTGAGGTCTGGTTATCATCAGATTCGAGTTAAAGCTGATGATATTCCGAAGACAGCTTTCAGGATGAGATATGGGCATTATGAGTATACGGTGATGCCGTTTGGGGTTTCTAATGCACCTGGTGTGTTTATGGAATATATGAATAGAATCTTTCATGAGTATCTGGATAAGTTCGTGGTGGTTTTCATAGATGATATCTTGGTATATTCTAAATCAGAAGAGGAACATGCCGAGCATTTGAGAGTTGTGTTGCAAGTATTGAGAGAAAAGAAATTGTTTGCTAAATTATCTAAGTGTGAATTTTGGCTAAGGGAAGTGAGTTTCCTCGGCCATGTAATTTCAAGTGGTGGAATTTCGGTGGATCCTTCAAAGATTGATGCGGTATTGCAGTGGGATACTCCGAAGTCAGCTACAGAAATTCGTAGTTTTCTTGGGTTGGCTGGTTACTATCGTAAGTTCATTGAAGGTTTTTCTAAGATAGCTTTACCGTTGACGCAATTGACCAGGAAGGATCAAGCGTATGTGTGGGATGTTGCTTGTGAAGAGAGTTTCATAGAACTGAAGAAAAGATTAACGACCGCGCCAGTGTTGGTCTTACCGAATCCAGATGAGTCCTTTGTAGTTTATTGTGATGCTTCCAAGATGGGTCTTGGTGGAGTTTTGATGCAGGATAATAAGGTGGTTGCTTACGCTTCTAGACAGTTAAGAGTTCATGAGAGGAACTATCCTACTCACGACTTAGAGTTAGCAGCTGTGGTGTTTGTGCTTAAGATTTGGAGGCACTACTTGTTTGGTTCGAAATTTGAAGTATTCAGTGATCACAAAAGTTTAAGATACTTGTTTGATCAGAAAGAGTTAAATATGAGACAGAGGCGGTGGCTTGAATTATTGAAAGATTTTGATTTTGATTTGAATTACCATCTGGGTAAGGCAAATGTTGTGGCTGATGCTTTGAGTAGGAAGTCGTTACATATTTCAATGCTTATGGTGAAAGAATTAGAAATGATCGAGCAATTCAGAGATATGAGCTTGTTGTGTGAAACTACTACTGATAGTGTGAAATTGGGAATGTTAAAGCTAACTAGTGAGATTTTGGAAGAGATTCGTAAGGGTCAGAAATCTGATTTGAAATTAGTCGATCAATTGATGTTGGTTGATCAAGGTAATGCAGGTGACTTTCGAGTTGATGAAGATGGAGTTTTAAGGTTCCGAGATAAAGTATGTGTTCCGGATATTGCAGGAATTAAAAAGAGTATTTTAGAAGAGGGGCATAAGAGTCGACTGAGTATTCATCCTGGTGCTACGAAGATGTATCAAGATTTATGCAGGTTGTTTTGGTGGCCGGATATGAAAAGAGACATTGCTGAATTTATATATGCTTGTTTGACATGTCAGAAGTCAAAGATAGAACATCAGAGACCTTCAGGTATGATGCAACCATTGAATGTTCCTGAGTGGAAATGGGATAGTATTTTCATGGATTTCGTGACTGGGTTACCTAAGACTGCTAGAGGTAATGATTTAATTTGGGTAATTGTTGACTGGTTAACTAAGTCGGCACATTTCTTGCCGATGAAGATTAACCATTCCATGCAAAGGTTAGCTGAGATTTATATTGAGGAAATTGTGAAGTTGCATGGTGTACCTTCAAGTATTGTATCAGATAGAGATTCGCGGTTTACATCGAGGTTTTGGAAGAGTTTGCAGGATGCCTTAGGTACTAAGTTGAGGATGAGTTCTGCTTATCACCCGCAAACAGATGGTCAGACGGAAAGAACAATCCAATCTTTAGAAGATTTGCTGAGAGCTTGTGTATTAGATCAAGGAGGATCTTGGGATAGTCATTTGTCGTTGGTCGAGTTTACATACAATAACAGTTTTCATGCTAGTATCAGGATGGCTCCATATGAGGAGTTGTATGTGAGACGTTGTCGTACTCCATTATGTTGGTATGAGTCAGGAGAGAGTTTGGTGCTTGGGCCAAAGATTGTCCAAGAAACAACTGAAAAGATAAAAATGATTCAGGAAAGGATGAAAACATCGCAGAGTCGTCGAAAGAGTTATCACGATAAGAGAAGGAAAGCACTTGAGTTCCAAGAGGGAGATCACGTGTTCTTAAGAGTTACTCCAATGACTGGTGTGGGAAGAGCTTTGAAGTCTAGAAAGCTCACTCCACATTTCGTCGGTCCATATCAGATTATGTAGAGGATAGGGGAAGTAGCCTATCGGGTGGAATTACCTCCCTCTCTTGCGAATTTACATTATGTATTCCATGTATCACAGTTGAGGAAGTACATTCCGGACCCGTCGCATGTAATTCAGTTAGATGATGTTCAGGTGAGAGATAATCTGACGATTGAAGTTGTACCAGTAAGGATTGATGGTAGGGAATTGAAGCGACTTCGAGGTAAGGAAATTGCTTTAGTGAAAGTATTGTGGGGAGGACCAGCTGGAGAAAGTTAGACTTGGGAGCGGGAAGATCAGATGAGGGAGTCGTATCCAACTCTATTTACTTCAGGTAATTTTCGAGGACGAAAATTCTTTAAGTAGGGGAGAGTTGTAACGCCCCGAAAATCTAAATTTAATTATTTAATCATTTATTTAATTAATTTAGAAAAATTGGAGAGTTTGAACTATTTTGAGAATTTTGGAGAAAATGAGTAATTTTTTTATATAATAAGGATAAATAGTGTTTTATTATGCTATTTTATTATTATTATTAAAAATATATTAAAGAAAAGGGTAAGGTGGTCTTTTTGTGAAATTATGAGGGTAAAGTGGGAAAAGGCTAAACTGGAATAATATATCCAAAGAAGAGAATACAATCAGTTTCTCATATTTTTGTTTTTTCTATCGTGTTTGGGAAGTGCTCTGAAGAAAGGAGAAGCTCAGAGTCAGAAGGCTGTGGAGAACCCCAGAGAAGAGTGTAAAGCGTCGAAATTCTCTAAGGTATGGGAAGTTTTCATAATCTATGATAAATGTATAGGAATTGGAATATGAATGGATTAGGATGGTATGAGTTTTAGGGGTTTTTGGGGTTTTGAGTTAGGTCGAGTTTTATGAGAAATCTTGATGAATTAGAGCGATTGGAATGAGTTATAAATGTATATTTGTTTGTATAATTGTTGTCTGGATGTTGTTGAGGTTTAATTGATGTTTTTGAATGATTTTTTAGTGTTATGATGTGAAATCCGTAATGGGGTTTGAGAGTTTTTGAAAATTGGAACAGTCTGCAATTGTATAGCAGAGAACTGCTGGAAAACGTGCGTTAACCGGTTAACGCTATGGGTTAACCGGTTAACCATTGTAAATTTTTGGAAAATTCTGGAATTTCGTCGGCGTTAACTGGTTAACGCTATGGGTTAACCGGTTAACACTGTTGGGATGACAAATTTTAATTCTTTGAAAATTCATATCTTTTAAACCGTAAGTCCGATTCGCATTCCGTTTGAAGCGTCAGAAAGTGTACAAATTGAACTTTATTTTAATGAATAGAAACGAGAAAAATGTACCAATTTTTGATAAATGAATTTGTGAAATAACCTTATAATTACCTTATAAATTACCGGGTACGGGTTAATCCTTGATATGTTAGAGTGGTTAGAAAACCAGTGTTCAGGGTGTAATGTCATGATGATATATATGAATATTTGATGTTTGTTTTGCTGATTGAAATGAATGATGCGAGTTGTTTTGATGAATTTTTCGATGTAGCGCATCATTGCATTTCATAACATTCACGATGGGGCTTCGGCCTATTTATTTGCTTCAATCCCATTGTGTGGATTGAAGTGTCTCGATGATTATGGTGTGCTCCCTTGTTGAGGATTGATGGTCATGTATCCATCTCACAATGAAAATGGTACCACATGCATATTACATATCAGGATGTTAGAATTGCATATTTCTGGATGAATTTCATGACTGTGTTGGTGTTGATTGATTTCATGATAGTGTTGAGGTTGATGCTGAATGTTGTAGTTAATGATGTCATGATATGTGTACTAATTTATTTATGATTCTATATTCTTGTAAGTTTATGATATATTATGATTACTCACCCTGTCTGCTTGGAAATGTTGCCTCTTTCGTGGATAACTTGCAGATGTCGAAGAATAGTCCTGAAGTGCAATAGGAGTAATTCATGAGTCTCGGAGCATGCTTTAGTGTTCCTTAGGAGTGTTCTGGTTTATGTGTCCTGCTCTGTGTCATGTAACACTGGGATGGGTTTCTTTTGTTAACTGTTTTCAGTATGTTGTTATCTGGATAATGTTTTCCATTTTATGATGTTAAATTCAGGATGGTGAAAATGATTTTTTATGAAGTTTTAAATTATGAAGTTAAATTCCGCTGTGAAATGATTTATGTTATTTTGATGTTGATTAACCCGTGTTACGGGATAGGACACTGTTGTGTTGATTTTTGAAGATATGTAATACCCTTTTGATGATTACTCTGATATTATTTAAATATTATGTTTTGGGGTAGAAGGGTGTTACACGAGCCTATAACACAGAGAGTAGCAAGCAGGTACAAAATGTGTATCGATTACCGATAACTGAACAAAGCTACCCCGAAAGATCATTTTGCTTTACCCTTCATTGATCAAATGTTGGAAAGATTATTCCATCATTCTTATTTTTGCTACTTGGATGGTTACTCAAGATTTTTCCAAATAACTATTCACCCTGATGACCAAGAAAAGACAACATTCACATGCCCATACGGAACATTTGCTTATCAACGTATGCCATTTGGTTTATGTAACACCCATCGACATTTCAAAGATGCATGATGGAAATCTTCGCAGATTTCATAGATGACATCATGGAAGTGTTTATGGACAATTTTTTCGTATGTGGAAAAAGTTTTGAAGGATGTTTATCTAACCTGGAAATGGTACTAGATAGATGCACAAAAGTGAACCTTGTACTAAATTGGGAAAAGTGCCACTTTATGGTCAGACAAGGAATTGTTTTAGGATATGTGATATCCAACAGAGGCATCGAGGTAGATAAAACAAAGATAGAATTAATAAAAGACCTTCAACTTCCTAAAACCGTGAAAGTTATAAGAAGTTTCCTAGGACATGTTAGTTTCTACCGACGATTCATTAAGGACTTCTCTAAAATCACTAAGCCGTTGACAAATTTATTAATGAAAGAGGTTGAATTTATCTTTGACGAATACTGTTTAAAAGCTTTTGAAACACTCAAAACAACTCTTATTACTGCACCCATCATGCAACCACCAGATTGGACGCTACCCTTCAAGATTATGTGCGATGCAAGTGATTACGCTGTAGGCGCAGTCTTAGGCCAAAGAAAAGATAAGAAACTTCACGGAATATATTACGTAAGTAGAACATTAGATCCTGCTCAGATGAATTACGCCACAATAGAAAAAGAACTCTTAGCCATATTATTCGCGCTTGATAAATTTCGTTCTTACCTAGTAGGAACCAAAATCATTATTTATACCGATCACGCAACCATCAGATACCTTCTAAGTAAAAAGGATGCAAAACCCAGATTACTAAGATGGATCCTATTACTACAAGAGTTTGATTTAGAAATAAAGGATAAGAAAGGAACTGACAATGTAGTAGCAGACCACTTATCACGTATGGAAGGAACTAAACCTGACCCAATACCAATAAACGAAGATTTACCTGATGAATGTCTTCTAGCCAAATTAGAACAAGAGATATGATCTCTAAACGAACAAGACAAAGAAGAAACAATGGAAGAAGTCTATGCACAAAACACCTTGCCATGGTATGCTGACATAGTCAACTATTTAGCTGTCGGAGTACTTCCGCCAGATCTTACTTATCAACAAAAGAAGAAATTATTCCATGATTTAAAACAGTATTACTGGGATGAACCATTGCTTTTCAAGCGAGGATCCGATAGTATCTACCGTCGATGCGTCCGTGATGAAGAAATAGAGAACATAGTTTCCCGTTGTCATTCTGCTCCTTACGGTGGACATGCAAGTACTTCTAAGACCTGTGCGAAGATCCTTCAATCAGGCCTATTTTGGCCCACTCTTTGGAAAGATGTTCACCTCGCCATTCTGCATTGCGACCAATTCCAACACACAGGTAACATCTCGAGGCGCGATGAGATGCCCCAAAAAGGCATTCTTGAAGTAGAAATTTTTGATGTTTGGGGAATTGATTTTATGGGACCATTTCCATCTTCTTTTGGAAATAAATTCATACTCGTAGTTGTCGATTACATTTCAAAATGGATAGAAGTTATAGCTGCCCCAACAAATGACACTCGAGTAGTCATAAAGCTTTTTAAGAACATTATCTTCCCAAGATTTGGTGTACCAAGAATCGTCATAAGTGATGGAGGATCTCATTTCATATCTAGAATATTTGATAAACTCTTATTAAAATATGGAGAAAGACACCGAATAGATACATCTTACCACCCACAAACTAGTGGACAAGTAGAAGTTTCAAATAGAGAAATAAAACAAATTTTAGAAAATACTATATCTACATCGAGGAAAGATTGGTCTATTAAATTACTAGAAGCTTTATGGGCCTATAGAACAGCTTTTAAGACACTCATTATAACCAAACCATTCAAATTAGTCTACGAAAAATCTTGTCACTTGCCGGTAGATTTAGAGCATAAAGCCTATTGGGCGATTAAAATCCTTAACTTTAACTACATTAACGCAAGTGAGAAACGTATTCTAGACTTACATGAATTGGATGAACTAAGTCTAGAAGCTTTACGAGAACGCCCGCATTTATAAAGAGAGAACCAAGAAATGGCATGATAAGCAAATTTCTAGGAAAGAATTGAGTGTTGGAGATGTCGTTCTGTTATTCAATTCTAGACTTAGGTTGTTCCCATGAAAATTATGATCTAGATGGTCCAGACCTTTCGAAATAACTAAAGTTTTAAGTAGTGGTGCTATTGAAATTAAAGGTAGGTCTAGTGCACCGTTTATAGTAAATGTGAAACGGCTTAAACATTACAATTGCGTAGAGGACAAAAAATATTCAATGGGTTTGAAATTGGAAGAATTGCCATTGGAAACCTTGAATTAGTTTCCCTTAAGCTATGTCGAGCCCCGACATTAAATGAAGCACTTAGTGGGAGGCAACCCGCGTTTTTAGTTTTTAATTTTCTTACTTTAACATTCGCATTTTATTTATTTTTTCAAAATTTTGATTTTTCGACGATTTTAAATTCACTGTGATTTGTTTTACTGTGTGATTCCAGGATTTTAAAGTTTTCTACCTTCTACTCATCTTTCTCTATTTTTCACTGACACTAATCATGACTTCCAAGCTAATTGTGGATTTTAGAGATGGTGTCCAAAGGCGTTGTTATGAAGCTTTAGCCCTACGACCTATGTCTTTGACCAAATTTTCCCATGGACATACCATGAAATCTTTAGGCATAGGTGTTAGCATTGATTACCTATTTAGCCAGCTAGGTTGACACGGATTTGCACTTAGGAAACATAGAACCTACTATGAGCTAACTTTAGAATTCCCGAGTTCATTGATTTACAATCCTAACTGCGGAAAAGGATTGACCAGAGGAAAGATAACATTTAGACTATTTGGATACCCCTGTGAGTTCAACATCCACAAGATGGCTGACCTTTTAAACTTTCCAGATGGCCCTACTATTTTCTCATAAGCACAGGAGAATTTGTTCGCATATGGTGATTTAGATAATTTTTGAGGTAGTGTCTCAGGAAAACCTGATCATGACCAATACCCTAGGCTGTCCACTGAAATACACAACCCAGCTATTAGGTATTTTTCACATGATCCTAGCTTACACACTGTTCGGAAAAGCTGAAAGTGATAACACTATTTCAAGAGATGAATTGTTTATCATGTATTGTGCTTTCATTTCCAGGGAGGTTAATGCAGTCACCTTTATGTTTGCCAACTTTTGCAAAATTATTCAGAGTGATCACTGTCAAATTATGATAGGAGGATTGGTTACTAAGATTGCTGAAGCAATGGGATTTAGACACTATCTTACTAACATTATCCCACTTAGAGAGTTTAGGTCTATGAATATCACTGTTTGTTTTGAAAGAGAAATGTTGTATGACCACGGACCTGACCATTTCATGCTCCTAATCAATGGCGAAGTTGTGCCACATTTAATATTACCTGATCATGAGGGCACTAGTGTGCATAAGATGGATAACTGGCTATTTGATTTGGATGAACCAATTTATGAACCAGGTGATGTGTGGTCCAAAGCTGATACAGATCCTAAGACTCCATCAAATTATTATGATTCAGATGACATGATTGAAGATGTAGAGAAACCGAAATTGGAAGAAGGACTAAAACTTAAGATACCTACACCAATTCCAACAAAACCCGAGCTCACTTTAGAAAGTCTACAAACTGAGATTCAAACCATGAAATCCGACATTCGCGACTTGCGCGTCGATATTAATACTCTAAGAGATATGGCAATGGATCAGTTTGAGTATTTGAGGGATGCAGTTGATTCAATCCGCAAAAGTCGTGGCTGAATTTCTTCGACAATTTAATCAGAATTTTCTCGCATTTTTATTTAATTTTAGCATTTTAAGTTTAGTCAAATTTTGTTTTTAAGTCAATTTTAAATTTCCAGCTTATTTTGAATTATTACTCTTGCATTTTGCTATGTTTTAATAAAGTACTTTGGTTTAATTTTTTTTTGCTATGCTTTGAATTTTGATTGCTATTGAAGTTGAGAAATATTATAAACTTAGTATTAAAAAGGATAATGTGTTATGTGTATTAAAATTATATCAGTTGATACATTTATTTCTGCACTGCTAGTTGATATAATGTTGCATAATTTTACCTACTGCTAGATAAAGTTTCATTTTCAGTACTGGTATAGATAGCATGACTGCCATTTACCTTATTTTGTTACCTGCTATATATCTTATACGCATGCAATACGTTTCAGGTACAATATGTATGAAATTAGTACAAAGCAGAGGAGTAGGTATTAATTTTTAGGACGATCGTCACACCATTCAGACGACCGTCTCAATGCCAACATTCATTTCATGCAATGGTCATCAGAGTCGTTGCAACCCCCACCATCTTTTGTCTCCAATGGCTATGCTCATCTCCCTATAAATACACCCCTCTTAAACATTTCCTTAGCAAAGTTTCTCAATTTTTCTACCTTCTGTTTCTAATTCTAGTTGCTGTATAATTTCTTTTTCAACACCAGCCACCACCCTTTCTCACAAATTCATCAAACCAGCCACATTTCATCTTAAATTCTTCTTACCTTTCTAAAAATGGCTGAGCATAGACCAACACACTTGTTTTAAGAGAAGGAGACGCCGGAGTTCTCCAACGGGCTTGCTTTCAGGATTTTCGTGAGAAGCGAGTCAACATAACCTATTACGCCGACGAGGAATGCCTAAATCAATTGGTCTCCTTGATAGCATCAACTAGATGATGGATAAGACTCATCTTACGGTGCTCTTCCTAAGCAACCGGTCAACCTACACCCCGCTCGTGATGGAGTTCCTTAGCTCGTTCAAGTACAACACACCGAGGGGAGATACGAAATTCCTTACAAGGAACATCACCTTTTGTATGTTCGCGAGGGAATTCTCCGTAACTCAAGAGCAATTCAGCGACTGATTCGGTTTCCCATTGGGTGAAGGTGTTCACCAAATCATTCTGAAGGGAGGAGACTGGCAGATCAGAGCATTCAATCTGTGGGAGGAATTATCCAGAGAAAGAGAGGATGTATGGGAGGAGTTGTACGCAACGCACATTCAGAACCCCTCCATCCGATATTTTTAGAGGGTTGTGTCAAGTTTTATCTTCGGGAGAGCCAACAACCACAAGGTAAATTAAAAGGAGTTATTTTTTATTTACTGTGCTTTCTTCAACATGCAAGTCAATCCCCTCACCTTCATCTTCGAAAACATCAAATATATATGTAACAGAGGGAAATCTCCCTTCTGCTTTGGCGGTATGATCACAGATATTGCACTTAAGCTAGGTTTAGAGGAAAACCTGAACCAATTGCAAGGAGTACCCGCCCTTTTCCTCGACATGGAGTTCTGCAAATCAAGGCATCTGATCAAGGCAAAGAAAGATGATAGGCACAACCTCGTCGTCAATGGGAAAGTTATCCAAAGTATCATCCTACCCTGTCACACCAGGACGGATGTGAGAGTCAGAACCACCTGGAACTTCGACCTCCGAGCTCCTTCACCAGGTGTGGCTGCACAAGATGCTCAACAAGGTGTCGAAGTAGATGAAGTCCAGCAGGTTTTAGATGATGAGGAGAGAGCACACAAGAGAGTCGCAGTGTTCGCAAACACCAACACATCCACTAGGCGCCATACTAGGAATCAACAACCTGCGTCTATGGATGATATTATGGTGGCCAAAATACATAACCAAGAGGTGCAACAGAAGCAGTATGAATATTTAGCACAAAGGATGACGAGGATGGAGTTGAAGCAGACAAAGCACAAAAGGCTTATAGCTGCCAAAACCGAGGCCTTGGGATGACTGACAAGCAGAGTCCAGGTGTTGCATGAGTACATCCACGAAGAGGATATACCATATTATGTAGCGATCTACGGACAAAGAGCTATGAGAGGAAGAGGCATAGCAAAAGGAAGAGGCCAAAGACAACCACCACAGCAGGAGTGGTTATTTTTTAGTTATTTCTTTTATTAGTTTTTAGTTTTGTTATGTTTCTCTTGTAATTCTTAGAAGTGTACCTATATATCACAACATTGAGGACAATGTCTAAGATATCGTGGGAGAAAGTATTAGATTTCCATATTCAGTTGTAAGAAATCAAATTAAATTAATCAAAGTATTCATTTTCAAAATTCTCTCCAGTATTTTCAGCATTACCAAAAAAAAATTATTCCCTTACAATATTTTCATTTAACACACCCTTCTAGTATATAGGTTAATAGGCGATGTTAGAGAAACTGGGAAAGACTTAACAAAACTTATACAGTCTTGACACCTTGAACTCTTAGAACGATATCAATTTGGATACTTATTATACCAAAGTCTAAGCTTTAAGTCTAAATTAGCCCCGAAGTAGTTTATATTAGTAGTCAACACCGCCTGAAGTACAAGCTACGTGGAAAGCTGATGCAAATAAGCGATTGATCGAAAAAATTCCGGAAAAAAAAAGGAAGAAAAAGAAATATCAAGATTATGAAAGCCATTGGTAAAACAATCAAGCTTC
Organism: Lathyrus aphaca; assembly: GCA_963966055.1. NCBI lineage: Eukaryota > Viridiplantae > Streptophyta > Magnoliopsida > Fabales > Fabaceae > Lathyrus > Lathyrus aphaca. Next base: position 109,491,595 of record OZ014523.1, read on the forward strand.
ACAAAAGGCAAAGCAAAAAGACTAATGTCAGTCGGTTCAGAGGAATCTGGTTCTGAACTCAGTAGGGCGAATTACTATTCGATCCCCCACAACTTACATTCGGTTTAATAAAGGGTTGTCACACTCGTGTACCAGACCCCGTTTGAAAAGAATGATCAAATCCAATAATAGGCTATTTAACTATGCACATGCATAGGTAAAGGGCTTAATGTGATTATGTCGGAATGAAACCGGGTGAAATAGATATAAGAGCATCAGGTTGAGCTATATCAGCATGATTCAGATTGGTTTGTAAGGGTGGGTTTAAGAATGCTATTTGTTTTAGTGTCATTAGTGTATTTTTAGTGTTCGAGTTAATTTCATTTATTTTAACACAAAGCTGCACAACCACGTATAGATAGGTGTTATGTTTCATGTCTGCATGTAGAGGTATTTTATTTAAAACCATGATTGATTGTTTGCTTAAGTACAAACAAATATTTAAGTTTGGGAAATTTGATAACTCGAATTCATATCGATTTTTTAATACGATTTCCGATTATTTAACATATTTATTTATTTTTTTTGGACGATTTTACGCGCAAATTGTGTTTATTTTGAAGAAATTCGATCGTACACGTCGTTTGGAGGCAACAATGCGAAAATGAAGCTTTTAAGCCAAGAAACCGAGGAAAACACAAGGAAAATGACATAAAAATGCAATTCTGCATTTTTGTTGTGAAACGGTCGTCTCACCATCTAGACGGTCGTCTCATTTGATGAGATGCCCAACTTGGAAATGAGTTGTTCGTTTGACACCTTAGTTGGTTGTTTCACTTATAAGACGCTCGCTTCATATTAATGACTCAGTAACGCAAATTCCGTAACAGAAGCAACACAAAGTCAAACCAATAAATATTTTTGTTCAAAGCCTGAGAAGTTTTCTCAACCATAGTCCACATAATTCCAACAAACTCATTCAAACGTCCATCGAAGTCCAAGTCGTAGTTTTCTCAACAAACTCTATCACAACATCTATAAATAAAGCTCTTTGCCACTGCACCGAGAGAGCTTCGATTTACGTCCAATTGCTTCCTTTTTATTTCGAATTTTGCCTTTTACTTTTATTGTTCATTTGCTTTTTTATTTCTTTATCGAGCCTTAGTGATAGTTTCCGCCATAAGGGAACTATCACCATTTTTATTGTTTCTAGCCACTACAATTTTTGTTTACCGTTCAAGTTTCGAAGTTTGGTTGATCAAGGATATTACAATCAAGTTTCTTATTTTAATGATATTTTATTTATTTAATATCGCATTTATTTACATTATGCAATTTCTCTCATTCTACCTTTCTTTAATTAGTATGTTAGCTTAAACTGTTAATCGATATGTAATTGTATAAACCGAAACGAATTAGATAGAAGTAGGCTAAAACCTTAAATTAAGTTATAATCTGGTTTCGATTTCTGGTTTTAATTAACTTTCATTACGAGATTAAGGGAGTCTAAAAGATTAGGATTAGAACCACGAGAGTGTGAGATCCTAGTCAGATAGTTGAAATCGAGCATTAGTTTTAAACACAACGAGAGTGCTTTAAAACTAATTAGAACCTTTAGGTTTCCAAAAAGTATTTCTGACTTATATTTACACAGCGAGATCGCTCAATTGAACTTAGAAGTATAGTATTAGGCAAGACCACAAGTGTGTGAGTCAAGGACTCTTAGACCTAGAGTTTCTACGAAGAGATAACTTAATAAACCTTAACAAGTCGGCACTCTATTGAATTCACGAAGGAAAAATCAATTACGTACCGATAATTTATACCATTAATTTAATTTAGTTAATTCTTAACCCTTCAAACTTAAAACATCGCTCTCCTTAGCTAAACATAGCGACACCCGACTACACTAGGTTGATTATTGAGTCTCTGTGTGATCGATATCTTTTATTACTACGCGATAGACTATGCACTTACAGTTAGTAACCGTTAGACTTAAAAAGCCGCGACCATCTAGACACTCCATCATCATCTGTTCCACTCGTATTCTGTGGCTTAGAACCCCTTCCAAAATGTGGTAAATTGACATGAACTTTCTTACCATGGCTAATAATATTATACAGTTTAATCGCCAGAAGATTAGAATTGTCAGGTACCCTAAACCTCACGAAACCAAAACGCTTACCAAACTTATTTCTCTTTGGTGGTATTATCACCTCAACAATGTCTCCAACACAACCAAAAAGGGCAAAAATATCTTTCATCTTAATTCTGTCAAGAATTTCAAAAAAGAAAATCAAAATGATCTTATTATCTTCCTCATCATATCCTCCTCTGCCGACTGGAAATGAATCCCAACGCAACACCTCCCTACGTTGATACTTATTTTTCACCTCAGTCCAACCCTTTATACCTTCCATGAAAACTCTGTGAAACTGAAACAAACACATATCCAAAAAACACTGCAGAATCCAAAACAAAACACTCTGACCTAGACAAACAATTTCTAAACCAAGGTCATTAATCCCAAGGTTAGGAATTTAAGCCGAAGATTTCGAAGATGAGATATGGTACATTGTGATTGTTCGGAAGATGCAGACAATAGATAGACGACCCAGAAAGAGTAGAGAGACAGACCAACAAGAACGAAGAAAATAGGGTTGATAAACCCACCTGAAAATGATGTGAAGAAAAAATATGATACATTTTTGTGTTCATCAATTAACTTTTCAATCCTTCTTCTTCAACCGGAACAACCATAACCGAATGGAGAAAAAAAGTTGAAGGAGAGAAATGAGGGAGTGATTAGGATTTAGAGGTTAGAGATAAGTTTGATGCTCTCCCTAATATTTTAATATTTTTGGTTCATTTAGAATATTCTTTATTTATGTATAATGTTTGGTTCAACTTTAATTTTTAAAAACTAAATATGTATTCTGATTTAAACAATTTTCGAAAGAAAAAGAAAATCAAACGTATATTAATTTTTTGATTTTGTGTTGTTTTTATAGTTCATAGAGATAGTCAACTTTCTAAGCAAGAATCAATTGTTAATTAAATGGTACATTTTATGACTAATGTCTACTACTAGACCAAAAAAAGAGAATAATAAATAAATAATTTTAGTCTTGTATTTTAGCGTTTAATGCGGTAATGTTAAATAAATAGTTAATTATATATATTTAAGGGTTATTGAAGTATGACTTAACTATACAAACTATATCTATGTTACAAAATTATTTGATGTCATTAGATATCACTCCCGAAACAAAAAATAAAAAAAAATCATCTTTATAATTGTAGAAAAAACATTTTTAACAAAAGGATTAAAATTAAAAAATAAATATACAATCCACCATGTATTGATCAACAAATCAACACAAGTTTATAACTCAAAAAATACTAATAATTTGCAAGAATAAAGATCAAAATATTACACTAAAAAAACTCAAAATTACATTCCTTTAATATTCAATTCTTCTTTCAGTAAATTTCAGTTGATAACTCTACAAATACAAAAACACGGATGAATTTCAGTCACTAAACTAATCGACGATGATAATACACTAGGAGGCTCTTCTCATTACTAGATAACACTATTACCATACCTTAATCGTGTTTACTCGATCGATTTAATTGAACATGAAGGTGCTGCATATCTAGCAGAGAATGTATGACCCGAATATTCTTCGTCGTCTTCCATCAAACCTTCATCAAAGTTCTGAGCATAGCTTAAAGCATCATAGCCAAAACCTCCAAGTGATTTGTTGCAAGTGCCTTTTCTCTTTGTCCAAGGAAGCTTCGACTTGAGATAACCCCAACATGAAACACTAAAACCTCTAGGAGACGACGACGACGATGTTGATGAATTTTTCTCCATTAGTTTGAGAGTGCTTCATGGAATTAAACCTTTTGTTTTGAGTTCATGGTAGAGAATATAAATAGTACTATAATTCTCTAAACCGTTTGGTCAAAAGATGAAAAGCTTTTTTGGGTGAATAAGATTATATGAAAGTGAAGAATCTATGTTTGTCGTTTTGAATGGATATGTTGTATGGAAAAAGAATCTCGTACTGCAATGATACAGTGAGATTTTCATTCAATGAGTAAAACATGGTGGGCTCATACCAATTTGCATGGAATCAGCAAGTGCAAAAAAGGGGTGTCTCGAATCAGTGCACTTTTTGTTTTGAATCATGGTTAATAATTGAGGATATTAATTGGTAAACAATAATTATAACCAAAGAATGATTTTGTTAGGATTTTTTTTAAGTGTAATGAGTGTTGGAAGAGAATATTTGCAGCAGAGAGAACTTGTACGATTAATCTTTGTGAGTGAACATTAATGTGACGTGTACGAAAGTATATCTTGTTTGTATGAGCATATATAATTTACATATTATCAACTTTTTCATTCATGTGGGAATTTGAGCATTTCATATGCCCCACTATCTCAATAGTGGCTCAATTATACTGGACACAAATTTGTTAATGTCAAATTCTAAATTTTAATGATCTGTATTAGATGTGTAATTTTATATATGTAAGTGAAGATTCTCATCATAATGGAGATGTACAGGGGAGAAATTTCCTTGGGGTAAACCAGGGATGAGATCAAAACTCTTGGGATATCGTCCCCCGACATTTAAACAAAAGATATATGGTCGAGTGATAAATATTAGGGGTGGCAAAACTCTTGGAACTCATATTTTTCAAGGTATTTTTATCTCAACTCTAAAAATCCTTAAAAAGTCTGTTATCCATTGGGCTAGCTCGAATGGACCGTGAGTATCTCATTAAACTCATATTAGTATAAATTTTAAAAAATTATATTAATATTCATATTGTCTTACTCTAAAATAATAAATTGGTTTTTCTCACCTCACTAAATTGTATCTCTATTTTATTCAATCTTTCTCTTTTAAATATTATATATTCATATAATCAACTTTTTTCTCATATTTAATATTAGTTTATCTTATATTAAACATTTGAGTATTATATTTTATACAACTTAGATATGTATTGTATTTAAAAATACATTATAGTATTTATAAAACATAATATAATACTTAAAAATGTATTATGTTTAAAATAATATAATTTTTAATTTTAATTATATTAAATATTATGACATTTTAATTTTATTTTTTATTTTAAAAAAACTCATTTAGGGTCGGGTAACCCAAAGCCCATCTAGGGCCGGACTCGGGTAGTAATATGCGAGTTCATATTAGAAATGAGTTTTTTTGGTCGAGCCCTAAAAAGCCCGAGCCCATCAGGACCAACCCGTTTAGGATTGGATAGCCTATTTTGACAACTCTAGTTTACGGTGAAATTTGGTAAACAATCGTTGATCTTCCAATAACTTTGGTGGCTCACAGGATCGATCAGATTGATCCTAGGACATGTGCTAAATGATATCTTGAGTAGGTTTTATAAATAACAAGAAACACTTCCACAGTGTTCATGAAATAATAAAGAATGATTGCTTTCAAACGTAAATGGAAGATAAATTGCAAAAAGACTTTGAATCAAAATGTTGGTAAAGAGGATAAAGTAAATTTGACAAGTAAAGATAAACTTTAATGAAAACTTGATAAATTGTATTGAATGAAAATGGTGTTACTCCACATACATTTCTCTCACACTCGTTTCTCTTTACACTTGATACTTTGAGTAAAAACAGAGTTTTTGTACACAATTGAACACACTCAATCTTAACACTACAACTAACTATTTATAACAAACGAAATAACCGCTAATAACGGTCTTGAAACGAGAACGAGACAAGTGTCATTCTGCATGCCTTCGATCCTTGAGCGACATGTGTCTCATTAAAGCATCAGCCATTAAATGCTAATTAGTGACCTGTTAAGCTTCCAATCCTTTTATAAATACTTTCCCTCTAAAAAGCATTTTCCTTTTTCACACTCCCAAAAACTCTTTGTGAATATCTACTTTCTTCAAGCTCTCAACTTCCTAAAAGCACAAACTAAACCTATATTTTTTGCAATGGCGTCTTCAACTTCCATTATCAAGGACTCCAAGAAGGCTCATAAATCAAGGGATTTGAAGAGTTCTTCCCAACTTCCTCCATACGCTACACTCTCTGGGCCCAAACTGGTGAAAAATCAGGCATGCATTCCTGAATCCATGCAAAAGGAAATGAGGCACATCTACGAGTCTCAGGCACTCATTTCGGTCATCGTTTCTGGTAAACCTTGTGCTCTTTATGGCCCTTTTCTTTCTTTAGATGTAGATAATGAAAAGATTGGGGAGTTTTTTTCCCAATTATCACATGAGCAAGCCTATAGGGCAAACTGATAAGACTTGGATAGAAGTAGCTTCTATTGATGCTGTTGTACTGAGCAATATTGACTTAAGGTATATGAATGATGGTTTCAAGGTCTTTAAGGCTACCTGATCGATAAAATAACAAGTGCATTATTTTATCGATTGTAGTAATAAAAATGGGTTTACCCCAGTGTCGTTCTCTTGAGGACTGCGCAAGAATAGATAAGTTTTTACGTAAATCAGTTAAACAAAAGGTTTAATGGTTGTTTTAAAATTGACTTTTGAAATTATAAATCATTACCGCCTTTCATGATTAGCTTTAAAAAATTCCTTTAAAGAAAACCCTTTGGTATTCCCTCTATAACCCAATTCCTTAGTTGTATATAAAGAATACCAAGCTTTTAGAATACCAAAAGTTTTACGGTTAAATTATGGCATCCCAATTCCTTGGCGATGTCTAATAAAATATTGTTGTTTGAAAAAGGTGTTAACTATGGTATTCCTACCTACGGTTAACATTAGATCGAAAATATTATCTTCCAATTTAGGTTTTGCATTACAAACATTCAAAAAACACAATGATAATGAAACTGCAATGAAATTGTTATAAAATAAACCTTAATGTCATTACAAAGGGAAATCAGGGACACCCCCTAGCATTGGAGTTTAGCCTCTCATGTTCATGATAACAATAATAAAACTATAAAAACAAGGAAAATAAATTACACTTGTAATAGGGTTCAGATGATCTTTAATGGCTTCCGTCGTTCCAAGATCACCTTTCTCCCAAAACTCGTGCGTACAATCTCCAGAGAAAAATCAAATATAATCGTCAAATCAAAAACCGTTTTTCTCCTCACACAATCATCCTAATGTATCATACCACAAACGGCTAAGCGAAAATCTCAAAATACCCTCGGAGGTCACTAAAGTGAAATAAAATAAAATGATAAAATTGTCTCCTCCAGGAGCCCTGAAACAGATCGTGTCCCATGAAACAGAGGGTTGTGTCAGACTACTGGATCTTCAAAAGTTGGACGCCCCCTCTTAACAAGACTTGACACAGGTCGTTTCCTGTGACACGGGCGGCCATGTCAGGCTGCTGACTTGGCTTTTTTCCTCTTGATTCATTATCCATCTCAGGCCTCCTGACACGGGCCATGTCAGGTGACACGGGCACGCGTGTCAGGCTTCTGAATCTTCACCAAAATCCAATTTTTCGCACTCAAAAGCCTGTTCCACATGTGTTCGATCAAAGACTTCCTGTGTACCTGAAAAAACGACATAAGACAGCCAAATCAAAGCAACAAGTGACTAGAAATGACATAATGTAAAAACTAAACATGCTTGACTAAAACTCGCAAAACCTTAGAAAAAAGATGTAATGCAATACAAGTAAAGAAAAATTAAGGGAAACGATCAACAAATGATTTTGAAAAATAGAGAGTGAAAACTATCGATCACTACCCCTTCCTTTAAGGATAATAAACTGTATCTGAGCTGGCTAGAAAAATTAGAACCCATTAAGGCCTAAACCTGGAAGGACTTAGGGATCTATGATCTCATCATGCTGTCAAAAACTGGTCTCCCATATTGTCCGATGATTGCTACTTACCGAGTTTAAAGATTCTAACTGCAAGTATACAGCCTAATCGCGTAGTAATAAAAGATATCGATCCTACAGAGACTCGATAATTAACCTAGCGTTATTGGGTGTTATTATGTTTAGCTAAGGCGATTGATATTTTTAGTTTCAAAAGGAGAGAAAGTAATTAAGTTAAATTAATAATAATGATATCGGTACGTAATTGATTCGCCTTCGCGAATCCAATAAAGGGTCGGCTTATTAAGGTTTATTAAGATATCTCTCCGTAGAAATTGTCGGTTTAAAAGTCGTTAACTCACACTCTCGTGGTCTTGTTTATTACTATACTCCTAATTTCAATTGAGCACTCTCGTTGTGTCAATTCAAGTTAGAAATACTTTTTGGTAACCAAAAGGTTCTAATTGGTTTTAAAGAGCTTCCGTTGTATTTAAAACAATGCCCGATTTCAGTTATCTGATTACGATCTCACACTCTCGTGGTCTTAATCCTAATCTTTTATACTTTCTTACTCTCGTAATGAAAGTTGTTTATATTAAGAAATTGAAACCGAAAAGTAACTTAATTTAAGATATTAGCCTAATTCTATTGAATTAGTTCCGGTTAGACAATTACATACCGATTAATGGTTTAGCCGGACATATTAAATAAAAACGAAGAAAGGTAGAAGAAGAAGAATTGCATAATAATAAATGCATAATAATTAAACAAATAAGAATTAAAAATAGAAACCTGGTTGCAATGTTCTTGATCAACCAAACTTGAAGAAAACTAAAACTAAAACAAATATGTTATGGCTAGAAAGAATTAAAGAGTGATAGTTTCCTAATGATGGAGACTATCACTTTGGTTTGGTAATGAAAAAATAGAAACAATGCTGGAAATAAAATCTGAACTTCGAACAAAAATCTGACAGCAATTGCGTATCAAAACGAAGCTCCCTTTTTGCACTTTGATAGAACTACTATTTATAGTTTCTAAGCTTTGGTTTGTTGAGAATTTGACGGAATGGATTTAGCTTGGGCCTTGACTGATGAAGATGGACTATGGTTGAATAGGGTAGAGGAATTTTCTCTATTGAATGAGAAGAAAACGAACAACGACTCTTTTTGTTTTGACTGCTGATACATAAATAGGTTTCTGGAAATTAAGTTGTGACGGTCAACTTGAGGTTGGGACAGTCATCTTGAATGTGTGACGGTCATCTCACATTGGTGACGGTCGTCCCACAGTAAAAATGCAGAAACTTCATTTTTGCCTTCTGTTTTCTTTTGTTTTGCTTCATTTCTTGTCCTACAAGTCTCCTTTTCACTAATTTCAATGGATACCATAGGTTTTTCCTCAACCAAACCTACATTCACCAATTTCATCGCTTACTTCCATGATAAGGACAACGATGAAGTTTCAGACAAAGAGCACATAGAATTCCTCACGATTTAGCTATCACATTGCGTGTTTTACTCGAAATCTTTTCAGGTAGCAAAGAAGTACCTCATCATCACTACCCAAATGCACAATGGTTGAGACATCTGTTTGAGTGAAATGATTTTGGGCAACCTATATTAGTCTCTAAGCGGAGGCGTTACATAACTCACAGGTCCCAACACAACACCTAACTTGCTTCTATCAGGACCTTTCTGGTTGCTTCAACTCCGGATGAACGCTTCGTTCGAATCCAGATTGCCCAATGGGGGTTAGATGAAAAATCAGAAGAAGTAAAGAACAAGCTGGTGAAAGGGACTCATTTGGTGTAACTAACTCCCCTCGAAGACAGGATATCCCTTAGACATGCATTCTTAAGAATATGTGAAGATCCAATGACTTCACACCAAGCATGTCTTGTAATACCCAAATTACCCCACAAAAATATTGATAAAATCAGAGTAAATTTTTCATTCAAAAATATTTGAGTGTCACATTTCAACTTCAAAAACAAACAAAAGGCTCAATGATAGGTTTATAAGAAAATTGTTCAACATGCAGCATAATTAAAAATAACATATAATAATTTCATCACTAAATGTTTTTCATAAAATAAAATAAATAAAATGTAGCGTCGTCCCAATACCAAAGCAACGTGTAAACGGTGGGAGAACTGATTTTCTAAAAATGTTGCGGATAGCAAGAGTCGCCACCAACTTTTATTTTATCCATAAGGAAGGGACATAAAAGAACAGGAAATACCGTTTTGAAAAGACTTGAGTTCGGGGGGTAGGTTATATAAAGGGAAAGTGTTAGCACCCTTTATATCCATGGTTATCCATGGGCTCTTAGTTACTTAACTCACTTTAATTATTTTTGAAAAGTGTAGTGTGTGATTAGAAATTTTATAAGTACTTTGTAATGATCCTTGTATGGATGTATACAAAGCCTTGTTTTGAAAATCTTTGAAAATTGTGAGGTGTGAAAAGTATTTTAAAGGGTGTGAGCCAGTAACTTAGAGTTCCTACCCTAGACTAAGTCATTCATGTTCTTATATATCCTTTCAAGGGTAAGATTGTCCCTATTATTAAGGAATAGGTAGTCATTACCTTGGATTTTATTAAGGGACGGACGTAGTGTCATCGTATGGTCAACGAAGGCAACTGTAGGATGTCTTTAGCAATTTGGGAGGGACTATCATCTTTTAAACTGAAGGGTCAAAATCATTTATCGTATGCAACCTCGTAGGGACTTGATCTTTTCAACCGGGGAGGGACTAGATGATTTATACTTGTATGGGTTTTGCTTAAGACACCCCCATTTTCTAGGGACTTGACCATATTAAAGGCAACCAAGAGGGGTAACCCTAGGAGGTGCAGACAACGATCTTAGATCGACTTACGTGTGTGAGTGTTTATATTCAGATATTTTATCTTTTTTAATTAATTATCTAAGTCCAATTTATTCATTTATGTTTTGCACTCCCTATTTACTAACCATGCAATTTATATTTACGAAAATAAAAAAATAAAGCAAAAATAAATTCCTAAGATATTACATGGCTTTGGGGCAGATACAATATAATTGGATGGAAAATAAAGTACAATAAATAATACCTATACAATTTTCTAATAAGATTAATAAATAAAAATTAAATGAAGGAAATAAAAGCAAAATAAATTAAGGAAAATAAAAATTAAAAATTTAAAGTTGAAAATTATGTTAAAGTTTTAATTTAGAAAGATTATATTTAGGTTAGATAAATTAGGGTTAGAAAAAATAAATTAAGTTTTTAGGTTAAATTTAGATTTTTTATTAAAGAGAATTAATTATTAATTATAATATACAAAAACTAAATATATATACAAAAGTTACTAATTTATGAAAATATAAAGAAAATTTATTTATATACATAATTATGGCTAAAGAAAAATAATTAGGGATTTAATTAGACTTAAAACAAGATCATTAAGTATTTTTAAAAAATATTAATTTAAATTATTATTTTATTAATCAAATTATATATTTATATACATATTAATTATATAAAAATGTTAGTGGATTATTTAAAGAAAACAAAATAACTTATTTATAAATTATAATTAGTTTATATTGATTGTTTCATTATTATTAAAAAAAGGAATTAACTTAAAAAATAATAAAACAAGAAAATCATGAAAAAGAAACAGAAAACGCTCAAAATAAAGGACCTGGGAATCGAACCCAGGTCCGGTACCTCCAAGGCCAAGCTTTCTACCATCTGAGTTGTGTGCGCGTGTTGATAATCATATGAAGCAAACAAAATAAATATTAAACCTGCAGAAACAAAATAAGTGTAAAAATAAAGAGGGGACCTGGGAATCAAACTCAGGTCTCAAGCTTCGCGCGCGTATTGCTTCGTCCACCAGCCTGGCATGCTTTCGTATCCTATATTCAACACGAAAAATATATAATATAATTTTAAATTCAAATTCTGGAAGATGGCGCATTAATCTTCAACCTCCATCCCTACAGGTTTTCCTGCGAATTTTCATATGACTTTTGTTGCAAATTTCCCTGCGATTGCAGACCCGCGAATTTTCAAACATTGCGTAAAAAGTACAATCCGATCAAATTAATAACATCAATGGATTCCCCAGGACCTGTACAATTCATTTATGTCCTTAGAATATATTTATATTAGCTAAATTATAAAGCCCCAAATCGAAGCTTGAAACCCTAGTTATGGTGACAAGCGATTCCTGCAACGAAACTTTAAACCAACAGCCCAGAAAGATTCCACGGATCAAAACAAACAAGAATCAACGGTTAAATACAATATATATCATGTTAATATAGGAAATCGAAATTCTAAAAAGAACAAAGAAAAATTGATTCGGTTTATGCATTCTTTAGCAATGGTGATGCTGATGATGATTGGCATAACATCAAGAAGCCACAAGGATTGTGTTTAGACCTTTAAAACAACTTGAGATGACCTGCAACCAAGAAATAGAAATTGAGATTTTTGAACAAAATTTGAAGTTAGAACCAGCTCCTTTTGTCCCTGATTTTCGTGCCTCTTGTGTTGTTTAGGTTTGTATATATGTCTTGAATGAAATTAGGTTAAAAAAATGATGGGTTATTTGGACTTTTGGATAACTTCATGGTGAAGATTTCCAAGTTTCAAATATTTGAAATTTCCATCTATTCTTGCCATATTTGATTTAATTTGATTTCATCTCATGTCTAAACCTTCCAAATATGATCTCCATAATTTTCAATCAAAGATTTCACACATTATTTGATTTTTCATATTTTATATATATATTTAAATTGAATTTTAATGATTAAAATTCAAATAAATAATAAATAAACTATAAAAATTCAGAAATAATTGGAATTGGGCCGTGCTTGATGTTATTGTGAAGATTGGATTGCAATTTCATAGGCCCATTTGGAAAAAATTGGATTTGAGACCCTTTTTGCTCAATGCACCCTTTAAAAATCTCCCAACTTTGACAATGTACAAATCCCTCAATTTTAAGGCCATTAATATGATCTTGGACATTTTGGAAATCGTAAATAGTCCTCTAACAAACCTCTTTGGTCTCATGTCCATATCTTTTACCATTTTCAAATTATGCTCTTTGGAAAAAGTTAACTTTTTATTGACTTTTAAAATGACCTATAATGTTTTAGCTCATACCTTCCAAATGAAGCATTTTTAGGCTTGGCTTGCGAGACAAAAATTTGTAGAGAATTCAATTTCCTTCAAAATGAGCTTTGGATGGGAAATGTTTGATGAAGCATGTGAAAGTTATGGCTGGTCAAAGTTCAGTTGACTTTTATTGTGAAATCCTAATTTAGAAACTTCTTGATTCTTGATGATCTGAGATTTCTTTGATGAATCATGATAGACCCTTGATCAAATGATGAATTTTACTTCATAACCTTGATGTTGGCAAAAACACTTGAAGTTTGACTTTAATTTGACCACAGTTGACCTCAGTTTGACTTTTTAACCACTTTGACTGATTTTTGCATATCTGATCATCTGACTGGTCAAACTTATTGGGAAAGTTCTGAAACTTGACATAGGGACCCTTGAAGTCATGTGTGATGTTATGAAGCTCACTTGAGGCCTTGGAAGTCCATTTAGCTTAGATAAACTCAAAACCCTAGTTTTGGATCCATTGTTCAGGAGGAGACTTTGTCTGATGAAACCTTCAATCCATCTGACCAATTGTGAACCTTGTGAACCTTTAGTTAACTCTTGGGACACATTGATTTGATTGTGGGAGGGAAAATTTTGGGGGTACAACACAACGTATCAGAGCCGACATCCTAACGACGTGAAGCATACCAACTTCACTAACCACCACTCGACTTATCCTACTCACCTGCATGTTACCAACACAATGGTAACATTCAAACATAAGGGGTGAGATACTTACATCATAAAAGAGAAATATAATAAGAATTAGTAAGTATCATAAATAAATCACCACTTCTCAACAACCACTATACAACCACATCATATACACAACAACATCATACACCTCCACTGTAATACCCATATATAAAAGACATACATCAAAGCATATTTTTCATATATAAATTTTCGTTTGGTATTGAAATACAACAAGTTCTTAGTAATACAATGTATAAATATAGCCACTACAACATAAGTTACTAGTAAAAGGCTATAAATAGTACAAGATATTCATAAATAAAAAGTCTAAGAACTAGATCCGAAGATCTCAAAAGTTCACAGCGGAAGAAGCTATCAAACAAGCAAGGATAATCAAGTCGCCTTATTCTTACCCTTTGCGGAACTAAAGTACCTGAAATAAAAACATCAACATGGGGTGAGATAAAACATCTAAGTGAGTTCCCTATCTTAGAGTTCTCTCGACTCTAAAAGGTTTAAAACTAAACATTACTCAAGTCATGGAAAACCTAGACTTCGAGTTCACAAAAACTAAAGACATCAACCATAATAAAACGGAGCATACAAAAGGTGCTTTAAGGCATTTTTCCCCGCCCAGCCACACTCCCCGGTGGCAAGAAAGCACAGGTCACTCATTATCTATCAAAGGTACTTTCTCCGCCCATTCATACTCCCAGATGACAAGCAAGCACGGGACACGGTACCTACAACTAAGTAACTTTCCCCGCCCAGTTATACTCCCAGATGACAAGCAAGCACGGGTCATGATTACTCTTCCTAATGGATACTTTCCCCTCCCAGTCATACTCCCAGATGACAAGCAAGCACTGGTCACGGTCTCCCATTAAGAGTTTCGGATCCACTGATTAATTATATCGACATAAGCCATATAATTAAATTAGGATTTATCGCAAGGAAGTAAAATTCCAACTTTTAACAACTACTTAGCCCGAAGGCACCCTCCACGTATCGACGCCTAATTATTGTCAAGTCTCTAAAACAATTCCATAACAACCTAGGGTAATCTAGCTGCCTCACAAGTTTTACCGTTTTATTCCCTTAAGCTCACAATTCCCTAACTTAACATTTTTTACGGGTTTAACAAAAAGTCTGGCAAAAGTCGGGTAAAAATAATAATTTTCGGCATCACGTGAAAGTACATAATTCTAGCTTTCCAACGATTTAAAGAACATTTAAATCGGATAACCGAGTAAAAAGTTATGAAATTTCAAAGTTTGGAATTAAGATATTTTCCTCCATACTTACAGTGTTAACCGGTTAACGGATTGGTTAACTGGTTAACCAATCCAAACAGAGGCATACTACGCAAGTTCAAGATGCGTTAACCGGTTAACGGATTGGTTGACCGGTTAACGGATTGGTTAACCGGTTAACCAACCACAGACAACAACAAACACGTAAATTCCATGACAGTAACATCCCAAAACCATTCCAAACATTGGCAAACATCAAAAAAACATAGTAGCAATGTTCCTACACCTAGAGGCAACATATTCAACATTTATATCAATTTCTAAGCGTTTAATCTACCGATTCTAGGATTTTTCACAAATTGACCTAAAACTCACAAACTCTAAAAACTTTACCAAACCAAAAGTAAAAATTTCTAGCTATGAACCCACCTCTAGCAAGAAGATTGGAGAGGATTGAATGCTGAAACAAATGGGTAGAAGCAATAAGAGTAGGAGTACTCTTCTTCTTCTTTAAGACTTTTTCTTCTTCTTTCTTCCCTTCCTTTCTCTCTTCTCCTTCTTTATTTATTTCAATGTTTTTTTCAAAACAAACGAAATAAGACTTTAGGTCTTAAAAGGAAACATAACTTTTCCTACCGACAGGTCCAAATAGAGAGTATCCAAAAATATCTCTTAATTCAACATTTTATAAAACCTTTGAGTCAGCTAATATTAGTTAATAAAATAAAATCCCGCTGATTACTCTTTTTAATTCTATCAAAATTTCATAGGGTAATTCAGAACAATATTATTATCAAATAATATTATCCAGAGCATTAAATAAATTACAGGGTATTACATCCACAACATCATATATAACAACAACGACAAATATGCAATGAGACCCTACTTGACTCCATGCATGCAGTACCATATCCGACAACTACAAATACAACTCAACAACATCACCATACAACGATTTATCACAAAAACTTTCTTTCATCACCATCAAGCATATTTAGCATATAACCACATAAATTAACTTCGACCACCACAAGCACAACAACAACACATACAACAACATATTACATATACATGTATAAACAATAAACATATGTAACTTATCACGACAACAACAACTCATAACTCCACGACCACAAAGTCCAACAACATATCCACTATGTTCATACTCAAGTTATACTAAGTATCCCTACAATTATGTGTATAACTCTTCTCTAATTGCATTCAACTACACCACATCCATTCCTAAGCATTAATAAATTAATTAGATAATTTTAAGGAATTTTTCAGAATTAAAAGTCGACATTTTTCGCTCCAGGTCTCACTGAGCAAGGGGGGTTGTGATAACTCGAATTTGTATCGATTATTTAATATAGTTTCCGATTAACTTGTTAATATATTTGTTTCCAACGATATTACGGGAGTTTTGTGTTTGTTTTACAGATATTTAATTAAACTTGACTTTTGGAAGAAAATAATGAAAATGAGACTAGTTGGACAAGAAATGAAGCAAAACAGAAGATAACAGAAGGAGAAAATGAAGTTCTTCATTTTTACTATGGGACGGCCATCATGGATGAGTCACGACCGTCACCAATCCAAGATGACTGTCCCAAGTCTAAGATGAATGTCACCAATCCAAGATGACTGTCCCAAGTCTAAGACGACTATCACCAACCCAAGTTGCTCGTCCCATGTTTAAGTTGATCGTCACAACTAAATTTCTAGAAACCTATTTACGTATCAGAAGTCAAAACTGAAAGAGATGTTATGCCTTTTCTTCTTATTCAACAAAGATATTATCTCTACCCTAATCAACCTCAGTCCAAGTTCATCAGTCAGAGCCCAAGCTAAATCCATTTCGTCAAGTTCTCAGCATACCAAAGCCTAGAAGCTTTAAATAGAAGCTACTGCAAAGTACAAAGGGAGCTTCTTTCATACCCCAAATTTTTGTCGCATTGTCATTCGAAGTTCAGATTTATTTTCCAGCATCGCTTTTATTTTTCCATTACTAAACCTAAGTGATAGTTTCCATCATTAGGAAGCTATCACTATTTTAATTCTTTCAAGCCACTGCATATTTGTTTTAGCTTTTAAGTTTCTTCAAGTTTGGTTGATTAAGAACATTGCAACCAGGGTTCTATTTTTAATGCTTTATTGTTTAATTATTATGTCATTTATTAATATTATTATGCAATTCTTCTTCTTCTACCATTCTCCGTTTTTATTTAATATGTCTGGCTAAACTGTTAATCGGTATGTAATTGTCTAACCAAAACGAATTCGATAGAACTAGGCTAATATCTTAAATTAAGTTACTCTTTGATTTCGATTTCTTAATATAAACAACTTTTGTTATGAGAGTAAGAAAGTATAAAAGATTAGGATTAAGACCACGGGAGAGTGAGATCATAATCGGATAGCTGAAATCGGGCATTGTTTTAAATACACCGGAAGCGCTTTAAAACCAATTAGAACCTTTAGGTTTCCAAAAAGTATTTCTAACTTGAATTGACACAACGAAAGCGCTCAATTGAACTTAGGAGTATAGTTATAGGCAAGACCACGAGAGTGTGAGTTAACGACTTTTAAACTGATAGTTTCTATAAAGAGATAACTTAACAAACCTTAATAAGCCGACCCTCTATTCAATTTGCAAAGTCGAATCAATTACATACCGATATCCTTATTATTAATTTAACTTAATTACTTTCTCATCTTATAAAACTAAAAATATCACTTGCCTTAGCTAAACATAATAACACTCGATAGCACTAGGTTGATTATCGAGTCTCTGTGGGATCGATATCTTTTATTACTATGTGATAGACTATGCACTTGCAGTTAGAATCTTTAGACTTGGAAAGTCGCGATCAAGTTTTTGGAGCCGTTGTCGGGAATTTAGATTTAGTCAATAGTGCAATTCTTTGTTGCGCTGTCTAGACTAAGGAAACAAATTTACCTTTCCTTTGTCAATTGTATGCCCAGTACTTGATCCCGAGGTGAATACTTAGAACCCCAGATCGACAAATTAGAACGTTTAATAAGTTCGAGACGCCGAACCGAACTCAACGAAACCCTTTTTCCCGAAGATATCATATCAGAACCAGTTGAAGAATCAATCATGGCCAAAAAGGGAGTCGTTCCACATTCACTCAAGTCCTATGAGACTCCAAATCAACAAGAACAACGCTAGTATTGTCGCACCAACCATAACCTGAAATGATTTTGAACTGAAACCTTCACTGTTGCAAGCTGTACAACAGAACCAATTTTCTGAGAATCTTATGGATGACCCTAATGAACATCTGACAAAGTTTGTGAAATACGTAGATACCCTGAAAGCAAATGGTGTAACCCAAGACACAATAAGACTGAGACTCTTTCCGTTATCTTTAAGAGATAGAGCTTGGGTATGGTTACAATCGCTACCATCCAACTCTGTCACAACATAGGAAGAACTGAAGAAAGTTTTTTTTATCTCGTTATTTCCCATCAAGAAAGACATTTATGCTAAGAGCTCAAATTAACGGATTTTGGCAAAAAGATGCTGAATCACTTTAAGAAGCGTGGGAAAGATACAAGTATTTGTTAAGGTTATGTCCACACCATGGGTTTGAAAATTGGGTAACCATCATAACCTTCTATAATGGACTTCTATACAACACTAGGATGACGATAGACGCTTCCGCGGGTGGAGCTCTTATGGATAAACCATACGAAGAAGCCTATAACCTCATTGAGAACATGGCTCAAAATCATTGTCAATGGGGAGGAGAAAGAACACCTGTAGAGAAGAACCAAACTAAAGGAGGAATGTACGAAGTGAATAGTTTCGATCACGTAAATTCCAAGATGGATTCCATAGCTCAGAAAATCGATAACTTGACCATAACACCACCAGCCACCGTGGCTGCAGTGACTCCAAATTGCGAAATTTGTGGATTCCCAGGACACACATCACCTGAATGTCAACTTCTTGCCGGATTAACCACAGATCAGGTGAAATATGCTCAAGGAAATCCTTATTCTAATACCTACAACCCATGATGGAAGAATCATCCAAATTTCTCTTACAAGAACAATAATTCCTTGTATGCGCCTAACCAAGCGCCAACTTTACCACCGGGATACCAAAAAGCTGCCGCACCCAATCCAAAATTTCCTAGGAAATCAAACCTTGAACTGATGATGGAAAACTTCATTGCCACACAAGGGCAAACAAACAAGGATTTCCTGAACCAGAACATCCATACTAGTGTGCAGATCAAACAATTGGTGACCAAAGTAGATGCATTAGCTACTCATAATAAGGTGTTAGAAACCCAAATATCTCAAGTAGCCCAACAACAAGCATCCACTGCTGCCCCAGCTGTAACGTTTCCTAGAAATCCACAACCAAATCCTAAAGGTCATGTAAATGCAGTTATACTAAGAAGCGGAAAATAATTGGACGGACCAGCCGATCCTAGAACTGAAAACCCATCCATGTACCAACAACCTGAGAAATTGACTACGAAAAATGATAAACCACAGGAAAAGGAAGCCAACGAACAAGAGGCTAGGGAAAAAGAAAAACATTATGTACCTCCGCCACCGTATAAACCACCGATTTCGTACCTCCAACGGTTAACAAATTCTAAACCTATGGGATAATTCAAGAAAATCATAGAGCTTCTGAAATAGTTAAACATCACCATACCCTTTACAGAAGTTATTACTCATATGCCCTCATATGCTAAATTTCTAAAAGAGATCTTATATAACTAAAAGAAAATCGAGGAAATGAAACAGTTACACTTACTATTGAGTGTAGCGCAATTATTCAAAATAACATGCCTCCTAAACTGAAAGATCCAGGAAGTTTCTCTATTCCTTGTGTAATAGGAAAGTTCGTCATAGACAAAACTCTATGTGATTTAGGAGAAAGTATAAGTGTTATGCCATTATCAATTTGCAAGAAGCTCGATATGGGACAAATGAGACCAACCAAGATGTCAGTTCAACTAGACGATCGCTCAGTAAAATTCCCGATTTGCGTTCTAGAGAATGTTCCTGTACGAATAAGTCAGTTATACATCCCGACTGATTTCATAATCATGGACATTAAGGAAGATGCTAAAACTCCTATCATACTTGGAAGGCCCTTCTTAGCCAAATCCGGAGCTATCATCGATGTGAATAAAGGCAGGCTGACATTCGAAGTAGGAGAAGAGAAAGTCGAATTCATTTTAACCCAATTCCTCCAAGCTCCAACTATAGACGATACTTGTTACCTTATAGATGTCATTGACGAGTGCAGACGAAAAATCGAAAAAGAAGAGACTACCTACTCTGACATAATGAAAATATCATCTCCTAAGATCTTCAAAGATGATAATTGGAAAGAACCTTACCAGGACGAAAGCCCGATTGAATGTTTAGCTCTTACACCTGACCAAATGCGATACCCAAAGAAACCTGATATTGAACTAAAGGCATTACCTAAAAACCTTAGATACGAATTCCTCGATTTAGAACTTAAAATACCAGTTATAGTGAATGTATACTTAGGCTATAACATATCTGATATAAAAGGAATAAGTCCTTTGATATTCATTCACCGCATTATGCTAGAGAAAGATTGTAAGACCTCTAGAGAACCTCAGAGAAGGATTAATCCAATTTTAAGTATGGTTGTCAGGGACAAGGTAAAGAAGTTACTAGATGCCAAAATTATATATCCAATATTCGACAGTTACTGGGTCAGTCCAGTGCATGTCGTACCAAAGATGGGAGGCATTACAGTCACTAAGAACTCAAAGGGTGAGTCTATAACATAAATAGTAGTAATCGGGAGTAAAATGTGCATCGATTACCGAAAACCGAACAAAGCTACCCGGAAAGATCACTTTCCTTTACCCTTCATCGGTCAAATGTTGGAAATATTAGTCAAACATTCTTACTTTTGATACCTAGATGGTTACTCAAGATTTTTCCAAATTCATATTCATCCTGACGACCAAGAAAAGACAACATTTGCATGCCCCTACGGAACATTAGCTTACCGTCGTATGCCATTTGGTTTATGTAACACTCCAACAACTTTTCAATGATGCGTGATGGAGATTTGTGCTGATTTCATAGATGACATCATGGAAGTGTTTATGGAGGGTTTCTTCGTATGCGGTCAAAGCTTTGAAGGATGTCTATCTAACTTAGAAATGGCACTCGAGAGATGCATAAAAGTGAATCTTGTACTAAATTGGGAAAAATTCCATTTTATGGTTAGACAAGGGATAGTTTTGGGACATGTGATATCTAACATAGGCATCGAGGTAGATTGTAATACCCAGTAGTTTATTTAATGCTCTGAATAATATTATTTGATATTAATATTGTTCTGGATTACTCTAAGAAATTTTAACGGAAATAAATAGAGTAATCAACGAAATTTATTTTTTTATTAATTAATATTAGCTGACTCAGAGGTTTTATAAAATATTGGATTAAGAGACATTTTTGGATACTCTCTGTAATACCCCGCATTTAATTAAACACCCTGGATAATATTAATTAGGATAAATTAGTATTATCTAACTCAGAGATATTTTCTGGATATTCTCAAATTGAACCCGTTAGTATACTAGCTATCATATATTGGTATAATATACATTGTTTGGTTTTTAAAAGAAAGAGAAACAAGTTATGTATTATAAAAAGAAAAGAAAGAAAGTTGGTAAGAGAAAGAAAAGAGAAAGAAGGAAAAAGAAAAGAAAGAAAGGGAGAAGAAAAGAGAACAAGAGGAAGAAAAACCCAGAGAGGAAATGCTTGGATCATCACCATTTCTCCACCAAATCTTCATCTTCACCAACCTCCTCATCGATTGCAAGGTGGGTTCTTAGTTAGAAACTTTTCTTTTGAGTTTTGGTTGAGTTTATAGTTTTTAGGGTTTTGTAGAAAATCTTAGAAATTGATAGATTAAACGGTTAAAACTCGGTTAAATGGAAGTATAATGACTAATATATGATAGTATTCATGTTTAGTGTTTGATTATCCTGTTTTGGTGGTGTTTGGGTTGATTTTGGTATGGAAATGATGTTTCCCGTGAGCCTGAAATTTATGGAATCGCAGAGCTCGCACAGCGAGAAATGCAGGAAGTTCCTCGCTCAACGAGCTGAACCCTCGCTCAGCGAGACCTGGGAGTTCTATTTTGTGTTTTTTTAAAATCGTAACTTGTGACCCGGGTATCCGTTTTTAGTGCTCCACATATCGATTCGAAGACGAGAATATTTACCAATTGATGATAATGAGAGATATTTCGTTCACCCGACTTTTATCCAACTTTTCCTATTAACCGTAATTATGTTAGTTAGGGAATTTTGGAAGGTATGCCTAATCATGAGGATTGGTTGAGAATGGATACATGAGATCATTGTGAGAATTGTTTAATGGAGATAACTAGACTAAAATGTTAAAAGGTTAGAAGTATGTAATTGGGAACTGTATGATTAGAGTATAAAAAATGGAGAAACTGTGAAGAATCTTACCATAAACCAATAATGTAGTCTTGTAGTGCAAC
This sequence comes from Lathyrus aphaca, assembly GCA_963966055.1. NCBI lineage: Eukaryota > Viridiplantae > Streptophyta > Magnoliopsida > Fabales > Fabaceae > Lathyrus > Lathyrus aphaca. The sequence continues at coordinate 109,514,103 of OZ014523.1, forward strand.
TAGGATTGTTGGGTGGTATAAATTGTGAGATGCCTAGTTCTACCTAGTTTGTTTTGAACTCTTAGAGTGCTATACACTAGGCCTCCGTAATAGTCTTGTGTAAGTGTAACACCCCAAATTCGCCCTATTCTTTTTAAGAATAATATCACATCATATTCATCATGAACATATCATATTCTTGGCATCCTAGCATGGAAAGATGAGGCATAACATCTTCATGACCTAGCATTAGGCATATGATCATCTGTGGAGGTTTTTGAAGCATTACAAGCTATGACAAGGGGCTCAATGGATTTGTTCAAGTCCTATGAAGGGTATACATTGCATTCATAAGCTCAAGTTCATTTATAATAGCTCAGAAGGTTGGAAGATCATCAGGGAATTCAGGCTAAGGCAAAGCTCCTACACAATGACCCCAAATTAGGGTTTGAGTTTCAAGCATGAAAACCTCAAGACTTTAGCCATTTCATTTGGGCAAAGTCTTTTACATGTTAAGAGGATCCTAGGGATGAAATTTGGTGAGAAAATTCCTTCTGGAAGTCAAGTATTTCTTCAGTTGCTTGTAAATGAAGAAACAGGTCAACTGTGCCTTAGAAAAGTCAACTGTGAGATTTCAAGGGGTCCAACCCCATTTTTCTAGCCAAGGGATGTTCTTATAATGTTAAAAGAGGTTTGGCAAGATCAAATATCAAGAATCATGAGGTTTTGAGGTGTTTTGCAAAATTGGTGTAAGCTTGGTCATGGAAAATGCCATTTTTAGCAAGTTTTTTCCCTAATTTTCAAGTGAGCATAACTTGGTGAAAACTTCTTCAAATGGACCAAAGTCAAACATGAAAGTTGGAGATTAAAGCATCCCATTTTCAAAAAGTACAAGTACTTTTTCATAGCCTTCATGGTTAATAAGATAGAGCCCTCGAAAATTGCATGAAAACTAGGGCAAAGCTTGATTTTTCAATTGTACACAAAAGCAAAAAGGCTTGAAACTTATTTTTGGGTGTTGGTACATACCAAATAAGGTTACAATATTACAAAGAAAGGAAAATAGCTCATTTTTCTCCAAGAATGACACCAAATTCGTGCATGATGAGAATTGTATTCCCTAAGTGTAATATTTGCATGATCATGAGAAAGGTGTGATACTTGCATCCAAAGGCCAAGATCTTTTTGGATTGAAATCAAGGGTCATATTGTGAATGCACATGGGCAAGAAAGAGGGCAGTGCATGAGTGTTTCATGATATTACAACAAATTTGAAAATTGTGCAAACTCTCTCACACACTCTCTTCCCACGTGCAAAGGCTTGCATTCTTTCAGCATTAATTCATAAGCTCATTTATAAGAGAATTAGGGTTTTAGAAGGGTTCAGATCTCTCTCATTTCATCACTCTCAAGTTTTGGCTCAGTTTGCAAATTCCTTCGAATCATTCTCTACACTTGCTCTCTTCATAAACCAACCACAAATTCTTCATCATTGAGAGCTCAGGATCACAAATCCATCCATTGTTAAAGCTAATTCTCAAGATCTCACACCTTTCCATTTCAGGGAAGCAAGCTTCAAACTCTTAGATCCAGCAATTTTCAAGGCTCTAGTTGCATTTATTTTTCAACTAGAGTGTATTTGGAGTGGATTGGCATCTCTTTCTTGGCTTACAACAAGCTATTTCCAGATCTGCAAGTTTCAGGTGAGCTCCAAATTCTCAGATCTAGAAATAAAAATAGAAGTGTGCATTATGATCTACTGGTTATGCTGATCACTCTGCTTGTTTTAAATTCAAATTTGGTGCATTATTGAGCTTTATATGTTGATCTGAATTTTCATGGTGCAACCTATTTGCTTTCGATCTGGAATATCCTTTGATCTATTGAGAATTTCATTGCCATATTTGAGTTTAGGGTGACTTAATGATCTGATCTGGAGCATTTTGTTCATTATTATTGTTGTTTGTTCATTATTTGCTTTTTTCGGTGCCGGAGCCCTAGATCCGGTCACCGAATTCTGGGTTGATGTTTGCTAGGGTTTCCACGAAGAAGAAGGTCTCATGACCCTTAGATCCTCTCATCTGGACGTTTGTGATGCTGCCACCTCAATTAATGAACATGTCCCCCTTACGTGTTGTTCCTTTTATAATTTTCATTCTGATAATTCAATGTGTTACGCACCCCATGTTAATTAGTGTGTTCTCTCTCTCTGGTCCAATCATTTTGGTGACTTGGTTTTAATGAGTTGACCTCCAGGATGCGTCCATGTGATCCAATGGCTTATGTTTTTTGCTGATTTTCTTGAATATCCATGTTAATTATTGTGCGCTGCGCAGATCTATTGGGCTTGTCCCTGCTATTCCCACCCCCTGTCTTTAGGCCCATTGAGAATTGAACTGATTTCCTTTCTCTTCGCACCCCAGCTTCCTCTTTCTTTTTTAATTCTTTTTTTTTATTTCATTTCATTTCAGCTTTGCTTTTTAATTTTTAAAAATAGTTCTAAGTTTCAAAAAATTATGAAATAATTCATGGATGTTAATTTGAGTTTTCTTTAATTTTTAGTATTTTTATTTTCCATTTGTTTTTATTTTGACACGTGTAAATTAATTATCCCTTTTAATTAATTCATTTTATTCCATTTTAAGCATGATGTCTTGTCCATTTTCCATATTGATCCTCATTTTGAATTTTTGAGTGGTTCTTTTTGATCTGGACTCTCAATAGGGTGTACTTCATGTGTGATTTTTGTTCTAATTTTTAGAAGCTTGTTTATTTGGTTTTGGTCTTTGACTTGTAAGTGAAGTTTCTTAACCCTAGTTGATGTTTAACCCCTCATTTGACTTGCATAGCTTCTGAATTCCTTCCTATCCTTTTGGCATGTTATTATATCATGATTGAAGATCTCTTGTCCAAAGTTGTGGAATTTTTGGGTGCATTGTTGATTTGATTTGAATTTTGGTTCTTAACTTGTCCCATTTTGCTTCTTTTTGATCATAAGTCCTCTCTTTAGCTTAGAATGGCACTTGTGCCAACTTCTTCATCTCATTTGGGGTCTCTTTAGGGCATTGATACCTTTCTGATCTTGGTTGGGGGTTTGTGCTTTGGAAATTTTGTATTTGGTTTACCTTTGAAGTTATTTCTTTCTTTTGTACATCCACCTTACTTCTTTGCTTCTTTCTTCCCATAATGTGATTGCTTGATCATATGCTTCTCTCCTCTTCATCTCTCTTGCTTCTTTAACTAGATTAGGGTTCTGGCCTTATGCCTTGAGCTTGTGTTTTGTTTAGTTTGCTTTGTATCTTACCAAGTTTGCTTTGCTTTGCCATGTGATTCATATTGCCTCATATTGATTTGTGTGCTTCTTCTCTCATTCTTGTGACTTGCATTTGCATTGAGCATTTGTGTGTATGACTTTACTTCTGTTTGTATGATGTTGGTATGACATTATGTTCATTTTGTTTTGCTTGTGTGCTTGTGTTGCTAACCATTTCAGGGGCTATGGTAAGTGAGAGGTGTGGATGTGATTCCCACATCTCCAAATCTCATCTCTTCTCTTCTTATTCTTACTTGTTCTAACCTTTGATTGTTGGGCTTAGGCCTTACTTCCCCCTTTTTCTTTTTTCTTCTTCTCTTATTCTTTCTTTCTTCTTTAGGATAGTAAACCACACTAACCTAGGATTTCCCATGCATGATAACACTTAGGATTCATTAGTCCCCCATTAGACTTTTGCCTTTGTGATCCTTTGGTTTCTCTTCTCTTCTCATCTCAAAACCCTAAAAAGCACCTAATAAAGTTTGAAGTGATACCTTGAGCAATAGCCTTAACCCATGAGACACTTGTAGTCTTCCCATCTTGGGATAGTACAAGCTTGTCTTGTGATGCACAAGTCTGATCAAGATATCATCTTCACCAAGAAAATCATAAAACACACTTCTTCACTGTAAATAACAAAAAACACTTAATAAGTTAATGAGTTAGTGAGCTTAAGCCCTAATCTCTGGGTTCAAGTTTTGGGGATCTTCTCCTTACTTGAGTGTGCTTGTTCTATTATTCCATCTTGGAATGTAGTGACAAGTGCACATTCCATGGAAAAGAGCTTGAGTTCACTTCCTTGTGACACACTCATAAAAAGCTTCATAAAAAACACAAACAAACAATAAGCGTCTTTCCTGCAGGAATTCCTTTCTCATCTCCTTCGCTCCGTACACAAACTTGCTCCTACTTGTCATTTTGCAAGACGGTTACGCACTCATCGTCCGAGCCTGCAACACCTGAGCATTGGCATAGGCAGTTCAAGCCTTAATTCACAAGCAATCTTTTCTACCCCTAGTTAGGGGAACTACGACGACTCTGATCCTCATTGTCCAGATGAGGTACGTAGGCAGCGGGGTAGGGCCCGTTCGAGCACAATCTTTATTTTCCCTACATTTTTTCCTTTTCATTTCTTTTCCAGTTCCCTTTTCGTTTCTTGTATCCAGTTCTAGTCCTTCTTTTTGCAGCAGCTTTCATTTCTTCACCATTTGAAGCAGTTTCTTTGCAAGCGTGGATCCCGTCGGGTACAGCGGACGATCTGGGGTGCTAATACCTTCCCAGGTCGTAACCGACTCCCGAAATCAGTCTCTTTGGTTCGCAGGACCCGTGTCCTTCCTTTCTTTTCTTCTGGTTTGTGCAGCATTACCATTCCCGTTCCTTCGGGATAAAAATGCCTGGATGGTAACTCTATTCTTTTTCCGCGCCACTTTCGTGTTTGTACCAGGATGGAAATCCGGGGAGCGACAGCTGGCGACTCTGCTGGGGACTTCCTAACCAGAGTATCTCTGGTTCCCCTGTGAGTCTCTCCTAGCGCTTGTTTATTTCTGTTTCTTTGGGTGTCGATTGCTTGCTGTTGTGTGTTGTATTTTACTGTTGTTTATTTACTGTTTATTTACAGCTTTATTTATAGTTTTCAGTATTTATTTTCTGCATCATATTATTACTGGACTGTCTGGACTGGATCTTTTGTTCGGTGGGTTTGGGTGATATTGTTTCTGAGAGATGAGCTCATTACCACGGCTCGAGTGCACCTTAGGACTTAGAGTGGTTCCACTTTGGCCTCATGAGATCTTATCATGGGGGTAATAGTGAGTTCCACGCCCAGATTTGCGACCGTCTTGGAAATGTCTGTATTTGGGGATTTTCCTCTTTCATTTCATAACCTTGACAGTTATGTGCAGCTGGGGACCGATCATTGAGAACCTTGTGGAAACATCCCTCTCTAGTGATGACAGTGGCAGACCACGTTTTATGGAAAACCCATTCGCATCAGAGGGCCCACCTGGGACTCACATAGGATGACCTTGTTTTCCCGGACTCAGCTGAGGCCTCCCTGCGTAGTATATAATGCCAAACCGATTCCCTGATTTGGTCATGTGCCATTTCTCGGAAATGGTGAAAGTATTCATGCTATTCGGCTTTGAGAGTCCGTGATGTCTGACCCGGAGCATACCAGTGAGATTGGGAGGGGTTTACAGGTTTGCAGGAACCCTTGGCCTCTACATACCCTCATTATCAGAGGTCCTTGTAATGATTTGGTCCTATGGTTCTGGTGTTCTGGTTTTCTTGGTATTATGGTTCTGAGAATTGATATCAGAGGGTTGTGACTCAGAGGATTTTGGTTCTCAGCTATTCAGAGGGTCCTTATATTCAGTGTCCAATATCCAGATGGTCCCAAATTGATCATATGCCTGCATTGCATTTGCATTTGCATCATTCTTGCATTAACCGCTTATGTTTCCATTTTTCAGGACATTGTTCATAGTTAGCTCCCAGTTTTGGTAAATCTTATCTCCAGATGGCAGAAGTTAGAAAAATTCCAAGGAAAAAGAATGTTCACTATACTTTTCTTCAACCTGAAGTCAAAAGTGTTCAGAAATTAGCAGGTCTGATGAATGACCAAGTCTTGGGAAATTTCAGAAAGAGATATGGCCAGATATTGAAGTATGTGGACAAGCCCACTGCAGACCAGAAGGACAGTTTGCATACCTTGCTTCAGTTTTATGATCCCCTGCTGCGGTGCTTTGTGTTTCCAGATTACATCTTGGCTCCTACCTTGGAGGAGATTTCCAGCATTCTGAATGTTCCAATCAGAGATACCTTGCCTTTCTATGGGTCTGAAGTGGTGCTTAAGGAAGAGTACATAGCCAAAGTTTGTCGTTTACCAGCTGCTACAGTCAAGAAGGCTCTGAAGGATAGTGAAGGCAAAGGACTCCCTTGGAGTGTGCTCATACCAGAGGCTGAGGAATATGCTAAAGAGGGTAAATGGGGTGACTTTGGTGTTTTGATGGCTTTGATGGTGTATGGGTCTAGCTTGTTCCCGGGAGAGAAGGAATTTGTAAGCTTGGAAGTGATCTCTATCTTTGCTAAAAGCAATCCTGTGCCAACTCTATTGGGAGACTTCTACTACAACGTTCATTACCGGAATGAGAAAGGTAGGGGTGGACCAGTGGGCTGTTGTGCCTCATTGTTTGCTGAGTGGTTTGCTAGACAGCTGCCAAAGTCAGGTGCTTTCAAGGAGATGAAGGGTGAGTGGAGATGGTCTAGAAGGCTGATGGGGTTAACTGCTGAGGATATAGCCTGGGGATATGACAGAGACCTGCTAGGAAAAGAATTGCTGGTCAGCTGTGGAAGATTTGCTGAAGTGCCTTTGCTGGGAAGGAAGGGTGTGAATAGTTATCATCCAACATTAGCCAGGAAGCAATTTGGTTATCCTTTGAGAGATCCACCACAGATGGAAGAGTTTGCCGAGTCTTTGTATTTTCCTGTGGAAGGAAACAAGGAGTTAGTTCTGCAAGCATCTCAGGCTTGGGCTCATAGGATAAGGAAGGGTAAGAAAGACTTTGGCAGAGTAGATCCCAAGATGTATCCTCCTTTTGCTACATGGTTGCAAAAACATGTAGAAGAGGTTCTCATGCCTTTCTCATTAGAAGCTCCACTTTATCCCAAAGAAGTGCCAAGCCAGAGTACTGTCTCCCTTGAAGAGTACAAGAAATTGGAAGCCCAGCTGCATGAAGTTCGAGTGGAGAATGCTGAAATGGTCAGTCTGTACCATCTTGCCAACCGGGCCAAAAATGAAGCAGAGGGAAAGCTGCAGAAGATCCAAGCCTCTTTGGAAGCTAAAGAGAAGGACTTTGCTGGAAGGGAAGCTCACTTTCAAAGGATGGGTCTGATGGAGGCAAAAAGAGAAGCGGAACGCAAAAAGACTTTGAAGACTCTCAAGGAAGCTCGCCAATCCATTGTTTGGTTGCAAGGCCAAAGGGAGGAAGAGAAAAAGAAGTTTAAAGAGAAAGAAGAGTTTTTCGAGGTGCAAATGGCCTTCAAGAAGGAAGAGGTGGAGCAAGTTCACAACATTCGGAGGGAAAAGACTCAGAAGTTAGTACAAAGCCAGCTAGCCTTGGAGGAGGCACGGAAGGAGATTGAAGAGCCCAAGCTAAGAGCAGGTGTGAAGAAGAGCAGAGCAGAGGTGGCTGCAGAAGAGCCTGGGTCTTTAGTTTAGTTTATTTCTTGTTCAGACTACCTACATACTTGTTGTAGGAGTCTTGCTTTATTTGTTTTGTCTTTTATTCATGTAATGACTTGTAACCCTTCGGGGAATATTTCTGTTTGTGCTCTAACTTTTGGCCGGCAGTGATTTGTCCATGATATACAGTGTTAATATGCAAATTATCATTTCTGAATATGCAAGGCTCGTTTGTCTGATACTGCTAATATCTGAACGCTCTTCAAAGAGAAAGTCTGAAAGTTAATACTCAAAGTGGCTGTCTGGAGTAAATACCAGAACTGGGGCATGCAAATGCTTAAAACTTGGGAACATGAGCAGTTACATTGCATGCATATGATGTGTTTGTTTGTTTTGCAGGCAGTGCTTCAGTTTCTAACGTTCTTGTTGTTTCAGGTACTATAGCTCCCAGAAAAGTTCGAGAACAGCCAGCCATACACAAATATCCCACAAGAGTCAACAGAGAGAGAGTCATGGATCAAATGCAGGCTGATTTAGCTGACTTGAGGTTGAGGATGGAAAATTTTATGACCCTTATGGCGGGAATGGGTCAGAATCAGGAACGTCTGCGTGAGTTGGTAGAAAATAGTCAAGCCAGGAACAACGGTACTGCTGATGGAGGTAATCGTAACAGTGCGGGCGCCCGTCAGGTTGAAATCCCTGTAACACAGCCAGGGGTTACCATTATCAATGATTGACTGAACAATGTACAGATGGACGGTCAAGACGAACAATTTACGTTGCTGGACGAAACTGAGGGCCAGGGGGCTGAAATGAACAGGATGTTTGAGGAGATGGCAGAACAGATCAAGGCTATTCAATCTCAGAACTTTTTGGGGTTCGACATTACTGACTTGGGCTTGGTTCTAGGGGTTAGAATCCCTTACAAGTTCAAGGTCCCGACTTTCGAGAAATACAACGACACAACGTTTCCAAAGACTCACCTTCAGTCCTTTGTAGGAAGGATTGCTGCCCACACTGATGATGAAAAGCTATGGATGTACTATTTCCAGGAAAGTCTGGTTGGGACTCCTTGGAATGGTATATGAAGCTAAGTAGAGTCAACATTAAGAGCTGGAAGGACCTGGCAGAGGCTTTCGTGAGGCAATACCAGTATAATTTGGACATGGCTCCAAATCGCACTCAACTGCAAAACATGTCTCAAACTGCTAAGGAGGGGTTTAAAGAATATGCTCAAAGGTGGCGTCAGCTTGCTGCCAGAGTGCAACCACCATTGCTGGAGAATGAGATGGCTGATATGTTCACGGGGACATTGCAAGGAGTGTTTATCGAAAGATTGGCGTCTTGTTCGGCTACCAAGTTCAATGATATAGTAATTGCTGGAGAAAGAGTCAAGACTCTGTTAAAGATGGGAAAGATTCAGGATACAAGTGCAAGAAGCTCGAGTGGAGTAAGAAAAGCTTTCAGCAGACCCCCGAGAAGGAGGGAAGGTGAAACCAATGTTGTGTTTGGCCGAGGACGGGGCCGAGGATATAGAAGATCATATAAGCAAGTGGCAGCTGTCACAATCCCTGCCAATCCAGTACAGAAGGTACAGCCTCAACAACAACAACAACAACAACATCAGCTACAACGTAACAACTATCAACAAAGACCTTATCATCCAAGACAGACTCGCCCGGCTAATAGGGTGCTTGAGGCAATTCCCATGACATACGCTGCATTGCTACCAAGATTGTTGGACCTGAATTTGATACAACTGAGGACTTTGCAACCAACACCACCTGGAGAGCTTCCAGTGGGGTATGATGTCAATGCTAGATGCGCTTTCCATTCAGGGGCACCCGGGTACTCAACTGAGAAGTGCAGGGCGCTACAGCACAAAGTTCAAGATCTGATAGACTCCAAGGAGATTAACTTCGCGCCACCGCCAAATGTTACTTCAAACCCTATTCCGAATCATGGAGGGGCTAGAATAAATGTTGTTGAGGGTGGTGAGAAGTTAAGTCTTATTCTGAGCATAGAAGAAGTGAAGACTCCGCTGTTAGTAGTGAAGGAGAAGCTGCTAAAAGGACAAGTGTTTCCGGGGTGCAGTTCTGATTGTGAGAAGTGTGTGAATTCAGTGAACGGTTGTGAAGACCTGAAGATGGGGTTGCAGAATCTGATTGATGAAGGATCTTTGCAGTTTGACAAGGTTGATAATGAAGTTGATGACGTGTCCACTATAACCATTTTCTATAATCCAGCTGAGATTCCTGCTAGAAGAGAACCTTTGACTATTTATGCTCCTGAAGTTAGTCCTGTGACTATCACTATGCCTAGGCCTATTCCTTATACAAATGATAAAGCCATTCCATGGCATTACGGCTCAGATGTGTACGTGGAAGGACAGAAAGTGGAGAGCAAGTCAGTAGCTGTTGACCCGACTGTAGTGAACGTCGGAGGGGTTGGAGGTTTTACGAGAAGTGGTCGTCTATTTGCTCCCCCAGTTCTGAGAGGAGATCCTGAGGCTGAGGCTTCGACAAAGGCTAAAGGAAAGCAAACTATGACCGAAGAAACAATAACTCCTGCTGCTGGACAGGGTACCTTTGAGAAGGAAGTGGAGGAATTTATGCGCATAATTAAAAAGAGTGATTATAAGGTGGTCGAACAGTTGAACCAGACGCCGTCCAAAATATCAATTCTGTCTTTGCTGATGTGTTCTCCTGCACATAGAGAAGCCTTGCTGAAAGTGTTGCAGATGGCCTATGTTCCTCATGAAATAACTGTTAATCAACTGGAAGCTATAGTGGGCAGTGTGAATGCAAGCCACGGTCTGGGCTTTACAGATAGAAACCTTACGTCAGAGGGTCGTAACCATAACAAAGCGCTGCATATTACTATGGAGTGCAAAGGTGATGTTTTGTCGCATGTCCTAGTTGACACAGGCTCTTCTCTTAATGTACTTCCGAAGAAAGCATTAATGAAGCTCAATGTTGATGGTATCATCCTAAGACCCAATGACTTGATAGTTAAAGATTTTGATGGGTCCAGAAGGTCAGTGTTTGGAGAAGTTGAGTTACCTGTGAAAATAAGGTCTCAAGTTTTCAAAAGCACCTTTTACGTCATGGAAATTCAGCCCGCGTACAGCTGCTTGTTGGGACGTCCATGGATTCACGCTGCCGGAGCTGTAACTTCCACTCTGCAGCAAAAGCTCAAATATGTGGTTAATTGCCAAGTAATGACTGTATGTGGAGAGGAAGACATCTTTGTGAGCCACTTATCAAATTTCAAATATGTACATATGGACGGAGAGATCCACGAGACTCTGTGTCAGGCCTTCGAAGCAGTTAATGTCAGCATTTTGACTCCTATAGAGAAGAGCAGTGAGAAATACGGTACCTCCATTCATTCCTACAAGCAGGCAAAGGAAGTGGTTCAGATAGGAAGTGCCCAAGGCTGGGGCAAATTGATGGAATTAGAGAAGAAAGACAACAAGTTTGGTTTGGGTTATCAGCCTAGTGGGTCTAATTGGTCTTCAAGTGGTAAAGCCATTACTTTTACAAGCACTGGGATGCTCGACCGCAACCAAATCTGTGCAACTAATGAAGAGGGAGACAGTGATGGTGACTGGGACAACTGGATTCATCCGTGTGCGCCCGGAGAGGAGCTGAAGAACTGGTCTGCTGAAGACATCGTCCAAGTTACCTGGCACTCAGAGTAATTTATTTGTTTCCTTTTCTTATCATGCTGCATTGTCAAATCCAACATTCTGCCCAAGATGATAGGATCCAATGTATGGGCCACCATGTTTGTTATGCACTTACTTTACCATTAAATAAAGGACATTTTCAGACAAATTGTGTTCCCTTTCTTTTGTTTTAAAATTTTCACAAAAAATATAAAAATGGCAATGTGTTTTTCCTTTTTGTTTTTGTGTTTGCGTCTCTTTTAAAAATAAGTAGATTCTGAAATAAGCACATCATCTGTGCAGTGTTGATCATCTGGATTCTATTGATAACGTTCCTGCTATGACCATGCATGACTTTGACAATCCTGTCTACCAAGCTGATGAAGGGGTTGAGGAAGACTGTGAACTCCCTGAAGAATTGGTCAGATTGTTGAAACAAGAGGAACGGGTTATTCAGCCTCATCAGGAAGAAAATGAGATCATCAACATCGGCACTGAAGATGTGAAGAAAGAGATCAAGATTGGGGCCAGTCTGCAGGATGAAGTGAAGAAAGAGCTGATTGGTATGCTGCGGGAGTATGTGGATATCTTCGCCTGGTCGTATCAAGATATGCCAGGGTTAGATACCGACATTGTTATGCATAAGTTACCATTGAGAGAAGAATGTCCTCCTGTGAAACAGAAGTTGAGAAGAACTCATCCTGACATGGCGATGAAGATCAAGGAGGAAGTTCAGAAGCAATGGGATGTCGGGTTCCTCGCCGTAACTAGTTACCCACCCTGGGTAGCTAACATTGTACCTGTACCAAAGAAGGACGACAAGGTCCGGATGTGCGTTGATTACCGGGATTTGAATAGAGCAAGCCCAAAAGATGACTTTCCGTTACCTCACATTGATGTGTTGGTAGATAATACTACTCAATTCTCAGTATTTTCCTTCATGGATGGCTTCTCCGGATATAATCAGATTAAGATGGCACCGGAAGACATGGAGAAAACAACGTTCATTACCCCGTGGGGTACATTCTGCTATAAGGTCATGCCCTTTTGTTTGAAGAACGCCGGGGCAACTTATCAGCGGGCTATGGTCACATTGTTCCACGACATGATACACAAGGAGATAGAGTGCTATGTGGACGATATGATTGCTAAGTCCCGAGACGAAGAAGAGCATCTGGTCAACCTCAAGAAGCTGTTTGACAGACTGATAAAATACAAGCTGAGGTTGAATCCAAACAAGTGCACTTTCGGAGTACGTTCCAGAAAACTGCTGGGTTTCATTGTTAGTCAGAAAGGAATTGAGGTAGATCCTGCAAAAGTAAAAGCAATTCAAGATATGCCTGCACCGAGAACAGAAAAAGAAGTGCGTGGGTTTTTAGGGAGATTGAACTACATTTAATGGTTCATATCTCATCTAACTGCCACGTGCGAGCCAATATTCAAATTGCTAAGAAAAGAGCAAACGGTCAGGTGGAATGAGGACTGCCAAAGAGCCTTCGATAAGATAAAAGAATATTTGCAGACACCTCCAATTCTAATGCCTTTAGTTGAAGGAAGACCTTTAATCATATACTTGAGTGTGCTAGAAGGGTCAATGGGGTGTGTTCTAGGCCAACATGATGAGTCTGGTCGAAAAGAGTACGCTATTTATTACCTTAGCAAAAAGTTTACCGACTGTGAATCCCGTTACTCACTGCTCGAGAAAACTTGCTGCACTTTGGTATGGGATGCTCGCCGACTGAGACAATATATGTTGACCCATACCACACTGCTAATTTCCAAAATGGATCCTGTCAAGTACATCTTTGAGAAACCAGCGTTAACCGGAAGGGTTGCTAGGTGGAAAATGATCTTAACAGAGTATGATATACATTATACTTCTCAGAAAGCCATCAAAGGAAGTGTATTGTAAGATTACCTTGCACAACAACCTCTTGAAGATGATTATCAGTCAATGAAGTTTGATTTCCCTGATGAGGACATCATGTACCTCAAAGCAAACGATTGCGAGGAACCACTTCCGAAGGAGGGGCCAGACCCTGAATCCAAATGGAAGTTGATGTTTGATGGGGCAGTCAATATCAATGGACGTGGAGTTGGGGATGTTCTTATTACTCCCGAAGGTGTTCACTTTCCCTTCGCTACTAGAATTACTTTTGGTTGTACCAACAATGAAGCGGAATACGAGGCGTGCATAATGGGAATAGAGGAGGCTATTAATCTTCGGATTAAGACCCTCGATATATTCGGAGATTCAGCCCTCGTTATTAACCAGGTTACCGGCAAGTGGTATACGCATCAAGAACATCTAATTCCTTACAGAGATTATGCCAGAAAATTGTTGACGTTTTTCACGACAGTTAAGCTTTAGTACATACCACGTGATGAGAATCAATTTGCCGACACATTGGCTACACTTTCTTCATCTATCAAAGTCTTGTGTTGGAATTATATGCCCAGAATTGACATTTCCAGGCTTGACGCTCCAGCCCATGCTTTCTCTGTAGACGCAGTGTCTGACAAGAAACCTTGGTATTTTGATATCAAGTTATTCCTGGAAAAGCAAGAATACCCAGCTGGGGCATCTTCCAATGACAAGAAGACCTTAAGGCGACTTGCTGCTAGCTTCTTCTTGAATACAGATGGGGTTTTGTACAAGAGGAATTTTGACATGGTCTTGCTCAGATGCGTGGATAGACACGAAGCAAGCCTGTTAATGCAGGAAGTCCACGAGGGATCTTTCGGTACCCATGCAGGAGGGCATGCTATGGCTAAGAAATTGTTGAGATCGGGGTATTACTGGTTGACAATGGATGCAAACTGTTGTTCATACTGTCGCTCCCCGGATTTCCATCCTGGTACAAACGCGAAAGTGGCGCGGAAAAGAATAGAGTCGCCAGCCAGACATTTTTATCCCGAAGAAAGGGAATGGTAATGTTGCACAAACCAGAAGAAAGAAGAGGAAGGACACAGGTCCCACGAACCAAAGAGACTGAGTTCGGGAGTCAGTTACGACCTGGGAAGGTATTAGCACCCAGATCGTCCGCCGTACCCGACGGGATCCACGCTCGCAAAGAGAAATATTTCAAAGGGTGAGGGTATGAAAGCTGCTGCAAAGAAATGAAAATGAAAAGAAACTGAAACCTGAGAAAAGAACTGGAAAAGAAAACAAAGAGAAAAGAATTGGAAAAGAAAATAAAGAGAAAAAATGTAGGGAAAATAAAGATTGTGCTCGAACGGGCCCTACCCCGCTGCCTACGTACCTCATCGGGATAATGAGGATCAGAGACGTCGTAGTTCCCCTAACTAGGGGTGGAAAAAGATTATTTGTGTTTTAAGGCTTGAACTGCCTATGTCATTGCTCAGGTGTTGCAGACTCGGACGACGAGTGCGTAACCGTCTTGCAAAGTGACAAGTAGGAGCAAGTTCGCGTACGGAGTGAGTCTGATGAGAAAAGAATTCCCGAAGGAAAGACGCTTATTGTTTGTTTGTGTTTTTTAGAAGCTTTTTAGGAGTGAAGTTTGTATAGTTAAGTGTACCTAAGTCTTACTCAATGGGATGTGTACATCTCACATCATCCCGAAATGGAATGCGCAAGAGGCACACCTATCTATGGAGGAAATCCCCAAAGCTAGTCCCACAAGTGAAGGCTCAGACACACTGTCCCATTAACATTTATTAAGTGTTTTTTTTGTGTTTTTTTGGATTAAGAAGTGTTTTTTAGATTTTCTTTATGAGGTACTCATGCCAAGACCTATCCACCACGAGGGATAACTTACACCTCGCCCCGAAACGGAACGCGTGCAAGTATCTCATAGCAAAGTCTCATGTCACATGAAAGTCCTCAACCTTTATTAAGTGAATTAGAAATAAGTTTGAAGATGAGAAGAGAAATCAACAAAGGATCCAAAGGTAAAACATCTAATGGGGAACTAAAGAATCCCAAATGTTGTCATGCATGGATATCCTAGGGTTAGTGTGGTATTCTATCCTAAAGAAGAAAGAAAGAAGAAAGAGAAGAAGAAAAAAGAAAGAAGAAGGATAAGATGAGTAAGTCCTAAGCCCAACAAGCAAAGGGTTAGCTCAAATAAGAAATAAGAAGAAGAGATGAGACTTGGAGATGTGGAACTTACATCCACACCTCTCACTTACCATAGCCCCTGCAAGGTTATCAACATAAGCAAACAAGTGAAGCAAAATGAAACAAATGACAAGCCAACAACATAAAAATAGAAGTAGATTGATATATACAAATTCTCAATGGATATGCAAGTTATAAGAACGAGGAATGAAGCATACAAGCAAACTATGAGACAAGATGGAACAAAAGACAAACACATGCACACTTAAGAAAGATGCAAAGCAACTATGCACAAACATGAGCTCAATGTACAAGATCAGAACCAACACAAATCAAGGAAGAGCTTAAGAAGCCAACAAGATGAAGAGAATGGACACACAATACCAAACAAACACAAAATGGGATTAAAAGAAGTAAGGAAGAAGTGAAAGCACACTTAAGAAATGAAAGGACTTAAAAGGTAAGCAAACACAAAAATTCCTAAGACTTAAACCCTAAGATAGGACCAGAAAGGTACTCATACCCCAAAGGAACCCCAAATGAGAAGAAGAAGTTGGCACAAGTGCCCTTCTAAGCTTATAATAGACCTAATGAACCAAAAGAAGCAAAATGGGATAAGGTGAGAACAAAAATCCACATTAAATCAACCAAGCATCCAAAAATTCCACAACTTAAACCAAATGATATTCAAACATGGTATATCAATGAGCCAAAAGGATTTGGAAAAATTCAGAAGCAAACTAGGTCAAATGGAGACAATAACACAAACTAGGGTTAATAACTTCCAACACAAGTCAAAGGACCAAGACCCAAGGAATAAATTTCTAAAAATCAGGGGAAAAACGCACATATACTACACCATCTTAGGAATCTAGAGCAAAAATAATGAGTAGAAAACTCAAAATAATGAAGTCTATGGAAAATGAACAAGGCAGTGTACCCAAAAAAGGATTAAAAAGTAGTTAATTGAAATAAGGAATTAATTATGATACGTGGAAATTAAAAAAATGGAAAATAAAAATATATAAAAATAAAAGAGACTCAAAAGATGACTCATGAATATTTTGGGAATTTTTTGATGATCAGAAGTATTTTAATTAATTAGAAACTAAAATGGATAAAAGAAATAAAAATGAAAAAAAGAAATTAAAATGGAAATTGGGTTGGGGGTGCACATAGTAAGGAAATGCGTGGGAATTGATTGGGATTAGCTGGTTGGGGGTGGAAATAGCAACACTGAGGCCCAGAAGCTGGCGCAAGTTTACATGACTTGTGGTGGAAATTAGGTGAAAAATGAGAAAAAACATGGGACGCTGGATTGATCAGACGCGTGTGGAAGGGCATTCATTAATTGACATGGAAGATTGGGGAATTGTGATTGGATGGACCATGGGACTTAGGGTGGACTGAGAAGCATGAAGTATTAAAATGAGAAACATAAATCAAGTGGCTGGGAGGTGGGTTCTAGGGCTATGTGGCAGCATCTGGACGCTTGAGGGGGTGGATCCAATGGCTGCTGGCTTTCTTCTCCAACGCACAAACCCTAGGTCATTTTCCAGTTTCCGGTGACCGGAGCTAGGGCTCCGGCACCGGAATTCATCACAGAATGACCAAACAACAACAACAATAAACCAAAATGTCCAGATCCACTAATTAACAGGCCCTGATTATGAAAATGACAATGAAATTGGCTAAAACTCAAAGAAACATTTGGATCAAAGAGAAGAAAGTTTGACCATGAAAACTGAAATCCAAATAACTCAATCTATAATGCATCATTTTCAAAACTACAAAGTGCAGAATGATCAGTGTACTTCAAACATCACAAAACACCTAATCAATTTCATTTTCAGATCTCAAGATTCAGAACCATACCTGAGTTGTAGATCTTGATTCAAGATGTTAGAAGACCAAATAATGGATGCAATGCACTCATCCTTCACTCTAGATGCAAAATAAATGCATCTAAAGTCTTGAATGAAGCTGGATTTGAAGCGTTGCTCACACCTGCCCTGAAATGGCAATGTTGCTAAACTTGAGAGATTGCTTGCAAGAGTGGGTGATTAATGATCCTTAGCTTTCCTAGAACAAGGATCCACAATTTGTTTTTGAGATTGATCACTTGTATGATGAGAAAAGAGAGAAAATGCAATTGGTGCATAAAATTGGAAATGAGAGAATGAGAGAAAGGTTTAGCTTTCTGAAACCCTAACTCCTTTTATGTGAGGTCACAAACCCTTGCTGAAAGAATTATCAAGTTTGCACGTGTGGATCATGAGATATTTGTGAATTTGCAAAATTTGCAAATTGTGAGGGAAGCATGCCACCCTCATGCTTTGCTTGGCCTCTCAGCACATGGGCAATCCTTTTCCAACCCTTGATCATAATCCAATCAATTCTGGCATTTGGATTGAGGTATCACACTTTCCTCATGATTTTGCAAAATATCCTCTTTTGGAGCAACTTTCTTATTATGCACGAAATTGTGACTTTATCTTGAGAAAAATGATCCAAATGTAATGTATTTTATCATTGGTATCAAACTTGAACCATACCAAGTCTTACAATTAAGTTTTGAAGCTTTTTGCCTTTGGTCATGCATGGAATTTTTGGTTTTGCCCTAGAATGCATCCAATTTTCGAAGAGCCTAGGGAGCAAACCATGAATCCCATGAAAATGTACTTGTACTTTTTGAAAATGGGAGCCATTAATATCCAAATTCCATGCTTTACTTTGGTCCATTTGAAGAATTTTTGATCATGTTAAGGCCATTTGAAAATTAGGGCAAAAGTTGCCAAATTTGGAAATTTCTCAAAACCAAGTTTGTACCAATTTTGCAAAAAGCCTCAAATCTCCATGATTCTTAATCTTTAAGCACTCCAAACATCTTATAACATTGTAAGGACACCCCTTGGCCAAAAAACTTGGGTTAGGCCCCTTGAAATCACACAGTTGACTTTTTATGGGCACAGTTGACCAATTACTTCATCTGCACGCAACTGAAGAATTTCTTGACTTCCACAAGGAATTTTCTCATGAAAATTGACACCTAGGATCCTATTGACATATAGAAGACTTTGCCCAAATTAAATCGCCAAAGTTGTGGAGTTTTGATGCTTGAATCTCAAACCCTAGTTTAGGTGCCTTGTGTAGGAGCTTTGCCTTGTCCTGGATTCTCTGGTGATCATGCAACCTTCTGAGCTTTTATGAATGGACTTGATCTTGTAATTGGAGTGTAGACCCCTCATAGGACTTGTACAAAACCATTGGAACCCATGTCATGGCTTGTGATGCCTCAAGAATCTCCATAGATGACCATATGCTTGATGCTAGGACATAAAGAATGTTATGCCTCATCTTTTCCATGCTAGGATGCCAAGAAAATGATATGTTCATGATGAATATGATGTGATATGATGCTTAAAATGAAAAGGGCAAATCTGAGGTGTTACAGCTGCCCCTATTCAAACAACTGTTGATCTGAAAAGGACGGTAGCACGGGCTATCGACCATTCAAGATAAACTGTGATTGAATACCAAGAAGACCAGAAATTTGCACTCTGACGAAGAATGCAACAACTGGGAAATAAACCCAACCAAATGACGCTTTGGTGACTGAAGGGGAAAAAAAGCAGACGAGCTTCTTCCAATTTGAAACTGGTATCTGGAATCAAAATACTTTGACAAATGAGTATTCTTCGAACAATCCTGTGACGCCAGGAGCTGGACATACGAGTCCTCAAACACTTCAAAACATATGACTTGAGACAGACGAGTCTCCTTCGGATATACCTGTTACGCCAGGACCAGGATGCACTTAAGTCTGTGGGATAGACATGCATAATTAAGGTAGACGAACCTTCTTCATATATTATCCGTGGATATATGGTATAAGAAAGACGAGTCTTCTTTGAGCAAACCTGTGACGCCAGGTGCAACATCAATAATAATTGGTGCCTGAGACAGACGAGCCTCCTTCGGATTTACCTGTTACGCCAGGACCGGTAACCATTTTGACATTAATTCCCACAGTCAGGATTTTAAACCTCTTCAATACAGACGAGTATTGGGTGATCATCAAGATAACACAGACGAGTGTTGACAGTCAACGATACAGACGAGTATCAGACGATGATCTAGGAAACACAGACGAGCGCTTCAGGCAATGATACAGACAAGTATCAGCAATTGGTACAGACGAATACCATAAATTCAAACACAGACGAGCATTTGAAGTAGCAAAAATAGAAGAATACCAGGATAATCAGCAAGTCACCATATTTAGATATAAGCTAACACATACGAGTGGCAGGGACGATACAGGCGAGTATCCAAACAATGCAGACGAGCTTCAAACAGATAATAAACACAGACGAGTGCTGGGAATGATACAGACGAGTATCCGAACAAAGCAGACGAGCAACAACAAAGTAATCAAATACCAAACACAAACGAGTGTTGAAGGAGTGAAGACGAGCAACAACCAGTATTAGATATCAAACACAGACGAGTGTCGGGAAGTTGCAGACGAGCAACAACGAATGTCAAATATCAAACACAGACGAGTGTTGGAAATTGCAGACGAGCCATATCAAAGAGTACATGCCAAACACAGACGAGTGATGGGGATTGCATACGAGCAACAACAAGTACTGGGTATCAAACACGGACGAGTGTTGAGAATTGCAGACGAGCAATGTCAATGTAAACATGGACCACTTCTGGGGAGAGAAAACGAGCAATACCAAAGGGATAACACAGACGAGTGTTGAGAGATGCAATCGAGCAGCAATAAAGTGTGAACACAGACGAGTGCTGGAGAGGTGAAGACGAGCAATAACAGGTACCAAACACAGACGAGTGTTGAAAGTTGCAGACGAGCAAAAAACAAGTGCCTGATTGGCTACAAGAGTTACAACTCTGCAGGGGAAGACAAGTCAAGAGGCCTGGACACCTATCTCTGACTAGAGTGATGAATACCTGACTGTATCATCAAATTGACTAAAAGAATGACACCTTCGCTGGGGGAATATTTCACTGACGGAAGTGAAAATCAAATATGAACTCTGTGGGAAAGATCATCTTCAGACTTGGTTGGGAAAGATACTTCCACAATGTTCTGGCTGGGGAGAACAGGCTGATTCTGAACTCTGGTTGTGACCCTTGCTGGGGATAGAATTCTGGCAATTCTAACTCTGTGAGGACATCAGATACTCAGCTTCCTGCTGGGCATACTCCACTGGGGAAAAATAAATTGCTTGGGCTGCTTGCCAAGGCTTAGCTGGGAAGAATTCTGCTGGAGATACTCTACCGGGGAAGAGTAAATTGCTTGGGAGAATGTGACGCCATCCTGCAACCTGCAACAACAGAAAACACAAGTGTGCCCCGGGGATTTGCATGGTATGATCTGTTCATCCATCGTCACCCGACACTCAAAGAGGGTTTACAGTTTCCCTGCATGTCAGTTTTTTTTCAAATTATCACCATGTTTAAAATGCAATGCTTTTTTTGCCAAAAATTCAGGACCTTTTGCAAACACACACAAACACACACAACTTTTTGATTGAATATTCTCTTTATTGAATGGCCTCTGAATAGGCAAAGATTTACATCGGGAAGCAACCACCTGGAAAGAGGTAGCCACCATAAAATTGAGAAAATAAACTATCCTAATGGCAATGGGCACGGCATCCCAATGAGTTCCATTTCTGCTATGACCAGCATGTCTTCGAGACTCTCCATTCTGCTTTTGCTTTCTGAGAGGATGAGGGGATTGTTTCCTATCCTTCTGATATTGTCAAGTTGTACGAAATGATGATGTGGTTCAGATTACTCGGATCACAGTTGTTCGCTTATTCCCTTGTTTTGCGTGGATCGCCCTTTCGGGTTTTCAATCCACCGGGATACCCTTTTTTGCATGAGCTGTCCAATGCGGCTTTTCAAGTCAGCGGGTGTACGTTTTTTAAATTTATTTCGCTGGGATGCCCTTTTCTTTCCTGGACTTTAATTCTGTTTTTGTGTCCAGCGGGTCTCTTATGCGAAGTATTTTTTAATTGCGTCCGAGTTAACAGGGGATTGGAAGTCATCTCCATCCATAGTGGTGAGCATCAGTGCTCCTCCTGAGAAGACTTTCTTCACTATGGATGGTCCTTCGTAGTTTGGGGTCCACTTGCCCCTGTGATCTGAACCTGGAGGAACAATCCTCTTCAACACAAGCTCTCCCACTTGATACTCCCGAGTACGTACTCTTTGGTCGAATGCACGCTTCATTCTCCTCTGATAAAGCTGACCATGACAGATAGCCGCTAATCTCTTTTCCTCAATTATACATAGCTGATTGTAACGAGCACGCACCCATTCAGCCTCATCAAGCTTCACATCCATCATCACACACAATGAAGGAATCTCTACTTCAACTGGCAGAACTGCTTCCATGCCATACACCAGAGAGAAGGGAGTTGCCCCTGTTGACGTCCTGACTGACGTTCGGTACCCATGCAACGCAAATGGTAACATTTCATGCCAATCTTTGTAAGTAACAACCATTTTCTGCACAATCTTCTTGATATTCTTGTTTGCTGCCTCTACCGCACCATTCATCTTTGGTCGGTAAGGAGAAGAATTATGATGCTGTATTTTGAAGTCCCAACACAAGTCTGCCATCATCTTGTTATTGAGATTAGAACCATTGTCCGTAATGATCCTTTTGGGCACTCCATATCTGCATATGATATCCCTCTTCAGAAATCTTGCCACCACTTGACGAGTGACATTGGCATAAGATGCTGCTTCCACCCATTTAGTGAAGTAATCAATCGCGACCAAGATGAAGCGATGACCATTTGAAGCAGTAGGCTCTATCTTCCCGATCATGTCAATGCCCCACATAGAAAAGGACCAAGGAGATGACATGACGTTGAGCGGGCTTGGAGGAACATGTACTTTGTCTGCATATATCTGGCACTTATGGCACTTACAGGCGTATGAACAACAGTCTGCATCCATTATCATCCAATAATACCCTGATCTCAGCAATTTCTTAGCCTCAGCATGCCCTCCTGCATGGGTACCGAAAGATCCCTCGTGGACTTCCTGCATTAACAGGCTTGCTTTGTGTCTATCCACACATCTGAGCAAGACCATGTCAAAGTTTCTCTTGTACAAAACCCCGTATGTGTTCAAGAAGAAGCTAGTAGCAAGTCGCCTTAAGGTCTTCTTATCATTGGAAGATGCCCCAAATGGGTATTCTTGCTTTTCCAGGAATATCTTGATATCGAAGTACCAAGGTTTCTCGTCAGACACTGCGTCTACAGAGAAAGCATGAACTAGAGCGTCAAGCTTGGAGATGTCAATTCTGGGCACATAATTCCAACACAAGACTTTGATAGACAAAGAAAGAGTGGCCAATGCGTCGGCAAACTGATTTTCATCACGTGGTATGTACTGAAGCTTAACTGTCGTGAAGAACGTCTACAGTTTTCTAGCATAATCCCTGTAAGGAATCAGATGCTCTTGATGCGTATACCACTTGCCGATAACTTGGTTAATGACGAGGGCTGAATCTACGAATATATCGAGGTTCTTAATCCGAAGATTAATAGCCTCCTCTATTCCCATTACGCATGCCTCGTATTCCGCTTCATTGTTGGTGCAGCCAAAAGTAATTCTGGCAGCGAAGGGTAAGTGAACACCTTCGGGAGTAATAAGAACGGAACCAACTCCACGTCCATTGATATTGACTGCCCCATCAAACATCAACTTCCATTTGGATTCAGGGTCTGGCCCCTCCTCCGGAAGTGGTTCCTCACAATCGTTTTCTTTGAGGTACATGATGTCCTCATCAGGGAAATCAAACTTCATTGGCTGATAATCATCTTCAAGAGGTTGCTGTGCAAGGTAATCCGACAATACACTTCCCTTGATGGATTTCTGAGAAGTATACTGGATGTCGTATTCTGTTAAAATCATCTGCCACCTAGCAACCCTTCCGGTTAACGCTGGTTTCTCAAAGATGTACTTGACAGGATCCATTTTGGAAATGAGCAGTGTGGTATGAGTCAACATGTACTGCCTCAGTCGGCGAGCAGCCCATACCAAAGCGCAACAAGTTTTCTCGAGCAGTATGTAACGGGATTCACAGTCGGTAAACGTTTTGCTAAGGTAATAAATAGCGTACTCTTTTCGAACAGACTCGTCATGTTGGCCTAGAACACACCCCATTGATCCTTCTAGCACAGTCAAGTACATGATTAAAGGTCTTCCTTCCACTGGAGGCATTAGAATTGGAGGCTCCTGCAAATATTCTTTTATTTTGTCGAAAGCTCTTTGGCAGTCTTCATTCCACCTGACCGTTTGCTCTTTTCTTAGCAATTTGAATATTGGTTCGCACGTGGCAGTTAGATGAGATATGAACCGAGAAATGTAGTTCAACCTCCTTAAAAACCCACGCACTTCTTTTTCTGTCTTTGGTGCAGGCATATCTTGAATAGCTTTTACTTTGGCAGGATCTACCTCAATTCCTCTTTGACTAACAATGAAACCCAGCAGTTTCTCGGAACGCACTCCGAAAGTGCACTTGTTTGGATTCAACCTTAGCTTGTACTTGATCAGTCTATCAAATAGCTTCTTCAGGTTGACCAGATGCTCTTCTTCGTCTCGGGACTTAGCAATCATATCGTCCACATAACACTTAATCTCCTTGTGTATCATGTCATGGAACAATGTGACCATCGCCCGCTGATAGGTTGCCCCGACGTTCTTCAAACCAAAGGGCATGACCTTATAGCAGAATGTACCCCACGGGGTAATGAACGTTGTTTTCTCCATGTCTTCCGGCGCCATCTTAATCTGGTTATATCCGGAGAAACTATCCATGAAGGAAAATACCGAGAATTGAGAAGTATTGTCTACCAACACATCAATGTGTGGCAATGGAAAGTTATCATTTGGGCTCGCTCTATTCAAATCCCGATAGTCAACGCACATCCGGACCTTGCCGTCCTTCTGTGGTACAGGTACAATATTAGCTACCCAAGGTGGGTAACTAGTCACAGCAAGGAAACCGACATCCCATTGGTTCTGAACCTCCTCTTTGATCTTCATCGCCATGTCGGGACGAGTTCTTCTCAACTTTTGTTTCACAGGAGGACAATCTTCTCTCAATGGTAACTTATGCACAACGATGTCGGTATCCAACCCTGGCATATCTTGATATGACCAAGCAAAGATATCCACATACTCTCTCAGCATACTGATCAGCTCTTTCTTGACGTCGGCCTGCAGACTGGCCCCAATCTTGATCTCTTTCTTCACATCTTCACTGCCAATGTTGATGATCTCAATTTCTTCTTGATGAGGCTGAATAACCCGTTCCTCCTGTTTCAACAATCTGACTAATTCTTCAGGGAGGTCACAATCTTCCTCAACCCCTTCATCCGCTTGGTAGACTGGATTGTCAAAGTCATGCGTAGTCATAGCAGGAACGTTATCAATGGAATCCGAATGATCAACACTGCACAGATGATGTGCTTATTCAGAATCTGCTTATTTTGAAAAAGAGACTCTAACACAAAAACAAAAATGAAAAACACATTGCCCTTTTTATATTTTTTATGAAAAATTTTAAAAACAAAGAAAGAGAACACAATTTTGTCTGAAAATGTCCTTTTATTTCATGGTAAAATAAGATGCATACAAACATGGTGGCCCAATACAATGGATCCAAGCATCTTGGGCAGAATGCTGGATTTGACAATGCAGTATGATAATAAAAGGAAACAAATAAATTACTCTGAGTGCCAGGTAACTTGGACAATGTCTTCAGCAGACCAGTTTTTCAGCTCTTCGTCGGGCGCACACGGGTGAATCCAGTTGTCCCAGTCACCGTCACTGTCCTCATCTTGGCTTGTCACACAGATCTGGTTGCGGTCGAGCAACCCAGCGCTTGTAAAGGTAATGGCTTTACCACTTGGAGTAGATCCACCAGGTTGATACCCCAAACCAAACTTGTCGTCTTTCTTCTCTATCTCCAGCAACTTGCCCCAGCCTTGGGCACTTCCTGACTGAACTACCTCCCTTGCCTGCTTGTATGAATGGATGGAGGTACCTTCTTTCTCACTGCTCTTCTCCACAGGAGTCAAGATGCTGACATTGACTGCTTTGAAGGCTTGACATAAAGTCTCATGGATCTCTCCATCCATCTCCACATACTTGAATGTTGACAAGTGGCTTACGAAGATATCCTCCTCTCCGCATACTGTGATTACCTGGCCGTCAACCACATATTTGAGCTTCTGATGCAGGGTTGAAGTTACAGCTCCCGCATCATGAATCCATGGGCGTCCCAACAAGCAGCTGTACGCAGGCTGGATGTCCATGACGTACAAGATACTTTTGAAAATTTGAGAACCTATCTTTACGGGCAACTCAACTTCTCCAAAAACTGACCTTCTCGACCCGTCAAAAGCTTTGACAATCAAATCACTGGGCCTTAGGACTATACCATCAACATTGAGCTTCATTAATGCCTTCTTCGAAAGCACATTAAGGGAGGATCCTGTATCAACAAGGACATGTGACAACATAGCACCCTTGCACTCCATAGTGATATACATTGCTTTGTTGTGGTTTTGGCCCTCTGACGTGAGGTCTCTGTCTGTAAAACCCAGCCCATGGCTTGCATTAACACTGCCCATTACTGCTTCAAGTTGATTGACAATGATTTCTTGAGGAACATAGGCCATCTGCAGCACTTTCAATAAGGCCTCTCTGTGTGCGGGAGAACACATCAGCAGGGAGAGAATGGATATCTTGGAAGGTGTCTGGTTTAACTGCTCGACCACCTTGTAATCACTCTTTTTAATGATGCGCATAAATTCCTCGACCTCCTTTTCAAACGTACCCTGTCCAGCAACAGGAGTTGTTGATTCATCAGTTACAGCTTGCTTTCCTTTTGGCTTTTGATGAAACCTCAGCCTCAGGATCCCCTCTCAGAACTGGGGGAGCAAATAAATGACCACTTCTGGTAAAGCCTCCAACTCCTCCGACGTTCTCTATAGTCGGGTCAGCAGCAACAGACTTGCTCTCAATCTTCTGTCCAACCACATATACATCTAAGCCGTAATTCCATGGAATGGCTTTATCGTCTATGTAAGGAACAGGCCCAGGCACGGTAATAGTCACGGGACTAACTTTAGGAGCGTAGATTGTTACAGGCTGTCTTCTAGCAGGCATCTCTACTTCATTATAAAATATGGTTATGGTTGACACATCATCAGCTTCAGTACCAACTCTGTTAAACTGCAAGGATCCATCATCAATCAAACTCTGCAATCCTCTCTTCAGATTCTCACACCCATTCTCTGAACTCAAACATTCTTCGTAATCAGCAATGCAACCAAGAAACACTTGACCATTCAGTAGCCTCTCTTTCACTACCCTCAAAGGAGTCTTCACTTCTTCAATACTCAGCATAAGACTTAACTTTTCACCACCCTCAACAGCATTGATTCTTGCCCCTCCATGATTCGGAATAGGGTTCGAATTAACATTTGGCGGTGGTGCAAAGTTGATTGCTTTAGAGTCTATCAGGTCTTGAACCTTGTGATGTAGAGCCCTGCACTTCTCAGTCGAGTGCCCGGGTGCCCCAGAGTGGAAAGCGCATCGTGCATTGACATCGTAACCAACTGGAAGCTCTCCAGGAGGTGGTGGTGCCAAAGTTCTCAATTGAATTAGGTTCAAATCTAGCAGTCTGGGAAGCAAAGCAGCATACGTCATGGGGATTGCCTCGAGCACTCTATTAGCCGGGCGAGTTTGCCTTGGATGATAAGGTCTCTGCTGATAGTTGGTACGCTGTGGTTGTTGTTGTTGTTGTTGTTGTTGAGGTTGCATCTGTTGCACAGGAGCAGAAGGAATTGTGACTGCTGCCACATGCTCGTATGGTCTTCTATAACCTCAGCCCCGGCCTCGGCCAAATACAGCATTTGTCTCACCCTCCCTTCTCCTTGGAGGTCCACTGAAAGCTTTTCTTGCTCCAATCGAGCTGCTAGCACTTGTATCTTGGATCTTTCCCATCTTCAACAAGGTCTCAACCCTCTCTCTAGCAATTACAATGTCATTGAATTTTGTGGCAGAACTGGACGCCAATCTTTCAAGAAACACACCCTGCAAAGTCCCCATAAACATGTCGGCCATCTCATTTTCAAGCAGTGGTGGTTGCACTCTGGCAGCGAACTGACGCCACCTTTGAGCATATTCTTTGAAACCCTCCTTAGTAGTTTGAGACATGTGCTGCAACTGCGTGCTATTTGGAGCCATGTCCAAATTATATTGATATTGTCTCACAAAAGCTTCTGCCAGGTCTCTCCAGCTCTTTATGTTGACTCTGCTAAGCTTCATATACCATTCCAGAGAAGCTCCAACCAAGCTGTCCTGGAAATAATACATCCAGAGTTTTTCATCATCGGTGTGAGCAGCAATCCTCCCCACAAATGACTGAAGATGGGTCTTCGGGCATGCAGTGCCATTGTATTTCTCAAAGGTTGGAACTTTGAACTTGTAAGGGATTCTGACCCCTGGAACCAAGCCCAAGTCCTTAATGTCAAATCCCAAAGAGCTCTGGGATTGAATAGCCTTGATTTGTTCTGCCATCTCCTCAAACCTCTTGTTCATCTCAACCCCCTGACCTTCAGCTTCATCCAGCAGAGTGAACTGTTTGTCTTGGTTATCCATTTGCACATTATTCAGCCCATCATTGATTATAGTAACCCCTGGCTGTGTTACAGGGATTTCCACTTGACGTGCGCCCGCATCGTTACGATTATCAGCAGCAACAGCAGTGTTGTTCCTAGCTTGATTCTCAACCAATTCCCGCAGAAGCTCTTGATTCTGACCCATGCCTGCCATCAGAGTCATGAAATTATCCATGCTTAGCCTCAGGTCAGCTAAGTCAGCTTGCATCTGGTCCATGATTCTCTCTCTGTTGACCTTTGTTGGATATCTGTGTGCGACTGGCTGTTCCCGAACTTTTCTGGGAGCTATAGTTCCTGAAACACAAAGAACTTTAGAAACTGTAGCACTACCTGCAAAACAAACAAACAGGTCATATGTATGGAATGCAGTTGTTTATGTTTCCAATCCCAGGTCATTCATGCCCCGGTTCCAGTATTTAGCAAAGAAAACCAGATGGATACTGATCCTCGACTTTTAGAAACCTTCGCAAAAAACCACATCAAACCATAACAACAGGCACACAAAGAAATGGTGAACTGAAAAAAACGACATAACATAAATCAGCCTATTAGGCAAACAAAACAGAATTCCCCGTAGGGTACAAGTTTCTAAGAAGAAAAACAAACAACCAGGACTCCTACAACATGTCTGTAGGTAATCCAGATACAAGGAAAACAAACTAAGAAGCAAAACCACTGCCTGAGGACCCTGAACCTCCCTCACTAAGCCCCACCTCAGACCTAACCTTCTTGACTCCAGCCATCAACTTTAGGTCTTCAATCTCTTTAAGTGCTGCTTCTAAGGCTCGTTGACTATCTTCTAACTTCTGAGTCTTCTCCCTTCGAATCTTGTGGACTTGCTCCATCTCTTCCTTCTTATAGGCCATTTGCACTTCAAAGAACTCTTCTTTCTCTTTATATCTCTTCAACTCTTGCTCTCTCTGTCCCTGCAACCAGACAATAGACTGACGAGCTTCCTTGAGAGTCTTCGAATTCTTCTTGCGTTCAGATTCTCTTTTTGCTTCCATCATACCTAACCTGTGAAAGTGAGCTTCCCTTCCAGCAAAGTCTTTCTCTTTATCCTTCAAAGTAGTCTGCATCTTCAGCAATTTCTCTTTAGCTTCATTCTTGGCCCGGTTGGCAAGATGATACAGACTAACCATTTCAGTGTTCTCCACCTTGACTTCATGTAGCTGGGCTTCCAACTTCTTGAACTCCTCTAAAGACACAGTATCAGTAGACTCAGCAACTGGAGGAACTGGAGATGAGAATGGAAGCAATACCCTTCTGGCTCTGTCTTTCAACCAAGCTTCATACTCCGGGAATGTCTGATTGTTGCACTTTCCAAAACTGGCTATCCTTTCCCCCTTAATGCACTTCCAGGCTCCAGCAACCTTCCTATCTAAGGGCATATTGTCCTTTACAGGGAAATAGAAAATAGGGGTCAACTTCAATTCTTCTGGTACCTCTCTCAAGGCATATCCCAACTGTCTTCTTAACAAGATTGGATTGTAATTGATCCCTCCAGTTACTCCCAATAAAGGTACACTAAGATAACTCCCACAGCTAGTGATGAAACGTGCACCCTGAATCCGCTGAGTAACCCACCTGACATCCTTGGTGAGCAACTTTTCCAGCTTCTGAGCCCATATCAAGGTGTGGTCACTAAACACTCCAGTACTAGGCAGATGCCTCATGAACCACATATGAAATAAAGGAGCGCAACAACGAACTAAACCTCCCCTCTTCTTCTCAGTCTTGTAGTGCACCGAGTAATACAAATCTCCGAGCAGTGTAGGCACAGGATTCTTCAGCAAAAAGAGATGTATGACATTCATGTCTATGAACTTCTCCATATCTACAAACAAAATAATGCCATAGACAGAAAGAGCCAAGATAGCACAGACATCATCCCATTCTTCCTCAACAGCCAACTCTTCCACCTTCTTTACTAAAGCTTCTAAAGAAAACCCAGGTACACCTCCCTTAATAATGGTTAAAGAATTCACAGCAGAAGTGCTCAAATAAAGAGCCTTAGCAATAGCCTCTGGTGCAGGTCTACTCATCTCAGCATTGAACGGAATCTGGTCTCGAACAGGGACTCCCAAGATCAAAGCATACTCCTCCAGCAAAGGACCTAACTGAAAATTAGGAAAAGTGAAACAACGGAGCTAAGGATCATAGTACTGAAGCAGGGTATGAATGGAACTTCTCTCAGAAGGATCTAGCTCTACCACCACATCCAGAATACTCCCATAAGCCTTCCTGAATCTCTCTACATGGTTGGGTGTGATCAGCTTCACCATCTTCTTTAACAGGCCAACCTTAGTGTCGAAAAACTTAAAGTGAATATTCTGCTTGCGATGATCTTCTATCTCTGAAGAAGATACCGGAACCGGAAACAAAGATATGAACCTGTGAATGAAAACAAAACATGATTAATGATGAAATGATGCAATGCAAATGCAAATGCAAAGACATATGATCCATCTGGGACTGTCTGGACTCTGGATATCAAGGCCAAATGATTATAAACCCAAATCCTCTGGATATCAGCCTATAAACACTTAGATAAGCTCAGATACTCCCAATCAAGAACCAGATAAGCTCAAGAACTCTGGAACCAAAGTAACTGTATCAGAACATGAAACTGTACTGGTAGCAAGGGTATGATGAGGTCAAAGGTTCCTGCAAACCTGTAAACCCCTCCCATTCTCATAGGTGTGCTCCGGGTCAAACATCACGGACTCTCAAAGCCGAATAGCAATAATACTTTCACCATTTCCGAGAAATGGCTCATGACCAAATCAGGGAATCGGTTAGGCATTATGTACTACGCAGAGAGGCCTCAGCTGAGTCCGGGAAAAACAAGCATCCCTTATAAGTCCCAAGCTTCAAGCGCTGAAATCGAGAAACAATAGTACATTCAGCCCATAGGATACAGTACTAATGTCATACGACCAGATGCTTTGACTGAGTTCCTATAAGAGAACCAGGCCATCCTATGCGAGTCCCCAGTGGACCCTCGAGTGCGAATGGGTTTGCCACAAAATGTGGTCTGCCACTGTCACTACTGGAGAGGGTTGTTTCCACAAAGGTTCTCAATGATCGGTCCCCAGATGCACATAACTATCAAGGTCTTATCCTGAAGTGGAGGAAATCCCCATACAAGATATTTCCAAGACGGTCGCAATCTGGGCGTGAGACACACTACCACTCATCATGTCACATGTGAGTACAATATGTCCACTCTAATCCTATAGTGCACTCAAGCCGGGTACTTGGCTTATCTCTCAGAAACAATATCACCCGAACCCACCAAACAGAAAACCAGTCCAGACAGTCCAGTATGATATATATGATGCGGAAAATAAATACTGAAAACTGTAAATAAAGCTGTAAATAAAACTGTAAATGAACAACAGTAAAAATACAACACACAACAACAAACATCACCCAAAGAAACAGAAACACACAAGCGCTAGGAGAGACTCACAGGGGAACCAGAGATTCTGGGTTCGATCCCCAGCAGAGTCGCCAGCTGTCGCTCCCCGGATTTCCATCCTGGTACAAACGCGAAAGTGGCGCGGAAAAGAATAGAGTCGCCAGCCAGGCATTTTTATCCCGAAGAAAGGGAATGGTAATGCTGCACAAACCAGAAGAAAGAAGAGGAAGGACACAGGTCCCACGAACCAAAGAGACTGAGTTCGGGAGTCGGTTACGACTTGGGAAGGTATTAGCACCCAGATCGTCTGCCGTACCCGACGGGATCCACGCTCGCAAAGAGAACTATTTCAAAGGGTGAGGGTATGAAAGCTGCTGCAAAGAAATGAAAATGAAAAGAAACTGAAACCTGAGAAAAGAACTGGAAAAGAAAACAAAGAAAAAAGAACTGGAAAAGAAAACAAAGAGAAAAAATGTAGGGAAAATAAAGATTGTGCTCGAACGGGCCCTACCCCGCTGCCTACGTACCTCATCGGGATAATAAGGATCAGAAACGCCGTAGTTCCCCTAACTAGGGATGGAAAAAGATTATTTGTGTTTTAAGGCTTGAACTTCCTATGCCATTGCTCAGGTGTTGCAGACTCGGATGACGAGTGCGTAACCGTCTTGCAAAGTGACAAGTAGGAGCAAGTTCGCGTACGGAGTGAGTCTGATGAGAAAATAATTCCCGAAGGAAAGACGCTTATTGTTTGTTTGTGTTTTTTAGAAGCTTTTTAGGAGTGAAGTTTATATAGGTAAGTGTACCTAAGTCTTACTCAATGGGATGTGTACATCTCACATCATCCCAAAATGGAATGCGCAAGAGGCACACCTATCTATGGAGGAAATCCCCAAAGCTAGTCCAACAAGTGAAGGCTCAGACACACTGACCCATTAACATTTATTAAGTGTTTTTTTTGTGTTTTATTGGATTAAGAAGTGTTTTTTAGCTTTTATTTATGAGGTACTCATGCTAAGACCTATCCACCACGAGGGATAACTTACATCTCGCCCCGAAACGGAACGCGTGCAAGTATCTCATAGCAAAGTCTCATGTCACATGAAAGTACTCAAACTTTATTAAGTGAATTAGAAATAAGTTTGAAGATGAGAAGAGAAAGCAACAAAGGATCCAAAGGTAAAACATCTAATGGGGAACTAAAGAATCCCAAATGTTGTCATGCATGGATATTCTAGGGTTAGTGTGGTATTCTATCCTAAAGAAGAAAGAAAGAAGAAAGAGAAGAAGAAAAAAGAAAGAAGAAGGATAAGATGAGTAAGGCCTAAGCCAAACAAGCAAAGGGTTAGATCAAATAAGAAATAAGAAGAATAGATGAGACTTGGAGATGTGGAACTTACATCCACACCTCTCACTTACCATAGCCCCTGCAAGGTTAGCAACATAAGCAAACAAGTGAAGCAAAATGAAACAAATGACAAGCCAACAACATACAAACAGAAGTGGATTGATATATACAAATTATCAATGGATATGCAAGTTATAAGAACGAGGAATGAAGCATACAAGCAAACTATGAGACAAGATGGAACAAAAGACAAACACATGCACACTTAAGAAAGATGCAAAGCAACTATGCACAAACATGAACTCAATGTACAAGATCAGAACCAACACAAATCAAGGAAGAGCTTAAGAAGCCAGCAAGATGAAGAGAATGGACGCACAATACCAAACAAACACAAAATGGGAGTAAAAGAAGTAAGGAAGAAGTGAAAGCACACTTAAGAAATGAAAGGACTTAAAAGGTAAGCAAACACATAAATTCCTAAGACTTAAACCCTAAGCTAGGACCAGAAAGGTACCCATACCCCAAAGGAACCCCAAATGAGAAGAAGAAGTTGGCACAAGTGCCCTTCTAAGCTCATAATAGATCTAATGAACCAAAAGAAGCAAAATGGGACAAGGTGAGAACAAAAATCCACATTAAATCAACCAAGCATCCAAAAATTCCACAACTTAAACCAAATGATCTTCAAACATGGTATATCAATGAGCCAAAAGGATTTGGAAAAATTCAGAAGCAAACTAGGTCAAATGGTGGCAAGAACACAAACTAGGGTTAATAACTTCCAACACAAGTCAAAGGACCAAGACCCAAGGAATAAATTTCTAAAAATCAGGGGAAAAAACACACATATACTACACCATATTAGGAATCCAAAGCAAAATGAATGAGTACAAAACTCAAAATAATGAAGTTTATGGAAAATGAACAAGGCAGTGTACCCAAAAAAGGATTAAAAAGAAGTTAATTGAAATAACGAATTAATTATGACACGTGGAAATTAAAAAAATGGAAAATAAAAATATAGAAAAATAAAAGAGACTCAAAAGATGACTCATGAATATTTTGGGAATTATTTGATGATCAGAAGTATTTTAATTAATTAGAAACTAAAATGGATAAAAGAAATAAAAATGAAAAAAAGAAATTAAAATGGAAATTGGGTTGGGGGTGCACAGAGTAAGGAAATGCATGGGAATTGATTGGGCTTAGCTGGTTGGGGGTGGAAATAGCAACACTGAGGCCTAGAAGCTGGCGCAGGTTTACATGACTTGTGGTGGAAATTAGGTGGAAAAATGAGGAAAAACATGGGACGCTGGATTGATCAGACGCGTGTGGAAGGGCATTCATTAATTGACGTGGAGGATTGGGGAATTGTGATTGGATGGACCATGGGACTTAGGGTGGACTGAGAAGCATGAAGTATTAAAATGAGAAACATAAATCACGTGGCTGGGAGGTGGGTTCTAGGGCTATGTGGCAGCATCTGGACGCTTGAGGGGGTGGATCCAATGGCTGCTGGCTTTCTTCTCCAACGCACAAACCCTAGGTCATTTTCCAGTTTCCGGTGACCGGAGCTAGGGCTCCGGCACCGGAATTCAACACAGAATGACTAAACAACAACAACAATAAACCAAAATGTCCAGATCCACTAATTAACAGGCCCTGATTACGAAAATGACAATGAAATTGGCTAAAACTCAAAGAATCATTTGGATCGAAGAGAAGAATGTTTGACCATGAAAATTGAAATCCAAATAACTCAAGCTATAATGCATCATTTTCAAAACTACAAAGTGCAGAATGATCAATGTATTTCAAACATCACAAAACACCTAATCAATTTCATTTTCAGATCTCAAGATTCAGAACCATACCTGAGTTGTAGATCTTGATTCAAGATGTTAGAAGACCAAATAATGGATGCAATGCACTCCTCCTTCACTCTAGATGCAAAATAAATGTATCTAAAGTCTTGAATGAAGCTGGATTCGAAGCTTTGCTCACACCTGCCCTAAAATGGCAATGTTGCTAAACTTGAGAGATTGCTTGCAAGAGTGGGTGATTAATGATCCTTAGCTTGCCTAGAACAAGGATCCACAATTTGTTTTTGAGATTGATCACTTGTATGATGAGAAAAGATAGAAAATGCAATGTGTGCATAAACTTGGAAATTAGAGAATGAGAGAGAGGTTTAGCTTTCTGAAACCCTAGCTCCTTTTATGTGAGGTCACAAACCCTTGCTGAAAGAATTATCAAGTTTGCACGTGTGGATCATGAGATATTTGTGAATTTGAAAAATTTTCAAATTGTGAGGGAAGCATGACACCCTCATGCTTTGCTTGGCCTCTCAGCACATGGGCAATCCTTTTCCAACCCTTGATCATAATCCAATCAATTCTGACCTTTGGATTTAGGTATCACACTTTCCTCATGATTTTGCAAAATATCCTCTTTTGGAGCAACTTTCTTATTATGCACGAAATTGTGACTTTCTCTAGAGCAAAATGATCCAAATGTAATGTATTTTATCACTGATATCAAACTTGAACCATACCAAGTCTTACAATTAAGTTTTGAAGCTTTTTGCCTTTGGTCATGCATGGAATTTTTGGTTTTGCCCTAGAATGCAGCCAATTTTCAAAGAGCCTAGGGAGCAAACCATGAATCCCATGAAAATGTACTTGTACTTTTTGAAAATGGGACCCCTTAATCTCCAACTTTCATGTTTGACTTTGGTCCATTTGAAGAATTTTTGATCATGTTAAGGCCATTTGAAAATTAGGGCAAAAGTTGTCAAATTTGGAAATTTCTCAAAACCAAGTTTGTACCAATTTTGCAAAAAGCCTCAAATCTCCATGATTCTTGATCTTTAAGCACTCCAAACCTCTTATAACATTGTAAGGACACCCCTTGGCCAAAAAAATTGGGTTAGACCCCTTGAAATCACACAATTAACTTTTTATGGGCACAGTTGACCAATTACTTCATCTGCAAGCAACTGAAGAATTTCTTGACTTCCACAAGGAATTTTCTCATGAAAATTGACACCTAGGATCCTCTTGACATATAGAAGACTTTGCACAAATGAAATGGCCAAATTTGTGGAGTTTTGATGCTTGAATCTCAAACCCTAGTTTAGGTGCCTTGTGTAGGAGCTTTGCCTTGTCCTGGATTCTCTGGTGATCATGCAACCTTCTGAGCTTTTGTGAATGGACTTGATCTTGTAATTGGAGTTTAGACCCCTCATAGGACTTGTAAAAAACCATTGGAACCCTTGTCATGGCTTGTGATGCCTCAAGAATCTCCACAAATGACCATATGCTTGATGCTAGGACATGAAGAATGTTATGCCTCATCTTTCCATGCTAGGATGCCAAGAAAATGATAAGTTCATGATGAATATGATGTGATATGATGCTTAAAATGAAAAGGGCAAATTTTGGGTGTTACACATATGCCCGTAAGTGCCACAAGTGTCAGATTTATGCAGACAAAGTGCATGTTCCTCCAAGCCCGCTCAACGTCATGTCATCTCCTTGGCCCTTTTCAATGTGGGGCATTGACATGATCGGGAAGATAGAGCGTAATGCTTTAAATGGTCATCGCTTCATCTTGGTTGCGATTGATTACTTCACTAAGTGGGTTGAAGCAGCATCTTATGCCAATGTCACTCGTCAAGTGGTAGCCAGATTTTTGAAAAGGGACATCATTTGTAGATACTGAGTGCCCGAAAGAATCATTACTGACAATGGTTCTAACTTGAACAACAAGATGATGGAAGAATTGTGTCGGGACTTCAAGATCCAGCATTATAATTCTTCTCCTTACCGACCAAAGATGAATGGTGCGGTAGAGGCAGCAAATAAGAATATCAAGAAGATTGTGCAAAAGATGGTTGTCACTTACAAAGATTGGCATGAGATGTTACCATTTGCGTTGCATGGGTACCGAACGTCAGTTAGGACGTCAACTGGGGAAACTCCATTCTCATTGGTATATGGTATGGAGGCAGTCTTGCCTGTTGAAGTGGAGATTCCTTCATTGCGTGTGATGATGGATGTGAAGCTTGATGAGGCTGAATGGGTGCGTGCTCGTTACAATCAGCTATGTCTAATTGAGGAAAAGAGATTAGCGGCTATCTGTCATGGTCAGCTTTATCAGAGGAGAATGAAGCAAGCATTCGACCAACGAGTACGTACTCGGGAGTATCAAGTGGGAGAGCTTGTGCTCAAGAGGATTGTTCCTCCAGGTTCGAATCACAGGGGCAAGTGGACCCCAAACTACGAAGGACCATTCATAGTGAAGAAAGTTTTCTCAGGCCGGGCACTGATGCTCACCACTATGGATGGAGAAGATTTCCAATCTCCTGTTAACTCGAACGCAGTTAAAAAATACTTCGCATAAAGAGACCCGTTGGACACAAAAACAGAATTAAAGTCCAGGCAAGAAAAGGGCATCCTGGCGAGCTAAAAACAGAATAAAAAGCTCGGGCAAAAGTAAGGGAAAATAAATAAATAAAATGTGTACAGCCGCTGAGTTAAAAAGCCGCCTTGGACAGCTCAAGCAAAAAAGGGTATCCCGGTGGATTGAAAACCCGAAAGGGCGATCCACGCAAAACAAGGGAATAAGCGAACAACTGCGATCCGAGTAATCTGAACCAAATCATCGTTTCGTACAACATGACGATATCAGAAGGATAGGAATCAGTCCCCTCATCTTCTCAGAAAGCAAAAGCAAGAATGGAGAGTTTTGAAGACATGTTGGTCAGAGCAGAAAGGGAACTCTTTGGAATGCCGTGTCCATTGCTATTAGGATAGTTTATTTTCTCAATTTTATGGTGGCTACCTCTTTCCAGGTGGTTGCTTCCTAATGTAAATCTTTGCCTATTCAGAGGCCTTTCAATAAAAAGAATA
The DNA here is from genome assembly GCA_963966055.1 of Lathyrus aphaca. NCBI lineage: Eukaryota > Viridiplantae > Streptophyta > Magnoliopsida > Fabales > Fabaceae > Lathyrus > Lathyrus aphaca. The sequence goes on from OZ014523.1 coordinate 109,551,763, forward strand.
TTCAGTCAAAAAGCTGTGTTGTGATTATTTTTGTTTGCAAAATATCCTGAATTTTTGGCAAAAATAGCATTGCATTTTAAATCATGGTGATAATTTAAAAGAAAATGACATTGCAGGGAAACATTTGAAATCCTCTTTGAGTGTCGGGGGACGATGGATGAACAGATCATATCATGCAAGTCCCCGGGGCACACTTGTGTTTTCTGTTGTTGCAGGTTGCAGGATGGCGTCACATTCTCCCAAGCAGAATTTTCCCCAGCTATGTCTTGGCAGGTTGCCCAAGCAGTTTATCTTCCCCAATGAAGTATACCCAGCAAGCGGTGGGAGGCCCATTCCCCACAGAGTTCATCTGTCAGAGCTCTTTTCACTAACAAAGATATTTGAGGAAACATTCTCCAGCACTCGTCTGTGTTCTTACTTCATTGCCGCTCGTCTGCATTTCTTAACACTCGTCTGTGTTATCCCTTTGGTATTGCCCGTTTTCTTTCCCCAGTAGTGGCTCATGATTACTTTGTTGATTGCTCGTCTGCGCTTTCCAACACTCGTATGTGTTTGAAATTTGTTGCCCGTTTGCACTTCCCAACACTCATCTGTGTTTGATATCTAATACTTATAGTTGTTCGTCTGCATTCTCCAACACTCGTCTATGTTTTATCTGTTTGAAGCTCGTCTGCATTATTAGGATACTCGTCTATATCATCCCTCGCACTCGTTTGTGTTAGCTTATATCCGTATGTGTTGATTTGATAATTATCCTGGTACTCGTCTGTATGGCTACTCCAAATGCTCGTCTGTGTTTGAATTTCTGGTATTCGTCTGTACCAGTGGCTGATACTCGCCTATATCATTTCCTGAAGCGTTAGTCTGTGTTTCTTGGATCATCATCTGATATTCGTTTGTATCATTGACTTATGGCACCCGTCCGTGTTATCTTAATGATCATCCAATACTCGTCTGTATTGAAGAGGTTTAAAATCCTGACTGTGGGAATAAATGTCAAAATGGTTACCGGTCCTGGCGTAACAGGTATATTCGAAGGAGGCTCGTCTGTCTCAAGCACCACTTATTAATGTTGCACCTGGCGTAACAGGTTTACTCGAAGAAGACTCGTCTGTCTTATGTCATATATCCACGGATAATATATGAGGAAGGTTCGTCTACCTTGTTTATGCATGTCTATCCCACAGACTTTAGTGCATCACCGGTCCTGGCGTAACAGGTATATCCGAAGGAGATTCGTCTGTCTCAAGTCATATATTTTGCAAAGTATGTGAGGGCTCGTATGTCCAGTTCCTGGCGTAACAGGATTGTCCGAAGAAGACCCGTCTGTCAAAGTATTTTGATTCTAGATACCAGTTTCAACTTGGAAGAAGCTCATCTTATTTCTCTACATATCAATCACGAAAGCGTCATTTGGTTGGGTTTATTTCCCAGTTTCTGCGTTCTTCGTCAGAGTGCAAATTTCAGGTCTTTTTGGTATTCAACCACAATTTATCTTGAACGGTCGATAGCCCGTGCTACCGTCCTTTTCAGATTAACAGTTGTTTGAATAAGGGCAGCTGTAACACCCCTAATTTGCCCTCTTCTTTTTAAGCATAATATCAGATCATATTCATCATGAACATGTCATATTCTTGGCATCCTAGCATGGAAAGATGAGGCATAACATCTTCATGACCTAACATTAGGCATATGATCATCTATGGAGGTTTTTGAAGCATTACAAGCTATGACAAGGGGCCCAATGGATTTTTTCAAGTCCTATGAAGGGTCTACATTGCATTCATAAGCTCAAGTTCATTTACAAAAGCTCAGAAGGTTGGAAGATCATCAGGGAATCCAGGCTAAGGAAAAGCTCCTGCACAATGACCCCAAATTAGGGTTTGTGTTTCAATCATGAAAACCTCAAGACTTTGGCCATTTCATTTGGGAAAAGTCTTTTACATGTTAAGAGGATCCTAGGGATGAAATTTGGTGAGAAAATTCCTTGTGGAAGTCAAGTATTTCTTCAGTTGCTTGTAAATGAAGAAACTGGTCAACTGTGCCTTAGAAAAGTCAACTGTGAGATTTCAAGGGGTCCAACCCCATTTTTCTAGCCAAGGGATGTTCTTATATTGTTAAAATAGGTTTGGCAAGATCAAAGATCAAGAATCATGAGGTTTTGAGGTGTTTTGCAAAATTGGTGTAAGCTTGGTCATGGAAAATGCCATTTTTAGCAAGTTTTTGCCCTAATTTTCAAGTGAGCATTACTTGGTGAAAAATTCTTCAAATGGACCAAATTCAAACATGAAATTTGGAGATTAAAGCCTCCCATTTTCAAAATGTACAAGTACTTTTTCATAGCCTTCATGGTTAAGAAGATAGAGCCCTCGAAAATTGCATGAAAACTAGGGCAAAGCTTGATTTTTCAATTGTACACAAAAGCAAAAAGGCTTGAAAATTATTTTTGGGTGTTGGTACATACCAAATAAGGTTACAATATTACAAAGCAATGCAAATATCTCATTTGGCTCCAAGAATGACACCAAATTCGTGCATGATGAGAATTTTATTCCCTAAGTGTAATATTTGCATGATCATGAGAAAGGTGTGATACTTGCATCCAAAGGCCAAGATCTTTTTGGATTGAAATCAAGGGTCAAATTGTGAATGCATATGGGCAAGAAAGAGTGTAGTGCATGAGTGTTTCATGATATTACAACAAATTTGCAAATTGTGCAAATTCTCTCACACACTCTCTTCCCACGTGCAAAGGCTTGCATTCTTTCAGCATTGATTCATAAGCTCATTTATAAGAGAATTAGGGTTTTAGAAGGGTTCAGCTCTCTCTCATTTCATCACTCTCAAGTTTTGGCTAAGTTTGCAAATTCCTTAGAATCATTCTCTACACTTTCTCTCTTCATAAACCAACCACAAATTCTTCATCCTTGAGAGCTCAGGATCACAAATCCATCCATTGTTCAAGCTAATTCTCAAGATCTCACACCTTTCCATTTCAGGGCAGCAAGCTTCAAACTCTTAGATACAACAATTTTCAAGGCTCTAGTTGCATTTATTTTGCAACTAGAGTGTATTTGGAGTGGATTGGCATCTCTTTCTTGGCTTACAACAAGTTATTTCCAGATCTGCAAGTTTCAGGTGAGCTCCAAATTCTCAGATCTAGAAATAAAAATAGAAGTGTGCATTATGATCTACTGGTTATGCTAATCACTCTGCTTGTTTTAAATTCAAATTTGGTGCATTATTGAGCTTTATATGTTGATCTGAATTTTCATGGTGCAACCTGTTTGCTTTTGATCTGGAATATCCTTTGATCTATTGAGAATTTCATTGCCATATTTGAGTTCAGGGTGACTTAATGATTTGATCTGGAGCATTTTGTTCATTATTATTGTTGTTTGTTCATTATTTGCTTTTTCTGGTGCCGGAGCCCTAGCTCCGGTCACCGGATTCTGGGTTGATGTTTTCTAGGGTTTCCACGAAGAAGAAGGTCTCATGACCCTTAGATCCTCTCATCTGGACGTTTGTGATGCTGCCACCTCAATTAATGAACATCCTCCCCCTCACGTGCTGTTCCTTTTATAATTTTCATTCTGATAATTCAATGTGTTATGCACCCCATGTTAATTAGTGTGTTCTCTCTCTCTGGTCCAATCATTTTGGTGACTTGGTTTTAATGAGTTGACCTCCAGGATGTGTCCATGTGATCCAATGGCTTGTGTTTTTTTGCTGATTTTCTTGAATATCCATGTTAATTATTGTGCGCTGCGCGGATCCATTGGGCTTGTCCCTGCTATTCCCACCCCCTGTCTTTAGGCCCATTGAGAATTGAACTGATTTCCTTTCTCTTCGCACCCCTAGCTTCCTCTTTCTTTTTTAATTCTTTTTTTTTCATTTCATTTCAGCTTTGCTTTTTAATTTTTAAAAATAGTTCTAAGTTTCAAAAAATTATGAAATAATTCATGGATGTTAATTTGAGTTTTCTTTAATTTTTAGTATTTTTATTTTCCATTTTTTTTATTTTGACACGTGTAAATTAATTATCCCTTTTAATTAATTCATTTTATTCCATTTTTAAGCATGCTATCTTGTCCATTTTCCATATTGATCCTCATTTTGAATTTTTGAGTGGTTCTTTTTTCTATGCACTCTCAATAGGGTTTACTTCATGTGTGATTTTTGTTCTGATTTTTAGAAGCTTGTTTATTTGGTTTTGGTCTTTGACTTGTAAGTGAAGTTTCTTAACCCTAGTTGATGTTTAACCCCTCATTTGACTTTCATAGCTTCTGAATTCCTTCCCATCCTTTTGGCATGTTGTTATATCATGATTGAAGATCTCTTGTCCAAAGTTGTGGAATTTTTGGGTGCATTGTTGATTTGATTTGAATTTTGGTTCTTAACTTGTCCCATTTTGCTTCTCTTTGATCATAAGTCCTCTCTTTAGCTTAGAAGGGCACTTGTTCCGACTTCTTCATCTCATTTGGGGTCTCTTTAGGGAATTGATACCTTTCTGATCTTGGTTGGGGGTTTGTGCTTTGGAAATTTTGTATTTGGTTTACCTTTGAAGTTCTTTCTTTCTTTTGTACATCCACCTCACTTCTTTGCTTCTTTATTCCCATAATGTGATTGCTTGATCATATGCTTCTCTCCTCTTCATCTCTCTTGCTTCTTTAACTTGATTAGGGTTCTGGTCTTATGCCTCAAGCTTGTGTTTTTTTTTAGTTTGCTTTGTATCTTACCAAGTTTGCTTTTCTTTGCCATGTGATTCATATTGCCTCATATTGATTTGTGTGCTTCTTCTCTCATTCTTGTGACTTGCATTTGCATTGAGCATTTGTGTGTATGACTTCACTTCTGTTTGTATGATGTTGGTATGACATTATGTTCATTTTGTTTTGCTTGTGTGCTTGTGTTGCTAACCATTTCAGGGGCTATGGTAAGTGAGAGGTGTGGATGTGATTCCCACATCTCCAAATCTCATCTCTTCTCTTCTTATTCTTACTTGTTCTAACCTTTGATTGTTGGGCTTAGGCCTTACTTCCCCCTTCTTCTTTTTTCTTCTTCTCTTATTCTTTCTTTCTTCTTTAGGATAGTAAACCACACTAACCTAGGATTTCCCATGCATGATAACACTTAGGATTCATTAGTCCCCCATTAGACTTTTGCCTTTGTGATCCTTTGGTTTCTCTTCTCTTCTCATCTCAAAACCCTAAAAAGCACCTAATTCAAAGGCGATTAATTTTCTCCTCCTCCTAATGTCCTTCAAAATTCCATGCCCAATCATGGGGGAGCGAGCATGCATGCTATCAAGGAAAATAGAGAACTAAACTTGGTGAGTGAAATTGATCACGTGAAAACTCGGTTTTTAGTGGTAACAGCTCATCAATTGAAGGGACAGGTATTCCCGGGTTGTGATGAGAGTTGTATAGATTGCTTGAATCAGAAGAATGGTTATGAGAAGCTGAGGAAGGGTTTGCAAAAATTGTTAAATAAAGGTTGTTTGCAATTGGAAAATGTTGAGAAGAAAAATAAGGAAGTGTCGATAGTTACCATTTATTATACTCCGGCTGAAATCCAAGTACCCGTCAGGGCAGCTCCTGTTACTATCGTTGTGCCGGATGGGCCCAGTCCTGTTACTATCATGGTACCGGGACCGATCCTATTCAATTCAGAGGCCATTTCCTGGAACTACGGGGCCGATGTGTATTATTAGGGAAAGGAGTAGGAGGCAGAGACTCCTGGGTCCAGCAGTTCAAATATCGACAATGCAGGTGGCCTTGGAGGTTTCACTTAAAGTGGTAGGATTTTTGCTCCACAGACATTTCACAATGGCAAAGAGATTGAAGCCGCAGGAAAAGCTAAAGGGAAATAGGTGATCGAAGAAGTCCCCCTACCTAAGAATGATCCCAAAGGTACTTTTGAAAAGGAAGTAGAAGAGTTCATGTAGATAATAAAGAAAAATGATTATATGATCGTGGAACAACTAAACCAAACACCATCTAAGATCTCCCTCTTATCATTACTAATGTGTTCGGATGCGCACCATGAAACGTTGTTGAAAGTTTTGAAAATGGAGTATGTTCCTCCGGAAATTACAGTCAATCAACGTGAGAGTGTCGTGGCCAATGTGAATGTCAGTCACATATTGGGCTTCACCGATTATGATTTGACTTCTGAAGGGCGGAACCACAATAAAGCCTTGCATATAACTATGGAGTGCAAAGGAACCGTCTTGTCACATGTTTTGATTGATACAGGTTCATCGCTGAACGTGTTGCCCAAAAAGGTATTGATGAAACTGGAAATGGATGGCCTCGTGTTAAGACCCAGTGATTTGATTGTTCGAGCCTCCGATGGGTCTAAAATGTCAGTATTTGGCGAGGTGGAACTGCCAGTGAAGATAGTTCCTTAAGTGTTCAAGTGCACTTTCTACGTGATGGACATCCAACCTACTTACATTTGTTTATTGGGTCACCCGTGGATCCATGCTGTTGGAGCTTCACATCCATATTGCATCAGAAGCTGAAGTATATAATGGACGGATATGTGGTAACAGTATATGGTGAGGAGGATATTTTCATCATACATCTATCAACCTTTAAGTATGTAGAGATAGATAGAGAGATCCACGAGATGTTATGTCAAGCATTTGAGGCCGTGAACATTGAAGGGTCGCATCAACCAACACCTTCCTCAATAGTGGTTCGAAAGGGTACCTCTATCTCGTCTTACAGACTGGCCATTGAAATGGTGAAAGCAGGCAATGCCTAGGGTTGGGGAAAACCTGTTGATGTTTTAGTAAATGAGGATTTGTTCGACATTGGATTCAGTCGTCTCAAGCGTCTTCCACAACAAATAAAGGATCCATAAATTTTAGTATTGGGGGAATAATATATCCAGATCAGGTATATGCTGTTAGTGACGACGACATTGATAGCGATTGTGACCTAGACCATTGGGTACGCCCATGTATGACGGGGCAAGAAGTGCAAAAATGGTCTGCTAAAGAAATTGTCACGGTTACCTTCCAGACAGAGTAATTTTTCTTGTTTTTCTTTACATCATGGCATGTCAAAATTGTGCATTCTGCCCAAGGTGCAACGATTCATTATAGGGCGCATGTTTCATGTTCAAAGTTTATCATAAATAAAAGGACGTTTTTTACATTCAAAATTGTGTTCCTTGTCTTTCATTTTTTATTTTTCATAGAAAACATAAAATGACAATGTTTATTTTATTTTGTTTCTTTTAAATAAAAATAAATAAATTATAAAATAAAGCATGAACCATCACTCATGTAGACTTGATCCTCCGGATTCCACGGATAATGGTTCTGTTATGGCCAGGTATGACTTTGATAATCCGATTATCATGCTGAAGAAGAGGATGAGGAAGATTGTGAACTTCCTGAAGAATTGACCAGGTTGTTAAAACAAGAGGAACAAATCATTCTGCCCAAGGCGCAACGATTCATTATAGGGCGCATGTTTCATGTTCAAAGTTTATCATAAATAAAAGGACGTTTTTTACATTCAAAATTGTGTTCCTTGTCTTTCATTTTTTATTTTTCACAGAAAACATAAAATGACAATTTTTATTTTATTTTTGTTTCTTTTAAATATAAATAAATAAATTCTAAAATAAAGCATGAACCATCACTCATATAGACTTGATCCTCCGGATTCCACGGATAATGGTTCTGTTATGGCCAAGTATGACTTTGATAATCTGATTATCATGCTGAAGAAGAGGATGAGGAAGATTGTGAACTTCTTGAAGAATTGACCAGGTCATTAAAACAAGAGGAACAAATCATTCAACCTTATCAGGAGGCAATAGAGGTTATCAACATTGGCACTGAGGATGCCAAGAAAGAGATCAAGATTGGGGCTGGTCTACATGAAGACGTGAAGAAGGAGCTGACTGAGATGTTATGTGAATATGTTGATATCTTCGCTTGATCTTATCAAGATATGCCAAGTTTAGATACATACATTATGGTGCATAAGCTGCCTTTGAGAGAAGGATGCCCGCCAGTCAAAGAGGATGTTCAAAAACAGTGGGTTGTAAGTTTCCTCGCTGTGACAAGTAATCCTCCATGGGTCACCAACATAGTGGCCGTACCGAAGAAAGATGGGAAGGTTCAAATGTGTGTTGATTTTCAGGATCTTAAGAGGGCAAGCCCGAAAGATGATTTTCCGTTGCCTCACATTGATGTCTTGGTCGACAAATCACGAACAGAAGAAGAACACTTGGTAAATTTGAAGAAGTTGTTTGAAATGCTAAGAAAGTTCCGATTAAGACAAAATCCGAACAAATGCAATTTCAGGGTGCATTCTGGAAAGCTACTGAGCTTCATTGTAAGTGAAAAAGGAATTGAGGTCGATCCCGCAAAGGTGAAAGCTATACAAGAAATGCCTGAGCTGAGGACCGAGAAAGAGGTTCAAGGTTTCCTGGGTAGATTGAACTACATTGCAAGGTTCATATCTCACCTAGCAGCCACGTGCGAACCAATATTCAAATTACTGAGAAAAGATCAAGCGGTCAGGTGGAACGAAGATTGCCAAGCAGCATTCGACAAAATAAAAGAATACTTGCAGGAACCTCCAATTCTCATGCCTTCGGTTCCAGGAAGGCCTTTGACAATGTATTTGACAGTACTTGAGGGTTATATGGGTTGTGTTCTCGGTCAACACTACGAGACGGGTAGAAAAGAGCATGCCATCTACTACCTGAGCAAGAAATTTACTGACTGCGAATCTCGATATTCAATGCTTGAAAAGACATGTTGCACACTCGCATGGACTGCTAAGCAATTAAGGCAGTATATGCTCATGCACACAACTTTGTTAATCTCCAAAATGGACCCAATCAAGTACATTTTTTAGAAGCCATCACTTATAGGAAGAGTTGCATGGTGGCAAATGGTTTTGACTGAATATGACATCCAATATACTTCACAAAAAGTCATCAAAGGAAGTATGTTATCAGACTATCTAACACAATAATCGATCGATGATTACTAACTAATGATATTTGATTTCCCTGATGAGGACATCATGTTTCTCAAAGTTAAAGACTGCGAGGAACCATTCTCGGAAGAGGGGCCAGACCCTAAATCCAAATAGATTCTGATGTTTGATGGGGCTGTTAATATGAATGGTAGCAAAGTTGGAGAAGTTCTTGCCACACCAGAGGGAGTTCACATGCCCTTTGCTGTCCGAGCGACTTTTGGATGCACCAAAAATGAAGCAGAATATGAGGCTTGTATCATGGGAATAGAGGAGGCAATTAACTTGCGATTTAAGACCCTCGATATATTTGGAGATTTAGCCTTGGTAATTAATCAAGTCAATGGGAATTTGTATACCAATCAGCCTAATTTGATCCAGTGTAGAGACTACACGAGAAGACTATTGACCTTCTTCACAACAGTAAAGCTATGCTAAATACCTCGTGATGAAAATAAATTTGCCGATACTTTGGAAACATTATCATATATGATCAAAGTGCTGTAGTGAAACTATGTGCCTAAGATTGATGTGTCCCGTCTCAACAGGCCATCTTTTATATTCACAGTTGACACGGTGGACGATGACAAGCCATGGTTTCATGATATCAAATGTTTCTTAAAAAAGAAAGAATACCCAGTAGGGGCATCTAGTAAAGATATGAAGACTTTGAGAAGATTTCCTGGTAGTTTCTTCTTGAATCAAGATGATGTGCTATACAAGAGGAACTTTGACATGGTTCTGCTCAGATGTGTTGACAGACACGAAGCAAATATGTTAATGCAAGAAGTTCACGATGGATCATTCGGTACCCATGCTGGAGGGCACACAATGGGAAATAAATTATTGAGAACAGGGTATTATTGGATAATAATTGAGTCATATTGTTACAAGTATACCTGCAAGTGTCATAAATGTCAGATCTACGCGGATAAAGTGCATGTGCCTCTGAACCCATTGAGTATCGTGTCTTCTCCATGGCCCTTTGCAATGTGGGGTATTGATATGACTGGAAAGATTGAACCTACTGCTTCTAACTACCATAATTTCATCTTGTTTGCAATTGATTACTTCACAAAATGGGTTGAAGCATCATTTTATGCCAACGTCACCAAGTAAGTGGTAGCCCGATTTCTGAAGAGGGACATCATTTGTCACCACAGAGTGCCTGAGAGAATCATTACTGATAATGGTTCTAATATGAATAACAAGATGATGGTTGAATTGTGCCAAGACTTCAAGATTGAACATCAACTCTCTTTTGCTTATCACCCAAAGATGAATGGCGTCGTCGAGGCGGCCAACAAGAATATCAAGAAAATTGTGTAGAAAATGGTTGTCACATATAAAGATTGACATGATATGCTACCTTTCACGTTGCATGGATACCAAACAGCATTACGCACATCTATTGGGGAAACATAGTTCTCACTTGTATATGGTATGGAAACAGTCCTACCGGTCGAATTTAAGCTTCCTTCTTTGAGGGTAATGATGGATGTCAAACTCGACTAATCTGAATGGGTTCATGCCGGGTTTAACCAGTTGAGCCTCATTAAAGAGAAACGTCTGACAACTATATGTCACGGGAAGTTATATTAAAGGAGGATGAAAAAGGTGTTCGATTAGAAATTGAATCCTTGGGTTTACCAAGTTGGAGATATGGTGCTCAAAAGGATCCTTCCTTCTAACACAAATCACATGGGAAAATGGACTCCCAACTATGAAGGTCCATTCATGGTTAAAAAGGTTTTATCAGGCAGAGCCTTAATGCCTACAACCATGGATGGCGAAGACTTTCCACCCCCTGTCAACTTAGATGCAGTTAAAAAATACTTCACATAAAGATTTACGATGGACAACTCAGGCAAAAAAGGGTATCCGGGTGGATTGAAAACCCGAAAGGGTGGTCCACGCAAAAAGAGGGATTAAGTGAACAATTGTGATCTGAGTTATCTGTATCACATCACCGTTTCAATCAAACTAACATTTCCAAGGATATGAATCAGTCCAATCACTCCTCAGAAGGCAAGATCGAGGAGTTTTGAAGACACACTGGTTATAGCAGGATCAGAACTCAGTGGAATACCGTTTTCACATTGCCATTAGGGTAGTTTCTTTTCTCAATTTTAAACAATCACCTATTTCCAGGGTTTTCTTCCTAATGTATTTTCCGACTTCAGACTTTTCAATCAATAAATTAAATTTCAATCAAGAGCTTCTTATTTTCATTTTACTGTTTTGTTTGCAAAAAGGTCCTAATTATTTTTATAAATATTGAATTTGAAAACATGGTAGCTTTACAATAACATGCACACAAAAAACATTTAAAATTGCTTTGAATATTGAGTAATTCGGGCGGTGTATTAAAATCACGCAATACCCCGGGGCATGTGTGCATATCCTTTTGCTTGCAGGTAGCAATTTCATAGAGGGCTCAAAAGAAAAATCGAAGCCTGTTCAAAAGCAAGAGACATTAATCCCTCTCGATGATTCGTTAACCTATCCAGGGTTTAGAGTATTGAGGCAGTTGTACTTATGAAGGGTTTATATGTCACCCTTTTGTCACAACTTTTACTAATTGAGTCTGTTTCCCAGCTAGCGGTCGCTCGTCAAGCCGATTCTCTCGTTTAACACTACCAATAGCTACTAGCTTATCTGTGTTGACAATGGCTAACTCCCCAACAAGGTTATTATGCTAATCCATATGATCACTACCATACCCAAGAGCTTAAAGACAACAAATATTTTGTAAAATCCTCTTGAGGTAGAGTCCGAGCAAAGAGCAAGTGATTCTTCGCACAAAACACCTTGAAACCTTTTCTCCTTATCAGGATGTGTTACAGTTTCGTTAGGCCCATCAGGCAGATGGAATTTATGTCTGTAACGCCCTGATAATTTAATTATTTATTTAATTAAATATTGTCGTATGTTTTTTATTGTTTCGCGTGAAGTTTCTAAGTTGGTTTGTCTAAATTAATTATGTAAAACCCTTATACCCCAAAATAATTATTTAGATTAATATCAGAGTACAACAACAAGAAGGGCATCACATATCTGTCGAAACCATCAATTATTCAATATCTTGTCCCGTAACACGGGTTAATCATCAGACATAATTAAATATAAATTTATTTCACAGCGGAATCAACTTAATAATCAACTTATCAATATTTCTTAAATATAAACTTCAATCCATTCAGAGTCAACATCATAAAGTAAAAGAGAATTTTCTTCAAATATCATAATACGAAAATAGGTTTAATAACTAAAATCCCAACCCGGTGTTACATGACACAAAGCAGGACACATGACTCCAAAACCACTCCTAAGGTAATAATAGACACGCTCTGAAACTCTGATAAACTCCTCTTGCACTACAAAGCTATTCTTTATCATCAACAATTTACCCATATAAGAGGCAACATTTCCAAGCAGGCAGGGTGAGTAAACATAATTCATTATAAATATACGGGAACATGAAATATGAACAAATCAGGACAAACATATCATACCAACATCAACAAAATTCAGCAACAACATCATAAACACATTCCAAAAAGAATGCAAATTTAATCATCATGAAATGCACAATATGCATATGGTACCAATTTCATCATGAGATGGATATATGACCATCAACCATCCACAAGGGAGCACACCGTAAATCACCGAATTACTCCAATCCACACAATGGGATTGAAGCTAACTAATAGGCCGAAGCCCCATCGTGAATGTCATGAAATGCAATGATGCGTTACTCCGTAAATATCACCGAAAAATCATTAGTGCATCATTCATTTCATGTTAAGAAAATAATCATCATAAAATCATGTATTTTATCATGACAACACATCAACAATACTTCTTTATCAATAGTAAAACAAAACAACTTATTCGATTCAACGAGACAACCAAACAACTCCCCCTCATCAACAACAACAAAACACTAATTCACAATAACATCATGTTTATAATCATAAAACCAATTTTTAACAATACAACAAACAACTCCTTTTAATCCATAATAACAAATCATCAATTTACAATAAAGTCATGTTTATAAGATTTATCATCATGACAGTACACCTATAACCCTCGTTCATCAACAACCCAAAATATCCCTTTATAGTTCAATTATGATAAAAATCATAAGACTATTTTGACATTTTCTAAAATTTCAGTTTTGCAAAATATCTCACATCACTCATTTTCCCTCAAAAAAATAAGGTTCATTTTATTACCTTTCCGACGCTTCAGACGGAACTTAAATCGGGTTTACGGATTAAAAGTTATGCATTTTTCAAAAACCAAAATCTGCCATTGATACAGTGTTAACCGATTAACCCATAGCGTTAACCGGTTAACGCCTGCGTTACTTCAGAAAAAACCCACATTTCACACTTGTTAACCGGTTAATCCATATCTTTAACCGGTTAACGCACACATATCAGCAATTCTTGCTGTTTTATACAGACTTCACCAAAAAATCCCAAAATCCCAATTACGGGTTCTACCTCATTATCCCCCAAAACTCCTCTAATTCATTCGACAAAATCATGCAGCAACAAGAAAACAATTCATACATCATTCACATACTTCTAACTCATTTTATCTACTCCAATTCATTAATTTACACTCCTAAATTCAATTTAATACAAAAATCCTAAGACTCCAAAAAAATTCACACAACCTAATCTACTCATACCTTAGAGAATTTCATCGATTGATACTCTTCTCCAAGGTTCTTCGCAATTCCAGACTCTGAGCTTCCTCTCCTCAGAGTTACTCTTCATTAAAAAGAATACGATAAGTGAGAACTTTGATCGTGTTCTCCTATTTGGGTAAAATTATCCCAGTTATTGATTTTCCAAACTTATCCTTACTTTTTTCTCACAATTTCATAAAGACCACCTTTCCCTTTCTTCAATATACTTTTATTAATAATAATAATAATAATAATAGTATAATAATACACTAATTATTCATATTATATAAAAATACTTTTATACTCCAAAATAACAAACATAACATTCATACTTCCACTTCTATTATCTTAAATAATAAACAATAATTCAAATAATACTACATGATTATTCTTATTATTAATATTATTAAAGTAATTTCACCACAATGCATCGGCCACATAACCACCTATTGTCAAAATCATCATATATCCTCAAATAAGTAACAATTACTCATAATCGAATTTGGGGTGTTACAACTCTCCTCCACTTAAAGAATTTTTGTCCTAAAAAATTTATTCGATTCAACTATTTCAACTACTCATTCGATCCGACTAATCAACCCTTGACACAGAAGGCAACTCCATATAAAATACAAACCATAACCCATAACATCAACTACAACAACAATATGAATATTACACATGTGATACACTAGACAACTAGCAACGCAACACAAGATAGTACCCCACTCAAGAATTCAATGATTGAAGTATTAGAACACCACAACATAGGAACATACAACTCCAACACGACATTAATACAACTAACCTCAACATCGTTGTTACTTACATATGAGCAACTGCACTACGCCACGCGTTCGCTGCGCACCCTGATTACCCGTCAGGTAGTAGCTCCACTAATTTTAACTTCCAACTCACAATCACCAAAACCGATATAGTAAAAGACTTCGACTTAACTCCTAGGACATTTCATTCCAATAGGTATTCTAACTCTTGTAGTTACCGAATAATTCCAACTTAGATCTATAAGTCAACAACTTTGAACGTCCAATACCATTACAACCGCGATCACTTCCAAATCTTGAACAATACATACCTATACTTCTCGTGAATTTCCAATTATCATCAACATAATTACAACTTTACCATCTTTTAACAACATGTCCTTCGAAAATCTTCTTAATCGCACAACATCACTGCAACAACATAGGGTACCTAGGTCCAACAATTTCTACAAGATAACTCACATCCTTCGCTTCTAACTAATTCAACATACCGAATCCTTTATTCCTACTCATACCGACACAACCCTTCATAAATTCTTATCCAAAACAACACAACTAAATAACTCTTATAGTTCCAACCAAAACTCGTACTTTAATAAACCTACTTACAATTCAATTCTTTTAATACTTACAGTTCAACCTTATTCGACACTCTTGTCAAATCACACTCTTACATTCCCATCTACTTTCCTCTCTAATCATCTCCAGAAAACTTCAAGTCTCGCGCCACTCAATTCATCACTAAAGCAACACTCCAATTATCTAGAGTTCAACTATGAGTTTCCATATTACTATTCAATTCAAACGCAACTTCATACTATCATCCTTAAATCTAACCAACATTCTTATATACGAATTTACATCGACAAAATAACGAATACTCAAGTGCTCGGCTTAACTTCAACCAATCCAACATGCATACTATTCCAGTTGGCATGACACGTCTATCCGTCAATTATGATTCCATCTACTATACACAATAGATTAAGGGTGATCAGTTCCTCAATTTGTTGATAGAAACCCAGAAACCATAACGTTGGCATAAATCATCATTACCCAACATAATAGCATACTTCAACTCGTGCCCCAAAGTCTGTAAGAATAATGCTCTACCAACTCTCTAAGGCTTACCAATGCCTTCTTAGTTTCCTTATTTCCAACTTCGACAATTATATCAAAACGTCCAAAAAAATCATTCCACAATCTCTTATACACACTCATAGCATAACACAACCTTAAATAGTTTTCCAATACAGGAATAACTACAACATCGAGTACAATCTAATTGGGTTCGTTCCAATTACAACTTTCATCTAAGTTAAAATTTTTAACAACGTTACTCAAGCATTCGTCTTTCCTCTCAACTCCACCATCACATAACATCGTCACTTTAATCCTTCTTATTCAACGTAAATTGTATCTCAATGCATTTTCCAACACAGTTACATTCTTGAAAATACCAAAATTTTATTCCTAATAATATTTCACATTTGTCTTTATCTTTCCAAATTTTCAGCAATAGTCGCTCATCTTCAACCACATATTTATCTTCCAATACAGACCTCCCAAACACAAAATAATATTCCAAAATGAATATAATTTCATGTAGATTCCAGAACTTCAAAAATCACTCAAATCCAATTTACAAGAAAAACGTTATCATCCTCGCAATGGGACTGGTCAAGAATTCTCGTAAGCAGAATTTCCAAAAATCAGCAGCAGACCCAGTTATTAAAATGTGTTTATATCCATCATCATACACCTCCTGAATGCAAATCTTATATGCAAACTATAGGGAATTTTGAAAGTTTTCGAAAATGTTCAGAATCGCCTCCATCAGAATCACGAGTAAAACGTTATACCTCTTCTCGTGATTGCGACTCCAAGATCGTAAAAACCAGAATTTTGAGATTGATGAATATAAGTTCCATCTCTCTCCCTCTTGCTTCCAAGATCTACCGAAAATCATTGCCCTACCTCCAACTTTAAAACGACTCGACTTTAATCCAACTACACTCAAAGCATAGTAATCTATCGACTTGATCCTTCAACTTGATCCATTGACTTGCCTTTTCATTTGGAATAAATCCTCTTTCTCAAACAGTCTCCATCCGAAATCCACACACTTCTCAACCCGACCAATACGAATTCATGAGTCCATGCTCTTGCCGGTACGCAATAATATCTCTTTAATAACCTTGTACTCTTGCAATCAACATCACTTTTAAACCAACTTCGACATTCCAACAACAGTCCGGGAGCAACCTCTCCCCCACTTAATTCCAAATCAACACCTGCAGACAACGACTAGAACTAACAACAAGTACAAATAGTGTTTCACATACATGCCGCGTACTAAGGAATTAACAAAATTAGACAACATTGGCCAAACGGACCGACATGCTCTAATACCACTATTGTAACACCCTTCTACCCCAAAATAAATTATTTAGATTAATATCAGAGTACAACAACAAGAAGAGCATCACATATCTGTCGAAAACATCAATTATTCAATATCATGTCTCGTAACACGGGTTAATCATCAGACATAATTAAATATAAATTTATTTCGCAGCAGAATCAACTTAATAATCAACTTATCAATATTTCTTAAAAATAAACTCCAATCCATCCAGAGTCAACATCATAAAGTAAAATAGAATTTTCTTCAAATATTATAATACGAAAACAGGTTTAATAACTAAAACCCCAACCCGGTGTTACATGACACAGAGCAGGACACAAGACTCCAAAACCACTCCTAAGGTAATAATAGACACGCTCCGAGACTCTGATAAACTCCTCTTGCACTACAAAGCTATTCTTTATCATCTGCAAGTTACCCACATAAGAGGCAACATTTCCAAGCAGACAGGGTGAGTAATCATAATTCATTATAAATATAAGGGAAAATGAAATATGAATAAATCAACACAAACATATCATACCAACATCAACAACAAAATTCTAGTACAACCCCATCATAAACACATTCCAAAAAAAGGAAAATTCAATCATCATGAAATGCACGATATGCATGTGGTACTAATTTCATCATGAGATGGATACATGACCATCAACCATCCATAGAGGAGCACACAGTAAATCACCAAATCAGTCCAATCCACACAATGGGATTGAAGATACCTAATAGGCCGAAGCCCCATCGTGAATGTCATGAAATGCAATGATGCGTTACTCCGTAAAAATCACCGAAAAATCATTAGTGCATCATTCATTTCATGTTCAGCAAATAATCATCATAAAATCATGTCTTTCATCATGACAACACATTAACAATACTTCTTTATCAATAGTACAACAAAACAACTTATTCGATTCAACGAGACAACCAAACAACTCCCCCTCATCAACAACAACAAAACACCAATTCACAATAACATCATGTTTATAATCATAAAACCAATTTTTAACAATACAACAAACAACTCCTTTTAATCCATAATAACAAATCATCAATTTACAATAAAATCATGTTTATAAGATTTACCATCATGACAGTACACCTATAACCCTCGTTCATCAACAACCCCAAAATATCCCTTTATAGTTCAATTACGGTAAAAATCATAAGACTATTTTGACATTTTCTAAAATTTCAGTTCTGCAAAATATCTCACATCACTCATTTTATCTCATCAAAATAAGGTTCATTTTATTACCTTTCCGACGCTTCAGACGAAACTCAAATCGGGTTTACGGATTAAAAGTTATGCATTTTTCAAAAACCAAAATCTGCCATTGATACAATGTTAACCGGTTAACCCATAGCATTAACCGGTTAACGCATGCGTTACTTCAGAAAAAACCCACATTTCACACTGGTTAACCGGTTAATCCATAGTATTAACCGGTTAACGCACGCATCTCAGCAATTTTTGCTATTTTATACAGACTGTACCAAAAATTCCCAAAATTCCAATTACGGGTTCTACCTCATTATACCCCAAAACTCCTCTAATTCATTCGACAAAATCATGCAGCAACAAGACAACAAATCATACATCATTCACATACTTCTAACTCATTTTATCTACTCCAATTCATTAATTTACACTCCTAAATTCAATTTAATTCAAAAATCCTAAGACTCCAAAAAAATTCACACAACCTAATCTACTCATATACCAATTCCTATATAATTACAATAGATTATGAAAACTCCTCATACCTTAGAGAATTTCGCCGATTGATACTCGTCTCCAAGGTTCTTCGCAATTCCAGACTCTGAGCTTCCTCTCCTCAGAGCTCCTCTTCATCAAAAAGAATACGATAAGTTAGAACTTTGATCGTGTTCTCCTATTTGGGTAAAATTATCCCAGTTAATTATTTTTCAAACTTATCCTTACTCTTTTCTCATAATTTCATAAAGACCACCTTGCCCTTTCTTCAATATACTTTTATTAATAATAATAATAATAGTATAATAATATACTAATTATTCATATTATATAAAAATACTTTTATACTCCAAAATAACCAAATAACATTCATACTTCCACTTCTATTATCTTAAACAATAAACAATAATTTGAATAATACTACATGATTATTCTTATTATTAATATTATTAAAGTAATTTCACCACAATGCATCGGCCACATAACCACCTATTGTCAAAATCATCATATATCCTCAAATAAGTAACAATTACTCATAATCGAATTTGGGGTGTTACAACTCTCCCCCACTTAAAGAATTTCCGTCCTCGAAAATTTATCTGATTCAACTATTTCAACTACTCATTCCATCCGACTAATCAACCATTGACTCAGAAGGCAACTTCATATAAAATACAAACCATACCCCATAACATCAACTACAACAACAATACGAATACTACACATGCGATACACTTGACAACTAGCATCGCAACACAAGATAGTACCCCACTCAAGAATTCAATGATTGAAGTATTAGAGTACCCCACTCAAGAATTCAATGATTGAAGTATTAGAACACCACAACATAGGAACATACAACTCCAACATGAAATTAATATAACCAACCTCAACATCGTTGTTACTTACATATGAGCAACTGCACTACGTCACGCGTTTGCTACGCATCCTGATTACCCGTAAGGTAGTAACTCCACTAATTTTAACTTCTAACTCACAATCATCAAAATCGATATAGTAAAAGACCTCAACTTAACTCCTAGGACATTTCATTCCAATAGGTATTCTAACTCTTGTAGTTACCGAATACTTCCAACTTAGGGCCATAAGTCAACAACTTTGAACGTCCAATTCCACTACAACCGCGATCACTTCCAAATCTTGAACAATACATACCTATACTTCTCTTGAATTTCCAATTATCCTCAACATAATTATAACTTTACCATCTTTTAACAACACGTCCTTCGAAAATCATCTTAATCGCACAACATCACTGCAACAACATAAGGTACCTGGGTCAAACAATTTCTACAAGATATCTCACATCCTTCGCTTCTAACTAATTTAACATACCGAATCCTTTATTCCTACTCATACCGACACAACCCTTCATAAATTCTTATCCAAAACAACACAACTAAATAACTCTTATAGTTCCAACCAAAACTCGTACTTTAATAAACCTACATACAATTCACTTCTTCTAATACTTACAGTTCAAATTTATTCGACACTCTTTTCAAATCATGCTCTTACATTCCCATCTACTTTCCTCTCTAATCATCTCAAGAAAACTTCAAGTCTCGCGCCACTTAATTCATCATCAAAGCAACACTCCAATTATCTAGAGTTCAACTATGAGTTTCCATATTACTATTCAATTCAAACGCAACTTCATACTATCATCCTTAAATCTAACTAACATTCTTATTACGAATTTAGATCGACAAAATAACAAATACTCAAGTGATCGGCTTAACTTCAACCAATCCAACATGCATATTATTCCAGTCGGCATGACACGTCTATCCGTCAATTATGATTCCATCTACTATCAACAATAGATTAAGGATGATCAGTTCCTCAATTTGTTGATAGAAATCCAGAAACCATAACGGTGGTATAAATCATCATTACCCAACATAATAACATACTTCAACTCGTGCCCCAAAGTCCGTAAGCATAATGCTCTACCAACTCTCAAAGGCTTACCAACACCTTATTAGTTTCCTTATTTCCAACTTTGACAATTATATCAAAACATCCAAAAATTCATTCCACAATCTCTTATACATGCTCATAGCATAACACAACCTTAAATATATTTCCAACACAGGAATCACTACAACATCGAGTACAGTCCAATTTGGTTCGTTCTAATTACAACTTTCATCCAAGTTAAAATTTTTAACAGCGTTACTCGAGCATTTGTCTTTCCTCTCAACTCCAACATCAGGTAACATCGCCACTTTACTCTTTCTTATTCAACATAAATTGTATCTCAATGCATTTTCCAACACAGTTACATTCTTAAAAATACCAACATTTTATTCCTAATAATATTTCACATTTGTCTTTATTTTTTCAAATTTTAAGTAATAGTCGCTCATCTTCAACC
This sequence comes from Lathyrus aphaca, assembly GCA_963966055.1. NCBI lineage: Eukaryota > Viridiplantae > Streptophyta > Magnoliopsida > Fabales > Fabaceae > Lathyrus > Lathyrus aphaca. The sequence continues at coordinate 109,572,813 of OZ014523.1, forward strand.
ACATATTTATCTTCCAATACAGACCTCCCAAACACAAAATCATATTACAAAATGAAGAGAATTTCATATAGATTCCAGAACTTCAAAAATAACTCAAATCCAATTTACAAGCAAAAAGTTATCATCCTCGCAATGGGACTGGTCAAGAATTCCCGTAAGCAGAATTTCTAAAAATCAGCAGTAGACCCAGTTATTAAAATGCGCTTATCTCCCTCATCATAAACCTCCTGAATGCAAATCTTATATGCAAAGTGTAGGGAATTTCATAAGCTTTCCAAAAAGTTCAAAATCACCTCCATCAGAATCACGAGTAAAACGTTATACCTCTTCTCGTGACTGCGACTCCAAGATCGCAAAAACCAGAATTTTGAGATTGATGAATATAAGTTCCATATCTCTCCCTCTTGCTTCCAAGATCTACAAAAATTCATTGTCCTACCTCCAACTTAAAAATGACTCGACTTTAATCCAACTACACTCAAAGCATAGTAATCTACCGACTTGATCCTTCAACTTGATCCATCGACTTGCCTTTTCATTTGGAATAAATCCTCTTTCTCAAACAGTCTCCATCCAAAATCCATACACTTCTCAACCCGACCGATACGAATTCATGAGTCCATGCTCTTACCAGTCCGCAATAATATCTCTTTAACAACCTTGTACTCTTGCAATCTGTAACACCCCAAATTTTTCCTCTTCTTTTTAAGCATCATATCACATCATATTCATCATAAGCATATCATATTCTTGGCATCTTATCATGGAAAGATGAGGCATAGCATTCTCATGACCTAGCATTAGGCATATGATCATCCGTGGAAGGTTTTTGAAGCATTTCAAGCTATGACAAGGGGCCCAATGGATTTTTTCAAGTCCTATGAGGGGTCTACATTGCATTCACAAGCTTATGATCATCCACAAAAGCCCAGAAGGTTGGAGGATCATCAGGGAATTCAAGCTAGGGCAAAGCTCCTACACAATGATCCCAAATTAGGGTTTGGGTTTCAAGCAGGGAAACCTTGTGACTTTGGCCATTTCATTTAGGCAAAGTCTCTCATATGTTAAGAGGATTCTAGGGATGAAATATGGTGAAAAAATTCCTTGTGGATGTCAAATATTTCTTCAGTTGCTTGTAAATGAAGAAATTGGTCAACTGTGCATTCTAAAAGTCAACTGTGAGATTTCAAAGGGTCCAACCCTATTTTTCAAGCCAAGGGATGTTCTTATATCCTTAGAAGAGGTTTTGCAAAGTCAAAAATCAAGAATCATGAGGTTTTGAGGTGTTTTGCAAAATTGGCACAAGTTTGGTAATGAGTATTTCCATTTTTAGTAACATTTTACCCTAATTTTCAAGTAAGCATAACTTGGTGAAAAAAGCTCCAAATGGATTGCCATCAAACATGAAAGTTGAAGATTAAAGCATCCCATTTTCAAAAATTACAAGAGAATTTTCATAGCCCTCATGGTTTGAGAGATATGCTCTTCGAAAATTTCATGAATCCCTCATGGTTTGAGAGATATGCTCTTCGAAAATTTCATGAATTCTAGGGAATGGCATGAAATTCAAATCTTCCACAAATGCAAGATCTCATGGAACTTATTTTCAAGTGTTCTTATGGACAAAATATGATCACCTTGTCACCAAGCATTGCATAAGAATTGATTTGCTCCAAAAATATCAACAAATTTGTGCATAGGATGAGGTGTAATTCACAAAAGGAAAATTTGCATGATCATGAAAATTGCATGATTCTCACATCCAAGGGCCAAGATGATTTCTATTTTGAATCAAAGGGAAGATTGTGATCACACATGTGCAAAGAGAGAGGGAAATGCACGAGCAAATCACCTCATCACACAAATCTTGTAAGTTTTGCAAATTCACTCTGACACTCTCCTCTCACGTGCACTTTCCCTCATTCTTTCAACATTGCATTTTTGGTTGATATAAAATAAAACTAGGGTTTCATTTCACCCCAGATCCATCACATTTGTTCATTCCAAAGTTTCTTGCACTCAAGCATTTCTCTTCGAATCTCCTCATTCTCTCACTCTCTTCACAAACAAATCACATATCCTGAATCCTTGGAGCATAAGGATCACTAATCCACCACTCATTCAAGCTGAAAGTGAAGGATTGGAGAGGTGCCATTCAAGGGCAGGTTGATTCAAAGCTTCAGATTCAAGTTCTCTCAAGTTTCCTCTTGCATTTATTTTGCAAGAGGAGATCAAAAGGAGTAGATCTGCAGCATCTGGAGCATTATCTTGGTGATTTTGAAGTGTTTCCATCTCTGGTATGCTCTGAAATCCATGGATCTAGAAATGGTTTTTGATGTATGCATTATGATCTGTGTGATATGCTGAGTATTCTACACCTTTCAGATTTGAAAATGCTTGAGAGTTGAGTGTTTTATGATGATTTGAAGTTTTGTGGTTGGATCTGTTTTGCTTCGATCTGTTTGATTTAGTGATCTATTGTGAATTTCATGACCATATTTGAAATCAGCATGCCTTAATTGTTTAATCTGGAGAGTTTGAGCCATTTATGTTTTGATTTGTTCATAGTTTGTGTTTGTCGGTGCCGGAGTCCTAGCCCCGGTCACCGGATTCTGGAAATGTGTTCATCAGAGTTTCATGAAGAAGATGATGTTATAGCCGTAGGATGCAGGATCTGGACGTCTCTCACTCTGCCAGCGCATAAAAAATCTACACTCCCTTTCACGTGTTTTCTAATATCTGAATAATGCCCTGTGCCTCTCACCTCACCATAAATAACATGTTCCCTCACCCCTGACCAATTAATGTGCATACTAGGTTTAATGAGTTGACCAATCTCACGCGTCCAATTGATCCTCTGGTCCTTGTTTTTTCCTGATTTATTGAATTTCCATTATAATTGTGGTGTTATGCGCTGACTTTTCATGGGCTTGACTTGCAAATCCCACCCCCTGACTTTGAGGCCCAATAATTTTGAACTGAGATTGTTTCTATGCGCACCCCCAGCCTGTTTCCTTTTATTTTTATTTCTTTTTATTTACATTTTATTTTCATTTTGGTTTTCAATTTTTTAAAATAGTTTTGGGTCTCCAAAAATTATAAAACAATTCATGGATTCTTCTTTTAGTTTTCTTTAATTTTTGATATTTTTATTTTCCATTTATTTTTATTTGGCACGTGGAAATTAATTGTTCTTTTTAATTAATTCATTTTGTTTCATTTTGAACCATGCTGACTTGTCCATTTTCTATTTTGGTCATTATTTTGAATTTTTGGTTGATTCTTTTTGCTCTGGATTCATGATGAAGTGTACTTTATTGATGATGTTTGTTCTGATTTTTAGAATTTTGTTTAATTAATTTTGACTTCTAACTTGTGATGGAAGCTTCTTAACCCTAGTTGATATTTGAACCCTCATTTGACTTGCTTAACTTCTGATTCTTTCTCTCTCCTTTTGGCATGATGTTATAGTATGATTGAAGGTCATTTGTGCAAGTTTGTGGAATTTTTGAATGCTCATTTGATTTGTTTTGAATTTTGGTTCTTCACTTGTCCCATTTTGTTTCTTTTGGATCATTTGCTCTCTCCTTAGCCTAGAAGGGCACTTGTGCCAACTTCTTCAACTTGTTTAGAGCCTTATTAGGATGTGGATACCTCTCTGATCTTGAGTTTTGGTTGGTGCCTTGGGGATTTTGTGATGGTTGTTCTTGAAATTCATTCACACTTATGTATATCCACCTCACTTCCTTTGCTTCTTCCTTCTCATAATGTAAATGCTTGGCTAGGTGCCCTTCTTCTCTTCATCTCCCTTGCTTATTAGGCACTTTTCTAGCATGATTAGGGTTCTGATCTTGCACCTTGAGTTTATAATTTGTTTATTTTGCTTTGCATCTTCTCAAGTTTGCTTTGTTTTGCCATGGTAATTCATGTTGCTTTATGTTTGGTTGTGTGGTTCTCTTCTCATTCTTGTGACTTGTATTTGCATTGGATGTTTATGTGTATGACTTCACTTTTGGTTGTATAGTTTTGGTATGGCATTATGTTGATCTTGTATTGCTTTTTATACTTGTGTCACTAACCATTTCAGGGGCTTAGGTAAGTGAGAGGTGTGGATGTGATTCCCACATCTCCAATTCTTATCTCTTTTCCTTTTCTCATTCTTATTTTTCTAACCTTGTGATTTTTGGGCTTAGGCCTTACTCCTCCTCCTCCTTTTCTTCTTCTTCTTCTTCTTCTTTTCTTTCCTTCTTCTCCATTAGGATAGAATTCAAACCTCACTAACCTAGGTTCACCTATGCATGACAACATTTAGGATGCTTAGTCCCCCATTAGACTTTTACCTTTGAGATCCTTTTGGTGCTTTCTCTCTCTTCTCATCTTCAAACTTAATTTTAATTCACTTTAATAAATGTTGAGTCTTCCCATGTGACATGAGACTTTGCTATGAGATACTTGCACGCGTTTCGTTTCGGGGCAAGGTGTAAGTTATCCCTCGTGGTGGATAGGTCTTAACATGAGATTACCTCACAAAGAAAAGCATAAAAAACATTTCTTAACCAAAAATCACAAAAACACTTAATAAATGCCAGTATGTCAGTGTGTCTGAGCCTTCACTTGTGGGACTAGATTTGGGGATTTCCTCCATAGATAGGTGTGCCTCTTGCGCATTCCATTTCGGATGACGTGAGACGTACACATCCTAGTTAGTAAGACTTAGGTACACTTGCCTATGCAAACTTCAAAACAGAAAACTCATAAAAAACACAAACCAACAATAAGCGTATTTCCTTCGGGAATTCTGTTCTCATCTCCTTCGCTCCGTCCGTGAACTTGCTCCTACTTGTCACTTTGCAAGACGGTTACGCACTCGTCGTCCTAGCTTGCAACACCTGAGCATTGACATAGGCAGTTCAAGCCTTAATTCACAAGCAATTCTTTTCTACCCCTAGTTAGGGGAACTACGGCGACTCTAATCCTCATTGTCCAGATGAGGTACGTAGGCAGCGGGGTAGGGCCCGTTCGAGCACAATCTTTGTTTTCCCTACATTTTTTTCCTCTTCATTTCTTTTTCAGTTCCCTTTTCATTTCTTTTATCCAGTTCATTTCCTTTTCTTTGCAGCAGCTTTTATTTCTTCACCCTTGGAAACAAATTTCTTTGCAAGCGTGGATCCCGTTGGGTACGGCGGACGGTTTGGGGTGTTAATACCTTCCCAGGTCGTAACTGACTCCCAAACTCAGTCTCTTTGGTTCGCAGGACCCGTGTCCTTACTTTTCTTTTCTTCTGGTTTGTGCAGCATTACCATTCCCGTTCCTTCGCGATTAAAATTCCTGGCTGGCGACTCTATTCTTTTCCGCGCCACTTTCGCGTTTGTACCAGGATGGAAATCCGGGGAGCGACAGCTGGCGACTCCGCTGGGGACCGAACCCAGAATCTCTGGTTCCCTTGAGAGTCAATCCTAGCGCTTGCGTGCTTCTGTTTCTTTGGGTGTTGACTGTTTGTTGTTGTGTGTTGTATTTTACTGTTGTTTATTTACAGTTTATTTACAACTTTATTTACAGTTTTCAGTATTTATTTTCCGCATCATATATCACACTGGACTGTCTGGACTGGTTTTCTGTTTGGTGGGCTCGGGTGATACTGTTACTGAGAGATAAGCCAAATACCCGGCTTGAGTGCACCCTAGGATTAGAGTGGACATATTGTACTCACATATGACATGATGAGTGGCGATGTGTTTCACGCTCAGATTGCGACCGTCTTGGAAGTATCTTGTGTGGGGATTTCCTCCACTTCGGGATAGGACCTTGATAGTTATGGGCATCTGGGGACCGATCATTGAGAACCTTTGTGGAAACAACCTCTCCAGTGGTGGCAGTGGCTGACCACATTTTGTGGCAAACCCATTCGCACCCGAGGGTCCACTGGGGACTCGCATAGGATGGCCTGGTTCTCTTATAGGAACTCAGTCAAAGCATCTGGTCGTATGACAATAGTATTGTATCCTACGGGCTGAATGTACTATTGTTTCTCGATTTTAGCGCTCGAAGCTGGGGACTTATAAGGGATGCTTGTTTTTCCCGGACTCAGCTGAGGCCTCCCTGCATAGTACATAATGCCTAACCGATTCCCTGATTTGGTCATGAGCCATTTCTCGGAAATGGTGAAAGTATTATTGTTATTCGGCTTTGAGAGTCCGTGATGTTTGACCCGGAGCACACCTGTGAGACTGGGAGGGGTTTACATGTTTGCAGGAACCCTTGACCTCATCATACCCTTGTTACTAGTGCAACTTCATGTTCTGATACAGTTACTTTGGTTCCGGAGTTCTTGAGTTTATCTGGTTCTTGATTGGGTGTATCTGAGATTATCTGAGTGCTTATGGGTTGTTATCCAGAGGATTTGGGTTTCTGATCACGTGGCTTTGGCATCCAGATTCCAGACAGTCCCAGATTGATCATATGTCTTTGCATTTGCATTGCATCATTTCATCATTAATCATGTTTTGTTTTCATTCACAGGTGCATATCCTTTCTTCCGGTTCCGGTATCCTGTTCAGAGATGGAAGATCCTCGCAAGCAGAATATTCATTTCAAATTTTTCGACACTAAGGTTGGCCTGTTAAAGAAGATTGTGAAGTTGATCACGCCCAATCATGTGGAGAGGTTCAAGAAGGCTTATGGGAGTATTCTGGATGTGGTGGTAGAGTTAGATCCTTTTGAGAGAAGTGCCATTCACACCCTGCTTCAGTACTATGATCCTCAGCTTCGATGTTTCACTTTTCCTGATTTTCAGTTAGGACCATTGCTGGAGGAGTATGCTTTGATTTTGGGGGTTCCTGTTCGAGACCAGATTCCGTTCAATGCTGAGATGGTTAGACCTGCACCAGAGGCTATTGCCAAGGCTCTTTATTTGAGCATTTCTGATGTGAATTCTATGACTATCATTAAGGGAGGTGTATCTGGGTTTTCTTTAGAGGCTTTAGTAAATAAGGTGGAAGAGTTGGCTATTGAGGAGGAGTGGGATTTTGTCTGTGCTATCCTGGCTCTTTCTATCTATGGCATCATTTTGTTCGCAGATATGGAGAAGTTCATAGACATGAATGCCATTCATCTTTTCTTGCTGAAAAATCATGTGCCTACATTGCTTGGAGATTTGTATTACTCGGTGCACTACAAGACTGAAAAGAAAAGGGGAGGTTTAGTTTGTTGCTGCGCTCCTTTATTTCATATATGGTTCATGAGGCACTTGCCCAGTACTGGAGTGTTTAGTGATCATACCTTGGTGTGGGCTCAGAAGCTTGAAAAGTTGCTTGCCAAGGATGTCAGATGGATCACTCAGAGGCTTCAGGGTGCACGCTTCATCACCAGTTGTGGGAGTTATCTCAGTGTACCTTTGTTGGGAGTGACTGGGGGGATCAATTACTACCCGATCTTGTTGAGAAGACAGTTGGGATATGCCTTGAGAGAGGTGCCAGAAGAGTTGAAGTTGGCCCCTATTTTCTACTTCCCGGTGAAGGACAATATGCCTTTAGTGAGGAAAGCTGTTGGAGCTTGGAAGTACATCAAGGGAGAAGGAATAACTAGCTTTGGAAAGTGCAACAATCAGACTTTCCCGGAGTATGAGGCTTGGCTGAAAGATAGAGCCAGAAGGGTGTTGCTGCCATTCTCATCTCCAGTTCCTCCAGTTGTTGAGTCTAATGATATTATGCCTTTACAAGAGTTCAAGAAGTTGGAAGCCCAGCTGCATGAAGTCAAGGTGGAGAACACTGAAATGGTTAATTTGTACCATCTTGCCAACCGGGCCAAAAATGAGGCAGAAGAGAAATTACAGAAGATGCAGATCACCTTGGAGGCTAAAGAGAAAGAGTTTGCTGGAAGGGAAGCTCACTTTCAAAGACTAGGTCTGATGGAATCCAAAAGAGAAGCAGAACGAAAGAAGAATTCGAAGACTCTCAAGGAAGCTCGTCAGTCTATTGTCTGGTTGCAGGGCCAGAGAGAGCAAGAGCTGAAGAGATATAAAGAAAAGGAAGAGTTTTTCGAAGTGCAAATGACTTTCAAGAAGGAAGAAGTGGAACAAGCCCACCAGATTCGAAGGGAGAAGACTCAGCAGTTAGCAGATAGTCAGCAAGCCTTAGAAGCAACACTTAAGGAGATTGAAGACCTCAAGTTGATGGCTGGAGTTAAGAAGGCTAGGTCTGAGCTGGGACTTAGTGAGGGAGGTTCAGGGTCTTCAGGGAGCAGTCCTGCTTTTTAGTTTGTTTTCTTAGTATCTGGATTACCTACAGACATGTTGTAGGAATCTTGGTTGTATATTTTTCTTTTCAGAAAACTTGTACCCTACGGGGAATTCTGTTATTTTTTTGCCTGGTAGGTTGATTTATGTTATGCTGTTTTATTCAGTTCTCCATTTTCTGTGCCTGCTGTTATGGTCTAAATGTGATTTCTATGCAAAGGTTTCTGAAAGTCGAGGATCAGTATCCATCTGGTTTTCTTTGCTAAATACCGGAATCGGGGCATGAATGACCTGGAATGTGAGAGCATAAACAATTGCATTGCATACATATCACCTTTCTTCTTGTTTTGCAGGTATGGCTTCAGGTTCCTAATGTCTTTTCTGTTTCAGGCACTATAGCTCCCAGGAAGGTTCGAGAACAACCGATCATACACAGATATCCCACAAGAGTCAACAGAGAAAGAGTCATGGATCAAATGCAGACTGATTTAGCTGACTTGAGGTTGAGGATGGACAATTTTATGACCCTTATGGCAGGAATGGGTCAGAATCAGGAACGCCTGCGTGAGTTGGTTGAAAATAGTCAAGCCAGGAACAACGGTACTGTTGATGGAGGTAATCGTAACGGTGCGAGCGCCCGTCAAGTTGAAATCCTTGTAGCACAGCCAGGGGTCACCATTATCAATGATGGACTGAACAATGTGCAGATGGACAGTCAAGACGAACAATTTACGTTGCTGGACGAAACTGAAGGCCAGGGGGCTGAAATGAACAGAAAATTTGAAGAGATGGCTGAACAGATCAGGGCTATTCAATCCCAGAGCTCTATAGGGTTCGAAATTACTGACTTGGGCTTGGTTCCAGGGGTTAGAATCCCTTATAAGTTCAAGGTCCCGACTTTCGAGAAGTACAATGGCAGAGCGTGTCCAAAGACTCACCTCCAATCTTTTGTAGGAAGGATTGCTGCCCATGCTGAAGATAAGAAGCTATGGATGTACTATTTCCAGGACATCCTGGTTGGGGCTTCCTTGGAATGGTATATGAAGCTAAGTAGGGTCAACATTAAGAGCTGGAAGGACTTGGCAGAGGCTTTCGTGAAGCAATACCAGTACAATTTGGACATTGCTCCAAATCGCACTCAACTGCAAAACATATCTCAAAATGCTAAGGAGGGATTTAAAGAATATGCTCAAAGGTGGCGTCAGCTCGCTGCCAGAGTGCAACCACCATTGCTGGAGAACGAGATGGCTGATATGTTCATGGGGATATTGCAAGGAGTGTTTATCGAAAGGTTGGCGTCCTGTTCGGAAACCAAGTTCAATGATATAGTAATTGCAGGCGAGAGAGTCGAGACTCTGTTAAAGATGGGAAAGATTCAGGATACAAGTGCGAGCAGTTCGAATGGCGTAAGAAAAGCTTTCAGCGGACCCCCGAGAAGGAAGGAAGGGGAAACCAATGCTGTGTTTGGCCGAGGACGGGGCCGAGGGTAGAGAAGATCATATGAGCAAGTGGAAGCTGTCACTATCCCTTCCATTCCTGTGCAGCAGGTACAGACTCAACCGCAACAACAACAACAACCGCCACAACGTAACAACTATCAACAAAGACCTTATTAGCCAAGACTGGCTCATCCGGCTAATAGGGTGCTTGAAGTAATTCCCATGACTTACACTGCATTGCTGCAGAGATTGTTGGACCTAAACTTGATACAACTGAGAACACTAGCGCCACCACCACCTGGAGAGCTTCTAGTGGGGTACGATGCCAATGCCAGATGCGCTTTCCATTCAGGGGCACCCAGGCACTCAACTGAGAAGTGCAGGGCGCTACAACATAAAGTTCAAGATTTGATCGACTCCAAGGCGATTAATTTTGCACCACCGCCAAATGTTACTTCAAACCCTATTCTGAACCATGGAGGGGCTAGAATAAATGCTATTGATAGTGGTGAGAATTTAAGTCTGATTCTGAGCATAGAAGAAGTGAAGACTCCGTTGTTGGTAGTGAAAGAGAGGCTGCTAAAAGGACAAGTATTTCCGGGATGCGGTTCTGATTGTGAGAAGTGTTTGAATTCAGTGAACGGTTGTGAAGATCTGAAGATGGGGTTGCAGAATTTGATCGATGAAGGATCATTGCAGTTTGATAAAGTTGATAATGAAGGTGATTGTGTGTCCACTATAACCATCTTTTATGACTCAGCTGAGATGCCTGCTAGAAGAGAACCTGTGACTATTTATACTCATGAAGTCAGTCCTGTTACTATCACTGTTCCTGGGCCTGTTCCTTATACAGATGATAAAGCCATCCCATGGCATTACAGCTAAGATGTGTATGTTGAAGGACAGAAAGTGGAGAGTAAGTCAGTAGCTATCGACCCGACTATGGTGAATGTCGGAGGAGTTGAAGGCTTTACGAGGAGTGGTCGTCTTTTTTCTCCCCCAGTTCTGAGAGGAGATCCTGAGGCTGAGGCTGAGGCAAAGGCTAAAGGAAAGCAAACAACGACTGAAGAAACGACAACTCCTGCTGCTGGACAGGGTACCTTTGAGAAGGAAGTGGAGGAATTTATGCGAATAATTAAAAAGAGTGATTATAAGGTGGTTGAACAATTAACCCAGACATCTTCCAAAATATCAATTTTGTCTCTACTGATGTGTTCTCCGGCACATAGAGAAGCCTTGCTGAAAGTGTTGCAGATGGCATACGTTCCTCAAGAGATAACTGTTAATCAACTGGAAGCTGTAGTGGGCAGTGTGAATGCAAGCCACGGGTTGGGCTTCACAGATAGAGACCTTACTTCAGAGGGTCGTAACCATAAAAAAAGCACTGCATATTACTATGGAGTGCAAGGGTGTTGTTTTGTCGCATGTCCTGGTTGACACAGGCTCTTCTCTTAATGTACTCCCGAAGAAAGCCTTAATGAAGTTGAATGTTGATGGTATCGTATTAAGACCCAGTGATTTGATAGTTAAAGCTTTTGATGGGTCCAAAAGGTCAGTGTTCGGAGAAGTTAAGTTACCTGTGAAAATAGGGTCTCAAGTATTCAAGAGCACCTTCTACGTCATGGACATTCAGCCTGCGTATAACTGCTTACTGGGACGTCCTTGGATTCATGCTTCCGGAGCAGTAACTTCCACTTTGCATTAAAAGCTAAAATACGTGGTTGATGGCCAAGTAATAACTATGTGCGGAGAGGAAGACATCTTTGTGAGCCACTTATCAACTTTCAAATATGTGGAGATGGATGGAGAGATCCATGAGACGCTGTGTCAGGCCTTCAAAGCGGTTAATGTCAGCATTTTGGCTCCGGTGGAGAGGAACAATGAGAAAGAAGGTACCTCCATTCACTTCTACAAGCAAGCGAAGGAAGTGGTTCAGTCGGGAAGCGCCCAGGGCTGGGGAAAATTGTTGGAATTAGAGAAGAAAGATAATAAGTTTGATTTGGGTTATCAGCCTGGTGGGTCTAATTGGCCTCAGAGTGGTAAAGCTATTACTTTCACAAGCACTGGGATGCTCGACCACAACCATATCTGTGCAACTAATGAAGAGGGAGATAGTGATGGTGACTGGGACAACTGGATTCATCTGTGTGCGCCCGGAGAGGAGCTGAAGAACTGGTCTGCTGAAGACATCGTCCAAGTCACCTGGAAATCAGAGTAATTTATTTGTTTCCATTTCTTATCATGCTGCATGTCAATCCTGCACTCTGCCCAAGGTGCACGGATCCATTGTAGGGCCATCATGTTTGTTATGCACTTATTTTACCATGAAATAAAGGACATCTTCAAGCAAATTGTGTTCTCTTTCTTTCGTTTTAAATTTTTCACAAAAAAAATAAAATGGCAATGTGTTTTTCCTTTTTGTTTTTGTGTTTGCGTCTTTTTTTGAAAAAAAAAGAAAAATAAACAGATTCTGAAATAAGCACATCGTCAGTGTTGATCATCCGGATTCTATTGATAACGTTCCTGCTATGACCACGCATGACTTCGACAATCCTATCTACCAAGCTGATGAAGGGGTTGAGGAAGACTGTGAACTCCCTGAAGAATTGGTCAGATTGTTGAAACAAGAGGAACGAGTTATTCAACCTCATCAGGAAGAAATTGAGATCATCAACATTGGCACTGAAGATGTGAAGAAAGAGATCAAGATTGGGGCTAGTCTGCAGGCCGAGGTAAAGAAAGAGCTGATTGGTATGCTGCGTGAATATGTGGATATCTTTGCCTGGTCATATCAAGATATGCGAGGGTTGGATACTGACATTGTTGTGCATAAGCTACCATTGAGAGAAGATTGTCCTCCTGTGAAACAAAAGTTGAGAAGAACTCGTCCTGACATGGCAATGAAGATCAAGGAGGAAGTGCAGAAGCAGTGGGATTCCGGATTTCTTGCCGTAACTAGTTACCCACCTTGGGTAGCTAACATTGTGCCTGTACCGAAGAAGGACGGCAAAGTTCGGATGTGCGTTGATTACCAGGATCTAAATAGAGCGAGCCCAAAAGATGATTTTCCATTACCTCACATTGATGTGCTGGTAGACAACACAGCTCAATTCTCGGTATTTTCCTTCATGGATGGCTTCTCCGGATATAATCAGATTAAGATGGCGCCGGAAGAAATGGAGAAAACAAAGTTCATTACCCCGTGGGGTACATTCTGTTACAAGGTTATGCCCTTTGGGTTGAAGAACGCCGGGGCAACATATCAGCGGGCTATGGTCACATTGTTCCACGACATGATACACAAGGAGATTGAATGTTATGTGGACGATATGATTGCTAAGTCCCAAGACGAAGAAGAGCATCTGGTCAATCTCAAGAAGCTGTTTGATAGACTGATAAAGTATAAGCTGAGGTTGAATCCAAACAAGTGCACTTTCAAAGTGCGTTCCGGAAAACTGCTGGGTTTCATTGTTAGTCAGAAAGGAATCGAGGTGGATCCTGCAAAAGTAAAATCAATACAAGATATGCCTGCACCGAAAACAGAAAAAGAAGTGCGCGGGTTTTTAGGGAGGTTGAACTACATTTCACGGTTCATATCTCATCTAACTACCACGTGCGAGCCAATATTCAAACTGCTAAGAAAAGAGCAAACGGTCAGGTGGAATGAGGACTGTCAAAGAGCCTTCGATAAGATAAAAGAATATTTACAGACACCTCTATCGCTCCCACTAAATGAGGCTAGGTCTGTCGCTCCCACCAAATGACACCCGGGCCAGAAGGGGTACAGACGCGAACGGTCGGCGAAAGGAGGAAAGAACACACAAGGGTGAACTCAGAAGACAAGGAAAGAGTCGCCAGCTAGGCATTTTTATCCCGAAGGAAAGGTAATGCTGCATAGACCTGGGAAAAGACAGATAAGACGGTCGCGAACCAGAGAAACTGAGAAAGGGGGCTGGTTACAACCTGGGAAGGTATTAGCACCCAGATTATCCGCCGTACTCGACGGGATCCACGCTTAAAAGATTTGTGTTTTAAAGAGGTAGTGTCTGTGCAATCTGTGTATCAAAGCTGGAAAAGAATGCAAGTGTCAGTGTAGAAGAAGTGTGAAGTGTATAAGAGAAGTGTCAGTGTAAGGACAGGAGTATGAAGCTCAAGACTATGAGGCTTAAATGATAATGCTGGAAAGAGTAGGGAATATACAGAGACTTTTGTTCGATAACTGTTAAGTTATGCCTACGTATCCTCTCGTGCAATGAGGAAGTCAGAACACCGTAGTTCGACCCAAAGAGACTGAAAGATAAATTGACTTGTGAACTGCTTACTTGTCTATGCTCAAGTGTATGACCTGTCTGGCTCAGGTGCTAACTGTCTTGCATTAGACGGAAGAAGCGAGTTCTCGTTTATGAGTGAAGATGATGAGAAAAGAATCCCGGAGGGGACGATTATTGTTTGTTTTTGGTGTTTTTAATCTTTTATTGCTTTTTGTGTTTGTCATAAGAAAATGAGCTTAAGCCTAAGCCAAGGGTTAGTAAACTCATCACATCCTCCCTCTGATTAGGGGTAATGAGAATACCTTAAGTATGAGGTAAACACCTCACACTTAATTACCATGATGTAGGATTAAGATCATTAACCTACTTGCAATTATTTAGATGTTTTTGGTATTTTTGTTTAGTGTTAAGTAATGAGTTTAAGCCATAATCAGGGATTTAATGGACCCATTACACCATCCTAATAGAAGGATAATAGATGAGAGCATTTAAGCTAAGGAAGGCTCCTTAACTTAATCCATGATTAGGGATTAACCTCATGACAAAACAAGGCCTTTATTAAAGTGGATTTTAATTAATGATAAGATGAAGAAGTGAATTTTATGGTTTGTAAGACAACTTGAGGAGGACTTGTCCATTAACACTAGGGTTAGTCCTTCTTAAACAATTAAGGAAGAATTAAAACCCTAATGCAAGGCCCAAGTTACAAGCTTGATGTCTTAATGATTATTAGGTGGATTGATTAAAGGATGCAGGCATGAGCTTAATCACAAAGCCTTAAAACCTTTAGGGTTTAGTCCTTGATTATGAGATGAGAAGAGAAGACTCAAGGATGACACAAAGGTAAAACTAAATGGGGGACTAATCAAACCCTAATTGTTATCATACTTGGAGATCCTAGGGTTTGTGAGGCTTAAGAGAGAAAGAATCTTCAAGGAAGCCACCAAGGAGAAGCAGATGAAAGGAGAAAGAAGCAAAGAGAAGCAGGACAACTTGCTTCACTTAAGAAGGCAAGTTGCTTAAAGGAAGAAAGTGAGAGATGAACATGAATGAGCAAGCTCACTCCAAGGCAAGACAAAAAATGCAGCAATGATGCAAGAGAGATGAAGAGAGATTGTGAGAAGTGAAGGCAAATTCACTTCTCAAAACAACTTACCACCTGAAAAGTTAGCAAAAGAAATGAAATGCAATGCAAATGAGATGAAATGTCATGATGCAAACCAAAGTCAGAAGCATAAACATGATGTTAATGATACTAAGAGATGATGCAAACACATGACAAGAGATGGGAATGATCAAACAAGCATAAGGATGCAGATGAAGCATGCTTTGAACCATGAAAGTTTATGAAATGGAATGGACATATAACATGGCAAATGAAAGATGTAATGATCAAACATGATTCTAATATGTCCTAAGATGTATTATGAATCATGTGGATGCACAAAATGTCATGGCAAGTTCTTTAATGCAAGCAAATGAGAGATGGATGCAAAGGAAGGCACAAACTAGGGTTTACATACAATATGCAATGCAAAAATTCAAAACCAGAAGCAAATGATGTGATAAAAAATTGAAAATGGGAACAAGGGAACCTTAACCCTACACAAGCTCACTGCCCAAAGGAGGGGACCTAACTCTTAACCTAGTGCAAGTTATGAATTTCTCAAGTCAATTAGGGTTCTGGGATACCTCTTAATGAAAAATGCTAAACAAATTGAAAATGGAAAATAAATTCAAACCAATTTTATCCTTGAAACTTCATGACATGACGAATGCAATGCAAAAAGAACCATCATCAAACTCTCAATGGTTAGGCAAAATGGATTTTTCCAAGTTTGAACAAAAATATTGCCTTTAAATGAATTTAATTCCAATGAAAATGGTCAAAATGCATCAAGGACCAAAAAGAAATTTGTTTTGAGACTTTGATAATGTTTCTAAATGTTTTAAAATGCAATGTGAATTTTTTTGTGATTTTTAAATACATAAATGCATTTTTAATTAATTAATTTTCATTAACTAATTAAAAATAAACATTTAAATGATTTAAAAATAATTTTTAATGCAAAAAATAAAAATAAAAATATTTTTTGGTTCTGAAAATTAATGAAAGGCTTGACAAAAATTTTCAGAATTTTTAAATGTTTTTTACTATTTTAAATAATTCGTAGAAGTTTAATACAAAATAAATGAATAAAAAATGAAATTATGAGAAGTATGCAAGATCCATGGTTGAGATTTAAATGTTTTTGGAGGGAGTTTACTGGCGCCAGATCCATTGGCCCAGATTCAAACTGGCTGAAATTAAAATTAAACCTAATTAAATATGTTAATGATGTGGATTAGGGCTTAATGGGGTGATCTGAGCCACACAAACGCGCGGGAGTCAACACAAGTCAAACAGATCTATGGCTCATATTCAAACTGAGCCCTAAACATGATTAATGCGCTAATGACTTTCAGGTGGCCGGAAATGACCTCCGGTCATCTTCTCCGGCCACACCTCTCCCTGAAAACTGCTATCTTCTTCCCTAGGCCTCTAAAATCCAATTTCTCTGCCCAGAAATGATCCCCATACATCATACATTAAGAATCAACAAACAAAACACATTTAAAACACATCAAAAGTGAGAATCGAATCAAAACAATTTTAGGTCAAAAAATTTCAGAACATGAATTCATACTCATTTCTCAACCATTTTCAAAACAAAACACATCAGCATGATCAGTGAAGCATAAAGAATCATTTAGTAACTTAAAAACAAGTTTCTGGAAAAAATTGTTCTTGAGCTCACCTGAAATGGAGCTTTCAATCCAGGAGCTTTATGACTGCTTCTTTGCTTCAAAATGGCTCCAATGACCTTCTTGAGGAAGCTTTGAGGCTTGGTTGGAGTTTAATGTGACTGGTTTAAGAGTTTGATGAAGTTCTGTTCAGAAGGGGTGGAAAATCGTGTTTCTGTTTGTGGGCTTTTCAGGGCAAATTGATGGTTGGGAAATGATCAGTGGATCATATGGAGTGGTTCTATGAAGTTTGTTTTGAGGTTTGAAGCTTGTATGGAGAGATTCGAATGAAAATGCATAAGAGGTGAGTTTTGAGGATGCTGACTTGTGGGAGAGATTAGGCTGTGTTGTGTTATGTGTTGAGTCCCATTTGGTACATGTATCAAGTTTGGATAGGTCAGAGAGTTGTTGCTGGCCTAGCTTGATTGGTATGGGTCATCTTGCATAAAGTCAAATTTTGTGTAAGAAGAGGTATGGGATGGTTCAGTCAAGGTACAAGGGCATGGCTTGGCTCAGCTGTGATCAAGGAGAACCATGGAAATGAATTTGAGGCAATGCAGCAAGTGGATTTGAGTTTATGTGAGTTTTTGCAATTTCACAAAGTTTTGGCCCTTTTGAAGTTTCTTAAAGATCAAGGCATGAAAATGAACAATTCTTTGGTGCATTCTGATGTTTAGGTCATGGTTCATGTTTGTGTAATGCATAGAAGTCCATTTGAAGTCACATTTTGCCTTGGCATGAGGTTTTGCAACTTTGCCTCTTTGGTGTAAAACTTGAAATTATGTGATTTTGTCTAACTTTGACAAGCCATAACTTTTGATCCAAAATGAATTAGAAAACGTTCTTGTACTTTTTGAAAAGGGAATGATCCAATCTACAAATTTCATGACCAGAGTTTTCTCATTTGAAGCATTTTTGAATCAATTTGAGGAGGTTGAAAAACTTTCCCAAAATAGCAAGTTTACATTACAAGTTACTTTCCCAAAAAGGCAATTTTGCAAATGGCTTGAAATTCTCCAATTTTGTGAACTTCTAACATCTTCTATGATCAAATAAAGATCATACACAATCAAAATGATGGAGAACACCCTTTGGTTGGGTCATTGGGTGCCTCAGATGCCCTGATTTTGCCCTGACTTGCTCAAGAAGTCATCTCTTGATCAGATGTCTTACCCATGGAATTTCTTCATGAAAATTGATATGCATGATCCTTATATCATATAGAGACCAATAGAAACAAGAATGACAAAAAAATTTGGAGTTATGGCCTTTGAAACCAAAACCCTAATTCTAGGTCATCTGTGCAGTTAAACCTGGCTCTGCTTCCATGCCTTTCCCAGTTCTTGTGATTCTTTGATTTTCTTGACTTTGTGAGGATATAATATGATGCTTCAACATACATGGACCCCTTTGAAGTGATTAATGACCTTTGGAGTGGCTCAGATGGCTCAGGGATGGCTCAGATCACAAACCCTAGATGTAGATGACTTAGAAAACACTGCAGTGAAGCAAAATGCAATATGAGATGCCATGATTGAACTTATGCACATGAAGAGATCACAAGCCATGGTGTTAATGGGTGAGGGAAAATTTGGGGTGTTTACAACTGCCCCTATTCAAGCGTGAGTTAGCTGTGCAGGATGTAAGCAACGGCTTAACAGGCAAACAAGATAACTTGTAGTTGAATACCAAAAGACAATCCAAAATTTGCACTCACATACTGAAGAAGAAAAGGGATATAGATTGTAAAAGAAAATAAAGTATATTTATAAAGTGAGGGAAACGGAGGACGACCATCGAGCAGAGGACGACTGCTGGGGATAAAGCAATGACGGGGACGACCGACCAGCTGGGGGTATAAGAGATTATGATGGGGACGGCCATCAAGTAAAGCTATAAGACTCTCTGGAGATTTGAAATAAATGATGAGGTACGGTCATCAAAGGTGAAGGACGATCACCTGGCAGGGTACGGCTGCTCTGTTGGGGATAAGATGAGGGACGGTCATCTATTGGTGAAGGACGATCACCTGGCAAGGTACGATTGCCAAAAGTATCGCGACATATGACGAATGCCGGATAAAAAGGTCGAAGATGGGGACGGCCATCGGATAAGCATGATGAAGGACGATCATCAAGAGGTGAAGGACGGTCACCTAGCAGGGTACGGCTGCTCTGAGGGTATCATGACATAGGATGAATGTCAGATGACAAGATCAGCGATGGGGACGGCCATCGGATAAAATGATGAAAGACGATTATCAAGAGGTGAAGGATGATCACCTAGCAGGGGACGGCTGCTAAAAACATCACGACATAGGACGAATGTTGGATAAGAAGGGGTTCTAATAAATAGAGAATCCACTGGGGGTGATGAAGGACGATCATCAAAAAGGTGAAGGACGATCACCTAGCAGGGTACGGCTGCCGAAAGGTATCATGACATAGGACGAATGTCAGATAGAAAGGAAATAATTCACTGGGATTTGTTGGGACTTTTTTAGGGAATAGTAGACACAGATGAGTATCTAAATTCAAGAAGACATAAGTGTTTGACACGGTGTACAGATTAATG
Organism: Lathyrus aphaca; assembly: GCA_963966055.1. NCBI lineage: Eukaryota > Viridiplantae > Streptophyta > Magnoliopsida > Fabales > Fabaceae > Lathyrus > Lathyrus aphaca. Next base: position 109,592,114 of record OZ014523.1, read on the forward strand.
ATGCGGACGAGCATCCTTAAGACTATGTTATGGACGAGTATCAGCAGCAACAAACGCTTGACGCATGTTCAGAGATGATGGTACGGACGAGTACCAACTAGTTAACAAGGAACACGGACGAGTGTTGATTCTAAGAGAATTCAGGTGGCATATATAAGATACGGACGAGTATCTGTATGAGTAAAAAGTGATGAGTGAGACACAGACGAATATTTAACTTGCTGGGGAGAGTGTGACACGGACAGGTGTCGGAAAAAGTGTATTATAAACAAGTATATGGTTCTCAAATGCTTTTAGGCAACTATGCTGGGGGTGACACGGACGGGTGTCAGGGAATTCTATAAATATGTACACATGTGAGTGAGTGCAAAGGGGACGCTTTGGTTTTCTGCTGGGGATATGACACAGACGAGTGTCAAAAAGTATCTGTTTGTTGTATTTGTGGGTGTAATACTTTGGCTTTCTGGTGGGGAATTGAGAAATATTCTGTATATCGTCTGATGGACTGTCAGTATTTACAAATGTTCAGTTCGACACATGGCTTATGATCATGCAATATGTTTGATTTTTGCCGTAATGCTCCGTATTAGACGGAATGCTACGCTCGGTGGGGAAAATATGATGCGAATGTTATGATTATGCAGAGATACCGATCCGGGATTCAGATCCCGATGCTGTGGAGATCTCTGGCTGATCTGCTTGAAGTGGATTTCCCAGCTAGGGATAAGATCATTGGTAGATCTAGCATATATGACTCTGCTTGGGGCAATAGATCACGGATAGGCCTATCTCAGTAATGAGGAACCCATCTGGGGTTTTTTAGAAGCTTTCGTCACTCTGTTGTGAGATCTTCGGGCATTGCTCTTCTGGATATAAGTTGAAACTCCGTGGGGAGATGATTCCCTGTCAGTCACTCGGCTGGGGACGAAGAAAGATCACTGAAAGACCTTCCTAGATATTTCTGTGGGGGATCCTGCTGAGGATGATACTTGACAACTCAGCTGGGGATATGAGCACCTTCTGGTTCATGCTCTGAAGGAAATGTTGGAGAAGTGATGCCTGGCAACTCTGATGGGGAGAAGGCATCTCTGGTGCTGTTTGGAAGGTGTGCTGAGGAAATAATGATTTGGGCAGCCTACTGGGGAGAAGCTTTCATGCCTCATGTCACGCTTTGGATATCTGCAATCCTGAAAAGACAAAGAAACGCACAAGTATCCCGAGGTATCCTTCACTGGATTCCATCATAGGAATTTAGACACTCCCGGGAGTAAGTATATTTCCTGTAAGCACTTATTTTTAGAAGGGAAGCATCTGTATTTATGCAATCAATATCTTAAAGACATCAGACATTTTCACAAACGAAAATAAAAATGTACGAGACGAGACATGACTGAAAATCTGATTTTATTAATTTACGCGCCCTGAATTGGCAAGATACAGTCAAAGAAACAGATCCCCTGAAATGAGGAGATCATTACAAATTGAGAAACAACAAGATGTTGACAGTGTTGATGACGCTTTCAAGGAGCTCCCCTTTTGCTATGACTTGTATGACATTGACGTTCTTCTCATCTTGCTTTCTGAAGAAGGCTGATTCTGATCGACGATCGAACCTTTCGGAGCTTGCCAGGTTGTAAGTGATACAGATGAATTCAGAATGCAGTTGTTCGCTTATTCCCTTATTTTGCGTGGATCGCCCTTTCGGGTTTTCAATCCACCGGGATACCCATTTTTGCCTGAGTTGTCCAATGTGGCTTTTCAACTCAGCGGGTGTACATTTTTATTATTTTATTTTCCCTTATTTTTGCCCGAGTCTTTTATTCTGTTTTTGACTCGCCGGGATGCCCTATTTTTGCCTGGACTTACATTCTGTTTTTATGTCCAGCGGGTCATTTATGCGAAGTATTTTTTAACTGCATCTGAATTCACAGGGGACAGGAAGTCTTCACCATCCATAGTACTGAGCATCAGCGCTCCACCCGAGAAAACTTTCTTTACTATGAACGGACCATCATAATTTGGAGTCCATTTGCCCCTGTGGTCTGTATGAGGAGGGAGGAGTCTTTTCAACACAAGATCTCCTACTTGGTACTCTTGGAGCCTGACTTTCTGATCGAAGGCTTTCTTCATTCTTTTTTGATACAGTTGCCCATGACAGATTGCAGCTAATCTCTTTTCTTCGATCAGACTCAGTTGCTCGTATCGGAATCAGACCCATTCTGCTTCATTCAGTTTAACATCCATTAGTACCCGTAGGGAGGGTAATTCAACTTCAACAGGTAGGACTGCCTCCATACCATACACAAGCTGATACGGTGTTGCCCCAGTGGATGTTCTGATTGACGTACGGTACCCATGCAAGGCAAACGGTAGCATTTCATGCCAGTCTTTATAGGTAACCACCATCTTCTGCACAATCTTCTTGATATTCTTATTAGCTGCCTCGACAGCGCCATTCATCTTTGGCCTGTAAGGAGAAGAATTGTGGTGTTGGATCTTGAAGTCCCGACATAGTTCTGCCATCATTTTGTTGTTCAAGTTGGAACCATTATCAGTAATGATTCGCTCGGGCACTCCATATCGACAGATGATATCTCTCTTAAGGAATCGGGCTACCACTTGCCTTGTAACATTTGCATAAGAAGCTGCTTCAACCCACTTGGTGAAATAGTCAATGGCAACCAGGATGAATCTGTTGCCATTTGAAGCAGTCGGTTCAATCTTGCAAATTATATCAATGCCCCACATGGCAAAGGGACAGGGTAAAGACATCACATTCAGAGGATTTGGAGGCACATGTACTTTATCTGCATAAATCTGGCATTTTCTGGCATAGGCACAACAGTCTGCATCCATTGTGATCCAGTAATAGCCTGATCTTAACAACTTTTTAGCCATTGCATGCCCTCCTGCATGGGTACCAAAGGATCCTTCGTGCACCTCGTGCATCAACAATTCTGCTTCTGTCCTATCAACGCATCTGAGGAGTACCATATCAAAGTTCCGTTTGTACAGGGAACCATCAGTATTCAAGAAGAAACTACCAGCTAGGCTTCTTAAAGTCTTCTTGTCATTGGATGATGCCCCCGGTGGGTATGTTTGATCCTCCAAGAAGCATTTGATATCATGGAACCAAGGCTTATCATCTTTAACAACATCTGCTGAGAATACATATGCTGGTCTGTCAAGTCTGGATACTGCAATTTGAGGTACAAAGTTGGCAGCTTGAACCTTGATCATGGATGAAATGGTAGCTAGAGCATCTGCAAACTGATTTTGATCTCGAGGGATATACTCAAGCTTGACCGTTGTGAAGAAAGTCAATAGCCTCCTTGTATAATCCCTATAAGGTATCAGATGATCTTGGTGGATGTACCATTTGCCGTTGGTTTGATTAATTACCAGAGCTGAATCTCCGAATACTGTCAAAGTCTTGATCCTGAGGTCAATGGCTTCCTCAAGACCCATAATACAAGCTTCGTATTCAGCTTCGTTGTTAGTGCAGTTATAGGCGAGTTTTGCCGAGAAAGGCATGTGAACTCCCTTAGGTGTAATGAGAATTGCACCAACACCACGACCATTCATATTAACAGCCCCATCAAACATCATAGTCCATTCTTCCTCTGGGTCAGGCCCTTCAGTGTGAATAGGCTCTTCATGATCTTTTGCTTTTATGAACATGATATCTTCATCAGGGAAGTCAAATCTCATAGGCTGGTAATCATCAATGGGTTGCTCAGCGAGATAATCAGACAATACACTGCCCTTGATGGCTTTTTGAGATGTGTACTGAATGTCATATTCTGTGAGGATCATTTGCCATCTTGCAACCCGTCCGGTAAGTGCTGGCTTCTCAAAAAATATACTTAACTGGGTCCATCTTGGAGATCAATAAAGTAGTGTGGGTTAACATATACTGTCTCAGTTGGCGAGCAGCCCACGCTAAAGCACAGCAAGTTTTCTCGAGCAGTGAATAACGTTGTTCACAGTCAGTAAACTTTTTGCTTAGGTAGTATATTGCATACTCTTTTCGACCAGACTCGTCATGCTGGCCCAACACACACCCCATTGACTCTTCTAATACTGTCAAGTACATGATTAGAGGTCTTCCTTCAACTGGTGGCATAAGGATTGGAGGCTCTTGTAAGTATTCCTTGATTTTGTCAAAAGCCCTTTGGCAGTCTTCATTCCACCTGACCGTTTGTTCTTTTCTTAACAGCTTAAACAAAGGTTCACAGGTTGTTGTAAGGTGAGATATGAACCGTGAAATGTAGTTCAGTCTACCTAAGAACCCCCGAACTTCTTTTTCAGTCTTAGGTGCAGGCATTTCTTGAATGGCTTTGACTTTGTCGGGGTCAACTTCAATCCCTTTTTCACTTACAATAAATCCCAGCAGCTTACCGGATCGCACCCCGAATGTGCATTTGTTGGGGTTTAACTTCAGTTGGTACTTCCTCAGACGCTTGAATAACTTCAATAGATTTACCAGGTGGTCTTCTTCTGTGAGGGACTTGGCAATCATGTCATCCACATAACATTCATTTTCTTTGTGGATCATGTCATGGAATAATGTTACCATAGCCCGTTGATAAGTGGCACCAGCATTCTTCAGTCTGAATGGCATCACCTTATAACAGAACGTGCCCCAGGGTGTGATGAAAGTTGTCTTCTCCATGTCTTCAGGTGACATCTTGATCTGATTATATCCTGAAAATCCATCCATGGAGGAGAACACCGAGAACTGAGCCGTATTGTCGACCAATACATCAATGTGAGGTAAAGGGAAGTCATCTTTCGGGCTGGCTCTGTTCAGATCCCGGTAGTCCACACACATCCTCACCTTGCCATATTTCTTAGGCACAGGTACGATATTAGCAACCCACGGCGGATAGCTAGTCACAGCAAGGAACCCGGCGTCCCACTGTTTTTGTACCTCTTCCTTTATCTTCATTGCCATATCAGGGCGAGTACGGCGCAGCTTATCTTTTACTGGTGGGCAGTCTTCTTTTAGAGGCAGCTTGTGCATAACAATATCGGTGTCCAACCCTGGCATATCCTGATAAGACCAAGCTAAAACATCCACTTATTCCTGAAGCATGTTAATTAGTTGCTCTTTTACCGAATTTTGCAGGCAGACCCCGATCTTAACCTCTTTCACATCTTCTTCCGTACCAAGATTAACCGTTTCAATCTCCTCCTGATGAGGAGTGATAACCTTCTCCTCTTGCCTTAACAACCTGGCTAGCTCTTCAGGAAGCTCGTAATCTTCTTCAACCCCTTCACCAGCTTGATTGATTGGATTGTCGAAGTCATACAAAGTCATAGCAGTGTTGTTGTCGGTGCACTCTGGAGGGCACTTTCTGCAAGGGTTTAAATTGGTTTATTTTAGTGATCAATTTTAATCTTGTTTAGAAAAAGTGAAAATGAAGTTATTTATTTTGAAAAACATTGCCATTTTATTTTATGTACAAAAAGAAAAATGAAAAGACATTGAGCGAAAAAGAGACTTGTTTGCAAAAGATGTCCGATATTCATTGATTAATCCATTTGCACAAAATTACAAGATGACCCGATTACAAAATGAGTCTTGACATCTTGGGCAAGATGCAAGACCTGATGCATGCTTAAAAATACAGGAAATAATAATTACTCTGCAGGAGTAACCCTTATAATTTCCTGGGAAGACCAGTTAAGGACTTGGCTCCCCGGGATCCTTGGACGTATCCAGCTCTCCAGGTTGCGGTCGCTTTCTTCCTCGTCTTCCAAGTTGTTTACAGCATCCGGGGTGAGCATTCCCCCGCTGACAAAATTGGGCTCTTTGGCAGCCTCTGATTGATCTTGTTGAGTTGGTTTGTAACCCAACCCAAATCTGTCTTCTTTCTTTTCCACGGGCAGCAGCTTGCCCCAGCCTTGGGCAGTACCCTCTTCAACAACCTTCCGGGCTTGCTGATATGACGTTATGGAGGTTCCCAGTACAGCAGATGCCTTATTAATATTCAGGGCCTCAAACCCCTGACTCATGGTTTCATGGATCTCCCCATCCATTTCAATGTACTTATACGTAGCCAGATGGCTAACAAAGATGTCTTCTTCCCCACAGATGGTGATGATCTGGCCTTCCCACTCGAATTTCAGCTTCTGGTGAAGGGTAGACGTAACAGCGCCAGCGGCATGGATCCAGGGTCTACCCAACAAACAGCTGTAGGCCGGCTGAATGTCCATCACATAGAAGGTAATTTTAAAAGTCTGCGGGCCAATCATCACAGGCAGATCAATCTCCCCAAGCACTGATCTTTTAGAGCCATCGAATGCTCTCACCACCAAATTACTCGGACGCAATGCCAAGCCATCATACTCCAGCTTCACTAAGGCTTTCTTTGGTAGAACATTGAGTGACGACCCAGTGTCCACCAATACATGGGATAAAACAGCACCCTTGCATTCCAGGGTGATATGTAAAGCCTTGTTGTGGTTACGTCCCTCAGTTGTTAAGTCAGCATTGGTAAAGCCCATTCCATGACTGGTATTGACATTTGCTACCACGGTTTCTAGCTGATTAACAGTGATCTCCTCTGGCACGTATGCTGCGTGCAGGACTTTCAGTAATGCATTCCTGTGAGCTTCAGAACACATCAACAGGGATAATATGGAGATTTTTGAGGGGGTTTGGTGAAGCTGATCCACCACCTTGTAATCACTTCTCTTTATGATTGTCATAAACTCGTCTACATCTTGTTCAAACGATGTCTTCTGAGTTTCTTTGGCAGCCGGCTCTTCAAGTACCACACTCTTTCCCTTTGCTTTGGCAGCAGCTTCTGCTTCGGCATTAGGTCTTTGAGTTTGTGAGGCAAAAAGGCGTCCGCTTCTGGTGAAGCCTCCGCCTCCCCCAACATTATCAATCTGTGGAGAAGAGGTTGATGAATCCAGAGTTATTTTCTCCCCGTTGCAGTAAAGATCAGAGCCATAATGCCAAGGTATGGCATTACTGCTTTCATAAGGAACGGGTCCAGGCACCGTAATGGTAACTGGACTGACTGTTGCAGAGGAAGGTACTGAAATGGTGTGCGGATCGTAGTAGATTGTGACTGGTGATCTGGCAGGAGGTGCCACTTTTTGTTGCTGAAAGTTGTTATTTGGAGGAACATCTGATGGATCATAGTAGATGGTAACTGCGGAGACATCTTCATTAAGTCTTGCTGGTGTTGTAGAAGATTCTGCTGAATAAATGGATGCTGATGTTGTAGAAGAAAGGGTCGTTGACATTTGATTTGTTGAAGTGATGGAGGGAGCCATTGCTGATGATATTGATGAATCGGTAGGAATGATTGTTGCTGCTGTTGTAGAAGAATCAGGAATCGTTGTTAAAGGAATTGCTGGATTTGTAGGCGCCGTTGTTGAGATCTGAAGGATTCCATCCTTAATAAGACCATCTATGCCGCTTCTCAAATTATCACACCCGTTGACTGCAATGTTGCAATACCCACAACCGAGTTCACACCCGGGGAACACCTGGCACTCTAGAAGCTGAGCTTTAATTTCGACCAGAGGTGTCCGAATTTGTGCAACACTGGTGATCAAAGTAGATGGCTTGTCTTCCTCAATGGCATTAATCCTCGGCCCGCCATGATTAGGCATAGGATTCTTGTTGACATTTGGAGGGGGTGCAAAGTTGAGGGCTTTAGAATCCACCAAATCTTGGACTTTCATTTGCAAGGCCCTGCATTTTTCTGTATTGTGGCCAGGTGCATTGGAGTGGAAAGCACACCTGGCGTTGACATCATAATTCCTTGGGAGATTGGAGGGATCTGGTGGTGCCAACGTCCTTAACTCAACCAAGTTAAGTTTCAGGAGTTGTGGCAATAAGGCAGCATAAGGCATAGGGATAGGGTCAATCACCCTGTTTTCCTGTGATGGTCTTTGTTTAAAGGGTCGTTGTTGTTGATTGCTATTGTTGTTGTTGTAGGTTCTCTGTGGCGGGTACTGAACTTGCTGTTGATATTGTGGTTGTTGTGGTTGTTGATATACTGATTGTTGAGGAATCGGAGCTGGAATAGTGATAGCTGCTACTGATCTGTGAACATACTGAGGTCTGCCCCTGCTGGCATGAATGGCATTTGTCTCACCGGTCCTTCGAGGTCCCACAAAAGGCTTCCTGGGATTACTGGACGAACTTGCACCATTATCAGAAATTTTGCCCATTTTCAAAAGGCTTTCAATCCTTTCTCCAGCTATAACTACGTCTGCGAAGCTGGTGGAAGAAAAGGCAGCCAATCTATCAATATATGTTCCTTGCAAAGTATTCATGAACATGTCGGCCATTTCTCTTTCCGACATGGGTGGCTGGACAGAAGCTGCAAGCTGTCTCCACCTTTGGGCATATTCCCTGAAGCTTTCTCTGGAAGATTGAGACATTCCCATCAGGAGGGTCCTGTTAGGAGCCATGTCCAGGTTATATTGGTATTGTCTGATGAAGGCTTCAGCTAAGTCCTTCAAGCACCTGATAGTAGCCCTGGTCAAGTGTGAATACCACTCTCTTGAAGCTCCAGTCAAGCTATCTTCAAAGTAGAACATCCACAGTTTTTCATCCATGGTGTATGCTTTAAGTCTTCCCAGAAAAGATTGCAGGTGAGTTCGTGGACAGGAAGTTCCATTGTATTTCTCAAAGCACGGGGGCTTGAACTTGTGGGGAATTCTCACCCCTTCCACTAATCCCATATCCATTACATCGAAACCCAAGGAATTTTGAGACTCCAAAGACCTTAACTTCTCAGCAATTTCATCAAACCTCCTATCATAAACTTCATCTCCAGCTCCCATTACAGTAAACTGCTCTTCTTGAGGATCTTCTTGCAAGATCCTGCCGGCAGCAGTGTTGCCCTGTACATTCCTTGGGATGTTGACTTCCGGATCTAGATGAGGTCCAAATACTGGTGGGTTAACATGAGGCTGACCTCCCTCATTATTACTAGTCCCTCCAGTCCCAGGATGAGGTTCCTCGGGAGTTTGTCTTTCTACCAATGCCCTTAACCTTTCCTGGCTCTGGGCCAAGCCAGTCATCACAGTCATGAATTGAGCCATTTGGTTCCTCATCTCCACTCTTTCATTAGTCATCTGAGTTCTGACCTCAGTCAGGTCCTGCTGTACTTGATCCATCTGGATACCAGGAAGGTTGTTGCGAGTAGGGTACCGGTGCGTACGGTTGACAGTGAATACTCTTCTGCGAGCAATATTTCCTGAAACACAACAGAGTTAGAAACAAACAAAATAATGGCAAAGCCTACAAAACAAAACAAAAGTTAGTATGCAATGCAGTATGCTTATTTATTTTCCAAGGTATCCGGCTTGGTTCTTGGTTTTGACCTTTCCAGACCTCGAGGAAGATGCTTTGATGTTGTTGAGAAAAAAAGAAACCCCACAATGGAAACAAACTAAAATATATTACAAATGGTGAATCATACATAGTTTGTTTTACAACATACACCCCTGAAGGGTCAAAATACAACACAAAGGAAAAGTACATCAAATGAAAACAACAACAATAAAAAAGTCAGACATCTAGTCCAAACTCATCCTCCTTAACCTCCTTTAGAAGTGCCTCAGTTACTGGACCAGCTGGATGCTCTATAATAGTCCTGATGAGGAGGTTCCTGGTGGCAATAGCAGTGGTCAGCTTCTTGTGCCTGTCCTAGTCCTTTGATCTCTTCAATCCAGCCCTAAGCTTCAACTCTGAAATCTCCTTCTGGGCCGCCAACAAAGCCTTCTGTTGCTTCTTTTCATTAGCCTCTAACTGTTCAATCCTGGCATGAGTTCTCTGATCTTCTTGTGTCCGGGTTTCAGTGATCCTGACCCACCTAGCTTGACTTTCTTGCAGATAGAGATCAGTCCTAGCCTTCTGAAGCTTGGCCTCTTTACAGGCATTCTTCAATATTTGTTCCCCGACTCTTGCTTTTCTGATGTAGTCTTCTGTTTTCTCAATCTTGGCCAGATGCTCCACCATAAGCTTCTCCAACCTTTCAATGTCCAGACGACCATCACTCCTTTCCCAAAGGGTTTTCTTCAGAGCTTGAGACATATTCTCATTCCTTTCCTTCAGCTTCTCAAATTCTTCCAGGCTGACAGTTGTTGTTGGCTGTACTGTAGAGGGTCCAGGCATATCCTCAATGGTGAAGGGCATCCCAGAAATCTGAGCTCTAGCATGGGACCAGTCATAGTACTGAGCTGAAGCAACATTATTACACCTCCCTAGAATAGCCATCCCTTTTGTCTGGATGTTGTCCCAAGCCCAGGAGGCTTGTCTGACAGTAGCTAGATTAGGCTTTATCTCACAATACAGGGTCTCAGCTAAATCTTGCACTCTAGGAGGGTGAACCAAAGCATAGCCCAGTTGTCTCTTAAACAGCAAAGGATTGTAGTTGATGCAACCCTTTAATCCTATCAGAGGAACATTTGGGTATTGCCCACAGCTGATGATTATGTCCTTGCCTTTGGTGCTCTGGGTGCACCATCTGATGTCATCTGAAGTTAAAGCAATGAGCCTCTTGGCCCAATTCTTCTGTTGGTGGGGATTCAGGAAGGCATCTGATTTAGGTAGGTGTTTGAGCAGCCAAGTGTGAAAAAGAGGAGCACAGCATCTCACCAACTTCCCTCTTTGCTTCTCATTCCTCTGATGAATGGAGTAATAGAAATCTCCCAGCAATGTGGGTACTGGGTTCCTCAGAAGGAAAAGATGAATGGCATTTTTGCTGATAAATTTGGGCTCATCTGCAAACAGTATAACCCCATATATGCTGAGGGCTAACAGTGCACAAACTGCCCTCCATTCCCCCAAGGAGGCCTTCAGGATGGCCTGAGAAATCAAGAAATCCAAGTGTAAACCAGGGATCCCAGCCTTTGTTGTCATGTTCTGCTCAATCAAAGTAGGCTCCAGGTATAGTGCTTTTGCCACTTCTCCATTGCTGGGAGAAGTCATCTCTGGGTTGAAAGGGACACCACCCCTAACAGGTACTCCTATTAATGAAGAAAACTCCTCCAACAGAGGTCCTAACTGAAACTCTGGGAATGTGAAGCATCTCAAAGGAGGGTCATAAAACTGTAAGCAGGTGTGGATCATGCTCTTCTGAGAAGGGTCTAGGTCCATAACCATATCAAGGATACCTCCATAATGCTCTCTGAACAAAGGGATGTGGTCAGGGGTGATAAGTGATTGGACCTGCCTGATACCAGTCAACACAGGCTCAAAGAAATGGTAAGATATGTTGCTCTTCCTGGGTGCAGCCATGAATGCTGATGAAGAGCTGAAGACAAGTGCTGATGATGATCAAGACTGATACTGGAGATGAGCCACTAATAGACTGATGCTGGTGATGATGAAGATAGCTGAAGGAGACAACTGAAGGAGACAACTGATGAAGACAACTGAAGTAGAGGTCTATGCAAAAGAAGGGGTCAAAACCAAACCAGATATAATGTGGATACCCTGAAAAACAAATAAACAAATGTTAAATGATGCAAATGATGAGTATGCAAATGATATGCAAGGGTTTGTGATCAAGCTGGATCTGATTTATCTGTCTTGATATAAGGCCCATGTATGTTCAGGAAGTCCAGGTGGAGGTTTAGAAATCTAGTAACCAGGGTGGGGGACTCAAATAAAGAGTCACATGTCCAGGGTTAAATCACAAGAACTGTCCAAAATGAGGTACTCTTAAACAAAACAAGTATCAGGGTATGATGTGGCCAAGGGTACCTGCAAACCTGCAAACAGCCCAACCCCCTCACAGGTGGTGTTCTAAAACAAGGATCCTCAGACTTGGATCAGTTATGAGAAGTGTAAACACTTCTAACCCGGAGGTACAATGTTTACAATAACCATAAAAGATCCTCCTCTAATTCACCTCAATTTCTGAAGGTCATAATAAAGGTCATCCAGACTTAGCAGGCTTCCCAGATAGCCCTAGCACTACAGGAAATCTGTAGCACAGAGTTCTCAAGAAGAAACCCACATCTGAACCGTGTTTCATATTCCCGCACCAGACCGAAATGGAATGGGAAAGAACATGAACCACTCTAGCTTAGGTGTCACTCAGGTCCCAGGTATAGGACCTTAAACTCTCAATGAAACCCCACCCACCAAGACAGAAGAACAGATCCAGCAATGATAATATGACAGTATGATGCATAAAACTGTAAAGAAAGAAATAAACAAGACTGTACATAAAGCAATAAACAAAGCAAATAAACACAATTAGCACATAACACCCCAGTAAACACAAATCAAACAAGCGCTAGGAGGAACCCACTAAAAGAACCAGAAGCCCTGGTTACATTATAAGGTTCCCCAGCAGAGTCGCCAAGCTGTTGCTCCCACCAAATGACACCCGGGCCAGAAGGGGTACAGACGCGAACGGTCTGCGAAAGGAGGAAAGAACACACAAGGGTGAACTCAGAAGACAAGGAAAGAGTCTCCAGCTAGGCATTTTTATCCCGAAGGAAAGGTAATGCTGCATAGACCTCGGAAAAGACAGATAAGACGGTCGCGAACCAGAGAAACTGAGAAAGGGGGTTGGTTACAACCTGGGAAGGTATTAGCACCCAGATTGTCCGCCGTACTCGACGGGATCCACGCTTAAAAGATTTGTGTTTTAAAGAGGTAGTGTCTGTGCAATCTGTGTATCAAAGCTGGAAAAGAATGCAAGTGTCAGTGTAGAAGAAGTGTGAAGTGTATAAGAGAAGTGTCAGTGTAAGGACAGGAGTATGAAGCTCAAGACTATGAGGCTTAAATGATAATGCTGGAAAGAGGAGGGAATATACAGAGACTTTTGTTCGATAACTATTAAGTTATGCCTACGTATCCTCTCGTGCAATGAGGAAGTCAGAACACCGTAGTTCGACCCAAAGAGACTGAAAGATAAATTGACTTGTGAACTGCTTACTTGTTTATGCTCAAGTGTATGACCTGTCTGGCTCAGGTGCTAACTGTCTTGCATTAGACGGAAGAAGCGAGTTCTCGTTTATGAGTGAAGATGATGAGAAAAGAATCCCGGAGGGGACGATTATTGTTTGTTTTTGGTGTTTTTAATCTTTTATTGCTTTTTGTGTTTGTCATAAGAAAATGAGCTTAAGCCTAAGCCAAGGGTTAGTAAACTCATCACATCCTCCCTCTAATTAGGGGTAATGAGAATACCTTAAGTATGAGGTAAACACCTCACACTTAATTACCATGATGTAGGATTAAGATCATTAACCTACTTGCAATTATTTAGATGTTTTTGGTATTTTTGTTTAGTGTTAAGTAATGAGTTTAAGCCATAATCAGCGATTTAATGGACCCATTACACCATCCTAATAGAAGGATAATAGATGAGAGCATTTAAGCTAAGGAAGGCTCCTTAACTTAATACATGATTAGGGATTAACCTCTTGACAAAACAAGGCCTTTATTAAAGTGGATTTTAATTAATGATAAGATGAAGAAGTGAATTTTATGGTTTGTAAGACAACTTGAGGAGGACTTGTCCATTAACACTAGGGTTAGTCCTTCTTAACCAATTAAGGAAGAATTAGAACCCTAATGCAAGGCCCAAGTTACAAGCTTGATGTCTTAATGATTATTAGGTGAATTGATTAAAGGATTTAAACACATTAAGGGTTTAACACTTAGGATTAGAGTTATACACTCCATCCTAATAGAAGGATGCAGGCATAAGCTTAATCACAAAGCCTTAAAACCTTTAGGGTTTAGTCCTTGATTATGAGATGAGAAGAGAAGACTCAAGGATGACACAAAGGTAAAACTAAATAGGGGACTAATCAAACCCTAATTGTTATCATACTTGGAGATCCTAGGGTTTGTGAGGCTTAAGAGAGAAAGAATCTTCAAGGAAGCCACCAAGGAGAAGCAGATGAAAGGAGAAAGAAGCAAAGAGAAGCAGGACAACTTGCTTCACTTAAGAAGGCAAGTTGCTTAAAGGAAGAAAGTGAGAGATGAACATGAATGAGCAAGCTCACTCCAAGGCAAGACAAAAAATTCAGCAATGATGCAAGAGAGATGAAGAGAGATTGTGAGAAGTGAAGGCAAATTCACTTCTCAAAACAACTTACCACCTAAAAAGTTAGCAAAAGAAATGAAATGCAATGCAAATGAGATGAAATGTCATGATGCAAACCAAAGTCAGAAGCATAAACATGATTTTAATGATACTAAGAGATGATGCAAACACATGACAAGATATGGGAGTGATCAAACAAGCATAAGGATGCAGATGAAGCATGCTTTGAACCATGAAAGTTTATGAAATGGAATGGACATATAACATGGCAAATGAAAGATGTAATGATCAAACATGATTCTAATATGTCCTAAGATGTATTATGAATCATGTGGATGCACAAAATGTCATGGAAAGTTCTTTAATGCAAGCAAATGAGATATGGATGCAAAGGAAGGCACAAACTAGGGTTTACATACAATATGCAATGCAAAAATTCAAAACCAGAAGCAAATGATGTGATAAAAAATTGAAAATGGGAACAAGGGAACCTTAACCCTACACAAGCTCACTGCCCAAAGGAAGGGACCTAACTCTTAACCTAGTGCAAGTTATGAATTTCTCAAGTCAATTAGGGTTTTGGGATACCTCTCAATGAAAAATGCTAAACAAATTGAAAATGGAAAATAAATTCAAACCAATTTTATCCTTGAAACTTCATGACATGAGGAATGCAATGCAAAAAGAACCATCATCAAACTCTCAATGGTTAGGCAGAATGGATTTTTCCAAGTTTGAACAAAAATATTGCCTTTAAATGAATTTAATTCCAATGAAAATGGTCAAAATGCATCAAGGACCAAAAAGAAATTTGTTTTGAGAGTTTGATAATGTTTCTACATGTTTTAAAATGCAATGTGAATTTTTTTGTGATTTTTAAATACCTAAATGCATTTTTAATTAATTAATTTTCATTAACTAATTAAAAATAAACATTTAAATGATTTAAAAATAATTTTTAATGCAAAAAATAAAAATAAAAATATTTTTGGGTTCTGAAAATTAATGAAAGGCTTGACAAAAATTTTCAGAATTTTTAAATGTTTTTTACTATTTTAAATAATTCGTAGAAGTTTAATACAAAATAAATGAATAAAAAATGAAATTATGAGAAGTATGCAAGATCCATGGTTGAGATTTAAATGGTTTGGGAGGGAGTTAACTGGCGCCAAATCCATTGGCCCAGATTCAAACTGGCTGAAATTAAAGTTAAACCTAATTAAATATGTTAATGACGTGGATTAGGGCTTAATGGGGTGATCTGAGCCACACAAACGCGCGGGAGTCAACACAAGTCAAACAGATCTATGGCTCATATTCAAACTGATCCCTAAACATCATTAATGCGCTAATGACTTTCAGGTGGCCGGAAATGACCTCCGGTCATCTTCTCCGGCCACACCTCTCCCTGAAAACTGCTATCTTCTTCCCTAGGCCTCTAAAATCCAATTTCTCTGCCCAAAAATGATCCACATACATCATACATTAAGAATCAACAAACAAAACACATTTAAAACACATCAAAAGTGAGAATCGAATCAAAACAGTTTTAGGTCAAAAAATTTCAAAACATGAATTCATACTCATTTCTCAACCATTTTCAAAACAAAACACATCAGCATGATCAGTGAAGCATAAAGAATCATTTAGTAACTTAAAAACAAGTTTCTGGAAAAAATTGTTCTTGAGCTCACCTGAAATGGAGCTTTCAATCCAGGAGCTTTCTGACTGCTTCTTTGCTTCAAAATGGCTCCAATGACCTTCTTGAGGAAGCTTTGAGGCTTGGTTGGAGTTTAATCTGGCTGGTTTAAGAGTTTGATGAAGTTCTGTTCAGAAGGGGTGGAAAATCGTGTTTCTGTTTGTGGGCTTTTCAGGGAAAATTGATGGTTGGGAAATGATCAGTGGATCATATGGAGTGGTTCTATGAAGTTTGTTTTGAGGTTTGAAGCTTGTATGGAGAGATTCGAATGAAAATTCATAAGAGGTGAGTTTTGAGGATGCTGACTTGTGGGAGAGATTAGGTTGTGTTGTGTTATGTGTTCAGTCCCATTTGGTACATGTATCAAGTTTGGATAGGTCAGAGAGTTGTTGCTGGCCTAGCTTGATTGGTATGGGTCATCTTGCATAAAGTCAAGGACTGGTTCAGTCAAGGTACAAGGGCATGGCTTGGCTTGGCTCAGCTGTGATCAAGGAGAACCATGGAAATGAATTTGAGGCAATGCAGCAAGTGGATTTGAGTTCATGTGAGTTTTTGCAATTTCACAAAGTTTTGGCCCTTTTGAAGTTTCTTAAAGATCAAGGCATGAAAATGAACAATTCTTTGGTGCATTCTGATGTTTAGGTCATGGTTCATGTTTGTGTAATGCATAGAAGTCCATTTGAAGTCACATTTTGCCTTGGCATGAGGTTTTGCAACTTTACCTCTTTGGTGTAAAACTTAAAATTATGTGATTTTGTCCAACTTTGACAAGCCATAACTTTTGATCCAAAATGAATTAGAAAACGTTCTTGTACTTTTTGAAAAGGGAATGATCCAATCTACAACTTTCATGACCAGAGTTTTCTCATTTGAAGCATTTTTGAATCAATTTGAGGAGGTTGAAAAACTTTCCCAAAATAGCAAGTTTACATTACAAGTTACTTTCCCAAAAAGGAAATTTTGCAAATGGCTTGAAATTCTCCAATTTTGTGAACTTATAACATATTCTATGATAAAATAAAGATCATACACAATTAAAATGATGGAGAACACCCTTTGGTTGGGTCATTGGGTGCTTCAGATGCCCTGATTTTGCCCTGACTTGCTCAAGAAGTCAACTCTTGATCAGATGCCTTCCCCATGGAATTTCTTCATGAAAATTGATATGCATGATCCTTATATCATATAGAGACCAATAGAAACAAGAATGACCAAAAAATTTGGAGTTATGGCCTTTGAAACCAAAACCCTAATTCTAGGTCATATGTGCAGTTAAACCTGGCTCTGCTTCCATGCCTTTCCTAGTTCTTGTGATTCTTTGATTTTCTTGACTTTGTGAGGATATAATATGATGCTTGAACATACATGGATCCCTTTGAAGTGATTAATGACCTTTGGAGTGGCTCAGATGGCTCAGGGATGGCTCAGATCACAAACCCTAGATGTAGATGACTTAGAAAACACTGCAGTGAAGCAAAATGCAATATGAGATGCCATGATTGAACTTATGCACATGAAGAGATCACAAGCCATGGTGTGAATGGGTGAGGGCAAATTTGGGGTGTTTACAACTGCCCCTATTCAAGCGTGAGTTAGCTGTGCAGGATGTAAGCTACGGCTTAACAGGCAAACAAGATAACTTGTGGTTGAATACCAAAAGACAATCCAAAATTTGCACTCACATACTGAAGAAGAAAAGGGATATAGATTGTAAAAGAAAATAAAGTATATTTATAAAGTGCGGGCAACGGAGGACGACCATCGAGCAGAGGACGACTGTTGGGGATAAAGCAATGACGGGGACGACCGACCAGCTGGGGGTATAAGAGATTATGATGGGGATGGCCATCAAGTAAAGCTATAAGACTCTCTGGAGATTTGAAATAAATGATGAGGTACGGTCATCAAATGTGAAGGACGATCACCTAGCAGGGTACGGCTGCTCTGTTGGGGATAAGATGAGGGACGGTCATCTATTGGTGAAGGACGATCACCTGGCAAGGTACGATTGCCAAAAGTATCGCGACATAGGACGAATGCCGGATAAAAAGGTCGACGATGGGGACGGCCATCGGATAAGCATGATGAAGGACGATCATCAAGAGGTGAAGGACGGTCACCTAGCAGGGTACGGCTGCTCTGATGGGGAGAAGGCATCTCTGGTGCTGTTTGGAAGGTGTGCTGAGGAAATAATGATTTGGGCAGCCTACTGGGGAGAAGCTTTCATGCCTCATGTCGCGCTTTGGATATCTGCAATCCTGTAAAGACAAAGAAACGCACAAGTATCCCGAGGTATCCTTCACTGGATTCCATCATAGGAATTTAGACACTCCCGGGAGTAAGTATATTTCCTGTAAGCACTTATTTTTAGAAGGGAAGCATCTGTATTTATGCAATCAATATCTTAAAGACATCGGACATTTTCGCAAACGAAAATAAAAATGTACGAGACGAGACATGACTGAAAATCTGATTTTATTAATTTACGCGCCCTGAATTGGCAAGATACAGTCAAAGAAACAGATCCCCTGAAATGAGGAGATCGTTACAAATTGAGAAACAACAAGATGTTGGCAGTGTTGATGACGCTTTCAAGGAGCTCCCCTTTTTCTATGACTTGTATGACATTGACGTTCTTCTCATCTTTCTTTCTGAAGAAGGCTGATTCTGATCGACGATCGAACCTTTCGGAGCTTGCCAGGTTGTAAGTGATACAGATGAATTCAGAATGCAGTTGTTCACTTATTCCCTTATTTTGCGTGGATCGCCCTTTCGGGTTTTCAATCCACCGGGATACCCATTTTTGCCTGAGTTGTCCAATGTGGCTTTTCAACTCAGCGGGTGTACATTTTTTTATTTTATTTTCCCTTATTTTTGCCCGAGTCTTTTATTCTGTATTTGACTCGCCGGGATGCCCTATTTTTTCCTGGACTTACATTCTATTTTTATGTCCAGCGGGTCATTTATGCGAAGTATTTTTTAACTGCATCTGAATTCATAGGGGACAGGAAGTCTTCACCATCCATAGTACTGAGCATCAGCGCTCCACCCGAGAAAACTTTCTTTACTATGAACGGACCATCATAATTTGGAGTTCATTTGCCCCTGTGGTCTGTATGAGGAGGGAGGAGTCTTTTCAACACAAGATCTCCTACTTGGTACTCTTGGAGCCTGACTTTCTGATCGAAGGCTTTCTTCATTCTTTTATGATATAGTTGCCCATGACAGATTGCAGCTAATATCTTTTCTTCGATCAGACTCAGTTGCTCGTATCGGAATCGGACCCATTCTGCTTCATTCAGTTTAACATCCATTAGTACCCGTAGGGAGGGTAATTCAACTTCAACAGGTAGGACTGCCTCCATACCATACACAAGCTGATACGGTGTTGCCCCAGTGGATGTTCTGATTGACGTACGGTACCCATGCAAGGCAAACGGTAGCATTTCATGCCAGTCTTTATAGGTAACCACCATTTTCTGCACAATCTTCTGGATATTCTTATTAGCTGCCTCGACAGCGCCATTCATCTTTGGCCTGTAAGGAGAAGAATTGTGGTGTTGGATCTTGAAGTCCCGACATAGTTCTGCCATCATTTTGTTGTTCAAGTTGGAACCATTATCAGTAATGATTCGCTCGGGCACTCCATATCGACAGATGATATCTCTCTTAAGGAATCGGGCTACCACTTGCCTTGTAACATTTGCATAAGAAGCTGCTTCAACCCACTTGGTGAAATAGTCAATGGAAACCAGGATGAATCTGTGGCCATTTGAAGCAGTCGGTTCAATCTTGCAAATCATATCAATGCCCCACATGGCAAAGGGCCAGGGTGAAGACATCACATTCAGTGGATTTGGAGGCACATGTACTTTATCTGCATAAATCTGGCATTTTCTGGCATAGGCACAACAGTCTGCATCCATTGTGATCCAGTAATAGCCTGATCTTAACAACTTTTTAGCCATTGCATGCCCTCCTACATGGGTACCAAAGGATCCTTCGTGCACCTCGTGCATCAACAATTCTGCTTCTGTCCTATCAACGCATCTGAGGAGTACCATATCAAAGTTCCGTTTGTACAGGGAACCATCAGTATTCAAGAAGAAACTACCAGCTAGGCTTCTTAAAGTCTTCTTGTCATTGGATGATGCCCCCGGTGGGTATGTTTGATCCTCCAAGAAGCATTTGATATCATGGAACCAAGGCTTATCATCTTTAACAACATCTGCTGAGAATACATATGCTGGTCTGTCAAGTCTGGATACTGCAATTTGAGGTACAAAGTTGGCAGCTTGAACCTTGATCATGGATGAAATGGTAGCTAGAGCATCTGCAAACTGATTTTCATCTCGAGGGATATACTCAAGCTTGACCGTTGTGAAGAAAGTCAATAGCCTCCTTGTATAATCCCGATAAGGTATCAGATGATCTTGGTGGGTGTACCATTTGCCGTTGGTTTGATTAATTACCAGAGCTGAATCTCCGAATACTATCAAAGTCTTGATCCTGAGGTCAATGGCTTCCTCAAGACCCATAATACAAGCTTCGTATTCAGCTTCGTTGTTAGTGCAGTTAAAGGCGAGTTTTGCCGAGAAAGGCATGTGAACTCCCTTAGGTGTAATGAGAACTGCACCAACACCACGACCATTCATATTAACAGCCCCATCAAACATCATAGTCCATTCTTCCTCTGGGTCAGGCCCTTCAGTGTGAACAGGCTCTTCATGATCTTTTGCTTTTATGAACATGATGTCTTCATCAGGGAAGTCAAATCTCATAGGCTAGTAATCATCAATGGGTTGCTCAACGAGATAATCAGACAATACACTGCCCTTGATGGCTTTTTGAGATGTGTACTGAATGTCATATTCTGTGAGGATCATTTGGCATCTTGCAACCCGTCCGGTAAGTGCTGGCTTCTCAAAAATGTACTTAACTAGGTCCATCTTGGAGATCAATAAAGTAGTGTGGGTTAACATATACTGTCTCAGTCGGCGAGCAGCCCACGCTAAAGCACAGCAAGTTTTCTCGAGCAGTGAATAACGTTTTTCACAGTCGGTAAACTTTTTGCTTAGGTAGTATATTGCATACTCTTTTCGACTAGACTCGTCATGCTGGCCCAACACACACCCCATTGACTCTTCTAATACTGTCAAGTACATGATTAGAGGTCTTCCTTCAACTAGTGGCATAAGGATTGGAGGCTCTTGTAAGTATTCCTTGATTTTGTCAAAAGCCCTTTGGCAGTCTTCATTCCACCTGACCGTTTGTTCTTTTCTTAACAGCTTAAACAAAGGTTCACAGGTTGTTGTAAGGTGAGATATGAACCGTGAAATGTAGTTCAGTCTACCTAAGAACCCCCGAACTTCTTTTTCAGTCTTAGGTGCAGGCATTTCTTGAATGGCTTTGACTTTGTCGGGGTCAACTTCAATCCCTTTTTCACTTACAATAAATCCCAGCAGCTTACCGGATCGCACCCCGAATGTGCATTTGTTGGGGTTTAACTTCAGTTGGTACTTCCTCAGACGCTTGAATAACTTCAATAGATTTACCAGGTGGTCTTCTTCTGTGAGGGACTTGGCAATCATGTCATCCATATAACATTCAATTTCTTTGTGGATCATGTCATGGAATAATGTTACCATAGCCAGTTGATAAGTGGCACCAACATTCTTTAGTCCGAATGGCATCACCTTATAACAGAACGTGCCTCAGGGTGTGATGAAAGTTGTCTTCTCCATGTCTTCAGGTGACATCTTGATCTGATTATATCCTGAAAATCCATCCATGAAGGAGAACACCGAGAACTGAGCCGTATTGTCGACCAATATATCAATGTGAGGTAAAGGGAAGTCATCTTTCGGGCTGACTCTGTTCAGATCCCGGTAGTCCACACACATCCTCACCTTGCCATCTTTCTTAGGCACAGGTACGATATTAGCAACCCACGGCGGATAGCTAGTCACAGCAAGGAACTCGGCGTCCCACTGTTTTTGTACCTCTTCCTTTATCTTCATTGCCATATCTGGGCGAGTACGGCGCAACTTATGTTTTACTGGTGGGCAGTCTTCTTTTAGAGGCAGCTTGTGCATAACAATATCGGTGTCCAACCCTGGCATATCCTGATAAGACCAAGCAAAAACATCCACGTATTCCCGAAGCATGTTAATTAGTTTCTCTTTTACCGAATTTTGCAGGCAGGCCCCGATCTTAACCTCTTTCACATCTTCTTCCGTACCAAGATTAACCGTTTCAATCTCCTCCTGATGAGGAGTGATAACCTTTTCCTCTTGCCTTAACAACCTGACTAGCTCTTCAGGAAGCTCGTAATCTTCTTCAACCCCTTCACCAGCTTGATTGATTGGATTGTCGAAGTCATACAAAGTCATAGCAGTGTTGTTGTCGGTGCACTCTGGAGGGCACTTTCTGCAAGGGTTTAAATTGGTTTATTTTAGTGATCAATTTTAATCTTGTTTAGAAAAAGTGAAAATGAAGTTATTTATTTTGAAAAACATTGCCATTTTATTTTTTGTACAAAAAGAAAAATGAAAAGACAGTGAGCGAAAAAGAGACTTGTTTGCAAAAGATTTCCGATATTCATTGATTAATCCATTTGCACAAAATTACAAGATGACCCGATTACAAAATGAGTCTTGACATCTTGGGCAAGATGCAAGACCTGATGCATGCTTAAAAATACAGGAAATAATAATTACTCTGCAGGAGTAACCCTTATAATTTCCTGGGAAGACCAGTTAAGGACTTGGCTCCCTGGGATCCTTGGACGTATCCAGCTCTCCAGGTTGCGGTCGCTTTCTTCCTCGTCTTCCAAGTTGTTTACAGCATCCGGGGTGAGCATTCCCCCGCTGACAAAATTGGGCTCTTTGGCAGACTCTGATTGATCTTGTTGAGTTGGTTAGTAACCCAACCCAAATCTGTCTTCTTTCTTTTCCATGGGCAGCAGCTTGCCCCAGCCTTGGGCAGTACCCTCTTCAACAACCTTTTGGGCTTGCTGATATGACGTTATGGAGGTTCCCAGTACAGCAGATGCTTTATTAATATTCAGGGCCTCAAACCCCTGACTCATGGTTTCATGGATCTCCCCATCCATTTCAATGTACTTATACGTAGCCAGATGGCTAACAAAGATGTCTTCTTCCCCACAGATGGTGATGATCTGGCCTTCCCACTCGAATTTCAGCTTCTGGTGAAGGGTAGACGTAACAGCGCCAGCGGCATGGATCCAGGGTCTACCCAACAAACAGTTGTAGGCCGGCTGAATGTCCATCACATAGAAGGTAATTTTAAAAGTCTGCGGGCCAATCATCACAGGCAGATCAATCTCCCCAAGCACTGATCTTTTAGAGCCATCGAATGCTCTCACCACCAAATTACTCGGACGCAATGCCAAGCCATCATACTCCAGCTTCACTAAGGCTTTCTTTGGTAGAACATTGAGTGACGACCCAGTGTCCACCAATACATGGGATAAAACAGCACCCTTGCATTCCAGGGTGATATGTAAAGCCTTGTTGTGGTTACGTCCCTCAGTTGTTAAGTCAGCATTGGTAAAGCCCATTCCATGACTGGTATTGACATTTGCTACCACGGTTTCTAGCTGATTAATAGTGATCTCCTCTGGCACGTATGCTGCGTGCAGGACTTTCAGTAATGCATTCCTGTGAGCTTCAGAATACATCAACAGGGATAATATGGAGATTTTTGAGGGGGTTTGGTGAAGCTGATCCACCACTTTGTAATCACTTCTCTTTATGATTGTCATAAACTCGTCTACATCTTGTTCAAACGATGTCTTCTGAGTTTCTTTGGCAGCCGGCTCTTCAAGTACCACACTCTTTCCCTTTGCTTTGGCAGCAGCTTCTGCTTCGGCATTAGGTCTTTGAGTTTGTGAGGCAAAAAGGCGTCCGCTTCTGGTGAAGCCTCCGCCTCCCCCAACATTATCAATCTGTGGAGAAGAGGTTGATGAATCCAGAGTTATTTTCTCCCCGTTGCAGTAAAGATCAGAGCCATAATGCCAAGTGAAATTCTGGTATGACAGACTCAGATGTCTAATATGATGTTGAGACATCTTATCTGTTACTTATAAACATGGTAAGGTATACATATCAGTACTTAAATAATTCTGTTATATCAGAGTCAAACATGCTTCAGGATGTTGGGACATCTGATAGGACATTCAGTTCAGGTACTGCATAAAACATAAAAGATAAAAAGAACACAGCAGAAGTTTGTTAACCCAGTTCAGTGTATAACCACACTTACATCTGGAGGCTACCAAGCCAGGAGGAAATCCACTATAAGTAATATTAATTCTAGTCTTAAACCACCCTGTTTAATCTATCACTTAATAACTACCCAATGCAATTTCTACCTAAGACACAACTTAGATATGAGTACCCTACTCACTCCCCCTCAATCACACAGTGATCTTTTACAATGATTAATAAAATTGAAGTCACACTTCAAACACAACAGCTTGATCTTACTTAGAAGTTTCAATCAAGACACAATACTTCTCTTGCTTACAAGCTTCGAGAATCACAAGTGAAACAGCCACAATAGTGTTACTTGTTATGCACGGCTGACACAAGGACACAACCCTAATAATGTTTACATTTTAGGTTCATTGGGTTGATTTAAACTAGGTTACAAGGTTTCTTTTATAACCTATTCCCAACTGGATTTGGGCCTAAACAATCACAACAATAGTTGCTACAAATATGCAGAAATATCTGCTACAAATATGCAGAAATATCTGCTACAAATATTCCAAAAGATCTTCAACTTCTAAAATATCTCTAAATATAGAAACCTATATTTTTCAATATTTGTCTTCAATTTAAATTGAGTCTTTAAGATCTTCTAGATCAGCACCACATATGATTGCATAATATCTCCAGAATATTCTGCATAATTCAGATCTGATAAATCCAATGTCATCACCTTGAATTAGGGTTTGTTACTTCCTAGATTCTAGGTGATTTTGTTCTTCTGATTAATCTGAATCTTCATAACAAAACTCCCTACAGATGCGCCTTGTTCTGTTTTTATCCATCCATAATTAATTCCAGATAACTCTCCTTAAATATCTCAGATCAGTTAGTTATTAATTAATTCTGGTAACAGGTCTGAGATGTCTCAACATCTGTTGGGACATCCTGAAAAACTGAACTTACTTCATTTACTGATACAATGTCACAACATCTGATGGGACATCCTGTAAACTGAACTTATTCCATCAACTGATACAATGTCCTAACATCTGGTGTGACATCCTGATATCTTGACTTAAGTTCATTAACTGTTACTCTGTTTGACAGTGTCACAACATTTGGTGTGACATCC
This sequence comes from Lathyrus aphaca, assembly GCA_963966055.1. Lineage (NCBI taxonomy): Eukaryota > Viridiplantae > Streptophyta > Magnoliopsida > Fabales > Fabaceae > Lathyrus > Lathyrus aphaca. The sequence goes on from OZ014523.1 coordinate 109,617,230, forward strand.
TGAACTAAGTTCAACACTTCTTGTTTGATATCTATATGTAACATATGACAGTAATGTTATCATGACAGTTGCAGATGTTTCAACATTCTCTTTGACATCTGTCATGACATTTGCAGATGTTTCAACAATCTCTTTGACATCTGTCATGACATTTGCAGATGTTTCAGCATCTTCTTTGACATCTGTCTGTAGCATATGACAGTAATTTTGTCATGACATTTGCAGATGTTTCAACATCTACTTTGACATCTGTCTGTAACATTCTGTCATGACATTTGCAGATACTTCAACATCTTCTTTGACAACTTCCACATTTATCTGTGCCACCATGTCAGGACATCATGTTTGACATGTTCTTCCAGAATCTATACCATGTTAATATGGAACTTCTTATTCAACATTTTCCAGCCATATTAGTTTTACCAAACATAATGTCAATCATAGAATAATAGCATTAACAATCTCCCCCTTTGGCTTATTTTGGCTAAAACTAATTTACATACAGGTGTAGTAGTACCTTATGTAGAAGTTCCTTAACATCACATCTTCATATCAGACCTCACACTATTACTTCTCCCCCTTTTTAGCCATAAAAAGACAAAGGTACCATAATAAAAATAGAGGTATATAATCTCCATAAGCTTGAAACACACACAAGCTTCACAATTCCTCAAGAATCAAACATAAACTGCAAAGAGCAGCTTTATATAATATAGCCTTCTAGACTCTTAGGATTCTCCTTATCTGGTTAAGGTATTACTCCCCCTTAACACCACAAAATCAAGTGCACATACTTGTAACACACTCCCCCTATCTAGGATACTCCATGCTTCTCTGTACATTGATGAAAGGAAAACATAAGACGCATCTTCATGTCTTCAAGAGCTCACCCTCTATTCAATTCTCAATTGAACATATTCACTTCTTGTACCAAAGCATACCTGATTCCTTTCTGGGTTTGTAGTTACCACATACTACACAAGATGAACATCTTCTAGCACACAGGTTCTTGACACTAAGCCTTTACACACCAAAGGCCATACAATCCAGATAAAACACATCCAAACTAATTATGAAATTAGAATGAATGTCCACAAACAAACTTCCAAGCAATCAATACCTGATATACTTCTGGTGGATCAACAGAGATGTGCTCTTCAGTTGAGGCCTTGTGCTGGTCCTCAGATGTTTCAACATCTATTGGGACATCCTGTTGAGCAGGAGTGTCCTTTGCAGCCTGAGTTTGTTGATCTTCTTGTGGGGCTGGCATAGTGTTCAGAGAGATAGATATGCCACTTACCACTCTTTGCTCAGATAGGATCTTGGTTACCAACTCCTTTATGGAATCATCCACATATTCAGAAGCTTTTGGAGTGTTGTACAATGGTGAAGGTATGCCTTTGGTCTTGCTGAAAACTTGATCTTTTTGGAGTTCTTGGCTTTTTAGCACGAGGAACACTTCCAGTCTCTTCTACATGTTTCTTCCAATATAGATCATCTACTTCATCATTCTCCCATATGATTAGGTATTCTAATAATAGAAACCATGTAGATAAACACCCCAGATAATGTACTAACACTTAGTTAGAACATTTTTTTTTTCATACACCAAGACCTTATCACCATGATCCTAGATGTGCTCCACCAACTGGACTTACTATAGTATAGTAATCCAAGAACTGAAAATCTTCAACTACACTGTGCCACCAGTTAGAATTAGAAATCCAGAAAGAGTGATAAACTCTCATCCACCTTCAAGAAGAATAAATCCTCTTGAGTCTTCAACTCATCACTCCTCTGCCCAAGAGCAATTTGTTCCAAGACAATCCTCAAGAACAACCAGTTGTCACACTCTGATTATCTTGATTCTTCGAATCCACTTTAAAGATCAACCAATTACCACATTTTGATAACCTCTTTTATGAATCCTCATATGAAAAAGCCAATTGCCACTTTTGTCTTCTTCACGTTTATAATAAAGCTTCCAAAGATATCCTGATCAAAAAAGTTGATCTTCACCAATTAGACTCTGATGTTGAACTAGATGTTTAAACATTATTAGCCCACATCCATCTGTTAAATTCAGTTCCTTCTTCTGCCACTTGAAAGAACCTCCTTCCTTTATAGAACAAGAGTTACATGCTCTCATAGACTTGATTTATCCATCAAGTTTGAGTAGACAACCTCCATTCTATTGGTTTTGCAGAAGTTCTTACCAATAACACATATTGATGAGAAACTTCCAATGTTTCTCCAAAGTCTTCAAACCTTCCACTGTCTGATTATTCAGAAGGAATAGTTAAGAACTACACCTCAAAACTATACCAAGGATGCCACCTTTCCTTGAGTAAAGCAGTCTAAACAAATTTATGATATCTCCACCTATCTTAACTCCATGATGAGCATTCTGGACTACACCTAGATCAGAAATAAACCAATCCAAGTAGTCATCAAGATTATGATATGTTCATGGTCTTTCATCTCCATCTTCAGAATCAACAATATCCAGACAAGTTCTTCCCAAGAAACTTTCCAGAAATACATAACTCTTGTCACACAAGACTGAAGCCAATGCTACAGCTTATGCAATACCTCTCCCATGATTCTGCACAAACTCTGATGATAATATGTTCCAACATCTTTTTGAACATCACCAATATTGAATCACAAGGATAATCAATCAAATATTTGTGAATTCCACAAACAACAATTGATCTTAAATCCTTGTATAATACCTTATCAGATAGTTCTACACAATCTGATCTTTTACTTTTGAAGAATTTTAAGGTTAGCTCCAGATAAGATTAGCAAGATCTCTTCATGTCATGGATAAACAATACTCCAGCTGAGCATGTACTCCACTAATTCTCAATTTCACACCCCTGATGAACATACAAAGAGCACAACTGATAAATATCCACACTTGATTTTATATTCCAAAACAGATGCTCTTAGTTTGCTTGCTACAAAGGGTTTATACTGCCACTATCCATGACTAGTAGTGGAAGAGACTACCAGTTCAACAACCATTCTGATCAGACTTCCCAATCTGACATTCTTCCCTTGCTTCTAGCAATTGTTGGTCACATTGATAGCTTTAATCATGACCAAAGTCATGCATTTTTCACCCACATTTGTAAATACATTTAGAAGCTTCTTCATCTTCAGATTCATCATTAGATTCATCAGTATTCTGAGTAACCTCTTCCAGCTCCAGCCTTTGAAATACTTCCTCAAGCTTTTTCTTCCTGGCATCCAGATTTTTGCAAGTGTTCTTCAGATCTGCAATCAAGGCAGCTTTGGATATGGGAGTCTTTGCTTTTGAAGGTCCAGCAGATGTCCTAGTGGAAGCTTCAACATCAGCAGCATGATGGCTCAAGAAAAGTTTGTAATGAAAGGCCAGAGGACTTTTTCTTTTGCATACTGAATCCTTCTTAGTGAGGATACCTGGATACTGACTTAGTATGATTCCACATAGCAGAGAGGAAAAAGCAATGGGAAACTTTGTTGCAGATGTTCCAACATGCTTCAATGTCTGATAAAAAAATATAAGCCCCAAAGTACAGCTTTGCTTGGGTGCCCACAACATATATGAACCTGCTCAATTCAGTTGCTATTGAGGAGGTATGGTTGGTAGGGACCCAATTTGAAGTGCCAATCCTATGCAGCATTGCATACTTCCTTGTCAGCAAGCTAACAGAAAATTTCCCTTTGACTGGCCAAGCTTTGAATTGATTAGCAGTGATGACCTTGCACACATGGTTATTTATCTTTCCCAGCTCATTAGGTCCATCAGATTCTCTTCCTAGATAGTGGTTGATAACCCTAGAAGAGAATTCCACACATTTCCCTCTTACATACACCTTTCTGAAGTCATCTGATTTACCATCATCACAGTCCTCTTGTAGGTTGACAATGAATTCCTTGACTAGCAGCTCATAGCAAGGTGAAAAGTTTGATACTGTCTTGAATAAACCAGCAGAAGAAATTAGGTCAATTACCTCAGTGCACTCAAGTGCATTTCTGCCCAGCTCTCTTTCAAGTGCTACCCTTCTTTGGTATACAAATTTCCATCTGCTCACACTTGACACATGATGGAATGAAACATTGTCCAGAGGAGCTTCTGGAACAGCAGAGGTGGACCTTGAGGGTGCTGGTTTCTTCTTTGGTTGGGATGTTGGGACATCCTCTTCAACATCTGAATCTGGTGGAGTTACAGCTTTCCTCTTTTGGGTATTCACCTTGCTCCATTGTTTAGTAGGACCAAGTATCACTTTGACCTTGTCTTTCTTTGGAGTAGGCTGCTTCTTTTCAGGAGATGAATGTCCTGTAGTCTTCTTTTCCTTTCTATCCCTAAGCCTTTTGGCTATGCTAGGGTCCACAGAAGCAATGATCATTATCTAAGTCTTCAACATGTAGCATAGATGCCTCCTCTTCCAGGTTAGGAGTAGGTTCCAAACATATGTGATCATCATACATTTGTCTAGCACCCAAAGCATCCATCATCACACCAGTTTCCTTCTTCTGGAACACAAAACTAAGCTTGGTTCATAAACTGTTGATGTGTAGTGTGGTGTTAAGCCATTAGGATTGACATATCAATTCAGCTTCTTTCTTGATGAAACTTCCTTCAGTTCATGATTTAGACAATCATAAACATGTATCTTCACAGGAGAGATTTTCTCCAGCTATACCTAAACAACATAGGACACCATAACCAAGAAGGATATCCTCATTAGGTCACCATAAATAAGCTTAAGAGATAACTTATCAAGATTTTCACTCCCGCATGAAAGATTTGATAATTATACTCTTTTGCTTTGGCTCCAACCTCTTCTTTCATCAAGAACCACAACATTCTGAACTAAGTGTTCTCCAATTCTCACAGAAAACAAAATACAAGCCTCCTTCAAATATAGAATTCTCAGAACCAAGATGTCAGGACATTCTGTTTGACATCATAGCTACACAACAATTCACCAGCAAATTTCCAGCCCTGATAACACCAGACTGGTCCAATATACACCATATGATGAATAGTCCATCCTCCACTTCTAGGGACCATTCAAACACCAATATGAACCTCTCAAGTTCAAACAACTTTTCATTATATCCTCCTTCTTCCTTTACCATGAACCAGAAAGTATCCCCCTTAGATCTCATCCAGAAACAGACCAGGATGCCTGCTCTGATACTAATTGAAATTCTGGTATGACAGACTCAGATGTCTAATATGATGTTGAGACATCTTATCTGTTACTTATAAACATGGTAAGGTATACATATCAGTACTTAAATAATTCTGTTATATCAGAGTCAAACATGCTTCAGGATGTTGGGACATCTGATAGGACATTCAGTTCAGGTACTGCATAAAACATAAAAGATAAAAAGAACACAGCAGAAGTTTGTTAACCCAGTTCAGTGTATAACCACACTTACATCTGGAGGCTACCAAGCCAGGAGGAAATCCACTATAAGTAATATTAATTCTAGTCTTAAACCACCCTGTTTAATCTATCACTTAATAACTACCCAATGCAATTTCTACCTAAGACACAACTTAGATATGAGTACCCTACTCACTCCCCCTCAATCACACAGTGATCTTTTACAATGATTAATAAAATTGAAGTCACACTTCAAACACAACAGCTTGATCTTACTTAGAAGTTTCAATCAAGACACAATACTTCTCTTGCTTACAAGCTTCGAGAATCACAAGTGAAACAGCCACAATAGTGTTACTTGTTATGCACGGCTGACACAAGGACACAACCCTAATAATGTTTACATTTTAGGTTCATTGGGTTGATTTAAACTAGGTTACAAGGTTTCTTTTATAACCTATTCCCAACTGGATTTGGGCCTAAACAATCACAACAATAGTTGCTACAAATATGCAGAAATATCTGCTACAAATATGCAGAAATATCTGCTACAAATATTCCAAAAGATCTTCAACTTCTAAAATATCTCTAAATATAGAAACCTATATTTTTCAATATTTGTCTTCAATTTAAATTGAGTCTTTAAGATCTTCTAGATCAGCACCACATATGATTGCATAATATCTCCAGAATATTCTGCATAATTCAGATCTGATAAATCCAATGTCATCACCTTGAATTAGGGTTTGTTACTTCCTAGATTCTAGGTGATTTTGTTCTTCTGATTAATCTGAATCTTCATAACAAAACTCCCTACAGATGCGCCTTGTTCTGTTTTTATCCATCCATAATTAATTCCAGATAACTCTCCTTAAATATCTCAGATCAGTTAGTTATTAATTAATTCTGGTAACAGGTCTGAGATGTCTCAACATCTGTTGGGACATCCTGAAAAACTGAACTTACTTCATTTACTGATACAATGTCACAACATCTGATGGGACATCCTGTAAACTGAACTTATTCCATCAACTGATACAATGTCCTAACATCTGGTGTGACATCCTGATATCTTGACTTAAGTTCATTAACTGTTACTCTGTTTGACAGTGTCACAACATTTGGTGTGACATCCTGAACTAAGTTCAACACTTCTTGTTTGATATCTATATGTAACATATGACAGTAATGTTGTCATGACAGTTGCAGATGTTTCAACATTCTCTTTGACATCTGTCATGACATTTGCAGATGTTTCAACAATCTCTTTGACATCTGTCATGACATTTGCAGATGTTTCAGCATCTTCTTTGACATCTGTCTGTAGCATATGACAGTAATTCTGTCATGACATTTGCAGATGTTTCAACATCTTCTTTGACATCTGTCTGTAACATTCTGTCATGACATTTGCAGATACTTCAACATCTTCTTTGACAACTTCCACATTTATCTGTGCCACCATGTCAGGACATCATGTTTGACATGTTCTTCCAGAATCTATACCATGTTAATATGGAACTTCTTATTCAACATTTTCCAGCCATATTAGTTTTACCAAACATAATGTCAATCATAGAATAATAGCATTAACAATGGCATTACTGCTTTCATAAGGAACGGGTCCAGGCACCGTAATGGTAACTGGACTGACTGCTGCAGAGGAAGGTACTGAAATGGTGTGCGGATCGTAGTAGATTGTGACTGGTGATCTGGCAAGAGGTGCCACTGTTTGTTGCTGAAAGTTGTTATTTGGAGGAACATCTGATGGATCATAGTAGATGGTAACTGCGGAGACATCTTCATTAAGTCTTGCTGGTGTTGTAGAAGATTCTGCTAAATAAATGGATGCTGATGTTGTAGAAGAAAGGGTCGTTGACATTTGATTTGTTGAAGTGATGGAGGGAGCCATTGCTGATGATATTGATGAATCGGTAGGAATGATTGTTGCTGCTGTTGTAGAAGAATCAGGAATCGTTGTTAAAGGAATTGCTGGATTTGTAGGCGCCGTTGTTGAGATCTGAAGGATTCCATCCTTAATAAGACCATCTATGCCGCTTCTCAAATTATCACACCCGTTGACTGCAATGTTGCAATACCCACAACCGAGTTCACACCCGGGGAACACCTGGCATTCTAGAAGCTGAGCTTTAATTTCGACTAGAGGTGTCCGAATTTGTGCAACACTGGTGATCAAAGTAGATGGCTTGTCTTCCTCAATGGCATTAATCCTCGGCCCGCCATGATTAGGCATAGGATTCTTGTTTACATTTGGAGGGGGTGCAAAGTTGAGGGCTTTAGAATCCACCAAATCTTGGACTTTCATTTGCAAGGCCCTGCATTTTTCTGTATTGTGGCCAGGTGCATTGGAGTGGAAAGCACACCTGGCATTGACATCATAATTCCTTGGGAGATTGGAGGGATCTGGTGGTGCCAACGTCCTTAACTCAACCAAGTTAAGTTTCAGGAGTTGTGGCAATAAGGCAGCATAAGGCATAGGGATAGGGTCAATCACCCTGTTTGCCTATGATGGTCTTTGTTGAAAGGGTCGTTGTTGTTGATTGCTATTGTTGTTGTTGTAGGTTCTCTGTGGCGAGTACTGAACTTGCTGTTGATATTGTGGTTGTTGTGGTTGTTGATATACTGATTGCTGAGGAATCGGAGCTGGAATAGTGACAGCTGCTACTGATCTGTGAACATACTGAGGTCTGCCCCTGCTGGCATGAATGGCATTTGTCTCACCGGTCCTTCGAGGTCCCACAAAAGGCTTCCTGGGATTACTGGACGAACTTGCACCATTATCAGAAATTTTGCCCATTTTCAAAAGGCTTTCAATCCTTTCTCCAGCTATAACTACGTCTGCGAAGCTGGTGGAAGAAAAGGCATCCAGTCTGTCAATATATGTTCCTTGCAAAGTATTCATGAACATGTCGGCCATTTCTCTTTCCGACATGGGTGGCTGGACAGCAGCAGCAAGCTGTCTCCACCTTTGGGCATATTCCCTGAAGCTTTCTCTGGAAGATTGAGACATTCCCATCAGGAGGGTCCTGTTAGGAGCCATGTCCAGGTTATATTGGTATTGTCTGATGAAGGCTTCAGCTAAGTCCTTCCAGCACCTGATAGTAGCTCTGGTCAAGTGTGAATACCACTCTCTTGAAGCTCCAGTCAAGCTATCTTCAAAGTAGAACATCCACAGTTTTTCATCCATGGTGTATGCTTTAAGTCTTCCCAGAAAAGACTGCAGGTGAGTTCGTGGACAGGAAGTTCCATTGTATTTCTCAAAGCACGGGGGCTTGAACTTGTGGGGAATTCTCACCCCATCCACTAATCCCATATCCATTACATCGAAACCCAAGGAATTTTGAGACTCCAAAGACCTTA